>JAKCOX010000017.1:7932385-9397385 GCA_022605575.1 Laterallus jamaicensis coturniculus
CTCTCTTTCTCTCTCTCTTTCTCTCTCTCTTTCTCTCTCTCTTTCTCTCTCTCTCTCTTCCCCCCATACAGTATCAACAGCCGTAAGATATACTCTGCTTTAGCTACAATGAGATGGGATGAGTTTTATGCTGCTGTTGACTTAGCTTTAATCTTACTAAGTAACAGAACAAGGCTCTAATGAAGAACTGCAGGTACTGTTCCTAGCATTGTTGTCAGCTATGCAGGTAGTCAAAGTAATAATAATTACCAGTGATGGTAGGGAAGAAACGTAATGAAGATTTCAAGTATTCTTTTCATTTAATATACCTTAAATAACTTACAACCAATATAGAAGGGTTTCCAGAAGAAAATTAAAATAGAAAGTAGGTTTTCTCTGTTCAAAGAAATTGTAAATAAAAATGGAAAATATTTTACATCAGTCTGTCGCATTTCTTGATTGAGAATTCAAAAGGAGGATTATTTTATTTACTTCAAGAAGTACTTTCAGTTAGCTACTTAGTATTGCAAAATGTTCATTCATTTGATGAGCTTACGTGTAATGGGACATGTTCTGTGGCTTTTTTTGGTTAAAGGCAAGAAGAATTACAACAGGTGATCTGATTCCATGCCAGATCATAATTTTCCATTTTGATCATTTATCACTGTCCAAATCACTTAAGAAGTAAATACATTATTTTAGAAACTCTTAATGAAGATCAAACTAAAATACCAGAGTAAGGTATTAATGTAGTAGTCTAGAGTCAACTCCTTTTATGTTGACTCTGGTCTCAACGTAATCAAATCTATAGACTGTGTATGTTCTGCTTTTCAGTTCAGCATCTGTTAAGTTTGCAGCAATTAATACAAGTTAAGAATGCCTAACGAAAAATTTTGTGCTTTTTGGTTGACAGTCTTAATATGGACTGGAGACCATAATTCCAAGTGTCTTTAGAAGTCTCTACCTAAATAGTTTGTGGCACATTAGTTGATGTTATTCAAAGTATTTATTTTTAGCTATAGTGGTCAATTAGTCAATTTGACCTATTGGGGGTTTCTTTTATATAGTGCCATGTACAAAAAATGTGATGTAATCTAATTCAGCTTGTTCTGCCTATGTTCAGCAATAGATCTTGGTTGGTGTGAAGTGAAATGCATTTCTTACAGTAGTTTTACTGACACACAAGGTTTTCTGGACTTCAGACAACTTTTTAAAGGTTATATATTGTATTTTAAGCCATTTAACCCAGTGGTGATCAATTAGTTTTTTACATAACTTCCTGTATTTCTTCCCTTACTATATAGGTATTAGTGCTGTGGTAAATTTATTGAATTGTACTAAGTGAGCAGGTGGGAGAACAGTATTTTGCGTGAAAATGTTTTCCAGCTACAGATTCTACAAAATTAGACTTTTGCTTTTCTTATTTAAGTTATGAATTTAATGTAAATTGTCTAATTTCAAAACAATTTTTTACCAAGGCTGTACCATCGCTATCTTCTGAGTTATTTCATTAGACTAAGTATTGAGAGGCACTGCTTTTTAAACGAAATATGTAATCACATAAACCTTAACAAAAATGGCATATTTTCTTAAGGCTTTCAGAGATATATTTTTATCTCCAATATTCAATTAGTGTATCTGAGTAGCTCTTTTCTGACGAATTCTGATTTATACTGGATTTCAGATACCATTTTCCTCTAGAAAAACAAGAGAAAACCAAAAGCAACTCATTAATAGCTTTTTCTACCCTCTCTGCTCGCTCTCTCTCAAGACAAAGCTACCTGACTTATGTCTGGTTAGAATGAGCATCACGTAAAACAGACAAATCAAGCTGTGTCAGATTAATCCTCCTTAAGCGGCTTACACTTCAGTTGCATAGAAAGACACCATAACATGGAGAAGTTGTTCTGAATTGACACCAAACTAGAGATTGCATATCAAAGAAAATGCTTTACCTACCTATTCTGAAGTCTACCCTTTAGTGTGAATTGTTCTTCTAGATCTGATAATAGCACACTTCTGGCTGGCTCTGCCGTATCATCTTGACATTTGGAATACAGATACATGAGAAGCATGTCATGTTAACAGAGCACTACAACAGTCATACTTTGTCTCAATTGATGGGGGAATTGCAGCATACAGAGTAATTCATGTTGACAGTAAGAACTTGCAGATAGGCAGCCTAAAATGGTGAAATCATTATAGAAATTTATTTAACTGGTCAAATGGCCATAGCAGATTGGTTGAGCCAGGCAAATCAAAGAGATTCTATAGGAGATATCTTCTCTACTGCAATTTTAAAGACTAATTTGTGGCTGGCTTATATATCTTTGGAACACATCTATTTTTATCTTTGAATACATATACAAATATAAAAATTAATAGTGTTTGACAAAATATTAAGTACATTTTCTCATCTGTGTTGTTCAGACATACAAAGGTACTATTTTAATTGTTAAATTTTGAGGGAAAAATACTGGAAAGAAGGCAACCATATAATTAAAAATGAAGCCATTGAATTTCTATTTATATTTCATTCTCCTTAAAAGAACGTATTAGCAATTTACTAAATAATACAGGTTTTCATCTGTTTTTAATTAATTCACAAAATATTTTCTGATTGCCTGTTTTATGTTCTTAAATCTCTTACTCCTTGACAAAAATCAGATGAGAGGTTACAGAATGAGCTGCCATAAGTATTTAAATGGCACTATTAATTTTTAATTTTTATTTCTTGTTTATTTTTTCTTTTGCAAGCTGATACTATGCTTTTCCCACTTATACTTTAAAAGTGTAAATTCTTTTGATGTGTATTAGCTACAGCATTATTTATCTAGTTAAGAGGGATGTGGCAACCTGTGTCTATAATTCTAATGCAGTGGCATCCCTACATGGAGACCAAGAGAGGGATGGTATTTTGTCACCGCATTTTGTTTGCAGATACAGCCAGCACCCTTTGCAGAAGTGTGACAGTCTAAGCTATCTTCTTGCAGTTTTTGTTCTTGCATGACAAAGGTGGCTTTGGATGAAAGAGGGAAGCCTGTTGGTCTGGCAGTATTTTTGCTGCATTATTATTTTTCTCTGAAGCCCCCGATTCCACAGTCACTGTGTATTTATTATTAGAGGCAATTGGCTGCAAGAGACCAGGCAGCACCTCCTGTTCTTGACTAACCAAACCCTAACCAATCACCTACATTTATATATTTTCTTAGAACTTAATTTCAACAAGTTTTAGTCATACCCTCTAGGATCTCCATAATACAATTCTGTAGGTACAGCAAATTCTTTAAATCGCCGTTAGCAGCAGAGCAGGCAGGCATGTTACAGACTTTAAGCACGAGAGACCTAAGTCTGTAGAGAGAAATATGCTTTGAGTGTTATCCATATAAAAAAAAGAGATATCCCAAACTTTGCATTTGAAAATATTTCTCTAAAGTGTCTCTTTCAGTATAAATGCTGATGCGTGTTGGCATTAAACGATTGTGTAGAGAACTCTCTGTAGCCCAGTAGGATGGGAATTCTTCCATTGACAGTCTGGCTCTGCTTCTGTCTGTGGCTTACTCTAGTTGACTTTATCTTACATGCTCTTATCTCATTCATTGCTAGTCATAACCCATACTTGTGTGAAGGTGGGCCTTTATTCATAGGAAATATTTGCCAAGTTCCTTGTTCCTTTATGTGAAAGAACAATAAATACTATTTGGACATATACACCTTTGATTTGTTTTCATTCTCAGTTTAATTATGCAGTTTGTATTTTAGACACATGTGTCTGATTCTTGTCTTGTATTAATTTGCCTTTGCATGTTAACAAGCACGAAAAGAAAGCAAGTAAAAACACTACTGCTTTCTAGGTATGGGGATATTTGGGGCTATTTTAGGCTTGCTTTAGAAGAACGTATTAGTCAGGTGGATTTAAGTTTCTGGATAAATCAAGGAAATCACCTCCAAAATGTAGGAAATGAAAACTTGGCAAGTCCTTAGCTATGTGAGAAAAGAGGTGTCTCTCACTTGACTCTGTGCTTCTCTTCCCCATTTATTTCTCAACCTCCAGATGTCTTTATTTAGTCGAGAGGGGAAAAGGTTGTTTTAGTAAGCATAAGATAGAGTTTTCAGTGTCCTCTGCTAACTTGTATAAATTCTATTGACTAGAACTAAAATGTTCTGAACCTCTTCCTTTAGTTATTCAACCAGTTGTGGTTGAGCTGACCTGTGTGATAGGTAAGGGAGAAGTAATTGCTAAGAATTCGCAAAGCAAGTGAAAGTTGCATGGATGTGGGATTGATATTCTGATACCTTCTGCCCAGGTACTGTTTAAGGTTACCATTTCTGATTGTAGTCTCTTTCCCCTTTGTATGAAAGCAGCATAATTAATCAGGCTGTAATGAATTCAGGTACTGCCAGTTTGTCACCTCAAGAGAGAAGTTACCAGAGGAGACTGAAACCCAGTTGAAAAAATGGTTGCAATTAGTATTTAACATTGAAAGAACTGTTTTTAACACATGTAGTGTAACAGTAGACACCTTTTGATAAGGTTGGACAACGTGTGTTGTATGGCTTAAAATATATCTCCAGAAATAAATGCAAGATGATCCAAAATTCCCCTGCAAATTTAAAGTGAAAAAAACCACACCACACTATTTTGCAATGCATTTTACAGATTGGAAAGGAACTGTATTGTGTCTAGATAAGGAGACTGCAGCTCTAAATCTTACCTGATTTGTGTAGTGAATTTTGTCTTTATTAACAAAAATCTCAGCTCGTTTTAGTGTGAAAGTTGTCAGACATAGTGTATTCACTCAAGGATCACCAAAGCAGTATTTTGGCCTGTGGTGTTAGTCACTATCCTTGGTGATATCTTATGAGTATTATTTGAAGAAAAGTGGTGGTTTTGGCGCTGGGCACATTTGAACTTCGAGATAATCTTCTGTATCATTATTGCTGGTACTGGTTTAAAATGTCAGTGCTACAGTTAAGTCCTGTCTGTAGTTCTGTAGGAAAAGTCCAGGGGTGTGTTGGCCAGGGGATACAAAATCTTTTAAAAAATGAAATAGTGTTTAGGCATTGCTTTATTTGCTTAGGTGATTTTTAAAATGCTTTTCACATATTATTAGGGAGATTGTATTTTAGCAATGGCTTTCCTAGGGCTTCAGAAAGACAGTCACAATGCAAGCAACTCTACTAGTTGCCATCCGTATGACTTGTAACGGAGGTCACCACCGTGAGGTTCTGACAGTGGAATGGGTCGTGCACTCCTTTCAGACAAAATCTACTGGGTTGTTCCAAGTAATGTAAATAGGTGCTATGGGTTAGACGGGCTGATACTGCCTGGAGTGAATTAGGGAGCACTCATACGAGGTACTCTGCTGGCAGATCTTCAGGATAATAACTTCAGCAGGGGGCAGTGAGGAGCAGCTGGGGGGCATAAAGCCTTTGATCAGCACAGCTGGATCCACAGCTAACATCTGTCTATAGTCTTAGACTCGACACTTTTGTTAATACTGTGAGCTGTATTTGCATTTGTTAGATTATTTTGGTAACAGTACTTTCCTGTCTCTAGCGTTCCATTTCTTTCCATAATCTCCCCTCACAGCAAAATCAGTATTGGCAATTCAGAAGAAATAGAACGATTATCTTCTTCATGTAACCCTTTAACAATTATTAACTTTCCTATACTTTTCTAGCAATGGTTATATGTGTAAGTCTCAGAAAAGAGCAGCTGTGACATTAAAATACAGGAATTACAGAAAGAAGCTGTTTAGTTGCTCTGCAGTTGCCATCAAAGAGCGCGGATACATACTCTCTCTCTCAGAACTGATGAGGAGTCATCCATGTGCCCATATACTTGGGATATTTCAGGTTCCTACAGTCATGAAGCTCCTCTGTGCCTGTGAGGAAGTGAATGGCTGATAGGAGGACAGGAGGTTTGAATTTACAAGCCAATGCACGCTTGACCATAACTGAGTTGATTATAAACGTCCTTATAATCTTTTAATGGCAGTTTAAAGAATATAAGGAGGAGAAGCTCAGATTTAAAAAACAGTGCAGCAAAATAGCAGTCTTGGTATCTGTTAAACTTCCCTGCATACACTTATTCATGTCTTTCCCTTTTCTTACATGTTATCTATATGCTTCAGAGACACAAATCTTGTCAACATTTGGGTTTTTTTGGCACGGAATGATAAAGTAGACAAGTGTCACATGAATGATTGTGACACTTGTACAAATATCTGTGAGCTCAAACAGGACAGGCAAATTATGTTTTGACCCATTAACTATAGCTGTCTTAGGTAGCAAAAAAAAATGCCAATTTAGATAAATAATTTAATTCAAGCAAGCACTTCAGACTTAAAAATTTGGCAGAATTGTACCTTCAAAGACTAATAGTATTTCTGCATATTAAAAGCATGTTAGGATGCATTGTTCTATCCTCAGTTTACTGAAAAAATGCAGCTTTGAGTAGATGGCGAGGGAAGAAAATAAAGCTGTGTTTTGATTACTTTTCATACAGATACACACCATCATCTTGCTGTTTCTACTGCTTATCCATTTAACCATAGTCCCATGGAAAGGAGAGTGGTGAAGGCTTTGGACATGTCATTCTTTGGCATTATCCACTTCTCAGATTTCCTCTCAACTTCTTGTAGCGTTGTGTTAACTTCTTATTACCACCCCAGAATCTTCTATGCAACACACTAAATATGGCTCTCTTCATAAATGAGTAAGCAGGGTAGCCTGGTTGTGGGGCTCAGATGTGATGCTGTAAATAATTTTATTACTTCCTAGTATTAATGTTGAAAAAATGGATTTGAAATAGTTTGTTTTTAAAAAGAAACTGGACTGTACAAATTCTGCCATGTCTCAAAATAACTCCAATCTATTGTCATCTGTTGTTATAGCCTAGGTGTTTATGTAGTTACATTGCCATGTTGGAGTCTGAATCAGTGTGAATTTGTCCAGCCAACTCCCAATAGTCTTATTCTAGAAGGATCATTTGGTACCCATGTGTTGCACTAACATAAGATCCCCATCTTCTGTCTTTGCTGTCTTCTTCCCTAGGTGTTCCTTACCTTAGCTTTCATTACCTAGTCTTCCCTTCAAATAAGGAAAAATATTAAGGCAATTTTATTCTAATGCTGGAGTTCATTTCCCAGAATTGAGACCTCACTTGTGAAACATTTTTTGAAAATTGTATTAATGTTAATGAATTCTCTGTTACTTGGTTTTGATTATATAGTTGCTAATATGATAATATGGCTCAAGAATTTAGGACAAAGAATGAAAGTTTTTAAGTATTCATGTACTTTTAATTTGAGCATTCTAATGGGTCCTCAAAGTGTAACCTTTTATTAATGAGAATATTTTGGAACAAGATAAGCAGTCTGCAGCAAGTAATAAACAGGCTGAATGCGCATTTGTGTAGACCTCTTTAATATGAACAAGGAAATGAGGTTGGATGCGCTTAGCTAGGAGATAAAAAGCCCATCTAAGTTAAAAGGCATAATAGGACTAAAAAAGTGAGGCACAGTTTTAGAATGGAATGAGAGTGAAGACTTGGCAGATTAGGTTCGCCTTAAGTCTATGATAGTTAAAATAACCCCGTTTAAAATTTTGAAACTGTAATTTACATGTTCCTTTATTATTATTCAGATTAATACTAAAAGGGCAGAAGTCATCCAAGGAACTTATGCATTCATTTTCTTCCCTGTCACTGCTCTGCAGATTTGTTTCAAAATATTTTTCTAGTACCTTGAATTTTGTTGTTATTTCTTGTTTTGACAAGGAGTAACTTTTCTTTCTGACTGTCTATTAATGCTACTGAGAAATAAAGATGCTTTTACAAAATGCTTTCAAGCACAAAAGGAGATGGTTTTCAAGAGATTATTTTACATATTTACATATTTTACCTTAAGCATTTTGTAGTCACTGCCTACTGGTGAATGTATCAGATTTTTACACACACTTTCAAAATGAACCAGTTTTGCTTCTAAGCCATTGCAAAGGGAGGAAATGAATTCTAACTTTTTTCACTTCATTTTCACATCCTCACATTTCCTTATTTCACATGGTTTAAAACAAAATGCCTCCAGCATTATTTTTCCTTTCTCAAGAGCAAAGTGAATGTGACTTTTCTAAGGGGGTCACAGGATGCCTCTGAGGCCTGTGGGTGTTACTGGACTGCTGCCTGCTTTCAGCTTAACTGAAGGGCTTGTCATAGTTTTCATCTCCTAAGAAATTAGCCCTAGGTGCTGGCCAGAAGCAGGAGAAGGCAGCATTATGAGTCCCACGCTGGTTATTTCCCACTGACATCAAATCCTGAGGTTTTTAAATTAATCCCACACAAAGACAACCCTTCATTTTGGTGCCAGTTTGAAATTAGACTGCAATAATGACCTTTTAAAGATGTCTAGTTGTTAAGATAACCCCCTGTAGAAACTTGAAGGTAGCCGTTGCACCCCGTGTTGATAAGATGTTACTGACGCTTTAGCAGATTTTGTAAAGGTGACTGGAAGTTGCGGCCAGTGACTTGACCTGTGCTGCCAACGGGAATGAAACGGATAGCTGGCCAAGCCCGCCTCGCCTTGTATCTCCCTAAATCTTGGTTCCAGAAGCAAACAAAGGGTCTTTATAAAGTTCCAGCAGGCAGATTAGTTGCACACTAGTAATAGAAGACTTGCGCAAAAGCGGACTGACTTGGCCATCAGGAGAAGTTAATACTCAGCTCAGAGAGTGTGAATTAAAAGCATACCTTTTAATGCTTTAACAACAGCTGGCAACTGGAAAAGGGTGGAAAAACGAGTATTAACAGCACCCTTTAATATAAACAAGTAAAAGAAAATGATTTAATATATGCTACCCTCATGTAAAGTGAAGACTGGCCCAACAGATAATGGGAAGCAAAGAATAGATCTGCGTAATGTACAGGAGAGTTTTGTTTATTGGAACAAATAGAAATTTGTATTGGTCCTGGATTAGAATTACACACCTAATTGTTCCTGCCTTTTCACCTTAGGGTTTTGCATCGTAAACCTGTATGAATTTACCATGCACAAAACTGTCTTTCATTACTAGTAATAAATAGGCATGAAGCTGGAGATGGTATCTCTTTGTAGTCAAAATAGGTGTATGTAAACAAAGACGAGACACTGTGTATCTATGAAAAATCATCTTGGTAACCATTATTCTTAGCAATTGTTTTTCTACTTTTAAATGATCAAAAAGTATCATCATCATACTGTATTTCTGTTAAAATGGTATGTGTCATTTTTACTTGTCATTTTTTACATTTACTCCTACGCTCAATTTTTCAGTTTTTTTTAAATTTTGCACTGGTTAATGGTAGTTAGCTGTATAGAGTGTAACTTTGCTGAGGCAAATTTAATAATTATTTTAGCTATACATAATAGATGAAAATTTCAGCTGTTTAACCAGCATCAGTGGCATGTTTTCCTTTAAAAGCTGTAGTAGGTCTTGTAGGATGTGTGCTATTCGGCTGTTTGAATACTCTGTCTTTGAGTATTTACAGTTATTTTAGTTCTATTCATCAAAAATAGAAAATATGCATTAAACATTTTATTATTTGATGGTGTACTACACCATCTGCTGCCATAATGCACACAACTCTTGTTTTGAGAAATGTACTGTGAAATCTTAGTTTGGATCTGTAGATTTTGAAATGCACAAAATGCAGGCGTGTAAGCATTCCTTTTTTAACCCTTAGCATTGTTAGAGATTTCAAGAGCCTCTACAGCATTTCACAAATGAAAGGCTAAGAAAAATACTGTTTATATCTTGTATTTCACTTTTGGGTATTAAAATATTGGGATTACTTGCCTTATCGGTTTAAGGAAGTAGTAGAAAATTGAATCTCTCATTTTGTGATCGTTTCTCTTCTTTAATACATTTCACCTAGTTTAGAAGTATGGATCAGAAACTCACAAGGAAAACTGATGCCCTTTCCTGCAGCTAAATTAACAGGAATCACGTGGAAAACAATCTGAGCCTTGTATGAAAAGGGGAGCCATTAAAATTAGCCCTAAGCTATGGACTGCACCCAATATCACTAGAACTGCACTCACTGCAGATGTGGAGGCTGGCTCTCAGGCAAACTGAGCTGTGTTGTATAGCTACAATTAAAATCAACTCCTCTGCCAAAAAATAAAAGGGAGGAGGGTAGAAGGAGAACATCAAAGACAGATTGAAATGTGTAGTTAGTAATAAGAGTGGTCTCCTCTTGAACCAAGCCCTGCAGCGATTCATGGCCCCCTTGTTAATGAGAAATTTTGACCTCTGGTTTGTAAGTTAAACTTGTAATCCCAGCTAATGAAGTAAATCAATCCCAACTTCAGTCTGTTGTTCCCATTTTTCTTTGCACAGTGTGTCTGGGAGTTAGTATCCAGGTCTACAAATACGATTTGGGGAAAAAAATTATTCTGCTGCTCTGTAACTTCTCCTGTTTTGCAGATTCACTTAAACATATCTAAAGCAGACAGATTCTTTTAACTTGTCTGCGCGCTTGTAAAATGTCCCATTAGTTTGGGTGCTTTACAGACATTTAAGCAATAGGCCTGAGTTACCATTTTAAAAGGAAGGCTGGATTTGTGGCTATCTGAAAATACACAATCTCAAAACTGGGTTTATGCTTTAGATACATAGATCTGTTTGAAATTGTTTGAAGAGCCTCACCTTAATTCTTGCTCTATCTTTACTGATACCGGTGGTAGTCTTGTGTCAGAAAGGTGGTCTCCCACCGCACCTCAGTTCTGAGAGGAAACAGATTCACTAGCAATAAAATGAATGCAAAGCGAAGGTGCTGATTTTCATAATGGGTGGATCATCCTGTGAAATACATACTCCTACGTCCTGTAAGCCACTGAGTGACAGAAAACCCAGCCCCAAATCCAGCCCAAAAGCCCTGGTAAAGCCTCCGAGTTGATTCCAGTGTCATACCATGTTATTAAAGAATCTGTAAGAGATGAGCAAATGGTATAACAGGAAGTGAAGTCTTTGTGTCAAAAATAAAGAGATGCCAGATTCATAATGTGATTCCTTAAAAGAAAACAACCAGCTAGACACAGAAAGAAAAGGAAGAAACCAAAACCACAAAAAAAGCTTGCTTGTAGCTGCTTCACTTTCCTTCTGTACTAGTAACTGGTATCACTGTGGTCCCTTCTAAGTGGTACAGGTCCTTTTCAGTTCTTGCTTTGTTCTCTCCAAAGAGTTTTACATTATCTTACAGCTTCTTAGTGCTCCAGACACTGTTCTTTACAGGGGCAGAAGCTTCCTAACAAAACATGTTTTTGTAAGTGAAGGGATACACAAGCTCCCCTCTAACTCCCAGTGACATGCTGCATTTTCACATGCACCTCTGCTCTTCCTGGCAGCTGCGGCACAGAGCGGTGAGGAGTTTTGGCACTCAAGTTCTTAGCTCTTACTGTTAGCTTTTCATAGCCATGCTCCTGCAGTTTGGGTAACAGACTTTACAGTTAACTGCTGTCTTTTGTAGCTGTCACACATTTAGATTTCCGTCATGAAGACGGAACAAAGGACCAAGTGCTGCTGTGTTTTATGCAACTTTAGCATAGAAAAGAAAAAGTTCTTTACATCAGTGGAGTCTCCGGGGCTTGACCCTGCTCAGCAGTTGTTTTTCCTGCGATGACCCCGGAGGTGCTGTATTTTGGGTACCTCTGGGACTGAGCCTGGTCTGGTCTTTCCAGAAGTAGAAGCCATATTATTTTTATGTCTTTAAAGAAAAGAAAGGTCCCTCCCGACTGGATTTGATTATTCGCTGCCAGAAAGCTGGTGGTGATTTCCTCAGGGCAGGCAGTTGGCTGAAGGCTGATGGTGTACCCGGGAGGGATGCATCCCTCTGGGCTGGGGGGACAAAGGCTCCCGTGGAGCTGCATGAATGGCAGGTGACGCTTGGCCCATGTCTGCTTCCTCTTAACTCATGGGGAGTTTCAACCCAGCTTGGAGAAAAGGCCTCTGTCACTAACTGGAGGCTTTTTTGAAGCTGGGACTTACAGTGATGGTCTCCAAGTCTGTTTCTTCCAGCCCCTTTCACCAGAACTGGTGGGACTGGGGTAGGAGGTTGATGAACAGAAACTTTTGCAAAAGACCCACAAGTTGTGGAAGGGGAGATACAAGAGGCTGTCTCCCAAGGAAAAGAAGGAAGAACTTTTCTGTAGAGGAACAAAATATTAATGCAATCCAAATATAGAGATTATATCGCCTATTAAGTCTTAGCCTGTAATGTGTATTTTCTTAAGGATCAAATGTAGTGAAAATTTTTATTACTCGGAGTTCCCTTGTATCTAGAGAGACTCCAATTTGGTTTATAGGTAACACATGAAGTATTACATATGATCTTCAAAGTACACGTGAATGGCTAGATTAAGCTGTATGCTATTTTTGTGGGTGATAATACTGTACAATCATTAACATTACCTGTATTGTTCTTTGAAGATGCTCACGAGACTCATAGTGATTTGAAGCTGGGTGCTTTGTACTGCTGCAAGTCATTAGTGTGTTATAAGCAAGAGTTTATAATAACCTACTTTTTGTCTCACTAAATCTTAAAAAAGCTTTAATTTTGACAACAAGTGGAAAAACGCAGCAGTGAATCTGTTCTCAAGTGATATACCTTAGTATATGGAGAATCCTGTTGCGAAGAACTTGGAAAATAACCATGGTTTATTAGCTGCACAGTCTTTTCCCCTTTGTTTCTATTCATTTAATTTAAAGTGAAACAACTCAGCATGCAAAACTAAAATTAGCTGAAAAAAAAGGTGTAAGTGAATAAACAGGCAAATCCATTAGAGTCGATGGGTTATTGGATCCCTTGCCATTCCTCAGATGGCGGCCTATTAAAAGTGGTAATGTCTGCCTCTGGCACAGCCTTAAGGCAAGAAAGAAGGCCAAGACAGGCATATTTCACATGCATCAGACACAAGAATTAAATAGACCAATGTTCCCTAAAAGACTGAAGTACATCTCTTTCTGACGTTCATCTCGGGCAAAAATTCATTGATCTCAGTATGTCCCTTGGCAATTATAAAATATTAAATCCAAGTCACACTTTTCTAGTTGGCTTAATTTTTTCTCTATTCACAGCTTTCTATTTGATCAATTTTAACAAGTTAGGAATAGCATCTAATAATAAAATAAAAACTGCAGACTGAAAAAGTTTGTTCATTTGACATTCTTACATTTTTGTATTTAGTCTTTAGACCTGCCTGTCATTTTATTGTATTTTAAATAAATTTGCACACTAAATAGATGAAAAGAGTATATGTTTATACACACAAAACCCCCCTCCACTGGCTCCTTTGAATTAGCAGTTTCTTTTTAAAGCTGGATATTCACATGTGCCCATGGTATTGCAGTGAAATCTGTATTTTACAGCTAAATCTGTGTAGTTAATCACCATCGTTTTTCCTAGTGTCAGACAGTAATTATTTCTGCTTCATGTTTCTCTTATTATGTGAGGCTGGAAAACGCAATATTGTTGGAACCTTACTTCTGAATTACTACTAATGCAGGCTTTTTTTTTTTCTTTTTCTTTTCTGTTTGAACCGAAATTTGGGTTGGTTTCTGTAAATATCAGTCAAGTAGCAAAATGAAAAATTACCTGTCAAAACCTGGATCTATTTTAACATAAACCTGGAGATTTTTACATGTGTTGCTGCAGAATGAATGTCTTTGCTGGTGATCTTTGCTGATGAGAGACTAATTTAGGGGCATTTTTTTCCATAAGGCAGTCTACCTGTTGTGTTAGCTTCTTCCCCTCCCACTTAGCATTCTCATCTGTCTGGCACGCTTACAGCCTTCCGTTCCTTAAATAAGCTCATTCGGTGGCCAACAGCTATAAGCAATCTTGGCTGAAAAGATGTCAAGAATGCTCAGAGTCTTGGTTGGCTTTCAAAAAATGACAATTTTGATTATTTACTATCAGCAAAACTATCCATGGAAAGGTGGGGGAGGCCAACCAGTAGGTCTTAAATTTTCAGAACAGCGAAGTTTAAGGTTTCACTAAACATTTTGGAAACAAGACCATGTTGCCATGTCACTACGTGTTTGTAAACAGCATTATTTTTTTTTTAGTAAGAAATGATATCGGAAGTATTAATGAGAACAAAAGGAGTATGGCTGCTAGTTTAGCTCCACTGGCACCAGTGGAGAGAAATCTGCTCGGTACAGGTTTGGATCTGCTTGCTGTGAGTTGCAGCTCCCTGGGTGGCCCTGGGAAGTGGACTAGCTCATTCTGATGGCTGCACTGAGAACCCTGTTTGTAAAATGGTGATGTTGGTACAGCTTACCATCCATCCTCTTCTCTTTTTTGTTGGATTTGTTGTTGTTGTTAGGTTGATAATTGTGGCTGTCCCTTGCTTTGTACAGCATATGTAGTAAGAGAGCTCATTTTCAGATGAGGCATAAAGGTGGATAGTTACTAATTGACCAGCATCCATCTATCCTGCCTGTGTCGAATAAAGAGGTTTGGGCATAATGTGGTGTGTGGGGAGCACAGGAGAGCAGTACTGGTGACCCAGAATCCCACTATCTGTGGAGAATTGTTTTCCCTTTTTTGTAGAAATTGTGATTCAGGCATTTAAAAGTCACTGCAAGAGTAATGTTACTTGGAAGCATATTGAGTCTTGAGAAGATGCAGATACAATTTTCCCTTTTTAAAATTAGTTTTTTATTCTTCTGGAAAAGCTACAGTTTTAAAAAGGTCTGCAGTATAACCTCGACTAAAATGCTTGTGTGAATCTCTATATACACACACATCCATACAGACATACATTTTCTAACTATGTATTTGCTTTGCTATCAGCCATTTGGTACAGCATTATGAGCTGTCTCGAACATGGCTGGGGCTAATCTTAATGCAATTACAGCAGTTGTGTTCTCTGATGATTTTAAGTTGACGGGTTAAGTTGGATTAAGTTTCAGCATACTACTTGTCAATACAGTCTCTGTCAGGGTGGTTTGAACAGCCAGCACACCTTTATGGCCAGCCAAAATTTGATTTCCATTTCTTACCTAATGGACTGACATATAAGATGTTATTTATTAAAACCGTGATTCTAGCTGAAGTTTTGTCAGAGTAAACATTAGTATGTTCGATTCAAATGGTACTTTTGTGCAAAATACTGTTTCCTTTATTGAGTCCCTGCTGCCATCAACCATGCACTCTTAATCTTGTGCTATTTATCTCATCTGACCTGAACATAACTCTTGCCTGTTTGAATTTATAAATTGCAGAACAAGGTTTGCTCTTGAAATCCACTTAAAATCCTGTATTTCAACAAAATGAGTCAAAATAAGATTATTTTAACTCTACCTATTCTGAATTTTTAATGGCTTCACATATATGAAAAACTGTCCTTCTCCACCTAGCAGTTTCAATTTTATTCTGCAAAAATAAATATAGCTGTTCAGATTATTTTTTTTTTAATTTAGACACAAATTAATGAGCATTTAATCAGTTTTCTGTCTGTTTACATGTTTTTTCCTGATCAGTTTCTGCACCTTGACGTTCTCATACATTATATTACGATGCTGTGATCCAAAAGTAAAATTAATAGCTGTAAAAAGTGACAAGATCCTGCTGTAAGGATGTGCAATATTGTTTATTAAAATGATCCTGTTTAAAGAACATTTTACTGAACTTCATTTTTCTTGAACTGCATACTAATTTTAAAGGTCAGTGCGGTTAGTTACCATAGTAGTGACCTAAAAATAACCTTTCTAGTGTACCTGTATATTTCTGATCTGTAGTGTTAGCATTCAGAAATGTTCTTTCCCTTAGAGTTTCAGCAGCTAAATAAGTTGCAACCCCTTCAGCTATACTCATAAAAATTTGCTTCCAGACAACATGGTCTGTTTATTGTGTAATAATCGAAATGGCACTAAATTGCAATGATTGCTGAACACTTAGGAATTGCATTAACCACTTAACTGCTAAACTATTTTCCATTTTCTTCCTCACTGTGAAGTATTATATTGATTTTCCTCTTAGTTAGAGCTGCTTACTCAACCTCTGAGATGAACAGAATATTTTAGTAGCCTCATACACTGTCATATTTTGAGTCAATCAGCAGTGACCTTGGCTAAGAAATTTCTAGAGGTTTTTTTTAAAAAGCTATCAAGCAAAATAGCTCGCAGTGCATAGCCTTGAATTTTTTACACAGAATAGAGGAAAACACAAAACATCTCTGCTAAGTGAGTTTAAAAAATTAGGATGAGGATTCATTTTTTTCTCTCTGCATGAGATGGGATATTTCCTGTTACCTTCAATACGCTGCTACTAAGGCAAATTAGTTACAAGGCCTTATCCAGGGACTTAATGGTAGCCTGTTATGTGGTGTTAGGGGTGTAATTAAAAATCTGAACGCAATGATAGGTGAAGAATCTTAGTAGTGCTGTTGTTTTCTGTGGAGATGCCAATGACTTTTTGTTTACTAAGTATCCTTTGTTATCTGAGGTAAAACAGACAAACATCTGAGCAGTATCAAACTTCAGAGCTCCATGAGGATTGCTACTTCTGCTAGTTTTGTTACCAAATATTTTCGTTTAAAATTTATTTCCTTTTCCTCTCAAAGATTTGTAAATTCCAGTCCTGTTTGTTGCCGAAAAAAACACCCAAAACAACAAAACTTGTCCAAAAAAAAGCAGAGGACGTTTTGGTTTGTGTTTTCGTGGGGGTTTTTTTAAGCAAAACCTTTCTGAAATCTTGCTGCGAAAAGGGGGGATAAGGCTGGCACAGGTAAGGAAGAGTTAAATAGAAATTGAGCGGGGATGCTGGGGGGCAGCAGTGCTGCAGAACATAGCAGTGTTCGTGCGAAGGCAAGTCATTTCCCGAAACACTGCAGACACATGGCCTGAGGCAGTCTAAAACCTTTGGAGACCAAAATGGCTCGCAGGAGTTAGAAGTAATAAGGTGTTTTTCCCTTCTTTCTCCTTCACTGAAATTCTGTAAGGTTGCTATGCATTACCAAAGAACAATGCCACTATTTTTGTGTTTTATATGGGTATTAAGATCCATTACAATTTGACATTTTTAAGATTGGTTATCCTGTAGTTTGGTGTTAAATTGAAGTTGTTTGTTTTGAATTTAATTCTTTCATTTTTCAAAGGAAAAAAGGCAGCACTGCTGTGCTGATAGCTTACTGAAGTATGCCAGGATTTGACGTTTGAATTGAATGTTTGCTATCCCGAAATATAGGCAAAATTATCTTTAAAAGAAGTCTTGGGTTTTATATCTTTTTTTAAAAATATTTTTTTAAGTCTGAAAGATGCATTCTGGATAGCTTCTCACAATCAGATTGTAGAAGATATTGCACATATAATATCTTAAAGGCATACTGTTTCTGGGATTATTTTTAACACTGTGCTACACATCCAAGATGTATTGTGCTTAATGCAACCTGCTTATGATTGTTACAACCCTATATGTTTGCAGCAGCTAAATAAACTCCACATCAAATAAATTACTGCAGCAATGTTATTAGGCCAGCAGCAATGTTAAGGACATCTGTTAACTCTTTTTCAAATGCCCTGTCCTTACTCCTTGATTCTAAACATTTCTGTTGTTAAGTACTATGTAAGTACAGGAAATAGTCATTCAGACATAGCTGTGAAGACCAGCTGAGGAGGATGAGACATGTTTAGGTCCCATTCTCATCCTTGCTCTGATTCCCTGGACCTGTAGCTTATTGTTTTAGGGTAAACGCGGCTGAGCAATGGATAATTGACATGTATTTCCATTACTGTAGTTGCAGCAGTGGCTTTAGCCAGGGAGATCTCATCTCAATCAGCAAGACAGCTTTCCCCACTTAGGCCCTAAAAGTCTAACTTCTTGTTATTAGAGCTGGTGGAAAAAAAAATTCCAACAAAACTTTCTCTGTCAAAATACATTTTTGTCAAAGATAGAATGTTTAACAAAAATACATCTCTTTCAAAAACATATTTGTCAAAAGGTTTCTCAGCTCCAAGATGACATTTCTAGTGAGAAAGTGAGTCTATTGCTGAGCAGTCACTGCCCGGATCTGGGAGATGAAAGATGAACAGAGCCTTAGCCACTGGGTTGAGGAGCCTCTCTGCCACTTGTGTTTGTTATAACGCAGAATGAAAACATTGTTGAGAATTGAAATGTTTTCCGGCTTAGTCTTTATTATGTGGTAAAATGTTACACATCAGAGCCTAGTTCATAATTATTTTAAAAATAATTTCTTTCCATTTGAAATGCATGTGTGACCGTAAGGTGTTTTGCTAGCTGGGACCAAGAGCGGCCCAGGTCTCATTTTTATTTGTAATTTACTGAATTGCAGGTACTTGATGATGAAAACAAACTGGATGCCATTTCTTTAAGGTTAGGTGGAACTTAAGAGCAACTCTGGCAAATTAAAATAAACAAGCAATAATAAAGGACCTGCAGAAATTCTCTGCAGACAGTGTCAGGAAGGTTTCTGTTGGGAGGTTTGCCATAACAGTGAGAACGTACGGAGCTTTTCATCAGCATTGTAGGAAAAATAGATGCAAAGTAAGGAATACTTGGTAAGTGTGTTTTGTTTTTTTCATCTGAGCTATGTCTGATTTTTCAAATTACAGTTTTGCCTCCCAATGCGATTGAAGCAAACCTGTAGTATATACTTACAGTATTGCCAGTTCAGGTATTTTCTCTTGCTCGTTACTACTGCAGCGCAGTTAATCACAAAGCGTGTGTGGCTCATCCCCGTGCGTAACAACTGGCTGTGGAGGATCACAGCTCAGATAGAAACCTTTCGTTAAATGATTCACCTGCAGCAGAGGGAGACCATAGACAGGCGTAGCTGCCTGCAAGCGCCCAAGTTCTGGGTTATGGGATGGCATCCTCACCTTGCCCTTGTTCTCCTTGGCCAGACCAAGACACCCAAGCAGAGCTCTTGGCCGTCTGGTTGTAAAGCCCATAGGGACATTCCCACACGTGGTCCCTGGAGTCTTGTCAGATAAGAGCATGCATTGGCCAACTTTTATTTATGGGCCAATGAATTATGCAGCTGGGCTAATCAGATGTTTTTGTTTTGTGAATCAGGATTATGCTCCTGGGGTGCCAACCTAGCAAAGTCTGCAAAACTGCATAATAAAAGTCATTTTTATGCAGAGGTGGAAATATTTTAATGCAGAAGAGAAAACAGGGGTGGTGTGGGCCTGTGGAAAAGTGAAGTATAAACTCTAGTTGTTACCCATTAGAGCTTTTACTTCTCCTGCATTGCATTGGGAAGAAAGAGGGTTTTTTTGCGTAAACTCTGAAAGAATACAAGTACTTCTTTCTCCCCCAAGTAGAGCTATAAAAATGTAGATGCCTTTGTGTAGTTGGAAAACATGTGTGGAATTATATGTATATTCCGGGACTCTGTATATTTGATATCTATTGTATGCTATTTGTGTAACAGGACCCTGATTACAACTAAAATTGAATGTTCTTTAATTAAACCATAGTTGCTACAATGTCCTTCAGTTGCATATTTTGAAAGACATTTGAGGTAGCACACTAGTATGTAGTTTTGACTGCTCTAACCTACATGCCTTATGTTTGTGCCTCAAGATAACATTGAATAACATATTTAAACTACTCATGTGTGAAAAAGCAAAATTATATCTCATGAACTGATTTCTTCACACATTCAAAAAATTGAAATCCCCTTTTGTTCAGATGCTGAAGAGAAATCAGAAGGGAAACGATGTAGAAATGATAAGAGTATTTAAAAACAGAGAAGATATGAATAGTTTTAATGAGAAGGGATTATACTAATTTTAAAAGTTGAATCATTTTACAAAGGTATTCTTTATAAATGTAGTTTTAATTATGTAGGCATTAGGGTCTGGTTCAGTTGATAATGAATGAGAGAAGTTTACTGAGCTGTTATGATTTAATATTTTGAGTTCAATCTAGATATTGTAAAACAGTAATTTGTGATAGCAGTATTTGATTCTTTCTTCATTTTCATCATCCATGAGGACAGTGCTGTCAAGCGCTGATGCTCTATTTACATATAATAAAAACTAAAAACTAGAGGTGCTTAGGTTCTTGTGGATATCATTAGTGTTTATTAAATACATATTTATGTTTTCTGTATGTCTGCCTGTATGTAGTAGTTTTGTATGGCTATGTATAAATTATACCAATGCCACAGTCTTTCATGGATTTTAATTACTGTGTAGCTATTCTGTGAGTTTTTGTAAACAAGGCAGACTTTCAATTTGAGAGCAGTCTGCCAGATGAGCTGTTCTGGCAATTCCTAGAATTAAAGCTTAGACTTTTCAAACTGCAACATCTATGTGAAAACAGAACTTGATGCTGTGGGATGCAAGAATTAAAAACCCAAAACATCTCCCCCCAGCACCCCCCAAACAACAGCAATATAATAAAAGTTTAAAGTGTTTGCTCTCTATTTACAGAATCTGCCCAGTTTTCCAAATTTAGGGGGAAACTTACGTTTCTTGACATAAAATTAACAGTTTATTTTTCAATATGATGCTACTGTTTCATTTTTATGAGTATGCAGAGTAGCAAGATCATGTGTTGTACAAATGTTGCTGTTTGTGCAAAGACCAAACTAGACCTGGTCTGCTTCACAGTGTGAGTTGGTTAGACACAGATTGAGTCAAACATTGTAGGGAACATTGATAAACATTTTATTTGCTCATGCAAAAATACTAAGTCTGCTGTAGTTCTACTAAAGGTGATACCCTTCTCTGAATAGGCATGTAAAAGAAACAAAGTACTTATTTAAATGAGTGTGTAAAGTGTGTATCTTGAGTGATATTTTTCAGGATAAAAGATGTTCTGGTTACTGATTTGTATTATTAATGGGTGGGTGAGGGGGATGCCTGTATTTTCGAAGGAATTCTTTGTTTAAGACCCTGCCAAAATTAAGTCACCTGGGGAGCAGCAAAGGCTTCCGAAGAGCAGCATATAATCTGGCTGCGCATTTTGCTGCAGTTTAATTTTAGACGTGTAAGTTGAAGCCAAGATGTAAGAACTGTGGCAGTTAGCGGGAAAAGCTGATACGGGATTATCGAGGTTAGAGTTCAGATAGAACAGATGGTAAAATAGTTATAACCTACTGTACCATATGTTACTGCTGCACACGTTCAGGTAGCACATTATAAGTACTGTGTGGAAAGATCAGCGATCCTAATGCGGGATTTTAAAAGACCAAAAAAGCTCTTGAAAACCTGATTTTGGAATTTCAGGCCAGGTTAATGAGGAAGCCATAACTGGTTAAACTGCACAACAGAACTCACTATTCCAGAAAGGGATATAAAAAATTAGACATAGCATGCAACTGTTATCTTTTCTAATTCCCAAAAAGCTAAAATGAATTTTGTATTTCAGGAAATCTCTTTCAGGCTTGTTAGACTTGAATTTCTGGGGAAAGTATTTAAAGAAAAAACAAATCACAGCACTTGAATTCAGACCATTAAAAACAGGTTACGATTTGATTTATGATTTTTGTAACTTTTAATCAGGGGCCAGATTTTCAACAGAGCACGCTGTCTTATTAAGGTGCCAACAAAGCGATAAATTTCTCATTGGAAACAACTGGAGGTTCACTGGGTAAGAATACTTCAGTAAGTCTGACTCCTGATTTGTAATCTCTGCTGGTTTTACTCAGATGCTTTTTAAAGGATTTGATGTTGATACCATGAAAACAGGAAGGTAGAAGACAAGAAAGGGAAAAAAGGGTTAATCAAGTCAGAAATACTGGGAGAAGAAGTGGAATGGTAGCAAGGAAGAAAAATGAAGGCAGAGAGTTGTGATTTGGAGTGGTGCTAAAGAGCCTCTGGGCTTGAGATTCATCTCGCATTTTATAATGCTCGTGTTGTATCATAATGCACTTGCTCCTACTAGAGCTAGCTGTTTCTCCTCTCTCACTGCTAATGGTAAAAATAGGCCAGTAGCATCATTCCATACTATTGAGGGCATTCTGAATTCCATGTTGCTCTTTCACTTGCCTCTCTAATTAATTTAGTAATCCTTTTCCGTGTGTGTGCATGTGTACGTTGGCGTATGTCTGCTCGGTTGCCCTCTTCCGTCATCTGTTCGAATTCTCACGTTGCTGATGATTGGTTGTGCCAGCTTCCTCCAAAGACAGTGAATATATTACACTCCACTGCCTTTTGTTTAACTTTGCCAAAAAAAATATAAATCCCATCATGGGTCTCCGTTTTTGGCCAGTACTTTGGGAAGGGTTTTTCTTCTGTAGTTGCAACCTTCTTTTTTTATATAATATTTATTTTATGTTGGGAGTAATTAGATCTGAGAGACTTGTCAGTTTATACATTGATCATTGTCAACCTTTGGAACCTGTTAGTATTAGCTATTAAATCTGTATCAAATGATTTATGGTATTAGGTGGTTTTGTGTCTGTCTTGGACTTATTTCTGCTTATGTAACATCTGTTTTAATTAGAATTGTCCGTAATGGAACCTTTGAATTTGGCTATCAGTGTTGTAATGTATTTTAAATCATTAATAAAGATAAGTATTGGGGGGTTCTAGTAAAGAGGCAGTGGTATTAGATGTGATATTTATTTGTTAATTCTTCTTTTCTTGAGGTAATCTGAGTAGTATCAAACTTAACTGGTGTAGTAAAGACAAGATTAGGGTAGAGCTTTAACATCTGAAAAAACCCATGTAGTGCTATGTCAGTGTGCCCCTGTAGACTGGAGAGGTTTTTGGCTATTTTAAATATTGATATGGATTGCTCAATCATTTTGTTACAGCAAGATACAGTTGGTTAAAGGATGTTCTTGAAAGTGTGATGCATTTCATCCCATTTTAGAAAAAGATGTTGATCTAGGATAATTCCTAGAGTGAAAGGGTTAACTTTGCACAAACAAGTAAGTCTGGGTTTTTTTTCAAATAGCTTAGTTTGAAACTCAAAGTTTATTCTCTGTTGGCTGCATTCAATGTGTCTTTAAAAGGTTGGTTGTTTGCTTTGTAGTGAAACGTTTAATGTCTTTGTCAGTGGCATGGACAGTGGGATTGAGTGCACCCTCAGCAAGTTGGCCACTGACACCAAGCTCTGTGGTGCAGCCAACACACCAGAGGGAAGGGATGCCATCCAGAAGGACCTTGACAGGTTTGAGAGGTGGGCCCATGTGAACCTCCTGAAACTGAACAACATCCAGTACTGCAAGGTCCTGGGCATGGATAGGGGTAATCCTAAACCACATCAGGCTGGGTGGAGAACAAATTGAGAGCAGCCCTGAGGAGGCAGACTTGAGGTGTTGGTGTATGAGAGGCTCAATGTGATCTGGCATTGTGTACTTGCAGCCCAGAAAGCCAACCATATCCTGGACTGCATCAAAAGAATCGTGACCAGAAGGTCAAGGGAGGTGATTCTGCCCCTCTACTCTGTTTTGGTGAGACCCCCCCCCCCCCCCCACCTAGGGTAGGGTGTGAAGATCTGGGGTCTCTAGATAAGGAAGTTCATGGACCTGTTGAAGCAAGTCCACAAAGATGATCTGAGGGATTGAGTGCCTCTCCTATGAAGACAGGCTGAGAGAGGTGGGCTTTTGTTCAGCCTGGAGAAGAGAAGGCTCCAAGGAGCCCTTGCTGCAGCCTTCAGTATGTAAAGTCGCTACAGGAAAGCTGGAGAGGGGCTGTTTACAAGGGAGTGACAGGACAAGGAGGAATAACCTTAAGCTGAAGGAGAGAAGACTTAGGTTAGATATTGGGAAGGAATTCTTCCCTGTGAGGGTGCTAAGGCCCTGGCACAGGCTGCCCAGAGAAGCTTTGGCTGCCCCCTCCCTGGCAGGGTTCAAGGCCAGGTTGGATGGGGCTTTGGGCAGCCTGGGCTGGTGGAGGGTGTCCCTTGCCATGGTGGGGGGATGGGACTGGATGGGCTTTAAGGTCCCTTTCAACCCAAACCAGTCTGGGATTCTAAATGGATAAAGGTTTGGGAATTCATGATGTAAGAAGGTTTTAAAATGTTGTAAAACATTAGAGCAAAGTTTAAATTGTCGGTACCATGTTTATAAGTTAAGCTGATCTGCTTTTTACTTGGGGCTTGGCTGTCTCATTTTGTTTGATAAAGGAGAGAAAGGAGAAACCTGGATTGACACTAAGAGGTTAGAAGACAGTACGAAGCAGATGTTTAAAAAAAAAAAAAGACAATATAAGTGCGTATGCTGGAACAGTTTGTAGTTGGGTGGCAGATGAGATTGCAGTCTGGAGGACAGAGCAGCGAAGGGTGGTGTAGACAGGCACATCAGGGAGCCTATCTGCTTTGAGTCCTGGAGAAATGACCCTGGTGTGGGAGAGAGAGAGAGGCAAGGGAATTGGGGACTGGAGAAGGAGTACAGCACGAACAGCATGGTCACCATGATGTGCAAGGGACTGTCATTGTAATGTAGAAGGGGTAACTAAAGAACCTCTTGAATGGGGGCTCCTATAAGCTTTCCGGTGTCTCTAGGAAAGAAACCCCCCTTGTTTCCATTTTGGAGCCATTCTTCCAAGAGTTCTTTGTGCTGATCTGATTTACACTGTTTGAGCATTTTCTGAAGAAAGATAGTAACTTACAGGAGTCAAGAACTGGAGTTGACTGTAAGAAACAGAGATGTTAAGAAATGAAGAAACACGCAGCTAAATGGTTCAGTGACTTCTCCCTGCTGAACTCTTATCACCTCTCCGAATGTCTGAAGCGCACCAGGCCTTAATTATAGTCCCTGATATTTGTGGTAATAGAAAGCCATCTTCTGCGTTTTATTTCCAAATGTTAACATCTTATTCCCTGCACACTGGACTGCACTCTGGCAACGTGCTTATCCTGCAAGCTGAAGGTATTAGCATTTAGGGCTTAATTTTACTGCCATTCAATCCAAGGATAACTGCACTGCCTGCTTTGTTTTCTTTTATTTAACGGGCTGTGTGTGCAAATCAGGGCCATACACCACCCTCAATCCACAGAGGAGACTCTGCTAATGATAGTGAAGGGTTTATGCTGCTCTTCGTAGATTGTAACTGATCTACAAGCAAATTTACACGGGAATAAAACGTGCCAAGAGCTCACAGATCTGTGGCTATTTTTGCCCTTTGTTTGGCAAGTGGTGCATAAAGTCACTTGATTGGCACTTGCACAATCGCTGGGAGTGCACAAGATGGCCCCCAGTTGCAAACATAATTATTTTAAAGTCCGGGTGTTATACATCATAATTAGGCTTAAGAACTGAAAGTCAGTTGAGATGAATGAGGGCAATTCGTGCTCTCAAGAGTTGAGAAAGTGATTTTGCGTTTAGATTTTGCATTTATAAGATTTTTTTTTTTTTTTTCCAGAATAGATACTTTTCTCTCTGTCTCCCACTCTTCTCACGGGAGGACTGGCAATATATGAAACGGCTGTATGATATCTGTGTCTCCCCTTAAATAGGCGAGATAGAGCTAGCACAGAAAGTGTCACGATGTACTTCTTCATGCTGGGTTTTTCTTCTTCACAACCTGCTGTGAATTAATCTAGTCCCCCACAGTTACCCTGTCCCCTGTTCTGCTCAGCACATCTTCAGTGAGAGATAGACCGGAAAAATCAGTCTTCACTGGATAGCAATGATGTATGTTTTAATTAAACAATTAGATTTTACAGTGATAGGTGTCTAGAGATTGATGAATGTTCAGAATATTTTAATTATTTTAAGTTACTGATTAAATTAAAGTCATAATCATACAGGTTAGGAAAGGAAGGGCCACCCACTATGTAGAATTGAGATAGTTTTGAACTAATACCAAGGATTACCACCAGAGAAAAGTCAGATGGGAATAAAATATGACTCAAGGAAAATGTGAATTTTGCAAGCTGGGCTGTAGGGCTTCTCCCAAAGCTGGTTTGATGTTTCTTCACTCTTGAGAGAGAAACGTACGGCATGACTGGGCTGGAGTAAGATAGGCAAGTCCTTTTAAAGTAAAAAAAAGGACAACCCCCCAAAAAAATCCCCATGCTAATATTGAAAGATGAGAAGGGAAAAGTACCACAATGCTTGAAAAATAACAATAAAAACATTTGGCAGGATTAGTATTTCAAAGGGAGCAGCACTTGATTAAACATTTGGAAAGCATGGGAGGAGAAACATTCCAAACAAAATGAAAATATATGTGTATGGTGGAAACAGGATAAATGGAGTATTACACTTATAATTACCACTGCAAGAATGCAGCCCAAACTTAGAGTTTTTAATCAGGTAAAATTGTCATTGCTTTTAAGTCCAAGTAAGGCAGTGAATTGTGGTAGGTAGGAGATGTTTGTGGATAAAGGTGTTGGCAAGACCTATAGCTGCAATGAAGAGCAGGTCCATGAACAAAGCATGTGAAAAGACCTGGAGCCTGCACCACTGAGCAAATCATGAGTGTGTTGCAAGAAGTCAGAGGATACAAGGCATCCGCTTTTATCACATACTGAGGGACACAGAAAGCTCTCTGAAAGGTTAAAAGTCTTAAGAGAACACAGAGCTGTACCTCCGTGCAGGGAGAACTTGAGTTTTTCTCTCTTGCGTTAATGCGGTGGCTGTTCGGAGACCTGCATGGACAAATGAAGATGTTAGAATCAGTTCAGTCTGGTTTCTTCCTGAGAGTGACGTGTTGAGACTGGGCAGTTGAACACCCATCTCCCTTGAGCAGGTAAATGTCATAGCCCATAGCTGCCTTACACTTCATCTGCATTATTTATTTCCACAGGGGCAGAATTCGCTTCAGTTAGTCACTGAAATGCTGTGCAGCCCAATTTTGCCCCCCATTCTCATTGTGTTTCTGGGGGAAATGCTTTCTTAGAGGAAGGAATTAGGTGGTCAGGCTGGTGTCAGAGGCAGACTTCCCTCAACTGGAAGGTTTTGGTGCAATGCTGTTTTACAAAGCAGGTTTTTGATGATAATAGTACTTGTGTGTGTGACTTAGCTGAACATCATAAGGCAAAGAGCAGGTACACGTAAAGCCTTCGCCTCGCAATGGCAGCCCGTTTCTTTGGGTTGAAACAACATCGTGTAATTATAATAACTAAAGGGATCACATCTGAAGGAGGAATTTTCACTGCATCCAGGTCTTAGTATGATTTACCTTCCTCTTATTATTTCTTAATGTAAAAATTACTGCATGCTGTCTTTGAAATGTTGCAATTGTGTTGGTATTTGAAGTACTTGTAAATACTTGTGCAAATCAGTTTTTCTGATGTTTGTCTGCAGGGCGAGGTGTGTGTTTATGTGCCCGGGGGAAACGAGATGCATTTGCATCCAAGAGGGTGTAGCAAGGAACCTGTGCCAAAACAGAGTCTGTAGGAACAGTTGCACTAAAATAGCACGGGATACAAATGTTTGCAAACGAAAATAACTAGCTTCCGAAGAAATAATGGTATCTAATCCTCCTCGTAAACGTTGCTGATCTGAAGGCCTAAATGATAGCTTTTGGTGATGAATCTTTCCAAAGACGTTTGCAGAGCCACCATACTGTGCACATGAAGGTGCACAATCTTTTTGCAGATATAATTATATTTCATATAGTATCGTTAATCTTTGAGGTGTTGACAAACAGTTATTACTTACTTTTCTGTACTCGGGGGGAATACTGATTTAAGGATGTTTTGGCTCTCATTTAAATCAGTGAAATTGTTACTGTTAGCCTCAGTAGGGGCTGAATTAAACCTTAAATTATGTGGGACAGCTAATCATACACAATATAATACCTGTTTTTCATTTATAAAGTGACTCTCAGCCAAAGATCTAACAGCAGTTTGTGCAAGTAAATGTCATTACTGCAGAGAATCTCCAGAATGTTTCTTACAGTCCAAGACCTCTTGTGAGTAAGAGCAGACGAACATATACGTTGTTGTACGTTGAAGCTCCTCTTCAGTGCATGGAGGTTACAGAGACAAAATTCCTGGTATTTTTTTACTCCATAGATAACTTGTCTTTGAATCGTTACTGTAAGATTCCCACTTGCAGACTTTGGCTTGAAGTGCAAGCCTGCCACGAGGATGTGCCATGTAGCCTGGGAAGAAAACCAGCAGATCTTTTATCATTATTGCCTTGTCTCTCTGGGTCACAGAGAAGCAATAGCCGCAGTTCAAGACTGTGTTCAAAGGAGAGATGTCAGGACTGAATTGTTTTCTGGTGAAGGAAGGATGGATAAAATATTAAATGCAATCTTACATTTGCCCGTATCTTTGTGTTTCCTGACAAGAATACTATGCTGTATTTCCATGGTTCCGTAATTCAAAGCTGAAGATACACAGATTTGTGGAAAAGAAAATAAATTCAACAGTAGAAACCAAGATAATAAAAATATGTTTTTATATTGCATGTGCTTTCTTATGTGAAAGCACCTCTCTCTTGAGCAAGGAACAGCACACTTCTGAGAGTTGCTCTGTTTAATTTTCATCCACCTGCTGCTGTAATTACTGTAATTTAATGCACAAAGACATTTTTACTTTCTGAGCAGTAGGGAAGTTTGTCCATGGAAATTTTGGAAGAAGTATCTGCCTCTCTCAGTCCTCTTTCCCAGTAGCTTTTAAGCCTTTTGGGAAATACTGATCAAATCTGGTGGTGGGGACCCGCAGAGGTAGGAAGGAGCTTGATATTTTAACTCCCTACAACTTACCTGTGTATTGTTGGCTTGGGTGCAGGACAGAGCAACACGCTGGTCTTGCCAGCAAGGAAAAGCTGGGCATGAGCTCAGCAAGCTTTGGGGTAAGGTTGGTTTGGGGGCCACATGTCTACTGGGTGGCTGATGTTCATGTGCAGCCCAGTGGGCCGCCCACCCCATGGGATGACGCTCGCCTGGCTGGGAAGTGGGGATTGGAGAAGAGCCGACCATGGAGTAGTGCTGAGGCTCTTCTGGAAAAGGATTGGGAGGTTGAGGAGTTGTCATAGGTGGAGGGTTGTACAGTGGCCTGAGAATATTCCTGCAGGAGGTGAGAGGTGATGAACTGGAAGGAATGCTCTCCTGTGGGATCTGCAGCTGCCAAGTTCAGGGCAGTCACTGCTCACCTTGATGCGTTTGAGAAAGTAGGACTGAAGTAGCAAGGAAGGAGGGACAGTGGGGAAGAGGAGAGGGCAAGATAGAAGGGGATAAGAAGATGCTATAACTCATGTGTAAGCAGTGAAGAGGGAGAAAGAGTTAATCTATAAATTAAATGGGTTTTTCTGGTCTGGAACATCTTAAATTTCCCTTAAATTATAAATAGAAGTTTACTGATAGAAAAGCTGGTACGGTGCTGTGTTGGAGTGCCTGTGATTTGGTAATAGCTTGGGTGTGGCAGGCTGGGAAATAAAGGATGTAAACAGTTACAACCATTTACTTTTTATTAGAGCTTTTATCTTCGTAACTCTTATGAGTTGCCACAGATACAGACAACACAGGGCTTGTCTGGGTTAATGAAAAGTCTGTCATGCTGATAAAGAAATGCCATCTTTTTCTTGAAAAATTCTGTGCTACTTCAGTTCCACTACTCTTGGCAATTAATTTTAACTATGCTTGCATTCATGTATATAATTAAAAAAATGTGGCACTTAGTAGTCTACATTTTTTATATAGCATCTGCAGAATAATTTTGAGTACAATGCAGCACCAAACAAATTGGTCTTTAATTTAAATTAGAGATCATATTGACAGATACAAATTACTGTTCTGTCAGTTTACAGATGTGCTTCTGTACTCCTACAGTCACTGTCACAATTTTTTCCACCACGTAAAGCCCTGACAGAACGTACCAGGTAACTGATGGGCTCACAAGCATGGTTGTGGAAGTGCAGAAATGATGTCAGGCTGTGCTGTCATGGAAGGCGTGTGTTCTTCCCGCCTACAAGTTCAGTAACTCGGCTGATAAATGCAGAGAGTATGACTGAAACCACGTCTTAATTCCAGCTTCATTTCCAGAGAAGGCAGTTATTTGCTGTAAAGGTACCTCAGCTGGTTCAAGAAATTGTTTTATACGAAGAAAAATTTTTAAAATCAAGTAGGTTTTCTGTTAATATTTGGTAAGTGTGTGCAGGATGGTTGGGGTCTGCCACGCTATGCCCAGCATTTTGTAATGAGCTTAAGGTGGCCACGTTGCTTACAAGAGCGTTTGTCACTGCTCAGGGGCCACAGTCAGGGTGAATCTGAAATAAGCATTACTTGGGGTGGGGGGAGAGATGCACTCTGTGGGGAATGGAGAGGAAAGAAAAATGCATTTGAGTCAGCTTAATTGAAAAAAAAAATACAGGCAGTGGTTCCTGGGAGAGGTTAAAAGAGCAGCAGCAGCCCTGGCAGCGAAACGGGCACACAGTGTGCAGGCCAGAGGCAGCTTAAGGGATTGGGCTGTTTCAGACCTGCAGAAGACAAGGAGCAGAGTTTACAGGATGCCGCCTCTTCTAGGAACGCAAAGTGTTTTCGTTGTGGCGTGAAGGATGAGTTCAGGGCACCACTAAATAAACACATTGTGGGCTGGGGGTGTGCCTGGCTTGGGTATGGACAAGCAACCTTTGCCAGGTGCAGCACATGCTTTTCCTACAAGCAGCAAGGTCTGCTGGTAAATCAATTGATCTGTTAACAAAAATCTTTCTGTACTGGAGAAGAGAATCCCTTAGATGAGATGATGGTGCTCAGAGGCTGTGGGCTTCTCCCTCTCTTTCCTGTGAGCTTGGCCACATTCATTTCACTGCGTTACGCCTTTTGTGTCTGTTGCTACAAGGGAGCTGGGTCTGCCCGGTTGCTGTAATTTAGTAATCAGGTATAGGAGAAATAGCTTGAATGGTTTAGTTCCGTAAGGAGTCTAGTGCTGGTACAGAGGGAAAAGTAACAGAGTGAACAGTGCAGCATTTCACTTGCACTACGCCGTGGATGTTTCTACAATCTTTTGGTAGTAAATTTATGGTTAACTGTATTTTTAATGACTATAGAATCAAGATCCTAGAATAAGTATTTTCCTGGGGAAAGAAAGGTAAGTTATAAAGAGCAGTAGTAATAAATTTTGGATTTTAAAAGTATTGAAAACTTTGACAGGTATCTTAGAGGTTTGAATAATTATTTAAATATTTTTAGATATTAAAACCTATTTTTCTAAGTTAGAACAGTTTATTTTGTCAGAAATCAGTTAGAATTAATAAAAGCAGTGGTGTCTTCAGGATGAAGGGTTCAAATGTGTGCATCTATCAGGTGTGAGTGTTCTCAGGCCCAGTTTGTGAATTTTCTCCTTACATAGAAAGCCAGGATGAAGTGCTCTGTAATTCAGTATGCTTGAACCAATTTTAAAAACAACATAGCTTTAGAAAATAGTGTGCTGATGAGGTTTCGCATCACGCAGTGTCTGAGCCTTCCTGATTTTTCCATTTAATTTTTCTGTCTCTCAGCTGAGCGCTGGCCGTGTGCTCGAGCACGCCTGCCCAGCATCTCCCCACGCTCATGCATGGAGAATCAGGGTCCCTGTGGGACTTGCACGGAGGTTACTGCTGTAGCAACGTCCTGATACACCACTCACCTTTTTCCCTCCCAGGACAGGGAACAGGATGCTGTGTGCATTGGGTGCACTAAAGGTGGCTTTATCTGCTGCAAATAGTTTTGTCCTTGAAAGGCTCCTGAACTTCTGTGGGTCAAATACATCTGCAGTTAACGTGAGTGTAGCAGAATCAGCCAGACAGGTTTGTCCCAAGTTGGAAACGAGCAAGGCCTGGCCTGATCAGGGGCGCTTTCACTTGGTTTCTTTACTCGGGTTAACTTGGAGAGACTCACAAGCATTAAAAAATGGAAAAAACCCCTAAAAACTCTCAGGTAATACTTTCAGAATGAGCCTCATGATAATCCATTTTAGATGCCTGAAACAATCCAGCAGTTGGCACTTGTAAAACTGAGAGTACGAGGAGACTCTTTGCTGCTGTGGGACTTCTGACTTGGCTGTGCTTTCTTTGCAGGGCCTGGGTGTGTCGGGTGGAAGTCAGGCCGGCGTGGGGACTCCTTCATCCAGGCAGTACGCACGGCAGAAAATAACTCGCGTAAACCTCAGGGACTTCATCTTCTACATGGAACAGGAAAGAGAAACGAGCCATTCTCTCCTGCTCTATCGAGCTCTGCTTAAATAAAGCCAAGAATCGTACTGATTTCTCCATACAGAAGCTCAACTTGCATTGAAAAGCTGTCATTTTAATGTGCCTTCTCTTTTTTTCAGAAGTCAACGTTCCAGTAATTTTGTTTCGTAAAATTGTCACACATGCAATAAATGCCCTTTATGTAAAAAAATACTATAAAAAACATTTTTTAAAATGTGCAAAAGGTTTTAAAATGTTAACTCCACAGATTCAACTGACATCAAAGTCTTGCTTCATTTGGCCGTTAAGGTAAGGCTGACATAAGGCAGGCACAAGGCTGCTGCAGTGGCTCCCCCAAACCACCTCACAGTAAGGAGGGCTGGGACAGGCTCGAGGCATTGGGGACCTACCCCCGCTGTGAGCCTCTGGGTTCACTTATGGTGCTGATTGTGTTTTCTTCTTCGTTGGATTAGCACTGTTTCCACTGACTACCCACGGTGATACCTGTTGTTGTTTTAGATTAGTTATAATTGCAATTTTTTGCACAGTTCAGAGAATAGCCACTGCACACTCTCACAAATTCGACCTATTTGGGATTTTTGCTTTTACTGCACAGCTCATTTCCTGAGCCATTTGCTGACCCAAGTCCTGCGTGTGCGAAATCTGTGCGTTCGGGTCCCAGCTGAGTTACCTTTGCTAACTTCCAGTTGTTTTCTCAGTCTCTTCAACCTTTTGCACATTTGTAGCAGCTGGTTAGTACCATGAATCAAAGTTGGGTTTTATTTTCTAAAAGAAAAATAATCTTAATTTATTTATTGCAGAGTGTATGGTTTAATGGTGGGTTTGAAAGAGAGTATTTGTTCAGTAAAGATTTTAGAGTATTCTATGTGGATTTTTAAAGTCACTGTACAGGAAGGTTTTGGGGGCCAGTTCCGCTCATGGAGAATCGAGCATGGGGGTGAAGGGGCCCTGGGAGCCCAGTGCCACCGGGCAGGCGGTCAGGGCAGCGCCACACCGCAGGGACTGGCCATGCTTCGCCTTGGACGATTGGACCCCAGGACTCCAGTCCGGAGAGGCTCATGAACAAGCGCATGACTTTAAGCTTGCCGAGTAGTTTTACGTGCTTACAGGTGGGAGGAAGGCTTTCTGAACGCTGTGCTGAGTGGGAATTTCAGGGCCCATGCCCAAGCCAAGCGGTAGGTACTGGCTAGTGCTGCTGGGCAGGTGGGTGGGCACGAGCTGCGGTACTCCAACAGAACAGTGTTACTGGTGACCGTGGAAGGGAGACACTTGCTTATTTATCTTTTCCATTTTTACTATGTTATGCTTGCCACTTTTTTGAGGCAATATTTTTTTTTTTGATGGGAAACCATAGCGAAAGCACAAATAGAACTATTTGTCCAATAGTTTTAAAAACAAAAGTTTTAATTATTTTTTAAGGTTTATGAAAAGCAGAAGAAAATTTATACTGCTGCTATTTAGCCAAAAGATTATTCATAAGGTATTTAAGGCCAGGAAGTGTAAAATTATGTTTTAAATGTATTGATAATTTGTACATATTGTTTATAAAGGCCTTGTGTTTATTAGAATTACGTTATTTTGATGATTTCTGTACATACTCGTAAATACCCCCAATTTGTGTGAAAACATACTCCCTTATTTGTACTTATTTTGTAAAGAAATAAAACAATTTACTGAAGTAACACATCGAGTGACATACAGCATTAATTTATCAAACATGAATTTCACATTGTCTTGTAGTTCTTAAGCACTGTTCAGAGACATCTTGCGTTAAAATATTAACAGAATACCCACAAAGAAATATTAAAACCAAATACTTCAATGTTTTGTTGTGCTGATTCATATCCTTTGTCAAACATCTAATAAAATTGTCAACAAACCCCAATGCTATTAATACAGTGAATGAATGCACTCAACAGTCGCTTTCTCAAAGGCGCATAGTCCAATGAGCACAACAGAACATTCTCTCGCTTTCCTTCCGAGATTCAGGAGCACAGTGGTGGAGCGGGTTGTACACAAAGTGCTAGCCAAGGCCCCTCTTTGTCAAGCCACAGGTTCAGTGCTTAGCAAGGGAGAACTGGAACGAGTTTGTTCAGGCGAATTAGGTGACGAGCCAGGCGACGTTTACTTTTTGGCCTTTGGAATAAAACCATTTGCTGGCTGCACACCACAGCTTTCCTGGAGTTTCTATGGGGTTTTAAAACTGAGCAATGTTCTTAATTAAGTTACGCTGCTACGGTTTAAGGCCAGAAGTAAAAATTCAAATCTTTTTTTGCTGATATTGCTGCCTAAAAATACAGGGAAATAAGTAAAAAAGATATAAATGAAACTGTAATAAACTTTAAATAAGTGACCTGAAGTTACTAACTAAAAGAACATGTCCTAGCTTAACTCTTTTTTTTTTTTTTTTAAAGGCATATTTCTTCTAACAAAGTGATTGTTTCCACATGTCTTCCTTGCCTTAGTACTATTTAGCAGTCAATGCTGTGATGTCATGGCTCAAATTTTCCATCTCAAGTTCACATCTACCTCGGCTGGCGCAGGCCAGAACCCTTTATGCCGCCGCCTCCGTGAGCTGCCTGAAGTACTGGAGCTGCTTTATTGAGCTATAAAGAGATACGGTAAACGCCGAACTGAAGCGAACTGGCCCAGCCCACCACACACACCTCCAGCGGCGTTCTGCACACATCTGAGCGCGCCGTCCCGCTTCCAGGCTTGCGAGAGCCGCCTCACTCGCCGGAGCTGGGCGTGCTCAGCACTCTGCGCCTGGTCCGGGTCGAAGGCAGCCCCGCAGCCTGGGGGGAGGCCTGGCCTGAGCAGAGCCACAGAACTGGCCCCTGGGCTTAGATGTAAACATGAGTTGGTGCCTTTATCCCCCAGCAAGAGGTACGAAGGGAGAGGACGCACCTACAGACAGACAGACAGACAAGTGCTTGGCTGCTGCTAGTGCTAACTGCCCCGGGGGGCGGGACGAAAGTGTACAGAGGCTAAAAACACAAAGCTAAACAGATGATTGAAGAATACCTAGAACTGAAAGTGAACTCAATGTATGAAAGTAATAAATAAAACACTTGTTTTTTTCTCTTCCTAAGACATGGCTACATCGAGCTGAATGGAGCAAAAGGCCGGAGGAGACGCAATCAAAAGTTCTCACCTCTTTCAAACAACGTGGGAGATACAGTGAGTGTTCCACCCTACTTACTTATTTTTGATCATTTACTTTACAGAAATGTTTATGGCATGAAGTACTGTATAAGAAATGTGCATACACAAATACATGACAATTATACGTTAAGTTCTTTACAATATTAAATGTATAATATACAATTCTACAGATATCTTACATACAAAGGTGAATGTTGTGCCATATATTCAAATATGGCAATACCTAGCAACTTTAGAATGTCATACAAGTATAAAACCACAAAATAAAATAACTTTACAACTCTTTTAAAGTAGACAGATTTGCTCTACCGCTCTGCTAAGGTAGCAGGCCAGCACGTATCGGCTGAGATTTCCAGGAGAGATTTCTGAGGTGGGAAAACCTGCAGAGGTCTGATTTTCCATGGACAGGTAGCCAGCCCTTTTCCAAAAATTAGACCCCTGCCCAGATCGTACCCTGGACAGTCAGTACAGCTCATCGCTTTTGGAAATACTAGTCTTAGACGTACATTTCTTTTAATTTTGCCTGATTGGAATAATTGGGCGTTAAAGAATTGCTGACTGCTTTAGACTCCATCCCTTGTTCTGTATGGCCGTATTAATGCATCTAAAAAGAGTTCAATTAAAATTTAGCATCTACAACAGTATTCTATAAATTATTGTGGGAGAAACTAAACAGTGATTAACACACGGATTAGTTACTGAGGACCCAATCATGCTAAACAGCAATAAACAGGATTTAGCAGAATGCTATTTATAACCTTGCACCTGCAAACACGGTGCTGTCTCCTGAGTTAGGAAGCCCTGCGAGTCAGAGTCCATCCTGATCGATGGAAGGAGCAGTAACCTCCTGCAGACAGCGGGCTTTGTTAAGAGAAAACTACACAGATAGAGGGCAGCTACAGAATCGGTATTTTAATAAGAGTTTAAAATAATAGAGAAAAACCAACCTAAACAAAGGGTGGCCTGCTCTCACCAGACAATGGCAGGGGAGGGTTTGAACATCTTTTTGCAAAAATTCCCGACCCATGAAGAGTAGGCTCATCCAAAATTCTTAACGTTTCCTCCTAAATGTGGGCTTATGACATGGTTAGTAAATGAGTAACAAGGGGTGGCAGAGCTTGCTTGGCAGAACCCCGCTGCTTTGATGATGCAAAACTTAAAACAGTTTCTGAGTGAAAACAAGACTGGCTTTAAGAGAACTACAGCTCCACATTAGGTGTGTGACCCTTGCATGACGGTGGGTGGCATTTCACTCTCTGCTTCTGGATCCCTACCTCTGCAAACATTGCCAGCATCGGCCTCATCACATTTTTTTGTCGCTTTCTTTTGTTTCCTGTTTGTGGGGTTTTTAGTACTGAGCACCAGTTGACTATAAATTGGTCCTTTTCTGACTCTGGCTTCTGTCCACGGAGAGAGGTTTCAGTTGGAAATGTTGTATAAAAATAAGCCATTTGCTAGCATGAGCGAGTACAATCACCGGAGTGTAACGTAACGAATGCAGGGAGGTGTAAAGCACGTCTGATATGAAGGAGGCGTGGCAGTCAGGGAGACACTCAGTGCAGTTTCTAGTGTACCATCTTCCTCTCGGAGGCAGCCCCTGCCACGCGTCGCAGCATCGGGGTGTCGTAGGAAAGGCCGTCAGAACCGCTTCACCGGCGGAGCTGTCCTCGTTCTGCAGATGTCCAGTCCAGGGGCAGGGGGGCACAGAGCTTTGCCTTTTTCACCACCACAGCTGTTCAGCCCAAAGTACGCTCCCAGCAGGCCTGGTACGCTGAGCATGCTCAGGAATTTCATCGTGAAAAACAGACAACTGTTTTTTCAAATGCGTTTCATGGCTGGCTATGTGACAGGTAGTTTCAGAATACCACTAACTGGCAACATAAAGTCAAAATCCGTTTGCTAATACTGTTTCGCAAATCCTTAGTGTTTCACATAAGGGACTATTAAACACTTCTACGGTTAACAAAGGAGTAGGGGTAGGGTCTAGTCCAGGGGCTCCTGTTTTATTCTGATTGTTGGGGTGGGTTGTGGTCGTCTGTCTTCGCGACACAGCACATATTCACTGAACTGAGAGGAATCCACCCCACCACCGCATGAAGCTGCCACGTTAAATCCCTTCTGAAATAATCTTTCAAGCACCTGCAACGTGGGGACAAAAATCAGGTTAATATTTAGCAAATTTTAGTGATAAAAGCATTCAGGAGCACTGGATCTAAATGATGGATTTAGAAGTCTTTCCAATCCTTGTTGAATGAATATTATTCAGCTATAATTCTATAACTTATTCTTAAATGACTACACTGTGATTAAAGTCTCGCTCTCAGCAAACCTCTGTAGAAAACAAAAATTAATCAAACAAATAAGCACTCTGCAGAGCCGCTCAGTACATTATATAGTAAAATACTGGACTGCAGTGATATTGATGCTATCTCTTACTGCTTATAGAAAGCAACAGCAAGTTTAAGTCATAATAAAACGTGCACATTATTCATTAGTAATATGAACAGTCTTACAGAAAGGGGCTGGAAACATTCCTCAGCTCCTCCCTGGCAGGGGAAATGTGTTAGGGGTCAGAGCAACGCTTCCACTGGATCTTCACGGAAATCACAGTGGTGATTTTCCCTGTCTGGGAGTGCTGCTTCTAGCACAGCGTGGCAGGGATGGGATGCGGAGCTCAGACGTGGACAACAGGGAAACGTTCTGGTCCAAGGAAGAGATTAATTTCTATTGCCCAAATATGTATTTTCTCTTTCACCTTCTAAAGAAAAGTTGGTGCAATTTAGATGCATGAATTTAAGGAACCCAGAGGCAACTTTAATTTCTGAGACTGTCACACAGCACATTACCCTAGGATATACGGATCTTGGCAACACGATCGGAGCCGTGTTTTCACATGGGTGAGCGTGTTGATATAGGGTTTCCCAGCAGAGCAGGACACACACAGACTTCCCTCAGTATTAGGTGAGAGCCGATGCCACATCTACCTGTGGCAGACCTGCAATGCAAGATCCAGCAGAGGAGATGCCATGCCGCCACCTTCCCACTGGCAGCTCTGGAAACATGGCTCCCAACTGCCGATCAACGGGGAGCAGCCTGTACTGCTCCCTAACCGCCTCGCCCGAGGTGCCACGTCCACTGCTACAGCATGTGGGCCCACCGTGCTGGGAAGCGAACCCAGCAGTGTGCTAAACCTGATGACTGTGGTAACACCAGCATCCCCACGAGACAGCCATCTGCCACCCGCAACAACAGGGACCAAGGTATTTAAAAACCTGTCCACTCCCCCTAGAGAAGTGTCTAAGTGACACACCCACCTTCAGATGGAGCCAGCTTGTATGCTTATGTGGGTTTACCTTAAGAAAGAATTTTCTTTCTGCTTTGGTTTTACAAGCCCCACCAGCACTTACACCTACTGCAGCAGCGCGCAGAAGCCTCCTGCTGCAAGGCCCAAGCTGCCTACATTAAAGATCTGCACTCCAGACCTCTACCCATGCACGCAGACCCACATGAGGCCATGATGCATTTCTCAGTGCACCATTCCTTTTGCCTTGAATGCTGGCTTTGCTTTCTCCAGAAACATCACTTTGGAGTCTTTATTGCTGGGAACTGATTTTAAAAAGATGACTGTATCCAAGGCAGACGTTGTAGTGCAACACAAACCAGGGCAGCAGCGCTTGCTGGCTTTAATCCATGGGAACTCTCCTTTGAGGTCACCCATGTTACCCATCTGTGTCTTAACCCATGGTTTGGGGTTTTAGTGTTAGCCATAGCCCTGTACTGGCCCTGGCTGCTAAGGACAGGCAAAGGAAGGAGCTGCCCTAGCACAGCTTTACTTAAACTGTGCTGAATCTGATGGAAATCAACTTGCCCGAGGAGCTCTGCCTGGCCTTGGGACACACAGACTTGTGTTCTCAGAAAGTCACATCTACCAGATCTCACTGACTTTTGCCCTGATTTTTATATACTTTATACTGTAAGAATGCTGTAGGACTGAAAAACTGAAAAAGCACCCCAGTGTATGGAAGCAAAATGACCCTGGAGAGTTAAAAATAAGGGTGGGGAGAGTGGGCTATCAAGTTATATTGAGAGAGAGCAAGAGAGCTGACAACTCTCGCCCTTATCCGGACTGTGCAGCTCACAGGGCAGAAAGGGGATGTTACGTTGACACTTGCTGCTGGCCCAAAGGGAAGGCAGGAGTTTGAGAGGGAAGGAGGAACAGCCACCGCTGTGCAGCTGTTCCACAGGCTGCTGTGTACACCAACTAATTTGTGTATCCCTCTTCCTAGAGTGGGCAAGATGAAGACAAAAAGCAACCGAGCTACAGGAAAGGAGGCTGCTTCCATTTTACTGGATAGGCAAACAGGATTGACAGGTAAGATTTCACACAGAGACATACTTCAAATCCTTGCTAAAAACTTTTTAAAATCAATTTGCTTGTAAGACAAAGCCAAGTGTGGGGGTGCCCTTGGCTTGCCTTGGTCCAAAGCTGTGGAAGGGTGCGTGTTAACACAGGACTCTTCTTTACCGAGCCAGCTCTCCGCAGCCACGCAATCCAGGTAGACATTACACCTCAGAGCACCGCACACAGAACAAAGCAATTCATTTTTGCTACCTACGCGCTCGAAGGACCCGACTGCAGGCTATAATCTAGTGTAAAAACCCCAGGATCATCAATTTTCTCTGCAAGAAACAAAACAGGCCAAATCCTGTAAACAATGCGGAGAGTGTTTTAAGTACTGTTGAGTTTTAAGCATAACTTGGATGAGGTTGAGCTCAGGTCTGTGAAGAAAGGTTCCTGAGGCTGCTTCCACGTGTGCTGAGCACCAGTCTGCATGTGCCAGTGCCTGCCCGGGACGAAGCGGCACATTGACATGAACAGGTTTCAGTGCCGGTTCCTGAGCGTGGCTCTATGGGCATTACTTCTGCAGGTAAGATACCGACTGAGGGAAACCAGCAAGTGCTTCTGAATCACAGAATCATAGAATGGCATGGGTTGGAAGGGACCCCAAGGATCATAGAGCTCCAACCCCCCTGCCACAGGCAGGGCCACCAACCTCAGGCCTGGATCAACACAAGGTTGCCCAGGGCCCCATCCAACCTGGCCTTGAACACTTCCAGGGATGGGGCATCCACCACTTCTCTGGGCAGCCTGTTCCAGCACCTCACCACTCTCTCTGTAAAAAACTTCCCCCTAATATCCAATCTAAACCTTCCTTCCTTTAGCTTTAAACCATTCCCCCTTGTCCTGCCATTATCTGCCCTTTAAAAAGTTGATTCCCCTCCTGTTTGTATGCTCCCTTCAGGTACTGGCAGGCTGCAATGAGGTCCCCCCGCAGCCTTCTCTTCTCCAGGCTGAACAAGCCCAGCTCCGTCAGCCCGTCCTTGTAAGGCAGGTGCTCCAGCCCTCTGATCATCTTTGTGGTTCCTGTGAACCCTCTCCAACAGTTCCACATCTTTCTTGTATTGGGGGCCCCAGATCTGGACACAGTACTCCAGGTGGGGCCTCACGAGGGCAGAGTAGAGAGGGACAATCCCCTCCCTGTCCCTGCTGGCCACCCCTCTTCTGATGGAGCCCAGGATACCATTGGCCTTGCGAGCTGCTGGCTCATGTTAAGTTTCTCATCCACTATGACACCCAGGTCCTTCTCAGCAGGGCTGCTCTCCAGGAGCTCTTCTCCCAGTCTGTATCTATGTCTGGGATTCTTCCAGCCCAAGTGCAACCCCTGACACTTGGCAGTGCTGAACCTCATTAGGTTCACCCGGGCCCATCTTTCCAGCCATCAAACCTGAGCTACTTTCCTGTCAATCTCCAAAGAGTACCTGACAAAAAGTAAATGGGTATCAGCTGTCATTCTCCTGTGTAGGGGCACACACAGAGAATGAAACAGTGATTTGTGCTTGGATTCCATATCCGCTGTCTGCTGGTACTCTGAGCGCATGGAGATACAGACTCAAAGGTTTTCCAAACAGAAACATGATACTTTCACTTACTACATTTCATTTGAATTTTGCAGAATACTAAGGAATACAGTCTTAATTATGAAGACAATGTTCAACATACACAAGCATGATGGTATTTTCTCTAAGGTAAGCTCCTGTGTCTCACCAGAACCTGTTGCAGAGTGTTAAAAACTGGTGTTGGTCTTAAGAAAACTCTATATACCTCTATGTATTACAAACAATGGGCGTTAAATTAAGAGCCACTGCATTTTTGTTTGGTTGTCATTATGTACTCAGTGTTGACATTCTTTGGTTTATATGCCCAGTTCTTGACACAAAGGGGTACCAAATACATTCAGCAGCACGTGAGGGAGACAGAAGGGATGTGTCTCGGAAAACAGCAGGCAGACTTACCATGCCACTCTCTGAGATTCTTTGGAAATGATTCTGCTCTTCCAACCACTGCCCCTTCTAACCTGTCCCACTTATATCTATGCATTTACTTCACTGTACTTCTAACTTAATGTGGTGTTGCCAAAAGATCCTGGGACAGGGAAGGGCAGTGCCCATGTGCTCACCAGAGTCCATCAGAGCCAATGATAATGAGCCGCTGATTTCATCAGCCTTTGATCTCAGAAATGCATCACTCTCCAGAATGTGTTTGAAAACACTTTCTATTAATTATATAGTAAAATGATGTAATTTAGAAAAATTATGTAATTTAATACTATTTAGGCTGTAGACTCTTTGACAGAGATTTTTTCTCAATATGAACTTGTGAAAAGACTCTTTGATTCTGCCTGATTTTCGACTGAATTCAAACCACTCTGAAATAACAACAATAATTAGCATTCAGCTTTTACTCCAAGTGCCCGTTTCCTACCAGTATGCTGCTCTGGATGAAACAGAGCCAAACACTAAGCCATGTGGGTGCCCAGTGCTTTGATTGGCTGCTTGTAGTGCTGAGTCTGCCAGCGGCCCGCATCATCCTTTATTGTTTCAGTTATTCTAATTTCTGACATGCATCGAACAGTATCACATGGACAGCACGGCTGAGAAACAAACCCACTTCCCTATCCACCTACCTTAGGTAACTCTAGCTGCTCCCTTCTCCACCCAGCACAGGGATGAATTCATCATTGCTCCCACTGCCAGCAAACAGATCTGCCTCCGACCCACCTCCAACCTTCTATTTTTGGGGCAGCCTGCTCTAAACCTTGCCAGACATGAAATTGCAAAGGACTGTGCAAAATTAACCACAGGCATCAGACTCTTAAAAGTTCAACCAAATGAACCACTTGGGACTCTTGCACCAGGAATCTCCAAAACTAGCTGGCTTCAGAATGGTATCAGGCAAAAGCGCCCATTTGTGCATGAGGGAAAGTGGCCTGGGATGGAGCACTCCGCGTCAGACACCGGTTGTTAGAACCACTCCATCTGCTTTCCCCAATTCCCATAGCTGTGCATCTCCCGAAAATGTTGTCAGCCGGCAGCCTGGGAGATGGAGGGTGCCTCAGCTTGCTGTGCAGCAACAGCGCAGGGACAGGAGGCTCTAGGTTCTTGCTCTCCATTGCTATTATGCCCCCCACCCATGTCTGAACAGCCTATCCCACGGGCCAGCTCTTCCATGGGCATCTGCCCACAGGAAATCTATCAAGACCACTGTGATGCTTCCCACAGCCTGTCTGTCTGGGGGGGCAGCTCCTCTGGAAACACTCCTCTATAGGCTGATGCCACTTTCCATGATACAAGTATTCTTTGCAGCCTATTTTAAAGGTATGCACAGAAAAACCAAGAACTCTGTTTTGCCCTTGTTAATGAAGGCGCAAGTTAGCAGCATCAACAGCGTTGCTTCCCTGCAGCCCAAGGACAGCTACAGCACTGAAGCTTTGGCCTCAGTGGCAGTGATCCCTTGTGAAATGGCATTTCTTGCCCATACGGCTGCTGCCTAAACACAAGCCACATATTTATTTCCGCTCCCATCCACCTATCTGTCCAGTTATCTTCTTTTGTTTCATATGTTTAATTTTAAACCTAATGTCAAAACTCTGAGTGTAAAATGAAATACATTTTGTTTAAAATACTCTGGGCAATTTTTATAGAACATCCTTTTGAAAAAAAAAAAGTGCAGAGATCAATTTTTTTAAGTCCATCCCGCAGGCACCATCATTTAATTATGAGTGAGACATAAATTATGCATTTACACATTGTTGCATTTTCTATAAAATGGTGTGGAGATTTTTTTTTGTAGTTTTTGGAACTCTCTTTTTCTTCCTGGGGGCACTTTGGAGGAAAAAAAAAACCTGCTGCAGGCTATACATTGATGAAAAAATTAGCATTTATCAGTATAACACCATTATGAGACCAGCATGGCACTAACATACACAAAATCTAAATCTATTTTTCCGCTTAGACTTAGGAAAACCTGAAAGACTGTGATCTCACCAGGCAGAAAATGTCTCCTTGCAGTATAAGCACTAAAGGTAATTGGGCAGAAGCAAATAATTTACATATAATTGAACAAGAAATAACAAAAAAATACCCCAGCAAACAGATGAGCCAGCACCAAAAGGCCATTACCTGCACTGAATTCAACCGGCAGTATCCATTCAAAGGAAACCTAATAACGTGTGTAGGGTCCTGGTTCCAGCCTGCGTTTACAGAGTTGCACATGACGTCCCCTGTCTCTGGGAAGATCTCTTCTATTAAAGCTTTCTCCCCACTCAATGCAATTCTCTCCCCCAGATCTGGAGTCACTCTTACGACCAAGCAGTCACAAGGCTGGAAATGTTTCCTTTGTTCTTTCTCTTGTTTCCATCGCTCAAGTTCCTTAATCATTGGCTGCAGCTGGTAATACTTTGCTTCTTCATATAAAAGATTAAAGTCCTGGGAAAAAGAGAAAAAAAAGAGAGGGAGAGAGAGAAACTAGAAATGCTTATGGTTCTCTTTTAAAAATGAGTATTGTTCCTGTTCGACCTACTTAGGCTTCTGTATTGTCAGCAAGAGTGCAAAGGCAACAGGTATCCACATACTTTGTCTTCGTCTTACACCTACACAGAAAACCACACCGTGTTAGTGTTGAATCAATTTGAGCTGACCATGAAGTTCCCATTGCACTGAATTAGTCTTTCATTTATTATCCCACAAGCTCAATGCCAGAAGGATTTACTTTTGGATTAGGAAATCAAAATAACTGGCTGCAATAAGCCAAGCCTGCTGATGTAAGAGATGTCCTGAGCCCAGTCTTCACTCTTGGCCTCAGATATTCGGTTCTGATCTTACAACAGAAGATCCTGGGCTTCACTGTCACCTCTCACACACGTTACAAGATGGAGATGCCAGTTCAGCTTCACTTCTCACCTGTCTTTGCTGAGTCTGAGATTCAGCTGCAGCAAGTCAGCTGCTCCCTGTGTTTCAGGATTATTCACGCATTTACAGTGTACTTTGGAGTCTGGTATATTGTACGGAGGCAGTGACCGCCCCGCTGGCTGGGAGCTCAGCTGTGTGCTCCAACATCCTAACAGAAGCATTTGTCCATCACCTCCACTGGGCTTTGAGGGACTTCCAATTCCCAATCTCAGCCAATCAATCCCTGGTACCTGATTGAGATGTCTTCTGCACATCCTCACTGATAATTCTGTGTCAGATTTCCAACAGATTGTCCCACCCCAGCTGACATGTACGACAGTGCATTGAGGCAAAGGATGTCAGCAGCCCCTCTGGATCTGAAGAAGCAGTGGTGTCCACCAGACCAAGCCAGAGAAGAAGGGGAGGGGAAAGCACCCAAAGACGGTCTGCTTACACCCACTGGACCCACTGCCTCCTGAAAAGAGGAGCAACAAGAGCACAGCAGCAGCTCCTCTCTGCAAAGACCTGCCATTTGCTTTCCTAACTCTTAGGCCTGTTTACAGATGGAAACGCTGCACTGCAGGTATCCTGTGTAACTTTTGTGAAGCCTGCACATAAAGGCCAGTTCTCCACCACTGCAATGAAACAAAATGAAAAATCATAAGAGCAAAATGAATCATTTAGGCTGGAAAGAAGGGCATGACAAGAAGTAATCAAGAAATGGGCACCAAAATTACATGAAAAGGATCAGCAGCACTGCTGCTCCAGGACTTGGGGAAGAGGGGGAGTCAAAGGCCAATGAATGTGCAGCACAAAAAGGTGGGACTCTTTGTACCGGCTTGGAATTAACCTGTAAAATCTGCTGCTGCATGAGATTATCAAACTAAAGCAGTTAGCTGTGTTCAAATTTAGCACCAGAGACCCACCGCCAGTAGTGGAGAGGTGCTCCTTCACCCCAGGGCTGCCTACAGCCTGGAGATGTATGAATATTCACAGTGACACCTGGCAAGGTTATCAGTTACAAAAGGGACATTCCATGCTTTACATCTCTTTGATGTCTGTTAAGGCTGAGACAATGCGCACCACTAAGGGAGGAAAAAAGGATGGAAAGAGAGAGAAGAGTGATAAGAGCAAGCAGGAGGAAATAAGGGCAACAAATAGGCTCAGGAGAAGGAGACCGAAGATAAAAAACAACAGGAAGATTAAAGAAGCACCAGCATCCCTTGACTGAAGGTATTTTTCCCCCCTCCTCAAAATCAGCACTCTGCTGAATCATCACTGCTTTTCTCTGTCCAGCAGTGAAGCTCCCTGGTTACTGAGCATGGCATTGGTTTTAAACTGATGGGGATTAGTGGCTGAAATTAAAATACAGTCCCTGTCCCAACCTTGCTGAAATCTTTGTACAGAACACTGGAGCAACACAGTCCACCACATAACTGCAGTCATTAAAGAGATGTGTGCAGGGGGATATGAAACATTCACTGGGCATCTGCTAGTCCCATGTATCTCTTTTTTGAGACAAGGAATCCTGCAATGTCAAGGAAAAATGTAACATAATGCCGAGGAGTGAATGGGAGCATCCAGTGCTTACTGAAGGCAGCAGAATGTCTCCTGCTGTTTTCAATAGGTTCTGAAAAAACACTTTTAGAATATCTGTGTCCATGGACACTACAAAATAGCATATTATTTGTAAGGTCAATTGACTGAATATGTGCTAAGAAAACTCAACAGTAAAGCCCAGAAGAGGTGGTACAGCCATATAAAACCCAGTCCTTCATTTCTGAAAGCAAGGAGAGGCACAGTGCTCCTGAGGCTGGATGCAAAGGCCATTACATCTGTGAGAGTCTTTTCGACTGACTTTGCTGGGCTTTGGACTAGGCTGACAGTATCCTGAATCATGGGAGCTCAATGGTCCAGCACCCCCGGGCCAAAATAGCAATGCCATAAAGCACGTAGAGCCAGGATCACACCACCTCTGCCTCCCCCACAGCCAGCTATTAGCCCACTGCATCAAATGCAAGTCTTTAGTGACTCCAGCTAACCAACATTTGTCCTAAATAAACAAGATACATTTTATATTTTGGTATCATCTAGGGGGTAAAACAACCAGTTTTCAGACGAAACAGCTCTTCTACTGCTGTTCCCAGGATCTGGCCACGCTTCAGACAGCCGTGTGGAAACCAGAGCTCCGCTGCAGCATCATGTGCTCTGTAGGATGCACCCAGTCATTAACCGCCCAGGTGAAGCTGAAGTGCTTGGCCTAGTTTTTGGAGTAAGATCCTCATCTTCACATCCATTCCACACTCAAGTTGAGCACAAATACAGTGGGTAGGGTTTTGCACCTGGAAGAAGGGGTTTGTAACGGAAGATGGGAACCTGAGGTGTGTCGGTGCAAAGAGGCAACATGTACATGAGGCATGCTCTGCTAGACTGAAAGGGGAGAGGGACAGTCCAACCTCTGATTTTGAAATTAAGTACCACAAAAAGCCTTCAGGAGCTACCCATGAGCCTTTAACTTCTTGTGGCTGCTGCAGGAACTAGTGGGGAAGTTCTGCCAGGTCACCTGGAAAAAGGAGCAGATAGCCAGATGGGATGCATGCAGCCTTTCTCCATCCACAACTTCTGGAGAACATTTAGATCTCATGGGAAAGATAAACATATCTTTCAAAGGTGCAGCTTTTTGCCTTTTGCAAAATAATTTTCTGCTTGTGTTCAACAGAAAAGCTTTTTTCTGGTTCATTGGCTAAATTCTGCAGTCACCCCTGACAGGGGTGACATCTTCCTGGGGAGGGGATGGGAAGTGTGACTGCAAGGCCAGTTAGGCTCCTGTTTTGGCATCAGTGCCAGTAGGTCAGTAAAGATCTGCTACCTACCAGCAGAGACAGCCAGCAGAGACTGTAAAACCATGTCTCCTGTGAACCTGATGCTGCTCTCTCAGTATTGAAGAGGTCCTTTATTTTTGTGCCTAATGCTGACTCCTGAACAAGCCAAAATGGCTCTTTCTGCCCATTTTTCACTTGCTATTCCTTGTTGCACAAAACAACAAACTGTCATCCTGACTCAATGTTTCTTTTAAATTTTAGTGCTGTGAAGATCTGACTCCTGGCTACGAGAGAAAGTTGCTCACTTCTACGATGACAACTGCGCCGATTGCTAAGGTCAGTTTGAGAGCACTTAAAATTAGAGGCAAGCACATTAATTTTAAAACAATATTAATAAATTAGCATGCCAGTCTCATGGTTCCGGTGCTACATGTGACCTTTACAATGCATATGAACCTCAGATGTCCTGTGCACTTGTGCTCCTTCCCTCCTTAAGACTGAGTAGTATATACGCATTGCCTGCATCTATTTTTGCTTCATGATCTCTAAGCAGAGGGTGAGTCTCAAATAAGTAGGTATGATGGGTCCTGGGTTTGCGTGAAGTTATGTACTGGCAGTGAAGGGGACAGGTGCTGCTCATAGATGTCCTGGGGAAAACACCTCTTATAGTGATGCAGGGTCAAGGTAGAGACTATTTGGGCTGCAGAGGAGCAGCAGCTCCTGCACCAGTCAACTCCTAACCTAGCAGCATGGCAGAGCAGGGACGCTGGCTCCATGCTCTGCTCAAGGACATGTTACCCAAGGTGTTGTGGTCCCACATGTGGGACTTTGAACCAGTGCAGGAGAGGGAGCTGGGGGCACGTCCAGGCTGCTCACCATTGCCTCGCTTAGCACAGGGTGGCTACAAAGGAGAACCAAGCCACACAACTCAGTGGTAATTTCTCAGTATACTTCATGTGGCTTAGAATCCCCCAAACCCAGGAAAATGGTATCAGCTATCAGAGTGTTGCTTCCAGCAGGGAGACCTGTCAGATACTAAAGATTTTCAAGTTCTGGCTTATTAGTACTTGGAAATGTAATTAATATTCACTGTAAACACACCAGTCAGACTTGATAATAAAGAATCACTAGCCTAGGAACACATAACCCACTTTCTCTGCGTTTCAGTGTTAACTTAGTCTGAAAACAACACTTAAATAGCAAACACAATAACGCTGGTGCAGTACTAACATTCCAAACTTTCCAAAATAACCATCTGAGCAGCAATTCCAAGTTGAAAAGCAACTTGGCTAAACCTTCAGGCTAATAAACTGCTTGATTAAATTAAGGGGTAAAAACTAATAAATATTCAAAACAGTTGATAATGCTTTGTTTGACATAAAGAACATTTAATGCAAGTCTCACTGGAAAACCTGTCAGGTTTTATACCTTAAATAGAGTTTTGCATTTAGAAACACCGAGTGATTCCCTTTGCTGCCTTTGATTATTGTCTTCTGTCACTTTAATCATGCTGCTAAAATTACACGATTTCTGTGAAGTCAAATCCGTTTACAATGCAGTTTTAATATAGCTTTGCAGCGCATTCTTCTATGCATTTTTATTTAGTTACTCCCTACCTAGCAATACTTTGCTTTGTTCTTGAGCCCTCATTAGCCTGGGGTTTGCTCTAAAGCTCTCCCAGGGAGGAACTAAATAAAATACAGTTAACCCTATGCAAAAAGATGGTCTGGAACAACGGACGGAGCCTGGGCACAGTGCCGGCTCTCCCAAGTCTCTCCCAGCCCTGCCAACGGCTCGCTGCGCAGACAAGTCTTTGGCATCCACCATCACTCTCACCTCCAGGCTCTTACCGAATCCTGCAGGTTTTGTTTCACAGCACCTCTGAAACCTGGATGCAGGCTGAGGCCGTGATCAGCTCTTGCCCTCTCTTCTCACGCTCACAGATTGTCCAAAATGCTGCTGCTAAAGCATCTCTCTGGCATTTCACCTGTACTGCTTCTCCATCCACATCCCCCTTAACCTGATCACAACTGGCCTGGTCATTGGCTTCACCCCTACCTGAGTGTTTTCTCTCATTTCTCTGTCAAAAGCTGCTCTCGCATCCACCCTGTAGTGCTTTGCTTCCTGCCCTGCTTTGCAGCACCCCAACTCACAGGCCAGCCTCCCTGACCTGCCTGCTGCACTCCAGAAAGGCCAGTGCTTAGAACAGCCTGTCTGGCCTAGAGCTCTAACACCGCCCCTGAATGCCAAAATTTCTCCTTGCCTTGGGACTAAACGTGTGCTCCTGCCGCACAGTGCGCCTGCTCAACATTAACTGTGAACGCTGCCATGCCAAGGTCAAACGCAGTAATACTTAGGCAAAAATGGCTGAGGAGCAGTCTGCAGCTTAAGGATCAGCTGTACTCCAAACCTAGAGCCACCAGAGCAACCACAAATCTGGACTGACTCAGTCATGACTGGCCAAATTATTCTGCCAACTTAGTGCAACATGCAAAGTGAAATCTTCCTGCATGGCGCAGGAACTTTCCTTTCCAGCAACGCTCCATGTCCTCTAACTCTGAGCAGATCCCCGTTCCCATCCCAATTTATTCATCATTTCATCCTAGAGTCAGTGCTGTTGTTCAGTCTTGTCATCTATGGTTTGGACACTTTTGTCTTCTAATTGTCATACATAAGGATGACAATGTTGCAAGTTTTGCAAGAGTAAAGCCAAATAAACAAGGCTAGGAGGAGAGTGTTCCAACAACCAGGGTTTGCACAGCAACAACCAGTACCATTATTTCACAGAAAACATGACTGCTCCTTAAAAAGCCACCTACCAAGAGGATTACTCCCTGAAATCAGCACTATCTGCATCAGTTATATCTAACACAAGTCCTCATGTGCTTTTAGGGGTGTTTCTTTTTCATACCAACAAGAAAAAGGCTTACACATTTTAAGTCCTCTAAGTATCAAATGTTCAGAATCCGAGCGTTAAACCCAGTAAGTGCTAGTTGCTGATGTTGCTTCTTAATTGTTGTTATACCCTGATAAATAAGCTAAAAATGTGAGAAAATACAATTAGTTTAGAAAAACTGATTTTGCCATAAGCTTCATCGTTTAACTTTTTATGGTATCCATGACAACCATTGGTCCATTTATTAAATAATAGTATCCCTGGTGTAATACACAAGAACTAAAAATCCTTACAGTAAACAGCAACATTTAGTTAAGCGTGTTTAGGTCAAGCACACAAACCAACCTTCGCCAAAACAAATGACAGACTGGGAGGAAAAAATGGATTGTTGACTATAGCTTTCCTTACCTTAAAGTCATCTGGGAGCAGTAGCTTAGATGTCCTTAGGAAGCTTAATATATATCTGAAAATTTCACCATCTCGATCAATGAAATAATGTTGTTTTAAACTGTCCAAGACAATAGGCTCTGTGCCATTAAACAGCCGACTTATTCTGAAAAAAAGAAAAGAAAAAGAAATGGGCAAAGGAGACAAAATCTCATTACGCCCTTGGGGTTTAAGAACACCCAGCCCATTCAGGCACATTCATTCACTGTGCATAAGGTAACGCAGAGGCTTAATTTGGTGACAAACACAAGTGCACAAAAACAGATGCCTTAGGGGTGTGTGTGTGTGTGCACCTGCACGCAGACACACGAAGCACGTGTGCATGTGCAGGCACCGGTGCACATGCCAGCAGCCAGAACACTGCAGCAGCCTTAGGACTAAGCTCATGCTGCCCCAAATCTGGGCTGTGACTCTGACAAGGAAAGCTCCTGTGAAATGCTCACCCCACAGCTGGCAGAGTGGGCCGGGTGACAGCATGCATCACTGGCTCTGTTATACATCCCTGCCCACTGTGTCTTGCTAAGGGAAAACTGAATGGTCACTTGGAGATGGGTTCCTAGCCAAGAGCTTTTCCTCCAGCTTGGCTGTCATTTTGACCAAATGCCATCAAAGCCTTTCCGAGCTACAGGACAGGCTGCTCACACACCAAGATGTATAGCCCTGTGAGTGCTGGGTAAGTGGCTGTCCAATGATCAGTGCTTTGGCAAACCAGCAACCAATGGCCCGTGCAGCATCTGCAGCACTGCCCGTGGAACCATCGTCCCACATCACAGTGGTCCTAGGTATCAGACTCTGGCAGAAGAAAGCAACATGGTAAATCTTTTGTGAGCAAAGAAAAGGAAGCAAGACCTGTGCCACTGGGAGAATCATCTGGCTACAGGACCTTCAGCTACATTACTCTCCGCTTTCTCCACATCCTGAGGACTATGCTCTGCAGCAAGCAAACTGGACATATACTTGGCTGCTGTTCCCCCCACCTCTTCCCTCCAAACGCCTGGCTTCTCTCAGAACACTTCATCTTCCCATGAGAAATAACCCAGCTGAATATATGTTCTTGAAAGGAAAATCGCAGGAGACAGACAGCAACGACCTATTAAGTAATTGAGTCCATCTCTCTGACAGTGCAGCATTGTTCCCAACTGTGGTGTCTCGTGTTTCAAAGTCGAGTCTTAAATAACCCTGCCAGTGAGGAGGACTCCATTTCCCAGAGAGACTACCCCGCAGCCCGCTGCATTTCACTGTGGAGCCATCCCTTCGACTCTGCCATGCAATCTCCCTGTGCCCCTTGCTGAGACCAGGGCCAGGCTTTCCCCTGCGGTGGAAAACGAGCTCACCAAACCCAGCCAAGGGCAATGGCCAGCACTGCTACCGAATGCCACAGCTCCAGCCTCGCCGCCTCTCTTCTTCCAGCATCACCACCCCAAGCTTTCTGTCCGGGCAGTGAGGGGGGAGCAGATACAAGAGATCACAGCCTGGCTGGGGCAGGCAAGGCGTGTGCCATCCCCGGCGATGAGAAGGGGCAGGACTGCTCCCCTACCGCTGCCTGCAGTGCAGGTATGTCCAGCTGTGCCTCACGCCGCTTGCTTTGGGTTCTGAGTTCATGTAACAGGGTGAGATCTGCTCTCCACAACTGCACCTCGCTCTGATCTTCTAACTTGCTAATTTAGTTGCAAATTTAATTAACGTGCTGTTTATTTCTAAATTAACTGTGGAGATACTAAATAAAACCGGACTTAGCAAGTCCCCGCTGAATTCAGCTAAAAACCTTTCTGCCCTCTCAAGCAAGCTCCAGGTTTTACTGCCTGCTCTCGTATCCATGTCAGCGTTCAGCTCACCTGAGTTACTTATGAAAATAACCAAATGCTCCCCCAAAACCTTAATTAGAATACATTCACTGTTTTACTTCAACCTCTCGCTTTTCAGCGGTATCAGGAAACACCATCCAGTTCACACTGCAACATTTAATTTCTATAATCCCAAGGTTCGGTAAGCCTCCAGTAATTCATTATTTTCTTTTTCCTTGTTATTTTAGGGCTGTTTGACTGAGACAGTTAAACGTACTGCTTTATGCAGTGTTAAATTTTATTCCAGGAACCAGATAGTTAATTTACTTCCTTACACACGCACATGAGCCAGTGCTCTGTGCTGGGTCAGACTGAAAGCAGAGGCACCACTGATACTGAGCTTAAGGCTTAGTACACTAACTGAGTAAACTCGAATTTAAAGTTTTGAGATCTTACACCTGACCAGCCTGGGCTGTGACTTAAACCTTCTCCCCTTCGCTGCCCTTCCTCTGTGAAGTCTGCAAGAGCAACGTGCCAACTGCTATTTGGCTCTGCTGCGCGTATGGGGGAAGGTTTGCCAACGACAAGGCTCAGGGAAGAGAGGGCACAAAATTTTAATGGCCCACTCTTTAATGTAGCAAAGCATTTTTTTGGTAATGAAAACAAAACACGAATTTTGAGGCCTTTGTGGAGTGCCCTGAGCTGTATTTCTTCACCAGTGAAATGTACTGCTGGGGAAAGAAACTTGCAGGGTGTTGAAAGACTTAACTGCTACCCCAAAAACAGAGTGATGAACAGTTTAAGGATTTATTTGACATTTTAGGGGGCTGCTACGTTCCAAGAACCAACATCACTCCAGCATGTTGTAATGCTGCCTGTGGAAAGTGGTCCCTCTTTTCCCTTCTCACCAGGATAAACCACACCTGTAGAAAGTCCACCAGAAAACACAACACTGTGAAAGCCCAAAAAGAACTCAAGTGGCAGCTTCCAAGGGCAAACTGACCAGACAGCGGTACTCACCACATGCGAAGGCATGGAAAAGAGCACAGTGACTGGGGGCATCTCTGCAAGCCCCACTGGGACCTGATGTACCTCGGTGTATGGGTCTTGGGTGGCCAGAATGAAACACCGTGAGCAGGAGCGTGTAAGGAAAATGTGTATAGGCTGTGAGAGAGCCAGCAAGTCATCGAGTGAAAGGGTGTGGGAAAGGTTTTGCACTGTACAAACTTGTCGATGTTCAATCAGAAATTAGGTCCAAGTCCAGCTGTCAGCCTCAAGAAGCTACTCCCTCCAGTAGCCGCCATATGATGTGAGTCAAAGTCGGGGGGGGTGGTGGCTGCAGCTCTCAGATTGGGCAGCACTCACCTAGAAAAATGTTTTTTTTTATGAGTGGCCACAGTGCCCAGTACTGTACTGGTAGGCACACTAGGTAATGGCATTTTCAGGAGGTGCTTGCTTATGGCACGTGGGAATGGCTCCTCCAGTAATGTTTGTGAAGAGGTGGAAGGACAGGAAAAGACACAAGGCAGAAAGAGCTGCACTTGGATCTTACAGCAATGGGTGAGGTCGAGCAATGAACACTTCTTCTTCAGCATTCCCTTTTGCAAGGGATGCTTCACTTTCTAATTTAAAATTTTTGTTGAAGATTTCATTTCCAGACAGGAGCAGACCAAGCCTGGGTCAATCTAAGTAGTTGCAAGCCTAAGGACAGCAAGCTTGCCCTTCCGTTGCCTCTGCCTCCCTGCCCAGGTCCTGCTACTCTCACATCATCTTCCCAGTGCTCTGCTCTTCCCAACCATCTGTCTCTCCTCCTCCGTTGCTCCTGCCCTCCCAGCAATTCACCTTCCTTACCTCCCAGCCACTGCTCTGCAGCGCTGCCTACCTCGCAGGGCTCCTGCTCCCACCCATCGCTGCACCACATCCCCATGGAGCAGAGCCACCCTCCAGCTTAGTGAATCTTGCAGGCACCTCAAGCCCCGGTTGGATGCTCTTCCCCACTCCTCCCAACATCCAGAACACAACCTGTTGATCCTATTTCTATAATTTCTTTGTGCTTCTGTTGTTCTTGCTAAAGGCTTTTACATTTTCAATAATGTTTTGCCAAAACGCCAACGGGCAAGTTTCTAGCTTTGTACTGATTTTACTATGATATTAAGATCTCCTTTTATTAGATTAAAAACAAACAATGCAGCCAGCCAACCCACAAGGACAAGAGCGCTAGTAAATTCTTTTCTTAGTTTCTTGGGCAGGGGAGGAAGCCGTGTGCTGCGTGCAAGTACCTACAGACAGCGGCTGCTACCCACACCCCCTGTAATACTGGTGACCAATTTTCCATCACGCCAGCTCCCTGCAGCGCCTGTCGAGATGGAAGAGCAGCAGGGGCCACAGGGCAGTGCCTCCAGCCCCCAAAACAGAGCTTGGAGCAGACCATCTACTTCATAAACTCACTCTATTCCATCTTAGAAGGCAGGGCTTTTTTGCACCCCCAGGTTCCTCTGGAGCACACTTGGTTTTCCCAGATCATCACTGAGCACCAGCCACGGTTCTGCTCATCATATACCCACTGTCGGGGATGTAATGGCACTCTGGAACAAGAGTTTTTGGTGGTGTGGGGAGGGTCGCTTTCTTGTTTGGGACCAGTTTATGCATTTTCTTGACAGATCTCTTAAGTTCTTTCCTAATAAATCTGGTTCCAGGGGCTTTACGAGATGCACCCAGTATTGTGGGACCTGAGGCACAACCAGTAACTGGGGTTGTGGCCAGCACCAGCACAGCCATCCTCTCTCGAGCCCCAGCATCCAAGGGGCTACTGCCATCCCATTCCCCTCACCATGTGCCTGCCCAACCAGCACAGCAGTGCCACGTAAGTAAAACTCTATCACAACATTGCAGTGAAAGTATTAATTTAAGTAATTATGTGATTAATATTTAACTATTCAGTGATATTTTTGTCATTCATAATTTAGTTGTTTACATTTATTAAAAATTGATTCTGTAGACACTTTTTCTGCCCAATGTCATATCAGTAGGCAGTGCACATTCCAGAAAGTCTCCCTCCTAATTCTATGGGAGAAGATGAAAGAAATGTCCTGCAAGCACATGGGCCTGTGCTCTACTTGGTGCCCTTCACTGTACCTGCCACTCCTCTGTGCACCCTCCTGCTCCACACAGCACAAAAACACAACAAAGCTGACACGAGCTCTGGAGCGCTCTCTGCTTTCTGTACAGCAGCCGTCAGTCACACTTGGCTGCTGGGCCCTGCTGTGGAGCTGAAGGAGGCAGTGGTTGTGGGAAATACAACAGAGAGGAGGAAGAGGGTTGTTCAGAACTGGGACACTGAGTATGACTGCCCGCTGGGAAAACAAAGCATCCCAGGTACAGGAGCCAGAGTCCAGCCATTGCGTCTGAGCACAAACAGTGCTGCTTATCTCTTAAGTATTTGCTCAAGGTGGGCAGGATAGATATTGTTATCTGCTTGGGAGAGGAAAAATGCTGTGAATTGGAGCAGAGGTGCTTGAGAGGCCGGGGCGCTTTACGCTGTGCCTGGCACTGCTGCCCATGTAGCGGTCTCTGTTGTAAGTCTGTTACTTGCCTTGTCACAAGTAACTGTCACTGGAGCATCAGCACCCTGCCCAAAGCTGGTGTGCCAGGAGCCAGCTCTCTGCCAGCACTGCTACATCCTACTTGCAGCAGCATGATCAGGGCAGGCAGTGGCCAGTGCTGTCACATCTTCAGAGCTGTTCATAGTTCCATTACTCCTACTGTAAGACTGACAGGTTTTGTACACAAGTTCTCAGCAAAGCGAACTACAGTGGAGAAAGCGCTCGCAGCTGCTTTACCCAGGGAGGCACGTTGAACAGCCCAACCCATCCAAAACGCTGGCAGGGTTGGCCAGAGGAGGACAGGGATAACCCAGCTGAGCAGCAAATGGGTGTCTACTGCCTTCTGGCCTGCCGGTAGTTATGAGGGAAAGACGTTAGAACAGTGCCTGTGCCAGGACACAAGCTCCCTCACGCCCTGTGCAGCGAGGAACATGGCTAAAGCCTGCATCTGGCTGCAATAGGTTTTCTGATCTGCTTCAATTTAAAAGTTCAGCTATAACCACTGTGCAAGTCCATAAACAAAACTGTGCTCTGTGGTCATACCACACCTTCACACCTGGTTACCTGACTAGTGATTTTTAAGCCCTTTTCCCCCTTATGGGAACAGTGCCAAAGACAGGCACTGCCTACAGTCACACATGCGACCTGGCTGTGCTGGGTGCAGAAACACTGTGGGCTTTGCCCTTGCAGCTCTGCCACCATTTCCATTCTAATCAAAGATAACACCGTGACCACCTCAGATGGCTCCAGGCATACACTTGACTTGCAGGTTGTTCAAGCTGGGGAGAATTTTTTTGTAAGCATCTTTTAAATCTTTTATTTGTACAGTGATGGGAGTAAGTCTGTGTAGGGAAGAGTCCGAGTACTAAATTGGGGGTATAAACTGCTGTTCTGCCAACTGTGAAATCCAAGCAGCTACATCTGCTTTGGGACTGGTTCACGTGTCTGAAGACACAGGTACCCCAAAGGGGATTTCTGCTCTGGGAACAAGCACAGATTTCCAGTCCCAAACAGCATGCAGGCACCAAGTGTTAGGTCAACGCTCCACATCACCTCCACCACCGGCTCCTCCTCTCACCATTCCTACAAGACCAGGGTGAGCATCAAGAGTATGGTCTGATCTCAGGAGAGGGATGGAGGAGGTAACTCACAAGGTAACAGATTTACCTATCTCCAGTTCCTTCTGTTCCTGCCCTCCATCGCTGATCCTGGAACACCATAGGAGATTTTCAAGCCCTATGCTCATTTCGCAGTACTTTTGAAGGATATTACACTCATTAACTATTAAGCACCTGAAAGAACTGCAGGATCTATTACCTAGATTTAATACTTCAAATTTTGCTGTTCAGGCTAGAATATCTATTTTTGCAATAGATCAGAGCTAGTCTATATAGTGTCAACATGTATTTTTTAAAGTCAATAATCCAGAAGGAACATTATCATCTACCATGCAGAATCATTCTTAGGAAGTTCTGAAGGGATTTCTTTTTATCTTTTTATACTAGCACTAAAAAGGAAAGTTACATATATAATGGATTTTGTAGTTAAACGCATGGACAAATATGTTTTCAGGTCACTGTTACTATCAATTAAAGTTCACTGAAGCAACAGGTAATAAAATCTGTATGAAAAAATTACCTATTATTTTTTAAATACCAAAGCATATTAAGGACCTCCTACAGGTCCTTCTCTTCTGCCTGTTGCTAACAGTCAATCTCCATACTTACAACATTTTGGCAGGTGACTGATATATAATTTAATGGAAATATATATGTATTTTTTAGATTTTGATACGTGACGCTTATTTGTTGATTTGGAGAGATGGTATTGCCTGTATATGAATTAGCAATTAAGACAGAAATTGGAAATGCTAATCCCATGTGGAGAAACCAGTGTCTTTTCCTGCATTAGAAAATGCTCTTGTAGTCAAGTCACCCTGGTCCTGCGTCCATGTGGCCAAGCATCCCATTGGGTCTTGTGGGAGGAGTGGTCAGACCATTACTACCAGCAGACCAGCAGCTGAGGGAGCTGCAGCTCCCATGTGCTTTACCTTCCAGGCTTTCATTCCCACCAGGTTTACACAGGTATTAATACTAAACCCTTCATCTACCTCACTGAGATACTGGGATTAGGCCCGTCAGCACTGGCTGTTCATCCCAAATTTATCAGCATCTGTTTCCCAGGGCTGGGCTTCTGCCACCTATCTCATAGGGAGTCAACAGCTGAGGAGCAAACCACTGCTCAGCCAGGAGTAGCAGTGGCAGAAACCAGCCCTGCATCAGGCTGATGATTTTATTTTGCCTTATTTAAGTAGCATTTGTATATTTCAGTGTGTTATTTTAACAGCTATAAAAAGACTTCACTAAACAAACAGTTTCTAGTATGTTAATTGCTGTATTATGAATTCTTTCATTGCACTCGGCATATAACCACATTTATAGGCAGGATAAGTAGAGACACACAGACAGAATGGTATTCATTCACTACACACATCAGCCTCCTGCCACATTTATTTAAGTTTTCAGTCACAGAATGCATTTGCTGTGTTAAACAAGAAAAACCCTAACTTTCAAATACAGGTAGAGTTTGCATTTCTTCATTAAAAGCTCCTTACATGCCACTGATATGGCTTGTTCATCCTTTGTAACAGGGACAGTGACAAACAGCCTCCCATTATCTTTTTGATCCTTACCCATACCGTTTGCATGCATTTGGTCTGGTTGAGCTGCTCTGGAGTAACCATGACCAGGACAGAGGTCTGGACCATGGCAGGTGGGCAGACGCACGGCAGCCCACTGCAAGAGGAGCAGCTGTGGTTACTGTAGCTCAAAATAGGTCAGTTCTGCCACCCCCATTCCTAATAAGCAGCAACTATCTGGGGAGAGCAAGAAGGGCAAAGTCTGGCAGACTTGCATGTATTTAATAAAAGTAATATTACAATCCGATATGAACCCTCAAAACTGAACTTGTTAGCAGTAGGAGCTAAGTATTATCCTTTCAGTGAAACATTCCAAAATCCAGGGAGCTGCACAGAACTTCACACACTACACGTAAGACCTATCTATTTGGGAATTCCTCTATTTTAAATTGTGGACTTCTACTTGAAGTCAAAGCAGCACGTTAGCTGCATTTCCAGTACTACCATTTTTTTCCAGTATGAAGTTCAGGTTGCTTCTTCTGTTCTTGTGTCTTTTACTTCATTCTAACTGAACTCTGGCCTAAATATCTGGTGAAGATTAAAAATATTAATACAAATTTATATTGCTAAAAGTATCTTGATTTTATTAAGCCATTGTTGCCACTACTCTGATTTGCCCCTTGCGAGGGTTCTTGGCCTTCCATGTTTTCTCAAAAGAGAATTTACAGTAAATAGTGACCATGACAATCAATGCAGGAACAAAAATAATTTAAACCAAACTCCTAAACTCACATCTTAAGTTTCCCAACGCGCTCCCTAGTTTCCCAAAGGTCCCAATCCAGCAGGAACTGCATTTCAGTTCAAATTCTGTGGGAGCTGCGGGCACTCAACAGAATTAAGTTGTTAATAGACGAGAAGATGCACAATTCAAATAGAACATTCCTGCCTATGCAAGCCTTTTCTTGTTATTCCTTTAACCATCCCTTCCCACTAAATCATGATGCTATGAGTGCCCTGATGAGAGCAGGGCTGCACCAAATGCCAGCGCTCTTTCTCCTCACCTACTTGCTGTTAACTTAAAGTGGGAGCTAACTCAGTATTTTTACTAAGATTCTCAAATCCTGTCTAGATCTGGACATCACTTCCATTAACGTGACCCTTGTACAACTGGGCATGCTGGGAGGTTGGAAAACATGCAGATACTAGTTTTATTTTAATATAAATGGGCTAAATATTCGCTCATTGAAGTCAAGAGTGAAACTCCCACTGGGACTTGGAGAAGGCAGGAAAAATTTCTAATGTAACTCATTTATCTTGCAGGGTGCAAGTCTGGCCCTCCACATCCTTTGCATGTGTGGGTGCTGTGAAACCAGTAGGGTTTAGTACACAGCAAGAGGGACAGATACCCAAGGACTCCACAGCCCTTTATAAAGTGTAAATGGTGACAGCTAACACATTCACTTTGGTACCTGCTGCTCATGCAAAAAGCTAGAATATACATTATCTTGAGCCACAGCACTTTACTTCTGATCCCAGACATACAAAAGCTGAGCAACTTGTTCCTGTGATTCTTCTCTTTATTTCTGGATCCACAGGAAAAAGTTCCCGGGCATGGGCTGCCCAGGACTGTGCAGCTTCCCAACATCTGGGATAAGGAAGGACACCAGGCGACCCTCGATGCCCTCACCTGCCTCCACTGCTGTGAACAGGAATGATACCAAGCTCCCTGGGTAGTGGTAAGTTAGCTTTCCAGTTAAAAGAAACTGCACATGCTGCTTGGGCATTTGGTTGGTGTGCCAATTTGGTAAATAGGTAAAGCTCTTCTGTTGCAGAGAATGACAATATGGAAAAAGATGGCTCATCTTACATGCTGCTTCTATCTGCTCTTCCTGCAGCCCATCCTTCTTTCTTCCAGTGAGTAAACTACACAAAATTCTCCCAGTCCCAAAAAACTGCTGCAATTATGCTACTGTACACCTTCAGGACAGCTCACACTACGTCTCACTCTGGGACGGAGACACTGCATGGAGCTACAGGCAGACTGTCACTGATTATAATGCTCCACAAGCATGTATGTGATTGGGAAGTTCACCTAGTCCTCTCTCTATCTGTATCCTCATTAGCACACTTAAAGTGATGAATGGGTGATGCTCCTGTTTACGCTTACTTTTCATTAACCTGTACCCAAAATGTTTTGCCTGGCTGTTCATTTGAAGAAACTGAACATGACAAGAATGATTTGTTAAAAGCTATTCTGAAGGGAAAACAACCACTGAAGCCCATATACCCACACCATGCAGGAAGACTTGTGTAACAGTTTTTGCTGGTGAGCAAAATGGTGGCAGATGAAAGACAGAAGCAAAGAAGAATTTCCAGTAGGTTTTTTTGTTACCGTAAGCAGAAAGCAGGGACAGAGAAGAAGTAACCTGCTGACATCTCTGCTAGGAAGAGCCTGGCTCAATGACCACCCGCACCTGGGAAGGAGACAGTGATACACCTGCTACACAGAGGACACTTGTCCCACAAAATTCAGCTTGGCAAAAACTTCAAAATAATAATAGAACTTTTAATTGCTGGGCTATGATGAAATACCAAAAGATGAACCTGGCTTTTTTATGTGACTGCAAAAGATTCATTCTTAAATACAATACTATGGTCGCGGGTTTGATTCTGGTCCCAGTGAAGTCAAGGATGAAACATCCTTTGATTTAATTGAAAGCAGAAGCAGGCCCATGGTTTAACCCTCATGTCTGCAAACAGAATATAAATGGATGTGAATAGAAGATGAAATATGTTTGGAACTGGTTACAAATCCATGTGTGCTCCCCCCCAGCCCCGTAAGATTAAAAAGCGAGTCATTGAATTTTTCTCCTCATTCAACTGCAGTGTTAAGTACTACTGGCCCCAATTCAGCCCTTGTTGATAGGACCCAGTTTCTCTCTATTGTCATCTACTGGTTCCCATGGAGTTCTGCTAGCCAAACATGTCCATGAAATTTTATACAAGTTTTGCCATGTCAGAATTTAGGCCATGTCTCCTGGAAGGCACACCACATTCCCAATGACAAAGCTACAGCCCTTGGTAGATTGTAAATTGTACTGGTACAACTTGTTGGCACAACACAGTATGCCACCAAAGAGGTTAAAGAGAATCCCTGGTTTTCATTGTCCACTTCCTAAAGAGAAAGAGATTTGCTGCTACAAAAGCATCTACCAGATCTAAACGGATTACCTGCAGCACTAGTAGCATCTGCACTGCATTAGGAGAGAGGCGTAACAGGAGCCTGCCCTTTGGACTGGGATTCCTCCAGCATTTCAGCTTTACAGTGCAAATCTCCATTTCCAAAGCTTGCCAGCTCACCCCTTCTGAGTCAGACCAAGAGTAACTGTGCAAATGCTGCATAAAGCTTCCCAGCATCCATGTGCAAGACTCCTTTCAGGTTTTGATTTATGTGGTCCTCACCAGATAAAAAGGCAGCAATTTTAGCCTCTGAACACATTCCATATTGCAGTCGAGTGAAATCAACACCGTGCAAGAGCACAGGACTCCTGCTCAGCCTGTCTGTCCCATGCCCAGTTCTGACAGGCAGGCAGGCAGTCATCACAGTGACTGCATCAGTAAGGAATGCACTCACGCATGTGTGTGAAGCTAATGGCCATCCTGCCTGGCAGAGCTTCAAGTGAGAGCAAATCAGGTAAAACCAAAAAAAAACCCCCTCTAAAACGTTTACAGGTGTCATTTCTTTTTTAAGTATCAAAAGACTGAAGTACATGCCAATCACAGCAGTTTGGTAGATGGAGCACGAGACAGGTATTTTAACTCTGGACTTTAATTCCAGCTCTGCAGCTTCTCCCAGCTGCCAAATTGGGTTAGGAGAGCCACCAACCATACCTCTGTATCAATGGAGTTATACCAGTGACAAGAGTGATGGACAATGCCTGTAATGTCAGTACAGCACAAGGGAACATGCGGATGTGCTGCAAGGACTCAGGTTAGACTCATCAGACTCATCAGCTTATTACTTTTCATGTAAAAGAGAACCTTGGCAAAGTCAATGGGCTAGCAGCAGCATGGGGCGTGAGCTGCAGCCTGGCATCCTCCATGCATTCTTGTTACTCTGTGCTCCAGATCTAGCCTCCTTTATGCATCCACATATGAATCCCGTGTTTGCATGCCTGCATATTTCTTCTACTTAAATATGCACTTTGTTCTTAAAGATTTTATTAACCCATGAATAGATTAATTCTGATCTCAGTTGTACAGGTACAAATGTGGAGTAATTAATTCAAAATCAGCAAGTCATCTTTTTGGGAAGGCTGTCTAACTAGGAAAGGTACATGCACACACCCATAAATGCACAATGCTTTGTCTTCATTTGCCTATTGGTTTTACACCTCCAGATGTTTTTGAGACCGAGTACCGTGGATACCCAGCTGAAGCGTCTTACTACAGTGTTCAGGTTCTTGTAACTCCTCTCCACACATCAGTGTACAACCTTGGTGTAATTCCACAGAGGTCCACAGGGTTACACCAGGGATTATTTTGGCCACATTTATTATGAGGGTGGTTTTCTAAATGAACAGGGCTTATTTTGTTTCCAGTGAAGCCTACAATAAAACTCTCACCGACCTCACTGGAAAAGAGATTTGGCCCAACCTACCAATATCCAAACCACCTCCATTTATTTCAGTGAAAGTAGGCAAGGAATTAATAAGGTCCAATGTATTTTTAAATCTTAGATTTCATAAATGATCACAAGCATGTAGGTCACAATATATACACAGAACGACACCTACGACAACCACCAGTGGGATCATTAAAATAATTAAGTTAGGCCTAGAGACAAATTCATTTCATAACATGTTCCTTACAAAACAGATACCCCATTGCTTCATAATCTACAGAGTGTGTTTTATAAACTTCCTAAGTAGTTCATGAAATATCTCCTGAAGCAGACCAGGTCTACTTGCTATTTGCAGGGACTTTGTAAAACAAAAGTTTATAAATCGAAAGACAATGTCATGTATTCAAAAACCAACTCTGAAGAGGTAACCACTGGTATGGTGGTTAGCTTGACCTCAGGACACAATTTCCAGTACAAAGCTACCAAATTGGCTTCCTTTTCCATGCGACGAGGGAGCTGGATGCACAGCACATAAGGAAGCAACCAATAAAGGAGATTCCCCTTTGCTTTATGTGTAAAGCTGCTACACCTGTGAACCCAGCACAGATGCAGTACTTTACACCATGCTCATCAGTAGGAAACACCCTCTGCTACCAGCATGTAAAAGGAGGGGACAGGTTGCTTCTGCAGCATCCTACGAGAGTGGTTTCTCCAAGTATGCTGCCAAGGCTTTTTGTGTTATTGCCCAGATAGTAACTGCTGAAAAATAACTGAAATGTGCTGCTGCCACTGAAGTGCTCTGTCAGGTGAGTGGTAAGCAAAAGTAGCAAATGAAGGCATTACAAAGTACTTGACTGACTAACCTTGGAAACAGCTATAGAGTTCTAAACCAAAAGGAGAAAGAAAAACAGAAATCTGGAAGTTTTAGTCTCTTTGTCTACTAGCTTCTCACTGTGAATTTTAATAAACCAGACTAGTTTTCAAGCTGTTGTGGGCAGGAAGGGTGGGAATTACTAATGTGCCAAGTGTCATTCAGCTATAATTGTGTTATCATTGCAGAAGAAGAATGGAAGAGCAGAAAAGGAGACAAGGTCAGCTGAGTTTTGCGGTGAAGGTACTGGAGATGCTATTCAACATTCCTCTTCTGCACTCTTCTCGGAGGCTATTGAGTGACACCCCTCCTGACCACAGCCAGACTGAGTGAGTTGTATTGAGACACCTGTTCTTCCTTTGGATGAGCCAAGCTGAAGAAGCTAATATCTGGCTAGGACTGTGCCATTTTCTCAAAATCACAGAGTTGTAGGGGTTGGAAGGGACCTCAAGAGATCATTGGGTCCACCCCCCTGCCACAGCAGCTCCCCAGCTCATACTGCCCAGATAGGCGTCCAGACGGGTCTTGACTATCTCCAGAGAAGGAGACTCCACCACCTCCCTGGGCAGCCTGTCCCAGGGCTCCCTCACCCTCACTGGGAAAAAGTTCCTCCCCATGTTGGTGCGGAACTTCCTGTGCTCCAACTTGCAGCCATTGCCCCTTGTCCTGTCTCCACAGACCACTGAAAAGGGGCTGGCTGATTCCCCCTGTACCCCATACTTAAGATATTTATAAACATTGATTAGGTTCCCCCCTCAGTCTTCTCCAGGCTGAACAGCCCCAGCTCTCTCAGCCTTTCCTCATAGGATAGATGTTCCAGGCCCTTAATCATCTTCGTAGCCCTTCTCTGGACTCTCTCAAGCAGATCCCTGGCGTGGCAACACAGATACTATTTTATTTCTGTAAGTCAGATGAGTGTGGTTTGTTAGCTTTTCCTCTCCATGGATAGCTTTGTGTGCCCCTTCCTAGATGCTGTAGTACCCATCTATGGCTAAAATTCCACACAACCCAGGTGGCTAAGTGTGTACAGAGAAACAGGATTTTTCAAAAAGTGTTCATCAGAGACAAGTGATGCAGTATTTTCTTAAAAGTTTCATCAAGTATTCCAAGTAAAGACATGTATAATTCAGCCATTGACAGGGCTCAATCTCAGCACCCAATTACGGTAAGATGTGTACTCCCAAAGGGGAAACTCTGCTTTCCTCTCCAGAGCCTGGAGGCAGTCCCCAAGCAGTGGCTGTGCTGGGCAAGGCAGCAGTTACCAAGTCCAGCAACAAGTAAACACCTTTATCACAGCAGACAGCTCAGCTCTATTGTGGCTCCCTACGTGCCAGTTAGGAGATCCTGGAGAGGTGGACACAGAATCAGAAGAATCAGTTTCCATATAAAATCCTTCCCTCCAGTCTCCCCAAGTCACTGGGGTGAAGGGTTAGGGTTACAGGATCATTCTCCTTTACCACCAAAGCTAACGCTCCAGCTGTAGAACAGGAGCTCTGGGTACTGTGGGGATATCTCCTATCATGATGTATTTCCACAGCCTCTGCCGGACTCTGAATTTGGCATTGATTCCCATTAGTGAAAAACAGAGACAGGGTATCTAAGATCATCACTCCCAGCTATGATTACATCCCTATTACAGATTATTTTTACTTTTCACAGAGGGTATGCCAGGTGCCCCTCCTCTGGCACAGATCGTGTCCTGGTGCTCACAGACCCAGGACTGGAGCGACTCCTGCAACAGCAGCTCCAGCCAGTCTGTCTGCAAGAAGTAATAGTTCCTGACCTCCACCCACTGCGCTCTGCCCTGCCTGCTGCCCAGGAGCTGTGCTGGGATGCATCTGAGCAGCAATGCAGGAACTGATGCTTCACACCTTTTCTAGGTTTATTAGAGGGCTGCACAGACTTGTGTGACCTCGGCTGTGCAGGACCTGTACAAAACAGCAGTATTTGGCTTTGCAGATTGGGAAAGACTGGTTCATTTTACACTATCTGATTCGGTAGCCTGGGAACAAGAGTTCCTTTGCTTGTTCCAGCTCCAGCTCCGGTAAATGCAACACCCACAGGCTTGCCTGCAGGCTGGTGGCTGACCAGGATGGGAAGGGCAAAGGCCCTTTCTTAAGGATTTTCTTTTCCTTCTGTGTTCTGCTGGTCAAAATTCCCTTAGAAACCAGAGAGATTTGTCCAATCAACAGCAAAATCAGAAAAACTCACAAAATTTATCTCTATATTGCAGGTGTGTGAAATGGAACTGAAAATTATTTTAATCCCCACAAAAAATTCTTACGTTAATTCAGAAAAGGCACTGCATATAACCAAAACCTCTGGGGTTTGGCTCCTTTACTTTTTCTAGTCTGCAGCATAGACCTGATCGCCTTTAACAACAGCAGAGCCCCAGGGAGCCCTGGCAGGCTCACCCCCCTCTGCAGAGCTGCCACACTGGTGTGCAGTCTCATTACGTGTGCGCAGTTCTCAGACATCATGCCCATAACCTGCACCTCTGAGCATTTGTAACACGTAGGAAAAACACTCCTGCCTCTTCAGGTGTTTTGCTTTAAAGCCCATGTACAGTTTAAGTTCACAATACCTATTAAAATTAATGAGCTTTGCACTGCAGCTCACATGCAGGCACAGTTTGTAGCGCTTTGCCTGAATGTGGGCTGCTGGCTCTGACTCAGAAATTCTCTGCCTTTCGGGTAACATACAAGAGTTCACAGCCCCAGAGTGTCAGAGCCTGGCGTCACCCCCCCAAACAGGGCACTCAACAACTGACCTCAGCAGGAAGAGCAGTACCTGATGAAGGGTGAAAGGTGCCATGGAAGGACACTTGCCTACATCCTTCACTGTGCGTAGAACAGCATCATTTAGTGGGTGTGCAGGGATGAGAGAGGGACTGAAGGCACCATACCCATGGGGTGACCAGCATGGAATGGCAGTGGTACAGGGAGGTCTGGGAGGTCAGAATGAGTGCCGCTGATGCCACACTGGTGCAGCACTGCTGTGGCACAGGCCTCACAGAGGGCTGTGCTGGACCAGCAGAGCTGACACTATTTCTGCTCCAGACCAGGATCCTGCCCTCAAATGTGCTGGGCTCTCACAGCCACCAACCACCTCCGGTTATCAATAAATAGGGTCTTCATTCCACTTAACCTGTCTGGAGTACAGGCCTTGTTTCAGGACCGACTTACGCCGTAACTGCCAGCAAGGGGTAAGTGACAAAATTTGCTAATTGGACATTTTCATGCAATAACATCAATAATGCAGAGATCTGATGGGAAATTAGCACATAAGTTATTACGTGACAGTGGACTGACCCTACATGCTCATGAAACCTGAGATGTTCTTAGGTACGCTAACTCTAGAGAATTCTGTATCTTAAATATATCTGAATTAACAACTTCCCTGCTCCCTCCCGAGAAGTGCAGAGCAGGACACAGAACAGAGTCCTCAGCATGAAGGATGAGGTGCGAAATGTGTCCTGTAAATCTCAGCAGCAGGTTTGTTTGAGCTGATGAAATCACTGAATGGTGACCACTGACTCTATGGTGTCAGCAATTACGTTCTGTCAGGGACAACAGAGGGGTCCTAAAACTTGGAGAAGAGCATTCCCCTGAACTCAGTCCAGCCTGGTGTGACTGCAGAAAAGGGGGGAGAAGCAGAAGATCTCAGAAGTCAGTGGTGGACTCCAGCAGCCACAGGGATGGAGGTACTGTAGGAAAAGGTGGGGGAATTAAAAACCACAGATACCTGAAGAATAGCTAGAATCAGAAGGTCATGCTTGGCGAGAGAGGATCTGTGAGGATGGGTCTGTTAAAGAATGAGTTTGTTTCAACAAGGAATATTCAGAGAAGACACGTGCTTTAGGGGACTCCTTTGCAAACCAACCAAAAAAGTCCGAGTTCAGAGGAATGTGTCAGGGACATGCCTGAGAAGTCTACGGTGTCTTCTAACTGCTAATCTGGTCAAGTCAGTAGTTTCTCAAACAGTCAATAAAGCCTGTGCTGGTTTTGTTTGGAGGACAGAGCCTCCAGAGAAGGGTGTGGTAAAGCTCAGGTGCCCCAAGAGCTGAGATTAAGGCATGCACTATACTAGCACTGGCTCAGCATGCCTTGGGCTGCAGGGCCAAAAGCTCCTTTTCTCCTAAAGAAGTAAGAAAACCATCAGAAACATCAAAGAAAGGTGGGTGCTTTAGGTTACCCAGATAGAGGAAAGGCTGGCAGCAGTGATGTCCTAAACATGGTGCACACAGACTGTGGGGGGGAAGCTCCCCGAGGTCTGTGCACCGACACCATTCCCACCTAGGAAGCTCTCCTTCAATTAAAGTTATTCCTGCTCGCTTCTGCCACAAGGCTAGTGCCATGGAAAGCATGACTTGATATAAATACAGTTTTTAAAAAGAACACAGTTATCTTTTAAAAGAGGGTTATACAGAAAGTCCTAACTAGCCAAGAATGGGAAAATATATTTACCTTTTATAGCAGAACAACTCAAAGAGCTTACTGAAGTTCTCTGCAATAAAACCACTATTCTGGGCTGTGAAAAGGACAGGCTTCTGATGAAAAATCTTGTTCAGCCTTCTGATGGAAACTCCAATTGATAGCAACATTTCCAGTGAAGTTTTGTGAAAGCTGCCGGGGTATACAGGGATTTGGAACTTCTGTTCCACTTGAAGTCAGTGAGGTGTCTGCCATCTGCCCCTTATCTGAGAGAGAGAGTGGATGATCTGGAAATGTCTTTGGGTTCTCCTGACTGCATTTAGGAGCTTGGACTTCTGCTGAGGGTTTGTTTTTTAACATAAGAATTGTCTCACTCCCTTGGATAAATACAATTTGCAACTCACTTTATAGATGTGCTAGAGCTTTTGCAGCCTTTACAATCTGTCATATAAATCTATATTCTAGTGTCAATGTGTGAAGGGGCTGTTTTAGAGGTCCTCTGGGTGAAAACAGGAATGGAATTTCTAGAGGAAATGCTCTCAAAGATGAGTAATTTGTCTAGTTTGCCAGTTACTTTAGAAATACAACATGGATGGTAAAGAGCCACTAGACCGAACTCGACAGTTGGGATTTTTTCTCTCTACCTGTAACTGACAACTACCAGAGCTGGGAGTGTTGGTGGGAGAATTTGGTGAAAATAAACTACTGAAACAAAGCCTCAGATCTAGGTAAGACAACATCAGCCTCCTTGCATCTTAAAAGCTTGTTCACTTTAATGGCAATTTGGGGTATGAATGGAAAGCAGCAGGGGTTTGTAATATTATGGCTGAGATAATTTCCATCACCACCATCACTATGCTGTTCTTGATCACAATTTCTTTTCTGTTTCTCATTTTATTTGCCTTTCACCCTCTAAAAGGCCAGCTTGCTTTCTTGTACGGTGTTTCATTCAAAAAGCGAACTAGAAAGGTAAGAGGTGAGTGTGAGTGGTTTAGAAACCATCCTTTGACAGTGGTTGTTTAACCCTCTTCTCTGCCACACCAGTTGTGTGTGCACTGCTCAAGTTTTCTCCTTTTTAGATGACAGAATTTATGCAGACCATAGAAGTTTACTGGAAAAGAGGGCGTCTACCTCCTTTAATGCCTAATCTGGCACCATTTACTTATGCAAATTTAATCAATGGACAAATGCTCTTCTCGCAGCAGCAGCACTACTATGAGCAACATCAAAGACTGACAGAGTTGCACCAAGGCAACTCTGGGATCACTGAAATGAAAGCTTTGGCCTCCAGCTTCACGTCACCAGCCACTCATTCACGTGAGACTCGCAGAATCAGGTCCTCTCTCCCTGAGCTAGAGCCAACCACGTAACTTGGGAACAGCCGCGCAGAGCCAGCCGAGTGGGCTGAGCGCACTCAATCCTAACAAATTACAATAAGAAATGTATCACGCTGCCTGCTGTCAGGTGTAATTTATATCATACCAGAGGGGTGACTGGAGAGCAGGTATAGGCAGGAACTGGTCATACCTATACTTGCTCCTGCTGGGCCTGATCTTGCAAGCTGCTGAGAGCTCTTCCCTCCCATGGAAGTCAATGTGAACAGAGTTTGTTCAGGACCTAGCAGGACTGGACCTCCTCAAATTACTATGGAAGGATAAACACAAGCTGACATTTTTTTCCCGTTTCCCATCAGCAGGTGATGTCTCTATACACGTATAACCTGACTGTGTTTATACACATGCTCATGATCCGTATGTGCACTTAAACATACATGTGTGGTACAGACTACAAGCTAAAAACCTATTTAGGATTTGGTGCACAGGGAAAGAAGTTTAAGATTTGTAACAAATAAAAAGGAAGTTTATCCCCACAGCTTTCAAACGTAGTGGGCACAAAAATTTTATGTGACTGGAACTAAGATTTACCATGGCATTTCAGCACGTGCTCGCATCTTCTGCTGTAAGACAATCTAAGTATTTCTTCACTTTCCTAGATTTCATGCTTTTAAACTTCTGCTTAAACCAAGAGCTTCATATGCTGTCCAAAATAATCCAGAAAGCTCTGCATGCAGACGAGTATGGCCATGCCTCTGTATGTGGCCAGGCATGTTATCTCTGAACATAAGCTAACTCTGCTTTCGTGTTATTTCCAGATGTGTCTCTCAGAAAAGCTACCTTCTTCTTCCTCCTGCACCTGTATGACATCTGGGATTCCTCTCCCAGACAGACAACTGTGAAGACGGTCTGTGCCTTACAGAACATACACACCAGGACAGAAGCTCCAACCATGCCCACAGAAGTAACTGCAAGTACTTTGCCTTAACTGGGAATGAGAGCAGGATGGACTCAGTGGGGGGCTACCAACCAAGTCTACTACACAGCACTGCAGAAAGCTAAGTTTTAAAAAAATAAAATAAAAAAAATTGAGGTATACCCTCCATCCAGCTTCATAATCTATGTAGCTGCATGTCCTACTTGGGATGATGGTAAAGGGTTATCTTGTGCTGTACTATTTAATCTTTGTGTAAGCTTTTTAGTCCGGTGAGAACTGAAGTTTGAGCAGCTGAAAAAGCATTCACGCCTTATGAGAAGAGGCTACAAAGACAGCACACCCCAAAACATCAGGCAGTACACAAGCTCTGGACAATCTGAGTTTTGTACTTTTAGTTTAAACAAAGTACAAAATTTTAAGACATATACTTCTGTTATTTAGCAAATTAAAAGAAAAAAAAAAGTTTTAGATCTGTACTTTAAGTAAAATCTCTGAATTTATGCATATCCTCCCAAAGCTGCCATAACTGAAGTTTGTATTAAGCCAGTCTGATATGGGACATTTTTTTAAAATAATGTCAGCAGTGATATTTTAAAATGTGGAAACAGATGTGCTACTCCATTACAACTACCAAATCTCCTCTGTATTTTCTTATACTATGAAGTATTTGTCTGCTTGTCTGTTATAGATCTCTCCTCACTGAGTAGATTTCTTCTCCGTGATTAAAGGAATACCACACAGACATCATTAAACAGACCCCATCCAGAAAAATCATATTGTTTTGGCCTAACCATAAAATATAGGTATTTTAATAATTGTTTCTTTTCCCTGGAGAATTTCAGCAGCTCCCTCCTTGGAATGAAACCACAGCCATATGCTTTATGACATCAGAGGCATTTCAAGGTGTCTCCATAAATGTCATTTATTGCTTGGGAACCTGCCAAATCTGTGCAAAAATCCCTAGTTTTTTTAGGTGAAAAAAACCTTCAGATGAAACTGTAGCTTTACACTGACTGTAATACCAAAAAAAGTAAGATCTATCCCTTTGTGGAAATACTGGCCGTGCAGGTAGCAAAAGCTCTGGCACGAAACCTGCTGATCTGGGCTCTGGTTTGCTTTTGAGTCAGTAGTGCCTCCTTTAACCAGTCTGCTGGGCACCCTGACGCTGCAGATCTACACCTTCTCTCGGTTACACACGAGGCACTCAGCCTTCTGAAAAGTAAGCAGCCCAAACGACAGAGGCTGAGCTGTTTTGGTGACCATAATTGGAAATCAAAACCAGTTTATGTTTTAACCTAGTGTTCCGATGAAGATGCTTTTTAACCCTTACAACGGCAGTCCCTTCCATGCTACCATCACAGGCCCGCTGCTGCCAAGGATCCGCTGGGATGAGGAGCCAGGCAAACCATAAAGAGACTCTATGGCATATACATAATTATACTCTCATGCCACATCTAGTCATAATTTGACATATCTGTAGTCCACTCTGTGGTAATAGTGGCCAGATCTAAATAAATCTTGTCAGACATGTCGCCAACCTGTCCAGCACAAATCAACTACCTCGAAGCATGCAAAAATCCAATCTAATCTGCTGCTGCAAGCAGAAAGAGCAGGTTGGACAGCTGCTGTCCAAAGGAGTGACCACGGCCACTGAGGCACACACATACCGAGTTCAGGATTTTGACTGGCCAACCGCAGCATTCAACAGCCCCAGTGTAACAGAACTATTTTCTTAACAGAAGGGGGAAAAAAAGAAAAAAAAAACAACGTTCCTTCCCTAAATCTGAAGGAAAGAAGTTGCTTGGTATAACTGGAAATAATCTAGGGCAGCACACCAACAGGTGCTTCAAACGTATCGGCAGAGCACAGAAAATGTTGAAAGAGAAAATGAATAAGCTCTGTAAATAATACATAAATTTTACAGGCTTTTTTTCTGTAGAACCCCAGTGAAGTTACTGTATAAATCGGAAAGTGAATTATTCATAACTGGTGAATATATAATAAATCGTATTTCGCATTGAAATATTCCTCACAGGTACATGCATCTTTCCATGCAATGAACAGGAATGGGCAACGAGCCTGAAAATGCCAGAGCCTTACCTGGAGTCTGGGTACTTGGTCAAGGTAGCCAGGCTGCTGGTGTACATGTGTCCTCCTACATCGATGTGCACAGGAGCGTTCGACTTGGTGAGCTGAGCTGGGAGAGGAATTCCTTGAGCAGCCAGAGGAGAAACCGGGGACCGTGTTAGAGACAGACGGGACATGCTTCTTCCCTCCTGCAAGGGGAAGGTAAAAAAGAACAGTTTCTCTTAAATGTAGCAGTGTGTTACCCTTCTTTCCAGTGTGATCACAGATCTAATCAGATCATTTTTGCATCTGCCTGATCACATATTCAGCTAACAAATTATTGCCACCACTGTAATTAAGTGTATTTGCATCATTTTCTTCAAAGTACCAGAGGGGAAGAAGAAAGATGCTTATTAGCAATAAGAAATAAAAAAAAATTTAAAAAAAATAAAAAATTTTCAAGGTGTCAGCCTCAAGGGGCATAAAACAAACTGCAAAATTCTAATTAAAGGTCGCGGGCTTATGTGTTAGATGTGAAATATCCCCTGACAAACGAATAACCAATTTGTGAATTGGGATTCAGGGGTTTTTGCAAGTTTGTCTCAGTAACGAGACACCTCTAAATTAGTGACTTCCTCAGTACCTAAGGCATTTAGTTTATACATGTAATAAATTTCACATCAAACTAAGATCAATTTTCTGGTTTATATTCAATAATTGTGAAATAAATGGATAATTTTCAGTTAAGCCTTAATATTAGACATAAAGAACTAATAAGCTTTCAAAGTAAAGGCAATTAACACCCGGAAGCAGTGAAAACAGGAAGATATATAAACTGACCCATGCATTCATGACAAGACATGTTAGAAATGACTGTACAATCTAGGATGTGAAATTACAAATTCAACAATCCACCCCACGTTTACTGCCCTTAAAAATATTTGAAAATTACTGAAATTACTGACTTGAGCCTGAAAACCTTCAGCTGGCATACAAATAAAAAAAATACGGAAATGTCTTAAAAATGAACAGGACAACCATAGCGCAAGAGAATTCCTCAATTCTCCTCTGTAAGAAAAGCACATCTTATTTTGCATGAAACGTGTGTCTCAAAGCTGATTTCAGTTAAATCGGTATAGACAGCAGGCATGTCAAATGGAAAAAAACCCTTTTATAAAAGTTTAAGAAAATGTCCATCCATTCTCCCCCTTCTGAGTAAAGCAACATACGCAAAACATTATAGCTGAAGACAATCTAATTTTCTTGGTATTTTGTTCTGCAAGCATGCTACCAAGCATCCAGGCTCTTCCTTACATCTGACAAGCACTTTACATGCAGCATTGCAAAGTGAATTCCCATTTCTCCCACATTACTTTGACAATGTTTCTTAGAAATCTACAGCTGGTCTCGCCTTTCCCTCAGCAGTATTTTGCAGAGGACGCTGGCTATGCAACTCGATGAACATACAATTAGCAACATTGGAAAAAAAAAATTAAAAATCTGAGCTACACAGTAAGGGATTGAAAAATCTTAATACATCTGGACAGCTTCACAAAGTCATCACTACATCTCCATTTACAGTATTTCATCTTGGTTAGCTCCTAAGAATTTCCTGCATCTACAGCACAGAAATACATCACCCCATTATGAATCCACATCCTTCTCTCTTCGGAGGCTGGATGGACATCTGCACTGAACACGAAGCAAATGCCAACTCTGTCCTAGGACTTCTGTGTCAGCCGATGCGAAATTGGGCATTAACATTTTTACTACAGCACCACCTTCAAGGAAAGTGATTGAATCCTTTCATGACTGAGGATGCTGCTTTCTTGTTTCCCACAAGAGCCTGTTGTGGGCAATCTTCAGTAAATAGCCATATAGCATAAATGAAAGAACTAACTTTTAAAAACAACTTAATATATAAGTACCTATGGTATTTTAGCAATGTGTTTACTAATCTGTGGGTGCCTCATCTGTCTGCCAACACAGACAAAGGGTGGGTTTTTTCTTACCAAAGAGCACTGTAAACTCATGTTCATTCTCTACTTCGTCACTTAAATGAAAGGGTCAGAAGACCCAGGCTGAATGTCAACCCTGTCTTTGTTCAGACCCCAACTATTATCACTAATGGTAAAGGTACAGACCTCTCGCACAGTGCAGAGCTGCCTTAGAAATAAATCTCACGCAGTTTCACAAAACAAGTGCCTAATTAGGGCTCATCTGCACCCCTTGTTACAATTTCCAAATGAAATCAAAGGACCTCCAGTCCTCTGTAAATGCATCTTACATTTAACCATTTGTCTTGAAATACAGACTTCAATTTTAAAATATGCACAGATAGCTAAAGATCAAGTGATCTGAATCTATTTGTGCATATTTAAACACTGCTGCTATCTTAGGATTTTGTTTAATGTTAGTGTATCAGTAAATTCCTTGATCTGTAAAGACTCTGAGATTCTCAGTGAGGCCATACTCACACAGTAGATATTTAATTTATACTATTCACTGGAGGAACCTTTTGAACAATCCTCTGCTTTTGGCATCTCTCAGCTAGAGCATATGTTGGAGAAAGCACTTAATTATAGAAAATCACTGGAAAGCTAAAATAGTTCTCAAACTTTTATGGCTTTTCATACTTATTGAGGGTGCCACTGGCTTTTTGGGGGAGGGGAGAAGGGGAATTAAAACTCAGGCTTTTCCCCCGGTTGGAGAGGATCTGTGTTTTAGAAGTGAATCCTACATTTTCAGTAAAGTTGTGGAATTCAATCATTTTCATATGAGCAAATTATCAAGGGGCATAATTGTTAAGCACCACATAAAGGGCACCGAAAACACTCCTACTGCTCAAAAAAAGCCACCCACCCTATTTTTTAAGGTACTGTAACCCTATTTCTAACGACTCCTTCCTCTTTCTAATGTAAAACGCAGCTAAAATTCATCACACTGAGTAATGTACTTATTTTATGCACAAAGCAAAATCCTAAATGTATTTATCCAGTGAAAGTCTTTATGCACATATTTCCTAATACTGATGTGAATATTAAAACCTTAAGGGTAAATATCGCAGAAACACTAACAAACTTCATTTATTAAACCATGTAAAATAATCCTTGCTCTTTAGTTGCCTACAACAGGATACAGCATCCCAACTAGTGGCACAGGCAATAACCCTGCTCTAATAAGTAACACAGGAACCTGCTGAAGGCAAAATCAATAGAGTCTGATTCCCAAATTATTTGAATATTTAGTTTTTCAAACATTACACACCAAGATCTTTCAGAGCCAGCTTATCTTTTTCTGCCTTTCTAAGCTAACTGCATAAGTACTGCTTGTAAAAACTATTTGCCCATGCAAAGTGAAATAATCACAATGCCATGCTCATTTACACACAAAATGATTTTGTGTCCCATTGTGCTCACAGTTGTTCAGCTCTCTAGGGGTGATTAAACTAGCTATGCTGCTACAGCTTGAGATGATTTCACTGAATCGTTTCTCCATGAAGTTGCTTCTTTGCTAAGCTGTTATTTTAACCATAAAAGGTAAACAGAAGGCAGTTGTAAGAGCTCCATTCAGCTCCGTGCCCAGGGCTATAACCCTAGGGCAGAGAATGCTGAAAGACTGCAGAATTTTCCAGGGTGTTGCCTTTCTTGCTCTAAAGCCTTCAGGAATACTGTTCATTTAATACACACTCTAGATGATACATTTCAGATCCTACTAAAAGAAAGACTTCAAAAGTGTAAGAACTTTTGGGCGGATGAAGCTTTCCCACCTCTGCACATAGCTCGGGGCCATGGTAACCAATACTGCTGTTGATGTTGGGAAAATACAGTAGAAATAAACTGCACAGAGCAGAGCAGACAGATAGGGACAAGGGAGGTGAAAGGTTGCATTAAAGAAACAGGCAGCAGTCTGGAAGGGGTAACGAGAAAAAATGGAAAGGAACGAAAAAGGAGGCGGCTCTGAAGGAGGGACAAAGTTAAATCAAGGAGCAGGCACTTAAAAGACTACAGATGGGATGCAAGACTAATTAAGGATGTAAAAGCGCTTTGTTTCTAAAGTTTATTGTTGCCAGGATAAAAATTAATTGAAACTAATGCTGTTATTCACTCGTGCAGTTTAATTCCTTCATGCACATTTAAGACGCGAAATGAGAACGGCAGGTTTAAGGTTTAAGGACCTGCCGTGAAGCAGCTCGCTCTCCCGGGGAGCCGGAGCGAGGGCGGCTGGGGGCCGCAGGCCGGCCGAGCGGGGTCCGCCGGCTGCAGGACCCCGATCCGGTTGACACCGGAGCATCACCCTGGGCCGCTCCCGGCTGGTCCCTTGATGAGGTTCCGGGGAAGCTCTTCTCCCTCCCCAGAGACCTTCAGTGCTTTACCAGCAGACTCACAACAGCACCGGGGTGAAGTCACCCACGGCAGCCTCCCCCGCCCCATCCCCAGCACTCTGGGGCAACAGCCGGCTGCAGAAGTTACCCCGGTGCTCCCGACTTCACGGCAATGTCTGCATTTCCCCAGCCTGCGTTTAGCGCAGCCAGAGGGGCTCAACTACCGACTTGGCAATTACCTTTGTCTCTATAAACAGGGACGGCGACCGCTCGGGTCTGCCTCCAGAGCCACTCCGAGAAAACCGCTTACGCCGTGCACAGAGCCTAAAGACAAAGCGGGGGGGGGGGGACGGACGGGACTGCAAACCTTGAGCTCGATGGCTCCAAAATTAAAAGTCCGTAAACGTTTGCACACACCTCCACGCTGACCGAGTGACAGAGGAGATCGTGCCCAAAACTTTTACTGGGGGGAGGGGGGGTGCTCCCTCCGGAGCTCTGGTTGCCGAAAAAAAAAAAAAAAAAAGAAAAAAGAAAAAAAAGACACAAGGCTTTCTGCTTCCTCCCCACCCCCCACCCCCCCACCCCCCCGCAACCCGCCTATCTCTGGCAGTCTCCAGTCTATTTAGTGCAAGTTTCACGTCACCCAAACGCCTTTCGCTGCTGATGGTCAGGGAAATCACCAGCGAGCAACGCACCCGGTCACTCAACTTCTGCCTTTTCCTTTCGCGCACACTGGGCGCCCGAAGGGAAAACACAACACACACACACACAAAAAAAAAAAGAAAAGCACAACATGGCGTCCTTTACTTATTCCCACATAACAAGAAAGGAGATGTCTTAGATGAATGCGAGGGGGGAAAAAAGCCAACCCCGAATCCCCGATCCTGCACATTTTCGCGCAGCCAATGGTGGTGAGCATTAGCCAGGCTAATGTATTAATTTTGCAGAAGTGTGCCACATCGCATGCAGGAACAGAAATGCAAACTATAGCCTAGAGTGGTTTGAAGTCTACCCCAAACCAAGCCTTCCACTCTCACTGGCGCCAGAGTTTCATTCACAGCCCGCCCGTGTTTTCCATACGCGGCGCTCCCCATTGTCGCCCGCCTTCCCTTTGTGCCGAGCCGCCCCGCCGCCAGCCCCCGCGCCCCGGCCCGCGCACCCCCGCGCCGCGGCACCCCGCCCGCCCGACCCCCGCGGCGCGGCGCGGCCGCGGCTCCGCGTGTACCATGCGAGAGCGCGGAGCGAGCCGCGCTGCCTCCGCCGCGCTGGGGCTTGGCCGTCTTCAGAGCCGGGGCCGGGGCGGCAGCGGGAGCGCGGGCACCCCGGGCCGCGGGGCTCCGCCGGCGCTGCCCATACTGGAGCGGAGCAAAACAAAACATACACACACACGCGCGCTCACACACACACACACGCACACACACGCACACACAGCGCTATCAAAGCGAGGCGGCAGCAAACGGGTCCTGTAGCTTTAAAAAAACACCCCTCCGTCGCTTTTCCTCCGGAGCCAAGAGCCGAGTTAGTTTGAAGAAGAGGCACTTTCCCAAAAAAAAAAAAAAAAAAAAAAAAAAAAAGCGCGAGCGAAGGCGCGAGCGTGCCGCGCGGCGCGGTGCGGCGCGATGCAATGCGATGCGATGCGATGCGATGCGATGCAAAGCACGGCGCGGCGCGGCGCGCACGGCGCGCTCCGGCCCCGGCACGGGCAGCCGCGGGAGCCGCCGCCGCCGCTTTCCTTACCTTGAGCGCAGAGGAGATCTGCGAGCCCCCCTTTGGCTTTGGGCTCTGTTGGGTTTGTGTGTGGATGGGCTCAGCTTTTTGCTTTTATTACTATCTTTGCTCCGCAGATCCTGCTGTGATTATTATTATTTTTAAAGCTTCTCTCTCCCCTCTCTCTCCCCCTCTCTGGTTTTGCTGCTTTTTTTTTTCTATTTATTTTGTGTGTGTGTGTGTGGATGTGCGTGTGTGTGAGGGGGGAAAAAAGCCTTTAAATGAAACTGCCGAGGCTGTTATGAGAAGAAAGGCAATAATCCCGTCTCTAAATAACAGAGGGAAGGGAGAAGAGGAGGAAAAAAAGCGAATTCTTGCTCAGGGCTTTGCAAACGCCTGCAGGGCAGAGGATTAGGCTACAATTAGCTCAGCCCTTTGCTCTCGCCCTAGCTAATTTTGCGATGAAAATTGGATATTTTTCCCCCCTTTTGGTGAAGGTCTCCAGATTTATTCCCCCCCCCCCCCCCCGCCCCGAGAAAATAAAATAAAATACAGCCCTTGAAAATGAAATAAGGCTGGGAAGGCGGCCGGCGCCCCAGCCCGCGCCCCCGGCGCCGCCGCCCGCAGAGCCCCTCCGCGGTCGGGGCGGGAGCCCCGCGCTACCCCGCGGAGCCCCGCGCAGCCCGGCCCTGCCGGGGGATAACGGTTCGGTGTTGGGGAGGATCAGGCCACTGTCACGTCCTTCAACAGACTTACTGAAAAGAAGAAGGAGGAATAGGGGGGGGGGGAAGAGGGGAAAAAAAGCTGATTTTAATCATTGTCATTTGGTCTGATGTAATATTTCCCCAGGCATTTTCAACTAGGCATAAATTTTCAGCTCCCAAATAAGTAACACAGGGCACGTTTCTCACATCTCTTGACTCCTCTGTTACAATTAGGGTAGCACCCACTCTGCACTTGTTGATAAACTAGATCAAGTTCAAAAATAAATAATAAAAAAAAAATAAGAAAATAGCCCCGACCTCCCCCCTCCCCCGCAGCACCCAGCGCCGCCGGGGGGTCTCGGAGGCTGGGGGGGGTGTTCAATTATTCCCATCCATCCATCCTGCCTCCCCCTCCCTTTCACCCTTTGCTAATGTCTCGCATTGTAAACGCCAAATTTCCTGTAGGCCATTAAAACCAAATGACGTCTATCGACATGCATTGTGCTATTGCGGAGCGCCCTGGCAGCCCGCCCCCGGCCAAAAGCGCCATTTCAATTAGAGCGCGCGGCGCGATGGCGCGGGGCTCCGCGGGCGGCTCCGCGGGCGCGCTGCGCGCCCGGCCCGCGCGCCGGGGGGGGTGTGGTGGTGGCAGAGACACACACCCACCCCCGCCACGGGAAAAAAAAAGAAATAAGAAAAAAATAGTAAGAAAAAACCCACATAAAAGCCCCAAAGCCCTCCCCCAACTTTCAGCCGAAGATGCGGATCTGCCGATGCCTGCGCGGTTTGCAAGCCCCCCGCGGGGAATGCGCCGCCCCGCGTCCCGCTCCGTGCCGGTCCCCGCGGAAGAAGTATGGAGGGGGCTGCGGGGCCACTCCGCGCCCCGTCGCGCCGCGGCCGGCGGGCGCCCCCGGGGTGTGGCCCCGGCGCACGGCTGCCGCCCGCGCCCCGCGCTCGGGGCAGGCGGGGATCCACCGCCTTCCGCGCCCGCGGAGGGGCGCCGCGCATCCCGGCGGCCGGCAAGCCCCGACGACTCGTCGGGCTGCAGCGCCTACTAGCCGCCGAGCGCGGCCGCGCAGGGGAGTTATGCAACGCTGCGCGGCTGCCGGAAAGGTCAGGCCGCCGGCGCGCAAGAGGGGGCCGCGCTCCCCGCCCGCGCTGCCCTCCGCGCCGCAGGGCCCGAGGACGCCCCGCCCCGCCAGGAAGAAGGGGAGGGAAGCGAGCAGGATCCCCTGAAATTGAGGTGTTTTTTTTAAAGTTCTTTTCCGTGGCAGGAATAAACAGAAACTTTTCTCCTAAGGGCAGCTTTTTTTTTTTTTTTTTTTTTTTTTTTAGAGTACAAACTACAGGAGAAGAGGGAAATTTTCTCATTAAAGTTACATCCCTGCAGTTAGTTCAATTACTTGATATATGCAGAAGATGTTGTAAATTTAAAGATTTAAATAGCTTACAAAGATGCCGGAGGCTCCATCAGTTAATTTCCTTAATTTATGGATTTTTAGCTGAGCTTCTGAAATGAAAAGGAGAATGAGAACTAGGTCAGCAGAGAGATTTGCATCCAGAACAGACTAAAATTTGTTTTCCTTGACCATCCCATCAGACCAGGTGTGATCCTTTGCGGGGGTCACCGTCCCACCTCTGACCTTCAGGTTGGGAATCTCCATTTGCCGATGGGAGCGCAGCACAAAGGGGTGGATTTTAGTCTAAAATAAACTCGGAAACACAAGCGTGTCCCCAGTCAGCGGCTTCACCTGATCATCGGACAAGGCTGTAGCCTAAGTAGTCTCATTTCCCCGGCACTCTGCTCAACAAGTGGATGCGGGGAGGAAGAGCTCCATAGAGACTCGGTGACCTGTCACACAGCCCGAGCTTCACTAAGCTTTTCTGTAGGGGTGCAGGCAGACTATTTGGGATGATGTGGCATCATATTTTTCACTTCCTCTGTGAATTACTAGCAGCTAAATGAAAAATAAATACGAGAATCTCGAACAGCTCTCAGAGCATCGTAAAAATAAGATGCTTCTGCATTGAGGCACACAGTACAGAGGAAAGAGAAGATCTAAAAATATTGCACTGAACAAAAAGTAGAAATTGTTTTCTGACTGATCCAAATACATCTGTGACAGGTACCATTTAATTGTGCTGCATGGAAATGGGATGCATGGCTAATAAAGATTGGTTTGTTTGTTTGTTTGTTTGTAGATCAAAGCAAAGACACGGTGGCACTTGGGATGAAAAAGGCATGTGCTTGGTACGTAATTCGTGCTGGATTGTTTATGTGGTATCTAGGAAAAGGACAATGTACTTGAGAGCTTTGAGTTTTTTCTTGCCTGTATTAATGTTAAGGGTAATAAAGGTGTGCGTTATAGCTCTATACGCGCTCACTTGGCTCTTTCTTCTCGCTGAAGAGTGTGACTGCTTTTCTGTTGTTATCTTTCAATATGTATGAATATATACATATGAATTAATACTTAAAAGATTGATATAAACTAAACAGTTTTAGGAAGCAACATTGCAATATGATTAGTATTGCTGTTCGTGATTTAACATTTCTTTTCCCACTAGATGAAGTTTCTAAGATTTGCAAGGTACGTGTCAAGGACGGGTATATAAATGGATTTTTATTTATTCACAACTCCAAGACTAATTGCTTCTCTTTGCCTGAAGGCCAAGAGATTGGTTTTAATATGACACTTCAAAAGTATTCATAGAACTACAGAGATACTAAGTGTCATTGTTTAAGAGAGAAATCTCACTATGCTACTTGTGACCCTGAAAATAAAATCTTCCACTGTATTTTGAATCCTAATGTTGTTTTTCAGAGTTTCACTTAAAGCTCAACTATTAAGAAGTGTACAAAGGAAAATATTAAATAGTATGTAGCGAACAAAAAAGAAATACTGTTAGAGCTGAACATAACTTATTTTCTCAACAACTCTATTATCCTCCCTATAAAGCAATACAAAATTTGTAACAGATGATTCCTGAGCTCAGTTGCAGGGTATTATAAGTGGTAAGTTAAAACTTATCATAGGTGTTTCAAAGGTTCTTGGCCAAATGCCCACTATGTGTTTATTGAGCTACTAAATACTTCAAAATAAATGCTTTTGGGGGGTTTTGTTGGTTTTGTTTTGGTTTTTTTTTAACCAACGGTTCTTTGTGTTCTGTGCAGAGCCTTAAACCTTGAATTGGACAGACCCTTTCTGTAACCCGTTTGGTTTTTCTTTTCAATCTAATTACTCCATAGCTTGCTCCCATTTTTTTCAATAAACAGTTAAAAAAAATGTATTGACACTTTTAACACAATATGAAAGAGAAGCCCATAAAGATCCCCAGCTCATTTTTCTCCATTTTTTATGTTGTCCAAAAATAACAAATTGTGTTTATTTTACAGGACAGAAAATGACTAGATTGTGAGAAGATGCAGATTTGAAAGAATATGCATTTCCTCTCAAAAATATAATTTGAAATTATCAATTTGAAATTTATTGACTGTGAAAGAAGGTATCACGAACTGAAAAACAAGGTTGACCTCTTCTACACTATGCTGTGTGAATTAGAATAACAACATCTTCCAGTTAGAGTTCTTCCTGAGGACCTTGTATGAATTTATACCAGTAGGCCTCACTAAGGCTCTTTTCTTTATATTATGCATCTTTTCTTGAGGTTTGAGCCTGACTTCAGGACTTCCTATGTTACGTACCTTAACCTGAGGCTTGATCCTGGCTTCCTGGCAATGATAATGATACTCCCACTGACTACAAACTGCAGGAAGAAATCTGTGGGCTTCCTGTCCCTCCTCTCTAAGGCACACCATGCTTTACTGGGCATTTTAAGATAAAGCAATACTTAAGAGAGAAAGCCGATTATTTCATGAAATATTTCAAGTAGATAAATGACAATTAGGGGGCTGTTATTTAAAACTGAGGAACCAATGTCTATATGTAGATTAGCACTCTTCCTTGTCAGAGTTAAAACACCACTGTAGTCTAGATGAATTTTTATCTGGGGAGAGAAGATTTGAGTAGGAAATTGTTGTTTCAAAAGTAGTTGTTGGACTCCAGTGCGTTTTCAGTCAGCAAAGGCTCTGTGACTTCAGTGAGTTTTCATGGGTATGATTGTGTTTAGCCCTATCTCCTAGGCTGCAGAGGCATCGGGGAGAAACACATCTGAATGCAGAGAGTAGGTAGCCGTGGATCTTGTGACTAGCACCATCGCTTCCATCACCGAAAATGAGAGAGAAGCAGAAGGTGTGAAAGGCTGATGTTACAAATGTGTTGAGCTGCCAGAAAGGTTTGTTCTTGTGAGAAACCGCAAAATATTAAGCACCTTGAAATTCCAACACTCACTACAGTCAATTGACATACAAGGAATAATGAAAAGGAAGAATTAAGGATGTCTCCCAGATGAAGCAAGTTTTCAAGCCAGTAGCAGTGCCTACCATTCTGGAACAGGAACTTGACCCAGGGTTTGCTAATTAAGTCAAATAATCATTTGTCATTTGTAGGCAGATAAGGGGTTTCCTGGGAGCAGTAAGCATGACTGTGCAAAGAAGAAAATCTCATAATTAGGAAATCACCAAGTCTAGATGCTCTTTTCCCTTGAATGCTCTTCTATTCTTCTCAAGAAACAGCTTGCTGCTGAGTGAGTTTACAAACCATTACTTTATTGACTAAATACAGATGGACTGTTTTTAAAACTATCCATTATCCAGTGCCTAACTCATGACAACAGCGTGATACAAAGAAATAATCTACACTGGAATGCCAAGATGAAATAGCTTGTCAGGAACTACAGTATAGGAAAGGTTTGCCTGTCTCTTCTGCTTCTAACTGTTTTAAGTAAAAAATAGTTTCCAAAATGAAATTTACTTAATCAAGGTGGCCCATGTTAACAGTCAGCATGATGTTTCTCAGTTTTGCACATTACCATTTCGTTGTGCACACTCACTCTTCTTAAGCGGTTCCGATACTGAGGAGTATTTTTAACCTGTTTAGCTAACATGCATAGCATTAGTTTTTAGCTACTTATTAAATAAAGCTTATCCATATTATATATGTCACAGAGAGGAAAAAGCATTTTTATGGCTGACTGTAATCCATTCATTGGTTTATTAGAGACACAAAGTACTCTGAAGAATGTCACAAATCCACATGGTGTCCCTGAGAGCTCGATTTTTGCATATGGATCGCTGACTTAGCTGAACGATGTATAAAATCCTGTGTAGCCAGGCAGCTCCCAACTGAATACACTTCTAAGGGGGTTATATGCATTGCTTCTGCCAGCAAAGGTCTGGAATATGTTAAACTGCGAAAATATCACTTAATGTAATACAGAGAATGAAGAAAAGATCTGTAACAGCCCTTTTGTATCAAATAGTTTACTGTTTAGGATCTTTGGGCACAGGCACACCTAGAATCATAGGTGAATTGCTTCTTATTTACATAGCAGTGTTTTCAGCATGGTATTGTTTTGGCAAATAACAGACTGAAGGGTCTGGATCATGCATGGCTGGGATAGAACCTGAGAGAGCAGCAGTTCAATAAAGCATCATGACAGTGATAGAAAATTTGAAGAAAATGTAGCACGTTCTTCTAGATATGGAGGTCCTATGTGATTCCAGAAAGAGGCAGGGTAGTAAAGAAAGACTGGGAAAGCCTAATGTTAGTGACAGGGAAGGGAATATTCTCAACTACTCCACTTCCAGATTCACTCTTGATGAAAGGTAGTACAAGCTGTTGTGACCCACAGACAACAGGCTGAGTACATAATTAAATTCTCCTGGGAAGCAAGGGTATGATTTCCCTGATGCTAAAACAGAACCTGAATTTAACCTGAATTTAATTAAGCACTCTCTTACATTGCAAAATATCTAAATAATAGAAAAAACCCACAAATGGAAGGTAGAAATGAAATTAATATTTTGAGGTTGTGAGAATTAGGGTTTGTGGGACTGCGACTAACTTGCAGACTGAGACACAACATGGATCCTCACCCCCATCACAGCTAATAGTATGAAAAGGGAGCAATAACAGTGTTGTGCTCTAGGATTTCTGCATCCTACCACCCCTGGTTATCCCTGCCCACCTGTGACGCAGATGGGCTCAGCTGGAGCATTTCTGCCACACACCACGGTGGGAATGTGCTCCTACCAAATGGGAGACACACAGCAGTGCCACTCTTCCTGGCCTGCTGGAGAGCTGAGCTGCAGTCCTGGTGCTATTGTTTTAGCACAAAGATGAGGAGAGCTCTGAACCTGGCCAGCTGAGTGAGAGCCTATCCAAATCCCGCTATGCCAGAGACCCTTGGAAAGGAGGCAGTATGTCAGACATATGGTTGAAACATGCTGTGCTCCAGCCATCCTCGGCTAGCGTATGGTCTCCTGAGTACCACTGCCAGCTGGGCTCTAATTTACACTGGGCTTGAGAATCAGGGACCTTAGCAGTCTCCCTGATGGTCTCTTCTCCTTTGCTTCACTGATTTCAGACATACAGATATTTGGAGCTTTTAATTTCCCCTGTCTGGCATCCTTTCAGACAGACATAGGGGGATATATTTTTTTTCCTTAAACAGTGTGTTTAGTTGTAAAAGCAGAGACCAATATTCTGTGAGAGTTAAATTTCAGAATCCTGACTCTGTAAAATTTTTAATATCTAGGGTATCACTTCAGATGTTGTGCAAGTATGTGAAGTTAATAAAACACACGTCCCCAAAAGTCTGATATAGAAACAGCATTGCCAAGTAGTGGAAATTATACTTACCTGTATTTTTGAGGATGCATGTGCTGTGGGATCATTTTTCATGGATGTGCCCTCCTAACTTCTTACGCATTGAATTATTCCCTATTTCTTTTGTGGATTTCTTCTCAGAAAGAACGAGATGCCTTTTTTTCTTGTTTGAATAAATTCCTTAAGTAAGCAGCATATTTCTTGTTGTGAAGTATATGTTGAATGGTGCACAGAGAATAACCAAAGTCTTTGTTAAACCCTTGTTTAGCCTTCACTTCAGGTGTTTTATTACAAAGCCACAGGTTTTGCCACCTTGTAGTCAGTCTTCAGTTTGTCAGGTTATTAAAGGAACTCATATTTGTATTTTTATATCGAGCTTTTAGTTTGCAATTAGCCTTTGAGATGTACAATTTGCAGAAGGAATCAATAAACAGCTGAATTCAATATAATTTGAAATAAAACTTAGATGCTACCGGACCCAGTGCTCATCTTAAAATAGTTTGTAGCAGCAATTACATAGTTATGGTTTTGTCCATTTTTGGAACATTATACTGAGTCTGCTTTATACAAAGGACTGTTGCGAGTTTAATATTTTTGGGAGTGTTACTCAATTAAGCGTTCTTAAGGCGACTTCTTGGGGAAAAAAGGCCAGGAAAATTTTCAGATCTGATATTCTTTGGTCAATAAAGGTATGTGAAAAGTCCCAGCGTCAAACATTTTCCCTGTAATCCCTTAATTCTGAATGCCCAGCATTATCTGTAACACAGATGAACCTTAGTTGCTCATCTGCTTGCGCAGGAGTGGCTCACCTTGTAGAACCTAATCTTGGAGTTAGTTTTCTAGACAGTTTCCCTGTTCCTCACAAGATACTTCTCAGTTACAAGGTAACCAAGGAACTTGCTGGCTAGCGACTGCCTTTCCTCGGAGGAACTGGTGATGTAACTAACAGTAACAGGGTTGAACAAGTGGAAGTGATCCTCAGTTAACAGGACCATAAAGGTGTCCAAGGCGACGTAATCCTGTGTACATCATTGTGACCCTCTGGTTCCTTCCTTCAGCTGCTTTTCTGCTCAATTCTTGCATCTTATTTCAGATGATACAGGGAATTTTTTGAGCTTTTAGGTGGCCCAATACACCAAGAACCCATTTCTCACCTGGGTGGCAGTGCTCACCACCAGATTGCTTATGAGGTTCAAGTTGTCAGCTCTGGTGAGATGATTAAATGATAAGGGATGCGAGAAAAAAATACACTTGGGTCTGTGCAGGAATCCCATACGGCTTCTGCATTTGCTGCTTTTTGGAGTTTCACACTTCAGTCACAGGCCTGAAATTCAAATGCAGACTTTTCCCTCATGGGCCAGATGTTTGCTTGCTTTTCACAACCATCTACATTCGTATCCCCAGAATGGCAGGGGACACACACATTTTGACTGTGAAAAAAGCATTCTTTCAAGAGGATTAAAGGTTCTTTTTTATGCACCTAGGGAATGAAGAAGCAGGCTGGGTGACTGCTGCAGACGCTGCCTCAGCACCAGCGATTGATCGGGGAGGCAGGGATGTGGATCTCCTCTCGCGTTTTTCTTCTCCCTTTGGTGGGACTAGTAGGAAATTGGTTTGGCTTGAGAGGACTGGAGGCCACTCTCGGAGGACTTCTGTGCCACCAGCATCCTCCTTTGTTGCCCCTCTGCCCCACTACATGAATCTTGCCCTTCATATTCCAAACGAAGACCCCTGTCCGCATTGTTGTCCCGCTCAGCAGCTCAGCTGTGGTAGAACAGCAAGTCCCTGTCTCTCTTGTTATGCTAGATGAAACTAAAAATATCAACCCCACTGGAGTTACTTCTACATTAAAGATGTAAGGGAAATAAAAATCACTTTTGGAGCTTTTTATTTTTTATTTAATTTTTAATTAGTCTTAATTAATTTGAATTTTGAAGTGATATGAAAAATAGTTTAAAATTTATATATATATATTTTTTTTTTTTTCCTTTTAAATTTCCAGTGCTGAGCACATGAATAATGCAGGACGAATGCTCTGGCTCTCCGCTTGTACTGCAGAAACCGGGACTTTGTGTGGGACAGGTGGGGGGCAACCGCAGGGCCAGGAGCCCCCACGCCAGCCGGCCCGTGCTGGCGAGCTGGCCCCGGGGCAGCCGCGGGCCCCTTCTCCCCGTGGGTACGTGGGAGAACCCACAGGGCCCAGCAGGATAGGGCCCGATGAGGCGGAGTGGAGATGCCGCGCTTGGGGGTCAGGGAAAGACTCCCACCGCTTCCCGCGCCCCACCGCGGCTCTTCGTTCCCGCCTCAGCCCTCCACAAGGCCTTCCTGCCACCTTTCGTTGCCATGGAAACTGGCGCCCGTTCCCGAAGGGCGCTGTGGGGCAAGGCAAGCGACGCCCCAGGGCCATGAGCCCGTGCTATGAGGGGGTGTCCCAGTAGGGCTAAGCCTGGGGAGGGGCAGGGAGCCCGGTTATGCACAGCAGACCCTGGGGCTGTCGGCTTGGCGCTGTAGGGGGGGCCCTCAGAGTTTGTGGTCTAGTACCATGGGGACCCTAGTGGGGCATGTGCCTGGCACTGCAGAAGGTGCTGAGGGTCCGGGCAGGAGACCTGGGGGGCTGGCAGCAAGGTGGGACCAGCTGTGCAGGACAGGTGGGTGAGTGAAGGCAGGTGTGCCTGGGACTGCCCTGGGTGTGCCTGGGGCTGCCCTGGGTGTGCCCCTCAGTTTGAGGTGAAAACTCTTTGTGTGAGCAGTTGGAGAGGCTGCATGTTGGGGCACTGGTGCTAACTGTAACTCCCAGCAACCTGCAAGCGTGACTGGTGTGAGGCGTCTGGGGAGCTGCTTGGAGAGCTGCTTGGAGATCGTGGTCCTCTGAGAGGTAGGAAATGTTGTTGTTTCTAATTAATGCCTGTGTGGTAGCCTAATCAGTGTTATGGGGCTCTCATGAGTATTGTAGCAACAAAGGTATATTTTAAGGTTCAGTTAATTAAAAAGTACTTATAAATATGCCTAGGTCCTGTGTTGCACTTGACTAAACTCTGCTATTATGGCTGTACTATAGGAGAACTATACTATGTTATGTAGTTACAGCAGTAGTTGGACTAATCTCCTGTACAGCTGGCTCTTTACTCATTTCAATTGTTCCTCATTGGATACTAAGTTGCTCTCCTCCTTCTGCTAGTTGAACTAGTTGTAGTGGGGAGGGTAGGACTGGTACCTGCTTGGAAGAGTAACAGAGCAGGTCTTACTCTCAGGGAGTAGGCTATGTTGCTCTTGTAGCTGTGCGTGGTTGTAGGGCTAAAGTTTGTAACAGGCTTAATGTTTTTGATATGCTGGGATAAAGTTTTGTCAGGAGTCCTCAGGAAAAATTATGATATTAATTAGCTTCTAACTTAATTTTATAGCAAGTTTTTTTCTGGGACTAATTTCAAGTAGATATCTAATATGTGTTTTCTTTAGCTATTTGGATATATATTTTGTATGAACTCAGTATCAGCAGGGTGCTTAGATGTATATTTGTAGTGAGGATGTGCCTGACTTGTTTGCAGTAGTGAGGTTCAAGCAAATAACTTGATTAAAAATGTTTGGTTTTTTTATGTGTATACAAGTGTATGTATTTTTATTTTGGAGTTAATTCTTTTTTGAGACTGAAAGGGAAAGGGTCTCTCAGTAAACTAATTTGAAAGGAAGTAGTCTAGGTGTTGGATTCAGAATGTATCGTGACTGAACAGTCCATCTGTCCAGGTACCTGTAAACTCTGGAGTTTCACACATTGCATAGCCTGGCAAGCTTTTTTTCAACTCATGGATTTATTTTTAAATTTTTTTAAGGAATGCTGCTGACTCTTGGCTTCCCAAAAATAGATGTTTAATTTGAGCATTTAAGTAATGAAATCATGTTACTGTTTCTCAAAATCTTTGTGGCATATACAGATTAACAGAGTAGTAAGTAAAATTCTGTTTGAAGAGAAAGACTGCATTCCTAGGGTAGAAAATACACAGTGTAGGAAACTGCTTTCTCAGATTTAAGAAAATATTTGACTAAACTCTTTAAATAGGATAAAATCCACTTTAATATTTTGCTTTTATAAAAAAATTGTTCCAAACAGTACTTTATCTTGAGTTTTTGTCCTTATAGATATCAAAAAAAATAGTTCTCTTTGTTAAAGAACATAGGCAAAGATATATCTGCCTAAGTATAGATACCTGGGAAAGCGCACCAACCTGCAGCTGATATCTGGCAGCAAAGCATGATCTCTAGCATTTTTGAGAAAAAAATTATTTAATCATACAAGTTTACTTGCTGTGATTTTGCCAAGTTACTGATTTTTCTAAAAAAAACCCCAATGCTAAGAGTGCCTCTGTCTTGTTTCACAGATGCCTCCTTTGAATGCTGTGTCTGACTGTGGAAATTGCTTTTGTAGTCTTGGGAACTGAATTTCTTGACCATCTACTTGTGTAGCTTAATCCTCAGTCTGAGGAAAGCGCCAAAAGGACTCATCTTGCTATCTAGAGCATTGGCCTCTGTATGCTGTGTAGAATAATTTTGTGCAAAAGGCTAACAGCATCAAGGTTTTATGAAAATGCTGATGTAGACCAAAGCCAATCTTGCATGGACATCTAGTAAGCATTTTCCTTCTCAAATGCAGAACTTACATGACTCAAGTTCTGGCCTCTGTTCATCTGCAGTTACCTTAGTCATGCAATTTAATGTGGGGATCCTTTTTTGTGTTGCTTGATAGTTATACTAATAACCAAGTGCTAACTTTGTGATATTTAATGTTTACAGTGTTAATAGAAAAAATAGCTGTGGTTTTATTGTGTTGAAGATTTTTAGTATGTTATTTATAGATCTGAAACCTACAAGATATGATATAAAAGCCTTCAATATGAAAAATGTTACATTTCTGAGCAGACAGTGAGAAAATTGCCTTTTAGAGGTCAAAACTCCCAATGCCTCTGGCAACATGGCCTTGATGTCATTTGACAGGGTGGAAACACAGCCCTTCATGGGAATAAACAGCCAATACCTGCATGATTCATTTCGTTAGGAGGGTTCTCCCATTGTTGCTAGGCAATATTTACTAGGTGGAGCTTAAAAAAAAAAAAAGGCAATCCTTCCCCCCACTCAACAAAAAACCTGAAGCCCAACTGCTCTCTCCTCAACAATATTTCTTACAGGTTGTCTTGCCATTGATCCTGATTTTATTTTTTCTCTTATTAGGTGGTAAATTCTTCTTTCTGCAGAATTAATGAAAAGCAACAATTGAATCCCAGTAGATGCATTCTCCTCTGAGGGGCATGGTGGGGAAGCAATAGGAAAGGATTGTCACCTGGTTAGCAGAAGGTTTCCTTTCTGTCTTCTTCCCTCTGTACCTTCTTAGAGCTGTCTGTTTGGAAATGCTCAGCTATGTTGTGATGTGCAATTCTTAGAGAAGAAATATGGCAGAGACCAGCAGACATTCATTTGAAATGATTTTCATTCACTGCATTCTGGAATGGACTTGAAAGCAGGTCTCAGAGGCAACTTGTATGTACCAGTTTGTCTTACGTATTTATTTATGACAGACTTGAATCTTCAGGATGGTATTCTATCAAGTGACATACCCACTCAGTGTGATGTGTGTCTAAAAATAGGTCATTGTCAAAGGACAAGAAAGGAATTGTGTACATTTATAAACTAAACCATTGCAGTCTAGTATGATAGCATATTCTGAAGCTGAGGTGATGCTGTGTTCAAAATGAAAGCTTCCCATGGATTATTTTTCTAGAGTAATATATTAGCAGCGTGTTTATCAAACGTGGAGAAGGCTGGTTGCAGATTTGAAAGGTGGCTAATGGGTTACTCCTGACACAGCAGTTTGAAAATAGTTCTTAGAGTGAAACAAACCAGAGGTAATCTTGGAAAATAGCCAGGTTGGACCAAACCTTGCTCTAGTGCTTAAAATATTGCTGATTCCAATTTTTAACTCATTTTTCATGTGTTTAAATCCTATCGTAAAGCATTTATTTAATGCTGGGATTTAGGCATTTGGGTTTGAAAAGAATGTTCCTGCTTTGTGCATTTGGCCAATGTGAAGGAGTTTTTTCATTTATTTTTTTTTCCTCTCAAGTAAGTGAGAGAAGTGGCAGGCCTGAAAAATAAAACCACGAAGTGGCCCTGTTTAAAAGCAGGGCATCAGGAAAGGGATTTTTGTTGTCTTAACTGGTTGATGCATACAAATGTGTGGTTTTTGGACTGTAGCAGAGCAATGCAGTTTTTGTCTATGACAGTGTATGCAGTACTGTGTAAGTAAGGCTTGGAACTTAGCTACACAAGTAATGCATGTTTTGGTGTTTAACTGCAGCGTTGTTACTGCAAACAAAATAGGGGAACTGATGGTTACTTAAGGATAGACTGTGGAAGTGGTCAGTAAAGGAGGAAATACACCTGTTAATAATAGGGCTTGAAGTTACCAGTTGAAGAGGTAGGCAAGAAATAAAGGGGAAGTGTGACACCTGGTGGAAAGATGATATCAGGAATGAGAGATTGATAATGGTAAATGGATTCGTTGACATGAAATGCACTTCATGTGACTTGTTTTCTGGGGGTGGGTAATTGTATACCAATGCTGGAGATGAAATCACAATGAGTGACTAGTGATCTTGTGGTTCATTTTGTCCAAATCAGTAGTGGTGGTGAGCAGATTATATTCTTAATAAATAGGGATCTCTTTTTACTAAGAGAACAAAGAAAGCTTATGCTGTTAAGTAGCTTCCCCAATTCGTTAATCTACACTAAAAAAAAAATGAATATGGTACAGGCTTAACTACCTTTGAAGAGCCAAGTAGTTTTTTTTTAAAAATTAATCACAACTACTTAGATGGCATGTCTTAGCACTTCTTATTTTTTAAGTTTGAGTTCTTTATTGAGTCTTCTGTAGTGCTACTTTCTCGTACAAGTCCAAGTTACCAGGACTGTCTGCTCCAGCATAGCAATATTTGCTGGTCTGGGAGATACTGGTGTGTTGCTGGCTTGGAGATGTAATTGTGGGAGCCCAGCATTATAGCCTCTGTTTTGTTTCTGTTCCCTTCAGCTGCTTGGATACTGTGAACATGCTTTTCTGCAGCGTGCAGGAATACTGTAATATTGCATGCATGAAGGAGGGGCAAGAAAGGGGAAACCTCTGTAGAATAAGAGAAAGGGAAAAGTGGAGAAACCTCTTGCTTGGTGTCAAATTGCTGGAGTTAGAACTTGCTGTCCTTCAGCCAGTAAAACTGGCATGAAATCAGGGTGGGCTCAGAGCTCCAGAAATTTTGCTTTAATATATTTATTTCCAAAGTGTTGTTTTCTGTTGTGGAAAATAGTCTGCATTTCATTGTAAAATCATATTAAGGATGTTCGGGAAGCTTCTAGCTCAGCTCAGAGGCATAGGGGAAAGAAAATAAGTCTTAATCTTTTAGCTGTGTCTTAAAATGTCTGATTCTTCTGAAGTTTCGTTCCATATGGTATTGATCATTCCCTGTCACTCAGATTTTTTTTTTTTCCCCCCCTATGTTATGACTTTGCTCCTGAAAGGTTGCTTTATCCTAACTGTAGTACGAGTTCAATCACAATTCTGCTTTGTAGTTCTGTCTCATCTCCTGTGCATAACTGCCCCCCTCCTCCCCCAATCGTGGGATTTTCCACTTCATCAAAAGGCAATAGGTCTTGAGCTTGTCTTGTTCATTATGCATTTTTCTTCTATTTTTAATGCTAGCATATCACTAGCTAGAACAATGTATTAAAGAGTTCTATATTGCTGTTGGCAGTGACTTTTTCTTGCTTTGGGGGCAGACTCCATCTGCAAGTTTTTGCCTGCTTGCTCAGAAATAATGCTTTTTGGGGACTGGCCAGTTCAAGCAGGGAAGCTAGTTAGTAAATACCTAAACCCACAAATCTAGTATTTTGGTCATTAAGCCCTAGCTGGAATGGAGTAACATGGAAATGGGATAGACCCATCTGAGGTGGCTGGCCTCCTGGTCTGCCACAATGAGCATTTAACCTCAGTATGAGTGAGTAACCTGTTCCACCCGGTCACCGGATTGTTAGTTGCAAATTGAGTGATATTTATGGACTGTGATGTTTTAGTACCATGATGAATAAAATACATCACTTACTCCAAAAAGTGAATGATTCTGCTGTGCTAGCAGGAATGAAATGCAGCTTCCATTAGAGTTCTTGCTGGTCTTAATGGGTTTGGGTGGAAAAAGGCCTGTGATAAAGGCTTTGCTGGTACCTTCCAGTGCAGTTCAGTGTTGAATGCTTCCTTCCCAATCTACCTCATCAGTGTGACAGTAATTACCCTTTTCTGTCTCTGTTTGCTGGGATAGCGTAGGCACTCATATTTGTGGCACAACATCAATTAAAATCAATTAAGCTCCCAATTACTGTGGTTCATGTTTTATTGGGAGATCAGGGGAACAAACCTTATGTTTTCCTTCAGGAACCATATCTGTCAATTGCTTTCTAAAGATTACTGTTTGGGGTGTAGGTAGAGAAACATCCCTATTAAAAAGGGGCAGATATTAAAGTTTAAGTATTTTGGAAATCTAAGTAAGGAATACAATTTCTAGTGACGTTGATGTCTCATTATATGAAAAGATCCTTAGACTTAACCTAAAAAATAAAGAATCAGACCAAAAATTTTGATTGACCTGAGAGCAGGATTGACAGATTTTGGCTCTCCTCTCTGTGTGAGGGACAATTGTCCTTCTTACTAAATTATAACTGGTGATGGTAATGAGCTTGTGCTAGCACAAGATGCTTTCTTAACTGCAAATGTGGTGTCAGTCTGAAAATATCTTAATAAATTCATTGAATGGACTTCTTTCTATAGTACACTCTTACAATTATAAGACCTTCATTTTTGCCCAGGGCATCTACTTGGATATTATAAAGTGAAAATAATCTTAATGTCACTAAATGAGAAAAAAATGAACATGTTGCCTTGAAGATACACAAAATGGGGAGGGGGATTGAGGAGGGGAATAGTACAGAATAATATTTGCTGCACTCTTGTGGACATCAGGAGAAAAATGTCCTCTGTTTTTCTGAGAAATTTAAAAATATGTTTATATCAAAGTTGCAGCTTCTCAGTAACAATTTTAAAATTTTGACTATGCAGATATGACATACAGCCTTTGAGAGAGCTGATAGCTTGCCTTTCTGCATCTTGGTCTCCATTATTGGTACTGATGGCTGGGTGTATGGTAGCTGTTCTGCTAGTGTATGTTGGGGGAAGATGAGGAAGGGTTCATTGAGACCCTGTTGCATTTCCTCCTCCCCCCCCCCCCCCCCCCCCCCCCCCCCCCAAAAATTCTGATGGAAGCCAAAAGTTACTGAAGGTAGGATATGGAACTTGCTTATGGAAATATACCACTGGATGCCACTGTTGCTTCATGGAATGTCGTACTAAAATATCATTGGCTCTGCTTATTTGAAAAATTCTGCTTTTCCTTCCCTCTCATCTTCTTGTTTCATTATTACTTTAATCCTTGTTCATATCAAAGGAAAGGCAAAATCATGCCCTGCTTATTCTCTCCAGCAACATGGTGATATGGTTGCCATGTCTGGAAGTGACAGCTTGTCATACGAAAGAAAAGGGAATGACACAAAGTTTTGGGTCTTCCCCCCTTCTAAGGTAAAATCTTGAAAAGAAAAAAGGTTCAGATGAAAGAGCAGCCAATTTTCCTTGTAACTAAATTCCTTGTCTCTGGCTGTGAATCCTGTGTTATATCACAACTAGATTTGGACACTGAGCCTTTATTCCTGTTTTAATGTCATCCTAGAGAGCAGGGCAGGAGGTCACTTTCGCAAATGCCTGTTTATTTCCTTTCCTGAGTGTTGGGCATTTTGTACTTGAAAGAATGTTTTTTTGCTTGTTACCTCTTTTTTTTTCTCCTCCTGGGGGAAGCAGGGAGGGTGAAGGTCATCAGGTGAATTTTTGATGGCTGTTGCTTGTTTTTCACAGGCTCATTTGTAATCACCTGATTAGCAACTCTGGGACTTTTCTCTAAGTCCTAGTGTTGTGGGGTGACTTTTTTTTTTTCTCTTTTGACTGCAGCACCCCTAAAAAGGCATTTTTAATTACATGAAAAGAAATCAGAATCCAAGAATCTGAAGCCTAATTTTCAGTTGGCTTGGTTTTTCTATTGTGTGCACCTAACTCCTCTGCTTTCCTATGAGAGAAAGAGGGAAAAAAGGTAACAAAACCCTGACGTGAGCTTTTTCTAGTGTCGTGGTGGTGTGTGCAGCCTGCAAACCTGGCTTCTTCAAAGACAGGGACCACCTTCTGCTGTGTGCCTGCTTAATTGGATAAGTCCTAAATATTATTGGTGCTGTGAAGTGTTAGCCTAATTAATGACAGTAGAAATGTGTAGAAAAGGCAAACACAATGGAAACGATCTGCTGAGAGGGCTTGGAAGGAAAAAGAAGCAATAACCATGTAGCCCTGAGAAAGCACGCTTATTCTCTCTCGGCAAGCTGGGAGGGAGAAGGCAGACAGCAGGGCTTCAGCCTGGAGGGCTCAGCAGTGCCATGGAAACGGCACAGGAGCGCCGCATCCCTCCGGCTCTCCAGGCCTTGTGGCTCTACTGCGGATTTAGAGGCAGCAGCACCCACGCAACCTGTGTGGGGCCGCGGGAGGAGGAAGGTTAAAACGCTGTCTGTTCTGCTGCCTCACAACTGGTTTATAAGGCAAACTGAGGGAAAGGAGAAGAAACAAGTAAATGTGCTAAGTTTATTGTCGAGGATTGTGCCGGAGCTGCCAGTCCGTCTTCGTGCTGTCTGTGTGACAGCCAGAATGCAGTTCAGTTATGCTCCTGTTCACAGATAACTCTCCTCTCTCTTCTGGAACCTGGACTGAAGTTCTGCCTGAATTAGATGCTGTAGTCTAAGTTTTCCAGTGATCAGGACTGGATGCTAATACTACATTGTAGGTACTGAAGGGAAGCCTCCCAGCAGAGCTGCTACTGCTGTGGATGCCACATAAACTTGTAGCAGTGACCCAGATAACATTGTGACTGACATAGTAAGTTAGAGTGTCAGGAGAAATAAATGTCTCCTGCAGCCCCTCACAGAGCTCCAGCTGTGCCATGGTACCTGCCCTTAAGCCCCATCTACCCAAGAAACTCACCCACTGCTGATGTGCTGTGGAACTTGCTGGGCTTTGCTCCATTAGGAACTAGCTGTATATATGGGTTCAGAAAAGAACTTGCAGTTATTAGGAAATTGTGATAATGTAGTGTACTTATTAAAGAACCCCTCTAAAATGGTTGCCTGGGCTCTGCCATGTTTGTTGAGAATTCTTGGCAGTCATTTAAGTATAGCTCCCAGGGGAGCAATTTTAGGCCCTCTGTCCCCTCATCTACCACCCTTTTCTCTGTTCCTGCTTCTGGCCTAGACCTGGGAGAGGGCTAGTGTTTAAATTATCCCTCCTGTAGCTCATCTCTGTCCTCAGATTGACATCACAAGTACGCATTTGAATTATGCTGTGCAAAGAGAAGGTTCTCCCCTTTTTATTGGCTTGCAGTAGGACTGGTTTCATTGCTGGAGGATGCTGAGTGGCTTGATGTGGGCTTACTCGAACAGTAAAACATGAAGTACAGCATGATGAAAGGAGTCGATGTCTTGCTGGTATCTTTAGACAGCAGGCTAAATAGAAAATCACTACCTTTTGTGGTTTGCAGTTGTCAGTGAAAAATAGCTCAATGAAGTTTGACTTTTCCATGTGAAGGCCTGGGCTTTTCTATGTAGTGTGAACTGGTGAAAAGTAAGATGGAACATGGGAAGATTCAAGCCTCTCTTCTTGACAGGTTAGCTAGCTATCTAATGTAATATAGAGGGCAAAGTCAGAGAAGGATTAAAAAAGCCTGACACACCAATGAAATACTTTAAGCTGCCTCTTTTTTTTTTTTTTTTTTCCCCTGGAGTTCACACTTTATCCTTTGTTCATTTTAGAGTGGATGCAGAAAACCACTGATGAACCCTGTCCCTGGGGTTGTTTTTTACTGGCATGTATATACATCCGAAGACCAGGAATGCTTCCGCAGTCTTAAACTCCTTTTGACTGTTCCTTAAGCATATAGAATTCAGTCCCTCCTGCATCAGGAGCTTCCTGAAGATAAATACTGATTCGGAGCTGTGGCGTTTTTGTTAACTGGAAACCTTAATGCACATATACTGTAAAGCCCAGTGCTGGAAACTGCAAAGAAAGCTTCTGTATCTCTTGCAAGAAGCAATAAACAAAGGGTAAATGTGTTTTGGAGCAGAGGTTGTGAGTGCTTCTCCATGCCACAGGCATTGTTGGTGTTGTGCATATGGCTCTGTATGTGTGTTTATAGCCATGAATCATTATGATGCAGAAACCAATTGTTTTTACCCCATGTAAGCCTCTGCTTGCTTATCTATTTGAAAGCAGCAACTCATTCTTTTTGCTTTATTTGTAGCATTCACAATTTGATGTTTGTATAAATCTTAAAGGTGACATCTTCACAATGTAGGTTTCATTCTACAGGCCTTGTCTTATATCTTGCTGCTGTATATTAAAAATGTGAGCATAATTATTTGCAGCTTCCTGTTCCATGTGGTTGATCTTTATAAATTTATCTGCTTTCTTAGGGGATGTTGCATCCTCTGGCTGCTGGTATATGTAAAGTGCATTGGTACTAAATTATTTGTAACTCTTGCAACTGGTGCTGGAACTCTGTAGTTCTTCACTGCAAGTTTCTTCAAACTCTCAGAGGAAACTTCAATAGCTCCTAGCTCTTAGTAATATCTTCTGTGATAACCCTGCAGCCACTCATTTGGTCCTTCAAGCTTCTGTCTCTGTTACCAATGTAACCATTAGACTGGTTATTATTTAAGCTGATTGTGAATTCTGGTTTGGACTCCACTTTTGTAGTGAGTAATTAGAGAAGGTGCTTCCCCGTCTGTGCTATTAATGGAGATGTTATCACTTACAGGAGATAGAGAATAGACATTTGTACATTCTTTTTCATTTTTAAGTGATTGAGTAACAGTTAATGGGTAAGGTAAAGCTCCTAGCTGACTTCCAGAAACCTTGTCCTGTTGACCTTGCTACTACTAGATGTTTAGGGGTTTGGTTCTGCTGTTTTGCAACATGTTTGTATTCCTCAAGGATGTAGGTGTGGCTTAATGGGATTTTTCTTTCCTATCTTCCAATGTCATGAAGTTAAGTTTGTGCTATTTCTGTTCTACATAGGACTATATTTAAACAGTGTATGAAAACATTTATAGATCAAAGTATTTAGAGACTAAAGTCTACAGGTGAATATATGAGATTAGGGGAGCAGATAGTGGCAAGACTGTCATCATTAGGAAAGAATACTTTTATCTTTTGAAATAATGTAGTTATAGAAGTGTAAATAGCTGTCCAACAGTATTATTTCTTTGATTAAAAGGCACAAAAGATTTATTCTTCTTTTGGTCAGTGTGTGGGCTTTCCTGAATGTTCTGGGAGCTGGAACAAAGGTTGAGAACTGAGGGTCAAGGGGAGAAAGCTGCCTAGCTTGTCCTTAATCTTAGTTTGATTGTGCAGTGTAAGTGTGTAGAAGTTTGATGTCCTGTGGCCCTGTTTCCTCTATCCATTCTGTCATCTGTTCCTCCTAAACCCCCAAGAAAGCTGTGAAACTGGAGGTTTTCTTCAAATCTGACTTGAGCAATTGAGGAGAAATACAGAATGTTGAAAACTTGTTCTTCCAGGTGTGTATTTTTGAGGGTGTTTTGTTTGTTTTTACAAGAAAATATGGGAAGGGATGAAGGGTTGCTGCGACTCAAACCAGTTGAATTTTAGAAGAGGCTTGGTGAAACTGCCAGTCTTTTATGCAGGTTTGAAAACACGTGTACTTGAGGGAGGGGTGCCACAGGAACAGGGAATCCCCGAGAATTCCCATGTAGCTCTTGCAGGTACAAGTACCTCGGAAATCTGGACACCTTCATGTTTAATGTAAGCAGCCCAAGAATGTGACAATTTTTTTCACTAATTATGTGCTTTCTGTGCTAGGGCCTTGTTATGCTCCAGTTCTGTTCATATTCCAGCTACCTTTCTTAAAGTTGGAGTGAGAGCAGCACAAGAAGTGTAGGCAGTGCTTGGAGAAAGGTTTCCTATGTCCACTTCTATTGCATACTTTTGTCAGTCAGTCTTCCTATTTACTAGGTGGGGTGCAGTGTACAAAACATCCTGTGGGTCTAGCTATATTATTTTTGGATAGTAAAGGACTTCACAAAATGGGTTGCACTACTGTAACTTCATCCAGAGTACTTAATGATCAGAGATAAGAGGATGCAAAAGGGCCAAGTGTTGCCCTAAATAGTATAAGAACTGCAGCTCTGTGTAGAGAACACACTTTTGAATTGGCAAAAAGGAGTTGTATTAATTATATGGCATGCTACACTACACATGAACACCATTAAAAAGTCAGGCTTTAAATCTTAAAACACTTCCAGTTCCTACTATCCTCATTATTAACATCCCTATTCTCCATTAATGCTGCTGGCAAGAGGTGAAAGCCAGCCAGGGTGAAAAGAAATTAGTTTCATTTTTCAGTAATTATGGGAAAAACTCTGTTCCCTGGCTTCAGTCACCCTCTCAAGTTACTCTACTGCTGCTGGTTAAAAAGATCCTGATCTATGGTGTTTCGCTAATGATCAACAGTTTTAGAAATTATATTTTCCAGCAGCATAGCTTCTATTATTGGGACAATTTTTCCCTCTTGGGCAGCTGCCAGATCTTCAAAACCACTGGGAAAGCTTATGAAGGGTAAGTTATTTTTTTTTCAATTTCTTTTTAAACTTGATATTGCTATTGCTTGAGATGCAAACTAATGTTTCCAGTTTTCAAAGGAAGAGAATACTTCCTCTAAGACAGATATTTAAACACTCTGTGGCTGAGGGGAAACAAACAGTTATTAGCATCACAACAAGGTAAAGGAAGAGACACTGAAGAGTATGGCACTTATTAGATGAAAATGATTGGAGAGCATGCTAAGGTAGTAGTAGTTGTCTTAGTGTGGTAAATCCTATATGGATAAATAGAATATTTTCATTTGCCATTTTCTGGTTCTTATTGCAGGTGCACCTTTTGCTTCACAAAGTTGAAGTAAAGACTGCAGCAGGAAGATAGTAATGCATTTTGAGAGATGCATCCTGGAGGTCTGAGTAGGTACCTCCTATTGCAAAATAATGAAGGTTTAGTTTGTTCTTTCCCTGTGTAATTTGGTGATTCTTACTGTTCTAAACTGGATTTATGTGGCACTTGAAAACATAGTGATTGAACAGAGCTGTGTACTAGGTGACTTTCTACTGGAATGTACCTTGTTGCTGTTGTGCCTAATTGCCAGCATTTTTAATCTGTCTCATATGAAGCATTGAACCTTAAGAAAAGAGACTTCCCATGCATCCATTTATAGTGTCTTGCAGAGGATTAATGGCAGTTCAAGTCCAAGCAATAGTTTGGATAGTTAATTTGTGTGATCATTTTCTTGTTTACAATACACTGGTTGTTCAAGTGGCCTTGAACCATTTGTGGCCATTTTGCAAAACTTCTCCGACCCTTTCACTGATACTCAGTGTGAAATGCTGTGTGGTGCATAAGAACTGCTGTACTTGAGGGGCATGGTGGAAGATGGTGATGCTTTTTCAAAGCAGTGCTCTAGCTGTAGAGAAACAAGTAGTTTCTTGCTGGGATAGCTTTTCCTTTGGTGCCCCTAGATAGATTTGAGACTTTTGAGCTTAAACCAACTTCCTTGTCAAAGATAAGAATTGTCACAATGAAATTTGTCATGGCAAAATACATACAAAGCAGTTCCACTGCAGAACTGGTCCTGGCCCAGTTGCCCAAGCAGTGTAACCTCCATTGGGCAGATCCTGTAGTGTTTTTCCCCAGTCAGCAGTTCTTTTGGCCAGAAGTTCTGGGTGGTTCCTCCTTTCCTTTTACCCTGTATCAGGCTTTGTGCTTGGCATAGAACCTGTGCTTTTCCTGACATTCACTGTACTGATTTTTTTTTTTTTAAATGCTCTAATCTTGAGGGACCACTGAATAAGAGAGGGCATCTATAGTAAGTGTCAATGTACTTTGACTATCTGGCTTCACATAGGGTATAAAGGCTATGGATGCCAGTCTTCTACTGTAAGTAACCTGTGTGGTGCTTTGTGAGGGCATGTGATCTTGCTGGATGGATCAGGGCAATGATGTAGGAAAGAACTTCTAAAATGTCAATGAGGAGCAAAATTCTTTAGGCTTTTAATTTTAGTGAGTTCTTGCTTGATTTAGTCAAAACCTTCCTAGATGCTAGTTACCAGTGAGACTTAACTCTGAAAATGTGAAGACTTGAGGGTCTGTCTGATTGGCGGAGGGAATCAGTATCGGCCTAGTGGGACCTTGGCCGAAACGTTAATTATAAGATGACAGCAAAAGGCACTGTTTAAGGAAAAAAAAATATTTCTCTTTATCAAATCTTGTTGCTAGTCTAGTCAGGCTAAAATTTCTGCTTAATCTTAATGATTAGTAAGAGTTCTTCATTTCTGTGAGATTTATAGTGTTGTTAAATAAATTACAAATTAATCGGAGGCAGTATATTAAAGGAGATCTAATCAAGATATCCAGAATATTATGACATATTTAAATCCCATAATATCAGAAAAAACATTTTTGAGGGAGTAAAGATACTTTATATATAATTAGAGGCAGTATGATTAATAACCTTGGGCTCAGATTCGATGGCTTCCTTTGGGATTTGAGGTTTTTTCTATATCTCTGGAACCAAATACATGCCTTAATTACCAATCAAACAGTCAATGAAGGCAGGACTGAAGTGCAGATGTATATACTTGAATTTGTATTAGCATTTCTTCCACAGACTTGGATTAGCAAGGCTTGAGTATATCTGCAGATTTTAATTGCTCTTGGGAAGAACGTGAATTTTGAGCTTAAATTTTCCAACCCGACAGATCTCTGTATTTCACATCATGATATTTATGCCACAAGCTAAACCTGCAAAAGGTAGGTGTTAGTCCAGATGCAGTTGCATTTTAAAAGTGAGAAGATTCAGACTGTTTAAAACCAGATTACTACTTGGGTAGGGCAGTTGTAGTTTCTCCCCAGTCCTATTTCTTTATGGATGTTTTGAGAGGGATAGGAGACTTTAATGTGCAAGAAACAAACACATTTGGTTTGGAACTAGTCTAGTTGCAGATAGTCTACAGGGCTACGTTATAGGCTCTGAATTGAAGGCAGGGAAAATGGAGTAAGATACTTTAGAGATTTGAACACACAGAGCTTGCTACAAAGTCAGTGTGACTTGTGAGTTGGCAGTGCTCCTTAAACAGCAAGGCATGTCAGTGCTTTCTTTTTACTGCAGAAACGGTACAGAAGAGACAACACCTTCAAAGTCAGTTGGACTGGGAAGCTCTGGATTTTGGAAGGTGTTACTCCAGGATACCTTGCTTATCAGATACCTCTTACTGTATTTCTGGGGTTTACTTTTTTAGAAAGGTGAGTAGTAGGGAGAAGTGAAAGAGGTGACATTGGGAGGTTATAAGTGATAGGACAAGAGGAAGATAGGACAAGATGCCATTGGCCAATGGCATCTTGGCTTGTATCAAAAACTGTGTGGCCTGTAGGTCTAGGGAAGTAATTGTGCCCCTGTATTCTGCATCAGTGAGGCCACACCTCGAGTACTGTGTCCAGTTCTGGGCTCCTCACCATAAGAAGGACATTGAGGTCCTCGAGTGAGCCCACAGAAGGGCAACCAGGCTGGTGAAGGGGGTGGAGGACAAATTATATGAGGAATGGCTGAGGGAGCTGGGGCTGTTTAGCTTGGAGAAGAGGAGACTGTGGGGAGACCTTATCACCACCTACAACTACCTGAAGGGAGGTTGTGGAGAGGTGGGTGATGGTCTCTTCAGTGAGATGACAGGAGATAGGACAAGGGGGAATGGCAAGAAGCTGCATCAGGGCAGGTTTAGACTGGATATTAGAAAAAAAAAAAATTCACTGAAAGAGTTGTCAGGGCCTGGCACAGGCTGCCCAGGGAGGTGGTGGAGTCACCTTCCCTGGATGTGTTCAAAAATGGGTAGATGAGGTACTTGGGGATATGGTTTAGCTTAGGATGGGATTGGTTGGACTTGATGATCGTCAAAGGTCTTTTCCAACCTTGCGATTCCATGATTCTGTGAAATGGCATCAAGTATATTCTGGGGAGGTTTAGATTGGATATTAGGAAAAGCTTCTTCACAGAGAGAGTTGTTAGGCATTGGAACCAGCTGCCCAGGGAAGTGGTGGAGTTATTTAAAAGACAATTAGATGTGGTACTTGGGCACATAGTTTAGTGCTGGTTGGCAGGTTAGGGTGATGGTTAGACTTGTCTTGAATGGAAGGGATCCATTAGATCAATTCCATGGTTCTATATGCTATTTGGGACTTCACTGGGCAATGCAACTGTGCAGAGTAATGGAAAATGCATTTTCTCTGGGAGGGGGCAAGGGTTCAACTAAACTCCTCCAATTGAACTAACTAATTTGTCACTGGATTAAGTCAATACAAAGCTCTAACTTAATCAGATGTCCAGATACCAATGGAAACCAATTGACTTGGAAATCCATTTCATCAGAAGGGTACCACTTTAAAGTATGTCCCAGCTCTGTCATGAGTCAAATTTGTCTTCAACATTGTCTTGCTAATCAAAGGTGAGAATGTGATTTTTACTATTGATTCTGCTGGGCTGTCCTGTGCAGTCAAGGCTGTCTGGGGCCTGTTTAGCTTGACTGTAATAAGTAGACTAAACTTGCTGTCATTTTGTCATTGATCAAATGACTCACTTATTTTTTTATTTTTTTTATACGCTCTCCACCATTACCTTGCTCAGCTTTAGTTGAGCACAACAGCAGCTAACTATTGAAGTTACTCCAGAGCTCTGATTAGGCATGTGTTGTCATGATGCTATTGTGGAGCCAATGGTGGAAAAGTAAAAGGTAAAATATGTAGTGATTGTGTTGTAACATGAAATTCCATTAAATCATTGTTCTCTTATTTGCCTCTCCTTCTTTCTGTAGTTGGATATATTCCAGGAGTTTCAGCATGTATAGATTGTACCTTATCTTGTGGAATTTTCTAAAACTGATACTACTTCTGCACATGTTCATTCTTGAGTGTTTTTAACCTGTGTATTTTGATCAAATATGGCAGGCTTAGCTTTATATTCTGAACAGTTGATTTTGGAATTCCCTGTGAAAGACCTTCAAGGTAAAATGTTTCTGATCTTTACCAGATGCCATGTGCTTTGTAGACTGTTATAATATAAACCCCTATGTTCAGTTTTGATGAGATGATCTAATGAAGTTCTCAGATTTTAGCTAATAAAAAAGAAACTCTTTTGCACAGATAAACAGGTAAATTGTTAGCTTCATAACCTCTTACTATGTCTGCCACACTTTCCACACTGCTTGAAATGGTCACTGTATACCCGATATATAAAGACAGTATCACCTTGATGAGTACACAGTGTGTCACTTGAGCAGGATTCATGTCTCTGGATTTCAGTGGAGAAATATGTAAGACTATATAAATATTGTAGCCTCTTGTCTGTTTTATTGGGCAGATTACTTGTGCTGTAGTGACTGTCACTTTTTGGTGTTAAAAAAATCTGATACAAAAGGAGATATTGGTGGTGTATGTGTGTGGAAAATCAGGCTAAACCCTGTTCCATTATACATTGCTATTGGCAAATTAAAAATCTGACATCAGTAAATGAAATGCAATGAAAAACACTAAAGACTAATTCTTGAGTTTTCTCCCACAGCAGAGATGGGGAAAGATAAACAGAGCAATTCTAAGGGATCAGACCCCAAACAGATAACCCCTAGTTATAGTAGGCCATATCTCCCAGTTACATGCCCGAAGCATGTGCATACCTGACCACTGGTAGGTGCAGGAGTGCTGTTGTGAGTGAATACAGTAGAAACAGGTCAGCAATTTGATGCTTTGTGCAAACAGAGATTAAACTGTGCCCTGTGGTCTTCAGTGTATGTTACCTATATGTAGGCTGGCATTGCCTTTGTATGACTTCTCTATCATGATGTCATGGTACCCAGAAAGGGTTATACTGACTGGATGAACACTTAAAACAAAGATAAAATAACTGTTACTTGTGATCATAATGTACATTAGTCTGTATCTGTGAATTTGAAGGTGAACTGTAGCCTGGAGCTTTCATTTCTTAGGAAGGAAGCCACCTCCACTAGTGTTTAATGGATTGGGACAAGCTCTTAGTGCAGCTGCCTAAAGCCATTGCTTCCCATCCTGCCGCTTCCTCTGCTTGAACATAATCTTAACACCTTTTGCAGCTGGTGACATTACTTATGTTTGGATATGTTGAGAGGAAATTTCCTGTATTGAGTGAAAATAAATCTGGACAGAGATCCCAGATTGGGAAAATAACTGTGGAAAAGTTGGACTGTGAAAGCCTCTTTCATTTTTCAAAACTTGACAGCATAATTTTAAGCTCCAGGAAAAAAGGATGACACTGCTAGCAAAGAGCACTGATAGAGTCCTATGAAGCTGAGTGTGAAGCATAGGGCCTGCACTACTGTAATAACTGAATTTAAATAGAAGGATTCAAGTCTTATACAAAGTGGGCCCGTAATGGAAAACCTGACCTCCACTGCATTGTGTTAAATGTGTGTCCTCAGTTAAAGAAGTTGGTGGCAAAAGTGGCAATGGATGGCAGAATCTGAAAAAGACTTAATCATGCAGCTGGGTAAAAAGTACTGTGGTATGGATGGTCTGGAAAATGATGCTTGAAGACTTGGACACCTAGAAAGTGTTATATACATTTGCTTCTTGCTATGTGCAAATTAATTGTCCACTGAGGTGTATATATGCAGAGAACTTCCCAAAGAGTTATTTTAATTATTTGGAGTTCTTCATTAAACCAGACCAGAAAATATTTTCAGAAGGCTGAATGTTTCTATTAGACTAGTCATAAAGCAAACATCATTCTTATTCTCTACCATGAGTCACAACTAACTGTATCAGTTGCTTCATAATATGCAACCAAATGGCTTGGTGGCAATGATTAAGGCTTCATTATATCTGTTTTCCCATTCTGTGCTGTCTTGCCCTTACCATTCAGGCGATACACTATATCTAATGCTTCTATTTTGGATTGAAGTGTGGACAGGCGAATGCCTGCCGTTCTTAAAACTTAATTCCTTCTGAGACTTAACTGCACATTTAGTTCTGAATACCTCTATTTGAATGGATAGTTCTGAGAGAGCTTGGCAGAAATAACTTACCAGTGGTAAATATCACTTGTTACTGGTATAGCTAATGTAAAATTTCACTCTTTCTTGTACTTTAGTGCATTCTTGGAGCAGTAGCATGCTGGAAACCATTAGAGATGTTTATTTTCAGGTTTGTCTGCTAGGCTCTGATGAAAGCTACGAAAATTGCTGGCCCTTCTTAACCAGTAGCTGTCTTTGGATGAAAACCAGTTAAATGTGTTTTGCCATATGAAGCTTGGGAAACCTCCCAAGTCATTGTCCAAGAGCATGTGCAGGTGCATGCTGAGGCTTTGAAGTCACCACAAATAACAATGCCAATCCCTTGAAGCAGTATCATCTCAAACTGTGGCTGTGCTCTGCCTTGCCTCCCATGCTGTGTTCTGAAAACAAACTACTGCTGTATGCAGATGCTCTTGTTCTGGTATTGTTGAAGTTAAAATGAACAGCTGAGGCCAAGACTCATGCAGTTATATTTTGCTTCCAAATGGTTGGTTGGACTTATGCCCACCTACCTGTGTGATTTCTTGTTGGAGGTAGAAAAAGAATATCTGTCAACTCAGTGGTTTAAAGCAACTGGTGTTGATAAGAAAGCTATAATAAGTAAAACAACAACAAAGAAACAACAGGTTTTTATCTGGGAATTCCAGGAAATGTGATATTGTTTGTTAGCGTAATTAAGTTGTATTACTGTACAAAGAAACCAAGAATAACTATTTAAAAAATCCAATGTTTATGGAACATACAGAACTCTACAGAATATATTTTGATACTCCTTGTATGAATCTTCCTATTCTATGTGGGATTATGTCCCCCCATGCATTTGTGAGTTCCTGTATTAAAAAGTTGCCTCTAATAGAGACCTTCATATGTATAATGCCATTTACATGGATTTCATGTCAATCTACATGCATATGATCACATGGATTGTGATAGGCATGCTCTTGCTTCTACTGTCAGCAATGGTGTTACCCAAATGGGAGTAGTATCCCAAAGCAACTAAAGAATAAATACACGTATTGTATAGCATGTGCAATCCATGTATGGGAGGGAATCTCCCTTACTCTGTGGATCTCCCTCTTAAAGTTACTACTTAATCATCCGAAGAATAAGCATTCTCAATAAGATAATGAGGCTGGGGGTGGAGTGGAACAGGACCACCAGAACTCAGTACCTAGACCTGAAATCTCTTAGATGATTATGAAGATAACCTTTAAACCAAATTGTGTCAAGAAAGGAGATCTATCTTCAATCCATCTTCACTTTTGATTGTGTACAGGCTGATGCACTCAAATATTGGTGATTATTAAGAAAAAAATATTGGAATTCCATAATGCAAATTCTGGAAAGTTATAAGGTGTTAAGAAAACTCACTTAAAAGATTTTTTTTTTTTTTAGAAGCCTAAACCCCCATAAGCTTATGGTGCTGAGTTAATCCCTTTTCTGCTTTAGGCTGCTTTTGAGACATAAGGGCTAAGATTCTGTTCTGTTGGTGTTTCAGTGCCTTCAACTTCTGTGGCTGCTTTAGCAGGGTCATAGAATCATAGAATGAGTAAGGTTGAAAGGGACCTTTGGAGGTCATCTAATCCAACCCCCCAGCAGTAGGCAGGCACATCTTCATTAGATCAGATCACTCAGAGCCTCATCACGCCTACCTTTGAATATCTTCAGGGATGGGGCCTCCATTATGTCTCTGGGCAATCTGTGCCAGTGATCTACTGCCCTCGTATTGAAGAACTTTTTCCTAATATCCAACCTAAATCTACCTTGTCCTAATGCTACATGCCCTTGTAATCAGTTCTTCCCCAGCTTTCTTATGGGCACCTTTCAGGTACTGGAAGGTCTCTGTGAGGTCTCCCCAGAGCCCTCTATTCTCCAAGCTGAATAAGGCCAACTATTGCTATAGCAATGCAAGATGTTTACCTCAGCTGGCCTCTGAGCAAGGCTGTTTGTCTGAAAATCAGTTTTGTGTGCAAAGCCTTGAATTTCCACTTTCTGTATGAGACTGAATTCTATGTGAGGATAGGGATGAAATATGGAAAAAAATTCAGAATGAAAAACTCTGGAAAAAGTGCAATTACATTATCAAAAATTAATGTCAAGATTTTACATGTGGAGTAAAAAGGACAAGATAATCCACAGGGCAATCAGCAGGCTGAAAAATATTTTATTTAAACATTTGATTGACGTGAAAATATGAGTTGTCTATTGCCTTAGCTGTTTGTTTGTTTTGTTTTGAGTATCTTTGTTTTGTTTTAATGTATCTCTTCTGGCTCTAAAATGACGTCTTTACAGATCTGAATTTTTTAAAACCCATTTCTTGCTTTATTTCTACTAGTCAAGAAGTAAGTGATGAAAGTACCAAAGCCAAATTAATGCAACTAGCCAGTAGTAAGTGTCTTAAATTGTGGCTATAGCTAGCCACAATTATTTCATCAATCTGATTGTGGGTTGTTGGGTTTTTTAATTCTTCTTGATGCATCTTTGGTAAGAGGTAAATTTTGTTACTACTGGACTGTTTACAGAACTGTACTCCCAGGACTCACCTTAAAAATCTTTCAATATTTTTACTCTAAATCATTTTCTGCCCTATCTACTCACAACTCTGTGTGTGTTACAACTTTGTCCAACCGCAAGCTAATAACTACAAATAGCTCATGGGCAACTGCCCCAGCATCTTCCATCCCCACACAGGTTAAACGCTTCATAAATCCATTCTCAGGTTGCTCCCAGTACTGGAGATATTTCATCTGATTGTAGATGGGGCAGCTCTCAATTACTCCTAATACACTGCCAACTTCTAAAATCTGTATTTCCCACTCTGGGATTTAAGTGAACAGCATATTCAGAGGGAAATGTTCATAGTAACAATTTCAGGGTAAGGACCCAGAAGGCCAGCTGCATTTAGAAGAATACTTCTGTCTTCCTTGAGACACTGTAAACTGAATGCTGCTGTGCCATATACAGCTTGCCGTAAATATGCAAATCATTTATTCAGTGGGTTTTGAGTGCTTGTTACTCCAGACAAAATAAAAACCTACCAGAGTCTTCATCTTCATTTGTCATTAAAACGTTATTCCCCTGTCATTAGCTTTTATTAGAGTAGTAAAGCTTTTTAATTAAAATAGATTTAGGGGAGGATAGTGGTAGGAAAACACCACTTCAGTGCTATCAGAAATTCAATTTTGCTGGTATTTTCTTCCACTAATACAGTGAACACTTCATTTGACTGTATCTGTACCAGCAAAGCTTTTCAGATGTAAGCATGACCTTGTTGCTCTATCAATTTATATGTATATGTAGATTCAGCTGAAAAGGAACTGAGGTGAGGAAGGAGAAAGTCAGGTCTTCGATGTGAATCTAGCTGTAGGATTAAGTTCTTTAATCTTTCCCTTAGAGCTTTCTGAAACTAGCAGAGGTCTGAATAGAAATGATACCTCGTTTTCCTCTGGTTGCATCACAGACCTAACCTCTGAGTCTGTATGTTCTCCTCTGCTGTAATGGTGCTGCAATAAAGCTGAATTGAGATTCCTTTCAGTGGAGGTCCATCTACTGACTTGAATGAGTTCAGCACTAGTCTGCAGGAACAGTAATAACACATTGTGCTCTGGTACACTGACCTGCTTGTGAGATCAGACCTTGAAAAAGAAGCTGTCAAGTCTCTAGTACCCATTACATCCTTACCTTGTGTTGGTGACTATCTGTGGTTTCTGTAATTACAGGAAAATCAACTGCATCCATTAGAGCATCTTCACCTAGAACATTCGATGCTAAGGATGCCATAACTCAATTTCCTAGTGGTGGTCTTGACTATGCAGTCTCAAACCCCTTCCCTAATAAAGCCCACCACTCTCAGAATCAATGTACCAATCTTCTCCTCTATCTATACTAGGATGTCATTAATATGCCTTGTTTTCTTCTGGATGCTCCTGAGTGTGACCTGTTTAGTGATGTTGTCTGCCACACTTACCTGTTGGCAGAGCAGCCCAGGTGAATAGCCCTGTGCTGGTTTGGGCTGGCATAGAATTAATTTTCTTCATAGCAGCTGGTGTGGGGCTGTGTTTGGACTTGTGCTGAAATCAGCATTGATAGCACAGGACTGTGTGTTATTGCTTAGCAGAGCTGACACCTTTCCTGCCTCTCACCCCACCAATGAGTAGGCTGGGGAGGCACAAGGTGTTGGGAGAGGACACAGCTGGGATGGCTGACCCCAGGTGGCCCAAGGGATATCCCATACTGTATTGCATCATGCCCAGCAATAAAACCTGGGGGAAAGAGGAGGAAGGGAGCACCTTTTAGAGTGATGGTATTTGACTTCCTGAGCTACTGTTATGTGTGATGGAGCCCTGCTGTCCTGGAGATGGCTGAACACCTGCCTGCCCATGCGAAGTGGAGAATGAATCCTGTGTTTTACTTGTGTTGCTTTTGTTTTGCCTAATAAACTGTATCTCAACCTATGAATCTCCTCACTTCTACTCTTGTGATTCTCTCTCCGATCCCACCATAGGGGAGTGAGTGAGCAGCTATGTGGAGGTTTAGCTGTTGGCTGGGGTTAAACCACAACAAAGCCCCCAGGCTGTTACTGCTGATCTGAACGGCCCTAGCTGAAAAATGACTTTGGATAGAAAGGCTGTTCCTTAGTCATGTGATCAACAAGTATCTGAGGGGGTGGATAGGTGGTTAGATACAGCAGCAAGGCAGTGATGAGCTTGGGCAGACTGGGAATGATAACTTTTAATGCAAAACATTTTTCTCTGAACAAAAAGAAGTCTGATGCCAGACATCGGTGAAGTAATTGTCAGTAAAGCTTTTAATATGAGGTATTTTCAAACAACTTTTTCCCTATTACAGGTGTCTATGCTTAGCTGTTTGTACACTTGTACAGTGTCAGTTGTGGAGGAATTCTTGGTTGTGAAATACAAACTCTAGAATTTACTGTGGAGTTCAAGTTTGGCATCGTGATAGTTTGAGACTTATCCAATATGGCCAATTTAAATGTTACCATTTCAAGTGGTTAAGTGACATGCAAATGAAGATACTGTCTACAGAATTAATGTGAAGATTTATAAAACCAGTGGAAGGTCTAGTATTTGATTTTTCCCAAGAGATTTCTGGTAGTGATGAAAAGAAGCCCCCTCGAGTACAGAAACCAAATTGAACTAAAACACCTGGAATATTTTTTTGTGTGTTAAGTCAGATTTAATTGTTACTGAAATAAACATGCAAATTGTTTGCAGCAATGAAAAGAACTACCCTAATGGGCAGGAAGTTGCATTCATTCTTGTTTCTTATTATGAAGGAAAGATTTTATATTCCTGATGACTATGAAGATTAAACCAGAGATTTATGTTAACACAAAGGATTAAAAGAATCTTAATAATGTTTATAAAGATGCAAATGTTCCCCTGAATTTTATCTTTCTGCAGATGAATTTGCCATAAGGGGGATATTGAAGGGGAAGAAAGCATCCATACACTGAATTGCAACATCTGGTTTAATACTGCACTCACATGGTCATCAAGTATTGGTTGTTTTCACCAGTGTATATTTGACATACACACAATGGACTTTTCCTCTCTAACTTAACAAATATCAGGAAACAACAATCCATGATCAACTTCAACAATGTATTATTTAAACTGTTTAGTGTGGGGTTTCATGTGTTGCAGATTTCAAGGAACTAGAGATATTACCCAGTGTATTGTTTTTCTTGCTCTCTCTCGCTTTCAGACTTACTTTCTGAGTAATAAGGAGCTTGGAATACTGTAAGCTTCTTAGCTGTATTTCCTCATTTTCAAACTGTTCTCACAGTGTAAACATAGGCCACACTAGCATGGAAAATTATGTGCTTTATTTGGGAGCCCTGACATATTATACGTATATGTACATACATTTATTATGGAGAAATTATAGAAAAAGTACAATTTGAAAAAGGAGGCAATTAAGGTGAAGGTGTAAACATCACTAGCCATTTATGTTCTGTTTTGGGTTTTTTCCTGCTTTTCAACTGATTGTTTACTAACAGACAAGTATATACAAACAGAAGTCACCTGGATTTGTTATGCAATTCCACTGATACAGCTGGAAACGTCCCAGCTCTCAAATCAATATAAATCTTCAAAAGGTTTTGAGTAGTTAAACATCAAATAATCCATATAGTAAAAGTCATAGCTTCGTTGTCGCTGAGAAGGAGAAAGCTGTGCAAAATACTGCTGTGTAATTTTAGTGGTAGTTCTTTCTTCATTGGAGTGCCTGTCTTTAAACTTGGGAAAGGTTAAATTTTGTGGAGCACCAATTAAGTGCAGGAAAAAGTTTGCATCTTCTTCCATGCTTTCAAATTTCCCAACAAAGTCATAGTCTATTAAACATGGGCTGCAAAGCCTGTTGACATGATCCCAGTGGATATCCATACCCACTGGCCTATGGACATCCAGGAGATATTGAATGAACTCTTTAAATTTGACTCCAGAGCCTGTCCTTAAAGCTTCTTTGGTGGCATTGACACGGTACCTGGAAATGATGGCTTTTCCAAACACCGGGTGGTAGTAATTGTTTGGATGTTCAAACTTGTCCCGAAATGCAGAGACCAGCTTTTCAAAAGGTTCACGAATGAAAAGCATCTTTGTGTAAGTGTTGAGCCTATGATAAATTCCTTTGTGATCAAACCCATCCAGTCTTTTTAAGTAGTTACCATAGTGCACTGTGTTGTGCTGTATATCTTTCGTGGAAGAAGCCAGCCCGTTAAGAACCATGAGCACCCGTTTCCAGTTAGAGCAGCCAGCTTTTGGTACTTCACAGTATAAAACTCTGTATTTATCTTCTACAAATATTCTGGAAACATGATAAGGAGTGATTATTCTTCTGTTATTACTCTTGTATTTGGAACAAGTTTCCCTCATAATCCGCTTTCTTTCCCTTTGGATCTGATAGAGACTTTTCCACTTGCTATTGTTTCTATCCTCAGATTTAAGTGTAGGCAGGTCGAGAATGGAGCTGTTCATGGAAATCAGAATTGGGCTCTTTTTAATTAGAAATCTCCTCCTCCGTTTATGGAGCCTGATGGAATTAAGTTCTTCCCCTTTCTGTTGCTCTTTCATAGCAAACATTACGCTGCTTTGCCTTCTGTCTGTGCTTTGAAGCTTAGTGGGCACATTTTCAGATAGATGTAATGAAGCACTCTGCTTTACTGTTGCTACTCCGTCTGCAGTATTCTTTCTTAATCTTCTCTCCTGGTTATTGCTGGGAATGCAGTCCTGATGGGGAGAAAAATAGATGAAAGGTATTAATAAATGAGTGTTTGTTACTACTATCAGTTTGTACAACTTCATATGTGTCTTTCATATGCTCTGAGTTCAGCAGAGTTGTAAAATTACATCCTCAGTGCCGTGCCTACATTGCAGTGATGACTTTTGTCAGCCTGTTTTCTGCTTACATGAAATTCAAAGGCTGAGATGAGCCAGAACTAGTTAAATCCATATATGAACTGGAATTTACTGTTTTAGGTGATGTCTTTTACCCAGACTGATAGATACTTTTGTCTTGGGGATGTCTTTGAAATTTCTACAAAATGTATTTGATAGGGAAGGAATGTTTATAGTATCTGTAAATTGCAGTGAAGATGTAGAGGAAACAAGAGTGGGGAGAAGGAAGCAGAAAGGACTGCAGGGGGAACCTTGGAGGCCTGGCAGAGAAGTGAGGTTGGTGAGAGCAGCATTAACAGGGACCCCAAGGGTTGGCTTGAGTGAAGCCAGCCTGGGACAAAGCAATTGAGGCTTGATGAGAAGAGGTGGGAATGAAGCTGTGACTGGGATTAAGCATGGAAACAGAAAGCAAAGTGGGCCTATGGATAAGGGGTTTCTGGGACCTGCTCTTTTTCATCAGGTGGATCTCACTGGTAATACTACTTTTGGCATACAGTCCAAATGTGCTCCATTACTTCCCACTTCTCAAAGTGGCTGAATTAAATCCCTGTCTGCATGTCTATGTCTCAGACTAAAATTAGGTTTTGGACACTGTTAACTACATGTCATCCCTGTTTTGAGAACTCACATGGGAGCTAAGTGGGACATGACCAACTAGGGAGTATCTCAACAGGGGAAGCAGTTGTAGATGCAGAATGTTTGTTACCCAAAATACTTAATGTTTATTTAGAGATTTTATAAACAGTAAATTTCTGATTTTCAGTTTTTATTTTCTTCCTAATAGAATTCTAAAACTGGCTTTAAAAATAGATACTGTCCTAAGGAACCTGCTTTGGCAGAGGAGTTGGACCTGATGATCTCCTGAGGTTCCTTCCAACCCCTACGATTCTGTGATTCAACAAAATGTAAGACGTGCCCAGTGCTGCAATAAAGGATACCTGCTTAATAGTCACCAAGGCTACTGAGTTTTGATTCTGGCTTTTTGAGGCTTCAACTGGACCAATTTAAAGGTGTACAGTATGGGGATTACTAGGGTCATGTTATTTCATGATGACAGGTTAAGTCTCAATTGTAATAGTGATTTCACAAGTCTTTCTGTCTGGAAAAAGCAATGCCATAGGTAACTTTAACCTCCATGACTGTGCAACTTTGTTTTGCAAGATCTTGACACATCCTTCTTTAAGTGTATGAGTTTAAAAGAAGTTTCAAAGTGACTGTGTTCATTGCTAAAAGCATTGATGACAAAAGGAGAAAAAAACCAAATAGGATTGTTTTGTAGGTGACTTGCTTATATTAAGAACTAGTACACAAAACTTAGAACACATCACTATTAAACTCAAATTTTAGGGTGTGCAAGTTCTTGCAGAATTTGGGCTTCTAAAAAGATTTACTGGCTATTCTGGTAATAGAGGTGATAGGATAAAGAACTGATAGTTTATCATGCAAAACACTGTGTGTTCATTTGTTGGGAGTGATTTTTTTACTCTGCTCTTCAGAGGTTGTTTCTGGTAGTTAAAGGTTTATTAAAGCCTTTGTCTATGTAACATACCAGATGTATTTTTAAATATTACCCTTTACAGAGTGGATGAAACTCCTATTTACTTGTGATGTGGTTGACATTTCAAGGTTATCAGATTCAGACTTCCTAGATGCTTGCACCTTTAATGACAAAGATGATGTGGAACCTACAGTTTTTGGGAGATAGATGCCGTGATTTGAGTGTATCCTGTCAGTGTAACTCTTCATCCAGAAGGTCAAGCTGGAGCTGTAGAGATGGAGTAATGTCAATTCCATCACACCAATTTCACCAGGCACTGACATTTGGGTAACAGCTGGCAGCTGCATACAGTTCCTCGGTGTATTTTTTCACTTGTCCATTACCTACAAAATCGTGACAGCCCACTGCAGCCATTCACTGCTGTGTGAGTGTGCAAACAGCCACTAGATGGAGGAATCTCACCAGTATTTTTCTGTAGCCTATTTTTAAGTACCTCTCAAGACATTAATTTGATCAGTAAGGTTTCATACAGAATATTAATATATGCAAAGTTTACAGTATCCTTTATCACTATCCAGTCTAAGAAAAAACTCATAAAACTGCAGTTGCCTAGTTATCAAATTCATTTCTTAAAAGGAAAATTTGCACTTCATGGCAAAGCTTTAATGCATCTTTCCATTTTTCACTGCTTTATCCCCAGTCTAGTGGCCTCATCTGAGCCATATCCATACTCCATACTTGGAATGTGGATACAATTTTCTTTATGTGCCTCATCTGAGCCATATCCATACTCCATACTTGGAATGTGGATACAATTTTCTTTATGTACTTTTGAAAACTTACTTTTTTTGGTTGCTGGAATCCCATGTTGTATTTTATTCCTAAACAAAGGAAGAAATTGAAGTCATTATTTAGTAAAACCAAAAAAATTAGTTTTCTTTTTGCTGGACTGTTAACAATGTGTTCTCTTATAGTAACTAAAAGGAAAATAGGAACAAATTCTGTTAATACAATGATAAATAGACCAATGATTTATCATAATGTATATTTCATAGCAACAACACTTCTTGGAAGGTCTCTTCCCTTATAGATGCTATAACAATTGTGAAATGGAGTGAATGTCTTGACTTACCTTTTACAACTGAGGAAACTGAGATGGAGAAATGTGATTGCTTAACCTTAGCTAAAAAGCCAGCAACAGAATAAGAAGCAGCCAAAATCTGTTAACTCAGGGTACAGCTCTAAAAAAGACTTTTCTTTGTGTACTACTTAGTTGTGTGGTTTCCCTCCCCCCATTTTGGATAGTGTGGAACTTAATCATAGTTATAGCTTGCATTTGAGTACTATTCTTTACTGTAAAACCAAAGCAATACATGGTGGAATTATGTGTGAGGTAACATTTGTAGAGTTTTGGAGCGACATAGCAGTTCAGAACTGTGTTTTGCCCCATCATCTGGATTCTACAGTGATGTCTACCTGAAAATACAATAATAAAGATGTGGAAATCCTAGAAGGCAGCTTTAGCATATATGTAGGATCTCTTTTCTGTCAAGTATAAGTTAATGCTACAGGAATCTATTGTGGAAAACACTTCAAAATTATGAAATTATTGTGGGGCTTTTCAACTTATAAAAATACTGTCATCACTGTCACTGTTTGAGGACTTCAGCTGCTTGAAGGCTTCAGTTTAGTTAGTCTGCATTATGAATCCACAGCCTTTTTGACAAGGACAATTAGAGGTAAAAGTATTCCAAAGCTTCGGAGGTGAAAGCATCACTGGAATAGCTTAGTGCCACTAGATGCAACCTCATGGTACTGTGAAAGTGCTTAGAAATGCCGTGCATGTAGAGTTTGTTTTGGACCTTATTGCAGTTAAACTAGCAAGTCCAACTTCCATGATTGATCATGTGGGGTCTTCTTGGGGTTTGTTAAAATCAGATCTGAAATATGGTGTTTATAGTAGAGTCTGAGTAAAATTGCTGTGGTTCTTTCTCTGCTGTTAGAGCTTGTCTTAGCAGTGCTCATTACTCATTTGCCTTATGTTTGAGCTTTAATTCCTCTGCGGCATTGTGTTAGTAATAAACTCAAGTTAAAGCGTATGGGGATATTGTGATTCTGTGTCTATTAAAAATAAAGGGCATAGTATTTTTACTTCATCAGAAACAAGTTATGGACATCTTATAGGAGGAGTCTTAAGCATTTTCCTAACAGCTTATCAAAAATGTTTAGCTGGAAAATAAAGTAAAAAGGTATATTCTAAAGAGAAATGGATCTAACTTAGGCATCCTTGTGTGGGTTCTGGAGGATTTAAAGTGATTCTGTTGCACCAGGCTTTATGATAAGTTATTGAGCTGCTGTCCAGTTCTTGATGTGATCAATTGAAGAACTGCATATATTCTACTGCTGTGTAATATATTATAGAGCAATGAAGGAATGGAAACTGCTGTCCAGAAAGAATACAAAAAAACCTGACCACTTTGAAAGAGTTGATACTAGAGCCTGGGTGATCTGTTTTAAACCATGAAAACATTCTGTTTGTCAGCAGATGTAACTTCTCTTTTGCTAACCCTAAAGGTGTAACTTCAGGCCGCTTGAGCTAGATTTGCATGGGCTGCTTGGCCTCTGCTCTGAAGTATTATTTGTACAGCTAGTTGGGGTAGTTGCTTAACTTTAGGCTTTCCTGTAGCAGAACTGGAAACGAAATATTTTCCTTATTCAGAATATTATTATTCTATCTTTACTCCTACAGGCAGAAATCATGTGAGCCAGGTATGGTTTTGAAAAGTTAACACAAATCTTAGTCTGGTGTTAGGGGTCAGTCAATTCAGCTCATTTTCTATGGATATTTTTTGGTTTCTTGAGTATATGTAATATAATGAATTTAGTAATCCTCATAATCACCCTTCTGTTCAGTACCAATTTATTCCTCTCAAATATTTAATTTTTGGGTCTCTTTAAACTAGTGTGAGTAGTGTTAAGTCATGCCTCACCCTCTGTCACAGATCTGGGAGATTTACTTTGGCTGCCAATCCTGTCAACATACATAGGTGAGAATTTGCATATTTAAATATTCCTCCTGCTGTGAAATAGTTGTGCCTGCCAGCATAAGATAGCAGAATGATTGTGCAACCTTCCCTGAAAGATAAGATCATATAACATCTACTAATCCATTCCATTTCTGAAAAAACTTCGAGCTTTTCACAATTGAAATCAGAGCACTTGCTACTTTCAAATTGTAAAGTAAATGCTAGGGTTAGTGTTGTGCCCCTGGCACCTCCCTACTGCCCCAGATTTCTCCTGCTTAGTTGTGATTATTTGTCCTGACTTCAGTGAGGGCAGTGATAGTTTGTAGCAAAACCACACACTTTGTGTAATTACCTGTTAAAGTTAGTGTGTATCTTCCATGGATAATAATTATCTTTGCAAAAACTTGCTCTTTGAACTTTTGTATGAGACCTATCTTTTTGTTTTGTGGTTAATGTCTAATAATATTTTTGTAGTAGTCTTTTGTGAAAGTAATGTGTTTGAGAGATTAATACTTAGATACACTGTGCTTTAGAAACCAAATGCTAGTAGATGAGTAACTGTTTCAAGAAAAAAATTTCATTTACTGGCTTTAAGATGTAATCAGAACAACAATTCATGTTTAATGTAAATGTTTGGTGAAGCACTTGCCAATCTCATCAGTGTTTTCTGAATTTGTGACTTCTAAAGTTGGCTTATTTTAGCTGTCTTTCTCATGATACAGTCTGTCACTTCAGATTTAAAGCTACATGGAAAAAACCCCTCCTAAGTGCAGCGAACTCAGAAGTTACATTGCACAGATCTACTCTACTAACCAAAATCTAAATTTATTGTTATGCTAGATCTTTACTACCCATGTTACTTACCAGCTTTCAGATGTTATTGACAGATTGATGATGTTTTTTTTGGCCATAAATAAACCATTGGTGCCTGAACCCAGGTGAAGTTAGTGACCTGACCATGAAATGCTTGGTGCCAGGCACAATGATGACCAACGTCTCACTAGTGCTCGAACAGAGAGGGAACAGCTGAGACAGAATCATTCTATCAATTGTACATTGTTTATGTCAGGTTTTGTGGTGGTGTTTTCTTTCCCCTTGTGCAACCATGATTTTCCAGGCCTGATCTTGCCCTGTTTTATGTCTGCTTTTGTTGTAGCTCATGAAATACGAGCCTTATGCTTCATCTAGTCCTAACATACAGTCAAACCCATTGTGAGCTTTTCTCTTTTTTTGAAATGCTACTAGCAACACAATAAAATGGCCTTTATCTTCCCCATGTAATATTATATAGCTTTGCCTCTCTTGCCTTCTCCTCTATCTCTGCTTCAAGACCTAATTTTGGTTTGCCTCTGGTGTTTTCTTCTGTTCTGAGACTACACTACAGCAGAAATATTTTTTAATAAAAATAACTGCAAGTCTGCATCTGTGACTCCATCCCTTAATGGGCTTCTGTGAGCAGTGTGTACTTGTTTGCTTCATCGCAACTGGCTTGTGAAATGCCCTCTGAAAGGGCTGTTACTCTCATTGCACGAACATGTGTGTCAAATGTCCTATTTGCATGCACTCCAGCCTTAGGTCTTTACTCCAAGACAACACCATGTACTTAATCACAGAATGAATAATATACTAGTACTCAAACTTCTGATTAGGGTGACAAGTTTTTAGTTTGAAAAGGATTTTCCTAAAATAGCAGTCAGGTCATCTTTTTCCAGTTGTGTGTGGTGTGTTTTGTTTTATGGGTTTTTTGTCACTTATGAAATGAACTCTTAGCTTCCACAGTATGAAATAACTACCTATTTCTCATCCTAACTTTAGTAAGTAGTTGTTTCCATATTTGAATTAAACTACTCATTAAATAAATTATTTTTATGGCTGCTACCATTGTAAATTTTCAGTTTTACATATTAAAAAGATATATGTACTGTATATATTTGGAATAATTTAAAAATATATAAAGGCACTTATTTTGAAATTGAGGTCCAATTAATAGAACAAACATTGTGTGCATCTGTTTTAATTGTATACTATGTATATATCCTTTTTAGGTATCAAACCTATAGTTTATTTGGTTAAGGAAAACCCAGTCAAAAGTCCCCATCTAAGCTACATATGCTACCTCCATTTTATTACAGACAAAATTAGTGAGGCAAAGTTAAGAAGGCTTAGCAGTGCTGTAGAATGTCTTAAAGAAACAAGCCTATACAGGTAATCTATATAATCTAACATTTTTTGAGTCCCCAGTGAAGCTAAAAGTATAGGGTTTCATTTCCCACACATGTAAACTTTCACAGTGAATGCTTTGGTTAAATGATACACTTTGTGCCCTTGTCAAAGCTAAATGCTTAGTGACAGGATATGCATCACCATGTTTTACAGAGGCTTGTGAAGCCCTGCATTTGAGACAGTGTCTATTCTCATGCCTGTTTCTCACTAATTGTTGCAATGGCAAAGATAACACAAAATGAATTTTACTGTATCCTCTGAGTGACAGGTTGTGTGCAGGAAAACCTTGAGCTTCCTGCAATTTTACCAAAGAACCTGTCACTCTTGAAACGAAAGCAGTCAAACACTCTCCATCGCACCTTTCACTTTGTCATTGGTTTGTATTTGGTGCCAGAATAATTATATATATGAGAAGAATCATTGTACTTCTGAATCGTGAGACTGAATTAATGGGGGACTCATTTGTAATGCAGCTTTACTGGGGGAAAAAAATTAGATGTTGCTCTAAGTATTTTATTCTAATATCCATTGCTACAGTATGTACCAGGGAGTAATTTTTTTTACTTACTATGCTTTGTAATGTAATTTGCTACTATTCCAGATTTTCACATGTGTAACAGAGGCTAATAGCTGTGTTTGCCTGATCTAATTTTTAGGTTATGTTTTGAATTGCAAACTCAAATATTGATTGTCTGAAACCCCTGTGTTACTGGTCAGATTCTACTCTGAAAATCCAAACCAATACAGTGAGTCTTTAGTAATGTCTAGATTAGAATGCAGGTATCTGGTTTCTAATCATGTTCAGTTCATACTACAGGTGATGGCTCAGAGAGGGAGATGTAGATGATTATCCACTGAAGACTAAAGTTTTGAGGCCCACATTCTGAGATATATATATATATATATAAAGAAGGAAAGGTTTAGATTAGATATTAGGGGAAGTTTTTTACGGAGAGAGTGGTGAGGTGCTGGACAGGCTGCCCAGAGAGGTGGTGGATGCCCCATCCCTGGAGGTGTTCAAGGCCAGGTTGGATGGGGCCCTAGGCAACCTTCTGTAGATCCAGGCCTCAGGTTGGTGTCCCTGCCTGTGACAGGGGGGTTGGAGCTCTGTGATCCTTGGGGTCCCTTCCAACCCTTGCCATTCTATGATATAGGGAGGTATAGATAGTTTTACATATATGTATATATAAAACATCAGATTCTCACTCGCATGCTGTCCAGGCAGTTGGATGTGTGTCCTTAACATACCGTGCATCACTGGACTGTGGGCTGCAGAAATACTTCCAGCTTGTGTGAAGCTGGCCCAGTAGGGTTGGGAGCTGAGCTGCTGAGGGAAGGCTCCTTCAGTAAGGCTTATGGCAGCTCATGTGGGCTGTATGCAGTATAAAACTGCAACTTCTTAGTGAACCTCATTGTGAAAGTGGTGTATTCTTGCCCCTAGTAGGAGGTGTGTGTTTCAGGGGAGTCCTGATGTTTTACAGCTGCGATGAAGAGCAAGGACTGTTAAGTTGAGAGTACTTGTTTCTGTAGTATCACAGAATCATAGGGGTTGGAAGGGACCTCGAGAGATCATCGGGTCCAACCCCCCTGCCAGAGCAGGCTCCCTAGCTCATAGTGCACAGATGGATGTCCAGGTGGGTCTTGAATATCTCCAGAGATGGAGACCCCACCACCCCCCTGGGCAGCCTGTCCCAGGGCTCTGTCACCCTCACTGTGAAAAAGTTCTTCTGCATGTTGGTGTGGAACTTCCTATGCTCCAGCTTGCAGCCATTGCCCCTTTTCCTGTCTCCACAGACACTGAAAAGGGGCTGGCTGATTCCCCCTGCACCCCATACTTAAGATATTTATAAATGTTGATTAGGTCCCCCCTCAGTCTTCTTTTCTCCAGGCTGAACAGCCCCAGCTCTCTCAGCCTTTCCTTGTAGGGTAGATATTCCAGGCCCTTAATCATCTTCATAGCCCTTCTCTGGACTCGAGGAGATCCCTGTCCTTTTTATACCAGGGACCCCAGAACTGGACACAATACTCCAGGTGGGACCTGATCAGGGTAGAGTAGAGGGGGAGGATCACCTCCTTCAACCTACTGGCCACACTTTTCCTGATGCATCCCAGGATCCCATTGGCCTTCTTAGCCACCAGTGCACACTGACTCCTAGCCAACCTGTTGTCAACCAGGACCCCCAGGTCCTTCTCTCCAGCAGGTCATCCCCCAGCCTGTACCGATACATGCAGTTATTCCTCCCCAGGTGCAAGACTTTACACTTGCTTTTGTTGAATTTCATCTGTATGGTGTTAGTATTTCTCTAGATGCAATTATTGGTGGCTCCTTCAGTGCCTTCTACAGTCTCTGGTTTTAGCGAACACAACCTATTTTTGGTAGCGCTTTCCTGCTCTTAAAACTCACACTTCTGTTCTTAACAATAATTTCCTTCCCTTCATCTTTCTTTCCCTGGAAAAATAATTCTCAGTCTCTTCTCTGACCCTGTGATCCAGCACTTTTGAGGCTGTAACACGCTAAGTTTGTATTATTTCTCAGAACAAGAATGTCTGCATTTGATTAACTCAATTCTAATTGATCCTTCCCAATTTGTGTTCTATTGGCTTACTGTGTTCCTTGCCAGCCATGTTGATGCTAAAAAAATAAAATGAAAAAATCTCTTATGGGGAAAAACCTCTCTGGGTTACTTCATACTCTTCAGATGGATGTTCATTAACAATGACATCTGACAAGGTTTCATTTTTATTCTAATAACTATGTACTGTAGGTAACGTAAGATTTATTGGGGAGGGGGAACTGCTGTTATATAAAACAATGTTTATTTCTTTGCTGTGCAAATATTAAAATTTTTAATGTTCTCACAGTTCTGGTATGCAACATCAATTTCCCCTTACACTTTGCAGCAAATAATCTGATTAAGTCCATCTGAATGTTTTTCTTTTAAAAGTCCAGTTGCTGATTTAAAAGAGCTGGAAACTTAATGGGCAGATTTGATGGTTATTTCCTTTGCACAGAGGAGTATGGATAGAATGTTTCTGTAGCTATTTCCCAGTCTCCAAAGTAGCTCTTTAGAGCTCTAAGTAGTTAGGCATGGATCTTTGAGTATAGAGCTTCCTTTTTTCCCCACCTTCTGATTTTGGGAAGGCATAAGAAGTTTGTCAAGCTACCAAGGGTTAAGGGATTTTTTACCTCTTTGAGCTTTCTTTTCTATGTGAATTCCTTTGTAAATCAGATAACCTATTCTTCCTGTTTTCTCAGGTTTTTTTTTTCATCCTACTCTTGCCAGGCATTGCAGTTTTTAATAGCTTGAATACAATCTATTTGAGGAACTTTGAACTCTGGCTTGGGGCTTATGCTTAAGCAGTTGTTGTGGTGAAATAGAATACTTCCCAAAAAATAGCATAGGAGAGGGGAAAATGAGGGTGAACTGCTAGTATTGAGAATTACTTGATGGAGATCTTGTCCTTTTCAATCCTAGTCAGCTTCTGAGAGGTAGGCATGGAGTCAAAGTGAAACAGCTTTTGTATTTCTAAACCAGTCAAAGCTCTGCAGTTTCTCCATCCCATAGTATTGTGTTGCATTTGTGTCATGGGGTACTTAGGATGGTAGCAACTTGTGTGCACTTCAGTTGATTAAAACACAATTGCTCTGGCTTTTTGTGACTGAAATGACTTTCCATCTTAATGAAGTAAGGGAGTCTCTGGACAGAAGTACTGTGTATGGGGAAAGTAGTGCAATTCTAAAGGGCATATCCTGGAAATAATTAAAAGCATTAGATTCATCCATCAGTTTGAACAAGAAAAAATTACAAATGGGGGAATGGAAGTAGAGATCAGTACACACGTTAAGTGACTTTTAATGTTTGCCACTTGAGGACTTTCATACTGGTATTCCCAGTTCGTTTGTGGTACTAGTAGCCAATCCTGGGTATCAGAATTGAGCAAACCTGCACAGACCCTTCAGTCTGGAGCACAGCACTTGCTGAATTGTGGTTGCTGATGTGTTGTCAGTGCTTTCCTCTTGATTCCCTGTTAAACTCCCTTGTATGCCAGTACTCTTGGTGTAATGTCCCTCTCGATGTTTTAACTTCAGCCATCCTTTGTACACAGCTTCCTCTGTTTCTTTCCAATAAGGGATTCTTGGAGTAAAAGATCACAATATGGAACTGATACCCACTGATTCTAAACATGGGTGCCACCTGATTAGGTCTACACAATGTTTTTCAGACAAAATACTGAGACTACCCTCCTGCTGTTGTGCCCCATCATAAAGGCTTTGTACCTCTTGGACAACTTGCCTCGTGTCTGGTTTGCTTTATACGTTTTTGGCTTTAAGTGTCATTTACATTCAGCATTTGTAATGAGGCTGCTTCTTCTGTTCTCCGTTGTTGAGATCATAAGTTGTTTGAAGAAAAGTTTCTGGTATTGAAATTTAAAAACCCTGATTCTACTTTAATTTGCAATATGCTAATAGAGCAGGCATAGAAATCCTTAAAGAAAGAGATATACTACTGTGTTTTTTCCACTGATACTGTGTTCTAAAATATATGGAATCCATCTCCTTGACTAAATAATCATGTAACTTACAGTTGGTCTGCATCCTTGACACACAATAAAGGAAAGGGAGATGCATGGTATCTCTATGTTGAAAGCTTAATTGAATGAACCCTAGAAGCTGTTTGTGAATTTGTTATGAGGAAGGTACCATTACTTGTTTACTTTGTCTTCTCTTTGCTATTTATCCATCCTAATTGGAGTGTCGTTTTCTGACTTAATTTATATTCAATAAGAATTCCATGAAGAAAGCAGAAAAGTAAAGCCTGTGCTATTGCATTCCCCATTCTTTCTTTGGATCTATCCCTGGGAATATCGTTAATTAGCATCATTAGCTTTCAGGCAATGTCAGCAGTTACTTGCATTTTCTACTTAATGCCTTTCAGTTATTCTCCATTCTCATATTTAATATTTGCATATTGCCTTCCTAGCATGACTTTGACAAGGACATTACACTTTATTCAGATTTATTAAAAAGTAAAAGCTAAGGTTTAAAATACAGCACTGAATTTATATTTAGCAGCCTGGTAAGAAGTATTCATGTAACCAGAGGAGTTTGAGTGAATCTCAAACACTTCATGTATTTTGTGACTGCAGTAGAAAAGGCATTAGCTAGCCAGAACAGCTCACACAGAACCCCAGAAAGGTTTCAAGACATTTTGCAAGTAGGACACGAAAGTTTCCGTGGTCTTTCTATGGGAGGGAAGACAAAGTAACACAGGTAGAATTCTGGACTGTTTTCATGTCACTTTGTAGAGACATTTCATTGGGAGGGAAAGTGCAAATGGAAAGAGAAGGCTGCAGGCAAAACCTGAAAAGTATATCTACACAGACAGGCCTCTGAGTGATGAAGTTCACAGGTTTGGTTGACTGTGGATCATATACCACAGATGTTTATCCAAATGCTGTATGTTAGTATGTGTCTCAGTCAATTAGCTGGAACTGATACAGTTTCCCTTTTGCCTGTTCTCATAGTTAATTACTGACTAGTATAAGAGATCAATAAATAGTATTTTAAAAAAATTAGCACCTGCCACTTAACTATAAAGCATAGTGCAAAAAGGGTGATAATTGGACAGACTTTGATTCATGACCTGTGAGAAACAAGAGGAGATGACAGTTCTGGGAAAGTTGGGTGGGAGGGGTTGAGCTCTTTGCCAGGTCTTTTATTCCTGACTAATGAGCGACTAAGGACAGTGGTGATTTTTCTGTTAGTCATTTCTCACTGGCCTTGCAACTCTCACTGGTAGAATAATTCCTGTTTCTTGTTGTGGAGCTTATTTTGTACTCTCTTGCCCAGATTTTAGTGGTTGGTTGAAATAACAATTTGCTTGCATGAGCATAGTGTCTTGGATGGACTTTCATGTCAGTAAGAATGAGGAGGGAATGGTTCTCCTCAAAATCAGTGCTGACTACTTCGGTATCCATGTGATAGTATGTGGTATCCAGGGTTTGTCCTGAGTTGGCAACCTAGTTAGGAAGAGTCAAGGTGTTAGACTTGAGTTTTAGTGGGCTTGAAACCTTGAGGATTTTCTGAAGCTCTTGAAACATGCAACTTTACTTTCTTCTGTAAAGCTAGAAAAGCTCATGTAAAGCTAGAAGAAGAGGCTTCTACTGAATTTTAAAGCTGATAATTATTCAAACTCTCATTTGATGCCTCTGCTGTAGTGCTGATTAAACCCAAGGATTGTAGCAGAAAACTATGACTTTACCTATCCGAGTAATTGCTTCATCTGCAATTTGTTCACTTCAAATGTGGACTTTTTACTGAGCTACTTAATAACTTGCTGACTTTTTTCTATTGAGAATATGTACAGGTTGCACTCTAACATGTAAACGCTAGATAAACCATCTTTAAATCTGTGTACTATGTGCAACTTTACTAGAAGAGCCTCTTAAGTCTCAATCTTCTGTGTTATCTGAATCATTTATTATAGATGTTTTACCTTTGGCAAGTCAATTTTAGTCTTTATTTCCACTTCTTGTGTTTAACAGAAAGTTGTGTCTTCATTGTAACTTAAATTTAGAATGAATAGTGTGCATCAGAAACAAGCTTTTAGTATTTGCAAGCCTGATCTGGTAGTCTTCTCATGGTCTTACAGTCGATTTATTCAGGAGGACTGAAAGAATTTCTGCTGTTATTCCAGTGGTTGACTTCCCTACAGCTCTATTGCTCAATGTTCAGAAATGGAATATTCAAACTCTCTGAACTCCACTGTCTGAAGATTAGCTACTTCCAGAACTGGAACTTTGTTACAGTGCTGTAACAGCTCCTGTTTAAGCAATAGTTAGTTACAACTGTATGGCCTTGTATGACAAAACTGTATTTTGTTTGGCATTTACTTCAGTGGGTACAGGATCAGCTCCTTAGTGAGCGAGTAGTAATACCTTATTGATTTCTGCAAGTGATGGTAAACTGCTCTCCTAATATTCTTACTCATGCTGTGTCTTCTTGCTGTATTTGTCCCAAAAAGGTTTGGGAGGTTAGCACTGCTCCACAGAAACCATGTTATTTTGGAAAATTACAGTGGCTTTCCAAAACACCAAGTTTCTTGTTAAACTTTTTTTAAAGAAAACATATTTTTGTTTTGCAAGAATTTTAAGTTTAAAAAAAAAATCCAAATAAAATTTTGGTCATGCTTTTTAATTTCTTTCTGTCTCTGCCTCAAGAAAAGTTAAAACCAGTAGGAAGACGTATGGGAAAGAATAGCACTATTTCACTCACTGTTTTCCAAGTTTTTCTTCCTTGCATAAAACCAATCAGAATTGTTAAATTTGTCATAATGCCCTGTAGGAGAAGCTTCAATTATCCAAAGAGTGAAGATGTAAGAAACTGTTTCGTAAGGACCAAATCATAAGTAATTTTTTTTTCCATTGTCATTTAGAATGAATTTAAATGTCTGTTTACTGGTGGGAAAAAGCTTTACTTTTTTTTACCTCCTTAAATTTCCTTTTTCATCTTACAGCAACATTCTGGTGGGATTTGGTTTTATGCTTTTCATGCAATCTCAGATTCTGTTTCTACTGATGCTCTAAATTTTCTTTGGAGCTGAAATGAACTGAAACTTGCAAAGACACACCATATGCAATTTCAGATAGCTTTTCTAGCTGCTACACAGGACGTAAAGATTCCATTTATTTTGAGAAAACACACAGCAGTATGGCCTTCCCATAACTGCTTGTGCATTTGGTCTGTTTGCACAGAAGTGAAATTCTTCAGAGTATGCTCCTCAGAGAATCTCTCCTGCCAATTACAGAGAGGAGCTGGAGAAACCTGCGTCTTCACTTGTATAGTGTGTATGTGGAGCAGGGCTGATAATCTTGTAAAAGAATGTGTCTTATATGAATAAGATAAATAAAATTATAGGAAGCTTGATCTGATCTCAGTTTACTGCATCTTAAATTTTAATCCATAGCTGCACTTTTACTAGTAAACAAATGAGACTCCAGACTATCAATTGACATGACTTGTCTCCCCCCCGCCTTTAAGAAAGGTGGTAATTGCCAAGCTGTTGACAGCAAGTGCTGGAAGAGGCAATAGGAGTGATTTCCTTAGTGACTGTCAGACCCTTCAGTGAAGTCTTTCAAAACACATTCATAGTAAGAGAAATGCAGAGAGCTTGTTTCTTGCTGATCTACTGAAATCAGGTACCAGCCATTCTGGCTTCATACCAGTGCATTAGCTCGGAGAACCTGCTGAATGTCTAAATGAGTCATTGCATTTTTAAAACTTGTAAAACTTTTTACAGAGAAGCATTAATATCCTTAAAGTTCAGAGACAAACCTTTGTTATAAAGTATGAACGTATATTTGTCGTGCTGGTCCTCAAGAGATCTTTTCTATAGTGACTACTTTTCACAGAATCGCATGGTTGGAAAAGACCTTTGAAGGTCATCAAGTCCAACCAATCCCATCCTAAGCTAAACCATAGCCCCAAGTACCTCATCTACCCTTTTTTGAACACATCCAGGGAAGGTGACTCCACCACCTCCCTGGGCAGCCTGTGCCAGGCCCTGACAACTCTTTCAGTGATTTTTTTTTTTCTAATATCCAGTCTAAACCTGCCCTGATGCAGCTTCTTGCCATTCCCCCTTGTCCTATCTCCTGTCACCTGATGGCTGAAGAGACCATCACCCACCTCTCCACAACCTCCCTTCAGGTAGTTGTAGGTGGTGATAAGGTCTCCCCACAGTCTCCTCTTGTCCAAGCTAAATGGCCCTCAGCTCCCTCAGCCATTCCTCATAGGATTTGCCCTCCATCCCCTTCCCCTGTCTGGCTGCCCTTCTCTGGGCTCACTCGAGGGTCTCCATGTCCTTCTTATGGTGAGGAGCCCAGAACTGGACACAGTACTCGAGGTGTGGCCTCACTGATGCTTTTATTTCGTAATGGTGTGGGTTTTAAATGCTTCCTGTCAAATCACAAGGCAGCAGTGTCTTGTGTGTCTTGGAGTCAATTAGTAGAAGAAGAATTTTTCATTTGCCATGAGCAAACAGCTATGTATGGGTCAGGCAATTTGGTTTTTTTACTTAATGTTGGCAGCATTCATTTTGTGGCTTCCTGATGGTTTTAAACAGGCTTTAATTTCCAACAGTTTGCACGATGGTAGGTTTCAAAACCTATGTGATGTAAAATTGACTTTAGTATGCTTGACTTGGTCTGTAGACCTGGGTTCATCACTAAATCTCTGCCTTGGCCTCCAGAGCTGTAAAATAGGAAAAATGGGCCTCTGTCTTAGCTTACTGGTCAAGTCTATCAGTGGTTGGTGCTCTGCAAATTGGCCTCCTCAATTGAGGATTATATTGCTTATCACAAGCTTTTCAATGAAGAATGACTTTTTTCCTCAGAACTTATGCCCAAAAGGTTTCCTGTTGTATTATTGTTACCTTCTTGGTTTTGGAATTTCTTCCAAGTTCTGCCTGTGTTTGTATGTTAATGTTGATGGACATACTTGCTGTTAACACAGACATTTTTCCATTGCTCTTAACTCTCCATGCTCCTTTGTGATAGTCATCCATCTCACTTGACATGTCACAATGGACTAATATCTACAGAGAATAGAAATACTCCTTGTGGAGGTTTCATCTGTGTATATATGAACCCCTTGCATTATTTTTTTAGTGTGAGGGCTTTGAGATGTTCTGTAAACCCAAAAAAGTTTACAACTCATTTAGATGTGGATAGGATATGCATCTATTAAATCAAGAGTTTTTAATGCTTTTAAATGCTACTTCTGATCATGTTCTGAAAATCTGCATAACTGAGACTCTTTAAAGTATGTTCCAGTAATTTTTAGTAATGATTTCACCTTTATCAGTAAAATACAAAGAAATTCTTCTCTGTTATGTTAAAGATGTAAAACTAGCTGTAGTGTCTTTGCTTAAACCATGCTCTTCTGTGAGTCCTTGAAATGGAATTAGTCTGTGTTGTTGCTGTGCACTGATTTTTTTTCCCCATAGAACTGTGCCACCTCCTTGTTCTCAGGGTTCTCTTTCTTCTCTTTCAATACCCTGAAGGCATCACAATACCCAAAATGAATACACACAAACATCTTGAGAGAAGTGCCTAGTAGGACTTCTAATGTTTTGAAGGCTTTTCTGACTTCCCTTATCTGCATGTAGCTTTGTTTAAGCAATAAACCTGCAAATAATTAGAAATCCAGATGATGATTTCTCTTGCCTTATAACTACACAGGGACTGAGGAACACTAGCTCACATGCTATTGAATTAGAGAATTATTGAATAGTAGACTAAAGTAATACAGAAACCTGGGGTCAACTGAAGAATCTAATTTGTTTCAACTGGGTTTAATTATATTTATCTGTAGTTAATGTTTCCTTTAATGTAAAGAAATGTCCAGATATTCATTACCTATAAAATTTTGCTACTAGTTCAAAACTACTGAATAAAAGCTTCCTCCTTCTATGCATCACACTTATTGAAATTGAGAGGGAGTAACAATCACATCATATCCTGTATTTTGATAATACTGCTGATTTAATTCCAATCAAGTTATTTTAAACAAAAAACGGTGTAATGTTTTAAACAGTAAGTTACAGCACTGAGAACACAAATCTGTTTAAAAAAAAGAGCAGAAAATGTTTTAGTTGATTCTCATTGTCCAAATTTAGATTAGAAGTAGATAAGGTACACTTCTTGCAAAAAGCACAATATCTTTTTTTAAGAGTAGCAGCTGCTATTTTTAATGTACATGAAAGTCTTTGATTTTTTTTTTCAATTTCTTTTTTAAAATGGAAACATTTTTCAAAAACTTTAAGCAATTCATAACCAGGTTATATAGTGAAGGCTAAAACCCTGTCTGTTTTTTTGTAACTTGCTTCCTAAAAGCAGGTTTGTGCAGTAGTACCCCCATCTCTCATCAGATTAAGGTGAACCTGCATAACAGCATGGGCATGAAGGCGTCCAGCTTGTAATACTCCTGTTCACGGGCTGTTATTTTTCCATTGATCTTTACAAGCCTATAACTCTTTTAAAAAGCATGTCATTAGATAGATATTGAAAGGAAAATGCTGATGATGGCTCTACAAAACCAATAAAACGGCCTTTATTAGCTTTTATAAAAGTCTTTATTGCTCGCAGGGTCTTAGTCTTGGCAGGCAATGAACCACATTTAGGTACTTAAAACCTGTTTCTCACAGGCATTTCCAGAAGCTTTCACCCCTGCACTTACAATGCTCCACCCTTGTGAACATATTTATCTTCTAAGTTTTTGCCCAGTAAAGACAAAATACAACATGTTAAACATAGGTACCTGCTCTTAGGTGTTGTTAGCCAATGGAAGAGGTCATTGCTGGCTCCTGGGACAGGAACCAGTTCCTGTTTCCAGTATTACAATAGTGAAGACAGTAAACATTCATTTTCATTAAGCACTTTGCTATAAATCTCAGTTTAATATCCGTTTCAGATGTTCTAGATAAATCCTTAACCTTTCAGTTGTTCCCTCTTGTAATCCTGTATCACTGATGAATCTTGGCAGTGACAAATGGCACTGTTAGACCCTGCAACTACTGCTGTTCATGATCTTCTCCTATGTGCTTTTTTTATAGGGAGGAGGAGGGGAAAGGCGTAGGCTGGGGAAGACAGTTTGAATACTAATGCCTATAAATGCCATCCTTCTTTTCCTCCCCTTTCTTGAATTCTGAGCCTGTTTGCAAAAACAGAAGTTTCCCTCTTAAAAAAACCCAACAAACAAACCAAAACTAAAAAACCCCCTGTATGTTACCTGATACAAACCATTTTTTTGTTTTGGTAGTAAATTAAACAATGTTAGATGACCAACTAATGATCTGCAGCTTTCCACATGGCTTAGCTGCAATGTCTGTAAACACCTGAAGTAGGTAGACTGTGTCTTGGAGTAATAAATATCTTTATGCTGTTGGGATCACTTGCAGTGAGTTTATTGTATTCTTGCAATAAATTGTTTGATAACGTAGTCAGTAGGATTGAAAAATAATGATGAATGCTGTCTTACAGCAACCAGGATGTCCAGAAACTTGCTCTTTTTTAAAAAGTTTCTAAAGCTCTGTGGCAAAAAAATTACCAATTTTCCTATTTGAGAAAAATGCACTTCCAGGGGTTTAAATTTTCTGTGTCTTCTGTTTTGAAGAAAACTATGCAGATAATTTAAAAAAATGAAGCTAACAGAACATGTCAACTCCTATGTTGTTAAATTTGGAATTAACACTACTATTAAACTGTTAGGAAACAACACAGAACTGTTAGAAATTCTCTTACTGTATTTATCCAGTAAGAAAACCTTTGTTGGGAATAATGGAAGATCATAGAATCACAGAATTGTAGGGGTTGGAAGGGACCTCGAGAGCTCATCGGGTCCAACCCCTCTGCCAAAGCAGCTCCCCAGGACATATCACTCAGATAGGTGTCCAGACAGGTCTTGAATATCTCCAGAGAAGGAGACTCCACACCCCCTGGGCAGCCTGTCCCAGGGCTCTGGCACCCTCACTGGGAAAAAGTTCCTCCCCATGTTGGTGTGGAACTTCCTGTGCTCCAATTTGCAGCCATTGCCCCTTGTCCTGTCCCCACTGACCAAAGAAAAGGGGCTGGCTGATTCCCCCTGCATCCCCTGTTTAAGATAATGATAGACTTTAATTTGGTCCCACTTAGTCTTCTCTTCTCAAGGCTGAAGAGTCCCAACTTACTCAGCCTGTCCTCATAGAGGAGATGCTCCAGGCCCCTAATCATCTTTGTAGCCCTTCTTTGGACTCTCTCCAGGAGTTCCCTGTCCTTTTTAAACCATGGAGCCCAGAACTGGACACAATACTCCAGGTGGGACCTGACCAGGGCAGAGTAGAGGGGGAGGATCACCTCCTTTGACCTGCTGGCTACACTCCTCCGGATGCACCCCAGGATCCCATTGGCTCCCTTAGCCACCAGGGCACACTGTTGGCTCATGGCCAACCTGTCATCTACCAGGACCCCCAGGTCCTTCTCCACTGAGCTCTTCTCCAGCAGACCTGAGTCTGCTGGAGACCTGAGTCTACATTTCAAGACCTGAGCTTGCTATGGAAAATATCCTTTCTGACTAGTCTGCTGTAGGGAGGACCTGTACTCATCAGCTCTGGCCTGGGCAAGCTGAACTTGACTGTTGGTTGTGCGCTTGTTTGCTATGCAACATAGACCAGGTAGACCATAAGACCTGGCATGAAACTGCCCCGAGTAAAAGTACTGAGACTTCCAGCTGTAATGCTTTGCTGACTGGTAGTAGACCAACACAGTGACTTTTTGGTAGCTGTATAGCCCCAGGAAGTTTTAGACCTAATGGGAAAGTTTTTGAAGAAAAAGGCTGTGGTATCACACAGAACAGGGCAAAACTGGGCTCTGTTTTCTGAAGAGATGCAGGTCTACAGCTCCAGGCACATTTAAGAGCTGAGTACATTAAGTACCTTCTAAGACCTGGCTCAGACCCTAAATTTTCATACTACCAGCTTGATCTTGTTTCTGGCTATTGGTTTAGTGGGAATAATCTTTCTTAACAGGCTCTCAAGGGTGCCACAAAACTTTATTAATATTAAGCAAAGGGCTTGGAGATTCTCTACCACAATGTGGAATATAACAGTAAGGATCATGCTCTAATAGCATGGTTTTGTCACAAATAATAATTAATTCTGTTCTGTCTCTTTGAACAACTGCAATGATTTTTGTGCTATTTGTTAATATATTTAGATTAGATGCTAAAGTGAAAGCCTAAACATGCTGTTATCTTCAGACACACTCAGGCAATTAGAGTGCAGCTTGTGTTATTGTTTTATAATTCAAGCCTAGTGAAGTCATAAATTAAGAAGCTCATTAAATTTTCAATTGCATTAATAGGAAAATTCAACTTATTAAATTCTTCAGTAAGATCTAATAAGAAAACATTGGAAATGTACCTTCCCCCCCCCCCCCCCCATATTCATTAATACTTGTTGCCTGCATAGCCTCCTACCCTTAAAATAGGAAAAATAAAGTAAGAGGAACACAAACTGTAGAAAACAATATTTCTTAGGTGGAGTTCAACATTGATCTTCCTTGGCACATTTTCAAGAATTTTTAGACAAAGTCTCATGACTGACAGCCTGCCCCAAAAATAGCTGCAGGCATCTCAGCAGCAAGGTGCCAGCATCTTTGCGCTCTGTGCTTGGCACTGCTTTGTTTACAGCAGCATATCAAATAAGGACTGATAATGCTATTTTTATTTGGCAACACATGGCACAATTTGATGCTATAGGTTGAGCTATCTAAAATAAGAAATATTAAAAATATCTCAGTTTTCCCTGCAATTGGAAGTTGTAAGCCTGTGTATTTAATGGAGCATGCAAATAGGAAACTTAGCAGTGAGCTAGGTCTGTACTGGTAGAAATGACTTCATAACCCTTAAAATCATAACTGGATTAACAGTTGTGCTGAATTCCCTTACTTCATGAAGCTGATGGTTTTTTCTTTCTTTTTTTTTTTTTTTTTTTTGTACCAGGTAATGGTTCAGACCCAATTTACCTAAAATTTAATGTAGTTACGCCAAGTTATGCTGGTTTTTTTTTTTATTATTATTATTATTCAGTGCCTGTTAGTGTGCTCACATTATAACAGTACAAGTACTAGAGAAATTCTTCATCCATTTTGATAGGTGTTGGTTGGTCTATTCAGAGTTATCTGTTACTGCCAAATTGTAGTAAGACAGAAGTGATTATGAGGGGGCATGAAATGCTTTGTGCATGGTACTAATATGTTCTAGATAAGTATATACACAGAAAGAATAATACTTGACTTGATAATTTGAAGGCTTCACTGTACATATAAGTAGTTTTCCAAATGGTAGACTAATAAACTTCCTGTTGCCTGCTAGCATTCAGAAAAGAATTTTTGAGTGAATAAGCTAACTTCTGTATCTAGTTGTACTGACCAAGATCATGTCTGTTAGCTGTTTAACTGTTACCTACTATAAGCATTGACTGCTCAATCTGGACAAACAAATGTCAAGGGCTAAAGCTAGGTCTGCATTTCTTCAGGTAATTTTAGGCCATCTGTTTGTGCACTCCATCCCCTCAGGTGCACAGGTCTAGCCTACTGCTCAGTGCATCCAGTAAACTCCTGTGGACTTCAAGGTTTGTAATCAGGGACCCATTCAAATTCCTTAGTTGCATCTTGCAGCAGGACACCTAGTAAATGATCTTTTGCCTCACAAAGATTCTTGATATTTGCAATATTAGCTCTTCCTAAGCCCCTTGTGAGACACTTAGATACCTAGCTTCCATGGTCAATCAGATTATTCTATTTCATTCTGTGATACCTAGTGATTTTTTCCTGTGGTTGGGAGGGAGAAAGATAGTACCAGAGTGCAATCTGTCTTGGGGTCTGGGCAACGTAGCAGCAGAACTGCAAATGAAGGGTATCTGTAGGTGTTTTTTTCATTTAAACTTCTAATGTTGCTGGTACTGTAACTTCCTTTGTTAAAAGATTTCCTGCCAGTCAGTGCTTCTCGGGGAGGTTAAATAACAGTGTAGGGCCAAATCATAACCTGATGTGTTCCTAAAACAGGGAACCCATGATTTTGCAAGTCACTGGGAAGGGCAGTACTCCTCTCCATGCTTTTGTGAGGTGATTTTTTTCCTCTGTCCCTTCTTATGCTGCTGTAACTGTGGGTAATAAACTGAGTTGCTAGGAAAACAGGATCCAAAGGCTCTCTCAAAACATGTAACAAAGTAAAATTTATCAGATGTGTGGTTTTGTTACTTCAAGTTTCAAATTTATTAGGCTAAAACTATCATACTTTTGAGCCTAATTAATGATTTTTGATTGTCCAAGACTGTCAATATAAGAAACCTACTATTTATCTTTTACTTTTCCCCCTCAGCTATTGAGTCAAGGAGGCTTCAGTCTGTGCCTGGTTAGTTTCCTTTCCCTTGTGTTCCTCTCCAGTCACGAAAGCATGAGTCCATACTAATGTGGACTTCTATGACCTGTGCTGTTCCTTATTTTTCCTCTTCCTATTGCTGTTTACTTTTAACCTCACCTCTGATGAACTCAGCTGGAAGGTTGCTATTACCTTTCTCCTGTCACCAAATGTTAATTAGGACAGTTTCTTCTTCCCTTGAGAGAGAGCAGACACCTTCACACCCACCCTCAAAAAAACCCCAAACAAAATCACCACCCACAGCCCCTCTGAAAACCCCCAACAAAATCTCCAAACCCAAGTATAGAAGGAAGACACACTACCTAGTTGAGACTCTACAGATTCTATGTTTAATGTAATATAATCTGACCTGTTTTAAAGAGGTTTTTTTTTAAAAAATATTTGCAGTATCAAGGCACTTAGGTCAGCTTAAACTGTATAATGAGGCTTCTGCTGAACTTTCAAAAGTCTTTAGAGTGACAAGAAAGGAATTTTTAAATGGCTTCTGACTATCTTTAAATAGAAGGTATTTCTTTTCAGTGCTAAAATTGTGCTACCCTTGAGAGACAATCATGTCCAAATATTTAAAACTCTTACAATCATAATGAAGATATTCACAGTATGGACATGCTGGTCCCTTTTTCTGAACTGTAGTGGTTTACAAGCAGTATTTTGTTGAGTAGATGGTACTGGCAATGAAAGGACACACTTTTGCTTTGAACCAGTACAGCTCAGTCTCACTGAGTTGTTCTTCCTGTTGGCAGCTGGAATTCTGTTTCCAGGCTTGCAAGTGTCACTGATGTTTGTTATATTTGGAGGTGTATAAGGAGAGCTGAGAGGAAACGAAGGCTGCCTTGCTCGTGTTTGTAGGGATAGGTTTAATCTAGAAATGTAGAATTTAATGCAGAGATGTGGTCTGCATTGAAGATGTGCTTGAGCTTGTTTTTCCTTATCAGCATCACAATAAACCATTTCCTTTGGTTTGGTTTAAGCATTTATCTTTAAGGGACATAGCTGTAACTGAAAAGTGTGGCTAAGCTATCTGTAGTTTTAGGCAGTGGTTTCTTGCAGGTTAGAGCAACAAGTTATGACTTTTCCACTTCTTTTCTATTGTTGATTGCAATAATAAGTTTTAATGTACTTTGGTCTTCAAACACTACTGCCATAAAGCATGTTAAATAATTTCATTAACCTTGGCCTAGACTTGCACTAAAAATCCCCTTAATTGGGCAAGTGTAGCACAGATGTGAGGTCTATGATTACTGCAGCTATGCCAATCTACTGGCAATGTGTCATTTTTAATGTGACAGCTGTATTCCAGCAATCAAGGGTTACAGCTTCTGGCAGCGTGAAGTTCTCATCATGCCATTTCTGCTCTGCAGTAAAATAATTATTTCCAAGCAGGCTGCTTCCTTCTCATCCCCAACCCGAGTTCAGAAGTCTTCCTCTTTATTGTTTTGTGACTTTTCATCTAATCACTATCTGTAGCAGCTGGGTTTGTGCCTAAAAGTTAGTGTTCCGAGATGGACCTAAGGTGTATTACTTACTTAAAAAAAAAAAAAAGCATAGAAATATGTGTTCCAAAGTACATTTCTCCTTGGAGTAAATGAACTGGGAATAAATAAAAATTATAGAGGGTATTTTTATACTTATGTCACACATACAAATTATTTTTATGAACCTGTCTTTCAATTAAACTTTTGAACTATTAAAATGAATGTTTTCTGTAATGATTTAATCCCAGGAATTTAAAGGTAAGAGTCATGCAGTATCAGTCTTGAGAAGTCACAGCAGAAGCCTGAATCAATTTTACTGATTTCACTTGAGATAATTTAAAGAGGAATATTTTTGTTGTTTTTGGCCTGAAACAGTGGAAGTCCAAGTAGCAAACAATGTGCAAGGGAGCTGTTAGGATGTAGTATGTTACCACAACACAATATGTTCACATTTGCAGAGGTGAAAGGTTACTCCTCTGCCCATCTATCCTCTTCCCATTTCTGAAATAGCTTTAGGTACCTGGGCAGATAGTGAAGGAGGGCAGGCTTTTTGTATCCTAGACCAAAGAATCAAGCTAAATTAAACAAGAAAGTAAAAGAAAAAAGCCTGAAGTAATTCTGAGTTATAACTACAGACCAAAAATAGAAGCAGCTTTTCTGGGATCTAATGGCTACAGTGGTGATAGCAATTGCAATGACAATTAGAGAAGTGTCTCGTAAAGAGAATCACTTTTCAGCAGCACCTTATTTTTATTAAATCAGTGCTGAATTTTAATTTGTAATTACATTTCCTTAATGCATTCACCTCATGTAACAGAGAAATCAATATCATTGGATGGATGTATTGTTTTTGCCTCTCTACTTTAAAGGTCACATCCTAATTCAAGCAACTATAAAAATTAACATCTTTCAGTAATTTTTAGAATAGACAAGATTTCTCTGTAGCCTTAAGAAAAAAATACTACCATGCTTTTGGCAGCAGAACAGTTTGATACATTACTGCTATGTGACAAACCCAATACAGAATTCTTATTAATAATCCTATTAATGTTTCATCTAATGTGAGGGAAATGGTAAATAAATTGTGGCTTTAACCCACTGCTGAGCTTCCAATTACTATTTTTCTCCCTATCTGCTTGCAATATATCATTTTTTTAATATGACTGAAATGTTCTAACAATCAAGGGTTAGGATCCTAACAGCATGAAGTCCTCATTACATGATTTCTACACTACAGCAAAATAATGATTGTGAAGCAAGCTGTTCTCCATGTAACACTTGCAGAATAACTCATAAGACCTACCCATTTACCAGCTTCTGGTTATGGATTCAATTACTTCATGCCTCGGGTTTGTGGATGTTGGAATCATGTCATGCATCTGTCTTGAGCTGCACCATAAAAAGCATTCAAAGTGAATAAATTACAGGTGATGTTCCCCAGAAGCATTCTGAGGTTTTTGCTTCCTCCCAAGCCACTTAAGGCAGTGTCTTCTAAAAGTTTAATGAAGGTTTCATAAACCATAAAAAAGCCCACTAGAATGTCATGACCTTCTTTCTGATATTGCACAAAACCCTACGTTTTCCACAATTAACAGGGAAAAGAGCATTCCACTTGAGAGAAAGCATTTAAATGGTAGGTTATAGTCCCAAATACATATTGAAGAGAACTGAAGAGGTAATAAACAGTGTTTCAGATGGCTATGCAGATCTCTGAGAGATTTTATTTTTTCCAAACAATAGTTCTTTGTGTCGGATTAATACAGTTTGCCTCCTTCAGTATGCAGTATAAAATTGGCAAGAAGATGAAATCATAAATACTTTATTAGCAGCAAGTGACTCTAGGTACAGTTGCTGTATAGCTACTATTTCTTAAGCATATAGCAGGGGAAAATTCAGGGTGCCTGGTTGTACTTCATCTGACCTATAGCCCAATTATTTTTTTTTCCTGTTACTTTAGGATAAAACTAAGGCATACATTAACACAAGGCTGACCAAATGTTTTTCAGAAAAGCCTTTTATTTCCAAGAGGAAGGGATCCTGCTGTGCTGACGGTGTAAGAAAGCTTGCAAATGGTGAACAATGGTTGATGGGTGATCTAAAGTAATTACCAAGTTTGAAACTCAGTGTACAAACCATACCACCATTAGAGCTCAATTATTGATTGTGCTTTTATGAGAAATTTAGCATGAGCTATTGTTTGTTTGCTCTCTGGTGCCCTGGAGAATGCAGTAGGATGCTTACTTGAAAATGGAAATAATGAATTCACTTGGAGCAGGGTCTTGCACTTTTTCCTCCTCCCTTCCCCCCCGTTTCTTTCTCATCTTTACCTAGTAGAATTTCATGGAGAACAAGCTCATAAGACTATCAGTACAATCCTCACTGTCCTTATGGCAGGGAGGACTCCTATGTGCCATAGAGCCACACCTTGTGCTCCCAGCTCACACCTTGCCTTGCAGTCCATAGCAGCGCTGAGGCAACTGCAGTGTCCATGTTTCTCACAAGCACTGTGAAGTGACCTGAGGGGAAAATTAAGATTATTGTGACATGATGAGAGAGATTATGTACAGTAAATTCTTCCCTACTTCAGGAATTTTGGCTGACTGCAGCAGACTGCCTAGTATCCCTTCACCTGTGAGACAGAAGCTCTGTAATTCAGGACCACGCTTGCTGCATGTGGTCATGCACACGTGTGGGTGCTGGGATTAGACCACATAATATGGACTGCAGTAATAAACCTTTACTCTATAAAATTAGGCTTCCATACCTTGGAAAATGGTGGTGTGTCTCCTAGAGGGTGAAACGTATGAAGAGTTTCTGGATGTAGATACATTGTTTTGACACTCTCGCTGCATGTAAAATGTGTACTTGGTGGGTATGAAGTGGGAAATACTAAAGAAATTCTAAAACACCTGAGGAATTTCTAATCAATACACACAGCTCTCTTGCTTTTGAGGTATTTTACCCATTGACAAGAAAAGAACTTAAGTTATGGCTTGTTCAACTCCAAACAGCAAACTATAGATCGAAGGAGACTGGCACTCAGGTGTTACACTTGCGATCAGAAACTTAGGTGTGAGGGTTTAACAAAGATATGGCAGTGACATTTTTATGATTCTTTTTATTTTCTACCTGCTCTAGTTTTGTAGCTCTCCAAGTGTTACTTTCCTGACCTTTGCTTGATATCCCTGATTTGCAGGATGAGTCAGAGAGCAAAAAGATGCAGTTTCATGTATCGTTAATTCCTTACAACCTTGGTGTTTATCTCATCCCTTGCTGCTGTTCCTTTCAGTGTTTAGTTTTAACAAAGCTTAAGGGTTTTAAGTCTTATTTTTCTTACCCCTCCAAAATTTATGGATGTTATAAATAAAAATCATTACGTTGCAATGGCCCTAAACTGTGCCAGTTGTCCACTATATATTGGTTTTGGAGCATTTGTTATATTAAACATTCTAAGTACTCAACTTAATATAAATCACTTAATTCTGTAGGTATCACAGATATCCAGAAGAATAATATTTAGTGGATAGTGTACACAGAGAAACAAGAACTGCAGACTCTACAGACTGGATAAAATGGAAGAGAAATAGAAAAGTAGGGTGTGCTTGGTTTGTGGGGTTTTTTTGGTTTGATTTTTTTTTTTTTTTTGGTAACCAGATTTCTTGTGATTAAAGAGATCAGTAGATACCAAGCTTGGCCAGACAAGAGTCAGAAAGTCTTTAACATCCCTAACATAATTTCTTGTAGGAGAAAAGGCTTTAATTTTTTTGGGTTTTTTTAAAATCTTATGGTGTACCCTTGTTGTAGACAAATGCAAGATACATGTTGGAGGCAGGATCACTGTATTCCCTTTTCTTCCTGCAAAGTCTATCAAATGAATTCTGAATTATTGCAGCCTGTGTATGGTTTTCTGAAAGCCTTTCAGTGGCAGGACTCTTCTTGAGCCAGCAAGGAGTCATTTTTCCAAACAAGAAGCTCAGGTGGATTCCCTGATAGGTGATGAAGTTACAATGTGTGTCAGCTGTCTGTAGATGCCTGGGGGACTTTGTAACACAACAGGCTGAGATGTGTCTTCTGGCACAAGAACAAGGAATATGGGGATACGGGTTTACAAACATGGAGAATGTGGCAGAAGTGGAAATTCTCTGAGCAGGTTGGTTGAAGCCTGAGAACCTTCAGGGCATGTTATAGTCATGGTGACTGTGGAGAATTTTAGCTAGATCCAATTTTGGGTGCAGCAATGTGTATGTGGGATTGCCCACCCATAACTATCCTAGGAGATTACCTTCCCCTGCTTGTCCAATACTACTTGTTTGCTGTTATTGTTAAAAATACGACAAAGCAGTTGATCCCCTTCGACCATATTTTGCCTTCCTAAAGATTTCCTTTGTCTCCTGAGTTATTTAAATTCCATTTTGAGAAAAACCACCATTGTTTGTCACTATCCTGTCATCCCTGTCTATATACTTCTGGAAGCAGCAAGCTCCAGGCTCGGCTAATTTGCACCAGATTCGAATCCTACCTTGGAGTGACATTGGCAATGGTGGAACTCCTCAGTGCCTGCTCTGAGTCATGCTGTTATTTTGCATAGCATGGCAGGTGTCTGTAGGAAACTCCAAGTTAGCACAGGGGGTTTAGGCTCTGCATTCCTGAAACTGGGTGGTCAGACGCCACCTAATTTTGTAGGGCAAGGGGTTATCAAGAGGAGATGCTCTTCAGTTTGACTGTTAGGACTCATGGGAAGTACAGTGTGATGGTAGCCCCTCACATCTGGAAAGTAAGAGCAGAGCTCATATGTGTTGGATAGTTGTGTAAATTGGTGCAGATGTTAATTTAATAAAGAGAAGTCTTTATTTCAGAGTTGGTCTTTCGTTTTTCTTCTGTATCCAAGTCATTGATTTCCTGTAGGTTTTTACAATCATCATACAAGTACAGAAAAAGAATTGTTGTGGAATCTGACAAGAGGGTTTGGGAAAGGATAGGTTTCCCATAAAACGTTGTAGGATAGCAATTAACTTAATTGCTTTTATACTTCATTGAGATACTTTTGGTTTCTTCCTCACTACAGGAATATAATTACATAATATATGGTATAATATCTGTTTTGTTGAAGCCATTATGCTTGCTTCTTTGAGACCAGATTTTTATCTACAGTGTTTAAAACTGACTCATACAGTAGAACTGGCTATTGTTCTACAGACATTCCTAAATGTGATGAATACTGACTGTATGAGATATGCCTGGCCACTGAGCTGAGAATTACAGGTCAAACTACATTGTGGATCTAACTAATGTGTCAAAAAGAACCAAAAAGTTCAAATAAATGAACCATTTATTGCAAGATGATCAAAAGGCAGAATTGTGTAGCATAACCTTTACAAAATCCCAGCTCGCTTTAATAGTTCTGTATCTTCTAGAAAGAAACCTTGGGATTTCCATTCATATGCTTCACTAGAGGTTGGCTCTTTTGTAATCTCTTTTTCTTAAATAGGAAAGGCATTATTTGCTTTTGTGGATGCACCTAAATGGATGGATGCTTCCTGGAGTGACTGTTATGGACTTGGGTATCTACTATACCCCTGAATTATTTTCTGCTTGTAACACTTTGTGGCAGTGTAGAGCATGTGAAGTTTCACAGTGAATATTGTATTTTTATTGTCACACTGCTAGCTGTTCAGTCTTTTTGCATCTTATAAATATTTGCAGCATTATTTGTTTAAACAGAATCTTACATTTGGGTACTCGTAAGCCTTTAAATTGCATAATTCTCAGAGTACTACACAGAGCTGTTACCGTGACTATGTGGAAACACTTTTTTTCATCCATAAATAAACCCTGTGTGTGTGTGTGTGTGTGTGTGAGAGAGCATTCTAACTGCAGAACAATTACAAGTACCTGCAGAATAGAAAAGACTGATCAAAACTCTGGACTGTTGTCCTTGTATGTTTTGTTCACTGGCTGGACACACTGTAAAGCTGATCCAGACATACTGGGCAGTAAGATTGGATGAGACTTAGTGAGCACAGAATTTTCATGATGGACCTGTGCAGATTTATTTATCACAAGCATCTCTTAATAGTTGAACTCTGAACAGCTGTGCAGCCTCGACTGTAATGTTTGTAACTACATAATGTGATTGATAAAATGGAAGCAAGTCATGTGTCTGTGAGCAAAGATGGTTACTATTTCAATAACAGGAATATCATCAAAGTCTGAGACGGATGATGTGAACACTCTCATGACTCATGTATGTCCTGAAGAGCCACCCAATTATCACAGCTTCATACTGTTGAAGGCAGGCAGGTATGTGGAAAGTCTCGGATGTATCATAGATACAAAAGTAGTTGCTAGTGGTCCCTATGCTCTGATATTGAAGTTGCTCTGTAGCAGTATTTACTAAACCCTCTCTTGAAATTTTATAGATTATGCATACCCCCTCCTCTGAAAAGGTGGAAGTTTTCCCTTAAAAATACTTCGTGATTAGGGCTTGAGCCAGGTGCAAGTGTATTAGCAGTGGAAGGCTCTGGTTTGGATGTGTCACGCTGTTCATTCTCACAAGCTGGGTTTCCTGCCTGGATGCACCGCCACGGCTGGAGACACTGGGGTGGCAGGTGCAGTCTGAGCTGCTGTGGAGTTGTAGTGGAGGAGAGCGTGACATGTCCAAGGTCAGGCAACACAGCTGCACTTCTGACTGGAAAGTTTAGCTTTATCTGGATACACTTGGCTTATAATTTTGTTTCCCAGCAAAGCTGTTGCAGTTTTCCTCTTCTCTGAAGATGCTGCAATTTTTCACCTTGCAGTATTCCTGTAAATTACTTTTCCTAAAAAGTAATGTTTAGAAAACTTGTTTTCTGATCTACAGTATAGGAAAAGGCAAAGAAAACTAAAATAATGTGGGGAAAAAGCTAAGGTTTATGACCAATGTTCTTGGTTAAGTGAAGCACTACAGGATTTCTTCAGTGTCACCATTCTGTTTCTGGGACTCTAGACAAACACTGAAAGCTTCCACATGGCTGATGACTATGTTGTTCTGCTAATTGTAACAACACTGTGTCTGATGTGAGTGTATGAAGCTGAAGCCATTTAAATGATTTCTCTTAGGCCACTGAACCCCCATTTGATGGTAATACGTTTTTGGTTGCTACAGCTCTATGCTGGATTCAGAGTAGTGACCTGTAGCTGAGAGGCTCCATATCCCAATGCCTGTCCCCTGAGTTAGCCAGTCTTGGCCTGTTTTCCTGCTCTAGAGTTACTGACTGAAACAGGCAGCAAAGAAATCATTCTGTGGCTCATATTTCCACTTGGGTTCAGTGATCAGGATCACAACACAAATAAGTGTATCGAACTGAAAGGGTCTTTCTGCTTTTTTCAAATGTTCTGAGATATAAATGTTACAAAAGCACTGTGTATTCCAATTAAACTTAAACAGCAGCTCTAGCAGGAGCAACTGCTGTGCACTCACAGGATAAATCAGCTTTCCTACTGAGCTCCACAGCATAGTTAGAAAAGGAAAATCTATTTCAGCAAAACCTTCATAAAAACTGTATGCTTTTTCTGTTTGTCTGTCTTGTTTAGTCCTTCTCATGTCATTCTTTTTTTTCACATATACTGAATACCTGTGACTGTGGGGTCTTAAACAGTGTCATGTCTGCATCACCTTTTGCAGGCAGATGATGGAACAGGCTGGGCTTATCAACTTAGAGTTTTACTTCTACTCCACATCCCATTAGAACGTTGTGCAAGTTGTTCTTTCCTGTAAATGGGCATAAGGATTCTTTTGCTGTTTGGCTCCTTTTCTGCCTCAACTGGAAAATCTTTGAGCCAGTGATATTTTATTTTATTTTTTAAAGTTGTTTAACCCCCAGCTACTATGCTGAGTCCTGAACTAGATTCTAGCTGGGGAGAACTATTGTGGAACTGAATAAAATCTGGTTTATTGTCCTCATTTTTATTGGTTCTATCCAAGCCATAACTACATCTGAAGCCATGGAATTTGGCTTATTTATGAGTAGGGAATGATCCATTTTGAGTAGCTGAGTGCATGGAAATGTGCACAAAGATAAGCCCCCAGTAGAAGACTCACTGTATAAGAAGTTGTGATCAGTGGCAGCTCTGTTAGCCACATTTTAAGATAAAAGATGTTTTTCACACTTAGCAGAGCAATCCAGTGTTGCTATTCCTCCTGTGGTGCATCAATAAAAAGCACTTTTCACTTGGCCAGCTACAGATAGCATGCATTCCTCTTAGTGATATTTCTTCTTGCCTCTTGGTACTGTAGTGTGGATAGAAATGACCTTAGCAAAGCATATTAAAAACTGACAGTGGCTTGTATGATGCTTTGACCATTAGTACTGTCATAGCCAAAAGGCTCAGACAGCCAACTGTGCCCTTCTGTAATCTCCAACCTGACCAAAAAGAGAATAGATTTAATTAAAGCTATTATGGAAGTAGCACTGCATAATGATTTTCCCTGAGATGGCCAAAGCCCCATTTGTTTGAGGATAATACAACTTCTTCTGTTTGAAAGGCTATAGTTCTCTATGTTAAATGTAATAACTGAAATTTTATATCTGCTAGCCTGGTTGTTCCAGGCATAAAATGAAAACCAACTCTGTATTTACTCAGACCATTTCTGTTGTTTGAATCACTTTATGGATACATGAAAGAAAGTCTGATGAAATGAATTATGGATATAAAAAATAGCAAGAGTAACGTGTATTTCAGATTTTTATATTGTATAAAGGGAATCTTGGGAGTTCAGCTTTTCTCTTCTGCCCCCCTTTTCTTGCCTGCTTTTTTTTTTTCCCCAATGCCTGTGAAATTGAGATGAGGACAAAGATAGATATTAAAAACTAGTTTTCCTGCCTCAGAATAGGAAGGATTGTATGGCAGCAGGATGCCCTGTGCATTGCAGAAAGGGGGTAGCAATCAATAATAATGAAATTTTAAAGGTACATCATTTTACAAAATACATCAGTGGGACAGTAATCTGGAGGATGTATATGCAGTTTTGCAACAGGGGGAGAAGTTCTAAAGTATCAATTAGCTAACACTAATTGCCAGATTATTTCTCCTCAAGCACGTGAATGTAATGAAAAATGCACAGTGTTGCAATGAACTAAAAAAGAAAACTGTTAAAGTGCTACAACTTGAGGGGAATAGTGCCACACTTTGGAAAATGGACATCTTCAGATGTATATTTTTTCCATATACCTGATTTATTGGCTTAACAGGTAGTCATAATGATTGTACCTGAAGTAGTGATGACTCAGAAAGACTCTGCCTTTGCAAGAAAAATAGGAAAATAAATGGACATAGATTTACATCTACCTCAAGCAGAAGGAAGAGGTACCTGAAGGGTTTATATGTGTAATTAGCAGGTTATCCTTAATGTAGAACTGCTTAATAGATATGTAGCTATGAGCCTGTGTTGTATTCTCTGGAAGTAACAGGGAAGTAAGCCACCAAGAGACAAAATCTGAAAGCAAACAAAGGTTGTTGTATGATTAATGTTTAGAGGAGAGCTGTTGGATGATGGTATTGAGCTGATTATAAGCATGTCTGTGGAAGTAATCTTTCACATTAAAGTATGCATCACCTCGGATTTGAAATGGGATTTGTTATTTTTTTACTGATGTCTTACAAAGGCATGTAGTGATAGGACAAGGGGGTAATAATTTGAAACTGAAAGAGGGTAGATTTAGATTAAATACAAGAATGTGATTCTTCACTGTGAGGGTGGTGAAGCATTGACACAGGCTGCCCAGAGAAGCAGCCTTCTCCCCAGAAGGCCAGGTTGGTTGTTTGGTTTTGTTTTTTTAAAAAAAATTAGAAACATACTACCGTTCAGTCAAAAACCTAAAGTCATATTTGAGATTTTAAGTTCCAATGTAAACTCTTGTTTCAAAAGAATGCAGTACAATCTGCAAAGCCAGCTGGTTCTGCCTTTCAGACATGCTGATGTTCATCTCGGAGCAGATGTAAGAATTTCCCAATGATTCTTCTTGATACAGAGTCCCTTAATTACCAAAGTTCTTGGTAGCAGTCCTTTAGGTGACTGGGGTTTATTTCTGGCTTTTGAAGAGGTAAGCTTTTGCACAGAAGATTGTTATACTTGTTTTAACATGATTGCTTTAAACACTGTAAGATATTGATAATATTTCTTGAGCACTAGGACTTCCAGACACAATCAAAAGATGGGACCATTCTCTACAGACCTTACTGTCTAAGAAGAAACTTTGAGGCAGTAGGAAAAAAGAAAGGCTGGAAAACATTTACTGTGTTACTTTTTTTCCCCCAAACTGAGAGAAATGAATTCATTATAAAGCCTGACAGTATTTCTAAAGCTCAAGCTACTCTGTTTAAGGCTTATATTTTTCATCGTCTTCTACCGTAACATCTCCAGCAATATCCTGTGAAATAGGAAGAGTCAGTTTGCAGATACGGTGTCACTCCAGTTTCATGGATAGCTGTCTATAGCAGGAGGTCACAAGGGAATGGAATCAAAAAAGACATCCCAAGCTTGTCTCCTGTTTCCTCTGAAGAATAACACATCCTGCAGCTGTCAAAATTACACAATACACTCTCAGAAAATAGCGGTGATGAGGCTAAAATGCTTCCTTTCTTGAGAATTAAAATACCATCATTAACTGTGGATGTTTGATCGTGGGCCAGCTATTACTGACTCTTATTGGGTTCATTTATTAATATGAAAAAGTAAACATTTTCCAGGTTTAAGTATTGCTTTCATTTGATATGTTTATTGCTTCTAATTATGAACTGAAATGTACTGGATGTAAAAATGGGATAAAAAAAGTAATGACATTTGTTGTAATCAATACAATTTAACACAAGATTTTCTTAGGGATTAGATAGCATTCTTTTTAATAACTTGAGTAATAATATTTGGGCTTACTTAATAATGTATGATTCCTCGTATGCTTTACCTTTCTTTTAACCACCTACTATATTTCCTGGTTTAGGAACAATTACAAACCCAGGGATTGTACAGTCACAAAATTCAAGTGCCAAATGTTGGCTTTTTTGCATATTTTAAAAATCATTTGAGCTGAAAAGGGCTTTCTTCTTAGAGAGCCTGTAATTTTTACCAAATTATGTAAATATTATTTTGGTACAAGCAACATATTTTTATAAATTCAAAACAGTTCTTTCAAATGTTTGCACAATTCATCGTTAATTGTTACAGACTTTTGAAACAAAGAATTATTTTTATTGGGGGAAATGGAAACCTTTTATTTCTGACTGTGGAAGACACTTCCATGTCTACTAATTTTTGTCTGAAGTTTTTTGGTAAAAGAGACACAATTTTGTAAAGCTTTTTCATTTTTCACTGGGTGGCATTTTTCCAATGCTTTAGTGAATAACTTACATTGAAATAGGTGGTATGAGTGTGCTAGAAAAGGTTTGTATGGGGAAACTGAGCATTGGTGGTAATTGAATATTTGGTTAAAATATTTAAGTTCCTTCCCCTGCTTCTGCTGGTTAGAAATTCATTGTGCTATAGGCACCCTGCTCATGCTTACTTAAACTGATAGAGGCAAAGTAATTTGCTTTTAATCTTTTGAGAATTAAAATACAATATATACCTCAGTGTCTAACATTATAGTAAATTAAAATGTCAGCATTAACTGCTCAGTTCCCTTATACAGCCTTATGATCTCAGCTCTGTTAAGGGTCTCACAAGCTGTCAGTATTTACTTGCAGTGTTCACATCTTTGTATTTTATTGAATGGAATTTACTGAATTACATCAGAGTTATGGTAATATTTATTACTACTAAATGCTAAATTGTGACTTATCTTACCTATTACACTGTTTTCACTGTAAGCTTAGTCTGTTCTAGAGATTTAATTGAATCATAGAGTTGCCTTGGTTGGAAGGGACCCTTTAGATCATCAAGTCGACCATCACCTGTCATCTGCTACTAAACTATGTCACTCAGCACCGCATCCAATCGTCTTTTAAATACCTCCAGGGATCACTTTTCACTAGGGAGAAAAGGTAAGCCCCTGCCTCTCCGCAACCTCCTTTCAGGTAGTTGTAGAGAGCAACTAGATCTTTCCTCAACCTCATCTTCTCCAGACTAAACAGCCCCAGTTCCCTCAGCTGCTCCTAGTAACACTTGTTCTTCAGTCCCCTCACCAGCCTCATCACCCTTCTCTGGACATGCTCCAGCACCTAAATGTCTTTTCTGTAGTGAGGGTCCCAAAACTGAACTGCAGTACTCAAGGTGGGGCCTCGCCAACGCTGAGTACAGGGGGACAATTACTCCCCTAGCTCTACTCATCACACATTCTTAATACAGGCCAGGATCCTGTTGGTGGTCTTGGCCACCTGGGCATGCTGCTGGCTCATGTTCAGCTGGCTGTCAATCAACACCCCCAGGTCCTTCTCTGACAGGCAACTTTCCAGCCACTCTTCCCTAAGCCAGCAGCACTTCCTGGGGTTATGATGACCCAAATGCAAGACCCGGCACTTGGCTTTGTTGAGCCTGATCCCATTGGCCTTGGCCAATTGATATAGCGCGTCCAGATCCCTCTGTAGGGTCTTCCTACCCTCAAGCAGATCAATGTTGCTATCCAACTTAGTGTCATCTGTGAACTTACTGAGGGCGCGCTTGATCCCCTTCTCCAGGTCATTAATAAAGACGTTAAAGAGAACTGGCCTTGGCACAGGGTCCTGAGGAACACCACTGGTGACTGGCTGCCAACTGGTTTTAACTCCGTTCACCACCACTCTCTGGGTCTGGCTGTCCAGCCATTTTTTTACCCAGCAAAGAGTACACCCATCCAAGTCAAGAGCAGCCAGTTTCTTTCTGAGAATGCTGAGGGAAACAGTGTCAAAAGCTTTGCTAAAATCCAGATAGACAACATCCACAACTTTTACCCTTATCCACAAGGTGGGTCATCTTAGCAGAGAAGATCAGGTTGGATGAGCACGACCTGCCTTTCATGAACCTGTGCTGAGTGGGGATTTCAGAACAAATAAAAGATTTTCATAACCTTGTAGCAGATGTATGAATATGCTTCTAATTACTATTCACTGTGCAAAATAAGTTTGTATAAGTTTTATCTTTTGGTATGTTCCCTTGGTATCTACACCAGACAGTATAACTGCACAGGATCATGTTTATGGGCTGGCTGCAGCTTACCTACTCTGACTTTTGATAGATTTTTAGGTGGAGCAGCTTAGACGTGCACCTCAATTGGTATCTTCCATTGATGTTGGTAAGAAGTTTAGTTCAGAGACAATATTTAACCTCCCTTTGGATAGGACTCCACACAGACAAATTCACTGTATGAAAATGAAGCAGAGATTCATCTAGCTATTGAAATAGTTAGCTTCCCATTGACTCTAGTTTTCTACTATTTTCTTTTCCCCTTTATTTTGTAGGGCTGTGTCAGTAGCATCTACCAGGAGGCATGTTGGGCTGCATAAAAGTTTGTGGTCAAAAGTAAAAACTAGGCAGGACTTTCTGTGCAATTCCACGCATTGTGCTTACTGTTGTCAGTACTATCTCAGGCTTTGTATGGCCAGGCAGTTCCTGAAGACAGACTCTTCTTAAAATTTAAAAACTCTTTAGTTTTGATAACTGTAAAACAGTATTTTTCCTCTAAACTATTCCTTTCAAGGGATTTTCCATAGTTTGACATTATGTCATTTATAATTATCCTATTTACTTGGGCTCTGTAATCTTTACTTTCTATTAACACATAGTCATTGCAAGACAACCTTAATGTATTAGGTCTTTAAAAAAAATTGCCTGCTATTAAATACCTATTACAAGCGTAGATGTTCTTTAATTAAAGCACAGAGGAGGAAAAAATAGTTTTCTAGTATTTAGAGAAATATTCATAATAAGCTGACATGCTCCAGTTCTGGAGTCAACAAGGAATGAGAGAATCCTATTTAACTCAAGGTCATAGAAGAGAGTTTATTAAAAAGGGCTGTGTTTCTGAAGTGCAATGCCAAAGTGCTTATGTTTTTTTAAATACATGAAGTTTGAAAGGTAGAATGGTCTAATGTGTTTTGCAGTTCCTCAGTAATATGTATCATCACTGAAAAATAGTTTTGCTTATTCTTTTTTTCATTAGTAAAGTTGTAACTGGGTGAGCTTTAGGAGGTTGAGAATGTGACTTCTGAAACAAGTGTCAGAAAATCATATCCATTTAAACTTTTGGTATCTCTCTTCAGACTGTGTACCAGTTCTTGCTTTTCTGACACTCAGGCCCTGTCCCTGTAGTTAATCTTGCAGAGCTGTTGGGAATTTTAATGTGCTATGGGTCACATAAGCTTCAGAGTCCATTAAAACAGAATACAGGCTAGCAGTTGGATTAAGAGACTATTTATGTCTCTTGTTTTTAATAATTTCACGACTGAATCTTCCAACTACTTAAATGCTGAAACAGCACAGGCAAAAGTGTTGGTGCTGGACTGGCTTATCAGTGGATTTGATTTGGGTTGGTTAAGAAGACAGTGGATCATCTTGGAAAGATAAAAGCAGAGCAAGAAGAATCAATAAAATTATTTATTTATGAAATGAAGCCTGCTGGATAAAGGTCTAATTGTCAGCTAGTCAGCTAGATGTGGCTGAGTAGTTTTGACTGGTGTGATGCAATTGGAATTGGTAGCTGTATATGCTAGGTATAACTGGGGGTACTAAACTGCTGTACATTGAAGGCAGCCTGTCATCACAGCGACCAGACATGCCAAACAGCAGTTGTCCCCCTCTAGGGCCTTGTTACTGTTAACCCTCTCTGGGGGATGCAGGAGTGAGCCCAGCCCGTGCTGGGGCCATTTCTTTGCGAGTACTGACCTGCAGGAGCTGGAGCCTGTGGTGCTGAGCAGAGGACGGTGGCAGTGCCCTTCCTTCCATGGCCCTGCTGGGTAGGAGTGTGGGGACCAGCTCTGAGGGTGGATGTGCAGAACCTCTGATCTCTATAAACACTCTCTGCTAAGGATATTGCTGCCAGTTCTCTAGGTTCACATGGACTTGGGCAGTGTAAAATACAGACATGTCCCTTCTCAAAACAATCACTTAGTTGGCCCTGACAGGAAACAAGCAAGTATGTCAATCGTGGCTGTAGGGCAATGAAGGGAACCCAGTATATGATTTTATAATACTTTCATTATTTCACAGGAGAGAGTCTTTTACATAAACGGTGGGTGACAAATTCAGGAGCTGAATTTCAGCACTGATGAGACAATTCATGTAAATTTCTTTTGTGTAACTCTTTCCACATATATTTGGAACAATAATATATTTGTATCTGATGTACACTTTTTTTTTAGCCTTCATGCTGTTACTTTGTCTTCTTGCCTTATGTTGGGCAAGGATTTTGTGCTGTTACTTCTGATCAAAACTGCATTACAAACAACTCCACCTACTTATCTGCCCAGGAGTGAATAAGCAGCATCCTGACATTATTGGACCAACATGATTTGGATTTCAGTGAGAAATATAGATGTGAAGGACAGTGACAGAAATATTATTGTTAGGTTATCAAAAAACTGATGGTACCTTGCAAGCCTGCTCAGAGATCTGAAATGATGTAATTTCAGCTGGATGGATTAGTTGTCAAAACTTTGAAAGTACATGAGGAAGGTAATTCATTGTAGGATTTTTTAGCTCTGGGTATATTGCCAGTAGAAATTTTTTGTGTGGCATGAATAATTTGCCAACACTCAGATCTGTAGGAGGTAATGAGAATGAAGATTTTGTGTTAGTACTTCCTTCTGTATTGTGATCTGACCTACTTGGCTCCTTTCAGTTGTATGTCAGTCTTGTTCTGGCTTTTAAAAAAAAAGACAAGAGCATTGTTTTTCTTTACCTACCATATTTTGTCTGAGCCTTCCTCTTAAAATACATCCCTGACAACTGTCCCATTTCTCGTGCTTTGAAAAGAAGGTGGTTACGGTTCCCAACCACACTCGGTGCAGTTTGAAAATAAAAAGATATTGCTCTGTCAAATGCTGAAAGAAATCTTCCTTTTCAAAAAGCAGAAGAAACTGCCTAGCTGGAATTAAACAAGGGCAGGAAGCGAAGGATTAGTTTATTTTATGAAGTCTGGTGAATTTTGAGAATAAGTACTTTAAAATATGTGATATTGAAGCTTTTCTAATTCCAGACAGATAAGAAATAATAGTTACATATTTCAGTTTCAAAGACAAAAGTAACCTTTTATCACCTAATTTAACAATCTTCTTAGTAAAATGTCTTGGAAGAATGTGAAATGTTATTTAAATAATAAAAAACCACCATCTTTGAATAGCAGGGTTTTTTTAATTGCCATAATCAAAGTCCAAACACACTTCCCTGCTTGCTTTAAATAGAATCCCTTAATGACAGGTTTTTCCTTAATGAGGAGGAGAACAAAGGGAACAACTCTTGAGTGTGTCAGTGTGACTTCAATATGACGAAAGTTCTGATTTTTGACAGACTTCTCGCAGAAAACAGGGAAACTGGAAGTGGTTTAATGAATGTGTAACTATGAATTGCTAGTTTGCATTTTAAAATATAAACACTTGCTAGTATTAGCATTTGAATATATGTTTTAAATAGGGAAAAAAAAGCTGAAGAAATTTTACACTGTAGATCACATAATGTGTTAATTCACACATCTTTTTGATAAATAATGCAAAATGTCTTTTAAAATTGGGCATTCTTGTTGAGTTTACTAATCTTTGTGAATTTTGTGAGTGATAGATTAATTACACAAGTCATGGAGTTTTTCAGAAAAGTCTTGTTCTAGTACTTGGTGCTTTCAGAAGGGCAGACCTCTAACAAATTCATTAACAAACAACGACAGTTAGTGTGCCTTAAATTCACATGATGAAGTTAACTGATGCATAATCGGACTTAATAGGAAAGGAGAAGATAATCCCATACTTAATGCTGATCAGCTTTTCTGCAACTGACTAAACCTCAAAAATGTTCTCTGTGTGGCCCTTTGTAGAGAGAATTGTAAGCTTTAATAAAAGAGATGACTTTGGTATTAACATCTAAGCAGTAATTCAGGTAAGATATACAATGTTATAGCAGGGATAGAAATCTGGTTTTACTATTGGATCTCAAAGTAACTTTAGTGAGTCCCATTTATTTTCTGAGGAATCATTTGTTTTCAGAAATAGCTGGATCATGTAAGACTTAAGAGAAGTGAATCCTTATGCTGCTAAAAAAAATTTAGATACCTTTCCAGTGTGATAGCCACATAGTTACTCTGCTGCAATGTCTCCCACGCCTTCAGGGGGAGCTGTACTGTTGCAAGAGTGTCTGCCTGTGTCTGCAGAAAGCCAGGAAAGGGTAACAGGGTAACTTGGGGGTGGGATGGACTTTTCCAGCTTAATAAACCTATTCTTGTAGCTTTCCCCTAAATTCCTTGTAGCTTAAAACTATGCAGATGTTGGGTGAGACAAGGAAGGGCATCCAGGTGGAGCTGGCAATGACAGGGCAGCGAGAGGATCCAGTGGAGAGCAGCCTTGGCTGCTGGAGTGGCTGCTCTGGAGCCGTGAATTCAGAAATTGGCATGCTGCCCAGGAGGTGTTTTCAGATAGGAAGAAATGTTTGCACTCCTACAAGCTTTTTGCTATTCTGTCAAACTGTACTTAATTTTACAGTCATAGGCTGCTCCAAGAATAATTATAGTTTTAAAGCAATTACTATGATTGCATACTAAGACTGATTATTGTTTGATATCAGTTTAATTGGAGAGGAACTGGCCACCAGTTTTTGAATAGTAGGAATCCTTTTCATGTGTGTTCTGCCATCTGCATAGCTATGAATTGCAAAAACACATGGGTAGAATCATGGCTGTTATCTGAAACTTAAATAAGATACAGGGCTGGGGAGTGTCTTCCTCTAGTCCACCCCTCCAGTAGTATCTGCTGGGAAGGTGACTTTGCAGAAGCAGTTTCCTAAGACTGCTCTCCCATCTGCTCCCTATTCTCTCGGCAGCATTTGGTACAAGAGCGAACTCCAGTATGAAACTGTGCTCATTATTAAAACAGATTATAATTTCCACGTCATTCTCCCTATTCCCCTCACCCCCCTTCCAAGTCTTTGATAATAATCTAGTCTCATAATGAAATTCATGAGGTTGCAACAACAAAGGAGCTCATAGAAGAGAACGGGAGCTTGTCAGATGGTATAGATTTGCATACTAATGAAGATGATGTTATTCATATTACAAAAACATGGTAGTATCCAAATGCCACTGAAATGGGAAACGATGGATCATGATTAAACTCCACGAACAAGTTTAAAAATATATTTTACAATATACCTGTGTCTTACAACTGCTGAAGATAGAAGTAAACTGGGTTCCTGTAACTGAATTATTTTGATTTGCGTGTCATTCAAGAAGGCCAATAAATGCAGACCTGCAAGATGTTTTATTGTCTGTATTTTATTGGAAAAGGGAGTTCACAACTTCAATTTTCTTTCAAGCCATAAAGGCTGATGACAAAAAGTACACTGGGTTGGAGTTTGTAGGAATGATGTTCTGAATGTCATGCCTTTGAATTCCAAGACAGGAGGCTTATCCATTGTTGAGGTTTTATTCCTGTCTTTGCTATTGGATTCATGACTTGACCTTGGACAACGTTACGATATTTCCCTTTGCTTCTTCAGTATGATATCTTCCTAGATTACACTGAGACCAGAAAAAGGACAAAACAGAATTAAAGCCTCTACAGATTACATAGTGGGCTTTCCACATTCCATGTCTTCTGAACAGCTAAAGGTCTTGGTTTACTCCAAGAAGAGCACCTGGCATTTTGCCAAGTCTCATATCAAATGAAAATTTGAGCCATGTTTTTCTGAGCTAAATTGCCTCTACTTTTTGCTTTACATAACAAGGATGCTTGTGCAGACACACACATGATGCTCTTGGAGCAAGATGGTGCTGGATTACGTCCACTCTACATAAACAGAAACTTGTCTGAAAGTGCAGGGCAGTAGACAACCTTGCTTCCAGTGGATCTGTCTTACAATTAAAATACAGAACAGCAAGGCTACCCCTGTTACATGCAGCACTGTGATTTTTGCTGCAGTTCTGCAAATTGAAAGTGCATGTTTATGAGGAAGATGAGGAGGATGAGGTTGTCACAATAGCTGGCTGCTGTGAGAGGCTTGTTCTGTAGCTCCAACACCAGAAAAAATTAACTCGGTATAAGAGGTGCTTCTGTCAGTCATCAGGAGAGTTATGAAAAAGCTCGAGTGTCTCGTAGCTTGGGTGCGATTGAAGGTGGTGATGTGTTTGGGAAGATTTCAATGAGTCTTAGAGACCATGATAAACTTGAGTGAAATGTAGTGTTTGTCAATGTTTTTGAGCCTAACAAAGCAATTTGTACTTTTCTGTTACACTCTGTAACTTATCAGGGTCATTTTTCCCAAGTTAAAGTTGTCCAAGCCTTAAATCTAAGTCAAGGACGATGCTTTGACAATGAAGCCTGATAAGGACAAATTGCACCCTGCAGTCAGATTGGTGTAGTCTTGGCGTGCTCAGGGTGGGAGCGGGACACAGCAACGTGCACCTGGGAGGTCTGGAAACCAGGTGCTAAAAAGTCCAGCATCACACCTTTGCCTGCTGTAAGGGTTTGTGCGTATTCGTGGTGTTTCTGAAGGAAGGGTGGGATGCAGCCAGCCATTTTATGGTCTGCTGCTTGTCAGCCAAGCTGGAAAATGTTAATACAGGAGCCAAGAGGGGGAGGTGGTAGATGCTGAGCATCATCAGAGGACTCTACTGTCCTGTTTCACAGCCTGGGGGATCATGCCGGCCCACAGCCGGTTTCCTCAGGCCCTATGTAGGGAATAAGGATGGCTCCGTTTTGCAAATGCCTCTGTGAAGAGAGCCATGGATTCATGTTCAAATATTTTTGTAGTGTTTCTCTTTATAAAATCTTCCTTAAGCAGATATTTCTTTCATATTGAATTTTAAATAATAAAAGTGTATAATGTGTTTCACATTAGAAACAGCTTAATTCTTTTTAAGGATTGTGGAATAGTTTTTCATAATATTGTCCTATGTTTAATAGCCTTTGTGAGAGCTTGAAAGGTTTCTGGTATCCTTTTCCTTTTTCTCCCTCTAACAAAGGGTTTTCACTTTACTGTTAATATGGATTAATGAATCTGCATTAAATAAAACATGTAGGAAAGTGACAGTTTTGACAGCCTAAATTGTACTCATTTGTGATGCCTTCCTTCGGAGGCATTGATGAGTGAGCAACAGTTCCTTATAGTGCTCCTTTATCTGATCAAAAGCTTTTTAAATTTGAGAGAACTAATGCAGCATGGCAACCTGGGAAGAGAAGACAGCTTGTTTAGTCTCCCCGTTCAGCGCAGGAATCTTCCCTGTTCACTGGTGTCTGCCCCATCACAGACCACAAGATGGCTGATGGTACCTGCAGGGTGAGCTATGTGTAGGGGACACTGGGACGTGTACTTCCCAATGAACAACCGCACTGAGGAATGATGTGGATCTGCTAGTGGGGCCTCTGACAGACTGACTATTCTCTCTGGCTGCAAGGGATGCATGTCTCTAAACCCTCTTCCTTCAGCTTACTCTTCTCTCAGGCTGCCTTCGCATCTTTCCTTCAGAGTGGCTTTTCATAAAGGTCTTTCAGTGATGAGAGGAACCCCTTGTGAGGTTGTCACAACTGCATGTTCAACTGCTATGTACATGAGCATGGCTGTCAGGTTCTGGGTCAGGAAAGAAGCTACCCTGGAAGCCAGATTGACTTGGTCGCAGGTGGTAGAAGTGGGGGGAATTACTTCTTATCACACACTAGGGCAATTGGGCAGCCCTCAACAGATACTGCAGAGAGGTTGTGCTAACTCCTTGGGTCAAGGCACAAAGACACGGGTCAGATGAGTCAGACTAGAACAATGAGCTCTGGGGGCAGAGGGACCAATCTGTAAAAATGTCACTAGATATTTGAGACGAGTTTGTAAAACAGTGCCAATCATTTGTGAAGCAAATTCAGCAAAATGTTCAGGTTCCTCTTAGGAATGCCTGAAACAAGGTTCTTTAGACTTATTCATTTGACAACATTTTGGATTGCCAGATATTCTGACTGCAAGGTAGAAGACACAGTACTTCATTTCTGACTTTTAATGCTTAGGAAAACAATGGCAAACAAAAGTTTAATACAGTTTTGACTAAGACCGTAGTTCTCTCTGACTTTCTCAGTATTGACAATGATCCAGTGCCTATTTCCCAGCGTATGCATTAGTGGCCTTTAGACAAAGCACAGCAGTAGCCTGGTATTTAACAGCACAATAATTGCATGACAACATCATTTAATGGAAGCCTTGGTAGAACTAGAAGCAAAATAACTCTCTTGCAGCTTTTACTGTGTTCAATAAGACCTATTTTTAACATATTTTCCAAGGAACTATTGGTGACTGTTTTGCAAAATTTATACTTCCCCCCCCCCCCCCCCCCCCTTAAATGTACCACAGTGACTGTATTTAGTATGGAGAGCTGGGGTGTTTACTGAAGCCACAGTTCTCCTTCCTTCCCCATCTCAGTTCTGTTAACAGCAATCTACACTGTGCCTGGGAGCCTGGAGCTGGGCTGAAATGTTGGCTCACTGAGTCTGCACAGTTCACTAGTACATTCAGATACCAAAGTCAGTCTTAGTTGTGGTTTAAATAGCCTATTAACATCACTGAGATTTTTATGGTACTGGGGCTGAAGCTTCCTTTTCTTCCCCTCTGTTTTTCCCCTGAAATCACGGTAGTTATGAGGAGGTTGCTTTATGCAACAGAAAAGAATTCATTATCTGCGAGAGAACCAGTTTCTACAAAACTTAACTATTGGGGTCAGAAACACTTCACTTTCTTCTTCCAAACAGAAATGTCAATACAATTCTTTTGAACTGGTGCATAACTTTGAATGAGTTCATAGCAGGAAGTGCTATAATAGCCTCCATTCACTGCTGTTGCAACCCACTCTGGTTCTCATCCAAGGGAGATGTGCCATTGACCAGATCAGGGCTCTTGCTTCATCCATATGAAGCAACATCTACTTGTAAGGAGTGTATATGCCCCACTAACAGTGAAGTCTGATTTTTTATTTTTTTTTTTTTCTCCCTGATGTGTGAGGCTGCTTTGCAGATTTCAGAGAGGATTATTTCTGATTTGACAGAGACAACAGAAGAAAATTGGCTCCTAGAAATATCTGCTTATCCTTAATCTTTGTGGTAATCTCTCGTGGAGTTACAATAGGCCAGGGCAATCTGATATAACTTTGAAGCCTACTCTGCTTTGAGTAGGAGGTTGCTCTGGAGACCTCCAGAGGTGCCTTACAACCTGAATTTTTCTGTGATGCTGTGACACCCATGCAGTTTAGTAGGTCATCGCATTTCTACTATGTTCATATTTTGTACAGCTTAATGCTGCCTTTCACAGCTCCCTGGAAAAACACTTCACCTTCCTCGGGAAGCGTTAGGGTCTCTGTTGCGCTTTTTAATTATTCCCAAAAGAATTAGGGATTTTATGTTTCACACTGAACGGTACTTTTGAGCAGACCTACAAGGCATGGCTGGGCTTAGGGAGTTGGTGGGAAAAGCTCAATAGAGGGGAGTGTTCAAAAGAAAAATCTAAGTTGAATCCTGGTACTTAAGAGGTGATAGGTCTGAAGCTGCGCTTCCTTACTCGTTCCAGTGTGATCATGATTTAAATTACCTGTCTGCTGTTTCCTTTCTATAAGGATTTTGCCTGTAAGTGGTGCCTAAAGCCATGTTCTGCAGAGCCAAAGTTTTGCTATTTGAGGTTCAATTGATTTCTCCTTCAGTTCAAAGGGAAAGCTCCAGGACACCAACATCAGTGGTGTGACATTGCAGATGCTGGGCAGCTGATGTTAAATGCATTGCACGTTTGGATCTTTTCCTGTGGCTTTCCCTGTGCTCTGATGCCTTTTGCAATTTCTGAATTCTTTTCCTCATCACAGACCCATTCCCCTTTTAGCTCTTTTTATTGTATAAAGCTCTCTTTTTAAAAGGGGAAAAAAAAAATTAAAGGTCTTTCTGTACTCAGATTCATTATTGTGTGTCTGGTTTAAGTCTCTCTTGCTTCCTAAAACAATTACCTCAATTTCAGATCTACTTGTGTATTAACAGCTAATCATCTTTTTACCCTCTGGTCTTCATGCCCTTCTTCACACAGTTCCTGACCCCTTTATCAGCGTGCCTCCCCTCTTTTGTTCACAATTTAATTTTTGTATTATTCTGTCGTCTTTCATCTCCCCGTGCTATGCATATTTCAGTCCAGATTCTCCTCTATCCAATTAACTTTATTCTATTTCCTCTGCCATTTGAAGAAGCTTCACTGATGAAATGGTTCCCATAATAGAATTCCCTTTTGTGTTGCTCGATCATATAGGCCCAACCACCCACTGAAGTCAGTGCCACAGCCTGCCTGGCAGCAGTGATACAGACTGTAGCTCTAGATAAGGTACCGTGGTGCTGTTTTGTGCCAGTTCCAAACAAGCTCTTTGGGGTTGCAGTGAGCCATGTTACAGATTGCCAGCGTGGTTAGAGATGGGAAAGGAGTGTCATACCCACTAACATTTCCTCACACACCACAGCCAGCCTCAGGAGGGGAATCTTCAAAGCTGGAGCTATATTAAGAAAATGGACTGTGCAACTAACAATATTTTGATAAGATTTTTCCTTCAAAAAAGCCCTTGATTTACTGGTGGGAGACTTAATGCATGAGGGGTTTGACTCCATGAATGAAAAAAGAATTAACTTCTAACTTTACATGCAAGTTGGCAGAATTTTAACGAAGGAGCCTTGTTAGTCTTTGTAGCACTGCCAAGCAGTCCAACAGCACTGTACAGCATGCAACCAACAGTCGTGCCTACAAGCATGGTCTACTCCTGAATGTTGTAACCAACTGTCTCTAGACTGGAACCCTCTGGTGAGGATCTCCTTTCTCTGATAGATCACTTAGAATTTCCTATAGACCTTTGCCTTTCCACCAGTTTTAGGAACTTCAGAATACAGGTCTGAACTTTGCAACATGAATATCTCTAATGCACTTTGGCATCTTTCATTTTGGATTCTCCAGTTTCTCCTCCCAATAATTCAGATAATTACGTTAGAAACAGTGTTTTTCCTTTTAAACTGCAGATTCCAGCATTTTCAAATAGTTGTTCAGAGGGGTTTCTGTGAGACTCATGTACAATTCCTGTAAGTTCATGGGAAAACATAGATGAAGTCATAACTGTGTGTTTATCCCTAACCAGAGTTGCAGTCACACAAAACAAACCCATCTGATAGTGCTTTTAACTCGAATTCCCTACATCTGAAGTTACAACAGCTTGGTTAATTACTGTTAAGGCCATTTATGAGGATTCAGGTTAGTGCTGACAGGTTAATGTTTTACTGCTGACAGTCTTCTAACACCTTCTAATTTTTCATGTCAGCCTGGAGAGACAGACAAATTCTCCTGTAATTTACTACAAAGAGATCATAAAACAGAGCAGCTCTGAAGAAAGATCCCCAGTGGTCTTTTAATGCCCTGTACAGCAAAATCCTCTCTTTGAATTTTAAGTGAATTTGTCCCTGAGACTAGTATCTTCGCTTTTTGCATTGCTCTAACTCAGTTTTAAAACCAAATCATGTAGACAAGTGCAAAAGCCTTGTTTCTGATTGTGATTTTAAAGAGAATTCATTAAAAATCAAAATAAGTCACAGGACCTGGCTTTTCTCTTGGGCCTCATCTAAACCAGCAGTGGGTGACACTAATGTCACCCACTACATCAGACATCGTACATGTAACGTTAATGTATGTAACATGTTACTGTATGTATGCCACTTTAACCAGTGTTATTCTGGTGGATGTTCAGAAGTGTAATGCCTGATTTCTAGCAGCAGACATACACACCGAATTGATCTGAAGGCATTTTGTAACTTTGATGTTCTGCGCTTGTGTGGGTTGTTTTGCCATGAATGTAACTGTTTTTCACCTGGGAAATAATCTTTAACCACCTTGTGGTTAAGGCTGTGTGGTTTATCGTGAGCATAAACAAAATAATTACCAGAGATATATTTTCCTCCCCTAATGTAATAGACTTCTAAATGGACTTGAAGGAAATTAAGGAGTTGTGCACTGAAAATAAATGACCACGTAGCATACTGCAGTTAGTACATTTATCTATGTATTTTTAATTAATGTTAAACTCATGAAAGAAGGTTGTGTTTTCTTTCCTTAGGGACTTAATAAAAACCCCCAAAAGAAAAACACACCAAAAAACCCCACTCATTTTCATCCTGCATATTAAGAATATTTTCTGCCATCTGGGTTATCTGTCAAAATGTTGAATTAAACTTTTAAAGTTGCAGAAACAACACTGTGAAACATATGCCTTTGACTCCCAAAATCTGAAAATTAGCTTCACAACTCACTCTCTTCAGTCTGCAGAGTCCAGAGAACTCACAAGGTGTGTCTCAGCCATGCTGAGGGGAGGAAATACTTGGGCAATAGTAATGTGCAAAGTAGACCCAGTGATAAAACTCCCCGTGGTTTCCAGGGAATGGGATTTAGCATTTAACTTTCCAAAAGTGCCAATGGATTTTTAGGATCTCATATTGTATGAACAGCCACTGAATATCTGGTTCTTGTGCACCATGTATTGCAAGGAGAAAAAGGAGATTTAGATGTCTTGCTAACAGATCTGCTCATGCTTCTAATGAGGTGTATGGCTGGGGTTTGTACTGGCATTTGATATCCCTTCTTGTGAATTGCTTCTCAGTAAATATAAGCTAAGATCAAAAAATCAATTTCATCATGTCTGTATAGCACTGAAAAGATGCTGTGACATTTGAGCTATGTGCTAACCCTGCTGGGTTTCAGAGCTGTGCTTCCAGGGGACCTGTGGGCCAGGTACAGGCCAAGGTTTACAGCGCGTGCTTCTAGCAAATGCTCTGAGGCTGCAACACTTTGCCTAGTGTGATCTGTTCTTGTTAGAACTTGTAATTCTACCTACTGCAGGAATTTTTCAGCTAACAAGTTTTGGAGCCCACTTTTATCAGTAGTAGAATTCCAGATCTTTTAAGCATGAGTCTGTGAAATACGGTTTTAAGATTAATTTAATCTTTATTTCCTGTTTCCAAGTCAATTCTTGATCACACATAAAAACTTTAAATGTTGCCTTCTGGCAGTTCTTGAAAGATTTTTTTCCATAGTAATTAAGTATGAGCTATATTAATATTTTTTTTTCTAAGAATAACTAGAAAGCAATTCAACCAAGGCATCTTGTATGTGTGTATGTAAATGATTTGCATGCATTGTGATTCATGATGTTCTGAGAAAATAAAGTTGGTTTTGTGTGTCAGAGTAGGCAACACAGCAGGATTTTAATGTGATCATAACTTCATATAGGACCCAGTCATAGGACCGTAAATAAAGATTATTAGTTCAATATTTGGACTGGTGAACAACTTGAAACATGGGAAGAAATATTGTAGGATATGTAAGAGCATAGGTGAAAAGGACACTCAGTAAACCATCTGTTATTTATTGGTGAAATAACAAAACAGTTCACATGCAGTGTTTAGGCATTTGCTCCCTGCTTGGAACAGTACCAGGCTTCCTTTGGATATGAAGCTGCATTAAAATGTTGGGACATTTGGAGAAAAGGAGGCATGGTTTGAATGAACTCAGTGAGGGCTTTCTTAGTTTACAGAGCAATAGGTTTTAGCAGACCATTCTGTACTAGGAATGGTTTTTGTCTCTCCTGTGACCCTACAGACAGCTGAGCTGGGGTAGCCTTTGCCATAGAGTTCCTGAAAGCAGGTCTCTCCGAAGCGAGCAGCGCATGCTGAGCTAGAAACTCATTTGAAATCCTGACTTGACAAGTTCAGATATGTGCTAAGGCATAATGAAATGATTTCTCTAAAGGCAGATTGGCCTTCCTGAACCCTAGGGAAGGATGCCCTTCAGTTCCTGGCAGGATCCTGGCATTCAATTTTTAAAAGGCACATACAAGATTGTACTTTGAAGTCAGTATCTAAATGAGTTACTGTCCTCAAAATTTGTTTGACTAGCATCTTTTGGAAGGCAAATGGAAGAAGGATGGCTTATATTTAGTCCAAAACAAAAAGAATTTACAACATTGCTATGGTACTAAAGATAGTAGAATAAGATTGTAGAAGATGATAGTATTAACTGTAATATTAAATGAGAAACGTGTGATGAGCTACTTTGGAGGTGGAGGTAAGAATGTTTCAGTTAAGTCGCACAACAAGGGGGATAAGAGGAAAAAATGAAAGCTGAATACAAAAGAGCTCTCCTCCTTCCTATGCACGTACACAACAATTAGATCAAAGACCACGATAAGCATGAGCTTGATGAAATGTAAAGTTGGCAGTACAGCCTATTTGGGTAATGAGGTGTCACTAGAGTGAAGATCACAAAATGTAACCACAAAAGAAAGAGGCCTGCCAGGCATTGTTAAACCTTTGCTTTTGACTGCAGTCTAAAGATTCTCCCGAATCCTTTATGCAATGAAAATTTTAAACAATGTGATTAACCTTAACTGTGTCATTAATGTAGCTCTGGATTTAAAACGTGTTGTGCAATCTCAGCTGAAATCTCTCAGTTAATCTGATATTTGTAATTGATTAGCATGCGTAACAGTGGGCAAAAAAATGCACTTTAATCAACTGGGTACCTGCATACACATATGGTCACAAGAGGCTCCTGCTAGAGAAGCATTAGAGAAGCATTCACAGCTTAACACACAAAGGAATAGGAGTGAATAGACACAGATTCTAGTTGTTACCTGTTATACTAAAATTTAAGATAATTAAAATTTAGAAGTTTTGAATTCAAACTTTTTATGCATAATTAAAGCATCAGTAGTATTGCTATGTTATGCATAATCAAGACTGTAGCTACCCAGAGAGTTTAAGCAAATGGGCCATATATTCTTCTGAAGTTAATGAGTGCTTTTCTACTTATTCAATTTGAATCAGCATTGGATGGAAATGTAGCTTTAATTTTATGATAACTTATTGAAATGATCAGAATGCTTTTATACCGGCTTCCATTGAGTAAATGCCTGAACCATTCTGGATCAACAAGAATCTCACCTACTTGGGAATTCTGGCTTATTTGCCTGAAGTTAGTACATATGGAATGCCTCAAAGCATCTCCTTGACTGTGGTTTTCCACAGCTCTTAAACATTGCTTCAACTGAAGTCTGCTTACTTGTGTTTCAACTTCTGTGTGTTTACTCTGGTGCTAGCAATACAGTGAGCTCTGGGAAGGTGCTAAAACACTCTTGTGTAAGCACATCACCATCTGAGAAATCTCAGAGTCTAAGAGAAGGGGGATTTCCCCCAAACTGCATAGTTGGAAAACTGAGGCATAAAGGCATGAGCTTTACCTGAAATCACCAATTTACAACTATGCTTAGTCAAGAGGAGAACCTGACAGTCTTGTTCCTCATGTCTGCAATGTATCTCCCAGGTAATTGTATTCCAGTCTAATTTTACCATGTGATCGCCACAATTCCATTCAATATCCTGTATTCCTCAGATATTATGAGCAACTTTGGTCTCCCATAGTCAGTGAAATATACCAGTTCTTACTGAAATGAATTAATTGTTAGAAATAGCTCTCAGGATTTGGCTTTTATTTTGTATGGTTTCTGCAGCTGGGTGTTATGACTTCGTGAAGTTGCATGATAACTAAACCAACTGAAATATTAGGAAATGACATGAGGTTGTGAAAGTTATGCAGAGGCTTTCCCTCTGCAAAATAGATGATTGTTCTGAGGCAAATTGATCAAAGAGCTTGTCCCATGTTTCCTATTATCCTGTCTGCTATTAGATGCCACTGATGCAAAATGTTGAAGCTACTTAATTTCTTAGTCAAATATTGGCACCTGGAAATTAAAATACTTTTGAAAATATCCTTCATCATCTTTCATTGAGACTCGAAATGGTTTATCAGAAGTGTTGCCCTAATCTTTTATTGATTTTTGTATGTTTGCATGATGATTACAACTTTATTTGGTTAATGTTATTCTTTGGTCCATCTTTGGTATATTTTTCTCTGGGTTTGTTATGCATTTACTCCCCCTCGTCTCCCCTCCCACCCCCTTGTACGAATGAATTTGCGCCTATTTTCCACCAGAGTGCTACAGATTTATAAAAAACTCATGATCTTATGTACAAATTTATGAAATCAGTCTGATCCTCTGGCTTCTACTTTCAAGTAGACACTTATCCCTTGCCAAATAAGAGGAGCTTTATAGGATTTTAAATGACCCCTTGAAAGGTTTACTTAAGGTATTGAACTTTCCATGGACTGTAAATGATCATTCCTTAATGTTATGGCTTATTTGTCGAAGACCGTTTTTATCAATAACCTGATCACCTTTCCTGTGCAATGTATTCTCATTTCTCCTTTTGCCTGCTTCCATATTTCGGGGGAATTAGCCAAGTAATGAGAGCAGAGTTATTTTAATTGTCTCCAGCCAGGTTTTTAAATTGTCTCCTGACCACTCTATCTGTGTGCCTGTTTGAAACGATTAATTGGTGACAGGTCAGGCAGGGAGGGTAGTGGCAAACCCCAAATTAGACACATTTGTTTCTCATGTAAAGAATCACTTTGCTTCAGTAGCCACATTGATTTGCTACTTTAATGTACAAAAAAATATGTACAAACTTAATTACCTACTTACAGAATATTTCAGTATCTAGAAAATGCATAACAAGCCCATAAGGAGGAAATGCAAAACTCCAATATAATGGTCTTTAAAGTATACCTGGAAATTAATTATCTAATTTAGTATACTAATTGGTGTTCATCTATTTATTCTGAGTAGTGTCTTGACTATTTCAAGTTATTGACAACCAGTGCATTTGTATTTTTGTTTCAGTGAAGAAGAATGTTCTTGTTGCTGAAATTCATTTCCCGCAGATAGTGAAAGATGCTTCTTTTGCAGTTTTCATCTGCTAGCTGACTGCCTGAATTAGCAGATTTAAATGGTTTTCTGGGTCCACTTACCCTCAGGTATCCTTGTGATCTGTTAAAGCCACCTTGCATTTGTCTACCTGTTCCCATTATACCCAATCTACTAGAAATCCTGGCAGTACCAAACATTCAACTGTATGTTTTATGACACTTTGTTTTCAAAGCTGTGTAAAATTAAGCATTAGTCCAAACTGCCAAAGAGTTTTCTTCAAGTAATGGAGGGAAGAAAAGATATCTCAGAAGAACAGGTTCTCAGAGAAATTAAATACTGTCTGTAATTTTAATGTTATGCACTTGGGAAGAAATGTTTATGTGAAGTTCTGTGAGGTAAACAGCCCATTTTACCCTGAAAAACAATAGCAGGAAATAAACAATAATAAGCAAAGGCTTATCTAAACTGCTGCTTCATGTTAATAACCTGAAAAGTGCAGAACTTTTGACGTCATTTCAGTCAAAACAGCCAGGTCCTAGGTCATCTTGGGGAACAAAATGCTACATTTCAATCACAGCTCAAGAGGCTGGATTGCTAAAGCCCCTTTGAAGTTCTCTTGTGATCTGTTGAGAGGTTGAGAATCAAAACTGCAGAGTAGCTAGGAAGTAAAAGGAGAAAAGAGACAAAACCTGGAAAAAATAGATTCCAAGGCTTTACCTTCAGTTGTTTTGTTCGGGTTTCCCTTTACAAAAAGGTTTTAAAAAGTAGTTTTCAGTGGTCAAAACTGCTGAAATCAGTCTGCTTACCCCAAAATGAAAACACAGGTTTAGAAGCTAAATTTTGGGCTGTTGATTTTGAATGCATGGCCCTGGTCTCTAGATAGATTTTTAGGAGATGCTATATTTAGAATGTGATTTTTGGTGATCTACTGTTACCCACAATTCTTAAGACCTGAGCCTTTTGTTTATTCTGGAGGTGCTGCAGTTTCTTGTCTGAGCTAGTCTGATTGTCCAATTAAAAGGTGATTTCTTGCTGTTCAATGTGTCTGTTGGTATAATTTTTTTCGTCACAATTAGTCATTCACAATGGCAATCAGTTGATTGGATTTTATAGTGCTGGCAGTGTCATGACTGTCTCAGAGACAAATTTCCTACTAATTCCTCTTCCCATATGAGAACTCCTATTACCTCTGAATTCTTTCCCAAGTAGCAGGATACAATGCATTGACTCTACTGCAGTGTGCTTAATACAGTAAATCAGGAGCACAAGTTAATGAAAATATACTTTAAGGTACATAACTATATGAAACAAAAAGAAGACAGGAGTATTTTTAGGTATATAAACTAATTATTGTAATTTAGCTTTCCCTATGCTATCTCTTCTTTCTAGCCAGGGTAATGATCTGTCTTATCACTAAAGTGCCTCTACTAAATCTTTTGAAATGTCAAAAGAGAACTAATATTTACATCAGAATAATAACTACAATTACTTATCCACTTTCTGATTCATTTGGAGTCAATTATTCTTTAGTACGAAGAGAAATAGAGCCTTACTGTAATACTGGAATGAGTTTAATTAATCCTTTTTCTCATAGAGCATGCTGATAAATGAAATTCAGCCTGTAATTTAAGAGCTTGGGGAAATAGTATGATATTAAGGGTGCTTTGAGTGATTGACAGTTTAATTTATTACAAAGAGCAGCAGTCTGTCTTACCTTGGAGTTCATTCCAGTTTTGCAATTAATGATTTCAACTGGGGAGAAGATCATCATTCTAAGAAGAATTTCCAAACAATTTTTTTATGGGCAACTTGGCATTACCTATCAATTACCATACACTTGTAACCCGTCCTTTTGGGAACATGACTGATAAAGAATGCAATGTGTAGTACCAAAAGTGGTACTGAAAAGTTCGTAGGAGCTGGAGAATATGATATATTTGTATAGTAGAATTTCCTACAAGTTCATACCATATTTTCATCAGGAAGAAGAAAGGGTAATTGGATTTAAATGTCAAGATGCTCCTTCTGTAGTTTGAAGTCACACATCTATTTTCTCAGCTACGGTTTTAGCTTGTGAGTATGAAAACTGCACCCACTTGTCACTGAAGATGACAGTAAAGAAATGTCTACGAGTGAGTTAAATGCTGAACCATAACCTGAAGGTTGACACAAGCAACATAATACCACTAGTACAGATGAGAAATAAATTATTGCATTGGATTTGGTGGATCATAGGTGAAGTAGTGATTTTTACTAAGAGGCAAGCCAGAGAAACCTGAGAGATTAATCCAGCCACAGATTTCTAATTTGGGAAAAATGCAGATTCAGATGTCCAAGAGGTAAAGACAGAACCACCTGCAGAACACTGACAGATTTGGTTTCCCATTGCCCACATTTTTCAAAATATTTGGAAGCAAATGTAATGAAACATTCCTGCAACATCAGCTACTTCCCTAGATTGTTGCTTGTGGGTGTGGTTAAAATAGTAAGAAAAAGAAGTATAAATGGATGATCTCTAAATGTCTTGATAGCTCTGACTGCAAGTGCCTTGGCAGCAGTTCTGTTCCATGCATTTGACCCTTTGTGCTACTCAGTAGGTGTTGGCTTCTGACTCCTGAACTCAAAACCAGCTTAAGCAGCACAGTTAATGCTAATTATCATTTAGGAAAATTAAGTAAGAACTGTCAGCTTCCTTCAGTGGTTGTATCAGGAAAGGCTGCTGGGCCATATCTTGTATCTCTTTAAATTAGAGAAGAACGTAAGGGGGTGTTCTCATGCTGCTGAGGGCAAGGAGAACCACTGTAATGGATAACTTCTATGAGTGTAGGGTTCATGTTGTTCTTGTGTGCTGTGTGCAGCTGTAATTGGTGATGTGTAAAAATACTTCTTGTGATTAAGGATAGCATCATTTCAGTTATGCACCTGTATGTGCTATTTGTTATAGCAATGCTGAGTATACTTAAAACAGACTTGTCTTACCAGAACTTTCTTTTACAAGAACTGCTCTCTTTTTTTTTGTTTTGTTTACAAGAACAAAAAAAAGACATTTTTTCCCCTTTATATCTCAAGTTTTTTAGGGGGTGCTTGTAAAGCTTTAGGAAATGGATACTGTTTGATACTGAGGTAATTTTTGTGCCTCTCCATCAGTCTGTGCACTCTCTTTGGAATATTCAGTATCTTTGCTTTCTCTTACTCTGTTCCTTTTTTCACTCATCTACAATTCTGTGATCTTCTGGGCTGGTGTCTCAAAGATCCAGCAGCATTAAGGCTGGCTTACTTGAAGTACTTCAGTATGTAAGATTGTACCTTGGTTTAACATCAGAGAAAGAATTAGGGACCTGTGATTGCCTGTTGAGTCAGATCAGGAGAATTCATAATGAAGAGGAAGAGAAGCTGTAAAGCTAGTTTGCTAGAGGGAAGGCAAATTAAGTGTTCAAAGATGAGGGAAAAATCAGATGAAGTGGGGGAAAAGAAGCCCTGACCACCAGAATTCAGCATGACCCTAGTTTGTGTTTTCTAATTGGTTTCTAATAGATTTCTATATCTTCTGACATATGTCTGGAGAGTGTTTCTTCCCTTCCTCCTCTGGCTTGCTCACCAGGTGCTGCAGTGTTGATGTACCAAAGTTGCTCATTCAGAAAGTCTAATTTGAAAGTTACAAGTTTCTAAAGAGATACTGGGGTTGGGAGCAAGAGCAGTCAAATAAACTAGTGTTGTTGATACTGTTTATGACACTGCTGTCTTATGCTTTAACAGTGCCTTCCAGTTCCAGCGTCCTTGGTAATGAGATGCATTTGGCATCTCTAAAATTCAGTGGGTGGACTGTAACAATCAGATGATAGATTATATGTGGGTAAGTGTGTGGCCACAGTTACTAGCAAAGCGCAAGTGCAAACCCCAGTTCCTACAAATAGCTTTTTTATCTGTGTGTCATAAGCATGATCTCTTTCAGATAATGGATTATCAGTCAAGTAGATTTTAGTATTTTTTTATCTAGGGATGAAAAACTGCAATTTTTTTAATATAGTTTACCAGTATCTGTGGATTATTTTTTTAATTTTGCCATCACTGCATATCACTATGTTCCTAAGTATATCATTACTCACTGGGTTATTATTTAAATAACATTTTATGCCTGCGCTTGACTATCAAGATAAATTGTTGCTTGTGTATTTGATTATGAGTTCTTAGTTGAATGGGAGCTTCAGGGTGTGATAGTTTATTGTTTGTTTGGGTTTGTGTTGCTTTTATTTTGGAGGGTTTTTAAAAAAAAATTTAAAACCCTATGATTGCCAAGGAAACAAAATCTTTTCTTTTCTGCCAGTTTTGACTGACTGGTGTATCTGGCAAGGCTCCTTCTATATATTGCCAGGCTGTCTAGTACCATATATCACGTTTACTTCATTCAGTCCCTGAAGCTAGTATTTAAATTCCCCCCATTACAGGCAAGCCGTGCAAACTCCTGTTGTGCTCTCACTCACCATCGGCCCTATGTATGTAGTTTGACATTTGGTCACACAGTAGATGTGACAGTTACAACTTCATCCATTGTTATTTCAGTGCTATTCAGTTAAGGCATATTAGGCGTTAAGGTTTTGAAGAACAATCAGGTTTAAATTGACTATTAGATGCTCATCTACTCATTAAAGGCATGCTGAAATCCCGTAGATTCCTTTTTTCATGGCGTTCTTTTACAAGAGAGAGCTAAATACTTTATCCTAATGTGGCTGAGCAGGATAGAAGCAGGGATGTGGTGCAAGAGCAGGCTGTCACTGAGGGCAGCGCTCCTACCCCTTGCAAAAGGAATTCAGCGAAGCAAGCAGGGAAGCTGAGGTACATTTTAAAGTAGTTCGTGGCATGTTAGTAGGATGATCAAACAACTTGAGGAGGTCCATGATGCCATCCCTCTTTGATACCATCTTAATTTTAAAATGCTTTTTATACAGTGTCACATGGCAGGCCTAGAGGCAGGCTGAAATCTAGCGTGTATAGAAATGTTTTTCTAGCCTGAAAATGTTTAGAAACAGCAGCTCTTGAGACGATGACCTATATCTCAATGATGCCTTGCAGAGGTCTGCATAACCTGTGTCTGTAAAGCTGCCTGTTCCATTACCATTACATTTTCAGTTTTCCCAATTTATGTTTTTTTCACTAAAAATTAAGCCAATTACGTCTTATCCTCTCCACAGCAGACAGAGAATAATTCATTAAACTCTCTTAGCCTTTTACATTGAGATGATTTGTCTCATGTCCTCTTCTGGTCCTTTCTTTAGAGAGGGGAGCCTAATCTTTGAATTTTCTTCCATTTTTTTCCATTGCTTTTAGCATTTTTCCTGACTTCCTTGAAACTCCCTGTTCTGATCGGCTTGCTCTGACAGTATGCCTAGAAGCCAAAAAGATTAATTTCTCTTCAGACTCTCGATCTTTAGGATGTGTGGTCCTAGTAATCAGAGGCTAAAACAGGTTTTATGAGTGTCTAGTGTTTGGTCAGACCAGGAGTATATGATCTCCTTATAGGCATCTTTGAACATTTCCTTAGCTAAAACAAAAATTCCTGAAGTAGGATGATCTTCACTTCTCTAACTGGTGTTCACAATAGTACCTTACTGTGAAATTTTGGTTCATTCTCCTTTCTTTAAAAAAAAAAAAATTTATTTCTCCTCTGCTTTATAAGAAGTTCTGAGGCAGCAAATGTGATGAGCTTAGTACAGGAATAGTGTTGAGGAGCAAAGGAAATTCCCCCAAAGTACTTCTTTGTGCAGGGTCAGCTAGAAAACATTCTTGGTTTCTATCACAGGTGTCTTTTTTCTTGCTCTCTGAACCATTCAAGTGTCAGTGGTTGGCTCTATGTATTGTATGGTATGTAGATGTTTGACGTGATAAATAATTTATGAAGTTGGCAATTCTTAAATGATTAAATTTTCAACAATGATAGCAGGTTCCTTTTCTGCTCTTGTAGTTATTATTCCTCTGAATATTTATATATCAACAAATGCTGAAATAAATATTTCAAAACATCATTTTAGTTGTTGTGACCCACATCTTGACTGACGGTCTCATATTAACGCTGGGGCTGTATAATCAATGTACCACTTTCTGCATTTAGGATATTAAGAATTTTTAGTGGTGGTGGCTCACTGTAATTCCCAAGTGACCCAACTATTTTTTCTTTGCTCTGACAAAGTTTGTAAATTATGGACACAATGTAATCCTCTTTAAATAAATAGTTATGTAATGAAGCAGACTTTGTTACAGTTGTAAAATCCTACCACATAATGTGGAAATTCAGTATGGTAATGAGGTCATTGGAGGCGACAGTTTTCTAGAACAATGTTGATGAGAACCAATGTCCTTCCCAAAGTAAAGGCAAGATTTTTTTCTCCATCTTTATATTTGTCTGCAGTTGTCACAATGTTGGAAGTGTGATTTCCAGTCTGCAAGACTGTGGGTTTGAAAGATGTTTCATAAATGACAAATATGGGGGAAGAAAAAAAAAAGATGCTTTTGAAGACATTTGACTTGAAGCCCCAAAAGTTAAAGAAAAACCTGTTTTATGGCTTTTTTCCAGTTCTATCAAATGTTTTAAATAAAAATCTCTAGTTGCATAGGCTGTCCAACTTCTAATTTCTAAAGAAATTAATATTAATATGAATTTAATTGCAGAAGAAAAATGTTACCATTATTTAAAGGAGAAGAAAATGAAGTATGACTTATTTTTTTATGCAGGAAGGAAACTTACTCTGATATTCTGCAATAATTCAATCATTAAGAGCTGCTTTGAAGTAGGACACAAGAGAGCGGGGGTAAAGTTGAGTCTGGTTCTAGACACAGACCTCTGATACAGCCATGGTGCTACGTACACATCATGCTCCACTAGTCATTAGTGAATGTTTCTGTCCCTCCAGACACACTCTGAAGTAGATCCTGCTATCTGTGGTGGTGGTCTTTCTATTTTCTTAAGCTTCCTGTCCACATGAATATAAACACCAAAAAAGATAACGTGATGTGACAGTAAGAGGTAAATCCCAATCAGTGGCCAAACCCTATCACTGAATTTTTTTAATGGATGTACAGCTGTTGTTGAATTACTCTCACCTCTTTTTTTTCCCAGTAAATTCAGTTGGGTTTCTGCTGATCCAACTTGTTTGGTCGTATTTCCTTAAAACAAGCCTTGGTTTGTGCAGTGCACAGAGAGGATTCTTGCATGGCCTTTCTGTTCCATGGCCTCGTGCAAAGCTGTGCAGTAGCGTTTCCTTAGGCATTGCTCATCTGAAGACTCTTAGCAGGAACAGATTGAGCACTGAACTGGGATGAGGAACTAAGAACATAGACCTCTATTTTAACAATAACAAGATGAAACAAATACTGCATTTAAATTTCAGCTACGTGGCTTCACTTTTGAGTCTTATGGTCATTGTTGTAGTAGCTATACTGAACTTGTGACTTGTTCTTCTTGCCCATTCCCCACTGCTCTCCCCCCTCTTGTTTTCTTTGCAATAATATCAGCTGAATTTCTGTAATTCTCTTTACTATATTGGCAGTGTCTTAACCAGTGACAGCCAAGGCAGCATGTTTCTGTTACTGGTTTCTTATTCTGTGAGTTAGGAGATCAGTTACTTTGCCCTTCCTGTGAATGTATCTTCAGTGTATGATAGATGATATTCCTGGAAATACATGAAGCAGAAGAATCTGGCTCATAGTGTTTAGCAAACCAGAGCTTGTTTATTCCTTGAGTTCATTTTAATCTCTGGATCTGTGATCACTAGGTGCATTGCAGTTATTTCTTTATCTCTAAAGTAAGGTAATTGTGGGAGTGGATTTGTGGAGAGATTTAGTTATACAAGATGGACGCTTTTTGTTTGTTTTGTCAGATGATTCTGAAAGCTGGAGAACTGTGAATAAAGAAATAACCTCTTGCTGAACGTGAGGACTGTTAGGATGCCTAATCTTTTATTAGGGAGCAGAATTCAGAAGTCTACAGTTGAGCTTGCTCACCGAAGAGATGTAAGATAATAAAGGCTGACACTATATTTGTTTGTGAACTCCTTGTGAAAATGTTATGGCTTACATCCAGCCTCCTTTAGCAACAGTAAATTTGCCATTGTGAAATAAAGGAGTATTGAGATAACATAATGCCAATATTTTCTTATGAGAGATTTGTAAATACCAATTACATACAGTGCTTTCAGCTACGTCTGTAGTCACCAGCTAGATATAAAGTAGAAGATGGGTTTGGTTAAGGGGAGATATTTTTCTTTATAAAGTTCTCTTGCATCAGGAGGATTTGAAATATTTTTCCCTTTGCTTCATAGCAAATCCCCTTCAGGAAGTGGGCTTGCAGTTGCACATGGCCAGGTTATGGTGTTTTCCTATGTTCCTGCTTTCTGCTGAGCCTTTGAACATACCTCATGTCATGGCAATGGCAAATTGAAATTTATTTGCTGAAAGAATACTGCTGAGGTTTATAGTGCAGCAGAGCCGGCTAAAAGCTTGTGCAGTCACTTGCAATGACTGAGATGAGAAGTAGTAACTTATAAAGCTTTTGTAATTCAATTGTACTTTGGTTGCAAATTTGTATACTTCTCTTCCCTGGCAATATATTTAATAGCCTCTGGAATTTATGATGCATTCCAGTGGTATATCACAAAGTTTTGGAAAAGGCATGTTAACACTATCCTTTTTCTCAAAGTCAGTGTTGTTCCCTTCCTGCTAGCGAATCTGTACCGCTTAGATTGCTGTTATTTTATGTCTGCGAGGGGTGACTTGTACCCCAAAGAACTTGTGGTTATTTCTGGCATGCACTGAGGTTCAGGATTCCTACCATATTTATATGCTAATGTTCTAATCAGATTAATTCTTCCTCCCTCATTTTACCTAATGAGTAATGACTGTTCATCTCTACTCCCCTTCTGGTAATAGATTAAGATGGTAAGTATAAATCTTCTTAGCAAATTAATTGCTTATGTGTGTTTGCCACATGATATATCTGTCTCTGGTATGTGCAAATGTTTTGTTGAAACAGGAAAACAAATTCCCTAGCCTCTTTCTTTTCCCTTATTTTTAATGCACAGATTTAGGCACTTCAGCACTGTTACAACAATAATATATATTAATATGTTATGAAGGCTCTAAGTACACAATGTGGTAGATCTATTCTTTGAAAGAGTATGCTTAACTAAAAACACCAACTAATTTGGTGTTTGAAATCAAGGGAGTTCATTCCTTTTTTTATTCAAATATACACTCTTCTTTGCATCCTTCTCTGACCACTGGAAAGGAATATGAAGTAAGGCATGTTTATGTTATGGATTTGTCCCTACCCAGAACTTTTATCAATCCAATAAAGTCCTTCACATAGGTCCAGAAAAATGTTCATTATAATGTCTGTGTGCACGGCCTAAAATTTTAAGTTCTTTGTTTTCCACCCTGGTCATGTTACTGATAACTATGTAGCTTGAATAAAATGACACTCTAAACGTACTGATTCCCATTCTTTGGGACAAAAACTACTCCATTACCTTATATGGATCAGTGTAAGTAAATATTTAGTTCTTCTTAGAGACCCTTTTAAAATCAGGATAGCATTTGTCACGCGAGCTGTCTGTGTAGGACAGGATATTCCCAAGTTTTTGCTTTCAAATGTTCATTAAATGCGCCAGGGGGCCAAAGGAGAATTTTCAGCATGTACTGTGCAGGTACCTCCTGCTGGGCTGAATATCCTGGCAGAAAGAATCCTTCATCTTACCAAAATACAGGAATAGACTTTGCAGCTGATTATTGACCCAACTCTTGATTACCTGTGTCGCTGGAGAAGAGGGCATGTTTGAGGTAGACATTTGCAATAAACACTTCACTGATGCTATCTGCATGCATGAATACTTTATGTTTTAGATGTCTGATGGGGAGGGTGTTAATGTTGGGATTAAAAGACTTGACCATACTGCTGCCCCCACAGAACCCCTACAGATGCTAAAAGTGGTTCTGATATAAGTTCTGCAGGGAAATGCTTTGAAAATTATGCCAAAGAGGGAAAGAGGACAAAGCAACAATATCAAGGCTGTGCATTTTGGATTTTAAGAGTAAAATGGATCAGCTGTGAGCAAAAGCTCCTTTAAACAAAGACTGACACAAACCTGGAAAATGACCTTTACCTGGAGTAGTGTGGATGTGATCGGTAAATTCAAGAAAGGCTGAGGTGCTCTCTGGTAGCTTAATGAGCTTCATGGAAAGGGCAAGCATGAGATTAGAGATGAATTAGGTTTTTGTAACTTAGATATTTGTCATCTTGTTCAGGAAGGATGTTTTCAATTATTTTCAGCATAAGAGTTGAGATTAATCAACAGTTTTAAAAATGAAATGCGAGGAGCGGTTTGGAAAAGATCTTTTATATTCAGCTGGGCCTGTGATGCTGCAGAGAGGAAGGTAATGAATGAATGAACAGCCTGAGTGGAAGCTCTGGGTGTGCGAAGAAAGGAAAAAAGCGAGATGTCTCCAGGAGATATTTTTAGAAGTGGCTAAATCATGTCAACTGCAGTTATACAGTGGTGTTTCTGCTTGAGGGGATGAAGCTAAAACTGATTGATTGCATATTGCATATTAGAGATCTCCTGTTTATTTTGGCTTTTAATCAAAAAGAATCTGTGAAGAGATTCTGTCCCGGTGAAAACCAAGAAAGAACACAAAAATAATGGTTTAATCTTTTTAACTCTCCAATTAATGTCTTGCAACTTCCCAGAAATCCTGATTTTTGTCCTGTTGGCAGAAAAAAGCTACTGGTTGAAGGGGCAATAACTAATTTTTGGCTGTGTGAGAGCAAACATGCATGTGTGTGTCTGAAGGTAGCTCCTGACCCCGCCGGTGGTTATTTTTGGAGTCTGTGACTAGGTTGGCAGTAACAGAGTGGAGCTGCGTGAATGTGTTTCTTGCCAAGCCAACTGTGATTAGAGCCCCCAGTAACAGGAGTTTCAAATACAGGATTAGAGATTCCAGAGTAACTTTAAATTAGAAATAATGTTGGCCAAGTTGGTGTTCACAGTCACAGCAGCCACTTTCAGAATTATAAACAACAAAATGGTCTTGTGTATTTTACGATCAAATAAGGAGTAGGATTTAAAAAAAAAAAAGCCTCCTATAATGTTATGGGCAGTTAACAAGCCTGCCAGCCAGTTTATAAATAAATCTAGAATGAGAGATAGCTGCTTATCTGCTGCGAGCAGTTTCTCCTTTTTGAAGACACAAAACAGTCAATGCAAGGATTGCAATGTGTGTGGGGAGCTAACTAAAGAGAAGATTGCAACAGATCCTATTAGAATGGATATTATCAGCTAGCAATTATTAATAATACTCTTTGGACATCAGTCCTGGCTTAAGCCTGCTCATTGTATCGATTAATGTGTGTGAAAGTAGATGTGCACTGAAACTTGTGGATGGCATGAGTGAGGTGCTGCAAGACTGGAGACTGCAAAGCTGTGTACAAAATTCATACCACAGATTTACTATTTTTGTACTAGCCTAGATGAACTGAGGCGACTCCTGAACCAGGTGGTAATGGTAAGAAATACTGTTTCAAGAGGGAACTATGGAAAATGCTGTATTCTAAACCAGGAGTTTTCTTTGAGACCAGAAATTAAGGGCTTGGTGAGTCCTGGGACTGTGTGAGCAGATGTACATAAAGGGATTTGAAAGGAGACCAGATTGCAGCTTGTTTGCAGCAATGTAAATTAATATCATACTGCAGAACTCCTGTTGATCATCTGCAGAGGTGAGGGATGCTGTTTTCCCCTTGACTGGTAATTTTGCTTTTTCTCCTGCTAAGTTAGTTGTTTCAGTGTTTTGAGCTCTACAGCTTTCTGTGTTCTCTCAACTTGGCCATCCACTGAGCACTTTCCTGAGCCTGGATACCTTCATCAGGTGGCTGTACCCATTCCACACTTCTCTTTGTGGGTTTACATTGCTAAATGGCCAATACTTTTCCTATGTGTTGAAATATGCCCCATATTTTTCAACTCTGAGTCAATCCTGCTCCTTTTCCTTCTTCTAAAGCTTGCCCCCTGCCAAAGGTATTTGTTCCTTTCATGCTCAGATGTGCTCTGGTTAAGCTATGATGCTGCTTGGTGTGTATGTGAGGATTTTTTGGTTTCTCACCAGGGTATCAGAGCTGGAAAATCTCACGTATTACAGCAAGATATTTCTTTTGTCTGTATGGTGGAAGGCGTATAATGCTTATTTTCAAAGGCTGTTACAAGCCTACGTTATGTTAATTTGCCATTGAATTATGACGCCTTGAGCTAGGAGCTTTAGGAAGCACAGACTTCAGTATTAGATAAAAACCTATTCTGTCTACTTCGACATCAGCTCCCCATGCTGCACAATGTTCATTTATTTTTAAGCTACAATTTCCTCTGAATTTGTATTGGAGAACAATACTGGGAGTGCACAAAGAGATGTCACAAATGGGTAGTGATCAAAGTGGCCACCTACCACACCTTAAGAAAAAAGTAAAGGCTGACTTGAAAGGTGCTAAAGTTAAAATTATGGAATTGGGCACCATAGTCTGAAATGCACCTGTGTCTGTGATTCTTTCCTTTCCTCTTCAGGAGAGCCTCCAGAGGCTGAACATTCTTATCAATTAGTTTTATCAAGTTGCTTTAGGTGACCTAAGGTACACCAAAAAGTCTCTAAAAGTGTGGAATTCTTATTTGTTTTGCATGTGGTTGTAAAAAGTTAGCTCTGAAAGTAGGAAGTATAAGGTTAGCAGTTACCCTATTACGAGATTTTCTGGAGTTAAATTTCCCATTATATGAATATTTTTCTCTTTTGTCCTTGTTTTCCACTTGAAAGCTATTAAAATCGCAATTAATACAGCATGCTTGGATTTACATTGGCTAAAATTTCACTGATGCAGTGAAAAATATTAATTAGCTTCCTGTGGAGGCAGCTTGTGCCATCCTCTGCCACTGTATTGCAGGGCGTCCCTGGCGTGTGAGCGCTGCTGACAGGCCTGTCGCTGCACTCTGCATCTGAGCAGTGTGAAGGACCTTGGCTGTTCCTGTGCCCTCTGCCAGGGATGATACAGACTCCTGTCTCTGCTGCAAGGGAAGGGCTGAAAAAAAAATCATCGCTTTGCTCTTTTAAAACTTGCTTTTCAAAAAAATGCTGCCAAGAACAGCCCAGTGGTTTGAGACTGAGGTAGCCTTACAGGTCTTTTCTTTCTTGAATGTCAAGATGTTGTGAATTTTCATTAACTGGTGTGATAGACCATGAATATATATTGCTGGTCACCAAATCAGCTTCTGGCCAGCAAAGAAAGCTCACTCCTTCAGCCAGCAGTCCAGGTTTGTGTTACATATGTCCAGGCTTCACCTGCTCAGCTGCAGCCTGCTAACAAGTCTGAAAGTCTCCAGTCTTGTTCTGTGGCAATAACATTTCTCAAAAATTGAATGATTAACAGGAAGGTGTCTGGATTGTGAATGTGCAACTTCAGAGAAAAAACAGTATAACTGCAAACAAATCATTCTCTTCCAGCTTAGTGTTCACCATGGCACCTCCAATACTTGGGTAGCTGTAGATGCACATAAATTCTTCAGGTAGAGGTCAGAGTGCTAAAACAGTGCAGTGTAAACTGCATCTTTGGTACCAGCTCAACTACTTGCAGAGCCTGTAGATCCCTGCAGCTATTGAAAGGTTGATGAATATACAAGGTGAAAGGTGTGTGAAATAGTCACAAGTACAGCAGCAAATTTTATTTGTTTTCCTGAATGCTGATGAATTCGACAGCGTCTGTTGCACATATTTTATGCATGTGCTCGGTTATGTAGACTGAAAAATAGATCTGATGAAATGAGATACGTTGTAGATGCCTTTCTCAAGTAAGGCTTTTATACCCACATATGCTGTATGCTTTCCAGCAAAAATAATGGTTCTTTGCTAAAATTGTTGAGGGGATCATAGTATTCTGAAGTCTCAAATCACTGGAGCGAACTGAAAAATGCAGTTAAGCCTTTCTGGTTTCAGTTTGGCTTCTTCACGATTAATGAGGATCTGGTGCCCTCATTCAGAACAATGTTCTACTTGCTGAACACTCCAACTAGATTTAATGGGCTTGCCCATACGTGGTAGCTGAGGCACTGAGGGCATTGCCACCTGTACCATGGCTAGGAGGCAGCATGGGAAGAGCAGAGAAATGAGGAATTCTGTTGTTTAGCAAGATTATCTCTGGGAAACCTCTGTTAGCACCCAACAAGCTCACTTGTCTCTCAAAAAAGTGAAAGGTTTTGAACACTAAAGTAATATGGCACCTGCACAGAGATAGATCTCAAGGTGTTTGCTTTGGTAAAGCCCCAAAAGAAATGGGCTATTCCTAAAGAGATATCAAATGTGAAGTTTCATTATATGACAGATTTAGGGAGCTCCAGTTGCTATCCAGTGTCGCAAACTACATTTCTAGGGATTGCACATCCACCTCTGCTGCCACCTTTGCAGGAATGGGGTTATTTTTTCAGCTGTTTTGGATCCACAAGTACTCTAACAAGATGTTAGGAACACTACAAGCTGCATGAAAACCTTCAGTTAGCTTTTGTACCACATTAGCTACCAAAGCCACCACACCTTGTATGTAGCTTCCCAAGCAGTGAAATTATTGTTCATTATTTTTAGTTTTAGAGGACAGAATGTAATTTGAATGTATTTTCTAAATACATCCCATTTAAAACCATAGGGTAATGGTTCATAGATCTGTAAAGGGCTAAAACTCTTAACAATGTTGGTTGGTTACCATATTGTCTGACTTGTATACTGTACCACAACACTTGAAATATGAGGACACTGAACTTTATCTCTAGAAATGTCATTTTCTATTGAGGAATTTTCAGGTGATCTCATCTCTTTGCTGCAGCCTTGGCACATGGTGTTTTCTAATATTGTTTTAAGATTAAATATAATTGGAGTTTTCTTGTACATGTTAGGAAAGGGAGCTTGTCAGATATACAAGGGAAGGGAGCCCAGCAGGAAAGCAAAGTTATGGCCTAGAACCAGTTTGTATGCAGTTATGGTTGTACTGCTGTATCCTTAAGTGGCTTATCCCTCTCTTCAAGCAGTTTGTGGCCAGTGCAGGATGCTTCTCATTTAGCAGCTGCCATACCTATTGTGGATATTTATTTCTGCAGCCATAGCTGTGAGTGTTTTTATTGGTTGCTGTCAGAAAGACTCTACATGGTTTCCATCCTGGGATAACTTCAGTAAGTGAGAATGTCTCCCTAGGACGATACTAATAAGGTAGCGTTTGAGGATTTATCTTGAATATATGCTTTGTGTCAATTTTCCATCCATGCATGACCCTTCTGGTGCAGAGCAGGAGGGATACATGGTATCCTGATGACATCCACAGGCAGGCATAGATGGCAGTCTGTCTCTCTAATGAAACTGTACACAATTACACTGTTGACTTATTTCAGATATAAATTGTAATACATTTTGAAATAACAGTCTTGTAACAGAGAGGGAAAAATTTCTGTACTGGTGACAGCTGGGGAAAATTGCAGTGTCAGCCTTCAGACTGCCTGGCTCTGGGATCTTGCCTGGCCCATCAGTTTATCTGGAAGTAAGCTCTGTACAGGAACAGAGACTCTGACACTGCAAATTCAAGTTGTATGTAGAAGCTGTCATACAGCGGTCTGAGACTACCAGAAGAATGCCTCATGCCCTCCTTAGTGTTTGGATAACTCCCCACACAGTTTGGCTTAGTTTATGCTGTAGTAAATGATGGAATTGGAATTGAATGCAGGTAAACAGAAAAGGAGGACAGCTTGGTTGGTTTCAAGAGTCAGAACTCCCAGGATCTGTTCCTACCTGTCCTAGGAATTTCCTGTGTGATGCAGTTTACAGTATTCAGTTTAGTTAACCTTCCTGGAAAGACATGTTGCAATGCTGCAGAGGTGTTGCCTGCCTTAGTGTAGGTATCACCTAATGCATTCATGTCTTTAGGCAGCCAGTGCAGCAGCCCTTCAGGTCTGTGCCAACATTCTGTGTGTGGTTAAGAGAAAGCAGTAGATGCTTTCAAAGGCATCTGGAGGTTGCTCCAGCCTGTTTTCTTCTGGGGACCAACACAGGCAGGCAGGTGATTGGGCTCCTACCCCATCAATGCTTTCCACATGCTTTGAATTCCATGCATAGAATGTTTCAACGCACGAATGCAGGATGCTGGTGGCAGTAGTAGTGCCAGCAGCTATCCTAACCTTATGGACTTGATTTTTAGATATTCACAAATTGTAACTGAAGAAAACAGAAGTTTATGCCTCCCTAAAGTTCATGTGCAACAGACAGACTTTGTTCTGCTGGTATTTAAAGTGCCAGTGTGATACTGAGGTCTGTCAGACTTCATTTGGGAAGTGCCCATGGTTTCTGATTATAGTGCGGAGTATTCAGGAAATATATTGCAGAGTTATTAGGAGGGAGTTACTTTCAGTGTCAGCTCTTGAGTGTAAAGCCAAGTGACAGACTAAAAGCATTCAAAGCAGCTTGTGCTTAATTCCATCTGCCAGTAGCAGCTTCTTCATTACAAGGAAAAGGAGGGAAGGAAATAAAAGGAAAGCCTCACGTAATATACTTATGCATTCACGAGCTTGTTTTCTGCCATATATAATTGCAATTATCAGTCTCCATTTATAATCCAGTAATTTGCCTGGTGAATATAATTCTGTTTTGTTTGATAGGAGCAGTAGGAATTCTGGTTATGACTTAATCTTAAATGGTTTGGCCCAATATTAAAAGGGCATTTGGAAGCCTGATTCTTGTAATGGGTTTGCACCTGTGTTCAAATAGCTGCATATGATTTAACCAGGAATGCTTTGGTAAGAGCTGTGTGCAAGAGAGATGGGGCTCTCAGGAAGCACTCTGGAAACAGAGGCTAAAATAGTGCTGCAGCAGGCAGGAGTCTGGTGCTTTAGTTGTCTGTCTGGGCAATCTCTGAACTTGTCTGAAATTCTCTGATCCTGCCAATTGCATTTCATGTCCAGTATTTCTGACTGACAAAAGGTCATAAGAATTGTAATTCTTTGTTTTACTTCTCCATTACTTTTGACACTGTAAAAGTTCAAAGCTTTGAATGAGTTCTGACTATACTTTTGTCTTACTTGGAAATTAATGGAAAAGGTTACATGACTTTAACACAGATTGAAATTTGATAGGATTCTGACACATCTCATGTAGATTCCTGACCTCTGAGATCAGTAGGAACAGATTTGCTTCCAGTGTCTGGAGATCAGCAAGGCTTTCTCAGCAGGTGGGGACTGCAATGTGTGTATGCTGCCTACATCATGCTGTCCTTGGCAGCAGGGGTCATTATGTGCTGTGAGAGATTCTCTAAAGTAAGTAAATATTGAAGGATCTGGGGAAGTTAAGTTTGAGGCCAGGGGCAACCTGAACTAAAAATCCCAACGTTTCCAGTAGGAAAAAATAGCCATAAACCTATAAACACAAGTTGCAAAAGAAAGTGGAGAGATGCTAATGAATGAAAGAGCTCTAAAAGCTAAATCAGACACTTGTCTGGTGATACTGCCATTTTAGAAATGCACAAATCTAAGTGTTTCAATGCAAGAAGAATAAGATGGTGTAAGTACAGGTATATTGAATGTATTGAGTGTAATAGAAAATAAAAATATCCAGTTTCTTGTCTACATGGCAATGTGCAGCCAAAGTCTTTGGAATAATGCTGCCAGCTAGACATGCACTGCTTTTATGGAATAATTCTTCTGGAGTAAAAAGGATGATACCATGTAAAGCTGAATGAATGTTTTATGTAATTTCAATCCTGTCTTGTATTGCTAAAGCCATATGGATGCTGAAGAAAAACTCCACACTGGTTGCTGGGGTGGTAGGCCACCAGTAAGGGAACATCCCCATTCTCCTGCAGCACTTCTGGTGGCTCTCATCCTGCATCACCTCTGCTTTGGCAGCACAAGCACTGCTACTTTCAGCAGTAGAGTCATGTACAAACAGAGCAGTTTCCCTGTGTGGCTCTACTTCTGCTGGTATTTGGTGCAGGTAGCTCTTTAGAACAGTAGAAAGGCCAGGTCAGGTTTTTACAAGTTACATGGATGTATATGGTAAAGTTTCAGACAAAGCACAGTCTCTCATCTGAATTTACCTAAAGTTCCTTCACTTAAATTCCTCTCTTTTTCTCTTCAATTATGGAGATTTTATCACAACCTGAGCTTGTAGCTCAAGACACAACAATCTACATGTTGCTCCAATGAGATCATAGCCATCAATACCCAAATCTATACAACTGACTGCTTCAATATGGCTCATATTTAATGTACACCAGAAAGAGAGACCACAAAAACATTTCCCCCCTGTCAGTCATGATTCCCAGGACCCTCCATGGTCCAACAGCGCCGTATAGAACTATTTGCTCAAAAGAGTAAGTGAACTCTGAAACAGCAGCAGATTATAACTGAAATTTCAATTCATAGCAAGGATGGGAATATTTCTATCTCTGCCAGTTAGTGATGGTTTTCCCCCAAGCAAGGGAAGGCTAATGATTTCAGCTGAAACTTTTTAATTGAATTTTTTTCTGTTTCATAAAGAATTGTTTGTAATCTTTGTTTTTTAGTAAGAACTTTTCAAGTAGTCACATGTCATAGCTGAAGCATAAACTTCAGAAATTTTGAGTATTACAGGTTTCTTGATTCAGACAGTTTTCATTTTTCTGTCTGTGACCCATGAGTATTTAAGAATAAAGAAAGCACTTGTGGTGCATACTGATTCTGGGACTTGGAAGAAAACTTGAAAGAGCTGCCTCTTGGGCAAACTGGACAGAACAAATCTGATTTACAGACTTGTGTGGATTTCCGAAAGCACTTAAGCAGTTTAAGACCACAAGAACCATTGACTTGAAAGTCAATAATGTTTTTGAGGATCCAGTCCACAGTCAGTTATTTTGTAACATGTAAATTCTTCTGCAGCAAAGGCAAGCAAAACCTGCAGTTACTGACTGCCAGCACCAAATTACATCCTAACCTTCAATTGGATCTTCTTGCGCAGAATCATTGGAGGTCGTGCCTTTAGCAGTCCCATGGGGGACCAAGGAAAGGTCTGTTTTGGAAGGTTTAAAATCTTGAAAGAAAAGCTTAATATCTAGACCACAAACATTTCAGCACGGGCAGGAGATTTGGGGGGAAAATAAAAATCTATATTGTGTATCTATAGACAGGAGTCATATTGCTGCTTTGCCTTTGGATATTTGTGTGTTTGCTGTACTACTCCCAACACAACTTTGAGCTATGGATTTTTTGTAAATTTTTTTGGATGAGGCCTCATTTTGTCTGTCTTTGGCAGCCAGTTTAGGTATTTTCATTAGGCAACTTGCCTTTCTGTGTATTGAAAGAAGAGAGAGGGGCAGAAGACACAAATACCTTCCCTTGGATTCACAACAAAACAAAGCCCAGTGAAAAACTCTGGTGTTATGTGCCATCTTTTATTAGTGGAATTACATAGCTCTCTTTTTTTTCTTCTCTTTCTAAGTAAAGCTTACTGTCAGGTCTAAAAAAACCCATATTTCTGTGCAATGAGGGCATTAAAAGGTAAGCTACCATTTGAATCTCTTGCAGTAGAGATGAGGTTTACAGTTACATGATGATGTTATGATCTGTACTCTTTTTATTGTTATACCAGTGTGGAGACAAAAGAGATTTAGTATTCCTGGATGCTTAAATTTTTTATTGTATTTAATTTTTACTGGAACTGTAGCTGTAATAACTAGTGTGTTTTCTCTCCCTGTGCTGCTTTTCCTTCCCTGCTATCACGTTCAAAAAATGAAAAGGTGTCACAGCAAGAGAAGTGCATCTGTGTTGCCATGCTTTGACAGCTTCTCTATTGCTGCCCATGAATTCTTATACATGCACTGTAAACACAGACATATCAGTTTGTATTTTTCTCTCGTTCATAATATTATTTATTTATAACATCAAATAAAAATTAATGTCAGGTCTTGCTAGCATACTTCCAGACTACCTGGTGGGATCACAACTGAAGCAGGAGAAAACATGTTGAGGAAGGCATTTTCCTCCAAACCCACTACAGCCTTTCCAGAAAGGGCTAAAATTAAGATTGGGAAAGTGCCTCTTCATTCTCCCTTTCCTAACAGGAAATATGATTTTGTTCCCAGTCTAACAAACCCATCTAATCTTTGTAACCCTACCAATTCTCATTTTTCTTTTTCTAGTCCTGTAGTATTTTCTGCTCTTTGCAGAAATGGTTGTCCAGAGGAGGTACGAGTTTTGTGGGGATGGGAGGCTTGTCAGTCATTCAGTACTGATGACTCTTGCAGCAGTTGACGAGGCACATAGAGTGCTGTGGGAAATACATTCATGCTCTCACCTCTGAGAATTCTCCTTAGCATTGCATAGGTAAGTAAATGCCTTCTCTGGCACTGGAAAGGTTAACAGACCTGTGAATGTGGATGCTCTGTTCTGTGGGCCAGTAGCACCAAATATGGCAAACGCATGTGTAGATCTATATCCAGCCAATATATGTGTGCATGTGTCCTCTAGCAATAACATTCAGTGCTGCTGGAAGGACAAGAACTCAAATGTAAGTGGTGACATTCTGTATTGGCCCCCATAAATCTGTCCACTTGGGGAAAATAGTTTGGAGCTGAAGACATCCATGGCTGACTTTGAATCAGTGCCTGTTTGTGCCTTAATACATTGGAGAGTTTGTTCAGGAACAGTTAGTTCATCCTTGTGAAAACATTAGCCTTCTGCTGCTGCCAAGGTCGTTGTCGGCTTCGGTTATCTGGTGCCCTGGGACACATTTCCAAACCAGTGAAGTCCTTGGAAGGTTTCCTTCACTGCCTGTCCTTGTCTCCAGTATAGACATATAATAAATACCTGTTACTATTATTAACACAAAGCAGATGTATTCTTTTGGGCAGTCCTTTAGCAACATACAGTGTGTTAAGGCTTTTGCACTGAAGTGACAGCAAAGTGATTACTTGGCTTTTTACTTGTGTATGTTGTCTTTGTTTGTGGTCTCTTACCACAAAATGGTTAGTTGCTAGACTAATAGTAGGGGGAAGGTGTGAGCTTGTGTGTCCCTCAAGTCTGTGTAAGAAGGTTATTATAGCCCTTCTTGGAGAGTCGAGAGTCCTGCTTTCACTCCAAGTGCCCAGGGTTCAACCTATCAGAACTGACTGGTTATCACAGTGTTGCTGGAGCTGGGCTTAGTCTTCATAGTGAGTGAAAGCAATGTAAGTTTGGCAGGTGGCTTAGGAATGTCTCAGGAGAGTGTGCTGTACATCTGTACTACATCTGCCCTACCTGCAGATACCTGCTATAACTGCTGCTGGCAAGTGCACGTTTGGGAGATGTTATGGCTGCTTATGACCTAGAAGGCTGAATGTCTTCAGCCTTGGTGGTTCAATTTTCTTCGCCATTCAACCCGAGTACAGCCCAGTCTCCTAGAGCCATAATTGAGCCTTAATTAGAAAGTATAAAATTAGTACATGAGAATCCCCTTAACTGGGACACCACAGTGGACCCATTAGCTCCCTTAAAAAAAGGGAAGGTAATTTATTCTGTTGAGCTTTGAATGTAGCATGTTCGTATGTGGTAGGAAGAATTCATGGGCAGTTGCTAAGTCTAAAAGGGCAAAATACAATATCAATTAAAGTAAATTAATGAAATATTCATTTTTAATTTAATTTCTTTTTTTTATTTGTATTTTTTAGTCTTTCTAGGGTAGCTTATTTGATGAAAGACAAGGGATGAACATTTCATGCTTAATCAACACCTGGTAAAACACTGCTCCTCAATACTAACCAAATGTCACCGTTAAGCAGAATATTTGATAATCCTGTTGTGCTCAGGCAGTGGCTATTGTCAGTTAGTATTGTGAAACAGGGTTGCTTTCCTTGAGGAAAACCCAATTAAGAGAATTCTGAAGAGCAGTGAGTAGTCTGCTGTGCTCCTAATGCTATTGATCATGTATCAGATTCCCTTGATGATTATTCAAGTCCCTAAATCTGAACAAGGACTTCCATGAAGATAGTTTCCTTTTCCAGGTATGTGAACACATATGAAAAATGAAATGAATCCAAATTAAGAAAATCACTATTGAAGCCTCATAACTGTTCATTCAGACTTTGGGTTTGTATTCTACATATGAAGGCATATCATACGAGCTAAAATATGAAGGATTAATATTAAAAATCTATCGGTAATAGGAAAGTAATGAAATATATGTGTACATATGAGTGCCATGATGTTTCATATGGCAACTGAACATGGAAATTATTTACACTTTTATGTGAATTTTGAAACCTGGATTGACGTGCCTAAAGGTCTTTAACTGGAGATGGTAATATATATGCTGTAGTTTTGAGTAGCAGAAAGAATCAGTTGCACGCAACCTGTTAACAACTTATTTCCTGACCTTTACTGTGCATTACCCCAGATTTTTCTGCCTTCTAAACTGCCTTCTTTTTTTTTTTTAAATTTCTAATGTGGTTTGATAGGAGAACAGAAGAGTTGATTTTGAGTGTAAAATTGACCTTTTGTTCTGAATTTTATAAACACATTTCCATCTTCTGCAAAATTCTTGGTTTTCTTATTACCAAAATCAACATTATCTGTCAGCAATACAAAGGGTGAATGTGATTAACCACCCCACTCACTTGGAACAAGTGGTAGCTTGATTCATTTAATTTAGAGAATCTAAAGCTGTCATCAACTTACCATCTGCTAAGGGTACCTGCTGCGGTCTGAAATGCCCTCATAGCAATACACAGGTTTGGTTATAGAAGAGATACCAGGTTTCCTCATCTGTATTTTGAGAATGTGTTTGTGTAGCTTTCACTTAGATAAAAACTGAGCAACATAAATTGCTTCAGGACGTGTAAATTAATTGCTCCCCAAATCAAATCTGTAATGCCTCTGATGTAATTTGTGTCAATACTACAGTAAAAAGAGATCACATGGCATCAATAATTGACTGCATATGCCCAAATGAAGATCTTTTCATTATGCAAATATTTCTGAGAGACATGTATCTCAGCTGGGCACCAATTTAAAATAATGCTAGAAGATTGAAGTCTAAATTTAATATTTTGATTTTTACTTCAACTTTTGAGTGCTAATAAGTCTTGCTAAAAGAGCAGAGTCATTCCTGCTGAGATGCAGTTCAATGGTGGGTGAGGTGTGGTTTATGGTTTATAGGAAGATGTTGGAGTTTTTCTCAGCTGTATCTTTTATGCACATACATACAGAATATCACTTCCAGTTTAATCAACCTGGCACCTTTCACGACCATGTGAAAAGCTTTTGAGTTTGCTGTATCTAATATCTGTCCTAATTTGCCTTCCACTTGAAATTAAAAGCAAGCCTTTCATAAAAGTCATGTGAATTGGTAAAACCGGTGCCAGTAATACAACAACAAATTGTTGAATGCTCATTGTAATGAGCTGTGGAGGAAGAGTAAAAATACATTCCTCTTAAAAGGGAAATATAATGCCAGAGACTGTTCAAATTGAAGCAAAACATGAAATATAGCCAATAAAATGATGTAACACTGGCCAATGATTTCTATTCTGTCTATAACTTGGCACCAAATGCTGCAGATGTACAAAAACTGGCATTCAAACCCACAAAAGCTAACAAGTGTAGTTTCAATATGCTTTGCAGTGGAAGCTGGGTTTTTTGGGGGTGTCAAGTATACAGCCATTTATTTTCTTAAAATACCCAGGAGTTTCTCATCTTTCAGTGTTACAAATCTTGGCAGGTTTAAAATTCTTCTTTGTAAACATAACTAGTGCAGAGTCAAGCGTTTTTCAGAGTAATTTTCAAATCTTGGCTTGTGTATGGCCATGGAGCATCTTGGGAAAGAAGGGAGATGATTTTGGAAATACTACAGAAAGCGTATGTGGAATGCTTTCAAAATCAGCTCAGCTTTTTAGAGTGCAGTGGGACTGACTCACACCTGTGGCCCTTTAACCCCACTCCCCCAGTCCCTATTTAGAAGCTTATAGTGTGCCTTTAGATTAAATGCATGTCAATTGGCATTGTCAGCATGGAAAATGTGGTTTTGTTAGTTTTCTACCTTTTATTCTGTGTCAAGGGTGAGGAGCTATACTTGTGGTTGAATTCTTCCACTTGGGGTTATACAGCCCTAAGGGGAGCAGGCATTGGCATTTGTACCAACAGTTAGAAGGATGTTTTGTTTAGAACAGTAATTGTATTTTTAGCTTCCAAAATCCTTCCCAAAGGCTACCTGGTTTCATCTTTCTTGTGGTTCTTTAGAGTTTTCCTGCACTATGAAGTGTCTTCAGAGAGCAGTTGTTTGGAGTGCCCTGGTGAGAGCTGTAGGTGATACTGGTGCTAAGGTTTCACATAATGCCCTGGAAAATATTTCACTTATGAACCAGCATAGTTTCCCATTAAAACTAGGTTCAGTAGAGACAACCAATTGGAAGTTCTGTGGTGTAAAGAAAACCAAGTGACGTGGAGAAAAATACCTGCACTATCCAAGGGATCTGGAAAGAAACTTCTGCAGGTAAAGTCTGAAGTGGAAGGATTCAGTAGGCTGTATTTCTTTTCACAGCTCTGAGTGTGCTCTGTGGTAGAAGAACAACAAATTGTATAATTTTCCTGTGGGCCAGTTTCCCCTATGTAAAATAAGGGCTAATTCAGCTCCCTGGATGCTCCATTTGTCTGCTGCCTTGGTTTAGCTTGTAAATTCTCCATGTGCAACAGCCAGCACAAATGGACTGCAGCCAACAGCCCTGGGCACCCTGCTCTCTGGTCTCTCTTCTTCCTCTTGTAAGACACAGAATGAGATACCCTGGAAGTATTATTTTGGAAAACCACATACACTTGGAGCCTAAATCACATTTAACTTGGTAAATAGATCATACCAATGAGATTTTGAGTTTCAGGTGAACCCATGGGTGAATGATTTGTCACTGGTGAGTTTATGCTTGTTTTACCATACTGATTCCAGCTGAGGGTTGGCTTGCAGTACAACTGTAGCAAAGCAGCGTTGGCAATGGCCAAGAGTTCTGGGACATAGTTCCTTGTGTTTCTGTACTATCAAAGAATCTTTCTGCCCCACCTTCTGCAGGTCTGCAGCTGTGCCCTTGCAGATGTGTGTTCAGCTGGGATGTAATGCAAGGGGAGCAGTGGAAGCACATGAACTGCTCCCAAGGAGCATCACTGAGCTGTGCCTGGCTCTCACGCCTAGGTAGCTAAAGCTATTCGGTTCACTTTCCCAGCACTCTCATTGCTTGATTCCTCCTACCTTAACAAAGCTCAGTGTTTGACAGACTGGTACAAAATATTTCTCTCTTTCAGAGTGCTGTTTGTTTGCTTGTAAAAAAAAATATTTTGATAACAGGTTATAAAATCATTCCTCAAATAGAAACATTTTTCCTTATCCTATCAGTGAAAATGTCTGGCTAGAAGACTTTGAATCAGTCAAATGATTCATATTATGGATTAATTTTATCACTTTCACTGTAGAGAAAAAAGTAATTTCCATTTCTTTTTAGAGCACAGTGAGCCAATTTGCTCTGAGGTTGATCTGTAGGCTAAATTGTGGGGAGTCACGCTGCTGACTTTGTTTCGATAGAGAAGCGTGTGTGGGGAGAGTTAAAATGCTCAGCCAAATGCTTAAATTCCTTTTTCTCTTATACCCTCAGTGGTGCATCTGACACTATTTAATCAGATCATAGTGCCTCTCCTGCACCATTTTTATTGCTTATCACATCATTAGGAATGGCTTAATCACTGTCTGATTATAACTCTGCTCTCCAAGGTCTTTACAAAACTAGTACCCTCCGATGTTTGTCTGTACACAGTGCTGTACTTTGGATGTTGAGCAGTGTTGCTGTTTGGATGATTTGCAGTGGAGTGCAAGACCTTTAATATCAAATCAAGCTATTTCATGCTAAAAGCTAGCTTTGCTTTTTAATCATTTTCTTTGAAAACCACTGTTTTCATTTCTGAAACTAGCTTGCATGTCAGGACTCTACACTGGTGCCTAAATGGTTCACTCCAGGAGCAGTGGGGTACTGAGCTTTACTAAATGAACATACTATAGATCTCCCCTTTTTGCGGGTACCTTCACAGCGCTCTTGCTTCTGGCTCCTGCTGTCTGAAATTGCTCTCTTTCTGTAACTAGTGCCTTTCAGAGACTGTTTTCATTTCAGTTGGATGTGTTTGCTGAGCGTGTCAATTTTTGTTTAAAATGGCCCATATGTGCTGTGTTCAAGGCAACCACTTGGCTTATAGGTCTTAAATGACGGTGATAATGTGAAAGTTACTAGGGCTTAAAATCTGACCCTCTTGGAAAAAAAAATAAATAAATTGAAAACTGAATTTCATTCAGTTACTTGTTTTTTCTGTCTTGAATAAATTAAACCACTTTTTGGGGGAAGAGAGTGGGATGAGGGGAAAAAAGGAAAATATTTATCAAGGGCACAGAATTAATTACAAAAACTCACTAAAATGTATGCAAGATGAGAGCAGGATAACATGACAGTGAACAACTTAAAAAGCTGTTTTAAAAACAGATAAAAAAAAATTATAAAGCTATATGTGTGTTATGGTGGTTTTATGTTCTTAGAGCTGCACAAAGCTTTCATAGCAAAACACCCAATTTTGTACACCAATGTCCTGGTTATAGCTTTCATAGCATTCTCAATTTTGGTTGGATGAAATATAAAGTCTGTGTGGGCCAGACCATGGTAGTGGAGCTCAGCAGCATTGGAGATGGATGAAACATGGCCAGCCTCTTGGCATCCCTCACTTCTGGGGGCAGGAGAAAGGAGAATTTGGCTAATACCAAAACCTGGCACTGAATCCTTGGGAGTAAAACAGAAATCTGTTGAATCTGTAATAAACAAAATTGCAGCTTTACTGCTGGATTTTCCTTTTCTCTATGCTAATGAATGATGCTCATGTGCAATATGTCAGCTGCTCTTATCTTCTAATACTATTTCCCTGAAAGAAATGGCAATATGGTGCTGTTAAAATGCAAGCTAGTTGCTGAGATAACAGGACACCTCACAAAAAAAAGGCAAGTCAAACCTTTTCTTCCAGTACGTGTAAACTTCAGAAAAAGGGAAGAACAATCAATTCAGAAATAGTTCTCATATCCCTTGTGATACTGAGAATATATAATCTATTTGTGTTTAATTTGCTTATTTTATCAGTATATTGTAACTGTATTGAGGAGTTGCTTTTATTCCAGCATACTAGCAAGTTCCCATAATATTGATGATAAATATTTAAAGAGTTAATTAAAAAACAGAACTGGTAAAAGTAGTGTCCTTTATGTGAACAAACACCTAGTTATTTTGTGGTTTGTAAGTGGAAGGAGTAACGTCTTTGCACATTATAAACACAGACTGGTTAAGTGTTCCTGAAGCACCCAACTCTACTGTATATGCCCTTCTTAGAAACACATCAAATAAATTTCTTCAATTCTTGAGTTTTTGCTGCCATTTCACTTGTTACATGAGAATCAATATTCTTTTGAGTATAACTTGATAATATAAAAATGATTAACACAGGGTATGTATTTTGCATAGTAAATAATAACAGGAGCCAGAAATGTTCTGTGCCTCCATTCCAAAATTTTGTGCTACTTATTCAGTACATGAACCTTTTAATTCAGTTTCAATAAATTGCTTATGAGCCCCTTGGAAGCTGGTCCAATTTAATAATATTAGATGAGAAGAACTTTCATAAAAATTAACTCTGTTGTTATTCCTCATTAGTGAAGGCATGTCAGACATAAAGAATCCTACAATTGCTCTTTAGGAATACTTAATTTTATTTTTTTTAATTAAGGCATTTTAAAAATAGTTCCTTTTGAAAGTTCACTGGTGACAGTTATTGAAAAGTTATTTAGGCCAGTTTTGTTATTTCCCACATTAGTGGACTAAATTGCTGAACTAAGACAAGCCTTAACTGTGTTCAGGGATTTGCAGTTTAACTAATCTGGTTTCATTCGGGATGTTTCAGACTCATAGCAACCTCTTTGATCTGGATTTAGTTAGTTGATAGAGTTTTAGTGTAGACAGGTGAAAAAAAGGTCTCCATAGTCTTTTATTCTTTCTTCCACCAAGGTGCCCCAGTGTTACGAGTGGAGGAACCCCCAATGTTGTCTAGTTTTTCAATGCCATGACTAACTAACTTACCATTGCAGCTAGATTTAAAGAATCATCTCTGTCAGTAAGTAGAATTTGTATTTTCACAGGAGGCACACAAATTTAGGTGCCTAACTTTGGAAATTTGCGTGTCTTCGGAAGTTTGAGCTTTTGATTTGGGAGATGAATTTTCCTTGGTGGCTGTCAGTTGCCTGAACAGACTTTTAGCAAGTTCTCTCCATTTTTTTCTTTGGATCCACTTTTCCCAGTTACCAGGTCATATCACTGTGATGACTAAAAGCTATTTTGTGCACGATTACAGGAAAAAACCAAAACCAAAACCCAACCTCAAAGCAAATCATCACACAACTTTTCTCTTGGGTAATATGTAAATCAAATTTATCTCTTCTCTAAATTCTTTAATCTTCCCGTCCCTTCTCTTTCTGTTGTCAGGGATCTGTTTTGTCAGGGTGGCTTCACACTAAGGTGTCATGAGGAAGGAATGAAGTCTGGCAGGAGTGGGTGATGGGAAGAAACACATGAGTATGAAATCAGTGGAGGCTCTCGACTCTACCTAATAATAATAATAATTTTGGTGCCATCAAGCTTTGCTTTCCAAAGAAGTGAAAATCCTTTTTTGCTTTGGATGAGGTAAAAAATTCAATTCTCTTTATGCAATCTGCTCCCCCACCCATCAGTCAAAAATGCAGACCAACAGATCTTTCAGTCTCTGCTGTCTCTGGTCTTCTCAGTTATTCATACTACCTCTCTCCTTCTTGAATTATTGAATTACTACTTACAAATTTGTATTTGAAGTGATGTATTTATATATACACAATGTTTGTCTGTATAATTATAAAAAGAAATCATTGCACTTTTGGGAACTGTCTGCTCCATTTCATCTCGTTTTCTTTCTAACCACTCCTGGTCCAGGCTTTACTGACATTTATAACATTCTTTTACTTTTGTATTGAGTACTTCTGCAGTTGACCCAACAGAGATAAATATCAGCCTATAGGGATCCAAGCAGATATGAATTTTCATGACCCCTTTCATATGTATAAGATTGACAGGAGTTGCCTTTCTAAAGAGAAACTGAGATTCAATTCTTCAATTCCCAAAACAAAGCACCCGCTCTTTAAACTGATTTAAACCAAAGAATGAGTCAATAAGAAAGGAATTAAATTAGTGGACCTTGCTCTTCTGTACTGGAATTAACTCTTTCCTTTCTGGCTGAGAAGATGTTGGGAAGCCAGGATACACCAGCATAATGCTCTGTACTTTTTGTTTAACTGACAGACAATCCTTGTAAGGATTTAATGGGATATCTTTATGCAACATGTTTTGTCAAACTCAATTAGGTTTCATACTCTTGAATGGATTTTTAAATGCAATACATTATTAGAGGGGAAGTCAAGTTGTTGATAAATAGAAAAGACATACTGTGCTTAAAATTAAAAAAAACAAAATAGTGATGTATAGAAAGGGGAATACACACATCTAAGTGAATCTAGGGGTAATATTTTGTTCTTCCTTCAGGAAAAAGATAGCAATATAACTGTAACCTCAAAAGATATGTGCAGACAGGACTCGGCTTTTGTCTTTCTACAGAAATAGACTATCATTAATACCATCCATGCCAGAATCCATCATCATCAGCTGTCCAGCCAGGTAGAAGAAGCAGCAGCAGTCATTCTTTCTAAGAACAGATTCTACAGTTAGGGGACACATAAGACATTCCCTAGTTCCTTTTATACTGGTTACAAATAATTTCGTGATTTGGAATTATGACATCCTTTGGGCTGACTGTTCCTTATTCATAGGTACTGTTATGAGGAAAATGAAGGACCTACTTGTGCTCAATATGGTCTTCATTTTTCCATTGTATTTCAAGGAGAGGTTGACCATGCTCTTGAACAGTTGCAAATTCTAGGGTGAAGGTTCTGCTTTGAAGTCTGTTGGACGATGTTTGGTATAGTCAGACATCATGATGTATCATCTGACAAGCTGTTGGGGAGAATCTAAGGAGCAGAAATCCTGGGGATATGCTTTGGTCTTTATTTACTAATAGGCATTACTAAAGGAGGTATTTCCAGTTAGGTAGACCACAACAGTTTGAACAGTGTCAAACACCTACTCTCCTCTACTTAGTGTTTCTCTGTCTCAAACTGTCATGCTATGAAAAATAAGAACCAGATATTCTGTGGAGCCTGGCAGACTTGCCTGTCTCTTTTCTCTAGAAGTTGCTCAGCCACAGTACTCTCTGGGAAATGTGAGTGTGGGTAGGTGAATGACTCTATACTAGACCTATTTGAAAAGAAAAGAGAGAATAATAGCCAACACTCCTTGTATTTACATGACTGTGTCATTTCAAGAGCTGACTGTAACTGAAGTACATCTGAAACAAAAGGAGTCAACATACAATTATTATTGCAGTTCTAAGTAATGTATTGCTCTAACATGTGCCTGTTTAAGCTATTGGACATTCCATGTTTCTTGGGAAAAATGCAAATAATGCAGGAAGGAGGAAACCTTTTGGTGGGACATACATGTGTACCTCACCTGCTGCTCTGACATTTCTTTCATGCTCAGCCATCCCACAGAGTTCAATGGAGTTTGGGCTACTCCATTGTGAAGCTGAAATCAGGGAATGAAAAGACTGATCAAAGTATCTGTTGACGTCTAGGAGATGTGAATCACTGCAGGAAAATTTGGGCTAGTTACTTGAGTACTGGATTCCACTATGACCTAAAGTATGTACAGCAATACTCAAAAGCTAAGTCTGAAATTGGAGCCTTTCAGGACAGAAATGTTCCCAAAGTCCTGAACCTTTAGCAACGGTCATGGACTTAACTGGAGTCTTCAAACATAAGCAGCTTGGAAGATTGGTTCAATTTTAAAGCAACATAAATTAAGGATTAAGGTACATAACTTTCCTCTCTGTAAACTGTGATTCTCAAGTGGCTTTATGAAGCTAAGTACATGTATAGGAAGTCTCCTTTATCATAAACATATTTCCCTTAGAGCATGTTTCCTGCATGATCTCTAGAAACAGTTCTATTTTTAAGTGTTTATTTAAAATGTTATATTGATGGCACATCTAAGCATTGCTAAAAACTTCTCAAAATGCTTTAATAAGAATGATTTTAAAGCATTTTTCTGGCTTGGTTGCAGCTAGAAGTAACTGAAATAAGCCATTAACAAACCAGTCACACTTCTTTTAAAATTGATACTAAGCTGTTTGTATCACATTGTGAACAAAATAACATTTTTTATTTGTTCATTAGAGAATGTGCCTTAAGGAGAATGGCTTTTGCTGCCATAAACTAAAATGGTTATGCACAGAATAAATACATGACAAAACAAGGAGGTGAAAGAGGAATCTTAAAGACCTATATACCATATAGTGTGAACTGTTGTTCAAATAACATGACTGGTTTAGTAGTTGTTCACGTGAAAATTGGAGTAGGAACCTGTACTTACAAATGCCTTGGCTATCTGTGGGACTGTAAGGAAGAAATGGAAGTACTGGATTACAAGGAAATGAATATTTGACATGCATTTCATATTTATCTTCTATAGTTGTCTTTCAATTTTTTCCTCACTGGTGCTTGTTATCAGTAGTAATGCAGACATGACTGCTCAGTACTGACACGCTACTGAACACAAGGTGCATGTCTATTGAGACTGGCTGTACAAAACAAGACAAGCAGTAGCTTTTTCTGCATATCTTGGTGTCACTGCAGTGGCGGTATGACGCTATTGTGCGCTCTGAGTGGTAGGGAGTTTTTAAAAGTGAAATTCAGATAAATCAAGGTGCATTACTGAATTCAGATGGCAGGTGCTGCTGCCCTGGTAGCTCCTCTGGTGGACAATAATCTGTGCGTGTCTGTGTTCTCTGTTTCTCCTGTCTTTTCTGGTTAGCCTCTTACACTGCCTTTCTCTCCAGCCTCAGGCCTGGCATTTCTTCCAGTTGTGCCTTTGGGAAAGTGGGTGATTGCTCAGCCCAGCACGTGCATAGTGCATACATCTCTCCTCATCCTCTGATCTTAGAGATTATTTAATGACAAGCATTTACTGTTTACTTTTGCATGGGCATAAGGTTATAATACACAGGCTTTAGAAATGCCCCCAGAATAATTTCCTATCCTAGCCATCACAGGAGAACAGCAGAGACTGTGCTCGCCAAATTAATTCTGTGCGTTGTAGAAATCTCCTAGCAGTAGGGTAGGCATTTACTGTGGGACTGCTCCCCGTGACAGGCTTGGATGCTGCAGTGTTGGTGACTGATCCTGGAGGTGTTCTCAGAAAGTGAGCAGCATGGTGCAGACCATCCACAGAGAAAGGAAGTGCTATGTTCGCTCATCTTCCCAAGTGGTAGAACGTACTGCATGAAGTTACCATTTGCTCTGCATGAGAACCCAATTACTACCCTACTCCTTGCATGCAATAGACTGGTCAAATGCAAAGCCCCAGACTGTGTTGGCTTTTTTGCTTGCTTCCCCAGGCTCTGAAGGTCTCTTACTTTTAGATCTCATCACAAGGCATGCACCAAAATCTAGTAAGTCCTCCAAAAGACTATAATGTGGAAAGTTGTATTTTATCTGAGGCAACTGCAAATTGGTAGGGTTTCTTTAATTTCCCTTCCCTGGCACAGAGGTTGCACTATGGCAATACATGTTGATATGCTTTGATAAAGCATTTACTGCAGTATTTGATTTCCTTTTAAATGCAGCGTTGGTTTAGAGCCAGAGCAGGTAGTGACAGACACTCATACCGTGCTGCATCAGGTGGGACACGGTACAGCAACTGTCCTGCTGTTTCTCTGCTCTAATAAATGAGGAACCTGTGGGTAAATTACAGCTTGTGGTGCATGATCACGGACATTGTAAGTGGCTGCACTGCAGTTGTCTTAGCAACAGCCACATCCCACAAGCTAAAGAACAGCTTCTTAACTCACAAGCAGATAAAGAGACATTGATGCTTTGTCTTCACATGGGCAAATACATGCACGTTGTATTAAGTGTTCTCCTCCCCATTAGAAATAATTTATAAGGAAAGCCTGTGATAAATCTACATTTTCTCTTTTACATGACTGGCTTGCATTCTTTAATGCACTATGGGACTAACCAAGAGGACATGCGCACAGTAAACCTGCAAAAAGCAAAATGCCCTTATGGTATTCTGTCTGAACTGGGGTGTGTTCTTTACCTGTGGAAAAAATCTTGCTAGAAACCAGATGAATTGCCACAGAGCAGGCTTGTCAGGATTGGCCTCAACCATAGACAGCTGGTACAAAGGAAAGACTCCCCTAACTGTTGCTGGCTTTGGATCAGAGCTACATGTCTAAAAAGAGCTGCTAGAACCCATTCACTGACATGAAATAACTGATATAGGCCCCAAAACTTGAATTACTCAATTGCTTTTGTAATGGATGTTTTTAAACACGTTGGTTGTGTGAGACTGGCACTGTTAATGGGGCAGGGGGCTGTGTAGCGCTGCCTGATGCAGCTTTGTGATACAGCAATGTCTGCTGTGCTTTTATCCTGTGCTGGAAGGAGAGTGATTACTCTATCGTGATTGGATAATTTTCAAAGATTTTACTGGGGATTATTAGTTTTACTGCTCTAATAAACATATAATTAAACAATGCCTCTGTATTATTGGACCCTAGTCTGCTCGGTACACAATGGATTTACAGCGTGTCTGTAAATATTGAAACCGTGATGAGGTAATTAAGATTTCCATAAACCTTCTCTGGGAGGAGGACAAGAGATACTTACTGTGAGACTCAGCTGAAGTGCTGCAGTGGTAGAAAAAGTATCTGAGTACCTTTCTCCAAGTTATCCAGTTTTGTTCAAGTTTTTATCCTTAAATATAACACAGCCTGCACTTTGAGGGAACAAAAGTCCTTCTCAAAGTCTAGGACAGCATTCCCTGACATAAGCCAAGGCAAATGAACATCTAATCTGCGATCTGCAAGATAACCTTGAATCAGGAGAACATATTTGGGAGCTCTCTTCCTCTACTAGACTGTTACAGCTCTATTCAATTTGACGTGCCCTGAATTGCCAAATGCATTCCACCAAAGGACTTGAGCCAAGATGTTCAAACCTGACATTTGATTAAAAGCACAGCATATTTTACTAGCAGCAGTGAACCTTTTTTTTTCAGTTTAGATATTGTATTTTATGAATATTTTCTAAAATTCTTATTTAAAAATGCAGCTCTTGACAGAACTAGTATGTTCAGGTTAGTTTGTTTTAAGCACTAATCAGCAGTGTATAGTCCATCAATTTTCTTAGCAGGGGAAAACAACAAAGTGGTACACCTGTGTGTGTGCACATTGTGGTTTCATTTAGATTAGGTGATTATTTAAGTTGATGTAATGTGATGTAAGTTTCTCTAAGAAATCTTAGAAAAATGGGGCCCAGCAATATTAAGTGATGAAGATAACCTTTATCAGTGCATCTTTTATCCTAAGTTGCAATGATCTTTTCCCTCTGAGACTAGCTGGGGGGAATGCCTGAACTCTTTGGAGTGAGTAGAATTTAGAGGTGCTGCATTAATTCCCATGGTGGACAACCCAAACAAGGGTGAAGGACACTGAATAAAGATGGGAGTAGGGCAGAATGAAGGTGTTTAGTTATATGTTTCTAATCGTAAGAGTGACAGCAAGCAGCTGCACAATATTTATACTCACCAAACTGGAGTGAGTACCCTATGCATATTTCCCCTGCTTGTGTCACTGCATGCACAGTCCATACAGCTTTTTGTCTTTAAAACTTTAGTTTTATGTGGAGAAAAGATTTATACAAGTGTGTTGTATGTGTCTCTGTGTTTTCCTGCCTCTAATAACTGTTGGTCCCACTAGCCAGTGTCAAGTAAAAGGGATCTCAGCCATAACTGCACTCTTACCGGCTTAATGGAAATGGGTGACTGAGGAAAAAATTGCCCATTTCTGCAAATACCTGCACTAAGGGAAGGTGGCAGGGTGAGGTCTCATGCCAAATAGAGTGCAAGAATTTGCAAGGTAGAAAGACCTTATCAATGCCCCAACTGCTAGGAAAACTTCAGCCTGAGCAGCTCAGTCCTTCACTCAACAACAGCACACAAGTCTGTAGGAAACCAGGGCTTCATTAATCCCAGTGCTCACAACACGGCTCTTTACACAGCTGCTGTTATCTAAAGTCAATCTGAATGGACTACTGTGATAGACTGTAATAGAAGCGCCTTTCACGTAATCAAGGAGATGATACTGCTTTGATTAAAATATTATCTTTGGAGATTGATTTGTTTTAATTAGATTAGTGCTCGGGATCTCTGAGTTGATGTTTGGAATCAAATAATGTTGAGAAAGGTGTCATTCCCCATACGCAGGTCTTGACTATGTTGTCTCAATGATCCTTTCATGCTGTTTGGTGAGTCAGGCTTTCCAGAATCAAGAGTCTAAAATTAGATTTTTAATTGATGGCTGCTAATTATTGCATCCAGTTTAAATAGTTTCCTTTGGTTAATGGACAGGTGTGCTTTTGTTTCTGAAGTACTACGTCTCGCTGATAGCCTGTTCATTATCAAACATGTGAAACAGAAATGAGGTTGGTGGGAGGAAAATGAGTTAGAGTAAATATTAAGGAAAATTAGACAGCACTTAGTTATATAATTTTGATTTCTGAATTGTGCTGTAGTAACATCTACCCAACTACCCAGGCTTTTACCTGAGGTAATTTGCATTCTCCTTCAAACATCAGTATCAGCATTATAAGATAATTTAACTCTTATTTTTGTCAAACTAAGGTGCTTTAAAAATTATTTCATAGGCAGTGCTTTGCAAAGTCCATAGAACAAATTATGTAATTATTACATTATGCTAAAAATGTGAGTTTTATACTAATTATACTACTAATTCAGTTTCTGGAATTTTTCCATAGTTCATACTATATTACTGCTTTCCTGGGAATTGAATCATTTGGTACCTGATTGCACTAATTACCGTTGAACTTTAGAACCTTTAATGCAGTGAAAATTCAAATATTTAACATGCAGTGATATTTGCAGGCTGAAAAGGTAGAATTTATGGAGAAATATGATAGCTAGTTTCCTTCTGGAATAAGGCCAGTAACTTAAGAGATAACTCTTATTAATATTTAGTACAGTAGTAAATGTAAGGCATTGACATTATAATGTTATGATTGTGATCAATAATACCTTGGCCCTAGGTGAGGGGTTTTTTTTTGCTCTTGTTCTTTCTTCAGGTAACTTGATATGGGAGGGAAGGAAGAAGCAATCAACTAATGAACCAGTTTATAAATATCCAATACACATGCTGACCTATTTAAAGGATTGCGAAAAGGAGACTGTTATAATGTCTAAATATAGACAACAGTTTCCATCCCTATCAATAGTATAGCAAATTATTTTCTACTCCCTAATCCCTAATGAGAATGAAATAAAGGCTTCTGATGCTTAATGGCATTCAAAACGATCAACTTCTAATCAGTGTGGTATCTTCAGCCATTGTATTTATGCAGGAAACATATTACATGTCTTTACACTAAGTAATTTTGTATTCAACTGCCATTTCCCATTATGCATTTACCTTCTGATATATGGCTGGGAAGTGTTATTTCACTTTATGAGCCTCATTTAGGAGAGTATTCTGTTAGAGCCCAAAGCAGACACTTGCTATCAGAAAAAGAACCAGAGAGGAATTTGCGTCCCTCAGTCAGAAGCACAGAGAATGACACTCCTGAGTATCTGATCTGTAACATGGTGTAGGTAAATTTTTTCTTACCCATTTTAGTTATTCTTCACAACATGTCACTGAAATTGCTTTTTTATTCACCCTTCTGAGTGTCACTTTGTGGTGCAGATCCCCTAATTCTCACTGAAAGCAGCCTAAATACTTTTGTCTATCATGATCACGTCTTTGAATATTAATACTCCCCCTTGCACACAGAAATGTTATCTTCTGTGTATCATGAGTTCTTTGTGAAGTCCCTAAGTATGTTGCCAGGGATGATATCTTCTGTTTGTACTTGGGATTGTCCTTGTCTTACTGAATCACTGGAATGGCCACAGATCTTATCTGAATATTGCCGGAATAATTTCAGTGGGTCATCATTTTCTGACAAAGCAGCCTGTGTAATTTGTGGAGATTTGCTTGTCACAAACCCCCAAACTTGTCTTTTCCCAGAATTGCTGGCATCAGCACTACCCCTAGGTACAGCCAGGAACACTTTATTTTTTTCATCATAAAAAATCATTTGGTATTTATACCAGCATCACTGCTTCAAAGGCATCTACCACTTTGAAGCTAATTCAGGTATTCAGCTAATTCAGCATGTGTAATAACAGATCCATTATAATGATCCAAGACTTTTAGATTACTATTTCATTTGAAAAAAATGCTGATCCTTAGAAATAGAAGGAGGGCTCCTAAATTTGTGCACTGCTACTGTTCTGCAGTCTTTATAATGGTTACGTGATGGCTGCTTGACCAGCCAGATATGGACTGGATGTGCAGTGTTGTACAGTGTCTACTGTCACTGTGGCCTTAGTGGGGACAGCTAACCTTACAGAACCTCAGTTCCCTGCTACCAAACAGGGATAATTGGCTTTCTTTACCTCATGGAGGTAAAGGTGGCATCTTGGAGGTGGTGAGGAACATGTTCACTGTGCTAGGGTGATGTGTAAGAATACTTTTTCACCAGGAATTAAGAGAAAAATATTCTCATGTATCCTTATGTCGGAAGATGTCCTCAATTTATCCCAGTTATCAATGCCTTCTGTCTCCCCAAACAAGCAATGAGCAGCAATCAAAAAACTGGGCACAAGGTGCGGTCAATCTTTAGCTTGAAACTTGTGAACCTGAGAGAAAACCTACTACAGCACCTGTACAGGAGAGGAATAGGGCCTGACAGCATTCATGTTTCTGAGTACAGCTAAAGAAGACCTCACATCAAAGAAAAGTCCTTTACCAGAGCACGTGCTGAGTAAGTGTTTGTTTATTGCAACATTCCAAGTACATATCAGTAACTGCTAATGCAGCATAGATGCTGCTGACATAATGCTGCTTCTGGAATAAATCTGCAAGAGAAAAGTCAACAGAAAACTGATGAGTTTTAATGAGTGAGCTGTGCCAGACACATGCTATAAAACTGTTTGCCTACTGTGCATATATAGCTTTCTCCTAATCACTCCTTCACCAAAAATATTCATAAATATGCTCTTCCCACATTACAAATCATAGTATGCATTCACATAAAGCCTAAGGAAATCAGGCATGAAAAGTCCTTCAGCTGCCAAGGGCAGTTTTGGGTGGTTTTTTGGTTTTTTTTTAGAAGCCATTCCTTAAATATTTGTGCCGCTTTGTGACAGAAAAAGTGAGCTGAGCAGCTAATCAAACAGGTATCCTGCACCAGCCTCTGTGTTAGTGAATGCCTCAGGGGAGCCAGGTGCTGTGGCCCAAAGAGAACCGTGAGATGCTTGTCACCAGCTGTATCACCACCGCTCTTACTGTTGCTTAATCATGAATTTTTGCAGGACTTCTGTTTTCAGCTCTACTGATAACCAGAAAAACGTTAAATCTTAGGTATTCAATACATCTAAGGTTCAAATTTAGCACTCAAGCATGCTAGCTACATATCACTGACTTTCTTCAATCTCCTTCCTGCAAACTGGAGGGTCTATCTTTAGATACTCATATACTTGATGCTCTGTCACTTTGTTCTTCTTTGACTTCCCCAAGCTAGGCTAATTGGATGGCTCTGAAGAATGTAGGGAGTATTTTGGCTTTTGTAAATGTTCTCCTTTTCAGGCCGCTTTCCAACCTTTTCTCCCCTGCTTAACGACCCATTCAAAAAAATTTCCAATGAAATTCTTAGACTAGATTTACATAAGATCATTAGAGTATTCCAACTCCTTTACTTTAAAATATTCATGGCAGTCTCGCATTGCTGGCTTCACAGAACCAATTTCAGGCAAAACTCCCATCAGCTTCACTGAATAAGGACGGCAGGGTAGAGCTCTAATTGTCAAAAGCTCAAAAGCTTCCGCATTGGTAGCAGTACTCCATGTCAAGCACCAATTCAGATAGCGCTTCATTGCGCATTCCACTCACTCTGTGCAGTTGGGGAGAGGCAGGTTAGATGCTTTTTATTGTCCCCAGTCTTTGAAAACAAATTGCCAGAACTTGCTGACTTAAATCTCAGCCTGTGAAGGCTTTTCTGTATATCATTGGTGTGTGAAACTTCACTGGATTTGCAGCTTGAAAAGTCAAGCAGTCTGTGCATCATTATATTAAAAATTCTGTGCAGCATTTGTAACTTACTGGCCTATTGAATGCTTGCTTTGGACAAGTTTGGAATGGCAAGAGGTGTGGCTTGATTATTCCATAAAAGTGGTAGGAAAGCTTTATATATGAGGTGCCTCTTAGCTTAAGCAGGGAAGTTTTATTCAGCGTCAGCACAGTATAAACAGTTTCTTAGGGAAGCAATAGTGGGGCATCAGCTCAGACTACCAGGGAGGAGAGTGTGCTTGAGGCCTTGGGTTGGAAAGCTCACTCAAGGGTCATGGCAGCCAAGCAGAAGAGTCTTAGTTCTCTGCTTTTGCCAATAAACTTTGTGTTGAGCTCCACAGACAGTGACTGCAGCAGCTGCCTCTAATAGCAAACATGCCGTGGGCATCCCTGTGGTATAGCACTAACAACACTGGCCTTCGTTCTTGAAGCACGAGCCAGCTCAATAGCTTATGGGGCCCCCAATTTCCTCTTTCCTCTTCAACCATTTCTAATGTTTGTGTCCAGTGAGTCCACATCCAGAAATGTTTTAATCAGTATTGTACGGTCCTTCCTATTCTGCTATTCCTGGCTTAAAGAATAAGCAAGATGCAAAGAAAAGTCTCTGGAGAATAGTATGATGTAAAATGTCCTACCATCTTAAAAATTTATTACTGAAGCAACTGTGCATGGATATATTTTTTAAAATGGAAATTAATAATTTAAGACTGTTTAAAACATATGAATGTAACTTTAAATTAATCAGCTTTTTGTGTACATTGCTTGGCAAACAAAATATGTCTCCAGGGGTTTTGTTTTGTTAACAAAACTCTCCCCCCCCCTTTTTTTTTTAACACAGAAGCAACTTTTGAAAAGGCTTTTAATAGCGTTTCCATAAAATGGAAGCAGGCCCTTCATCCTGCCTCCAAACCCATGCATTCCAAAGCAAACAGTGTCAGCCATAGCAAGGGCAGAGGAAAGATGGCTCAGTAATTACCTGAGATACGAGGAAGTGCTCAATGAGGGCAAATACACCAGCCCTGCTGACTGTGACCCTGGCTGGCTCCTGGGAGGGGGCTGTGTGGCTTCTCTGCAGGTGATACAGAAACTGGTGGTAACTGGGAGGAGAAAGGGAAATGCTGGAGTGGGTAGGTCTGGGCAGTGGCCAGTCACCTTGAGCTGTATGCATGAGCAACCGGCTGCGGAATAGGCAGATGTGGAAATGAATGCAATTTTATTTGTGTATATGCTATTTGTGGTTCTTCCAGGGGATGTGTACTGTGTGCTCTGCCATAGGTAGTGACAAAACATGGTTTAGTGTCCGTGTTAAGGCGTGATACCTTGATAAGAGATTGGTCAGTCAGAAGCCCAGCTTCTCAAGTTAATTCCTGCCTGGTTCTTAACTGTGGGAATATTCAGGCCTAACTTGCCTTCTAAGATCCCTCAAGTGCAGGCTCCTGCACTCAAAGTCCTCTACTACAAGCATTTCCGTTTTGTGGAAAGAATTAAATATCTGTTGAGTCAGAAGGCATGTGGCTGATGTAGATGTGAAAAATTCAGGCTGAACCCCCTGTTGTGTTTAATTTGTTGCAAGGACAGATCTTGGATCGTCTGTATCCAAAGCGAATGCCGTACCTGTCAAGCCGTAAGTCTTCTCAGCCTGCTCTTCTCCTAAAGCTGTCATTTGGGGCAGAACAAAAAAGTACTTTCTCCAGTGTTTGTCAGGAGTGAAAGCAGCAGCTTTCCTACTTTAGTTCTAATGCCTGTGGTCACAGAGGTTAGAAAAAAATAGCTAAAACATTAAAATTGATTTAAGGCATAAAACCTTATACTTGATTTATCTTCACTGAAGGCTGTGAGGAGGCCTCGCTTTACCTCTTCATTTGCTTCATAAATCATTATGGATTTAAGCATGTTAACGTTTACTGTGCTTATATTTCTGAGCAGAACTTGTGAGCTCTGGAGTAAGTGAAGGTGTCAGTGCGAACAGCAGCAGGAGCTGGTGGGGAGGGCTGGGGAAGGGCCTGAGCCATGGGGACTCTGGGGTGATGGTAGCAAGGGTGATGCGGGTGTGGAGTTCGCAGTCCCTGGAAATCTTGAGGGTAATTCTATTTGTGGTTCCTCTAAACAACTCTTGTTTTTTTCTGTGAGAGTAAAGAGCAGCAGGATAAAAAGATGGTTTTTATACTTTTGATAGACTGGTCTGTTTCTCCTCTCTGGATTACACAGTGAGGTTGCAATGAACTCAGCTGGTCTCAAAGAGGGCCTCATACTGAAAGGTATTCGTTCAGATTTATTCTCACAATTCATAGACTGGGGTACGTTCATACAACCTTCATTTTCTACCTGCCTGGTATTTGGACTCCCCACTGTGGTTTTAAGGAACACTGTTCAATAACCTTCCTGTTTTGTACACTGAAACAGTTTTTGGAAGCCAGGTAGAACATGTTGGATAGGAAACTTCCAATTATAGCTACCACCGAGGATTGAAAAAAGCTAAATTTTATTGATTTGCCTATATTTGATGATGATGGTGTTTATGCTGCTATAGTTAATTAAAGGTAGCAGCTAGAGACTTAGATGCTAGTTCTGGTGATTTATGAAGTGCTTTTATTTAGCCACATATTTTTTATAGTATCTGATGAATGAGCATTAGATCAGTTGAGTGCAAGAGTTGCTATGAATGACAATATAGAATAGGTATTTCTGATGCTATCTGCATAGACTCTGGTATTTAGATGAAAGCAAAAATAAGCTTATCTATAGATCACTAGGTAGGAAATGATTAGCTGTCAATCATGTGACTTGGTTAATGCTGGGACCCCCAATCTTCTGTTACTGCTCACACAAGGTCTGACATATTATTGATTTATTTAGCATTTTGATATTAGCAAATAAGTATGTCTAAAGGAAGCTGTCCGAAATGTAAACACAGAACACAAAGGTTTGTGTAGATGGCATAGGACAAGCAAATGTTCTTGGCTTGCGTAGCATGCCTGACTGACACTGCATATCTGATATGAAACCATATGGTAGGTTTGGGTGTTTTGTTTAATAAATAAATGAAGAAACCTCCTTCAGAACAAATATAGTCTAGTGTAAAGCCAGAAGGAATGTTTCCTTGTAAAGCTGGTTAACTTGTACAACGTGCCCTACACTCTGAAAAATGCACAACTAATTCTGTGTGTCAAACTGTGTTTGACAAGTGGAGCAGTAATATTTGGTGTTATTTGGTAATTTACCCATTTTAACATTAGAAGTTATAACTATTTACAGAACTTAAACAGTGAGCTATTAGAAGACAACCATCCATCTGTGAGCACAGTGGAAAAAACAAAATGATGCATTTAAAACATTATTTAATATGAATTAATTCTAAGCCAAGCGTGACAAACAACAATTGCCAACATCTCATCCTCTCGTAGCACTGACTTGTAAGCTATAATCACATCTGTTGTATTAGTATTTGTAATAAATATGCTCGTGATAAATGATGGCATCATATTTTAATAGCCTTCTTAATGTTCACAGGAACAATTGCCTAATAAGGTTACCTTCTCTTAAATTTATTGTGCGAAAAATGTTGTATGTAGCATACTGACAAAAGGCAGCTTCCTATCAGAACAAATTCCACAACTACTTCTCAGCAATAACAGAATAGTGAAGCAGCAAGGGGGAGAAACAGAGCTTCCCCGAAAAATCTCCTTTGTGACGGGGATAGGGACTACTGTGAGCAGGTTGTATTCTAATGTGCTTCAGAGGTAGAGGCTTATTTGCAACTTTTTACTACAACTCAGTGTCCATGGTGTCTGTAGACAAGTCTAGAAGCAAAGTAAAAGACAATAGCAAAACCAAATCAGGAGAATAACAGTAAAAGGAATTATTCCTGATAGTCTGTGTACTCGAAGCACTGTCTCTAACGCTGTCAGAAACTTTTTGCACTACGTATACTGTCTCTACGATTAATGCCTCTATTAATGATATCATCAGCAATTAATGTATCATCAGCAATAACGTACGTGACACATACCCAAAATGTATTGCATTAGGAGCAAGAAGTTGTTTGAATTTAGTAAGATATTTCATGTATCTTTAACAAAAGTAGTAAGAGCTGCTTTCCTGTGAAACAATGTTCTACCCGCGCTGAGCATGGATCTAGAGATCACACAGAGGACACATCAGTGGGTACTGAAGAGAATGGCTGTCCCCATATGCTGCCTAATCTCACCTTCTTGTGCATTTTTATTTCCAAATAATGTAGCATGTTATTTGATTTTCTTTAATGGGCAAAATTTACAACTACATTCCCTAAGTCTTTCAAATTTAATTCTTTGTAGGCAATTTTAGTTCTTGTCAGGGACTCTGATAGTCTGAAAAAAGGCCCATTAATAGTTGTTGCACATTTCCCTGCCTACCAGAGCACACTGTTTTCAGGGATCTTGCATTACCTTTAGTGCAAAGAAAACAAACAGTGATAACTGTGTGCACTCAGTGGATCAGATTCTTATCTCTGTTACAATAGTTTATATCTAGTTATTTATACTGGTCTGAAAGATCCTGACCTGGTGGCTTGATCTATGCTATGCAAGCTGAATCATCCAGCAATTTGGGTCCTGCTATCTTTGTCACAGAGAATCTGTACAAATGGTGTGTTTGTAGTCTAGCAATTCAGTTGTGTTATTTAGGGGCTGCAGTAATACTCTAACAAAGAGCAGAGATCAGTAGCTGATGCTTGAACCCTGTGTTGTACCTGCTTTTATAATCCTGAGAATACTTGCTGCTTTGTAGTTTTACATGCAGAAAATCCAGTCAAACTAGCACTTAGGTTGAAAAAGAAATGCTTGGATAGAAAGAAAAGGAGATCATCCTGGGTTTCCAGGGCTTCTGAAGCATACTGTAAAATGCTGGGAAAAAGTCAGTGTTATGTCTTTCTGTTGTAGCTCAAATATAACATCTAAATGCAATGTAAAAGGTAAGATCATATTGATACAGATTCTCCAAATATATACCTAGTTCAAGACACTAAAATGGTGTGAATGCTCTTAAGGCAGGACTAATTTAGTGGCTGTACTGAAGTAAGGGGGCATCCTGCAATGAAAGAAGGACCACACAGCAGGAAATTCATGGTAGCAAATACCAATGCATGCCTGTTAGCTGCTTGTGGATAGGACCAGGCGTGCCATTTCCATGGCTGTGGGCCTGCCATTCATCCATTGTCCAGAGACACTGCAGCACAAAATCGGTGCCCTGGCAATTCAGCAAATTAAGCAGGCGTATCATTTATCAACCTGCTGATTAAATCCATTCAGCTCTAATATGTTAAGGGACAAAAGACCCCTTGCTCTTTCTTTCAAATGTCCGTGTGCAAATTGCAGGCACACGCATGGCTTTCACACTTGTGTATAATATGTTACAGTAAATTGCATAGAGTGGTAAGTGTGTTTGTCATTAATTTCCCCGAGGCCTCTTAAGGACCTATTTCAACTTTCCAAATCACTGAACTGCTCTGAACCCAACTCTATTCTGCAGCAGCAACTTCCTTATACATTTTAAAGGCTATGCCAAACCACAAATATCTTAGAACAGGGCAGGCTGGCAAACCTGATGTCCTTGGGGTGATCCCTTTGGCAGTAAAAGAGTGGCTTTGGCCAGGCTTGCACTTTCACCTCCAGGCTGTGACACATGGAGTGTTCTCTGCAGCCCGACACATCAGTATAGCAGCCTGGGCTGCTGGTTTTCAGGCACAAGAGAGTAACTTGCAATTGTTGGTCCTGCTGCTGTAGCTGGTGGGTGGAAGTGCAGAGATATCTCAAGGCTAGGATTGCTTTTTCAGGTGGGGTGGTCAGATGGAAAGTTGCCAGATACACTGGAGGCTTAAAAAAAGGCAATTGCCATGATAGGTCTAGGAAGGAGAGGAAGGCACATAGAAATTATCAGAAGGGGAGAAGCAAAGGCCTGATATCAACAGGTTGAAATCTTTAGTGACTTGCATGCTCGTTTGAGGTACGTGTCCCTGTGGCACAACTTGCCATGGAGGAGAACAGCATTCTGATGTTACCAGCTGATGCTTCTCCTGTTGTGGTTTGTTTGGTTTTTTTTAATTTAAGATCAGTTATTCCAGCCCTCTCAGAATTAAACTCTGTTGCACTACCTATGAACCACCTTCTTATTTAAATTTCACGAATTGCCTGTAGAGTGACTTGCTGAAGTCACCAGGAGAGTGGCTGTGCCCATGGTGAGCTGAGCATCCTGACCTCTCACTAGGGATTGGGAGCATGGCATGGCTCCGGTTAAGCCTCCCCTGCCAGGCTGGCCAGCGGGCAGTGCCTGTGTTGTGCTGCCAGCTTTCCCTGCAGTGGCTCAGCTGAGCAATCTACACGTGAGCTAATTATTTTGGTGGCAGTTGGGAGTGCGGGCACTGTGCCAGGTGGCACTAGGTCCGTTTTCTTCTGGAAGAGATGTGAAATGATTGATCAGCACTGAAAGCATTTGTGTGCACTTTAGGATGGCTGGTTACTTTGTTCCCTATCTCAGATTTTTGGGAGCGCAGTCCTGTTAATTGAGCTACCTCATCATGCTTGTTTATATGCGAATCCAGAGTGCCTAAACAAAACACTTCTGCTTTGGCATCCTCCACAGATGGACTGAGGGAGGTTTGTGATGCACAAGCATTAGGACTAAAACCAAGAAGAGAAAGCATGCTAACGGCACTATCATCAGTCATTTGATAAGGTTTTTATATAATTGACTATCTTGTTAGTTATCTGAGTTTTTCAGTGTCCTAAGCTTGGACTGACCCTCAGGTCTTCAAGATAGAAATACAAGGAAAATGTCACTGGTGGGAGCAAAGGGTCATACGTGAGTACCTTTCGACAAGGAGAACAAAAGGCAAATCTCTTTCACGACAGCACTATCCCTTTGCTAGCAACAATGCCACTTGTTCAGCAGAATATACACCTGATTTCAGCTGAAACTAAAATAGGAAATGTTCACTTGGCAAAACTGCCTCTTCCCCTTCCCTCAACTAATTTTTTAAAACTGCTGGATCATTTATTTTGAAATAATAAAAAATCAGCCCAACTAGGTGTTGCCAGCATGAAAAATTTTAAAGAATAGACTCTAAGTTTAGCAGCTAAAGTACAAGATCTTGTAAGGCAGTGCTGGGTAACTGCAGTGACATGGTTCTCAACTTATTTCAGAGAAGACCAGGTGCCAAAAATTATCTTAATGCAAAGTAATCTCATTGTCATAAATAACCTGGTTTGAGGTGGAGAACTTGTGGACCTAGTTGCTTTGTTTACTCATGTGGTAGCTTTGTGGTAACACTGTAAAACTGGGATTATGGGGTTCTTGCCATGATTTTTGCTTTTCCACAGACTTTCCGTATAATAACTGAGTTTCTGATCAAATAACTGAGTATTGCTTCCTTCATTGGTGACATGGGGACACTCACAGTATATTTGGAGGCTTAATTCTGATTTGTAGCATACTTTGAGACTCTCAGATTGAAAGGGCTATTAGCATATAGTACTGGTATTAATTATTAAATGATAATTAGGCTCTGGATGTCTCCCAGCTGGCACCTACAAACCCTGGGATTTTGGATGGCTAGCCCCACAAATAAGGCTTCCTTGACAGAAAAGGGAGTTTTAAAGTTGATTATTTGGCAAGGGTGGGCTTCGGAGGTAGGCTCACAGACTGAGAACAGACTGGCTCAGTGGATTTAGAGTAAAACTTCAAAATGGTTCTAGAGATTTGGGATATCACTATGTAAGACATATGTAGACACTATGTAGGCACACATGAAGTCCCTCAGCATGCTCCAAAAGTGTCCTGATAAGAGAGATGGTTTTGTGTTAGTGCAATACGGCCCTGAGCTGACCCAACCCGCTTGTCTGTAACTGTCCTGCAGGTAAATCTGTAGGGTCACCGTTCTTTTGAAGCAAAATGAGCTTAAACATTGAATGCAATTTTTTTAAAGCCTTCTCCTCTTTAAAGTTCTTTGTTATAGGTAAGTGTTAAAGTTTTTCTCAAAACTGAGGGGAAAATGAATGTTTGATCGTGCTTCTGTTTCATTTGGATGTACAAGAATGTATTTTAGTGTTTCAGTATGGCTCATGGGTTTTAATGCAATTGGAAAAAAAAATCTCAGCCTTTTACAAGTTTAATTTTTGTTTCTAGCTACATACTGCAGTAAACAAGAGAGTAATTGATGAGTTCCAGTGGGTACCCTGTGCCTTAGGTTCTTCCTGTGCATGCTGGAGAGAAATATTTCACATATATTGCAGGCGCTTAATTCATTTATATTCGAAAGGTGTTCTCAGCCTTTTAGATGGAAGGGCAAATATTCATATTTCAAACTCATATTGAAGAAAATATTTTAAAATCTTTTTTTCTCCTCTGTAATTTGTGATCTGTTGAAAAACACTTTTCTCCCGAGCAGACGGGCAGAAGGTAATGCATCTGTGCTACTGCAGCTCAGCACTGGGAGCTGAAGCTGATCAGTAGCTCATGTGGTGGGAACCAACGTTTTGCATGTGTAGCACAGTAAGGATATTGAGTAAATTCTTTGTAGAGAGATGAAATGTTAACAGTTGCTGCTCAAAGTCTGCAGCAGTTTGTATTGCTAGGAATATTTTGCAGTTCAATTTGGTGGCAGTAGTACCAATGGACAAAAATTTAAACCTAATTGCACAAGGAACTGTTATGCAGATTTCTCCTTTTTTTGGTCTTTGTAACTGCCCCTTGAGCAACTCTCTGACACCAGAGCCTTCTAACATCTCTAAATGTTGCTGACTGAGAAAACAAACAACACTGTCACATTTGGAAAGTCAAAGCAGAAAAGCGTCTCATTTGTAGAGCGATTCATTTCGATTTTCATCTTGCTGCTGTCACTGAGGATACATGAACAACAGCAGTTGGTATTATCAGGAGACCTAGGCAGACCTGTTTCGTTGGCTGACTTGACAGCTGTTCCGTGAAAGAGATTCATGCTCAAAAAATAAAAAAGTATGAAGACCAGATTTTCTTTTTAACCCTTTCTTGGCTCACAGTACCCAAGTTAGGCTTATATGAAAAATTGAAGTGCAGGACTGGGTTGCTGTGGAAAAGCGCAGAAGGATATTTAGTTTAGCAAACTCCTTGGTGTGTCCAGCATAGCACTCCTTAGAGCAGTGTCTCTGACCTTGCTTGGATCTGAACATCCATCTGGGGAAATTGGACGCAGGGGCCTCGTTCTCCTGTTACTACACACAGTACGTAGCAGGGAGGAGTTTCCATTATTCTCCTGAATGCTCCATTTCTCAGGCAACCTGGATCCTTTTGTCAGGCAGCTTCTGTTTCCTTTAAATTGTCAAATATAAAAATGTTTTTGAAACTGTATTTCCTTTTACTTTTCTGCTTGCTAGTTCTGAAAGAAGCATTATTTTAGCAGATACCATTGCCAAGTGATTGTGTTTTCTAAACAGTAAGGATCTCCTTTTATAGTGGTTTTAACTTGGCTGTTTTGAGATTTAGTTCCTCATACAGCATCTGTCTGCACGTTGACCCCTTGATACCTATGTGATTTATGCAGTAGAGGAGTTTGTCTCTAAGTTATTTAGACAAGAGGAAATTTAATATCTGTTTGTGTAGTACTAGTGGTACTGATTAAGCTGTGCTAATGTGCATCAGTGACACTGTTTTGTTTAGCTCCTGCTGCAAAACTCTGAGTTTATCACGTGTTCCTGTGAGGTGGTGTTGCTGTGGACTGTTATAGTCAGTGGGAAAGGAAAGACCATGGAAATGAACCTCCATAAGAAAGTCAAACGATATAAAGCCATGCTCCATCACAAATATACACACCTCACCGATTACACTAGAAGGATGTCAGGTTCTTGTGAGTGTTTAGTGAGGGCTGTAGAGCCTGGTTTGGACTACACTGAAGACAAAATATAAAATAATTGCATTGCATCAATAAAACCAGGGTAGTTCCTTCTGCTTAGCCCTGCCAGTGTACCTGGGTGTCTTTCTCCAAAACTCTTGAAAGATGCTGTCTGCTGCTCTGTGGCTGTGGGGCACTATGTGTGGTCAGACCCATGTATGGGGAGGTAACTGGTTTGGTCTGCAGCTACTTCACCATGGTTATGATTTATCACTTTAGAGGAATCACCCATTTATTTAGGACTGGTGTTTTGGACTGACTCTCTATAAATCTCTATAATTATTTCATTAATTATAGATTCTCTGTCAAGGCTGTGATGTTGGTGTTTAGAAAGGCTCTTTGGAGATCCTACCCAGAGCTGTTGTTGGCTTGTCTGGATTTTCCTGTGCTGAGGCAGGTGTTAGCTATGGCATTTGCCTTCAGAGTTAGACATAAAAACAAGCCTTGGTGTACTTTTTCTACCAATGTGAATATGAGCATGGGCTTTGCAATGCAGCGATGAGATCCATCTGTCTAGCAGAGAAAAGCACACAATCACTTTACTCATTGAGTATTGCAGCTGGAAGGCATGGACAGGACTTTCCCAGTTAGTGAGTGCCGTTTCCATTAGTACGTGTTCACAGTACAGGTCTATTAAATATGTATTAAACACCTTTCAGGACAATATGTGGCACGTGCATATCCTCTTAGGGAGGTGCAGATGGCACTCGTTTGAAATGATGCTCATCAGTCACGAGATGGTGAAGCCATGGTAAATACTGCCCCTTTTCCACAGCACATTTTCTGTGTCTCATGGAGTTTACTCCCAAATCCAGAAGAGCACAAACTGATGTAATTACTCTAGGTGTCTAACACAGTACTTAGCTATGTCGTACTTCCCTTGCTGTCAGAAGAAAAGAGAGGAAAGAAATTGCAAAGATGGGGCTCTGACACCTTCTTACCCATGGACAACAATGGAACCTGATTTTTGCAATTAGCTGAAGGCTGCGACTGGGAGTATTTTTACTGTAGATGAGTGTAACCTGGAGTCCTCATCTTTCACTGTTTGCTATAAAGAAAGCATGCCATATCAACAGTCACTTCTCACTACAGGCCTTATCCTGAAAAGTGTCGCTGAGCACCTGAAACCTTTTGTTTGTTAGGTGGTTTAGGACTTGCAGTGACTTTATACAGTGACTGGTTGTATTCAGATGTAGCGTTGTATTATCTTCTTGTCTGCCACATAAGACTTAACAAGACTGAAATAGAAGGGTGTAGAAAAGTGAGGAAACAAAACTGCTGGTTGCTTTTAGAAATCTGTCTTTCAAAGTAAGCCTCAGCTTAGTTTTCCAGAGCTGCTGCTACCTACAGAATTCTTTAACTTAAGTATTTTTAAAGCATGTAAGCAAAGCTAATTCCTTCAAGTTTAGCATATATGAAAGTGCTTTCCTAGATTCGGACCTGCAGTTAGCCATTATCATCCTTAATTGCTAAATGCTATGTGTTTTTATCTAGGTTTAAGTGCTCATTCCAGCTTTTTCAGCCCCAAAACTCCTGGGACAGTTTGTAGGTTGACACCCTTGCTGGCCAAGTACCCCTAATGAGTTTTTCCCAACCAGGAAATTTCAGCTGAGGGAGAGGGCAGTCTGGCTGTACTTGCAGGCCAGCACATTCTTCATTTTCTGGGGAGCACTATCTTGTTTGTCATTGAAACATAGGAAGGACTATTGGTTGTAAGTTGTTCTGTGGAAAGAGCCTGTGCACGCACATACCCATGTATGGCACAGTCATTGGTTTACACATGAGTAGAAGGAGGGCTTTGTTGTGTTACTGAGATTGGAATATTTGGTAGCAATGGAGTCAAGATGGTTTAAACAAAGCTGTCTCTTCCAACTCCTTTTTCATGAATAAATGATGAATTAGTTAATTATGTGATTTTATCCTATTTTCTCATAAAAGCAGTCCTGCTGGGATTTTAACATGTGGTTATAGTGAAGTCTAGGTGTTTTAAACAAAGCCACCCCTTCCAACTCCTTCCTTTTTAAATTAATATATTATAATCTAATGAATCACACATTTCAAATCCTTCCTAAAAACTGCTGTGCTATGTCAATCATATAAATACTATGCCATATATTTCTTAATAGTTTGATCCTGAATTTTTGTAATCTATTACAGAATTATAGACTGATTATAGAATTATTTTTAGGAAATAGTACAGCTCTGGGTCTCTCTCCTTGAGAATATGATTTAGTCAGGAAAAGCTTTCATATTATTTGATTTGCATAGTACAAATGAAATAGTGAGTAACTGGTGCAAATAGTTCTCCTCCAACTACTCCCATTGTCACTGGGGAGGGCTGGCAGCTGGCGGGTGTGGAGGTGAGGCAGCATCCCTGCAGCCTGTCCTGCAGGCAGGGACACGCAGTCTGGGTGTTCCTCTGCAGACACCAAGCAAGGAGTGGGTGTTCTGCACTAGTCCACTGCCAAACAGGAGGGGTTTGCTTCACCTTGGTATTTGCGCTTTCTGGAAAGTTTCCTCTTCCCAGTGATGGCAACTGCAGAACAGTAGGACTAGGCAGAAATTATATGCTAGCAATATCACTGATTCCTTCACTTTTGAAGGTGAATATGAGAATTTGCCTTCTGTATTCTCCAAAAGTTGGAGTCTCCTCTTTTTTTTTTTTCTGTGCATGTGCAGAGAATGGCAGGAGTGTAATGTGGTTAGTTGGCAAGGGCAAGCTAGCTAAATGAATAAAGTCGTCATTTCAGAAACGTTGGTTCCTGAAGGTGAAGCTGGGAGGTTGAGAGCCTGCAATGCACCTCCAGTGATGTTGTTATTTCCCTTGTTTTCGAAGAGAGTGCCTAGTAAATTCAAAGGCTGTAACATTAATACTTGCTGATGGTTTCAGCTACTCATATTTTCACTTGCTGTATTAACAGGAAGGGGGGGAAATAATAAAATTAATTTATCCCTTAATATCTATATGCACCGTGCCAAAATGCAAAAGTTCTGCTCTCAAGGGGTAGAAAAATTAGGTAGTTAATATGTTGGCAGTGGAGTATATGTGGCTGGTGCATTATAGATCTTGTTGAGACCTTTACTATTGCATGAAAAAGCAGCGAAGGTTTCAGTTGGGGACCACTGATCTTTCAAGTATATAAAATCTTACATAAATCCATTTCCAAACTGATATTCTAATATTTCACATCCTATAGAAAATCCATGCATTTTCAAAGCAGGACACAGCAATAGAATCTGTTACCCACTCGATTAAATGTGATTCTTGCCAGCAAATCCAGATTATCGATATTTAATTATCTTTGATCATTATAAATTTCTGTATCCTTAAACTAATACTAAAAATAGACATGAATACTGAAAAGCTGAGAATAGGCTCTAGTATCTCCAACAGAACCCCAAACCAATGCAAGTTACTGTTAAAATTTGTAGGAGAGCAGGGTAACAAATAGAGAGCAGGTGGGAAAAGACACCCTGCGTCTGATGATTACATGTGTTACAGTAGCAGTTCAGAGATTACTTTAATAATAGACAAGGCTGCAGCCTGCTGAGCAGCTGTGTGATGATACGTCCTTGACCATGCACAGAACATGCCTGAGTGTCTTGCTGCAGTTTTGAGCTTCACGTGGGGACAGTTGGTTGCTAAAAATAGCTTAAGAGATAACAAACTAAAATATTAATATGTTGTGGGATGCGATGATTCCATGCACGCTGAACAGCACTGCCACGCCAACGATCTATTTCCAGAAGGAGAAGAGAGAATTAATCCTCATATTGCCACGTTGAAATGGCTTAAATATGCACCAAAGCTATTTTCAGTGACCAGACAATTGCATCCTGGATGGCTTTCTGAATGCGAACTGACAGGCTGCTACAGGAAAGTGCAATGCAATCATTTTTGGGCTCGAGCCAGGCATATCAATCGAATCATGGCTCCTCCATGGCAGCTCAGCGAAAGAAATGCAGAACGAGCATGTCATTTCATATTGAACAGAAGGCTAAGAGTTTAATGATTGTTTGGGGACCTCAGGCAAGCCTTCCATCAACATAGTTAGCCACTGTTGTTTTCAAAGGAGCCATGAAGTAAACACTAAAGCAGTAAGAATTTACTGTGTGTCCCTTGGCCCGTGTGAAGACTGGCAGGATGCCTGCATGTCCTGTTTGTTAAATATAGTAGAGAGCCTTTCTTTTCTGCCACTTGTGACTTTTCTCAAAATTATGGTCCGTAGTTAAATTAATTTTATGTTTTTAGAAGGCCTCCTAATGCTACCAATAGGCCTTCTACATTATTGGTACTTACATCTTCTATCCAAAGTTTTAAGTCAAAGTGACATTGCTGTGGTGTGACCAAAAAATGTGAGGGAGTTCTTCCTTTGGCCTTGAGCACATAGACCAGGAAACAGTTGAGCTTGTCTGGTACTTCAAATTGTGTGTGTGCAAGGGTTTAGCTGTTGAAACAGCACAAGCAAAAGAAATCAGTCAGTGTTATAATCTGCCTTGCGTTTGGCATTGCTCATTGACTGAGAGGTCCAAGTAGCAAGGATTGTGCTTCTGAAATGAAAAGGCTACAGCATCCTTGAGGTTCAGGGTACCAGCTCCAAGCAGCTCATGAACTGTGCCAGGCATGCTTTTCAGACAGGCATAGAGGTGTTAACTTCGAGCAAGAAAAAAAGAAAAGCCACAGAGAGGATTCTTTTCATTTTTTTATATCTGTATGTGGAGAGAGAGAGGAGCAGGTATATATTTAGCTGACAAATAAAAGCTATCCTTGAGCTAATTTCCTGTATGATAGCAATGATTCCTCTTCTTCTAAATAGATTTACACTTTCTTTAACAAAGTACAAGCAGTACAAATGCTTAACATGAATAGCTCTGCTGGTTTACTGCTCCTTCAGCATGTGTGCAATGCTGTCTGCAAAATAATACTTTTTGTAGAAGACTTAATTAGCCAAAGAAATCAAGCAGGTAACTAGCTCCTTAGCTTCTGGCAAGGACTTCTTTGATGCATTTACAGTAACTCAAGATCTGATCCTATTCTCTGTAATGTGTCAGGTAAATTTCAATTTAAATCTTCCAATGTATGTTCAAACAGGAATGCCTGCTCTTCTAAACAGCAGGCCAAAATATGTTCTTGTGTAAACAATATGAAAAAGGTAACTGGCTAACGAGTTGCAGCTAAGGATGGGGATGGCAGTGTATGAGGTGATAGTTGCAGAGCTCTGTGACTCACCAGCTGGGCAGGAATCTCCTACTTCCTAATGAACACGGTAATCAGTCCCTTGTTTTCTATGACATACCATCCCAGTAAATAGAGATGTGTATCAGCAGTATGGCTTCAGACCAGAGTCAGCAACATTACACTGCTGAGGAGTTTCAGACTCTCCTTTTGCCTGTATATTTTGTTGGTTTCTGTGGGTAAGCCAGGTACACACCGTACACAGTCTCTCCCTCAATGCTGAACTTGAGGTGAACACCATCTTCCAACTGACCTACCCAGCTCTGTTTAGGTGGATGTGGTGGTATTCTGTAGCAGCATAAACATTTTGAATTGATCCACTTCAGATAACTTTTTTTTTTGTTATTTAATAGCAGAACAAATACGATTATTCACTGTCATTTTCACCAGTGGCCTTTTTCCAAAGCTTGAAGACAGGAAAATCCTGAAATGTGTTTCTTCTGGATCATTTAGCAACTCAGGGCTTGATCCTGTAAGCTGTAGGTAGTGAAAAAGCACAGCTAAGCCACTGGTAGGATTAAGGAGCATGCTGTATTTATCTTAAAGAGCAGTAGTAGAAAGTTGACATTAAAATCCAGCATGCTGCTGGAGCCTGGGGATATTGCTGCCTGCTGAAGTCATTGTGAGCCACTGGGCTCTAGCTGAGGGGACATTATTTCACCATAGGTACTACTGGTATTGTTGGCCCTTCTGTCTAGCTGGGCTCCCACTTCCCCTTGAAGTTCAGTCCTTAACAAACCAAGGTTTTTTAGGTGGCAGCCAGGGAATCTCAAATATCTAAGTCTGGGCATCCTTCCTGTATCCATGCTGCTCTTTCTGCTGGTACACCCACTAATTCTGACATTCCCCTCACCACCCCAGCACTCTGTGACGCACCAGGCACCTTTCTCTGCACTCAAAGCTTGAGTAAACTGTGCTCAGTGATAGAACTCAATACAGCTTTGGGGGAAGGTAGTTTTAGTGATATTAAAAAAAAATACTTCTAGTTGTTATATTTTAAACAGGACTTTAAAGATTTTTTTAAAAGCATGAGTTTTTTTCCAAATCCCTTTCTCCTGCAGTCAGGTGATTATGTGAGTAGTTATTTTATTTTTCATGAAATAAGTGTTCTCCTGTCACGTGAACAGAATAATATTAGAGATAACTATAGAAGAAACCCTCTACTAAGTTAAGATTAACCAAATAAAATACTAAATAATTAAAAAACTATGTAAATTGATACTGTGAGTTCCAACAGCTTTCAAAATGTTGATGCAGTAGGTTCTTTATTTCTTCAGCCAGCGTTTTAAAATGAAAACACTGAATTAAAAAGAGCTTTAAAAGAGTAGAAGCAGAAATATACACCAATACCACAAGAGAGAAAAAACTTTTGCAACAGGGAGGAAGAGGAGTGTAGGTATCATTCCTTCCCTTCAGTTTCTCCCAATCCTTAGTCTGTTCATACAGAGATGCTTTTCTGTCCTTGATTATATCACTCCATAATATATGGAGTAGAAAGCAAACATTCACATCATGTCACTGATTACCACAGGAGTAGGTACATGATTAAGGTTTAGCATGTATCAATGTGTTGGCAAAATCAGTGCTTCAGGCAAAGCCTTTCCAAAAGATCCTGGCAGTCTGGTGTTAGGTAATCATAGATGTGCTGTGGATAAAGCACTCGAAGGTATGGAAATGGGTTTGAAACCACCTGAAATACACCTCACAGATTCCCCAAAGTCAAGTCTTTGTTGTATAGGAAAACACAGGAGGCTGACAGGCAACAACCTCCCAGGCAGCTCCTGGTGGGTTGATGCTTTTAAGGGTGATGTTGGCATCACTCATCTAGACTATACGCAGTGGTAGGTTGTGGGGAGCTCCAGCCTCAGGTGCTTTTGGCAAAAGTTTAGGAGAAACTGTGATGATGGCAACAGATCATGTGTCAGAAACTTCATTGCTCTTCCATAAAGGAAAGTGAGTGCTGCTGAAAGTAGATGGTGCTCTCAGGTATCAGCACAATGTAGTTTTCATGCACGTTTAATCTGGCCATCTTTCATTAAAACCTAGTGCTAAACTGGGTCTGCTGGATGCATCTGCTCAGGCTGTGGGCCACTTGGAAATGAGTGAACCCTCCATGGGACAGCAAATCATGTGCAGTGATGCCTGCTTAGAGCATCGCAGAGATGCAGTGGGCTAAATTATGTGCTAATACACAGCAGTGTGCTTCCACTGAATTCATAGATTTAAGGTATTCGCTACAATTTGCCTTTCTGTTTTAATTTTATGTATGCATTTATTTATTTTCCAGCTATATAGATATTGCAAACCTTAAATGGGCTTGGGAACAAAACCTGAATGATATTGTAGAATAGTTATCAACCTAGAAATGCCACCATAGAATTTGAAAGGATTGACAATACCATGTGGAGAGATCCCAGGCTTAATAATTTAGGGAATGGCTTTTCAGTCCTTTACATTTATGTATGCCTTCTATTGACTTTGTTAAATCCAGGGAAGTAGCAAAAATACGTAAAACCTGTAAGTGATGTGTGAAGGTGAAGGCTGTTGTATAAAAAAACCCCCATGATGCTATGGGAGCCTTGTTTTTGGTTATATTCATGCTCCTCTCTACTTTCTAGCAATTTACATGGATTTTCCCAGGGTATAAATTATAGTGGAAAAGCATAAACGAGCATCAGACTCTGACATTAAGCAAGCTAACCTTGATAGCTGTGTTAACTGATACATTCTTGTTATGCCTGAATGCCTCCTTTCTTTTTCATTTTATTCTGAAGAACACGCTCAAGAGGGCACAGGTAGAGACCATTTTATGCAACCTAGGTGGGATTTTCTTACTTGCCTCCCCTCCAAAGGCATTCCTCTTTCTTGAGAAAATAACTACTACTTCACATACGTTTTAATGCCATGGATATTCAGAAGCAGCACTTAAGTTATAGACTGTAATCTAGGAATGAATGACACATGCTGTTCTGCCCTATCGTTTGTGCAGTTCCAGAAAGTCAAGAGAAATGGCAATAATATTAAAAAATCAGTTTTGATTAAAACAAAATAGCTGTTCCTTGGCTGATCTAACTTCAGGCTTTGGAAACCTGAAAGCTGATAATGCCCAAGGTTTGTAAATTTAATCTTTCTGGAAACTGATTTCAGGTGTTTGCAATGAATGAAATAATGTATTTGTAAGTACATATTCTATTACAGTAATGTAGCCAAAATAGAAATATATAGGGTAACTAGCATTTAAAACAACTGGAGGCATATTTTCAGTGCTAAAGTAATGCTTTTCTAAAGGGTGTACATAGGGTGATACACACTGCCTCAGATGCCCATTTTTGTTCTTTGCTTTTTATATTAGATTAATAACTCTGTGTGGTTTGGGAGACATAAAAGAACATACAGCTTCATTTCAGAACAGAATGATCCATGTAGTCACTGTACTGTTTTATCTCTAAAACCTCTGGAAAGCACATGAGTTGTCCGAGACTGGCATTTTCAGATGCTGCTATCCTTTATCCCTTTGGTTTTGTTTGTGTTATGTATTTCCATGTTAAATCAGTAATCTCGGCTCAAAGCACCCTTAGTAGTGGCCTAAATTAAGGCAAGTTTAAGCTAACCCCCAGGCATGGTTGGGCTGAGTCCAGACTGCCATTGCCTGAGCAGATTGTTCCATGATTCTTACGCAACCAGCAACTGGGCTGGTTCAAACAGCTAACCCTGGTGAAAAGATGCTACATTTAGGGAGGGTGAAGCAGCTAGAGGAACTGAGATGGACTTGTTATAACCCAGAAAAAAAGGGTATTCATAACAATTCTGTAAACAACAGACTTTGCATTGAAAATGAAAATCAATTTGGCCAGCCAAAATGTGGTAACTGCTATCTCTGGTAGAGAAGCAGAACCATGGATCTCATTGGGATTAGCTTCCTAAGCCGAACTCCAGTCTTGGCCTCAGATCTGTTCTTGCAAAAGACATTATTTTCACAAAAGTAGGTTCAAAATATTTGGTTGCTAACAAGCAATTGTTGGATTACAAGGTAGAAACAAAGATTTTAAGGGTTTTTTTAAAACATTTTAAAAATTGTGGTAGACTACATATTCATTTCCCTTCCAGTCTGTCAAATGTGAATATGTAAATTTACATCTATCTCCAGGTCTATACTTAGGAGTTCTTGATAGTTATTTAATTAGATTGTGAACATCTAGTTAGAACATCTAACTTGCTTTATGCCCATGCAGTGTTACCTGAGTCCTTAGTACTTGGAAGAGCCCTGTGCACATGGTTCCATAGTGCTGTATGACATTTTCAATAAGGGGCTTTGCTAAATAAGAATATAATTAAAATGGCATATTTCTAGAACGCTCGCTGCATGTCACTTACTAAGATTGAGAGAAATGGGAGGCTAAGTGTACTGGCTGTGTTGCTACCCTTCCAGTGCCTCCTGAAACAGTCCCATAGGGTTCCATCCAAGACACTCCTGGTAAAGTCATCCAAAAACATGGATCTGCAATCATGAGAAGCAGTTTAATCCAAGTTCATAAATGTCAGAGCTTCCAAATGAATGCACATACTGTGGGTTGCACACATTCCCATATGCTTAACTCGGGTGTGCCAGTACCAGAAGGGAATCCATCCTGCACGTTCTGGTACCTAATGTGTGCCCTTTGCTGCAGACATGCACACACTGACATGTGGCACAGAGGTACAGAGTGACACTTTGCATGTTCAAATTATCTTCACGCAGTTTCAAAAATGTGCTCAGAGCAGAGGCAGTATTTAAAAAAAAAAAAAAAATTCAAAGGTAGTTCCTGTCCATAAATTGTGATTTTTCAGTTTCAAAAAGGACATGTATTCTGTGTGCAAAGTCTTACTGGTGCTTGGCTGTTTCATCCAGCCTGTCCCCAGCACACCTCCCCATGTTAACCAGAGGGCAGTGCTGCGTACGAACTGGCACAATGAAGCTCATAATTATAAATACATGACTAGAGGCTCTGACTTTACAACCAGCAGGACTAATGTTGGACTTCTAAATCTGTAATCCATCTAAAATAAGTGTCTTGGTTTTAAAAAGCACAGCTTTTTTCAGTGGGGACTGTTCAGGAGGGGAAGTGCTCCAAAAAGATGTGTGTTTCCATGTGAAACTGTTCTGTTTGTATGTGGGAAACTAATGTTGTATTGAAGTCTTCTTTTGGGGGTTTTTATTTGGGGGGTTTCAGTGAAGAGAAAAAAAAAAGAGGAAACAAAACTTAGAAGGGACAAAATCTAGTGTTGTGTTATTGAAATCCATCTACCTTAGTAATAAAATGCTTTTGTTTGTCTAATAAAGTCTTTAACCTATTCTGTTCACCAGTTTAGATAATAAAATAATGTATTTAAAGGTTCAAGAATAAGTTTAGAGAACAAAATTGATACTTCAGCATGCTTCAGGATAGCTTAGTAGCCTATTTACTTACTGGAATAGTTGCAGTCAGCTCTTGCTAATAACAGCCAAAGTAATTTAAGCCACTGTATTTATACAAAATAATTAAAATGTACATCTTCACAGAGAACTGTTGCATAGTTTTACTATTAATTTGAAAAATTTAATCCCTAAGAATGAGGCTTATTGCTGAAATAGGAATAGAATTTTTGGGGTGTTGCTAAGCAGTATTGTAATTATAGGGTTTGGACATAAATTGCTCTTGTGTGTGAGAGGAGGTAATGGTTCATGAAAATGCATTAACCTTTCACACCAGGGCATGAGGTGATGTATACCCACCTCACTCCTGGAGGATACCAACTTCTTCTTGCAAGGACTCACCTCAATTTCCATAGAAGGGGAAGAGATTGCAAAATCAATAAAATCGTTATGGTTGTAGCTAATCTATTTTAAAGAAACAGTTGCAAGTGATGAGCGTTACTAACACAGTAAGATAGGTCTGTGCTTCGCTGCCAGTCAGCTTCCCACCCGTGAATACAGCCACACAAACCTTCTGGTCTGCAGAGAGGCTGACAAGTGTTTACATGTTAACATTCATTAGAAGACTCGGTCAAGCAATTCATGCTTGATTAATTGATTATCCCGTGGTGACAGTTCATTTTTTGAAATAGCTGCCAACCTGAGCAGGAGCAGGACGGTCAGACCGACGACAAAAGACATTGATGGACAAACACTGGACTTAGTGAATAGCTGCTGAAGTGACAGGCTGGCATCTACAGAGTTTAATCAATGCCTCAAAGACACAGCAACACTATAAAGACTGTTTATTTCTTTTCTGTGCATTTATGAATTGTTAATGCAGTCAATACATATTAGCTTCATTTGTTGTTTGGTTAAAATGCAATTTGAATTTTCCAAGTTAAGAGTGGCCTTAATATCACATTTTGTGCAGTGAAATTTATGAGTCCTTACAGATTTATAAGCTTTTATTGATGGCTAGAAAGCCAAGCATAATTTCTGACTTTGTTTATTTCAGTATTACAGAATTAGTACGAGTCGACATTGCAGGGCTTATTGAATAAATTCATTTCCTTGGCAGTATCTGCATTTTGAATTTTCTTGAGTTAAGCCAGAAAAAGTGGATGCATCAGCACAAGCTAGTAAATAGCAACTGCACTGCAAGAGGATTTCAAGCTAGAGCAATGTAAGGGAGGAGATGTAAACCAGAGCAAATTATCCACAGACAGTAAATGTGTTGGAACAGATCATCCCTTGCCTAATGGTACCGAAGTCCATTGAATTACCCAAGAGACGAGTTTGGCCCAATATTAATTTGCAGCAGATGTTTGACTAACTAATTATTTGAAAGAGCTTGAGTGTATTGCGATATAATTACCTGATATTGTAGTGTACTGCTTCCAGAGCTTGTTTTGGTCTTACTCTTGCAGTAGAAATAATAATGCAAAAGTCATGGTGTAAGTCTTCCAAATGATCAGGTTTTTTGAGGATAAAGAAATGAGAATTCCCAATCATTAAGCTACTTCATCTTACAAGTGAAGTCAGGAACTGACTGATCTGTAATCTAGCCCGTGGGCAAGCATTGTTCTGTGCCTTGATGAGACAAATATTCAGAAAGCCATTCTTCCTGCATCCCCCACCTCCGTTCCTCTTCCTCCCCAAAATCCTCTTTCTTTGCACGCTGTACGTGTGGAGTGATGGGGCAGGACCACACTGGGCCTACAGAGGTGGTCGTTTTTTCCCTTCTGAATCCCTTGCAACCGGTTGCCCAGGGAGGCTGCTGTAGCTCGTATCCTTCTTGGAAGCCCTGCCCAAAGATTTGAGGCTGTACTAAAATCAGTAAGTTACTACTAGTGGTTTCTTCTACCATTGCTGTTGTCTTGGGAATTTCAAGGTGGTTTCTGACTGATCCCAAAGCTCAGTGATTTCAAACCCAGGCTGTAGTAAAAAGTCTTCTCTCTACATCTTGCTTCTTGGGGTCCCACCCAACCCTTGCCATTCTATGATTCTTGCACCACCATGTCACACATTTCTGTTCTGTTTGAACCTGTCTGTTTCTGGTCTTTGTCCTCCCTGATCTGACCATGTGACCACCTGCTCTGGGCATGACTGGGATGCTGCAAGCAAACTGAAATGAAAACCAGTGAGAGACATCATGCTTTATGTCTTTGGAATTACGAGATTTGGAGTCACGGAAAAAAGAATTTGATGAAAAGTAATTAAAAAGATTGGGGGCTGCTTTGCCAAATTAAAGGAGCTTTGTGAGCTGTATGAGCACTCCTGGGTTAGGGCATAACTCATTTTAGTCATGAGAATATTGAAGAAACTTTCCTTGATAGTAGTTTATTCTGTAGCAGACTACCTTGCACTTTCCCCTAAATCATATTATACCATCCCTTGCTAACGACAAGGTATTTTACTGGATAGGTGGGCTGGTGATCTCGGGCACCGTGGCCATTCCTATGCTCCTGTTAACAGAGGCTGCTGTCATTTCAGTGACAATTAGCAGGCAAATCATATTACAGGAATAAGATCACCTAATCCCCACCTCTGGTACATGCTATTCACTATGATAGGTGTTTAATTATAAGTCTTCTTCAGGCTACAATACTTTGTCCAAAAATTCCAGAAAATATAGAAGTTATGTTAGAAGACTCCACTTAAAAATGATAAGTTAGACACCTGTTACTTCAAAACCATTGCTCCAACCCTTTTAATTGGCATAACTGCTTTTCTGTGCTGTTCAGAGTGGCATTTTATAATGTAGGGAAGCCAGTGGGGTTCAAAGCGTCGCTAGAAGTTTTCCTCACTGCTGCATTTTTAACTTGTTTACAAAGGTAGAAATCAGGAAAGATACTTGTAGAGAGCCTACCAGGTACATTATCTACTGGGTGGTTTGATACTTTGATATTTACTCACTAAGTGTAGCAAAGAGAGAGAGAAACGTTGCAGGAGTGAATGCATTCAGCCATTCCACAGCCCATCACTGTGCTCCAAGAACCCTTCTCGGGGTGTTGAAGCTCAGTACACGCTGCAGACTGTGACAGTTACTCAGCAGTAAGGAAATCCAGCTTTTATTTAAAAGTAGCAACTGTCTTGGGTCTGCTTCTTTAGTTGGGTTTTCCCTTTTGAATAGGAAAAGAGCTAACTCCAAGAAATGTAAAATCTAACCAAAGATGAGTTAAGGGAAACCTTACTACTTCTTTAGTTAGAGAACAATTTTCATGAAGGATGATGACATCTATTAGAAGAATCCCTATGCATGGGCATGCATATTTTGTGTAATAAATCTTCTCCTTTGCCCCATGGATATTTAACTAGCTCTTCTCTGCACAACCATACAAAGCTTGACTGTGAAAGCAGAATTTGTCCTTAAAGGCTGTACCTCGATGTTAAGATAGTGCAGTGCTACTAAGGACTCTAAATATCAATGCACTATCATGTCTATTTCCCAGAGCTAGGATATTGGCTGCGAATCTCCATTCCCATGATACACATGCTGTTCTTGGGCTTTTTTTACTGTATCTAATAGTTCCCTGGATTAACTTAATTGTGAGTTGGGGGCTCAAGTTCCTGAAGGTGTGCTGTTTTGTGCTGGTGCTCTTTCCAATTAGCACAATTAAATCTCAATTACAATGAGACAAAGTAATTAACAGTCCTTCAAAAAATGATGGTTATATTTTTAAAAATTTTTTTGCTAGAATCCTTTTTTTTTTTTTTTCCTTAGCAGCCACATTTCCCTTGTTTCCTTTATTCTTCCCTAAAGCCCTGGATACACTTTCTCAGTAGCTCTTTCAATTACAAGTATCTGTATTATGATTCTTTGTCATGCTTTGTATTTTGTTATTCCGAGACTCTAAATCTGTTCCTTTTCTCTTCCATGTTATCTTTAACATCTTTATAACAAAAGTGCTGCAAAGGCTATTGGAGAAAGATCAGTCTGTCTGACAACATCATTCTTTGCAGCATGGTAGATTTTGAATAGCGGCTACCAGCTCTGTTATATGAAGAAGCATTCTCTTTAACAAAGGAGGATAAGCATCAGAAGCATCTGGGGAAAACCTCTGATTCAAAGTGCTGCACTGTGAATATGAATTTTAACCAGTAATATGAAACAAGCAGAGTATCATCTTTAGTGAGAGGAGTTCAACTCTATTGAAGCACAGGGGCTGAAGGAACTGATAAGTACTTGGGACACAATCCAAAGTAAGTCAATGGAAAAGTTCCTAGTGACTTCTGTGGTCTTTGAATCAGATTTTCTAAAGCCATTTTTAAAGCACTTATGTACATCAATCTTCCTGTGCTTTAGTGGTTAACATAATTGTTGAGCAAATTAGGTCTTTATGTGTATGAGTGGATAAAGCAATCCTAGAAAAGATCTGTGTGCCCAGTGTACCAGAAGGTCGAAAGCAGAGGTGTTGGATTGACTGCTGATGCTTTTGGGTATTGAAGTGGGATAACAAACTTGCCTGTAGCATTGCTAGATACTGTCCCTGTCCTCACATACATAAGAGCTTGCACTGTTATCTAGGCAGAGGGGTAGCAGCTGAACCAAACTGCAGCTTAAAGGATGAGGTCCTGGTCACATGTAGCCGAGGCTATGTGCATTACTTCTGTACCTCTTTTTTGGAGCAGCTGAATTTGAAACCAAACTGGTGATTCTGAAGCTTTGATTATTTTCCCAAATAGGTCTTTCCCTTTCTCTTGTTTCAGATATATAAATAAATGTTCCAATAAGAGATATGAAAGGCTTGCATTTGCAAGGGGAGTTAAATGTGGTTACTGTGAACAGCCAGAGTGTATCTAATGTGCTACTTCTCTGTGTCTGGCCCTGTGGAATTGTACACAGCACTGCTCATTCCTGGTGTGATGGATAAGCTGTACAGGGAAGGGAAAAGAAGAGCTATGTAAGGAATCATCCTCAAAAGTTCTCCAAATAAAGACAAAACAAACATTTTGTCACTTTGAAGAAATGGGCTTTTTCCCCCTTGGAGCTGAGTGCGGCTGCAAAAAGGGCCATTAAGCACAGGCATATTTGCTGCTGCCCCTGCTCCTGTGCTGGCCCAGGGAGATAGTGCAGCTTTGCAGCTGTGTGGTTATTTGTAGCTGGTGTGAAGCACTCTAATTTTACACACCCAGGAAAGACTGTGTTGTACTTTACTTTTGGAGAGGTTATTTCTGTGTTGCATTTCAAACCAAATGCATAGCTTTAGATGCATTTCTGGTAATTATACCCTTAACGCAGGGGTTTCAACCTTCATTAGCTCTGTGTGCCTCTAAAACTATTCTTTGGACATATGGACCTCTTTCTGTTGAGTTCTAAAAGCTGTAAGCTTATTTTCTTACCTTTTTTCCGGTCCTTTTAGTTACCTTAAAAGCAGTCCATGAACTTCCAGAGGTCCACAGTCCACAGACCACTCTAACTTACTGACAGCTGCACTAAAGTGGTTGTGGAGAGACAGAATCAGGGATGCCAGAGCTGTGCACACAGATTGCAGAATCACTAGGTTGGAAAAGACCTCTGAGATCATTGAATCCAACCCTACCTGTCCTCTACTAAACCATATCTGTGATCATATCTGTGATATCCCTAAGCACACATAAGTTCCACAGTGACTCTGATCATCCAACATCTGGGCTGTTTTTGCAAAAGTAAACTTGACAAACATGCCTATGAGGGACCTGTACAAGGCTGTTTATGTATTGCCTCTAGAATAAGATTTTGCTGGGGCGAAATCCCTATATTGCATCCTCAGGCTGTAAGTATACAATATTACTAGCTAGAAGCTGTTTGATTTTAAGTGGAAGGTGTAGCTCCCATGGTTTGTGCCCTCTGCCTGGTGATTTTGTGTGGGAAATAGTACCTACCAAACCTCGAAGTAACACACACAGTGCATCATTTTGTTAGTCATGTCCAGAAAAAACCCCAGCTGTCATAATTTTCAATTTTACTGCTTTCTAATAACCTTTCCAATTGCTAATTTCCTTCTCACAACGTCTCCAGTAATTTTAAAACGACCGATGTAAACAGCATTTAATTTGCAGTTTGCCTTTCTTTCTTGAACCACCTGAGCTAGACTTTTTCATAATTATTGTGTTTTAAAATTGATACCTAATTTCCCACCCATATTATTCTAATCACAGCAACAACTTTCAGTTTGCATACCGTGTAATTGTGCTTTCACATTATTCAAAGCCAGTTTATATCTGGTGAACTTCTGATAATTTTTTCTTTAGTTTCCGACAGTTATTTAATTGTCTTGTTAACATGGATCATTTGTTTTTATATCAGATTAAACTGCAGTCTCATTTTTGCAATATGCTGTGTTGACAGAAAGGTACAGAGAATTTGCATGGATATGTATCTTACTAAATGCAGATTTCATTAGCATGTCATGTTAATACCCTTTTCAGTTCAATGAACTTGCGTGGCACCTAAAAAAAACTATTAGCTTCTCTGTAAAGCTTTAGATAAACATTTTGAAGTTGTACGTTGGAGTTCATTAGTTTTGTTACAGGCGTGTTCGCAGGAATTTGCTTTCAGCTTTTGAAAAGAGGCACCAGTGGGAAGGTGCTCCCTCAGCAGTGGGGCAGTGGTTGGTAGGCTGTCCTGCCACATAGCTCCTGGTTGCTGGGCTAGAATTTTGGTACACATTTTATGGGAAGAAGAAGAAAAAAAAGACATTCTTTAGCAGTAATTATTTTGTTTAGGAGTGAGATGATTGGGGAAGGAATTCTATCTTTACCTTAATAAAATTCTCTAACTAAAAGTAAGTCCCATTTTTGACATGTCTTACTTCATCAGAGGTAGACCCTCTAAAGAGCCCTTCATCGCTTTGTGCCTCATGGGAAGCAGAGAAGAGACCCTGGCACAGCAGGAGAACAATTTGTATCTAATGCCATATCTAGAGGATAGCAATAATTTATAAATATTAGATTTCATTTTAAAGGCTGCTTAAGCAGAATGTCAACAATTTTAATCGGTAGCTGAACTAAAAAAATTGGGGAAATACTAAATTGAGATTTTATTCTTTCTCCCTGGTGCAATGTTGCTTACCTTTTGGTGTGGATTGTTTTGTTTAATCCAGAATGGTTCATTCTGGTTTGGGATGTCCTTAAACCTGTATTCTTCTCCCTCTCACACCCCACAATAAATTTTTGCAAAATGTGCATTTCAAATATACTCATTTAGAAATACCATTTTTGGTTGAAACAAAACTTTTCAAGTTACCTATTTGAAGACTAGAGAGTGTTCGCTGGCTGTCCAGTGGGAATGGTGAGAGCATTATCAGATGGGGCTGTCCCAGGGTATTGATTGAATATAAGCAGTAGTACTGGTAGATAAGCTTGAGTGGTATTTGTTTTAAACTCTGATTTATCAGGATCAGCCAGTGACATGAGGTATTTGGCATTTGCACACTGCAGTCATGCTACAGCCTTGCTGAGTAACATGCTAACTTGCAAAATGTTTCAATAGCTTTGGAGCATTCATTTTTAAAACCCAAACTGCAAGTCCAGGGAATGCAAGGAATAAAGATAGAATAGGTTTTTTCCCCTTAGCATAAATAACCTACAAGATAGATCCGATTTAAAGAAACATATTGCCTTCACTGCCTCTGAGAATCCTGATGCTATCGGCTGTCTTGTCAAGTTATATTTGACACTGACACCACAGTGGCCCACTGTGAGGATGGAGAGACTTACAGTCTGCTTTTATTACTACTTCTGCGCTGAGGGACAAAAACCCCTATCATCTTTAGGATACAATCTTACCCAGAGAATTGTGCAATTATAAACCTGTTGCAGAGAAAAGGAACGAGCTAAATCAATCCGGTCTCTTCAGTGGCCTCAGTAGGCACTACCTAGGGCTGCTGGTAAGGGAGAAGGGATGCCTGAGCTCCATAAATTAAAATAGCAGAGAGATAACAAAGCTTGAGAAGGTACTGCACAACTGTTCCTGTGTATTTTGCATGCACATTTTCTGCCTGATCTGGTCAACACTCCTTGGTGGTCCTGAGCCATTAGGTCTGGCTTTGGCTGCAGGGGCATTCACTGGCCTTATGTCACGGTGTAGCGTGTGCTGCCAGGGCAAAACATCCTGGCAATGGGAACACTGTGCTGCACGCTGCATGACAGTGACTGGATGCTATGGTGCTTTCTGCCCATGATCCTACCTGAGCATGTCGCTTTTCAGCTCTCTGCGGGATGCTGGTTTTTGTCTGCGGCAGCAGTGCTAAAGGGAGTCGATGGGCATTCCTACCCCGTGACCACGATCTGCTGTTCAGCACTGAGTTTGCTTTAACTGTGAACTCTGCATTTATTAGGCAGTACCAATTTTCTCTTCCTTGTGACAAGAACGTTATCAGAGAAATGACTTGTGGATCATCCCATTCTGTGTGTAAAAAGCCCCGCCTGCCACCCGCCCCGGGTCACCCATTTCCCCTGCAGCTGAGCCATAGCTGTGGGGAGGAAGGTGAACATGGCAAACCTAACACAGCTACGCGCTCAAGAAGTCTTTGTTTTGTAAAATTCCTGCCAAAGAACATTTTGCCTCGCTAGATAGAAGAAATAGAGATAGATTCACGCAACTAGGCTAGGCAAATGCAGTCATTGCATGCAACAGACCTAACGAGGGCCCTGTTTAGGGAGCAGCGTCGAAGTCGGGAAACAGAATTGCCTTTTCCCAAGGTGAGCCTCTAACTCTGGGCACCTTCTCCACTGAGACAGGGGATGGTAAATATTTTGTCGTTATCAAGACCAGTGTTGCTCTGTTTGCTTCTGATTCCTCTAAATGACTACAAGAAGATAGTTTGTCTTGCTAATTAGACCCGCTCTCATAGCAAATAGGGTTTCTCTTGAAATGTTAACAATTTGTCCTTCACTTGAATGTCTTTACTGCATCACTTGTTGGATGCTAAAAGGACAGAAACTCAGAAACAATTAATTAATGAATATTAGAATATTCAGAAATTTTGAAATGCTGTCTCAGATCTTTGTGAAATATCTGTCATTATGATCGAATTGCTGTCTGGTTTTGGTGACAGGGCGGGCTGTGCTCAAAGTGGTGACTGCTGTAAAAGTGCCTGTAAATACACACATCCTTCTGAACTCAGTAGGAGCCAGAGTTTGAATTGCACTACCTAATTTGAAGTATAATTAATATTAAATGGCAACAAAAATATGCAAAGATGAAGGGACAGAAGGGTGCTTTTGCTACCCAAAGTAGGGCCAGCGCTGGAAGCAGCAGGCTTGGATGAGTGCAGTGAAGGAGGTTGGCAGCATGCTGTCTGCCCTGCCCCTCGGAGGCATGCTGCCGGTACCACAGTCCTGCTCCCCAGCTGGGTCATGTGAGATGTTTAAAAGTCAGAGGTTTTTTCCTACCCAAAATAGAAGGAAATAACAAAAAAATGCAGCAAGGCCAATGCTGTAGATGGTTCTCCCCAGAGCCCTGAATAACGGGTGCAGGAGGGGCAGAGAGGATACCTGTGTGTGGTGAGAGTGCTTCTGCTGATCTGCTTGGGTTTGTTCAGGGCAAAAAGGAAAATCTTCACACTTGGAAGGGACTGTGGCAATGGCACATCCAAGAGTAACGTGAAGGTTAAATCAAGTACAATTCAGCCTTTGAAGTTGAAGGGGGAAAAGAGGAAAATTCACTTGTCTGCACTGTAGGTCTCCGATTTCTACTCTGTGATTTCATGGAGGAAAGAAATTGTGTCACTGAACTTCTTTTAGGAACTGTGTCCTTGCCTTATTAACTCACTTTATGTGTTGTCCAATTTCAGAGGGGAAAAGGGCTGCACTTGTGTGTGGGTGGTATTATTTTAGGAGATGTCTTAGTTAATTATTGTCTGCTGAAACATCACCTAGGAGATACTCTTTCTCTGTCATGCAGCTTGATACTTCATGCAGTAAAAGGTAGCTCTTCCATAGTTCATTAAATTATGTTGTGGTGAACTTATCTCCACTGGGTCTCAATTAAGAATTGAAGCCAGTGCCTTTAGAGGAAAAGGCAGAGAACAATCAGAATATACTGAATATATAATTTGATCTCTGGAAACAAGCAAGAGGAAAAATACAGTGTGCAAATGTGTAGACATTAAGAACGTGTTATGTCTCAAAAATTTGTATATGGAAGTATCATTTAATTAGATCGTTATTATTCGTTAGGAATAGGCAGTGGTTTAAAAAATTTAAGGTGTTCCAAGTTTGTTAACTAGTGTACATTTGCTGTAGTAAATATTAATTTTCCTTACTACTTCCCTTGTCTCCATTTCAGCACCCCTGGGAACTTCAGTCATACTGATACTGGGTCCATCCTCTATTAACATGAATTATAAAACTGCAATAAATTTTCTGTAAGATTCTAATTTAATTAAACTTTTTTGGCTTAAATAATATCTTTATATTTTCCTTTTAAAAAGTGTCTAAAGCATCTAGCAAAACACCACTGGGTGAGCTCTGAAACCTCAAAAAGCTCCTTTTATTAAGTAATTTCAAATGTGAAGAACAGAAGTTATCTCTTCTTTTGTGGACCTCCTATCCTGCCATTTTTCTTTGTGTGCTACCCACATGTTTTGTTTTGTTTCTCTCCTATTTACATCCTTCTCTTTTCTAATGCTGTTGTTATAATGGTTTGCATTATAATCATCCCAAGAAGCTTTCTGCAGGTCTTGGTGAAATACGCCACTGGAACAGGCAGTGACGTGGCTGGTTTAACATGCAGCACTAAACACATCATCAATATGTAGGTGTTAAACAATACCTGACTTTGTACATTCTTGAGTAACTTAATACCCTTCAGTGGCAGGAGAATGAGCAGCCCATAAAAGCAGAATAATTGGAATTTTAATTAGGTAGTGACTTAAGGATGCCTCCTGTTTACAAGGTAATAACATCTCTTCAGCTAAATGAATGGAGGGGCAGGTTTCAATTTAACAGCTTATAAAAAAAAAATCACTTGATTGTTTTCCACTGTTAATCTTGGCTGTTCCTGGTATCTCAGTGAACTGTGTGGCTGAGATGCCACTGTTTGCTTTGAGCATGTGGATGGTATCCCAGCTCTGCTTAAGTTCTTGCCAGTCTTTAGGATGAGCTTTAAACAGTTACATTGAACTACATTAAAGTCTCAATGAGTACAGAACTGCTTTGCCATGGCATAAAATTTATGGTTTCTAACTGCAGGTCTATACATTTACTTTTGTGACTCTTTGAATACACACCTTTTCATTTGTTTACAAGGGAGTAGTGTTTTCTTGTATGAGATAAGCATCATCATGTTTTTCATAGCAGCTGCATGCACAATTAGGAGGACCCAATTAAAGCTGCATTCAGTTCACACAGAGCAGCAGTGATTGCTGTCTATAATTTCTCCTGTGGTTTGACTTATGAGCATTAAGCTGTGCAGAACTTTATTAACAAATAAAGTCAAGTCAAACAAAAGTGCAGTAAGCTGGAAACTGGTGTGTAGGTTGGTGACTGTTGTGTGGGAGTCTCTACTCACACCCCTCTCAAATAGCTGCTGGGCAAATGATCAGTTTCCTCTGGTTAGGTGTGTACTTTCTGTCCTCCTGGCCACAAGATCTGTGTGTCTCCTTTGGCTACCACATCAGCCACTCTGACTGCAGTGGGTGCAGGCCATCCGAAGGCTCCTGGGAATTCCAGCCTAAAAGAGTTATAAAGCCAAATATACCTTTGGCACAGACAGTGCTTGGGACATCATTACAGGAAGCTCAGCATTGCTGATATTGTTTTGCCAAATGGAAGGGGAAAGGTAAACGAATTATAATAGAGAGGGAACAGGTCATTGGAGCACAGGCATCTTCTTGAAGGATGAGGAATCTCATCCTTCAGAACCTGCTTTTTTTTGCCTCCTGAGGCTCTTCAGTTTCCACTGCTCTATAAAGGGACTTGGTGTTCCTTGATTTCCTCCCAGCCATATAACTCTGTGTATGTGCACACATGCTCGGTGGCACATTGTGTTCTGCTTTTGTTGTTTATAGATACCTGAAGTCTGTAAACTCTGATCTCTTGGCTAATGTGCAAAACATCAGACATCCAGTCCCTGAAAAGAGTTTTATGAGGAAAATGTGTGATTGCCAACTAAAAAACAGGAATAGAAGCCCCAAGAGAGACCCCATTTCAGTGGGTAAGAACCGCCAGTGGATAGTGAGTCTGAAAAAGGAGGGGAAAGAACATGTCTGACTTTCCCTGATGTGCAGAAATGGCAACAGGAGAAGGGCCTGGCTGGACCACTTTTCACTTTAATCACCACACAGGTTTCCTGAAGTGGCTAGGACCAACGGTGGGACGTTACAAGATGCAGAATATTCTGACCATCAGGCAGCAGAACACTTCAGGCATCAGAGCAGAACTAACAGTGGAGCTTTTTAGTTGATAGTGAAGTGCTTTCCTGATGCTGTGAGCTGCCGTCTTGCAGGATAGGGGCTGTACTGACAGGTACAGGTAATCACATTGTGGATGCCAGGCGGTGACATGCAAAACCAGTCACTTTCAAAACCAGGGAGATTATTCATTTGGAGAAAATGATAAAGATGTCTGCATGAAGTTGCTCTTGTGTAGGGCCTGTACAAGATCAATTATTTGGCTTTTTCTGCTCTCTTGACTGCTGCTAAAGCAGTAGTTAACTGGCAGTTTTGATGCTGATACACAAAGCAAGTCATAATAGAGAAGAAAGCCACCTTTAATTTCAAGCTCCACTAGAATCATGAAAGGAAAATTAATGTTTACTAAATGAAAAAGGATGATATTGCTGGAGAGGGGAAGTTTTGGTTAAGCTTTTAGGGGAACACTAATAACTTTGAGAAATGGAAACATATATTAGAAAATATGTTCAAAATGGCACAAACGTTAGAAAATTCAGAAGGTATTTTAAACTTACCTAAGCTCCTCAGTTGAGGTATCAAGTTCTAAACATCAAGCAAACTGAATGATAGCTGGCATATGGAAGGAGGCTTTCTAGTACTGACACATTTTCTATGAAAAATTCAATATAGCCTTATATTTAGAATAAATGTTTTAGGTGAAATGAAAGTCTGCTGATCAGCTTTTGCACATTTCTGTAATGCCTTTGCAAATTTCCAGGGGAATCTGAGAAGCATCCAGGCTTGTTCCCTAGGAATATACTTTGATAAAGCTGCCACTTTGAGAGTCTTCTGACATATCGCGTTGCGGTTGAGTTTTGCCTGTGATATGTAGCCAAGCACCATAAATGAATGCAGCTCTGAGATGGCAGGTCACTTTTTATTTTACTAGACACAACAAAGAAGTGTCAACTTCTGACAGTTTTTAAAAGTAGGCTTTAAAAGAAATATCAAATCTTTTTTTTTTTTTTAACCAGTCAGTATCCAAGGAGAAATACTCAGAAAAAAGAGAAGGTAGGGAAATTTGTGGAACTGGAAGCAGCACTTTGTGAGCGATTAAGCACTACATCACTCTGGCTTTGTGCTGATAAATATATTTGGGATTAGGTGACATGGACTTTATGCCATCAAATAAATGGCCAGTGGATCTGAGTTCAGTCATCTGATGTGCCTGTGCACCGCTGCTGTGGGATTATAACTGCTGCCAGTAATGCACTAGATTTTGTGATTATCTTACAGTTGTTATGCTTTGGTCTTGCATTTTTGTTGTAGGATCTTGCAGTCCTTGGGTACCTTGAATTCCCTGCAGACAACCCCATAGCAATAGGAAATGGCAACATTTAGCAGGTGAATTGCCTGATTTAACACACTATAGCACAATCTCTGAGCAGTAGGGCAGGACAAGAACAGACAACAGCAGCTTTGGATCCTGGTTCTGCAGTCGAACACCGAAGTGCTCTGACTCTATGAAGCACTTCTGATGGTCGACAGGAAATACTGGTCCAATAAACGAGAAGCTCTATCTTAAGACCTGTGTTTGCTTTAATAGCCTTTAGGCTGGAAAAAGTACTGGCTTTCTCACTGCTAAAGCATGTAAACAGAAACTGTAAAAAAAACCAACAACAAAAGGGGACAAAAGAAAAAAAAAAAGTGCTGCTCTCTCAATAATACCGTGTCATAAATGCTGTGTTTTTTGTAAGACTGCCAAGCATATGGCATAGTCAGGAAAGCGGGGAGAAAGTGTTGTAGGAGACAATCTCTGCATGTTATTTGTGAAAACCCAGTGACTGTTTTCAGCACTAGACTGTACTCCTTTCGAACAGGACTGCACCGGCAGTGTGGTGTAGGACTTCCTTTGACCCCACCTGGGCAGCCTTATGGCAGTAGACTGATGAAGTCATTGCCAGCACTTTCTAACATAAAAAAAAGCCAGGGTCACATTCACAGTCAGTCTAAACCACACTATTTCAAGCAAGAGGAAAGGGTATGTGATGTTCATAAGACAACATTTGCCTTCTAAGTGCCTTGCCTCAGCTGACAAGGAAATGGAACTTTTTCTTTTCATCCCAATCACTGCAGACCATTAGGAACTTGTCTGCGTGCAGGGAAGGCTGCACTCTGGAAAGTTCTTTGCTGGTGGAAGTTCATCTAAAGAACAATCAGGATGTGACCACAGAAGGTTCATCCACTCTTGAGTTGGTGAAAGCTACCCTTATGCACGTAACAGTGTGCTGTTGCTGCTTGAAACGCAAGTCAGCAAGCCCACTCGCCCCCGCTACAGTCACCAGATTCTTTTGTTCATGATTTCTGCCAATGCTGTTAGTGGAGAAGCCGATTAAATGGTTTCTAGTTTATAATGAGAAGCAAGTTACAAATTGTAGGAAAATTACTTCTGAAATTATATATCAATGCTGGTTCATTTTCAATTGTATTCATCAAAAGTTTCCAGTATGACAAACAAAATGGTACATTGTGCACCAGGATAGTGTTATGGAAATGTGTGCTGCACACGGGGATCTGCACAGGACTGTAATTTGTACGTAACAAGGTGTTTGTGCTTTGAATAAGTAATTAAGAAAATTTCGGTATCGCTGTAATATTGGTATTTACTCTAAGGCTTCTGCAGTGTACAGCAAGATTTCTGCACCATGGCTCCCTTGTGTCATCAGGTTTGCAATAGCATTTGCATGCCAGCCCTTCGGAGTGCTGCCTCACCTTCTTCCCTCTCCTCCCCATCACACCCTTAGTAAAGCAGAAAATGAAGATGCCATTATTGTGGTAGGAACTGGTAGATGATGTAAGGACAGCAATCGCTGCAGAATCAGTTGGATAAGTTTCAGTATATTCATAATTGACTTTGAAATTCTGATGTAGTCAGAGTACAAAGCTATTTCCATTCTACTCCCTATTTCACCCTTTTGGAGCTTTCCTACATGCATCCTTTGAGATGTATTTTCCACCTTTTACCCGCTCCCAGTGGACTGTGTGTTCATATATAGTCATCTTAAGAGTTCTAACTGAAAACTCTTACAGGTCTGTGAATTTGGCAACCATATGGAGAAAGCTCAGTATTTTTTCCCCCATGGGCTTATTCACCATATAGAGAGAAATTTTCTATATGAATATAGGTGTATAGAAATAATAATATTTCCCCTGTGTTTTACTTTGCCAGAATTTCCTGTTAGAGAAGTAGATAGCGTTTTAGAATATTCCTTCTCTTCTGACTAAATCCATAGAGCACATGGACTTATGTACAGCTACAGATACTGCAGCACAGCCAGAGTTACTGTGTTCCTGGAGCAACTCAGAAGCGATGGTCCTGGTATTATTCATGACCACAGTCTCCAGCCCATGGACTGGCTGGTCTGCAGCCCAAAGTTTGTGTAGGTGTTTGAAAACCGCCTGAGAGTTGTTGGGATGGGTTGTGGCCTCTACACTTTTCTCTCACTTCCTGAGGTTGTTTGTCCAAGTTGCTCTCTCTTGTGCCACCTCAACGCAGCTCCCACAAATCTAAGTTCTCTGTGCTGTCAGTGATCTCATAAACTGCAGTGGCCCTGGCCAAGGCTGTGAAGGTGCTTGTTAGCCCTGTCGACTCTTGGCTGTAAATTCTGAGAGAGAAGGGACAGGCTGCCATGCTGAAGAAGCCTCCTGCTAACCACACGGCTGGACAGGCCTCTTCCCAGCTCCTTGTGTGGTTCTGGGACAAGCATGGTGGTGGAGTGACTGCACATGGTGTCACTGTAAAATTTTTGTATGCTTAATGTCCTATCACAGGCAGGAGATTTTATATGCTCAGGAGTTATTAGGATGGGGATATATATATATATTTGATTTTTCTTGTGTACTATATGCAAATGTACTTGACTTGCCCAAAACAAACCTTTGTTGTGTCTGTTTAAGAATAGTGGCATGATTACTTCAGAGCCTGATTTTATATAATAATACAAGGAGAATTATTTGAAGAGCATTATGTTTCTGTATGGTGTATGACTATCATTCACACCTCTTCCTAACCCGCACCCCTACTTTTCATAGGCGTTTTTCATAGATGCTGAGAAAACAACTGTAGCAAGTGAAGTTATTGTCTCTTTAATGACCACTGGAATATCTACTGAATTTAATATATTGGCTTGGGAAATCTGTTTTGCCTACCCTAAATGGCTGTCTGTCTTAAATACATCTGCTCAGAGTGACGTGCATTATATAAATAAAACTACACCGACAGCGTGTTTGTCAATCAGCAGAGAAGGCCCTACACCCGCTATCCCAGCGCATATACTTTGTAAGCATTGGTTTCCAGCAGATAAATGTAATCAAGGTTTATATGCTCACAGAAGCCAACAGGATGGGATTGTTTCACTCGAAAGATCAGAAGAAAATTGTAACTAATGTTGTGGAAAATTACTTTGATATTGCTTTCTCAGTACAGCATCACAATTAGGTAGCAATGTGAAGCACAGGGAAAGAATAAATGAATAGTAACAAATCAACACAAACAGCTACTGTCAGGAGTACTTTGCTCAGTGAAAGTAATGTAAGCATTACTTAAAGTTTTATGACTGTGGATTTTATACTGGTTTAAGTAGTACATCAAGGTCTCACCATCATGCTTGCTAGGACTAAAACAATCAAGAACAATTTCCGGAACAGACAGATAAAACTAAAGTACCAAAGTATTTTTATTAATCTTGTTTCATAAGTTGTACTATCTTAAATTAAAGATGACTGAATGTACTAACAGTGAAAAATGTCCTTTTGGACAATGCAAAATTCTCCATTGCTGCTTTTCAGTGGAAAATAAATATTAGTGACTTTCCTCCAGCTTTCTCGATGAGATTCCAGTGTCTGGCAAATACGTTTCACTATGTAGTAACTACACAGGAAATACAGAAACAAAGGCTAATCCAATAAAATTTTACCATGTAGAATCTGTTGTCCTAAGTAGCTTAATGACACGTGTTTGTTCGATTCTATTGAAGGAGCAATCAGACAAGCAAATGATGGCAATATCCGATCTCCATTAGAAACAGGCCTTTTCAAGGAGAAATGCTGCACAGGGGAAGGATCCTTCTCAGCACACCAGAAATGTTGCTTGACAGATTTTTCACAGGAGACTGTCTAGGGATGACATATGCCTAGCTCTCTTAATGAAATGAACAGATATTTTTTCCTGTGTCCTTAAGGCCACCTAGTACCTTTTAGTGCTAACTCATACCATTTTCAGAACTGGGGGAGGGGAAGAGTTTCTGAGCTGGGACACTGGAAAGCACTGGGAGCTGAAAGCACTTAACGCATGTGAAAATCAGCCAAACAGAAATAAGAGTCATTGTGTTGAGCACCTTTTATTCAAGGGTACGGTCTGGTTCCTATTAACATAAACAGTCATTGAATATGAGAGTTAAGCAATTGATTACACACCTCTGGCACTAACAGCGTTGTTGAGATGTTCATGTTTTAGCTATGCAGAACGCTGCCCACAGCAATTGAGTACATTACATAATGGTAATGAGCTTCCCTGCTGGGGGTAGGAGCTCTTTTCAACCTTGCTTTTATGCAAATGTGCTTGGGCGTCCCCTTCTACAGTTATGTCCCTTTCAAAAATCACTTCATAGTGTACTACAATCAGCAGTCAGTGTTAAGAGGTTTGTGGCAGAGAGAACCGAGCTATGACAGGTTGAGAATGAGGGACCAATAATGAAAAAATAGAGAAGAAACACCACATTTTCTGGGACGCTGCTAGAAATTCCTTCTCTTTCAGGAGCAAAGAATTAACTCTTCAATGTAAAGTTGCACATTTTTTACATGCATTAAAGTACTGCCCATATTTGCTGTCTATATGTCCTTCTCCTCATCCCTATCTACTGGCCAAGTTCAGTCAAACGTAGCCAGTGTTGCTGGTTTTAATCTGTAAGCTCTTTTGCATCTAAGTATAGAAAAATAAATTGCAAAAGCACCAAAGGGGCTGGTTAATTCTCTGCTTTGCACAACAGTGATGATTCATTACTTCTGTAGTTTCAGCTGGGTGGCTGCATTCAAAATTGGTGTGCAGTTGGACTAAATAATAAACACTGAAGTATAGATTGTTTAGTGACATGGAAGTAAGCACTTAATAAACCTGGACACAGAAATTAGCACTTAATGTAATTATTTAAGAGTTGCCTGTGTTAGGGTTCAGTGCCTTTAAAAATGTTAGTAATAGAATGAAGATGTCAACTGACATTTATAAATCACGTATTCAGTCAAAGGAGAATTTCAGCACATGTAAGAGCAAACACAGTGACCAAATCTCAGCGCACAGGGGCATTATTATGAGCTGGAGTAACTGCACTGGCATTTGTCTAGGCTGAAAACCAGCCTTCATTACAGCCTTAGTCAAAGAGACTGTAAGTAAACTAAGTGTTCTCGTGCTTTTTCACCCTTCTTGCAATGCCCCTTGCTTGCAAGGAAACCACTATTTCAGCCCACAGTTTTCTAGTTCTCACACTGATGTGATCTTTGTGGCTCTTCACAGTTTCAAGTTAGTAGCAGAGGAAGATAGTGATAGTGTGCCTATGAATGGAAGCTAAGAGTGCTTAAGGACTGCATCCCAAAGTATGTTATATTTTTTGCATGACTCATGCATCTCTCCTCTTGCATCTTCATGACACACTGAATACCGTAAACAGGCAAAGGGGCATTCAGATGCACTTACTTGCAGGAAATGAACTTTTGGCAAAATTTCTCATTTTCATGTGTATACTGGCATAACTGGTAACAGACGTTGGTCTCAACTTCAATGGAAAATTAACTCCATCCAGCTGGACCCTGTGCATCTTGGCAGAGATCCCCACATGATCAATTGATTGGCTCTTGGAACTGTTTTTTAAAGCATACTCCTCTTTTTTTAAAAGAAATTATTGATTCATTTTAAAATAGGTTTCATTAAAAACAATTGCATACCCATGTTGATACAGGCACTGTGAAATATGTAAAACATACTGAGGGTATAAATACAAAACACTGAATGTGAAAGATGGAGTGAGTCAAATAGAAAGAGGAATGCTAACCTGGGGTCTGCTGATGAACTATTTCTTCTGGATCCTGCAGGTGAATGAAGACAACGAGCCCAGCTGCTCCAAACAGCAAGATGAAGGAGAACATACATGTCAGCCTCATAATTATTGTTCTCAGATCAATCCAGTGCTGACCCAGGAAAAGAACTGCACACAGTCTCCAGGGCACTCTTCACTCATAGTCTCGTCCTCTCAACTGGAAGTATGGTGTAATATGTCTACAAAAGGTAAAAAAGCAAACCCCTAAAGCTTCAGACATATACATTTTTTTTTCAATGCAGATTAGTAGATTTAATTCGTTGTTCAGATTAAATAGCTGAATTTTACAGTATTTCTTTGGTACAGTTAATTGTATTCATTCAGTCAATTTCTGCCTCATCAGTTTGTCTTTAATTATATGTCACTGGTTTTAACGCATTGAAAAGACAATGTAGCATGTTGTTTAAAAAGTGATGCTTGGGGAAAATGGTCATGCCATGGCTACAATGTGCACAGAAACCCTTATTAATGGTTTGCTTGCTTCATCTCACCGTAAAGTGAGATAACGTGGGGGAAACAATCACAAGAGCTGTATCTGGCATGTCAAAGGCGGGGAGAGGGATGAACAGTTGGCAGCTGCTTGCTATCCCTGCCATAAAAACAGCTGAACTATCACAGTGCGGCACAGGTCACCGTGCCACCCTTTGAATAAGCTCCATAGGCATATTGATTCCTAAGGGAAATACTGGTTGTGATGCTTGGATCTCCTTTTACTGGTTTGCAGAAAAGGTGAGAAAAGAGAGCGTGGGGAGCTTGTGGGCCACCCCTCAGGAGTGTGTTTGTGGGCTCTTGCTGCTTGCTCTAATGCTTGCCACTATGTGCCTTCCCAGAGGGGCAGCCTGAGTCCCACGTGGGCATGTGGTGTGGCATTCAAAATTCCTCACTGACCACAGTCCTAAGGTAAACTTCACATCAAGCCCATGAATAGTCCTGCTGGAACCAATGTCCAGATACAAAGAAGTGGACAAATGAAAGAACGGGAACCAGAGAGGAAAACCATTAGTGGTGCCACATGGCTTTATTAATGAAAATAAATGCTTCTGCCACACAATTGTGCTGGTCCTGTATTTTTCAGTAACATGAAGGAAGGTGCATTAAAGCACGGACAGTGGAATGGACTCCTGAAAATGTAACCAGATTTCTTATCAGCAAATTATTGAGCACAAGGGCACAGACTGGGGATCAGCACCAGCTCACAGGGATGGGGATCATTTTGCTTTTTCATGTATTTCTGATCGTGAACATGACCTGGTCTAAAGGAAGGTTTTTGAATGTGGTCTTTGTTTACAAAGGGGGTTTTAAGCACAGAAAGATTGTGTAAACTTTAGTTTGCAGGGAGGATGGGTTGTGGAAAGATGATTTGAAATAGTTATGCCAGGAAAAGTCTTTAAAGAGGTGTTTGGGACAACTTACTGCTTTTCATGGTTTCCATAGAAAGTTGATTTTCTGCAGTGTAATGGTATTCTAAACTTCTAAAATGCACCAAAGACCACCGCTAGTTGGATAGTCCTGATGAAGTCATTACTGTGACTCTGGTTGATGAAGTTATTTAATGGTAACTGTTTATTCAGCGTGTAAAGCAGCCAGAACTCCAGGCTCCATAAACGTTGGTGGATGCCTGTATTTTAAATGAATGCAGAGAGCTAAGTTCTCTCTATACAGAGGGAAATTCAGCTCAGCTTCATATTCTGTTAAAATTATGGCAGACATTAACTGTGGTTTCTTTTTTTTTATTTTTTCATCCTAAATCTTTCTCACCCCTTTAAAAGTAAAACTAAAAATGTCACTACGTTTTCAGCACTAGCAAAGCCAAATCCTTATGAGTCCTTGTGCAGGTCTATCTTGCCTCTTATGTGCATGTGTATACAGTATGGATGGACTTAATGTATATTTAAGGGTCAAATACTAACTATGTCCCAGGGGAGTCAGATTTGGGAAGGAAGATTAGCCTTCAGAGCAACTGTGTTACAGTTCCAAGCACTGCTGTTACAAGCAAGTATTAGAGAACACCCTCTCTCTGGTTCACTACAGAATTTGTGCTATGTAGTCAGTGGTTTGGATAAAAGGCACTTTGAACCCAATCTGCCTGTAGAACAGCGAGTACAACACCAAACCGACACCATCATTTTGTAAAACCATCCAGTCAGAGCTCTCTAAGAGTAGTATTTGATTACCTCATATAAGCATTTTCCTTTTTGTAGCCTATGTACATACTCTGCATGCCCACAGGGAGGAGGATGCTACTGCCCAGTTTCCAGGACAGGGGTGAGGCAAGTGTCTTTGCCCAAGATTACACAACAGGCTGTGACAGAGCAGAATCACAGTGTCCCAGCCCTGAGGCTGGTGTCAGCAGCACTGCCCGTCTGTGCTCGAAGTACCCCAGCAGCTGATGGGGTAGAGAGCTGGCAAGAAACACCTCATCATAATTTGAGAGAGAGCAGCTTAGAAACGTCCTCTCCCAAATAACAAGGGGTTTATATTTACTTGACGCTGCATTTTAAGGTCATCTGAATTATACCCTTGAGCAAATATAGTTTCTAAAACAATTATTATTAGCTTAAAATGCTAAACTGTTTTCCTTGGTTTTGATTTGTTGGAACATTTTTGTTTGAAGTAGAGGCAGCATCAAGAAAGAAGATCCCTAGCCGGTTTTTAATTAGCGCAAGAAATACTATGGGAGCAGATTTAACAGTTCTAATGTTTACATTATTCCACATCCTATAGGGCAGCTGTGTTCAGGAGCACATATCCTTTTAGCTTAGACACTACAGTGTCTTTGGGACACCTGAACATGCATCGGTGACAGAAGTCAGATGAAAGCATATACTGAAAGAAGAAGAAACCCCCACATATTTGCATAACTCTAAGGAAAGATTGCTGCTTATTGCCTGTTGCCATTACATGTCTCTGCAAGAGGTGAATAAAGAGGGAGTCCATGAAGGAAAGACAACCTCTTTCTTCTCAACAAAATTATTACCTCTCAACAAAACACAAATTTCAGAGATCTTTAAATTACAGGTCTAGGCTTTTCCCCTTCCTTTTCTCCTGTAATTATTTTTTCAATCAGTTGACTTTAATTAACGTGTCCTAGGAGAACAAACTTGGTGAACAGGAATAGCTGTTTTATACACGCTGAGCATGTGCTTCCTGAGCCCTCCCAGGCTGGTCGTTGAGTTACAGGAGCAGAGGAACTCTGAAAGGAGTTAGCACTGACTGTTAAATGGGAACAACATGTCTTCATTAAGGAAACATTTGAAAATATCACTCACACTCAAATCACATAATTTTAAAGATGGATTAGATAAAAATCCAACAAAATGTCTTAGTGGAGTATCAGCTAACAACTTCTTCAGGCAATACTTCCTCAGGCATGTGGCGGAGAGGGATGCTGTTTGGGGGAACTTTGGATTTGTCCATGCAGAGCCCTGGCACCTAGGAGGCAGAATTTGGAAAAATCCATAGCCTTCAAGTTACACTTTCGATTTGCAGTCACATACTTTAACTGTGCTCCTCACAATGGGCAATAACAAATTTTTATGATTCTTATTAGTATTACTTGAGAGTGCAAGAAGATAAGGTTGCAAGCAGCTTCCAATCTAAACTCCATTTTCAGCTGCCCTGAACTTATTAAACAGATGGAGAGTGGCTAGCTAAAATATGCAGTAATGAATTGAAACATCTAACTTTTAATTTATTCTTCCTTTATACATTTCTGAGATGGATAAAACTCCTAGGTATCAATGTATGTTTTTCTAAGCTTTCCAATTACCATGGTACGTGAATGCTGTCCCCTTGAAAGCATCAGCAGTGTGTGGATATGCGGATAATAATTAGCACTCGGCTAGCACTTTCCAGTTCAAAGACACTCATTAATCACCATAGTACTCCTATGAATTGTGAGGCGAGCGCATATTAGCATTGGGTGGGAAAATAGGTGTTGCATCATTAAAGCATGCCTTTTAAGGAAGAAGGTGTACAGTTTTAGGGAAGAACCATCCAAATATGTTTGTGGAAAACATTTGAATGTTATAGCAAAGTTGTCAGGCACCAAACCTTTCCTTGGACACCCAAGTCCAGAAGCAATTCCCCCTTGCTCCCAACCAGTACTGAAAGACACCGCAAACTGCTATGATGGGAGAGATTATTTAAATCTTAGACAAGAGTGGCACTGAAGATAGTGCATTATAGACCTCCGTTTTTGCAATCACAGCCTGAAAGTCTAATGGCCAGACATTTTTACTGTGAGCGATTTTATGTTATGATAATGCATCAGTCCAAGAAAGACAGAGACAGTTTTCTACCAATGTTCCTGATACCTCACTTGAGGTGGGTTAACCAGGCTGCACGTGGGGTTGTGTCTCACAGCACATGGCTCTTTGGTCATTCACAGGTTTTGTAGATATAATGTTCTCTCTCCATCTGCTAACAAGTTTATGTGGAGAATGGTGTCGATAAGATAGTAATCTAAGGCATAATGTGATTCTTATGTAGAAAGGGGATTGCCTTTGGTCTGTCTAGAACGGTATCTTTTCCTAAGAGTAGCCACAATAATGTTTCAAAGGAAAGTTTAAAAAAAAAATCACCTTGCAGAGCAAAGCAGTAGAATAACTTGCCCCCAGGAAAACGTCTGTTGATCTTTAGTTGAGGTCACTTTCTCTTTATGTGGTAGTGTGTCTTAGACTGGCTGTCTTAGGAAAACATGATGTCAGGGTATGTAGCTTTCACAGCACTACCAACAACTGCTTTCCATGAGGTTGTTCATTTGCAAAGAACAGGGTGGACAGGGGGCACAAGATAGCTACAGCCCCTCATTTCTCTCTACTGGCTGCTCACGGAGACATGGCAGAACCTAAGCTACCTGACCCTCTGTGCATTTGGGTGCCAGAGGTCTAAATCAGCATGAAGATGAAAGGAGCTGTCCAAGATGAGAACAAAAGGGGCTCTTTTCCTGTTTTTCCCATTTTTCCCTCTCTTGGAACCAGGGCAAGAGAAGGACAAAGGTGGCCCAGAAACCCTGTAAGGCACCTGGCCACTGCAGGGACCTTTATGTTCTTCCTTCCTGGGGCTTCACTGCGAGGTGCTTCTCTGCAGCTCCCAGTGAATCTGAATCAAGGAACACAAACTAATGCTGGCGTCAGGTTTACATTACCATATACATCAACAAGTCAACAAAACACCCAAGTTATTTCCAAACATCTCCTGATTGCTAAATTGGACAATTACAAATCACCTATGAATGAATGTAAATGCCTAGTTCCCATGTACACAGTGAACTCCTCTCTTGCGCTGTGCGAGCTTTAGTTGATATTCCTTTAGTTGATAGCAGGCTGCCAGTTCAAAGCCAAGTCAAAGCTCACTGCCTCTTCAAAGGAGGGCAGCAGTAGACAGGTACCTTTGCCTTTTGAAAGCAGAGATTGATGCGTTTTCACCAGGCGCTTTGTGTGCTGTTGAATAACAGCACAAGCAGAGATTAGCCTGGGCGCAGGCAAGCTTGGGAGGCAAGCTGGGATGTCTCCGTGGTGCTGTGGGAGCTCTCTGTAGAGATACAGGTCCTTGTAGCTGTCTGGGCTCTCTGAACGGAGAAATGTGGTACTTCATGGGCACAGCCTCACTGGTGTCTGTTAACTGTCCTCTGTTAACAGCATGGTAGTGTTACCAGTGCAGAGAGAGATGTTTTTAAGTGCAAAACTATTTTTATAAGTCAATCTTATACCTGTTACTGCAATTAAGTTTCTGCCCTCCTGTTGCTGATCTGGGACAGTCTAACTGTGAGGTCTCAGCAGCTGGGAGCTGTAATGGGGTTTTGTATTTGGCTGGATTTTGTTTTGTGCATTCTGAAAGGGGGCTGTAATGGAGCACTTACTTTATCTGTTATTAAGCTAATGTTACTTAGATTATAATTAGAGACTGGTATAGTGACTGTGGGCAATTAGCTGAATGGGGGGGAAAAAAGAACACTATTATTACAAGTATATTAGAAAAAGATTTGCTATTATTACTGAAATGATCACTTCTAGATACATTAGCTGTGTTTCTATGAGTTACATGAACAACGTCTGCTTCTCAGCTCTGAAGCTGAGCTAAGCAGGCATGCCCTAGCTCAAAGCACTTCAGAGACAAAAGGCCTTCAAACACAGGACAATAAAGTTTCCCACCACTCAAGTATCCATTCTCTGCTTTACCCCTGACTTCTAGATCAGGCCTGTCATGGCATTTACAAAAGAAAAAAAGGATTTATAAACATTATTTGTATTCACCAGTAAAAACTTTTATGAATGTAGGCATTTTACTAAAGGTGGAAATATAAAAAGTCCTGTTATTCTGTAGCTGTCAGCACTTCTTGGAAGTAGGGAATGCAAATGAGTCCCAAGTAGTATGCCCCAAATCCTCTGACTTCTTTAGCACAGAAAGAAATAGGAAACTATTAATCCCATGGCTGCTTCTATTCACCAAACATCCCCTTTTGGGTGCTGGATTTTCTGTCACTTGCTCATATATAAGCAGAACAAAACTTTGATGTTTTCCTGAGACTGGGAAAGAACTTTCATTTCCAGCTGATATTTCAACTCAAAGCATTTTGTCTTGCTTACTTCCACTTCATAAGTAATTATGTTGTTTTCATGTACTAACCAAAACTAATTTATTTTGAAGGGTGAAATAAGAAATTTTAAGTTGAGCCTGTTCAAAATGCTCTGCCCCAAAATCTGCCCCAAATTCCATCCTGAAGAAAATCTGGATTCGTACTTTTTCTTTGTATGAGGAAAGGAATTAAATCTGTTTTGATGAAATCATGAGTGAAGTGTAAGGTTCCTCAGAGTCTGAAAAATCCTTCAAAGTCAGAAGTTAAACTCTTGTGTGGAGACAGGTGGCTCAGACATCCCACCCCTCTGTAACACCCACTGATGTCTGAAGGCTGATGGTAAACCCTTGCCCATTGGTAGGTCCAATGGCTATGTCCTGAGCCACCCGCCAGCGCTGCCAGATGCACAGACCAGTGTAGCAACTTGAATTCAAGAAGCAGCAGCATACCTGCCCTCTGTGATTTCATGCAGCACTACTCTGAGCTCTCAGTTTCCCTAAGAACCACTTTCAGGGGCAGAAATTGGTGCCTGGGTGGATTGGACCTGCTGACCTGTCTGATGAGCTGGCACCTCTTCTTCCCTGCAGCTTAATTAGTCTCTTCTGTGCCCTAGTGATCCTGAGTGAACGTGCTGAGCTGACCACCTATGTTATGTGCCACCAAGTGCACGCCATCGGTGTCGTAGGAAATTAAGCAGAATTTACTGTCTTTAAACAGCTCTAGTCTCCAGTCACTGATGTCATTATGCATCTTGGCTTTCAGCATCTCCCCCAATTACTCAAAACAGGGACTTCCTGACATGAAGAGAATCCTGAAAATTGCAGCATCCTCTTTTGCTCACATATATGTGATTCTGTGTACTGCAAAAAGTGGGGAAAACAGGTTTAGAGGCTTTCTCCTGTTCTGATGGAAACTTGTCTGTTATCAGAGGGTCCAGTTCTGCTCTGCTACATATACCAGTTCTGTATACCAGAAGGTATATTAATCCATATAAATCCATATAAATTGCCCAAACCTGAATTTTGGCATAACTGCAAAAAGCTATGATATTGTTTTGTGTGTCTGAAGTGAGTGATAATGTATGACCCCTGTTTCTCATTTCAACCCCCCAGCAAAGCTGCTAGAGCTGCTCCCCTTGTTTCCATCATACGTTGCATTAGGAAGCAGGGACTTCTGGATTCCACTTTCTTCTACAATTTAAGACCAAAAAGAACAGCACTCTGTAAACAACCGAAATAATCCTTTCAAAGTCCAGAAGATTTCTTTCCTATCTTTCTGGGTGCAAATTGTAGTAGGAGTCATGTGTTACTAATCTCCTCAGTACTGCACCGGGTCCTTAGCAAGTTAATACACACACCTCTCCAAGATCCTCAAGGGGTTATTCCTATTTCTGTACTAAAATATAATCTCTAAAGCAGTTTGCATTTGAAATGAAAAGAAGTTTTCTTTACTTTGTTTCAAATTGCCATCTCACAGGAGCTGTACAGCGACAGTGTAAATAGTGAGTGTCAATAATGAACTTGTCCAGCTTTCTTATATGCCAGAGCAGATGGCACACAATTTGCACAGCAGATCTCACACTCAGGCAGCTTGGTCCTCCCAGGCTCTGCCTGGCAGCAGAATTTATAGGCATATAGTCCCACCTATAATATTTCATATAGAAAACGGTGCTGAAAGCAATGAACTCTTGTAAAATACAGCAGAAAGGTTCTTAGTTTTCCAGGTGCCCACTTGGTTCTAGTTAGAGCCCCGTTTGAAATGCTTCTCTCCCCCTCCACTTGCCTCAATCTCCCTGCTATTTAAAGTAGCTACCACATTTTCAAAGGGTTTTATTTTTAAGATGATTGCACCATCATATGACAGTGGTGGTTGCACACCTGTGAAATACTACCCTTCTTCAGTTGTCCTGAAGATGCTTCATTTGTCTCCTCTATGGCTATGTCAAATAAAAATACCTTCTTTCAAAAGGTAAGACACACACAGAGTAAGCTGGACCTCCAGAGGTCCCAAACAAGTAATTACCCCAGACATATTCCCTCCTGTGCTGGGGACCTGTCCTCCAACATGGTTCTTTAAATTTGTGCCATATGTTAACACAGTTCACCTAACACATTGTGGAGATTCATGATGCCTCAGTGTTACTTTTTTTTCCCTAAAAGTTAAAAGTATCTGAAGTGGAAATTCTTTGGCAGTTGCAAGCAAGCAAGAAAAACAGGAAAACTGAAATGGCCCCTGTAAGCTAGGAATCAAACCCCCTTGTCCTAAGTGAGTGTGGTTTAATTATGCACTTGAGGAAAGAAAACACAGCAAAATTTTTGCAAAAGCAGAAAGAAAACAACCTTCTGGCTCACACTGTGTCTAGTTCATTGTGATGCTACTATGGTTACTTCAGGAATAAGAAAATAGCCTTTGTAACCTTGAAACACATCTTGCTGCGGCAGTGGAGTGGGTTCCTTTATTGACTGGAGCAACTTTTGTAATAGTGTAGGTCTGACTGTTTTCACCTAATACTGGCTCTTAATCCTTCTAGCCATGATGACTAATTTATTTCTTATTGAAATTTCACACATGCTTTCTCCCTAATGAAAGATCACCATCTGTCTAGTCAAGGTACTTTTTCACTTAAGACTATGCCCATGTCAGAGATAAATTATTTCCTCTTGGTCTTGACTTGGACAGTTGAAACCCAGCAGCTAATTGAAAGGAGATATTCTGTAAGTAGTTCTACTGCAGCATCTAAAGGAAAGCTGCACTGAGTGCAGCAGGAATAGTTTGCTGGGTGTGCAGAGGTGGAAGTATATGTGGAAGCTGGTGGAGTTCCAAAGAGGCAGAGCTGAGGAAGCAAGTTGAGTGTTTAGGGTGCATGGTGCCGGGTGAAAGGCAGCATGAAGGTCTGCTTATCAGTATTATACTGGGGCATTACTTGCTTAGCGTGGTGAGCGTTTGCCCTACCCTTGCACTCCTTGGCTTCCCAAAGTTCTGCATTTTGGCAGGGTCAGCTTTGGGAAGGCATGCAATACCACCTGCAGCTTCAGCACAGTCATACTGTGAAAGACAGGAGTGCATCACTGCCATCAGAGCCACCAAGGAGACAGACACGGTGTTCAGAAACATGGCTGTTTAGGCTGCAGTAACTGCAGGAGGGGTGAGAAAGAAAGTGCAAGGTTGTCTGGCAAAGGACTGTAGGTGCCCATTTGCACAGGGGAGCAGAGACACCAGGCTGATGGTCACCATATAGGAAAATGAGACACCTATGTGCAGTCCAGTGCTAGTTCTTCCTTATCTGTATGCTACCGTGCAGCAGAATTTCAGACACTCCAAGTTTCAGAGCACTTAGAGGAAACACATGGATATCAGAACAACTACTCAGCCTTTTGAACAGAAGGGGTAATAATAACATTGGGCTGTGAGAATCCTGAATAGGCATGAGCTCTCTTTAAAATCAGTTCTGTAATGCTGGTGGAGTGGGAAAATATTATTATTTGGTTTGCTGTTATTCAATTATTTTTAAGCACCTTTTGTCCGATTTGTATTAAGAACAGATAGGGCAACTAGCTGCTAGGCATACTTGTGTGCTGTAAATACCAGAAATCATTAAATGTCACTGGGAAAGCTCCCATTTTTACATTGATACCCTATAGGAATGGATTATACTCCATTGACTCAATGCATTTGACATCAGACTTGGTTTGTAACTCAATCCCTTCTCAGCTTCTGCATTCAGCAAGGGGTAGACACAGCCTCAAAGCTTCTATTCTTTCCTCCCTCTTTTTGCTTTAATATAGACAGGCATAATGATGCTTGCTCCAGGAGATGGAACATTTGTCAAAGTATTTGTGACTCAGAAGAACAGGAGGAAAAAGAGTGTTCTGGTATTCCCCTCCCCAGCACCAACGCTTTGGCTGTACTGTTGAGAGACTTACCAGCATGTTGGTGCTGGTGAATTAGGCTCAGATAACTGAACGGCAAAGATAATATAAAGTAGGGATCTTCTCCTGTTAGGTGTGTTTAGGCCAGTACCAGGTGAGGTGATTCAAGAGCCAGGGGATGGCTCTTGGGGCTGGCATTACCTCCTCATCCCTGTGCCTGCACTGTCTTTCCTGTGGGCTGGCACTGAACAGGTTCTGGCTGAGGACTGGGGACAATGTTACTGCAAACACCAATATTTGTATTTGTTACTGAAACTGAGGCATTTGTAGTTAAGAAACCTGACTGGAGCTCAGAGAAATTATTAATCTTTCCAAAGTCACTCACATTCATTGGTTCTGTAAAAGGTACCAAAAGAATTGGGGTGTGACTGTAGGTACTGTGTTATATGTCACAAACAATAAAGGAAGACTGAGTTTTAATGAATGCAAAGATTACTTCCCTGAGTAAGGTGTAGTAAGAGAAATTTCAAACATATTCTGCACCCAGAGAAGCATAGATTTATGTCCTGGCACAGATAATAAACAGCAGCATTTATCATGGTTTTGGTTTGGTTGATTTGGTTCACATCAGTGTAATTATCTATGCCTCACAATCTTCCCTTGTCTGTTTTTTTTTTTAACAAATAGATGCACTTTTGCACAGGGAGGAGTGATGTGATTTGCATGAAGCTATTCGGGATATTTCTCATTAAAGCAGTAGCTGATGGTGGTTTTCTCATGCTGCAGATGAAGACTAGTCATGACTTGATGAGTGACAGAGGAATTAAACTACTGGTTTTACACATATTTTTGAAAAGTTTGATCAAGTATTTGTCTTTCAAATACAAACCCCTTATGGAATAAAAGGTGTATCTGAGGGGAGTATTTCCTAGTGGTAGTATTACTTGGGTAGCATTACTGTTGAAATACTCTTAATTCCACAAAGCTTTAAGCACTTTGGTTAAAAAATAGCAAATACTAGTGTGATGCAAAAGGTGGCCCTCAAAAATCAAGGCTAGAATCATGGACGGGGTGCTGCCATATGCCGTAGGTCTTGTTCCACACTTCCAACTCGCTGAGCACTGCAGCTCTCATAGCAATTAATGGACATGTAGTTCTTCTTTCTGTGCAGTGCTTGGCAGAAATATGGTTCCAGTTAGTCTGATTGCTTAGCTTTGGATTTTCTTGGCTGTATCAGTAAAATATCCCTTTTGGACTTTAATTTTCCAATGATAGCACATTGCTAAACAGCTTTCTTGCTCAGTTATACCGGTTTGTACTCCTTGGCTTCACTGGGGTTGCCTAGAGAAACCAAACTAGGTGCAGTCCTGATGCCAGAGCTCCCAGGGCTGGGGGAGTTTATTATCCTACGTGAATTTATCATCCTATGTGCACAGTTTGATAGGAACCCCCCCCCCCCCCGCATCTTCAGATCTAGGGTTTCCTTTAGCTTTCATTAAATTCAGGTGGCAGCAGCTAATGGTTACAAACAGATCATGGAAAACAATGCCAGAGGCTCTGAGCATTTCTGGTTTACTCGCAGTGTAAGTTATCCCCAGGACAAACTGCATCAACTCTGCTTAAACCACAGTGCTGAAAGACGCTTTGCTAACTTGCCCACAGAAATAGCCAGGTACAGATATTGAGTTGGTCTCCTAGGACTTCATAAAGAAATTATCATTTTTATAACGCTTTCTGCTTTTATCACTCTGTTGTTATTTCCATGATAAAGAAGCCAGGTGTGCCTGAGCCAGGACTCCTGAAGAGCATGCAGAGCCAAGCAGGCTTCTGGATTGCCATCACCGCACCGATGACAATGGTTTAATTCAAACCAGAATGACAAATTCTAACTCCTCGTTCCATCAAATTCAGTTTTTGTATCAATGCCCACATGTCCAGAAAAACACTTCAGGCCTGATCCACTGCCTTTCCCTTTCACAAAAATTCCCTACAAAACCCCAGGTCTGGCCATTTACAGACTGGTTATGTTCCCTTAGCCCCAACTCTGGCGCTGGCAAAATCCCCTGAAGCTTAATTCTCATTATTTGCATTTCCAGTGCTGTCCACTAGTGCTTCACAGTTTCACTTCATACCCTTTCAAGAAATACTTCACAGATTTAGCATTTTCTAGTTGAAGCAGATGGGAACATTTCTGATTGCAGCTCGGAGGCTCTCCCCTGCTCCGGTTCCTGAGAACCAGCCTTGCCTAATCCCCCTGCACACTTTCCACTGTGAGCTGTCCCGCTACGGAAAGAAACTGCTAAGCCCACAGTGCGTAAATATTTGTATTAAGCTATCCAAATTTAAAATCAAGACTTTAAAAATAAAATACTTACTGACCTTTTAGCTCATTCATAATTAAAAACCGTTCTAATGTTGTGCATATAAATAATAGATAGCTGTTTTCACAGATCAATGCCTCCTCCTGCTTTATAAGAAACATTTTTAAGTAAAATTACTGTGCCTTTAAGTTTAATAGGAAAATTTGATGTGTTAGCAACTATGGGTTGATCTCTGTACATTTTTCAATTGTAAATTGCATTTTAAAAATGCAAACAATTATTAATATTGATTTGGACTAAAACAATATTGAATTTCAATATATTTCTGGCTCTTTTATGAATTACCCTGCATAGCCAGTGTGATTATGATGGAAGAGTATTTGCACGCTCAATTTCGTTTCAGCAAGAAACCTTGAAGAGTGCGAGTTGTGTTCAGGCTGATAATGATAAACCCATGCATTCAAGGAAAAGAAGACTACCTTTAAAATCTCAACCAAAGCATAGTAAATGAATATTTCATCCTATACGTGCGGTTCTTCTATCGTGCCAGCTGAACTTTTGTTTTTTAACAAATATTGAGAATGTAGTTAGAATGCAGCTCACTGCCTGAGCCCTCTGTTTTGGTTGTGCATCGCATGCAATTATAAAATGATGTCAATCCATCACTGCAATTTCCTGCGACTAAGCAAAGAGATGAATATATTCATGTCCTAGAATGCTGTAAGACACCAATTTATTTAAGTGCCATTAAAACCATGTTTCTATGCTGCGGCTGGAACAAGCATTTCATAGCTCTGTTGGTAGAGGGTTTTGAGCTCTTCTTCTGATCTCAACTATCATCTCAAGGGCTGCTTGCTAATTGCTTACTCAGGTACCCCAGCGTCTCTCTAGAGATCTCATCTCGGGGACAGCCCTTCCCCATGCGATGTGGCAGTGGCCGTGGCCGGCAAGGTCACTCCAGCAGAGTGCCCTCATTACAACACACTGAGTGGGTGGCGAGGGGGTCTCCCCAGAGCCCTGCAATATGCGGGCAGAACTGTCTGGAAAGCAGAAACCCTCTTCCCTGGGGAAAAGAGGTGTATTGAATCAGGACAAATGTCAAAGTGAGATTTCTGTAGAAATGGATTTTCAGAAAAATTTAATTTATTGGGCCCTTAAGTGGTGTTTTCATTGTGCTTGGCTGCTAACTGCTTGGACAGCTGTGCTGCAAACTTGTGAACTGCCAAGGGTTTTCTAGGCATGTGGAGAGTTCTAATTCTCACCACTTCATCCTCTTCCTCTCCCTTTGCAGCTGTCCGCCTGCCAGGAGGGCAGAGAGCTGGGGACCGCTAAAGTCCAGCAGCCTACCTGGAAAGCAGCTCTCAAATTCACATTTTGCTGAAAGTGGAATTGAGGAGTGCATAGCAGGTAGAAGCTGGGCGAGCCTTCATTTTGATTCTCCCAGGGAAAAATGGATTTTTCCAAACTTTCTTTTTCCATATAGAAAACTCTGGTTTTGTGAAAAGGGCATTTTCTTACTGAAAATCCTTCAGAATTCCCCAACCAGCTCTTTTTCTGGAGCTTACTCCCACATAGACTGAAAATAACCCAAACTTGGTGACTTTCCAGTCATGTTACAAAAGCTAATGTTTTGCTAGAGTCTCTAGGGATGGCTGAGTTGTGCTGCTTATATTAAGGAAAAGGGGTAGTAGCCAGCTAGCAAGTGTCTGCAGGACTGGTTTGAATGTTGCTGCCCCTTAATTCAATCGTACATAATGAATGATTAATAATATTAAGACACTTAACTTTGAATGGCAGTGTAATTATTTTGATTATGAAATAAAAATCCAGAAAGCATTTATGACATTTACTATTTTTAAACCTCATTATTTTGGAGAGCATCATTCAAGAATTTTGAGCACTTGAAGTCAGTAAAACAGACAAATGAGAAGACAGATGATTATTCTTTACCTGATGTGATTTCTCCCTTCCCTAGCAAGTGAAGTAGGCAGGTAACAGTAAGTGCCCTTCTGTAACTTCATTGCACGGGTAGTCTTTTCACTATTTTATGCTCAGACACCCATAAAAGTATGTTCACCTCTCTGTTATTTCACATTGCAATAGCATTGTGGGTTTGATTAGAGCCAATCAGTTTGGCTTTTTAACAAAACAGTGCCTGTCAGAGGATGTGTTCTTTGGTCAGCATTTTGTGATGTAAAAGGTGCTTTCCTTGAAAAAGTTTAGTTCTGTGTGCAGTGGTGCCAAAACTGTGAATATTACAATTGTTTTATAGTAATACATGTTGCATGATATATAGTATATCCATAGAAAATACCCTTAAGGACTCCAGCCTTCGGGAAAAACCTGGAGCCATATCAGTCTGATGCAGTAAATGCAAGCCATAATACCTCTCAGCAGGCAGAAGTCTGGTTTTTAAGAAGAAAGCATACTCTTCCTGTTAATTTTTCCTTAGATTGATCCAGATCCTGCCCAGGCACTTAAATGCTCTTTAGCTAGATTAATTCTGGATCCATAACAGATTTTGTGCCTTCCAAACTCAACAACTGCAGCCAACAGAGTTAATTCTGTGTCACTGGGAAGAGGCGCAACGTAAGGGCCATGGCGATTCCCCGCCGCTGCCTGTGTAAACAGGACAGAGTGTGCCAGCTGTCAGGCGATGGGGCTCTGTCACACCACAAGATGGATAGCTAACAGCAACACATCCTAGCTCTGCTGTGGTGTGTTTCTCAGAGTTCCCTTCATCACCTTGGGTTTATGCAATGAATTTTAGTATTCTCTGTCATCACTCTGCTTGGTGTGTGCCATGGGATGTTTTCTGACACCCTCAGCTGGTATCAGAATTCTTGCTCGAGTTCACTGAAAGCAGCTTCTGGCTCCTTAGCACCTTTCTTTCCAGACTGATGCCTCTACTCGGCCTAGCAAGAGGGAAATATCCAGAGCCTGAAATCTACCTTTTAGTAATCACTGTGTGTTCTGCTGCCTCATCAGATGACAGCTCATGGTTGTGTGACTCCAATAGAGGAAAAACAGCGTAGGATTTGAGGAAAATACAATTTTTTAAGTCAAATCAGGCTACACTTTATTTCTGTCCCTCTTGCAATTAGCCGTGTGGGGGCTGATTACCAGCAATGAGCTGTGGTTAGAACTGAAACTCAGCTGTGCCGCTCGGGTGTCCCACGTTGCTGTAAAAGTTGAATCTAGCAAACGAGAAGGCATTAGAGGAACTCCTGTGGTTTCAGATAGCAGTATTTCAGCTCCGCATGTCTGTTCAGAGCTAGCAGTGACTGGAGTTTATGTACATTCACCACAGTGAAAATTACAGCTCTGCCCGTATACTAACTTGCTGCGTGTGCTGAAGAGAGGCTGGACCACTGAGTCAGATCCCAAAAATACCTAGGTATCCCAGAGGGGGTTAAGTGCACCGTTTTAGACTTCATTCTGGATTTTCCCAGCTTCCAGCCAGCCCACTCCATTACTTTAAAAAAAAAAAAAAAAGTTTATTCTTTGTTTTTACAGATGAATTTTGCATTTCTTTTCAGTAGCATCATGACTGTAGTATTAAATGTTGCATTGCAACACTGGAAGGATCTGAGACCTCTTCAAACCATTAGCTCTGGTTTAAACACGCTTCCAGCACACACTGGGTGAAGAAAGCACTAAAGAGCTTCTTTCCCACACAAGTATACTGTAGCTGCAATACCGTAATTGTGTGCAAGATGTTATTAGAGATCAGTAAATCAGAATGAATTGAGAGCATCAAGACTAACCTAAGTAAATTGTGCATCTGATGGCTAATGGTTATGATGTATTCATGTTTTAGAGACCTACTGAAACATAAAAAAAGCTATTTTGGCTTGAACCATTAGCGGTAGCTTCTTCACTGCTCCTTATTTTTCTCCTTGTTTCACCCCTTTATTTTCTATTCTGCCTATGTATAATGAGTAACTTCCAGTTGAAGTATTTTAATGGCAAAGACATTAAAGTGATAACCCAGGGGATATGGGAGACAATGTAGACAAACAACAACCATAGGCACAGAGCAGTGCCTGTGTGGTGGAGGAATTGTCAGGCTGACTGTACATAGGCTATTTCTAAGCTGTTCTGAAAAGTATCTAAGAAAAGCAGCCTTATTGTCATAGAGTTATTTATCTGCAGAGGGAGTCAGGCACTCTTAAGGAAAAAAATAGGAGTCTGTCAATCAGGAAAACAAGCCCCCAAACTGAAGACTTTTCTGAGATGGTGAAATGGTTGAGCCATGAGCTGCATCACCTGACCCTCACTCCCACAGCTCTTCCCAGTTTAGCTGCAGGAAAGGGTGAATGAAGTGAGGTAAACAGCCCTTGCTGATAGATGCGGCTTGCATTATATACTTGACGAACTGCTTTCCCTGACTAAGCCAGGAAGCCCTGATGATCTCTCCCCTTCACTCTGAAAAACACTATAAAACTTACATAGCCTTATCAGAGAAGAAATACATTAGATTGCAAGTGAGATGTTGAGGCGTATGGTAGCACAGAGTGTAAGTAGAGCATGATCCTTTCTGAACTGGCTTATTGTTGCTGGGCTGAGATGCCTGAGAGTACCTGGAGACAGCATCTTGCAGAACGAGAGAGGAAAAGAATTAGCAAGTGTTTTTCTCCTTCCTTGTGCTCCTGACTGCGGATTTGCTGCCCTTCAAAATGTTATGACTAATGCATAAAGCGATGCTCCTCTCCAGACACTCAACTTTTCACTATCTTGAGACTCAAAAAAAAAAGGCCATGAAATCTGTCTTTGGCTGTAGGTCTCCAGGCATGTAACCTTTACTGTATATGCTATGCTGGCATTCCTTGTCTAGTTTGCACTGTGTTTATCAGCCTCAGTTACTTGCTGTGTGTATTGCAGTCCCTTAGATCCTTCTGTATTTACTCTTTGCCACCCTCCCCCATAGCTACAAAACTAAATGGGAACAGGATCTCTTGGAGAAAAAGCCGAAAAGGGCCTAGGTGATATTTTGTGCTGAATTTCTCTCCTTGGACCTTTATATATCATTGGTGTATCTTTCAAGACACCTCTGGGGTTTTGAAACTAATTTTCCATCATCATTAGTGAGAAACTTATCCTTGTGCTTCCTTTCATTAATGCCTAATACAGGAATGAGAAGTGCTGTATACATATCCTCTTTTTAACTTGATGATGCCATATGCAAATAATTAAACACAGCACAGAAGCAATGGTTAAAAATTCTGCAAAACTTCCTCATTAAAATAAGCAATTATCTGCAAGAAGAGAGACATCTGAACCCTCTCCCTCCACACCCAGGATAAAATCTCCACATCTTGCAGATGTTTAATTTTTGCCCAGGAGGAGAAAAATCACATTTAATTACCATCGAGGGTAAGGACAGCATAGTGGGTGCATAGATGGTGACATTCAGTTTGTATCTGTCAGTGAGGTGGCTGTGACTTTCCATGTGATCTGTTTGGATATTGTATGCAAGGTCACAGCTCCATGCAAAATCAATGGAAACATTAATTGAGTTCCAGCTGTGTCATGTGCTACTGTGCAAAAAAATGATTCATGAAACTCTGGGGCCGTGACTTGCTGTTTGGTGGTGGCACAGCTCAGCTGATGCTTCTACCCAACTTGTCCTGCCTGCTGGCATCATGTCTTTGAGCTGGGTAGTGAAGTGAACTGAGGAAGCTGATTCAGCTGAGAAACAGTTCATCAAAAGAGAATGGCACCAAAATAATGTTATATTCATGGAGATTAAAAATAATTTCAAAGTGCTAAATCAGATTAAACCATTCCATGTTCTGTTCTTGCAACACAGTTTATATATTTATTCACCTGCACCGTCCCTGTCGCTGTAAGAGCTGAGATTTTCACAATCTATAGTTGTGAAAACAGTGTCATTGCTCCCATTTTGCAAAGGAGAATCTAAGGCAGAGAAACCTGAGGAATTTGCCTGGAGAAGTGGGAAATCTGTGGACAAGTAGAGGCCGAGTTGGGGCCTTCCACAGTTCAGGTTAACATTCTAGCTACTGAATCCTCCTCCTTTTCCTTAATTACTGGAGAATAATGAGAAAGGTTAAATGTTTATTTTTATATAAGAGGAAATTGAATATGCAAATCTGAAAACTGGAATAGATTTCTTTAAACTTGCAACCAGAAGGTGTGTAAATCTGCCAAGAACTTCACTTAAGCAACTGTTTCACTCTAGCTAGGATGTAGGTTAGTGGTTTCAGCAAATACAGAGATAATTAACGGAAACTCCTTTTGTTCTAGCTGACAACATAAAAGGAATGAAAGGGAGAGAATCACTGGGGAGTATTGTGGTGCCTTACAGGCTTTCCAGTGTGCTATGTGCCGGATTACATTCATGAGCTTATCTAGGGCTGACGAAGGGGGGTGAGATTGGCAACACCAAAACCTGATGTGTTTGTTGGAAAGGAACAGTATGAGAAGGAGCAGCTCAGATTTCCTTTTCCAGACACCAGAGGCTGGTTGCAAAGGGAAGGCCATGCACATTTAGTCTGTCTTTCCCTTTCAGCGTGGTACAGCCTGATGCTCGGGCAGCTGGGGACAGAGGGGTGGGCAAGCCAGCATGTTCTTAGGTGTTGCCATGGCTGTGGCCCAGAAGAACAGTTTGCTTGCAGGGAAGGGAACTGAAGTTGGGAAAGTGCAATGTATTGTTATATATTGTTATTGTTACATAGTATGTAACGTGTTATTGTTACATAATCTGTGCAGTATGCGGCATGTAATGATTACATGTTCTATGCAGTATATAGCAAGGTCATCGCTGTCGTCCCTGTGGCGTGTCCCTGCAGGTCTCAATGTGCACAGAGGGGGTCTCTGTTCAGTGAGGACTGTATGAAGGGAGTTACCAGCTCACAGAATCACAGAGTTGTAGGGGTTGGAAGGGACCTCAAGAGATCATCGGGTCCAACCCCCCTGCCAAAGCAGCTCCCCAGCTCATACTGCACAGATAGGCATCCAGGCGGGTCTTGAATCTCTCCAGGGAAGAAGACTCCACCACCTTCCTGGGCAGCCTATTCCAGGCTCACAAGCTCCTCTTTTTTCCTCACTCCTTCCAACACTTGGTAACCAATTACTAAAGCACCATATTAATTTATTGCAATAATGAATCCTGTGGTAAACTAAGGAACATCTTCCAGAAACTAGGAGTACCTTAAACCAGCTTCTTCCATGCTCACTTTGCATCATATTACGTTAGTAGCAAAGTTGTTATTCTTTTTCCTTACTGTAATGCCAAAGCTCTAATTTACCTAACCAGAAGTGTTGTAACAGAACAAGCAGTGACCGAGTTCCCCAGTCATGTCTGTGAGGTGCTCAGCACCTTTTTAGATGAGCTCCCAATAGGTGTTTTGTAAGGAGCAAGGTTAGCACTGCAGGATAAATGCAGTTCTCAAGCTTCTGGAGCAGGCTGGGAGGTAGATGTAAAAAGTGTGTTTAACAGGCAACGACAATCAGAAAACCACCATTGGTAAAAGAACTTGCTGAAGTGTCTGTGGCTGCAGCCTTGTTTGCCAAATAAGTTGTCTGTAAACTCTGCCATCATTAAAATTCTCCACGGTGGTAACAGCACTTTCCCTGGAACATTTTCTTGAAGCTTGCAAATGGAATTATCCGCTATGACTGCTCTTTTGAGCAGTGTAAATCTTCAACAACAGTCCTAAATAAACCTGTGATATACAGTGCATGGAATACCTATTTTTATAAATATCTCTGCAGAGAAACGCTAGAGGTAGGAAGAATAAATTACAAGCAAGAAAATGGCATTTCAAAATGTGCTCTAACCCTGTTTGCTCCTACTCTCTCTCAGCACTGTTCTACATTAACTCCACTTCAGCCTCTGGAAAGGCAAAGGTCACAGCTTTTATTTACATAACACAAAGTTTCTAAATAACGAGCATTAAAGAAGTGAAGGTTTGCAGGAGAAAGGAAAAGAAAATTGAAAAAGGAAATGTATGAGCAAGAAATAATAGTTTAGCCTCTGTGGCCAAAAGAGATCAGCACTGAGAATAATACACAGAGATAGATAAACACTATCACCTGGATATAGTGCAAACACTGGACTCCTTGCTGGGGAAATCATCCCTCATTTCAGTTGGGGGATACCCAATTAACTCTCTGTTGCCTTGTAAGTGCTTGGTGCTCGGCAGCTCAGGACAGCTGCGTTCCTGCTTCGGGATGTGACAGCTCCTCCTGAAAGGATTTCCCTGAATCTGGGTGTAATCCCAGGCATGGAAGTACTTCTTAATCTAATCCTAAACAACTGTTGCATGCAAACATCCAAAGATGGATTCAGTCCCTGGAAAGCAAAGGTAATGTTCAGCAATGGCCCTTTGAAACACCCTCTGTTATCTTACACAGCCCTGCCTTGCATTAGCAAAGTTTGGGCCACCTAGAAAGGACCACAAGTTCTGCCACATCCCGCTGCTATACCTCAGCAGAGCCTGCATCATCTTCTGGCATGTACAGGAACTAGGGAACGAGGGTTTCTCTCCTGTTTCACCCTAGCCTAGTCCTTATTCTAATTCATTTCGGTGAATTTTGGAATGAAAGAATCTGGTAAGGCAAAAGAACCTGTGAAATTCACATGGGATAGTGTTAGTCCAGGTAGACCTGCTCTTCTGATAAAACAGGTAACATAAGTAATAGGTCTTACCCTTAAGAAGCAGTTGCATTGCACTGCCCAAAGGAGATTCCTAACGATGGCCCAGGAGAGGTTGCAGTGCTGCTATACCGAGTTAGCCAGTGTAACTTGTTATGCTGTGCTATTGTACCTTTAAATAATGCAGAGCAGGTGTGATAGATCAAGTCATGTGCTGTGCAGCTTGTATCATTTTCTACCTGTCCAGAAGATGACTTTTGTCACCCTGGCAATATAATTCCTATGCAGCTGCTGTGACTGCTAGATGTGCTGCTGGCAGGGGAAAACACACAGCTTTTTAGGCATCGGCCATGGTGAAGGATGATGGGGAAGAAATATAGAATTCATTTTCAAGATCACCTTCTACTCACAGCAAATGAGAAGTACATATGGATGTTTTCATTTTTCACACTATACTGCTGTCCCATGTGTCCCAGGCTTTGTAACCAGTGTCAACTCCACAGTCAGTTGGTATTCATTACACCAGAACCAGAGTGAGGAATTTCTAAAGACCTTAAGGAAAGCGTATTTGGTTTCTCATGCTTGAGAGAAACTTTGGAAAAATCCCAAGCGCAGAAAGAAAATGGGATAAGAATTTTTGACTTTCAATGAGCCATATCTGCACACACACATTTCCTGTGTTACCATATTTTAGAAAGACTTTTGAAACTGATGAGATGTGACCAACCCCCACCGTTTCCCAGAGATGTAGTGGAACTCTGCTTCTCTTCTGTACTTCGGGGCTACGGTAATAATACTTGCATTATACGCTCAGTTAAATTACCCTTCCCAGAGGCAGTGTCCAGCCTTGCTCCTGTGGGTACCAGGAAAAGTGCCACCTGTGAAAGAACAGGTGAAACAGATTCTGATCCATTCTGTCCTCACAAGCTGTGGCTGGTAGGTATTGCTCCGATCAAGAGTATTCTAAGTCCTTGCAAGGAGTGTGATGAAGCTGCTTTGGCTTTGCTACAGCCCCTCTGTGGCTAGTCCTGCTTAGTTATTTGCTGAGGCTGTAAGGTAGGGATGGCAGCATGCAGAGCAGGAATGACCATGTCTAGCACTGGTGTGTGGCCCTACAAAGGATCAAACTCATCTCTTGAGGGATAGGGAGGGCAAGTAGTGGGCTGTTGCCCAGAGGATGTGTGATGCAGGAGGCAGCTGCACCACAGTAACAGCAAAAGTGTGGAAGTAGAAGGCTGAGATTGCAGAAGGGAAAATGAGACCCAGGTGGGGGAACAGTGTCCAGGAAGTAGAGCTAGTGAGAGAAGCAACACAGACAAGTGAGACTCCTGGAACATAAGAGACTCCACTTGTATGAAGACAAAGGGAGAGAAAGCTGTGGATCTTGTATCCTGACTGTGCCTCACTCAGGTAAATCTCATTCTACCTCTTTCCCTTGTCACCCTCCCCCCGTATTGTATGTAGTGAGTGATGTGTCAATCTCTACCCCTGCCTGTGTAGCTCCCCAGTGCTCTGCACTCTGTGTTGCCGGGCCGTTGCCATATAATGCCTCGTAGGTGGTACCTCCCTGGGATGGATGATGCGATCTCGGCTAGCAGGCACGCTGCCCTCTCTAGCTCAGGAAAGATTTTGGAATCTTTTGAGTTGAAAGGTGCAACACCGCTGTACTATTCTCTGCTGAAAGGATATATCCAAGAAAGGATCAATAGACCAGCCCAAACACATCCCTCCTCACATGGGAGGTTCTTGGACTGTGCCCAGTGTTTGTAAAGCGTGTGTAAAATAATGAGCATATTCATTATTAATAATGACACAAACATATGAAAACCTTTTAAATAAATACTTGAAAGAGTACTGTGCCTAATACCAAAATGAAGTCTAAGGGTTCTCAGTAGAAAATTGTGTCTGAAAGGAACAGATGTTTAAAATGAATGCTTTCAGTGCACTGAACTAAAATATAATTCAAATGCATACAGAAGACATATAGACTGCCTTTCAGTAGCACAACTCCCTGGAATACCTATACAAGTAACCTTGTTTTGGATCAACAAGGCTTATTCTATTTTTTAAATCAATAATTGTAAAGCCCGTAGACCATTTTAGTTATCAACCTTTTCCAAATGAATATCCCAAGTATTTCTAATCACAACCATCTGATTTCCATCATTTTGACCTCCTTCTTGACTGGATCAATAATGTCTGATGTAATAATTTATCAACATATACTGGGAAAACTATTGATTCTACTTGTACACATTAGCTGGGAGAAAAATATGTCAGGCTCTCCCTTTAGTATAACTGCTGTTCTAGATTTAAATTAAGCTGCGTTTGGTATTTGTATGAAGGATATTAGCACTGTATGTAAAACAAATCACTGTAGCTGAAAATGGATGTTTTATTTGCCCTAGTTCCCCTGATACGTTTATGGCACCCATCACTGCAATATCTGTTTTTCATACTCTAATTGCTTTGTGAGATCTCTCGCTCTTGCCTGCCTCCCACCCCCGTGCATTCGCACAGCGCACTGCAACGCAGTCTGGCACGTTTCATCCTGCCTCTCAGGGAGGCTGAACTTAAGGCCAACTGGAGATTTTATTCAGTTGAGAGATGTAGGATAAAGGTAGAAAGCTTTCCTGTAAATCCAGGATGTTCACGAAAGGATTAAGAGCTTACGTGTGTAATATGCTATGGGGTAGGAATAATATTTGGCCACGATACGTTTTTAGGTGTGGGGCTTATTGGTGAAAGTAGTGTTTGAAAGAAGACAATGCAGAAAAGCTGTATGCTGTGTGTGTTACTATCTGCTGTATTTTCTAACAATACTGTGTCTGAGAACTATCAATTGCAATTTATCAACAAAAATCAAACACACGGAAATGTGGCTAATTTTATTTCCTGACTGCTCCATACTAACACACCTTGGGGGGGGGAAATCAAACCACTAAAACAATGTGCTGAGTCATTAAGTGGAATGAACGAGTAGAACCATCCCTTCCTCCAGCAGCTATAATCTGTCATCAAATTACTTGCCTTATGCATATATTGTAATAGCCAACTGTAGTTTCTTTTTCATATCCTTTGTTTCAGATGAAGCGACTTAAAAATTGCAAATGTTTCTCCCCTTAGATGCAAGAGCATAAATCACGAGTAATACTGAGCTCTCTGCCTCATATTGATTCTTTCGTGAACTGAGCCAGATGGGTTCAGATATGAGCATGATCTAATATTCCCCTTAGCTTGATTTATAGATTTCTTTGTGCATTACCTGACCATAAATGAGTCTTGCATTATTTCTTGTGTGCCTGTCAAATTAAAGAAAAATATTCTCGTTGACCTTTAAACCTGGGAGAAAAAAAATGAGTCAGAGACATTTTACTGCATGTATTACAGTGATCTTAGTGCTTACATGCCAATTAAGAGTGTGTGATTATGAAAGAGGTCTAGTAATTTGTGTTGTGTGTAATGATTTCATTTTCCTGTAAAGCACGCAGTGGTTATACAGACAGTAGCATAAGCTACATTGCAAATAACCCTGGAAAAGAGAAAAAGAGGAGAACAATTTGGCACAATTCATGCCTTAATTTACAGAAACGAGCACTGATTGCAAGAACTGAAATGTTTTTCTGGAAGAAAACAATGCTTTTTAAATGTAGGCACAGCAAGCAGAAATGCAGAAATGACTGCCACATAAGGTGTTAATGCCATTAAAGGGAATGAGCATCATGAGGCATTTGCTGACCCCAGAGACCTCTTCTGTGAGCAAAATCAGTTTAATATGTATGAAAAATAACAAGCAGTATACCATGAACCTATCATTAGGGCACAACCCCGGGCTCAGGACTTGCAACTAAACTCTGGTGGGGGACACCAAGTTTTTCCTGAGCAAAAACTTCATGCTTAAACCAAAGCAACTGACCTCAGTGATACAGCACTTCCTCCCACAGTTTCCAAGAGTGCTTCTACAACCTAACGAGCCTATTGTCTCCTCTGTGTTTATTTGCAAGTAATGCTCAGAGCTAACAAATCTGGGCATTAAAAAAGAAAATATTTCCACCTTTGGCATTCTTCATTTTTTTTGACCAGGTGAAGTGTGGTAACCATGCTCTGGAACTGCTCAGCAGACTGGATCCCTGTCATGCTTTTATTCAAGTTGTATCTCTATTATGCAGCTGCATCAGGAGGTGACATTTTCAGTAAGAATAAGATTTTAAACTTCTGTCTTCTAACAAAGCACTCTTTTAATGAGTCTTTCCATGCTATGTTGGCATGCCAGAAAACCTGGCTGATGGCCCTGGCCTGGGTCTTTGAGGAACAGGAGGACCTGTTTGTGTTCTCAGCTCTCCTTTCCAGAGACTCCTCCAGGTGTCTGTATCACCAGAAAAATCCCTTTTTAGGTTTTCCTCCAGCTCAGGTATGTTTAGATTAACCAGGGGTTAATCTAGATTAACAGGGGTTCAGGATTATTAATGTTCCTTTCCAGTCTCTTGTTAAGGTCACTGACCTACTGAGTACCCCATGGACTTTGTTATTTTATTCCTAAATGGCTCGGTTGTGGCAAGGCAGTTCTTCTTAACACTTCCAACTGGTCAAAGGCTGAAGTATAGCCAGTGGTTTACATCTGCCCAGGGATGCACCTAAACAATATAGCTGTTTTGGGGGCCAGTATATCATGAGAGAGGGTCGTAAGTATAGATTTTATTTGGTTTGGATGCTTTATTTTAATTCCAGTGGCTGATCACATTTGTTTATTTTTATTACAGTAAGCTTCCAGTCCCCGAGAATGGGATCTGTGGTGCTAAAGACACTTTTATTATATATGAGACTTCAAGTGATAGTCTTTGCCCTGAGGAGCTCACAATAAAAATAAGCAGACAGATAGATAAAAGACATGATTCAGCATCAGACCTAATTTGCTGTATGAAGCTGATCCAATTGTATTTGAAGGATTTATTTTACAGATGAAGAAAGTTAGGCGCAATGAAATGAAATGACTTGCAGAAAATACCACAGGAGCCTGTGGAAAAGGAGGAACTAAAACTCTGATTGCCCCGTAGCTCCCAGGACAGCCCTTCTCTTTGAAGCAGGGGGAACTATTCATGCATTACATGAACACAACTACACCTGCTGTACATGCCAATCTGTAGGAATTATACAGCCCTACACAGTTATGCCATGCAGCAGATTTTTTTTATCCCTCTGCTGTGTGTAAGCCTGGTACTATCTCCTCTTTCTTCTGTGAGTAGTTCTTCTGCAGCGATACTCTTTTGACTTCTAGCACAAATGGGGCTTTGAGGGGATACGTTTACTGCATAAAGACATAAAAAATACACCTAAATTCCCTATTCTGGTCAGTATATTTATATGAAAAGTATTGTGGCAATAAATCAGAGTGCAGTGATTGCCATTCCCCTTCCTCTGGTGATTTATAATTGTGGATTTACATCTGGCTAAACGACACTGTTCAGACTGTCTAGCTTGCATGGTAATAACTGCAAGCTCTCCTCTGTATCCTTTTAGTATGGCAACCGAGACTGAGAGCCCCTTCACTTTAAACAATTCGATGAACACATGAAATGAGAGTTAAAACCTTCTGCAAAATACAAAAATAATAAAGCACCATTAGTGAAACCCTAAATCATAATGACAGTGTTATCCAGTGTCAGATACAGACACTCACTGACTACAATGGAGTTGTACATGAAGCATTTCTCTATTTGGTAAACAAACAAAAAAAGCCCCAAACAACAAAAAGAAGAGGAAAGAAAAAGAGGAAGGAGGCAGGAAAAAAATAGTGAAGAATTTCTTAATAGAATTGAGGGGCTAGCAGCAGAAGAAAACCATTCACCCTCTGATACAATGTAGTCTTCACAGAAAAATATAGGATGCTGTAGGAACTAGACATCTTGTTCCCTTTAACACCATTCCTCAGTCTGGGCAGTATAAATATCCAGGAGTCACCTTCACATCTATAAACTATAAAAATAATTATCTTTCTCTCCCCTTGTTAAACCTACTCAGAAGGGTGTTTTTCTTCAGTGTCCTAGAAAAGTGAATACACAAGGCAGAGGGCTGGTAGCTTGCTGTTGGTAGGAGCTGGATGATGGTGCTGTTTGAAAAGTAATACAACAGACTGACCTTGTAGACCTTTACCATATAATGAGCAGGATCTTAATAACAGAGTGTTTGGTGAGTCCTAAGAATTAGTTTCAGGCTCAAATATGCCTCAGAAAGACTGAAGATAAGAAAAGAAAACCAAAATCTGCCTCTTGAATTATAGATACCCAACACCTGAGCCATCCAAGCCAAGCATCTCTGCAATCCACAACACCCTTCAGTGTGAGTATACGATGCTCTACCAATGATCTCTGCACAGAGGAGACATTCCACTGGTTGCTGGATGCATCCTGCACCTTATAAGGCAGTGAGGAGATGGACTAAATTCAGCTTTTTGATAGTATCCGTCAGTACAGTCAAACATTAAATCCTTCTCCTTGTCCAGCAGTTTATTCCATAATAGAAACATAGATAGTAGTGACAGAGAAAATCACCTGGGTCATCTAGTTTATCCTTTGCTGTGAGAAAGCTTGTTTTCTTGTGTTTGTTGTCTTTGTAGACAATACCTCACCCAAAATTGCCACCCGACCTGAAGTCTGACAGAGAAGTGGAATATTACTAAGATAAACCACACTTGGGTGCCTGGTTTATTGTTCGTGTAGCAGCAGAGAATGAGATCAGGGCACAGCTTACAAGATGAAAAAGGGGGAAAAACTGTAGGCCTCCTTCCTGCCTAAGGACACCAGCTCGGGGGTGATGCTGATGGAAGGAACAAGAGCGCTATGTGTCTGTGAACAGTACTGCCCTAAAGGGTAGTAATCTGTGAAGACTGTTGGGAATCACAGGAAAAAGAATAAATGCAGGAAGATCCTAAAGGACTCTCCTCCCTTAATCCTGGAGATTTGCTGGGAAAGGACTGGGAGGCCTTTTCTTTCCCATCTCTTTCCCCTAGTTGCAGTACAGTCTTGATCTCTTTTCTTCCTGAAGTTGTAAAGAGGATTATTCCCCACAAGGCTCTGTACAACAGTTGGAAGCTATGGTTGCTTCCTTAGCACCAGTCCCTCTAAGACATGATTTTGTAATGTCAGCAATGGGTTTTCAGGGTTTCATGCATGCTCTTCAACCACAGGTTATGATTTAATTTCCAGCAGGTGTCTGCTTTCATAACATTCAAGGTGAGTCTAGGACAGGACTTATGGAGTGAGAGGGAAAAGCAAGGTTTTGCCACGCTTCGACTGATCCAAGGTCCACCCTGTGGAAAACTCATCAAATACTTTGTTCCTGACACTGGGAACTGCTGCAAACTGTTCCCCTGTCCTCCTTGGTCTCCTTGAAAGGAGACTTTCATGTCTAGGCAGCCTCCCATTATGCACTCCATGAATCCCTAGGGGCATGGAAGGCAGGTCTCCTTTCAGCTTGTCCGTCTCCTTCTCACTCCTGCCTTCAAATCTCAGCACTTGCTCTCAAAATTACACTTTTCTCTTACATGCTTTTCCCTCCTTTAGCTCACCAAAGCCTCTGAACAATCCAGATCCCTCTTTTCTTGCCTTTAGCAATAAAGCATCATTCTGACTTTGCCTAACTTTATTTCTTACAGTTTTAAGTCAGTGTGGTATCCAGAGGGGGATATGGGGCTGACTACGCTGAGAGCAATGGCCAGGGACAGGAGCTCAGGAGAAGCAAAACCAATTAGGAGATCAGTGTTTTACCATGGACCATGCACTCCTCTGACTCTCCCTGCCCTCCTTCACCCCCTGCCTTCCTGAGGCACCTCTTCTGCTCTGTAAGCAAAGAGGACAGCCTGTTCCCTGGGTTTCAGACCAGGGCTCATGCTGGGCCCCATTCTGTGCTTCTGCTCTGGCTTGCCTGGGCTAAGCCATCCCTGTCATCTGCCGAAGGATGACAAAGTCCTCTGCATTCCTAATGCATGAAGAACCAGGCTGGCCAATCATTTAAACAACAAATTCAGAAAGCAGTGATATTTTGTCCCAAACACGGTGAAGATGGAGATATGAGATTCTTTTCTTGGGGACAAATGGGAAATAGTACTTTTCAAAGTAGGTTATCTTGCTTATGTTTCATCATAGGCTTTTACCTTTCCCCTCTGAATGCTGTGAGCACACAGGGACAGAAGACATATTTTGGTAAACTTGTATTTAGTACAGCCACAAAAAATTAGGATCCAAATCATATTCAACCTATCCTGTGATTACGTGGCAAAGCTGGAGATCCTCTGCGCCGGTCTCAGCCCTCTCACAAGCAATGTGGGTGATGAGTTCCTTTTTAGGAACTGACAAATTTGTGTGGATCAATGATTATTAAAAAGAAAATGTCATTAAAGAGGACAGTTCGGTGCAGTATCATCCAGGAGCTGTCAATGTGTCTGCTGGGAAAATTAAAATAAAGTCATCTTACAATGCATATTTCAAACATTTTGAATTTATTAATTAACTAAAAGACAGAAGCATCAGCCTATTTCCAGAATGCATTTTGGTGTCCATTAAAGCCACTGATTCTCTGAAAGAGAATTGCTTCTTGTAACTCTTGCTAAAGCTTGCTGGGATCTCTTGTTTATGAAATGCTGGTAAATTGTACTATATGGTTTGGGTTTTCTTTAAATGAGGGTAGCAAATGACTAAACATTTTTCAAATGACTCTAAACTTAAAAAAACCCCAACACTCAAATGTTTCATTTTGTTCTTGTATTGGAAATTGTTTTAATTTTGAAGACTGTTGTTTCAGTGATAAAAATGAAACACTCACGTGTCTTTTGAATGTAACTGAAGGAATTCTTCCCCCCACTAATTGTGGTTCAACCACTGAGTGGAAGGATGAATTATTCAGAGAGTTCAATTCTTCTCGCAGGAAGGAGCTCTGCAGATGTTCATAGTCCACTTGGTATTGTCACACAAAGCCTGTCATGGCTCTGCTAAAACAGAGTGAAGCACTAGTAAAATCAGAAGTATTACTAAGAATAAGTACTTGTACAGTATGAAGATAGGAGAACTGTTAGAACATTTGACATGTCCTGTATGACAGCAGTCCTCAGACACACTGCCATTATTACTTATTGGAGTAGTTTTTTCAATAAACCAACATTTAACTAAGAATTAGTTATTTTAAACACAGTAGTAGTAGTGTTGTTGTTATTATTATTATTATTATTGGTGTTTTTTTCTCATGATCTTTCAGAATTGAGACTCTAATTGCAAATCCAGTACAAGCCAGTACTAAGAGAGATGGGTGTTTCAAACAGTAAAGAACTAAGTAAAACCAAAGGACTGTTACAGAGTGATGGGGAAGTAAAAGGAAGAAGCTGGAGAAGTACGGGGTAGTTTGATAGATTATTCTGTCTTGCAAGGGACATCATTAGTGTCAGGTTCTACACAGGCATCAGAGTGACTGGGAGATGTGCAGAAATCTAATCCTTGGCACATCCAGAGAGCTGCTCATGCTACAGCGTAGGAACTCTTTTTCATCTTTCAGTACTTTGACTTTGTTAGAAATATTTGTGACCTAATTTTACAAATTTAGGTTCAAACTTCTCTCTTCAACTCAACCTTCCTGTTGCTGTGAGGGAACTGTAATTCCTTTCCCATATGAAGGTCTCAATCCCAGGTGCAGTCTCCTTTTCCATGACATGATACAACCTTTTGCCATGACTTTTTGTGTTTTGCTTTGGGTTTTTTTACATTTGTCATTTGTGAATTTGTTATAACCTTTAGAAAAAGCAGCCTGCTGCAAAGAGACAGTGCTGTATAGTGGAACCCTGCCTGGCTGAGCCTGGGGCTTTGCTGGGGACAGCCTGGCACAGGGTGGAATGGGACCTGCAGGTCCTGTCGGGCACTGAGGTGAGAGGTTACAAGGAGTCAGCACAGCCAGATCATAGTACCTAGGTTAGATAAAAAACATCTAGTGGAGCATCTCTGCTTTCCCCAAATTTAATTTCTTTCCCAATAATTTTGTGTATCATGACAAGCTTTACAACAATTAAGAGACAATTAATCCTAAATGAAACCAAAACTAGTATTTTCCATAACATATTTCAGTATTTTCCATTCGTATTTCAGCAATAAAGCAGAAGAAACCTCACTAAATGGAGAAACTGAATGGCAGGGAGCAGGTGGTAAATTTTACTTTCCAAAGTGGAAAGAGGTTCTTACACAGACCACAGGCATAATCCCAAGGATGGTCCTTCCTCCCATGCAAGCGGCTGCCCTGTGCAGAGGGCTGCACCTACTTGGGCAAGATCTTTGCAGGGAACAAAATCTGACCTTAGGAGCCTACTGTCAATTGCCTTCTTTAGCCTTACTGCCTTCCATTTATAACTTGGCAGGAAAATGGAGAGTTATTTTGTATATTTTCATTTGCAAAATTAAATATGGAGAGGAGAGAGATATTTCATAAAGTAAACCAATATAAACAAAAATAGCCCCACTGGGTAAGAACATACAGCTAGCTAGAGAAGTGCATGTAAATCCATATAAATAACAGCTGTGTAAAACCACAATGCTGTGTATTTCTAATAACCAACCTTCAAAAGCAGAAGATGAAAACAAAGGAGGGCAATGATACGTGGATTAGAGAACATAACGTGAAAAGGCTGAGAAAGCTAAATTCATAGAGTCCAGTGAAAGAGATGGCTCAGGGGGAACATGATCACAGTCTATAAATACCTTCAAGGTAACAATAGAAATGAAGGGAGGGAATTATTCACAGTCTCAGAAAATTGTAGACCAGGGAGCAATGGCCTGAAGCTAAGAAAGAAAAAGTTTAGGTGAGATATTAGGAGGGAAAAAGAAGCTCTGACAAAAGAAAGCGACAGGGCAGTTTAATAGCCGAACAGGGAAAGTGCCCAGTGTAGCATAACTGCTGGGTTTATGCAACTGGTGAGATGGCATGTTGCTGGGAAAAAGAGAGAGAGGCTTTAATCAAGCACACAAGAGCCAGATCAGATTGAAAGAGTACTTCTTGGTCTCACCAGCTGTGCTCTAGGTAATGTCATGCAGTGCTACGTGGAATTACGAGGCAGAGCTGTTTCTCTGAATGAGCCTGGCTTGTCTCTCTTACATATGCCCTTTGTCCATCACACATCCCCCTTCCCATCCAAACATGGATGAATTTTCCCTGTTGTCCCCTCATACTGACTTTGGCTTTCTGTCCTGCTGACAGAGGTGTCAGGAGAATGGCAGGAAGCAGGAGCAGTTGTTACTGAGGCAAGTCCAGCCAAGAGGGCTGCTGCTATGACAGATTAAAGAAGGAAATCTCAAAGTAACTTATGGATGAGGAACTGGAAGTTTGCGTGAATAATACCAATAATCCTATTAAAAAACTCTGCAACACTGAAAGGTTGGGAGAAACTGCTGCCTCTGCTCAGAGCCCCTCAAAATCCAACTCTGATTGTTCTGAATGAAAAGAATGAGGAGATTTCTAGGGCTGGGCTGGAAGCTTTTTTGAAGAGAAGGCTTTTTCTGGAGGAAATGAGTGAGCAGGACCCTTGAGCTCTGGTGGTGGGCCCTCACTGCTCTCCCTGCTACATCCCTCTGCCCTAGAAATGCAAGGGAACAGAGTCAACCAGGTCTGAGACAGGCTGATGTTAATTCTGTAACACATGAAAGGTGTTTCTACTGCGTGCCTAGCACGCTTCGTAAGGTGTGCTAATAATAAATGACAGCAAATTCACAGTCCAGAAGATGCCGTGGAGGTGGGGTTTGGTTGCTTGGAGGAGTGCAGGAGGAAGCAGGAAGGCTGTTGCTACCCACGGGCACAGGGCTCCCACTGCGAAATGATACACGATTATCACAGAGCTTCCTGTTGGTTGGCATCTAGTCAAACTCCTGGGTACACAGCAACCAGTACCCAGGGTGGTTTAGAGCACAACTACAGAGCTTCTGCCAAAATAAATGCTTGGTGTGAAGCACAGAAACCTCTTACATAGAAACCTTCCATAAATACTGCCTGTCGCCCTTGTCCTTTAGGGACCCACAGCAAAAGTACCTACAGCCGGCATGCTGCTGTCTAAGGGCCTTTCCACAAAGCTTGCTTGTGGGCTCTGCCCTGACTTGCCAGAGAAGAAATGTCTCTTTGCATGACACCTCTCTCGGTGCTTTCTTTAGGGTGAAGCATCATGGCATGCCTGCTTGGCAGCTGCCACCAGTGCTTGCAGGACTGGGGGAGACAAGAGCTGCAGCACACGGGGTAAAAGCAAACAGGGAATACTAAACATCAGCCTGCTGCGTCTTTAAGGTGAGGCTGGAGGAAGCATTGATGCTCTCCTGAGAATCCACTTGGAGTACTCTGGGATCCCCAGTACAACAAAGACATTGAGCTGCTGGAGCAGGTCCAGAGTACCCAAGTTCCAGAATGTAAAGGGGCTACAGGAAAGCTGGAGAGGGGCGGTTTACAAGGGCATGGAGTGACAGGACAAGAAGGAAGAGTCTTCAACTGAAGGAGGGGATATTTGGGTTAGATATTAGGAAGAAATTCTTCCCTGTTAGGGTGCTGAGGCCCTGGCACAGGCTACCCAGAGAAGCTGTGGCTGCCCCCTCCCTGGCAGTGTCCAAGGCCAGGTTGGATGGGGCAACCTGGGCTGGTGGAGGGTGTCCCTTGCCCGTGGCGGCGGGGGTGGGGTGCTGGGGTGGGGGTGTGTGCAAATAGATGAGCTTTAAGGTTCCTTCCAACCACACCGGTCTCTGATCCTATGACTGTATCTAAAACAATTTTCTACTGTTTTAATAGTTTAACTTTAGTTGTGTTATTAGGGAAGCAGAAAAACCTAATTAATCAATGCTGAAGTTCTCCAGTTGAGGGTCACCACTTTTTAGACCAATCCAGAGTTGATGAATGTTTTGTCAGTGGTATTTTAGAGATGTGCATCTTACAGAGGCTGTTTCTTGGTTTTGTTGTTTTCTCGTTTACAAAGAACTACTTAACATAAATGTTTTCTGATGCCTTCACAACTGAACATGCATTTAAAGAGATCTAGGTAAAATTAGGGGTACAACTGTCTCACAGGGAAGGTTCATTTATGATCAATGCCAACTGTTAAAAATATCAGATGTACTACTTTGAAGACCAAAACAAAATGAAAAATTTTGCTTTTCTTTAGTTTTAGCACTAAGTCTTAAATTTTAGGGGCCTGGAGCATCTCCCCTATGAGGATAGGCTGAGTAAGTTGGGACTCTTCAGTCTTGAGAAGAGAAGACTAAGGGGGGACCTAATTAAAGTCTATAATTATCTGAAGCAGGGGATGCAGGGGGAAATGGCCAGCCCCTTTTCAGTGGTCTGTGGGGACAGGACAAGGGGCAATGGCTGCAAGTTGGAGCATAGGAAGTTCCGCACCAACATGGGGAGGAACTTTCCCAGTGAGGGTGAGGGAGCCCTGGGACAGGCTGCCCAGGGAGGTTGTGGAGTCTCCTTCTCTGGAAAGATTCAAGACCCGTCTGGATGCCTATCTGTGCAATATGAGCTAGGGACCCTGCTTTGGCAGGGGGGTTGGACCCGATGATCTCTCGATGACCCTTCCAACCCCTACAATTCTATGATTCTATGAAATCTGTGTCGTTTGCTCTGCTGAAAGTTCCTGACAAATACTGGTGAAATAGCAAATCTAAAAGATTTCAAAATAATTAAGTATCACACTTTTTTATTTTAAATGTATTCCCCATCCTAAAGAATCCAAATAGCTATGTGCAAACACGGATTTCCAGAAGGTACGTCCTTGAAAAGTCTGGGAAGAATAAAGGAACACAAGAGCTGTGTGGGTCTGCCGCACCTTCCGCGAAGCTGCTTCCCTTCAGTAACTTTCTTAAAACAATCCACAGTTGCACACATAAGCTCAAACGATCTTATTTCTGAAGAGCTGTTTAACTGAAGGAAACTACAGTCATTCTAAAGACATATCTCTGTTACAATCTATAACGAATGCAATCTTCAAGGGGCAATAACTTTGCTCAATTATGCATTTTTTCTGTTAAAAATGGCATATGTTACAATCTGGATTGTCAGCTCCTCTGGCCATGGGCACACACGTTTCTCAGTGAAGTGTCTTAGGCACCCCCAGTATCAGTAATAATGTTAAAATATTTCTTTAATCGCATGTTAGCATAATCTTTCAAGTTATTTTCCAATATAAATACACAGGGCACAACAGCTGTTTGGAGATCTCCAATTAGAGCTGTTTTGTGACTGTCTCTACAGAAAATGCCTTTGGCTAATATAATTTAAACCTCTTCTGTAAATGCATTTCAGGCTTTGAAGTTAGCTAATAATTTCTGTCATTTAAGAACAATGTTCTGTGATTTGGTCCCATTAGTAAAGGCGAGAGAGCGAGCGCTGCCCTTGGCTGCTGGCTCCCACCTGCCCAAGCACTGGGGATCTGCTGACCGCGATGTATCCAGACCTGGGCTGGGCAGGTGGTGAGGACTCCAGGACAGGGATCTTACAAAGAGTGAGGGCGGCTGGGGGAACTTCAGAGTTAGGTCCCAAGGTCACAGCCAGAATGGGGAAGGAGAGCTATAAATTACAAAGGCCTGGACTGCAGCCAAGCCCATGGGAAGTTGTATTTAGCATATTATTCTCTAAGCAGCGGGATGAAACCTTAACTCCCTTTTGGAGAGAATTTGAAGGGAATTTGGTATAAGGACACCCTCATTGAAATATCACCAACTGACTTTCCATGACAACTCAGAAACAGTTGCCATCACAGGGAGGGGGTTCCTCTTTCAGACAGCCCAAATGATGATGAGGGTGATCACAGAATCACAGAATCACAGAATTGTAGGGGTTGGAAGGGACTGATAGACCCCTATCAAATATTTATGAAAAACAGATGAATTTCTGTGCTAACAACACACTGATACTATAACAGAGACCTCATATAAACTCCTGACATTAACATAAGCTCAGATTCCTCCTGGTGTAAACCAAACTGATAGTAGTATTTTGAAGTGAAACTGTTGCAGTGTGGGTTAAGGGCAATGTAGTTAGGACAACAGGGTGCAGCTAAGTGTAATGATATATTACTTGTAAATACTATTTACACACTGCCATCAGTGCTGTAGACCTCCTGTGTAAGGTGCAGAAATTGAAGAACTTGATGTGGGCTACAGGCTCCTTGGGCACTGGCTCCCATGGTTTACATGCACAGACAATATCTAATGCTGTGGGAATGTGCCGAGTCCCCCAGAAGTTGCCACATGCACCAAACGGTACGGGCAGTGCTATTTCAAAGCATTAAAAAATATATAGGTTTTGTGAGAAAAGGATAAGTTAATTACTTTAAGAATGCAAAAGGTACTTTAGATTTTAAATGTTGAAAAAATACAAAGAAGAAATGATCCATATAAATTTGCTGTATCACGAATGTAAAACCTCTGCATCTCGCTGTCGCACCATTAACTCTGAGACCCTTATTTAAAGACGTGAGATAATATTATTGTCAGTCCCTGTGGGAAAAGGGGCAGCTTGAAAGCAAATCCCTTCCCCCTTGTCTGCAAAGGAAGAATACTGGCATTAAGTGCTGAGACAGCTGCCATCCTTCCATCTTGGCACTAAGTTAGGTGATGGAAAGCAGTGAAGAGATGCTGGAGAGTTTGGGGAGGGCTGCATAAAGGCGGGCGGCGGTAGTAATTTATTGAACAGCAGCCTCCTCAGATGGATTGTACAGCCGTAACTAATAAGATGATGTGAACCATTTTGCTAGTAAGTTATAACTGATTCTTTAAAACACTGTCACAGGGCTTTGTGACCAGGGAAGGTACTATTAGCAAGAATCACTAACAATGGGATCTGAATAGCTCTTGTGAAGAAAAGCCAGAAAAGTAATAAATTAGCTTCTGTAGTTGGAGTGTCCGTAGTTTTGGATGGAAGTCTGATAAAATATGCTTTTGGGGAAAGGTGGAAAAAACCATCTAAGTATCTGTAAAACATCGTAGAGATGGCAGGGAATGAAATTTCCCTAGAACTGGTGGGTATGCAAACCTGATTTAGAATCTGGAGAGATTTAGAATGGGAGACATGAGGATGAAATAGCAGTTTGGTCATGCTCCGTCTTATGCCCCATGCTGTGATAACCCCCAGATGAGCAGGTTTCGGTCACTGCAGATTAGGACAGGATTATCTCTTTTCTTACTTGAGAAACCTGGCAAATACATTTCTGCTGCAAGAAAGGAAGGCAGGAGTTCTGTAAGGGCTCCTCTCGCTGAGCCTTTGGCAGCTGCTAAATTGAAGAACATAACTGTTCTTCTGATCTGCAACACAAAGAGGAGATTCACAGCATCATTCCATGTATGTGCCTGCAGACTCCTATGTTTTATTGCCCAGGATGCTACTTTCACAAGTTCTTCCTTTATTTCATAGACCTTTTCACAAATGGACTTTGTGATCCCTAAGAAATGAGGTGCCCAACGATTCACAAAACAACCATCTGGGTTTTTGCCAAATGAAGGAGCAGCGTGGCTTTTATACCTTCTTATGTCCTAGGCTAACTTTTGAGGCACTCTTTAGAATTCTGAATTTATTTTACTAATTCAGCTCATGCTGATTTATATGCTTTAAGCAGATCAAGCAGCTCATGCAAAAACCCCTGTTAAAGTATATTAAATAATTATTTATGTAACATCCTCTATTAAAGAACTTAAAAGCAACAGAAAAATTAATTTATCTTCTTTGAGCTAAGTAGTATCCCCATTTCACGATATAAAAATGAAGGCATATTAAATAATATATTCAAACATATGTGCCTAAAGTTAGTCATCTAAATATACATGTCACCAGCTAACTACTGCTTTGATTCTCCCAGCTCAGAGGGGACCATTTTTGCTTTTGAGGGTCACACTGAAGAGAATGAGAAACCAATGTTTCTCAAACGATTTCTGTGCAGGTATTAAAGAGCCTCAGATTTAGAAAACAGGATGTCCCCTGGCTTTGGCTCAAATTAGTAACTGCTAAGAAATAAAACAACTTTTATTTCATTCCTGCCTATTAGTGGATGTCAAATTGCAGCCATGCAAGTTCAAAAGCCACTCAGAAAGTTTATGTAACTGAACCTGCCACCTTTCCCAATGTGAGTAATTACTGCTCTCTCAATGAGTGTCATTTACTTATATTAACTGACTTCCAAGAGGTTGGTTTTGGTATGAAAGGGGGTTGGAAGACCAGGCCCTAGGAGGTTTTGTTGTGGTCGTGCCGCTCTTTTGCGGCACTGAAGCCAGGAACCAGCTCGTCTGCCTGCCTTCCGTCTTCATCACAGCCACAGCCTCCAGCCCCTCTCCTGGAGCAAGGACTCACATCTCTGAGTAAGTGAGCCTTCCTCCTGATGAAGAGTGAAAGGCCATTTATGGAGGCTGTGTTACGCATTTCAAATGAAGTATTTTAAGGGAGGTGCAATAATTGCCAGGTCTGCATATTTAATGGACCCTGAGCAATAAACATGAGCAAAAAGTGCCTAGTTAATATCAGTTTGACAGTGAATTGGCGCAGTGCTGAGCTCCAATGCATCAAATTAACATTGATCCACAAAATGTTACTGACAGGTTTCTTCAATCTGCCAACTTTTGAAATCAATTTGGGAGAAGAGGGCTTCTCCCCCCAGCCTGCCTTTTCTTAAGTCCTTTCTAATTCCTCACCAGCAGTCCAAGGGCATTCCTTCAGAAATGCTTTAGAAATGTTAATTCTTGTCAAACTTTGTTTTCCCATCCTCATTGAAGAGTGATCAATTCCTCTTAGGGTGTTTGTGTAGCATACGATTTAAAACCCTCCCCTGCTCCCTCTGGGTCAGGAGGAGCGGAGCTGTGACCGTGTGGTGCCCAGACAATGTTCAGATGGACTCTGTGCAGATGATGCATGTTTGATATTCTGGGATGCAGGTGCTCCGCTGCCTACAGCGGATGGACAATAACTTCCAGGTGGGATTTGAAGGAACTGGCACTGCCCCATCACATTCCTCTACGGTGTCGGTCCTGGCAACTTCCACAGCTTCCTCTCCCTGTGTGATATTAATACAGCTGTGCTCAGCGGACCCAGCTATGCTGGAACACCCTCAATAAACAGAGGAGAGCTGGCACGCTCTGGTCTCTGAAGGGTTCATGACTCTGCGGCAGTTTCAGCTCCATCAGCCAGCGCCGGGGTTTGTTAACCTTCCTGGCAGCCGGCAAAGCCACTCAGCTCAGGGGCACGCTGCCGGGGGACTGCCGACAGTCTGCCACGAAGGGGAGCGTTTGAAGGGGGCTCACACTGCTGGAGGAGGCTTGTCCTGCTTGGTATTGGGCCACTTTGCTTGCATTTTGCTCTATGGAGTTTCAGTAACTCTGATGGAAGAGCATACATTGAAACAAAGGAATGGACATGTAATGGTGACATTTTTCTTCAGAATTTTTGTCTTTGTCTAAGCAGGGATACAGATGGTAGGATAAGGTTCTAGTGCCTAATCACAGAGCTCTCCTTGGAAACATGCTGTAACAGCTATTGAAATGTTTTGCCAGCAGAAGCCAGGTAAGAGCAACTGTGAGAGATTTGTGACACTTGTGGGACTTTCATCCCCTGAAAGAATGGAAATAGGGGGGCTTTTGGAAGGAAGCCACTAGATAGGCTGTTTCATAGTTGCTATTAGGGAGGCATGCTGTGGCATGGTTGCCATGAGGTGGCACATGCCAGCACCTCATGGCTCCAAAAGTGGCATTGCCAGACCTGGAAGGTTGTCCCCAGCATGGCAGGGAGCGTGCTGCAACAGTGTCCCCCTTGTTCCAACCTTTCTCAGCTGTCCCCAGCTCTGCTTTTCACGATGCTGTGAGTCATGCTGTGAAGTCAGGGCCCTGATATCCCCACTTGCTCTTTTCATGGCATACGCTCCACTGCTGAAGCCACAGCTCCAAGTTTCAGCTGTGGCTTGACAGTATACCTGCAGACCATCTCCCTCTAGAGACTTGTTGGACCGCTGTGGTGTTGGCTCACAGACATGAAAAGCTCCTGGAAACACCTGTAGGACCTCGTTCAATACGGATGTCCCCACCAGTTCCCACTCAGCATCAGAAACAGGAGGAGGTTGAAGGTGTTGCTCCTGTGGCTCAGCTGAAGCCAGAGAGAAATGTCGGCTGCTGTGTGATGACTAAGGCTCACATGCTTATTACTTCTATCAGTTAGAGCTCTTAATCACTTTCTGCTGTTTCATCCTATAACATGAATGTTCAAGCTGTGAAATTCACCATTTTTGCCATGACTAATCTGTGAAATCTGCCACCTTCCTTCGTGGTTCGCTTTGTGCCTCAGTTAGGCATCATCTGTCTGATGAGGGAAATCTGTGATTTGTTTCTTGCAGTGGAGCCAATACAATTTCATTCCCCTCCTTTCTCCTTTGCACTCAACTGTGATTTCATCGTCACTTTTGCCTTTTGATGTGAGGGGGACGGGGTGGCGTGGAAGCCATCTTTGCTGGGGCTCGCACGCAGCGAGTCCTGGCTTTCCCCCTCTACACAGCATGCAGGGATGCATCAGCAGACTCAACCTGAGGCTTTAACCCTGGCTTGGGTTAAAGCTGCTTAGGTCTATTACATTATGTTTACCGTCTTACAACATTTTTCCCAGCCTGGTTGCTGTAATATTTTGGAAATCATTTTCCACCTGCCTTGACAGTGCCTTGTTTCACGATACATTCATCTGTTACTCTTCATACTGAACACTGCTGGCATCACTAAATGCTATAAATGTACCCAGTATACCATAAAAATACACAAGCAGCTGACTGGTCTTGCCTACAAGAAATACTATTAATCTTTCATTTTTCACATGCTCTAGGCAAGATCCAGAGGGTGCTCGAGGAACATCTCACAACTGAATTGGGTCCTAACTTCTGATTTCCTCACTGATTGGTTAATGTCTAAAAATATTTTCCCCACACTCTTTATGTCTTAATTGTTCTTTGAAGATGTTGCCAGCTCATCCATCCCTTTACCCATAATTTACACCCTCTTACAAACACAGAGAAAAATGACTGTAGTATTTCTGTCACTGAAATACAGTGATAAACAGTCGTCTTGTAAGATCAGTGGGAATCGTCAAATGGATGTGCAGAAGAACTCATTGCCTTGCTCTTGCCAAAATGGAGTCCTGCCATAAAGTTCAAAGAGATCACGAGCTGCCCTAGATACTCCTCATGCTTCAAATCATCCTTATTAATGGTAAAACTCATGGGTCTGTGCTACACAGAGTTTCATGAGATGACAGGAGAGCAAACAGAACCTTCCCTCTGCGATCTACTTGTGGTCACCATAACTTCCCTTCCCGTCTCTGCTTCCTGTACTCTTTTTTTCCCACCAGTTTCCCTCAGTCTAAGTTAATCACCTCCCTGCCTGAAATGCCATCATGTAAATAGGATGAGCAGCACCATTTCTATGAACAGACACATAAATGGACAAATCTCTGAGAATCCCTGGCTGCAATTAGCCCTTCATCAGAAGCCCGGAGGAGGAGGTTCAGTAACATCCCATGCACACGTTCATTACTTTGTCCAGCTATCAGAAAACATAAGGGCTTGATCTTGCTTCTCTTACAAGGCTGATAACATTTCTTTGAATGGCTCTGGGAGCAGGATTATGCCTGGTGCTCAGCACCCTGTATCCACTGCATTCTGCACAGGGATCTTGCAGCCGCACTAACCCAAGCTATTTACTTACCACCACTGAGGGCTAATCAGATGGCAATAAAAGCTTTTACTGTGCCATCCTGTTTGTGATCAGCAGAAACATAAAAAGCATGTTAGCAAATTGATTTTTGGCATTAATTGTGAGCAAAGAGCATTCTACTGAGTACAGATAGGGTCTTTTTTCAGGCAGAAAAATTCTATTTTAGTATTTTAAAAGCAATTCTGGAAGATGCTGAGCTAAGCCCAACGGACATACTTTTCAAATACCATAAGGCAAAAAGTAGTTACTGAATCTCCTCAGTCTTATTAGCTTACATAAACATAAAAATTTGAATAATGTTTAAAAAGCTAAATTCTCCAGATAATCCATAATCAGTAAATGTTCATTACTGAGATGTAGCAAATATGCCTGAGATTTCCCCAATGACATTTTGGTTACACGACTTAAAAAACATCGTAAAACCCTCCTCCTTGCGGGGCCAGGAAGAAACTTCTGCAGGCTCCAAAGGTCACTTGGCCACAGCTTGGACCTTCCCGGTCCCTTTCAGGAATAAGCAGGAGGAAATCAGAATTCACTGTCTCACTTTACAGCTCTGGTGATTTATAAATAAATCATCCCCACACGATGATTGATGTCTCCATATAAATAATTAAGTCTTGACCTTATGTTATGACACCTGCTAAATTTTTTGGCATTTGAAACCGACGCTCAGGAGAGATCCTTGGCAACATATAAATAAAGGTGGGACTGGATTTGAGGGGGAGGGGGAGCCAGTTTTTTGTTTACCCTCATTTTGTTCTGTTTGATTCCATCAGCTAATTGATGATGATGATTATTAATCTCCGTTGCCGTCTACTCTATGGATTTAATTCCTGCCTGTGATTGCTGTTGGAAAGTTTGCTCCATTAGAAGCAGGCTTTGATTAGATTTTCAGTAGCCAGTTTCCCAGAGCTCCCTCAAATCGCTGTGTGACCTAGCCCAGACACTTTATACCTATTTTTGTTTGCGATTTACTTTGCTCGGTGGCAGAGCTCCAGTAGCCTGTGTGACACTGTCATTCTGCTCAACCAGGCTAGGTAGCAGGTGTCAGCAAAAGTTTAATTTGGAAGCTCATGAATTCAAAAGAAGAGCTTAACGGTTATCCCCAACACAGAGAGCTGCTGTGGCCTGCTCCTGGAAAAGAGAAAATCCCGGGGACATGAAAGGAATTGATGAGACGCCAGGCATCTGACAAAATGAAATCTTCTCGGGATAAGCGGGGGATAGCTTTCTCATCAAATGGTGAGCATCATTAATAAACAAAATGGATTTAGCGACTGCATTTCCAATTTTCACTTCTGAGACCGCTCAGGTTCACCATTCATCCTCCCTCCCTGGTACTGTACATACAGCCTATTCTCTGAAGAGCTGCAACTTTTAAATCTGGCAGTAAAATACAGGCAGTTTTGAGTGAGCATCTAACATAAAAACCTGAGCATCTCTTCTTTTTTTAAGCATGTTACTCTGCACACAAGTCAGCTACAGACAGAAAAGGCTATTATAATGCAATCGTAATAAGGAACTTTCCTGACCCCTCCAAAAGCTTAAAAAACTACCATGCAGCTACAGCCGGGGCTCACATTGTTCCTGGCTACTTCTGTGGCCAACACCGGGAATCCCAGATGTCAGCGAGGTGCCTGGGCTGTCCGGTCACCCATCACTGGCACACGGGTGCTAACTGACTTGTATAGAATTATTCCTTGTTGTGTGTTTGCCGTGCTTTGAATATGGATGTTCTTAAGGGTTGAGTGAGAAGTAAGGTGGCGTTGCACGGGCTGGGGGACACGGGACTTGCCGAGAAGCACACCTACAGGCAAGCAGAGCCTGATGCAAACCCCTGGTCCCCTACAGATAGCTCCAGAAATGAGAAAGTGCGATGATACCCCCTTCTGCTTGCGCAGAGACTGAACTCCGGGTGAACTGGATTTCCAGTCTAGGGATATGCCGGCATTTATCAACTACTTTGCTTTGGATCCCGTTATTTACGGTACAGAAACCCAAGCCAACGCCGAACCCGCGAGCAGTCAGCCCGGCTGAGACGCCGGCTCCATCCCCCGCATGAAGTTGGGGTCCCGGTGCAGGCGCCCCGCGAAGCCCCGTGCCCGAGCGGGACTGGACCAGCCCCGCCCGGCTGCGGCGGGAGCGGAGCGGGGAGACGCGCCGCAGCCCCGGGACAACCCGCACCGAGCCCAGCCCTGAGCGCGGCACCTGCCCCTCCGCCCCCCCCAATTACCGGCACCCTTAATTACGGCGCCGCCCGCCCGCCCGTCCCGCCTCGCCGTCCGGGAGAGCAGCCCCGAGGTGAGGGGGTCGCGCCGCGCTGCCGGGAGAGGGGGAAGGACGCGGGACGAAGGCCCCCAGCGCGACCGTGCCGCAAGTTTGGGCACTTTCCCGAAGTGGTGCGGGGAAAAGTTGGGGAGCGGTCGGAGGGCTGAGGGGATACCGGCAGGGCGCAGCCCTGGCTGGGCCCGCGGAGGGGGAACTCGCCACTGACCTGCGCCGCGCCCGCGCCGCCTCCCCGCGCTCAGCGCATCCTTCGCGCCGCTCCCGCCCGCCGCCGCTCTGCGCGCCGCAGCCGCGGCTCCGCGATCCTCGGCGGGGAGGAGAGCGAAGCGGGACAGCCCGCCCGGAGACGGGAGGCCGCCGCCCCCCTCCCCGCCTCCCGCCCCCCCCGCTCCGTCGCCGCCGCCGCCGCGCCCCGGCCCCGCTCAGCTCGGCGGCGGCGCGGTCCCCGCCCCGCTGCCCGCCGCGCCCTGCTGCGCACCTCCGGGAGCAGGTGCGGCGGCCTCCGGCGGGGAGCGCAGCGCAGCCCGGCCCTGCTGCGCCCTCGGCGCATCGTCCCTCTCCGCGGCACGGGGAGAGCGCGGGCGGTGCCGGTGCCGCCGCCTTTCCAGGGGTGCCGTTCGCTTCTCAAGTTTGACACGTTTTCGTGGCGCCGTCCGCCCCCCCGGCCGCCTTCAAGGCTGCTGAATTATGCATTGTCTGAAGGGCAGATTACCGCCGTGCGGAACGGGGGGCTGCCGAAAGAAGTGTCTGTGTGTGTGAGTGTACACGCAGGGGCGCGCACGCGGCTCCTGCTGGGAAGCTGCATCGTGAGCTTGTGCCTGGGCGGCTCTGACCGAAATATTCCGGCCCCCGAATGGGGACTTGCGGGGCGGGAGGAAAGGTCCCATGCAAGGCGCTGGGGGAAGCTCTACGTCCCTGCTGCCGGTTGGCTTCTAGGAGAAACGGGGCAGCAAGGCTCTTTTAATAGCTTCAGCGTGGACACAGGCATCCTGCCGGGCATGTCCTCCTCTGGTCCGCAATTGAATACCGCTATTGAAAACATGTGTGTTTTGAGACCAGTTGGGAAGATCGGTGGCCCGTGCTCCCAAAAGAGGGTGGTTGTGAACACAACCCCCAAGGGGAGAAACAGCAAGAAGTCATGGGATGAGAACTGAAGTGATGGTGCCCCCAAACAGTAAACCGGAGCAGGTGTGCTGTGCCCAGGGCACGATGGGGACCAAGGAGCCTTGTCTAAAGCCTGGAATGTGAACTGTGGGATAACTGCACAAAAGGTGCCTCTTGCACTCTCTGCTGGCTATTTTCCACCCCAAAATAGAGGAAGGCTTTCCCTGCATGGCTGTGCAGCAGGATAAATGGTGTAATAACAGCAAAACCAGGGTATGGCTATAATCCCCAAGAATGGCCTCTATGGTGTGTGCCTATCGCTAGGTGTAATGAGGCCACTGGATGAAACCAAGTAACTACAGTTAGATGAAACCATGTCCCCAAAGCCCGTGCATCAAGGAGGTATGCTGTGCTCTGTTCCCACACCTCCACTTTGGGACAGGCAGGTCCAGGAGCTGTCCTTTCTGCCAGGGCATGGTGGAGCTGAGCTCTGGCAGCCCAGAGAGAGCAGCAAACAGAGAAAGCCTTGTTATGGTGGCAAAACTACCGGCCACCCTTAGCAAGGCATCGTGTGTGTACAGTGTTAAATGTGTGTCAAGATGGATCCTACCTACAACCTTCTGAACAGCTCCAGGTGTGTCTTATAAATAACCTATGACATTTATCCTTTGACTAGATTACCAGAAATACATTATACTTTGTCTGCTCCCTGGCAATCAATTGTTCCCACTAAGTAGGTGTTATTTATTAAAGTATTGATTAGGGACACAATCCTGTAGTCTTGAAGCAAGCCAGTTCTTTGCTGATGAATGTAATGTTTGATTGAGAGTTCTGAGATCAGACTTTACGTAATTCTGTTGTCATACAAAAAAAATGGTGTGTGATGCAGCTCTCTGGGGGAGAGCCCCTCCAAGGGAAGAACAGCACACGTTTCTCATGTGAAACCAGCAGTCCTTGCTTTACTTGAGCACCTTCTGTCATATTCCTTGTGACGCAGGGCACACAGCCTTTAACAGCAAAATAAATGTCCACCCGGGGGAAAGTGCATTGAGGCACATGCTGTAAATGTAAAACATCCCTCCATGTCTGTTGCTATGGCAGGTGACGAGGGACAATACTGTCCTCTGAGAGCCAACTCCTGTTTGCGTGGCGTAAGGAAACTTTCCTGCTACATCTGTGGTGGGTGATTCTGCAAGCAGGGTGGGCAGAACGTAGCTCTGTTCTTTATTCAGGTTGCATTAGGAAAAATGCTTTAAATGAATGACCTTGTAAACAAAGTCCCAGTAAGAGCCCTGGCACTAGGTCCAGTTACGCAAGCTCTCTGCCCTGCTCCCTGTAGGGCTCAAAACCATCTTCCTTGGTCTGTGCTCCCACTACTTGCAAAACACTTGTGGCAATTTGAAAAATAAAGTATCTCCAAATGATGATTTCTGGGGTTTATTTTTGTATTCAGGAGGACTGATTATTTTTTTTCCTCCCCTCTGTCTCCCATGGAACAAAAGGAATGTGAATCCCTTTTGTTTACTTCTTTGTTTCTGCTCCAGACTGCTGGATAACATAAGCAGGTGAGCGCGTGGCTCTGGCTGCAGCCTGGTGCTAGTTAGTGGGCAGTACAAAGTTCAGGGCAACGATGCAATAGCCTTGGCTTTGGGAGAGTGAAATAAGAGGACAGAATGAGGAGAAAAAAAATGTAAATATTTATATAGGAATGTACTTGGTAGATGTGTATGCTGTGACAAAATATTTTCATTCAGGTATTTAGATTAAATGAGATTTCTAATTATTTTGAAGTTAAAACATGTTAAAGCAAACGCAGGATTTACTAAAGGGAATCTTTATTATTAGGTGTACCAGCTCATACACTCAGGGTATGAGTGTATCCTGGCTTATAATGTATTGTTGTGGTCTAGCAATCCTAGTACTGTGTTTATAATCAGGCTTGCTGGTTATTGTACATTAGAAATTGTTGCTTTAAATCCTACATATAATATCACTTCTTTTAAAATTAGAATTAATTCTTTACGTTTGTTTAGTCACAAGCAAATGCAACTTATTTTCCAAATGTCTGCTATGGAAGGCTGGAAAACATTTGGGGGAGGGTGAAATTAATTGTAAAGCTGGTTTTGGTGCTTAGACACATGCAAGATATTTCTGGTGGAAAAGACTGGAAAATATTTATCTTCCTGATCTGGAGCCTGTTATTTATAGCAATACTATCTGTATGCTTAAAAAAAAAAAAAAAAAAAAAAAAGATTATTTCCCCCATCCTGCCAATTATTTTTGTGGGGAAAAAAAGGTCAACTTTTTATTATATATTATAGGAAAGTTCATCTTATATTGGGTCTTTAATCATCTCTCAGAAAATAGAACAGAAAAAAATGAAGAGACATATGGTGTCTTCTATCAGTCAGTCATCATTACTGCTTCTTCACACTATGTCATCACCCCACAAATAGCAAATGAGTGTGAATTTCTCCCTGCTGAAAGAGAAAAGAGAAAACTGGTTAGTGCAGCCAAGAAAAAAAATTTAATAAATATTACAATAGCATAAACTGGAAGATTATATAAAATATTAATGACAATAAGAATGCGGGGAGGGGGGGAAACCCCTAAACTGTCAAACAATAGTATCAAACCCAAAAATGTTGAGCTGGAGCAGGACTCATGAATTTCTCTTGATTTGATAACCAAGCTTGAAATATTGATGGGACACAGTCTCTCTTGCCCATTCTTTATGAATGATTCTGTGCTATTTGAGGTGCTCAAGCAGACAGTACTCAAATAAGAACTGCAAGGAATGTAATGTAATAGTTTGTCTCTGGGGCATCCATAAAATCCTGAATTTCCTTTTTAAGCAGACATCTAGGAAAAATATAATTTTATTTAATTCCCCGATGTTCCTATTACACTTCTAGTGTAAAGGTTGCGATTCAAATCCTTATCTGAAAAGCCTTTCTGCCATTCTCAAAAGTCTCTTGCAAAGAAATATATGACAAAGCAGACTTAAAAATAGCTGCCATAGGAACTTAATAAACTCCGACACCGGAAACATCCATCCCAGCTTTGGAAAGGATATTTCAAAATCAACCTCCTGTAGAAGCAGCAAAAGCAGTTGAGGTTTATGAGCAAAAAAAAAATTATATTTTTATATATATATATGTGTGTGTGTGTGTGTGTGTGTATCTGCACCTTGGTATGTTTCCTGAGATCAGGCTGATCCTCAGGCCTGAAAAACCTACATGCTCATTTTTTCCTTCCACCTTCCTCCCCTTCCCCTGTGTTGCTAAAAAACCTCCAAGACCCAAAGGCAGACCCTGTGACTAAAGCACCCAGAGTGGTACATCCACAGTGGTGCAACAAAGCAGAAAATCAAGAGCTTTATAGGAAAGTCTAAAGCAAATCTAGACCTGATTGTCTCCCCAATATCTAATCCTTCATTCCCTTTGGATCTATCCCTCGAGAAGCAGCTCGTAATGGTGTGCTGAGGCACCTGGAATCAAGCTCCATATGTACACTACTCGGGGCAGCAGCTCATTTGCCAACTCATTTTGATGCCCAGCTGAAGGAGGGGCATACAGGTTGGTACGATGATGGTTCACGCAATGACCTGGAACTCTGTAAATTCTGGGACTAGAGTTGAACTTCTTCTATGACTACTCTCAGGATCTGATATTACTTGTACTGAGATGCCCCTTTAGAGTAGCCATGGCTGACTGTGGAAACAGGGCTTCCCTCTAAAGACTGTTTTCCAAAAATCGCTTACGCTGTAGACCACTGGTGAGGGTGAGCTTGGCAGGTTCAGTGGGACAGTGTTCAATGGGACTGTCAGCTGGGGTCATGGAAGAGGGACAACCACAGTGGTAGGTAATGCTAAGGATAGAAGAAAGCAGAATAAAAGAGAATTTTCTGGGAGTTAACTAAAACTAAGAAAATATGAAATAATTCCATGTTCTCTGTCCCTGGAGCAGTGCTTCTGCATGGGTGGTATTTGGAAGGTAGGAGTGGCAAGATTGTATCAAGAGGTGGTATCTTTATCAGACCAAGAAATAGCAATAGGACAAATTGTTGGGTACACAAACCATTCTTTGGGAATGAAGTAAAAATCTCTGGAAAAATGCTAGAAACCTCAAAAGACAGAGTTGGAAGAGATGTATTAGATCATTCTTTCATGGCAGCAGCCGATTGTCCCATTGAGATAGAAGACATCAATTATTTAATAAAATATAAACAAAAGGAACAACATTGTTGAGACCAGGAAGGCCCAAGAAGCATTTTATTTGGTCTGAGTAAGAACAACCAGACCCACCAGACTCAGAATCCAAAAATCACTCCCAAAACTACTCTCTGGAAACTCCATTGATAACCTGGTGAAAGCAGGAGCTTTTGTCCTCATTAAACTAGGTACATGCTGGAAGGGATTCTTTCAGCAGGACATACAAAGATGTATGATGAGATACTCCCCATGACAACATGTAAGGGCATAGGAGTTTGGAGTACTGCACTGTTACTGTTTTGTCCATCCTGGAATAATGGTGGTTGAGATGGAACAGTTGCCAATGACCCTTTGAAGGACTGAGCCTGAAGGGTATGGGTTTTTTTGGGTAATGTCACTCTCTAAGATATAATTCAATGCGAGTGGAACGATGTTCTAACTTTGGGGGTCCACTGGGTGTATTCAAATCCCATCCAGTCTGGCATCTGGGGCTTGGGGCTCTTTAGGAATGACTTGGCTGTCTTGGATGGATTTGCTTTGCCATTGCCAGAGATAATAAAACTCAGGTACATAATTTGTATGCACCTTTTATGCAGCTCCGTAGTCCGTGTTTGGCAAGAAATTGATCCCTGTTCTACCAGCATAGTGATGGGCTTTGCGGTGCAGCAGTCAAGATGACCCTGAGCATGTTTTTCCAAGTAGATGAGTGGAATGAATCATACTGGAAAGATGAATTGGAGAAAAATATGCTTAATGCTGGCCAGCAAAAGTGTTCCTAGTGGGATCACTCCATCACTGAAGAAATGTGTCACAGCTCTTTTGTAGGTAACATAAACAAGTTCCTTTTAGACTGCCAGGAACAGGGGCAGATCTCCTGACACTTGTATTCATTCTTCTTGATTTTTTTGTGTTTTCTAAGTTGGTGGGATGACTCAACAAGAGGGAGCACAGTGCAGGCATGTAACTCTGCTTCTGAGGACCAACCAAAGCAAAATAAATAGGAAGTGTAATAAACTATGTTTTTTCTAGCCTCAGGATAGGCCTTGCTCCTGTCTTACCACGGACCTTCTCTCTGTTCAGCCTCTCTTGCTTTCTTTTTCACCCCAGGAAGCATGCCTCTGTGCCGTCCATCCCACACACCTGCTGTGGAAACAAAACCATCTTTGACCAGATCTCCCTACCACCTCTTCTCTTTTCCCTTTGCTGCTGCTGACTTTTCCCTCTCACGTTACTATTACCAATTCCACTATTTTTTTAGCATATAATGTGAGGAATTGATTCCGCACATGGTTCGTGCAGAGGGGAGCCGAGTCAGTGAATGAAGCCAGTATTTGTTGTTCTTCCTTCTACCATTCTTTTGCATCTGTCGTGCTGTTTTCAATAAACAATTAAAATAAGTAGAAGCATTGCAGTCAACTGGGATTTCACCTAGTCTGCTTGCTTGAATACCCCTCCTATGAAACAGGAGTGTCTGAAACCGCTATATGATACGTGACATGATCCTGTGCCTTGTTTCTCCTGTACTTTCAATGGATGAACTACTAAAAGGAGAAAAACAGGGGGTAAAGGGGAAGCCATAGATTTAGTTCTTGCTTGCATCACCTCATTGGTTGGGTTTTGTTTGCAAACCCAAGGGTGCTTGAGATTCAGGTCACTTCTCACAGTCCCCCTGCAGTGGTAGGCGTGTGTGTGAATGCATCAGAGAGGAGAGATAAATGACTCACATTATGATCCATCTTTATTTCAAATAGTACTCAGGAGAAGCAAGAGGGTGGCTTTTGTGTTGCAAAGCCCTGTTGATTTAATTTTTATTTCGCAGAGCCGGGCGTGGTTTGGGCAGAGGTGCTATATATCTTAACACACAGAGAGTGAGGGCAGCACAGCCCTGTGATTTTCAGTTTGGCCAACTTCTCCAAGAGAAGCTAGCAGATCAATTTATGGGAAAAAAAAAAAGTAATCCACCTTTGGCCTTTAGATTTTTCCCTGTTTCTTCCCTCTCAGTTTTCATTTCTGAACATAGTCATCATCGCCTCATTAGAAGTAATAAAATCCAAAGGGTAAGAAGGCAAAAATCCTGGCTACTGATACATGTGATGCAAGCTAGCTCTTATTTCCTTTATAAATCAGGGACTGTGGAATACTGTAGCAGATGTCTTGTCAACTGGGGAAAGTCTGCTGTTGTCCTTTAAAAATCAGCTGCTGCCTAGGTGCACTGGTTTTCATTAGAGCTAGAGCAGTGATGCTTCCAGTCTTTCCTGAATTTTGAATCACAAAAAGCATCTCCAAGGTCACTTCCTGGAATACCTTTGGATTTTCATCACTTTGGGCCATCTGGACTAGATGAGTGAGGTGATATCGGTGAACTCCTTTGTGAACAACTATCCATCTGACAAAGAGAAGAATGCCTTTAAACACTGAAAAGGGGAGGCAAAAGCTCAGGGTGGAATCAGGATTTCAGTTTTATTTTGAACCGAACAGTGTAACCTTTCAAATTCACAAAGCATTGTCAGTTCTTATAATCCTTTATTAGTCTGCTTGGTTTTGATTTCTGTTTGTATTTTTACTATCTAGGGAAAAATAGATTTTGGCATCCTTTATTCTGAACACTGTCAACTCTGACTGTAGGAATAAGACGAGTAAGAATTACTCGCACAAGTGAGATTTAATTGACTGGGCACTTAGGGAGAAGAAAAAAGGAGGAGGAAAAAGAAAAAGGAATAACTGTGCTGTTTGATTCAAGCATTCTGTCCATTCTGGAAATAAAGGAAAAGAGAACACAAGCTGCTGCATGTGTGTGATCGCACTAAAATAGCAGCTTGTGTTTACATTTTAACTTTCCAGTATGAGGCTGCTGGCTGCGTAGCTGGAAGCAGAGATTTAGGATGTGGCGAGTACCTGGTTTGTAGGCCCCATTACCGTGCCCCAAACAGCCAACACAGAAATGTTCATCCTTTTGATGTGAGTGCCAGCTTCTGGGGCAAAGGCTTATGGCACTGGGATTTCATTTAGTCTTTCCAAGTGCCAGCAGAGGAGAATATGCAGAAATAAGGTACAGAAATAGTGTTTGCCCCGGCACTCCCAAACTGATTTTCCTTATACAGTGAAAGTGGTCGGTGACTGTGCTACAGTTAATTCAACACTGCACTGAAATTCTCCTTTAAATCACCTAAGGACAGATTCTGCCCTCGTGTTCATTTTGGATGCTTTATTAGTATGTGAAACATCTCATTAGGCTCCAAGTGTGATACGGTAAAGCACGTCACAATATTGTATGATGTGGCACACCTGGAGCACCAATCACAATGCAAAAGCTCTCAGTCTTGTACCAAATTCATTCATGCTGGTCCCTAATATGGGTGATCCCCTGGATGGCTTCCCCAAATACCAAAAGCCAGCCATATGCTGGAGATGCTGGTGGCCTTTCCTTTTAATAATTCATATTCTAGTTACAAAGCTGATCTTAATAACTCCCGTCTCCTCTCCTCAGATTTTTGCAGAGACTGAACGAAGACCTGAGTCTAGGTTGTCACTTTGCAAATCAAGCTGTTTTCTTATCAACACAACACTCAATTATTTGCCCTTCTGTGCCTTAAAAAGCAATGATACAGATCACTGATAGGATCTCAGTGATAATATGTCAACCCTTTTTCATTAAGCATGCCAGCTTGCATTGTAACCTCACTGCTGCTGCTGTCAGAATACAGTAAACTTTTTGTTTGATCCCACAGGGTCCTTGAAGTTTATTTCATTACGGAGTATAATATCTCCTAATAGAAACTAGGTAATAGACATACCAAGAGCTAGCAGACAGGAGATTTTGTGTCAAAAGAGAATTCAATTTTAATTAATCTTTTCAGAGTAATTCAATTGAGTCTTCAGGAGGAACCTATTTCTGCTTTTCCCCACAGTTTCCTACACTGATTCTGCATATTTTAAATCTGTAATTCAGTAGTCCAACAGTACATCTAAATAGAAAGCAAGAGATACATGTTAGACTGCATCTTGGGAGATTTGCTTGTATACAAGGATTGGGTCTTTTCATGTTAATAGGTCTACTGCATTTGGTGGCAGGACAAATATCTTAATGTTTTTTTCCATGTCTCATTCTTCCTCCTTCCCTCACACAGTGTGTGCTATGCCTGATATCTATGTGTATGCATGCATATGAACACAGGTATAAATGGCCTGTAGTGTTTCACTGGGGAGAAGACTTTTAATTTATATATATGAGACACATTCCTTTGTTACCTCCTCTGCATCCATTTAGTGCAAGAAACAGTTATGTGTCAGCATGTGTGTGTGCAGTGTATGTGTGTTCAGTCTCTGTATCTACAACCTCCCGAGCCTGATGTAATAATTCACGCACGGGTGACGGATGACAGCCAGTTTAGAAATGTTTCTCTATAGAATGTATAAACTTGTAGTATTATCTCTTTCTAGCTAGTTCTCTTCCACCCTCCAAGTAATGACTTCCTACATTTTTATTCTGAGGGTCTTTAGTACTAAAAAAAGATCTCTTGGCATTACTCTGCTTTTCCTGACAGGGCTCTCAATTAAGCACTTGTGATACAGATGATACTGTATTGGTTACAATGGGAAGGCATGTCACCCTGACATGCTCTGCCACCTTCCCCAGCTCGAGAGGGTCTGTCCTAAAAGGGTGTGGGTACAAGGTAGGCTAGGATTCACTTGCTGTTAGTGTAAAAAGCACAAAATCATGTAATCTCAGAGCCATTGTTATTTACTGACAGCTGGGGTTTACCTTTATCTAAGTGTTTACCATGAAAGTGAGGGACTATCTGGCCACATATGTGCAGGAAGGCAGAGTCTGTCCATGGGGTGACACCTGGCCCTGAGCAGAAAGCCAAGAGCAGAACATGCTCCTTCTCCCTCTCTCATTCGTGCTGCAGCCTGTAATAGAAAATAAATTAACATATTCATTTTAATCTTAGGCAAGGAAGATTGCTTATCTGGCAATACAGGGTGTCCATATCATCTCTGGAAGAATGGGGAACATGCAGGCAAATAGAGACACCTCTGCAGTGCCTGGGCCTGATGAAAGGTGTGCAGTACAGCTATTGAAGTGAGAGGAGCTGAATGCTGTGGAATCTGGCATTAAATGCCCCCTTTATTTTCTATTTAATTCTCTCCTTAGCTTTATTTGAAATTGTTTTGATAACAGGATGCTACTGGATTTGGGAATTTAGCACAGGGAGGGGAGAACACTAAGATTATGCACTGCTGTTTCTGTAGGTATATATAGTACTGCTTTTGTTGTATAGTGCAACTTGAATTCAGATGCTCTGCTTCCCCTCACCACAGCAGGTTATACATCTAGCCAGAAAGCTTCAGTGGGATGGGGAAGAGTGAAGAGAGGAGCCAAGAGTTGAAAAGGGAGAAGAGAAAAATAGATCAATAGGAAAATGGGAAAAAAAGTGGTGAGTGAGATTGAAGGGATAGGGTGTATGCTGGAAAAGGAAGGGAAAGCAGGAAGTGGCTTGAGGATTGCAGGGAATCTCATCCTTCCAAAAAATGAGTCTGCGGGAACCAGAACCAGACACAGTGTTAGAACATTGCCTCACGGGCTGAGCAACAGCAGGAGTGAGGGGGAAAGACTAAAAGAAATTCAAGGGAAAAAAGGAAGAGTGCTTATGAAAGTAGGTGCAGCTGGACCAAGAGGGAGGTGGTGCTGCTTTCTCCTGGGGTGCATAGATGCTGAGGGTTGTGACAGATACAAGTGCGAGGCTGAACCTAAGATGAGAACTCCCCTTATCCCAAGAAATACATTAAAACAACTTGGCTATATTCTACTTATGGGCTATTTATTTGACGTGCTGTAGAAACTTGCTTTTCATTAAGTGAAGAGAAAGTGAATCTGAGCTAATGGCCTAATTTATAAAAGAAAGCATCTTTTCTTCAGCATGCTTAATGAAGGAGTTGAGCTAAAGCAGAGAAGGCAGCCCCACGTGTCCAGCACAGGATAGCAGTGGCCACTGGGCCATCAAATAGTTAGACCCAGCAGCTATTAGCATTTATTTGGGGGCACTTTTGAAGTCTCTGTTTCAAGGCACGTGCCTGAAGAAGCAGAGGCTGCTCAGGCTCCTGATGGCAGCTGGCGCTGAGATGCCAAAACACAGCCAGCAGTTCTCCCAGCAGTGATGGATTTTGGGAAGACTCCCTGCAGCCCCTGCATGGGCAAGATGGCATTGTACTGACACGTAGCACAGTGTAATACTGGTGCTGGGTCTCTCCTTGTGTGGGCCTCCTCACCCGCGGGTGTTAGTGGCTGCCATTCGATTTAGAGGGTTCAGGCTTCCTCACCTAGGGCTCCTCCTCACCCAGGGAAACAGGCTGCTCTGTCTATCCTAACAACATGGTAACACATAAACCCTCACCTCTCTTTGTATCCATGCTGCAATGCAGCACGGTAAACTGACCCAGGGAGTAGATAATGGACGGGCAGAGCTCATGACTGCACAGAGGAGTGAGAAGGACAGGACTCCAGATATTTGCTCTATACTGCAACATCTCCTTTGACTGCACAAACAGCTCCGTCTCTCTGAAAACAAAACAGATCTGGAAGGGTGAAGATTTCATGTTTGGTTGCTTTAACTCCTGTGGGAATACTGGGACTGGAGGAGAAATGAGAGTAAAAATTTTAAAACTTGTAAATGTCCTTGTATGATTCTTGAGAAATGTGGTTAGAAAATTAGATAAATAATAAGGAACCCAAGGGGAAAGCGCAGCAGTGTTCAGGGATCTCCATGACAGGCTGCAAATAGGAGCCCTCCTTTTCTTGAATCAAAGTGAAGGAGAAATATCAGGAAAATCTGTTTAGATTTCCTGCCATTGTATGGTATGGCTGGCATCTCATCTGCTCCCTGCTAAGGAACAATGTTTAGTTACAGCATAGTATTTACTTCTATCCTTTTTTATTTGAGCATGTGTAATTTAAAGTCATTTGAAGAACTAGCAGTGCGAAACAAACTGTCTGAAGAGCACAAGGTTATTTCCTTAAAATTTGGGCTTTAATGATGTGCAGAAAGGGACTTGCTTAATTTCCTGTGGGCAGTCTTCGATTTTGCACAGTTCCCTTGAGCCTGGCTTTGTATAGAGTTGTCTTGGGAAGGCAACAGCCCTCATGTTTCCTAAGGGGGAAAGGGGCCAAGTCCACCTCTGCATGCTGCTGGGACAGTGGGTGACACCAGCACTGCCATTTGCCTGTATGTGAAGGAACCTGTTTCTGAAGATGCTGTGTTTTCTGAGTGGGTTAAAATGACGAACTGTGTCAGACCTTTCATTTCTACAGAGTAAATTATGAAGAGGTTTCCTCTCTGCCCTACCCCCATCTCACAAGCATCTGGCTTAAAATTGGCTCTGACTCACTTGCCACATTGCTGGTAGGTAATTCAGAGCTGAGGTCTCTGCTGGGGAGAGAAGCTGGTGCTGTTTGATAAACCTTTCTCTGAGCGTGTGCAGTCTGGCGTGGGGTTGGGACCTATATGTTCTGGGACCTTCCCTCCCTCTGCCATGGGCTTTGCCTGCGATGTCATGCCTATTGTAAAAACCTCTGTGTTGTTTTCTTACACACTTCTTGTCAGAGTGTGAACCACCATGGGTTTCCTGTCCGAACTGTGGACTGTGCCAGTTAAACCAGATTCCTGATTTGTGCAAAATTCCCTAGTCTCTGCATCTGATGTGGGGTTTAGAGACACATGGCTGTCCCAGGTGGGCTTGCTGAGAGGATGAGCAATCTCCTAATGCACTTCCCACCCAGCATCCTGCTCTGCAGCTGTGCTGGTTGTACAGCTGAGAGGCATCTGAATGTCACCGGTAAAGGAAATGTGTCAGGTGCAATCATCCATACTGCCTTTAGCAAATGCAATAGTGGGATCAAAGGTCTAAAGCTCCAGTAAATAGAACAAAACAACAGATAAAAGGTCTAAAATAAAATGTTCTGACTCAGAGCTTGTGGATAGGCTCATCCTTGTCCTGACTTCATCATTAGCTTTTTGCTTGCTCCCTTATTTCCTTTGTTCTTCAGCTGCCACTGCTATGGGTCCTTGCTAATTTTTTATGCTTAGGGGGTATGAAAAGTAAATCCTTGCTTCTGTAATTTCCCCTGTGTTGACAAAGCCTGATAGCTTCCCTGCCGAAGGCACTGCTGGATCTCCAGCACAGACATGGCTGGCAAAGATGAAACTCTTGGCTGGGAAATAGAGCTACTCATTCTGGGAAATTTCTGAGGAAACTTCTGAAAGTTGCTTTTATTCGGGCCTCCCTGAAGACATCCTGGCGGCCCAAGGGTGCCATTACATCATTGCCCTGCAAGTTCTCCAAGGCATGGACCATCTCATCCCATGGAGCTGTGGCGCGTCCTACTCAATGGCCCCAACCCTACTCACAGCTCTAGAACCTGTTGCAGGACATGCAGAGTGTAACCACACTAGTGACACAATAATGATGTGCAGGCAATATCACTGAAAGCCCTTCCCACACCAACCGCCTCAGCCATCTTGCTGAAAATAACAGTGGGAAACAAGAAAAAGCTTTGTAGTTTTGTTGGGTTTTACTTTCAATAGTCTTCAGAAGAACAAGTTCTTTTTACTCAGGCTCTCAAGGAAAAACTTACTGTGTTGAGACAGAGGCCAAACTTAAGACACCTCAGATGGAGCAGGAGCTGAAAGATAGTTCTCCAAGTGCAGGGGCCTGCTGGGCCTCTTGCCTCCACCATCTCCCACCAGGTTTTGTCCAGGAGTTGGCAGTGCCTGACCAAAAGAGATGTGGGACACATCAGGAAGCAGCAGGAAGACAGAAGAGGAGTCTGGACAAAGCAGCGCTCCATCAGTGGCTGGTCTGTGGTACTTGGGAGCACAAGGCAGCATTTCTCCTTTCATGCTTCTGTACCAGGAAGAGCAGGGTAGCACCACTGAAAGCTGTGGCCTCACTAATGAACCACATGTTCTCCTGTTGCCGCCCCAGCCAACAAATGTGGAATAAGGTTCAGCTGAGGCTGGGCCACCAGGGATCAATTCTGCTGCTGGAACAGGGGGAGCCAAAATTTTTGTCATAAAAGCAAAAGGAAAGAAAGTGATATGAGATCAGATACTTGCATGATCTTGTATTTTGGAAAACCCAAAGGGATGGTAAAGCTGCCAAGAAAAAAGGTTCAGTCCAGCTCTGCATCTTTCTTCTAGGCAAGCAGGCAGTGTGCATGGAAGCCTGCTCCGAAGCACAATTCACATGGAAATGTCATTGCTAATACGCGGTAATTGCCGTATCTTGTCCCTGTAATATACAGCATTCATAGCCAGGCAGTATTTTACTGAGAGCATAGCAAAACGCAGTCCTGATTTAATGCAGCCTCACGTGTGTTATGGATGGGGAAGGGAGGGATGGGAAGCTGCAGTGCGGTGCCCTGTGAGCCAGCCAGTGTGGGGCTGTGCTCTGAGGTTCCCTGTGCCCCCCATGGCACTGCCTTGCCCCCCCACCCCCTTGCATGCTTGTGTGCTATGATTCTCATTTGGAGTCAGATGTTGTCTATCTGACACATGAAATAACTGAATCTGTGTGTGCACACAGCTCATTTGGAGTCTTGAGAGGAAATACAGCCTATTGAGCTAATACAGCACGCAGCCGGGGGAGGAGAGTGACACGTTGGAAGATGGTTGTAGCTGTTGTTAACAGTGTGGCTTGCCTGGGATCTGAGAGGGTTATTAAAAGCATCTGTGTTTTATGTTTTGTCTACCAGTATCTATATTTTACCAAAAACGTGACATGTGAAGTGTAGATTAGGATACTTCAAAACCACCCAGTTCCAAGAGCACTGACTTAGATGTGAACACCTGAATTCCATCAAGCTTCAGGATACCTTACTGAACAAAGACAGGCTGGAGGAAGTTTAACGCAAGGGAGAAATAATTTCTTTGTTCCACTGCTTCCAAATGATGGATACGTAACAAAATGCGTGTCTAAACAAACATCTTCAATATTTTTCTAGCCATATTTTATAGCTAGTGCTTCTGGTCATAGTCTGAAGGACAGGCATGCCAAAGTTCCCTGGTAAAAAGCATAAGAAACTTTGGGGTTTTAAATAATTCTATGAACACCTGTCTGTGTCCCTCCCCATCTCCCCCATCCCACTCCATTCCCTCACCTGCACCCTTATCCATCATTGCTCTGGCCAGCCAGAGGGAAGCAGCATCTTGGAGAGGCAAAGAAAGACTATCATTAGTGCCCTGTGTAGAACAGGTAAGTGAAGACCCTGCCAGGGAAGGATTCATACACCAGCATAGTCAGCAGTACCAAAGGTATCCCATAAATGGTGTGCCTCAGTTGCAGTGTTTCCACAGAGAGGTAATGGCCGTATCCTGCTCCAAGTGGGATCCAGCAAGCCAGGATTAACTTCATGGAAGTTAGCAGATGCTGCAGATTTTCATCAGCAAAATCACAGATGGAACTGGGTTTTCTGAAATATTTGAAGGAGAGGACACTTCTCCCAGCAGACCAAGTGTGGCTGGATCCAGCCCAGGAGTGGCAGGGCTGGAGCACCATTTCATTCTTTTTTTGGTTTTTAATAACTCCGGGTTTTAGCACTTCCACTTATTATTGCAGTGGCTGACAGGGGACCTCCAGGAAAATCCAGTTTTATTGAAACTGAAAAGGTCATTTTTGTTGAGCGTTTCCATGGTGAAAATAATAAATGAAATATATTCAGACTTTTCAAGCTAGTTGGATCCATGGGATGGGCTGACCAACCGGAAGATTTTCCCGCAAGCTATTTCAATAGTATCTTGTTGCACAGGCTTTGTGTGTAGGGCAGGCTTGAGGTTTTTCCAGAGAAGTATTTTTCTCTTTGTTAAGCCAGATTCTTCAGTCTTTGAAGCACTGTCCATGGACAACTCCCTGTCAGGAAGCCTTGGGAAGGGGTCTGAAGCCCACTGGGAAGGCAGATTTTCAGTGTTGCCATTTCTGTCTCACCATAAAGGCCCCAATTTGCTTCATCTTATGTTGTGTGGGCAGACTCCTGTTGAGTGGCCCACTAAGAGGCATTTTGAGCAAATATTCTTCCATTTGCCTCTAACAAATGCCACCTTGACTTGACCATTTCCCACTGATATCAGGGAGGTCTTTGCTTTGCCTTTGCTGGGGGGTGGGTTAGTCCCATCAGGATACATCATTTAGAGGTCAGATTGGTCAGGTGAGTCCAATCTCTCTTTTATTCCCTGGCCATTGGATAGCTTTCATGGCTACTGTCAAGTTGGTAGGGAGAGATAAGGCACCCTTCTCTAGGGTTCTGCACCTGGAAGCCTCCCGTTCCTGGTGTGCAAACCTGCAGAAAATCCCTGCCCCAGCAAAGAAGAGCTGGAGCCCAAGAGGCTTCTCTCTGCAGTGACTCCTAGGATGGAGCAGCTAACACATTTCTTGTTTAATGGTTGTAACTAAATGCCCAGTCCTGCTCTATGAATTTTCAAATAATTTCTCATCAGTCTCATGTACTTTCTATATTTCTTTTCCTTCTGCTTCTTACTGAGGTGTCACAGGCATAAAACCAAGGTCTTCCCTTTTAAAGGGTTTATCTGCTTCTACCAGTCACTGCTAATTAGTTCTTTCTTCCCATAATTTTGATAAAACTCTCTCAATAACCAGGTGTGGTGGCATCTCCTGCAGGGTTTCTTACCTTCTGAGGTGTACAGTGCCGTCACTGCAGAAGTTCTTTGCGTGATCACATAGAAGGGGGTCCTGTAACCTCCATGGCTACTTGGTAGACATCATCATATGTATGAATTATTATTAGAGGAGAGATGGCACTGGGAAGGGAGGGCTCTTCTCCACTGTAAGCTTATTATCCCCATCCTGAGCTCTAATGTCAGGGAAATAAGGGCTGTGACTCCCATGTTGTACTACCAAAGTCTTGTGTATCTTGTGCTGGATTTCAACCCAGAGACTGCCTGAGTGCACAAAGGATGGGCTGGCTATGGCCTGTGGTGCTGCTGTCAGTGGTGGCTCATCCCCATGGGGAGCCTTGGGCACTACCAATGCTGTGTGAGATTGCTCCCACCCGTCCTGCTAGCCAGCTCCAGTGGGTGCGGGTGCAGAGGAGGGGACAGCATGCTGGCGGGAGATTCCCCCCAAAGGCTGGGGCTGGGTGGTTTTGTTTTGGAACTTGCTTTGTGTGGCTGTTTGCACCTGGAGATAATCCCTGAGTAGGCGAGCCAGTGCTGAGGAATCCGTCTGGGGCTACTTGACTGCACCCTGGCACTGTGCTCAGCACATGTGTGTTTTGGGTGCTGCCTGTACAGACTCATGGGCACCCACAGACCCCTCTTGTCCCAGCACCAGGGTTGACCCCAGCCTGTTGGACAATCACAGCAGGTGACTGTCATGGTAATGCAAGACCTGGCTGGGGTTTGTAATCTTGGATCTGTGCCCTTCTCTCCCTCCTACCCTGGATTCTTTTTGTCATGGCTCTCCTTCTGCTCTGGTTGCTGCTCACCCCCAGTGACCTTTCTACCACTCGAGCAGCATCTCTCTGGAGTCACAAGGACCTGGGAACAGCTGACTCTTGCAGTTTACTTGCAGGACACAACTGTATCTAAACAGGGAATTTGCTTTGGTCAGGCTTTTTTCTCCCTTTTTTTTCTCTATTTCTTTTTGCCCACAGTGACTGCAGTGCGTGCAGCACAGCAATCCGTGTGTAACAGCCTCGCCGCTTTCGTAGCTCCTGGTTTTCCTATATGCTGATACCTGCCAGCTTCTCTGTGCGGTACCATACACCATATGGCAGCGTGCGCTTCGTGGGAGGTTGGGCAGTGCTCTGTGTCTTGCCTACCTTCCCACCCTCCACCACAGCTGCTGGTTCGCACAGAATACTCGCCCCAGTGGGTTTTCCCACGTTGAACATGTGTTAAAAATTCCCGACCTAATAGCTTTTAGCTAACGGAGCTGATTTCAGAGGCATACTTCCATCTATACAGCCAAGAGCTGCTTCATGTTGCATTCAATGTGACATCAATTGCAGACTGAAGCCCTGGAAAACAAGTAGATTGCAAACTTTGGTTACCCTCTGCCAGTTTGAGTTTGTGTTCACACCACGCTGCACACACATGTACACGTACTTGCTGACTTACTAGGGTTTGGATGTTTATTTCACAGGGCAGACAGTTCTACAACAAAAACCTGCAGAGGTTTTTGGGTTTAAAACCAGAAGAGCGCCTGCCAGCGGTGTGTGTGACTTCGCTGTTCCCCATTTCCTGGTCACTAAAGTTTAAATGCAGACACCAAACTCCAAAGAGACCAAATGTCTTTGTGAAGACCCAGCAAGTAGCTGGTTTAGTCTCGGTGTCTTAAAGAATATGGTGAACTCTGCATTTACTACACTAATGAAATAAAATGGGTCCTTGCCCCTTTCTCCCGCTCTGTAAATCCAATCCACTGTGACAGAATATTACTGTGATGTATGGTATTGGAGGAAACAATTAGAGAGATAGAAAAAAAGAAGAAATACTCAAAAATATTACTACCAATTATTATTTACTTTACAATGGAACTGGAGGGCCTGCTATTACTCAGGAACTGTACACGTTTCTGGAAAGACAATGCAGCCCAGTACCTCCCCAGTGTGAGGGTAAAGGCGTGAGGAACAGGGACCTTGAGAAAGTCATTCAAGATGAAGCACGGAATCTGTGGCAGAGCTGGGGCTCACTGCAGCATCCCAGCACAGTACTGCCTTATCTGAAAGATCATCTTTCCTCTTATTAATAATGAATATGATCTTTCAAATAAGATTTTATGTATGTTTAATTTTAATAGCTCATCCTTCAGGAAGGGCTCCATCCTGCTAGGGACAACATCCAATTTGGGCTGGTTTAGATCTGTTGGGAGCTGAGGGTGCTCCTCTTTTCCTGAATCAAGCCCTTAGCAAAGCTGATGTTATTGACAGATTACCATTTATAGCACTTTATTGCTTACTGTAGGTTTATTGCAAACTCCTTTCCTGCTTAGTTCTCCTTCGCTCTTTCAGAGCAAACATAATGTACAGCCCATGTAAATATAAAACATTAAGCAATTACTGGGTTATTTCAGATGCAGTGCTAATAATACATCATTTCTGAAAACCACAGCTTCAGATGTAGGGCATGCTGTACCAGTCATCTCCTACAATACTCACTGGAAAGTGAGCTCAGCCATTACTGTTGTATCCCTGAGTTATTACTTGCTCACCCCAGGAAACAAAGGGGAGTCCCGGAGGTTAATGTGGTTAGTAAAGCAATTTGAGGAAGCTGAGCTTGTATCTGCTTATACAGTGTACAGAAGATATTTAAACAGCAGACTTCAATCTCCTGCTCCAGTCTGCCGACTCCTACATCCCTGCCTTGCCTTTGTAATGACTGCCAGTCTTCTGCTGAAATAAGAAATGGTGAATTTGAGAAGCTGCTGTGTACAAGGTCCCCCAGGCAAATTGCCTGGCACCAGTTTTAAGCTGTATGTGGGTTCTTGCCGAAAATGAGGACTTGAGAATTTGCATGGCTTTTGTGCTTTTCTGTCCTGCTCAGCCCTGGGATATGCAGTGGAAGTGGCCTGAGTGGTGTGGCCACAGGAGGAGGGCAGCGGCATGGGCAGCAGTGTGTTTCTGAAGGGGATGAGGGGCAAGGACATGGACATGCACCTGTTCCCCTGCCCTGGGAGGCCACATCCCACCACTTCTCCCCTGCATCCTTGATGCTCTCGGTCTGGGCAAATGGGGAAGAAGTGCAATTGCCTCTTACCTGGACTGGAATTATCATCCCAGCCTTGTCTGTGCAGCGCTCTTAGTCTGATGCAAACAGAGCCCCTCTGAAGCCCTCCTTGGAGCTCAGCAGTGCACTGTCACTAACATTAACACACCAGCAATACTGACTAATAGTATATCTGCATCTCTCCTGCTGCCCGTGAGCTCACGTGCAAACGCTGGGGCATCGAAGGCCCATATGATGTTGGTACGTGTGTGATTAGCGCTGCCATAAAGCGGCTGCTGCTGCCAGCTGAGACACGGTGTACTCCAGCCTGCTTCCCTTTGCAATGCATACAATGTATTTGAGGGTGTTAAATTTTTTAATAAGTGCCAAAGGCACATTGGTAGGGCAGGCTCAGCAAAGTTCGTGCTGCCTGCGTTATGCCTGTTCAGTGGGTAAACAGCAGAATGAATCTCCGGAGCTGTCAATTCTGCGCCTCCACCAGCACTGAAGCCCCTAAAAAAGATGTTTTTAAAGAAAGGTGTGGATGTATTGTGCTTCCTTGGAGTACAGAGTTGAAAAAAAAGAAAAAAAAAGCTAGCATGTGCTCAAAAAACCTGCTTGCTACTATTTATAGGCTTTCTTGCTCCACCAAATAATCCTTCCTCTGAATTTCTGAAGTTCGTTTGGTAGAATATTAAAATCGATGCATTGCAGGATCTCGCTGCCTAGCAGGCTCAGAGTGACTCAGCGACAGCATACTTACCTCTGAGCTTTGCAAATTACTATGCCCTGCACTAATTATTTGTGCTTTAATAGATTTTATTTTGAATAGAAACATGGCTGTTTCCAGTCAGGAGTAGCTCCTTGACGAGCCCCGAAGGCTCGCTCTGCAGCGCGGACCCGAGCTCTGGAGCCTGGCCTTTGCAGAGAGGGGCTGGCTGGCTCCGTGGATGCTGGCCTTGGATGGCAGCACTGGTTTTTCCTTTAGCAGTGATAAATGAGTTTTTACTGATAGATTTTTGGCTGGCCTTTTCCAGGCATTTGGCTCACAGTTGAGCTAGTTGTCATCGCAGTAATGGGACTGCCTGGGATCCCGGTAAGGGCTCAGCTTGCCGATGGATTGTCTTGCCATTTCCTTTTTTGTTTGGAATGTGAAAAATGTGCTGCTTGTGTTTTCTTGAAAATACCTGATCCACGATTCCAGTTTGGGACCCTTGGTACTCAGAGGTGCTTAGGTGGGATGGGTTGGTATGACAGAAAGAGATGCAAATCATAGGAGCGGGCTGTGACTTTAGTCTTTGAACCTTGTTAAATTTGGAGTACTGGAGGGCACATCTTTGGTGCTGTGTCCGTATTTAATTTGTGTTTGTGTAGGAATAAGCAGTGCTCACTTAGCTCTGCATCATTTGCCAATTACATAAACAACATTTATAATTATGATTCATTTATTTAGATTTTCTCTTGTGGGATTTCCACGAGCACAGAGATTTAGAGAGTATTAAAAGAATATGGCTAGGGTACCAGCAAGGCTTGCATTAACTGTGTGTCATTCCATTTGGTTCAGCGTGCAAGTGCAGCGGCCACAGCCAAATTCTTTATGGACATGATAAAAATCTTCCAAGCTGAACATTAATTGACAGCCTGTTTGGGTGGCCCTGATTATAACCTGCACCGGGATCAAGGAGGGCTTGTTTCTGGGGAAAATAACTAAACTTGGGGCACCATGAGCAAGTCTCCACAAGCCGTCCTTATAATGCGCTTGTCTTGGGAACATACAGACGTTTCCAGTGTCAGGCCTGTGCTTTTGTTAAATTCAGAATTTCAGTGCATTTAAGCAGCAGTGATCAATAGTTCTTCACATCTTTCTCTCTTTCTGATGTGCAGAATGTGCTGAGCGGGGCTGAGAGCCGCAGCTGTGAGTAACAGGCTGCTATTCATTCCTGTGGGAGATACTGGCCTGCTTTGGTAAAATGATTATTTTTTGGAAGAAAAACTTTGATTTCTCATAGAAGCCTTAAGAAGCTGCAAAAATAAATATTTTTAGTTCAGAACTGGAAAAAATTAAAATGTTTTCTGCTTTCCCATAAAAAAATGGACTTCTTCAGGAAAGACACCCAATCCTCCCCCCAGACATCCCACAAGAATTCCCCAGTGCATTCATAACAGAATATTAGAAGGAAAAATTTCAAGCAACCTTAGTGTTTACAAAGGGAATTTTTATCAGTTCTCATTTTGCAGAAGAAAATCTCATTGCTGCAGAAGAAGCAACCCAGACATATCTCTTTTAATGAATTTCAACCACGAGCATCAGCTTGTGATGTATTGGCCAAGTCTAGTCCAGAGAGTGGGATATTGATAGCACTGCAAGCAGGGGAGAGATTGGCAGATAGCCTTTCGCACATCCTGCAGAAGAAATGACAGATCTGTATTATTTACAATCCTTAAATAACTTGCCATAGTCCAAAGCTCCCCTCTGCACTTAGCCAAAGCTCACGGCGACATACAGTCATTCCACTGAGTTAGTGGTTCACACTGAGAACGCTGGGACCGAGCCACATACCAGTACACCAGCGTTAAACCCCAGTCCTGACAGTTTGTAATTAGGGCAGGAGAGGAAACAACCTTCTGATTTTCTGCTTCTCCAAGAGCAGCAGAACCTCTGGGCTACCCCCACGGGCTCTTGGGGCCACTTAACAGTTAATTATTCAGTATATAGCACATATGGGAAAATGGGAGCTAGGGGAGGTTTCTGGCTAGAAGAGTTCCAGTTGGGTGCTTGGCACCTCCTGGCCCAGTTTGTGTTGGGAGTCAGGCAGGAAAGGAGCCTGTGTTCATGCTGGTACCTGGCTCTTCTCAGGGAATGTCTGAATGAAACAGAAAAATTCTCCTTTTTGGGGGGGGGGAAGTGGGAGGAAGTTGATTAATTGATGTTTTCTGACAAAACATGTTTTGCCAGAAAATCCCTACCTGCCCCTAATTAGAAGGCTGTATCTGGCTGCTGTGTTTCAGGCTTATAATTCTGTTTGGAGATCAGATGGTGATTTTTTTTACTGCTGAGAGCAGTTTCCTAAAAATCTGTTTGGTATTCTGGCAGTTTGCAGTAGTGGGGGGGGGGGGGGGGGGGAATTTAAAAAAACGCTTAGGGGCAAATTTTCTGCTGGGTGGATGGGGAGTCTTAACACACTGTAACTGTGGCTGGGTGGGGAACTCACTATACTGGAAATTTAATTCTTCATATCTTGAGATTATAAGGCAAGGTGGGTTTTTTATGGAGACTTTGGGGCTTTTCCTTTTTTAGATCTCAACTTTGGAACTCAGAGGAAGCAGATGAAGTTTGTAAGGCACAGAGGAGGGAAACATGCACTATTGCTTTAATCAAAACCGGCTGAAATAGCTCAGGTAGCTGGCAATGCTACTGTTTCTTAAAAATCATATGGTAATTGAATCTAATGTTTGTGCTAGAAGCTGAATGCATTTTGAATGTGAATTAGACCTATGTAATGCAGAGCAGTGGTGCATAATTAAGCTGCTTCATAACTGAGAGTGTTAGATTTGCATGATACCCCTGTATTTCAAGGCATCTGCAACATTCATCCCAAAATGAAACCCAATTATCTTAAGAAACTTTCCAATGGTTTGGGGCAGAGGAGAAGTGAGGAAGGTAGGGCTTTCATGTGGTGCTTTAGGTAGGGGCAGGGGCATGCTTTGATGAGAGCCATTGGATGGTGCCTAGTGTTTAATGGGACATCGGGATCCGAGCTGCGCTGTGAACTGTAAGATTATTTTAGAGCACACCTAATGATTTTTCTCTTCAGAAAGCCTTGATTCCCTGAGTGAGGGGAAGATTTGTTCTAGGTGATCAAGCTAAATCTAATCCAAATTAAACCCACGATCCACACATGCTGGAGATGTGAAGGGTCTCAGCAGCTGCTCCTTTGTCTCCAGAATCCACTCCAGCTGAACCAAATTCCTTAATGATGGAGACACTGCTTAAACCATCTACATGGCTGCCTGATTTTCTGCTGCTTTAACACTGGGTACATCTCTTGGTGGGAGCAAAAGCAGCATGAAGGCTATTCTGCACATCTCTGGTGAATGCCAGCCTCCAGAAGAGCGCCATGAAGACAGCAGGGCCTGGGATTGGGGAGCACAAAGCTGGTAGGGTAAATGGCAGAGTTTGATACGTAAAGAAGAGCTGTGAGAAATTGCAGGTTTTGCTACTGAGATTAGGAGGAGTTAAGTTCTGTCTCTATCTCAAAAATACTCTTAATTAGAGATGACTGGAAGATCTGATGTTCTTTAGGGGTTTTGACAGTGACTGAGATACAGATAACTTGGGGTGAGAGTTTTTGTTAACTTTGACTTCCAGATTGCTCTTGGCAAGAGTAGCAAGTATGTTGGATGAGTTATTAATTTTAGTTTTAAATGTTCTTAGATTTCCATAAGCTTTTAACACATTTTAAAGTTTCTTCCTGTTCATCATATCTTGCTAAGAGTATAGAAGCTGTAATAAATTTAGAATTTTCTTAGCTCCCATAATATCTCTTAAAGCACCCTCGTCTGGCAAAACAAGTAGTTCCCCATTATTACAGTAAAGATGAAAGGAAAACCAAAAGAACCCAATTAGCCTTTCCCAACTGCTGCTAAGTGTACATGGGAGAGATGGAGATCAGACAAAAGAAATATATTTTGGTTTTTAAAAGCTGCACAGGTTGGAAAAGTTGTTTCCAGCCACCACTCCTGGAACACAGTGCCAGTGTCAAAGTAGTCTCTTTGCAAAGACAATCTGAAAGAACAGAGCAGCAGAACAAAACGTTACCAGTGGAGCTCTGGAAAATACACGTTTTGCTTCCTAAGGGCTATGGCAATAATTTTCTTCTGACTTTGACCTCTGTGGGTTTAACGTTATGCTGCTGTGGCTGGAGCTGTGGATTCAGGTGGAGACAAAACCCTAAAAATAAAACTAATTTGCTCTAAGACAGGACCAGAGGTCCAGGTAACTTTAACATGCAATTACAGGTGTGCCCAGGTTCACCCAACTAGTTCCTATAGAGACTCGGCTGGTAACACTTGTGGTGTTAATTTAAAGCTAGTAACAGAACCTGCCAAGAGACAAATCAGGCAGGTTTCCTGCAGCTTTATGTTGCTCCAGAAGAGTTCTTCCAAATGAGTAGTTTTCTCCTACTGCTAATTCATTAATGTTACAGTACTGTGCATTGCTGTCGGAATAAGAGGTGGGAGTTTCTCAGGGTGGATATTATCATTACAGCTATAAGCAGCAAAAGCAAGGTGGTTGTGAATCAGGTTTTGTGGGGCTTTTGCTAGAAATGAGTTTGACAGGTTACAGTTGTGTCTAGGTGGTTCAATACTGCTCCAGACCAGTGATGCTGATGCTAGATCTAAGCAGGCTGATGCAGCCAAGGGTGCTGCATATTGCTGGGTCTAGAGGTGGGTCTCAGTGACCGCAATAGTGCCTTCAGCTAAATAGCCAGGCCTTTCAAAGGATTTGTGCTGCTGCAGCCAAGGGTGCTGCATATTGTTGAGTCCAGAGGTGAGTCTCAGTGGCTGCAATAGTGGCTTCAGCTAAAGAGCCAGGGATTTCAAAGGACTTGACCTTTCTGATGGCCTGCAGGAGCTCGAGGGGTTTGGGATGGTGGTGAAAGGCTCCTTGCCACTGTCTGGGTTTTACAAAGCTTTGGAGTAGGCTCTGTACAGCCAACACAAAAGAAATCCCCAAGAAACAAGGCTAGACAATAAGAGGTGAAGTTGAATGGGATAGATGTCCAGCAAGGGAGCGTTTTAAGTGCAATTACACAAGCTTGTCTGATCCTAAAATTTGATTAAGAACAAATAAAATTATATTGCTGGGCAGTCAGAGACTTCTCTGACCACTTTAAGCTCTTGCCTAGGGCAGTCTATGAATATTCAATGTGATGACCTCTTTGATAATACTGCAATCACCTGAACTTACAAATCATGGCTTTTTTTTTTTTTCTTTTTTTATCCTTGAGGTAGGATATGTTTTTCATTACTTTTTCCCCGTGATTGACTGGCATTCCTTGAACTTGGCCCCTCAGTGGTTAACGTTCCCTGACTGTTGTATGCTGATCCTGGCTATGGCTTTATATAGGATTGATTTGAAGTCTGAAATAGTTGTGTGAGCGCCAGCTAAACTGGTTTCAGATTATCTGAGTGGTTTGGTTTTGATGTGGGGTTTTTTGGGGTGGGTTTTGTTTGGGTTTTTTGTTTGTTTGCTGCTCCACAGTGTCAGCATTAACCAGCTCTGTTACTTCTGTGTGGGGCTGGGTTCCCACTGCTTCCTAGTCTGTCAGCTGTGGACAAAGAAAGCATTTGATTCCTTGTGTCTTTGCACCAGAACATTAGGCTAAACAAAATACTCATTCACAGTTTCCATGTGGGCCCATTTCCTGGACTTTGACCTTTCCCACTGTGTTCCTCCAGACTCTTATCAAGCGGTCCAGGGCTCTCCTGAGGGGCAGTGCCCTGTGCAGGCTAAACTTTCCCCAGAAAAGCCCTGTTGCCCTACACAACTTGCAGGCTATCCCCTTATTTATGCATGTGTGTTTGTCTCTTTGAAAATTGTGGCGTTCTTGATTCCCACTCAGTGTAATTTACCATAATTGCTAGATCCTTTCCTAAAGAACTTCCAACTAATCAATTTTCCTCCATCCTCTATGTCTGCAGTGGTGTATTTGTGCATGCTCTAATTGTGATGCACCCTATTGTTTGTGCTGGCTCCCCAGCTGGTTGGGGACATTTGGAATTCTGATGCTGTCCTCCCACACGTCTGCAGTCCCTTCTGGCTGGGGGTCATCTGCAGGTGCACTGAGAATATGCTGCATCCTACCTGGCAGGTCACCATAATATGGCATTGAACAGAGCTGGCTCGGGACAAACCCCCAGGGAATGCCTTTGTTTTGTGCATCTTTCCATTCTGACAGTAAACAATCAATAACTCCTCCCTGGCTTAAGTCACCCTGTCTTTCTTGCATCCACCTACAGCAGTTTAATCTACATTGTTTCCCATGATATTTTTATATAAGCTATGGATACACAATGTCAGAGACTTAGTAGGTGAAGTATGACACTTACCCTTCACCACCAGGTCTGCTACCTTGTTGCAAAATTAAATGATATTGTTTTGGCATTATTCTTCTGTGACAGATTCATGCGCAGTGCTGTTCATCTCCTTCATATCCTCCATGGCCTTACAAATCACTTGTTTATTTGTTCCAGCAGTCTTGACTGCCCTTTCATTCCTCATTCCACCATCCTCCTCCATGTTCACCACAGGCACCATCATTTTCCAGTTATCCTGTGTTTCCTCCATGACTTCTCAAAGATGAACTCCTAATGATGTCCCTGCCTGGTTCAGCAGAGCAGCCTACCGGCTGTTTACCTTGGGAGCTAATTGGCTGAAGCAGTTGGAAAGGCCGAATTTACTCGAGTATCCTTGAGTCTGAGTTGCTCTTTGGTTTTTTTTCCTCTTTAATGTAGATCGTGGTAGCTACTTCTGTGGTAGGTCTTAATTGTTAACCATCTACATGTTGTTCACCTTTTGTAGGGATTATTGCTCAAGAGAGACCCTCAAAATCACCAGCATTCACCACTGTTGAGCAGCAGTGTAACACTCCGGCTTTCCCCAATTCTGTGAATTGCAGTAACACGTTTTGAGGTTAATCAGTATGTTTTGTGATTTCACTGACCTCCTCCCAGCCTGCTTTGACGTTTAGTGCCTGCCTGGGTAGGGTCAGGCACTCCGTAAAGGCATGAGAGGGAAGACCCTGCAGTGGGGCACTCCAGGGGTTTGCTGCTATATCCCTCCCGCGCATCCAGGGCTGCTCAGCGATCACACAGAAATAAGCCTGTTTTAAAGTCGCTTCCATCCCTTGTTCTAGGGCTGTGCAAGTCAGCGTAGACTAATTAGATGATCTGGCCCTCATTTTGCCATTTAGGAGGCAGAAGGCAACTGGTAAATATCACAGACAACCCTTGTCTTCATGCCGAGCTGCTCTATTGTGTTTCTGTCGCGCGCGGCTCTGTACAGCGGAGCCAAAGGATCGCAGCTGGGAGGAAATTGCAGACAATGAAAGTCCTCTGCCCTAACCGGTCATTGTGATATATGGAGGAATTGTGTTAATTTATATAAAGTGGCTTTTGCTAAGGCTGCTTCTACTTGAATTTGATTTTGAAAAGGAGAAATTATTCTCTCTCCTTACTGCAGACTTCATAATGCTTATTGTATTCTCTGGTCAGGTCACTTGGTACCTGAAGCATCCCACTGCTTTTCTGCTGCAGATAAAATAGTGCCTTTTGTTTCCCCTTGTTCCGGCCTGACCTTTCCTCTTACCGTGTGCCATCTGCATCTCTCTGACGTCTCAATTTCTGTGGACTCAGATGGTGCGTGAGAGCACCTTTATGGAGGATTTAAAGGAGACAATCACATAGGTCCTGACATGCCCCTTCTTGTTTTAGCCTTTGGCCTCTCAAAACTGCAGTGGGGTCTGTCCTCCAGTGTCCCAATTCAGTCTGATTCATCTTCCTTCCAGCAAATCTGCCGTGAGAGCCTTCTCTCCCTCTGCATGGGGAGAGCTGCATTCCCCAGAGGGCATGTGTGCTAGTGACAGTCCAGTCCCCAGCCTCCTGGGCCGGCTGGTGATGCTGTGGGAAGTTCAGCTGGGAGCATGTTTGAGCCATCCTCGCTCACCATTGCAGCAAATGCCCATGGCAGTCAGTCCTTTCACATCCCAAGATTGCAATGCTCCTTTGGCCCTTGAGGGATTATAGGCATGGAGTGGGAAGTAGTACGGGGGGAGTTCAGGCTTTTATTTTTCCTACTCTTCTTACATGTATCAAAAAGTCCTCTGGCCTTGGCAGATGCTCTGTGTTCACTCTGCCAGCATTAGGCCACATAGCCAATACACGTTCACTGTAGGAGACCAGTGATACTCATCTTCTAGGGCCCCTTCTCTTTATGGAATAACCCAGGGCTCAGCATTTGGCCTCGAGTGGCTCCTGATGTATGATCTGAAGAGAGAGGCAGTGGTCTAGATGTTGCCCTTGCCAAGGGCAGCCTCCTCAGGGAGCGCTTGCCTGGAGCTCGGCAGGACCTCAGTCAGCCATGCTGTTGGACAGGAGTCCTCCCTGGGGTACGATATAATCTCTATTTAGGAAATATTGTTTTCTTCCTCTGCTGGACTTCCTCGCTCTTTCAACCATTCCAAATCTTGATTTTTTTTTTTTTTTTTTTTTTTTAATTTTACTTTCACTGCCTCCTCTCTGCTACTTGGTGCCTGAGCTGGAAAAAACTAATAAATCCTCTACAACTAATAAAGCACTACTCTCACCCTACACTCCTCTCCCTGCACTTTTGTTGTGTCTTTTGTTACTTATAACCTCTCTACATCACTTTCTTTTTTTATTACTCCTCTTATGCCTGTCACCTGCCCATTTTAAAGTTTTTCTGAACCTGATAGATCTGGTACATGAGATTTGAATAGTTAATAATTAGATAAGCTTCCGTGTGAAGAGAGAGTTAGAAGGTCAGAACTAGCTAGTTCTGGGGGAAACTACTAGGAGTTAACATATAAAACAGAATTTGAAGTTAAATTTCTTCCTACTTGCTTCTTTAAAAAACAAAAGGACGTGGAAATATTAAATTGCATTAAAGGACAAATTGCCACTTTCTTAATACGATACATCATAAGTACATTGAACTCTCTACTCTTGGGTATTAACACACAGTGATGCTCATGGGAAAAGGAGCAAGGCATTTATTTATGTGGCTAATGAGAGTTTATACCATTGGAGAAGAAATTTGTAAGATGTATACTTATAAATACATGTGTGTGCCTTTAGAAATGGCCTCCTCAGCTTCAGACCATGGAGCAGCTGTTGACAGGAAGGAGTTTTGTTATAAAACAGCTAGCTGGGCAGTGTGTGGTATCGGGCTGAGCTGGAGGGACCATGGCTCTGCCTGCAGCACCTCCCAGTGCCCCGGGCAACCGGCAGAACACATCCTGGCTGGTGACAGCACAGGGTGTTTTATGCAGCCAGGTTGCCCATGTGTGTTGGCTTTTTTCAGGATGGTAAAACCGATGTGTCTGTTTTTCAGAGAAGCTTCAAGAGATCTCTCCATGAGCTTGACAGATTTTTAGCTCTATACAACTTTCAGTGTTAAGGACACAGAATAAGGCTCTGATGGAGTTTGCGCTTTGCGTTCCCAGCATGCTTCACAAAGCCTTTCTGTCTGGGAGAGCTAACACTGGGCAGAACTTTTGCTGACCACACACCTTGATACATCACCCCCAGCTGTGTGCACATGTATACAAATACACATGCACCCTAAGAAGTGTTTTCTGGTATTACCTTGTTGGACTAATAAACATCAATATTTTTGTCACAATTTTGCGTTTCATTACCTCTTTAAAGTTAATGTTAACTAGCAAATTGGGCCCAAAACCAACCACAAAAAACTGTCACTGACTGATGTGGAACAGCACGGTATTTGATTGGAAATAACTGCAACCGTTGCAGCAATAGCATTGGCAATTGAGTAATAAAACTAAGCACATCTCTAGAGGGCTCTACATACTGAATGATCTAAGCCTTGTAAATCTTCTGTCATGCAGCAAAATACCAGTATAACTCACTTAGAATAGACAAGCTAAGGTAGAGAGAGTGAGTCAGGCTCCAAAAGTCAAAGGCAACTCTTGTCAGCTGCAGAATACAGCTGGTGGTGGGTGTATGCTTGCTGCCTTGCTGATCTCAGGGTGCATGGGCACGACAGGGTGCCTCCCTGGGCTTGGTGCTGTGTAGAGTAAAGCAGAGATGTTTCACCTGGGATCTGGGCCTACAAGCTGATAAGCAGAGGTGTAAGAAGTTACCTACAGGATCCGTGGTCGGGGTGCTGCTGCTCCACAGCTCATGCTCTGTCAGCGTCGCAGCAGCATGCCCAGCCTGTGACGAAGCTGAGGTTTTGATTGTGGAGGCATTCACATCAATAATGTTAGAGGAATAGGTATTATTGTAACTCTTTGATAAATAGCTACAGCAAATAAGGGGCAGATAAGATGCTGTGATAAGAAGACAAATAGGTTACACAAGCTACACGAGGAAGAAAACAAGTTAGATAGCTTTATAAATCACACCAAGGAGTTACGTGTCACAAAAGTTTGCTCTTTGCTGGAGAGGCTAATGAGGAGGTATGGGCAGTACCTACAACCAGGAGAGCTGGACAATGGTAAATGAGAGGAGGTAGGTGTAAGAAGAGCTTCCTGGATTACAGGAAATTATCATTTTATCAATACACCATTTAGACCTAGTAGCTTATGCAGAGCTAGGCTCACATCCATCCTTCTGTTTTTATCAATGACTTCAGCTTAACAAACAGTAAAAGTGTTCACAAAGGACTCGGGGTCCTCACAGAAACTCCAGGAGATGTTTGTGTTCTGTGGAGCAGAGCCTGTATTTTCTTTCCCTTTCCTGTTGAAATGCCGTGTGTTTCATGAACCCTCTTGGTCTAGGATCACACCTTGTGGTCAGGGAAGCAGGGGCAGGGATGTCATCTGTTGCCAAGCAAAAGGCTGTATGGCACAGCTCTGTCCATATGGCAGCAGCGTAAAAATCTTGGTAGGATCCTTTTTTACAAGGACGTGGAGGCAAGCAAGGCAGGACCCAAGGAGGGGGGGGGGTATTGCCAGGACTGCTGAAAGTCCCTGTGGAGTTGCTGTGTTTCATCCCTTTTTATAATCTTCTTGAGCTAAATGACACCTTGATAAACTGTCTGGGATAAATAGTGTTTTCCAGACATTACCAGACAGTGGGGACTTTTTCAATGATCCTTTGTCACTATTTAAGATCAAAAAGGTTTGTAACCAGTGAAATGGGAGGAAGAAAAAGCTTCTTGATATTGCAGCAAGTGTTTAAGTATCCCATTGTTTAGTTAACATGTCTTGACAGATGTGGTTTCAAGATGCATAAAAGTCTAAACCCATTCCCCTCCCCCCAAACCTATACAAACCTCATCAGTCGAGGGTTGGAATTTAGATTTACTTCTCATTGAATAGAGCTATTGTGCTGTACCATGAAGCTAGTGAAAATGCGTAGCCATAACAGCGCTTGGATTTAAAACACTATATACCAGGTGGACTTGCATGGAGTGATCGGAATACTAAGTGTCACCGGTGGTTTACAATGAGACTCAGAGATTATTTGTTTTAGGAAGAAAGATGAGTAGCCTGGCTGTAAGAGGGTGAAGCGTCTCTGATTGGGGGACACACAGTAGACAGGCTGCACATCTTTCATTATGATTAAGCAATATCAAACACTAAAGTTGGATTGGTTGTTCTAGTGATGCTGTTGCTCCCTTGTGTCAAGGCAAGTTAATCTGCACCCCTGGCTCAGCAATAGCTGGGGGATGACTTTTAGTATGTTTTATCACTTGTTCCCCTGCTCTGATTTTTCTATTTGAAGGATGTATGTGTGAGACTAGCCAGCCTGAGCTTTGATCTGCTTCAAGGTTTGACCCAGCGTCGCTGCAATGTCTGCCATGCAGAACAGAAGGCACAATCTTCACTAATTTTGAGCTGGGCTTTGTACTGAGGTTTGATTTTTCCGCATTGTGCAAGCTTCCGCTTGGAGTATCTGCTGTGCTGGGGCATCCTGAGGGACCTTGCCCATTACTGAAGTTCCAGTTGCAGGAAAGGTGACAAGCAAGGTGACACACACGTCACTTGTGTAGGAGCTCGTCATTTTGAGCCTTTCTTAAGCAGTACAGACCTCCTAGCCCAGAGTGAACAGAAGCAATGACAGTACTGCTGAGCAACAATGTTTGTGAAATGGTAGGTTTTGGCAAAGCAAGTTTGCCAGCAGAGTCGTCCTCCTTGGCCAATGTGGCCTCCTGGAAGACCAGCCAGCCTTGGCTGTGGGGACGTGCTGTTGGTACATGTGTTTGATGGAAAACTGTACTGGGGAAAGCAGGCCCAGCTGCTGATTTGGAGGCAGCTACACTTGCTTACTTACACTTGAACTGAGTTTGATCCTCAACTCCATGGCAGTATTTAGGTTGCGGTGTCTGCCATGTGCTCAGACCACCTACACACAGAGGCAATGCTGCAGCTCCTCAGGGTTTACAGCAATCCCATTAATTAGGGTTTCATTGGGGGTTTGCTTTTTCCCCCCCAAATACATGTAAACAACTAGCACCATGCTCTGCTTTACGAAGCCAGTAGTGAAGGAACTGAAGGCCACAAGAACAGCAGGAAAAATACTGCAAAGATGTGGGGGATTAACCAACAGGCATCTTCTCATCTTACCAGCAAAGCTCTTACTGAAATATCTTTACAGAAGGAATTTTAATGGTTCTGATTTTACACAGTAACATTAAAAATAAATGCGAAGTGTTGAGCATCTTAAAGTTTCAGTCACTAGAATATTTCAGGCTCTGGCAGCATGTAAATATGCTTTTTCTTGTTTGCAAGGCTGTTGCAGTGGTTTGGGCATTCCCAGGGTACCAGGGGAATGGGCCTGATGGATGGAGTCTGTGTTGCCACTGGTGTGTTGTAAGTCTTCTCCTGGCTGCTAACGAAGAGGGGCTTGCTGCTGCTGTTTGTGACCAAGAAGGCTGAGGGCTCCCCGAGGCTCTGATTCCTGTGCTCCCAGCCATCTGTAACTTTCAGTGTCGTGGCATGACACGAGCAAGAAAATGAAATGGAAAAACCATTGGATGGCTATAAGCATGTCTGAAAAATCAATCCAGTAAAATGTTCGATGAATATATTCACTAGTCATTTATGCAGCTCTCTATGCTGAAAATAAAGATGGGAAGGAGGAAGGTGAATCATATATAGATCTTATTCCAAATAAATCAAAGAAGTTATCAGATCAATTATTTGTCAAATACAAATCAAGCCATTTTTTGGTCCTCTGTTGCAATTTGTCAGAGCGCTACACTGAAGTAGTGTTACCTTGGCTCACCAGTGCATGTTGTCTTGGCCTTGAAATTCTGTAGGCCAAATTATTAAGCTGCTGAGATTCTTCATGAGAATTTGTTTGCTCGTCTTGGCTACATATTGCTCGACAACCAAACAGATGTATGTCATTGTTGGGTATACTCCTGAAGTGCTCAATTTTACCTTGTGCCCTTGGCAGATCCTTCATAGCTAACTGTTGCTGAAAAATCATTTCTGTGATTATCTTCCCATTTGCTTCCATCTACTGTAGCTGATGCCTCAAAGATTTCTGTTCCTTCATCTCCTTGTTACCCAATTGGATTTAGTTATCAGCCTGTAAATGTCCCTGAGAACATAAAAATCTTGTCCAGATGGACTGATGTCTCATTATTAATAGAAATAGCTTTTCAGAACTCATTTGTATGTTTTGCTGGTAGGTTCTGCCCTATTCCTAAGAGTTCGTGTCTGCTCTGATTTAAGAAAAGACTTTGATTCTTAATATTGTACCCAAATCCTGAGATGCTAAGTGACAGCATCTCCTTGCTCTCCTTTCCATTTTAATATACACGGCGTTTAAGGCTGAATCAGGCAAAATCACTCATTGGCTCTTTAACCATTAACTTCAGTGGAAGCTTTGTCAGATGAGGATGGAAGATTTTGTCTCATTACTAGTTTTGATACTGCAGAAATTTTGGAAGGCCTTACACTGTATCCCCCACACCTTAGACAAGTGTGACAGAGGACACAAGATTGCAAAAAAGGAGCGGTCAGAGAGTCTCAGGGAGCAGAGGTGGCAAAGAGCCTGCAGGATATGGAAAGGGAGGATGCACAGACTTGGGAAGGAAGATCTGAGTACAGAAGTAGTAAGGAGACTTTGAACAAATGGAAAATCTCTCTAATACCCAGCACCCACAGTATCATCTTCAGAGGCAGCTTCTTATTTCACTTGGATTTCTCAGAACTTAGGCTCATGTACATGTAATATTTGATGACTTAGGCAGAAATAAGTCTATTTTCAAAGCTAATCTTTGCATTACATATTGAATCCATTATAGATTCTCTTCTACTTTAATGAAAAGCCTGCATGAATGGTTGAAAAAAGAAAGAACTTACATCATGAATTGGACTGAGGCAGTTGCCTGAAAATTAGCATGAATATGTTGCAGCATATACTGCTGCAATCAAATAAATGGTAATACTTTGTACAAGTATTCAACGTCTCAGTTTGAGTAAAAGAGACATAAATGTATTCTGCACTCTGTGGCATTTTGTGCACCTCTGTAAGGGGCAATATTTCCATAGTGTTTAAAGGACACATTCTGTCTTTTCATATTGTGATGCCGTCACCAACACGAGAGCAAGTCCCTCTTCAGCACAGTACTTGGATCAAGAATTTGACTTAATTAAAAAGAAAGTGGTCCTTCTATGGAAGAGATATGGAAGTAATGAAGATTTATATGCAAATGCATTGAAGTATGTGCCTCCATGTACTGTATCCTCACAAGGACCTGTCCCAAGTACATGGCACAGCAGTTGTTCTGGTGGTTGCATGTATAGGGAAAGGAGAAAAGGGGATAAAAAAAAAGGGCAAAATTCTTTCCTTGTGCAGTTTTTACACTCTAGACTACGGCTCTCTAATGGAGTCCTCACCTATGGAAGGGAATGATTGCCCAGCAGAGTGAAATAATTAGGTGATTACAGTGTAGTTTTGCTTTGCTAGTTAAGCCAGTATTTTATCCCTAAAGATTCAAGAATTTTTGGATTGGTGACAGAAGTGAGCAGACAGAATGAGATGAGCACACAAAGTAAACTCAGAGCCACTCTATGTATCACTTTTGTATTTTATTTTCCTTCCCAGGGTTTGCTGGGCTGTACATATGTTACCATCTTGTCATTCCTATAGCCAATATGTTTTTCCTGCTTGGTAAGGGAACAAGCTTTTTCCACTTACCTGTAAGAACAGCATACCCAAAGTAAAACTATTATTTATTTAAAGGACAAATGGGAAGGTACTTAGAGGAGATCAAGTATGTAGAATGAAATGTCAAGGTTTTCTTTTACATCACAGATGGAAGCGATTCACTGTCATCCCTCATTTGGAAGATCCTCCTCATTGTGGCTCTCCTAACCCGTCTGTCCCCACACAGAACATCTTGGCCTGTGTACGCCGCGTTGTCATGGGTACCCGTGCTTATCCATGAACTCCCCTCAAACAGAGCCTAAACAATCACCAATATACACAGAGAAAAATTCTCATTTCATCAGAAGAGCTGAATTTGTGCTCGTGTTCCTCACAGTCTCTGCAGAAGCTTGTTTGCTCAAATGGAGTAATATGGAGCCAAATGTCAACACAGCTGCAGCTTTCTGGGTTGGGGGGAAGGGTGTTTTTTCCCCAATGCAGGGGTCTTCTGCAGTAGACAGCACATTTATCTTGTGACCTTGTGGAAATGAAGGACTCCCAGGGAATTTGGGGGTCAGTCCTGCTTATGCTCCATCATTGGTATTCATGGGAAAAGGACCGAATGGCTGCCTTACCCGCTGGCTGCCAGCTCCTCTCCCTCTCCTAGGAGAAGTAGAAGCAGCAGATTGGAACTAAATCAACACAAAATAAAGTATCAAATAAGGATTCACGCTTCCTGCCCCCCATTCCACCTACTCTATAGATATTTCCCAGCCTGTGGCCTATGGGTTCCCAATTTTTGATCAAGAACACAGGCTGATCTTGAAATGTGACAGCAATTCAGAGGGAGGAAGGAGAGACTGCCAGATGGCTCTGCTTTGCACCTTCTTCACTTTGCAGGATAACGCCTCGTGAGTTGCCATAAATTTATCGTTTTCCTCCCATCTCTGTGCTGTGGAATGAAGCTAAACTTTTGGCCTCTTGACTCCATCTTTCCACATAAGTAGCAAAACGATGCAGTATCATGGAGGGAGAATGAAAAAAGTTTGTCATCTTGTATGCAAAGGAGGAGTGAAAATGGGGGTGGGGATGCTGTGGAAGGAGAAGCAGCTCATGAAGAATGTAACTAGCAGAGCTGGAAACACCCCCTCACTGCCCACAGTGAGCATCTCATTCCTCAGAGTCTGCCTGGAGCTGTCTTAAATCCATGAGAGACCAGAAGGAATTATTTATTCACATGATCATAATCAAAAGTGGAATTATAGCCTGAATTCATGAACTTTTTGTGGTCCATTATTTACTACTATACAAATCCGAATGGCACTTTCTTTCCTAATTTTCTTTGCTCTCTTCCTCTTAGTGCAGCGTAAAACTGTGAAGCAATTCCACTGGGGCATGGTGGACCACTAATCTTCACACAGGGAGACAGCGGGATGTGCTGTGCTTTCAGGTCTGTGTTTCATTGTCCTCCTCTGTCCTTCTTATGGCCTCTCTTCAGAGCTCACACAGAGAAAAATTTAACCCTGTTATTATTCTCTTTCCACACTATAACTAGTAGGAGTGTGATAATGTCACATGATGTGATTATTTTTGGTGGTTGCTATACCGTAGCTATTTACAAAGGACTAAAGTGTAATAAGACTATAAATACTCACTGCATGACCTTAATGCTATCTTTCTGGTTTATGAAAGTCTTAATTTTCTCCTGTGATAATCTGCACAAATATAGCATGTGTAGCAGAATGGAAGTCAGAAACTTGTAGATGGGAGCTCTCATTTTTCCAAGTTCAGGAGAGAATTCAGCAAAAACATGTCAATAGGAAGCTTTTTGGAGCATGTGTCACTTTTGCAGAGAAACTAAGCTTATGCATGTAATTTCCATATTCTGATAGAATTCTCAACCAGGCTTTTAAAATTACAGTCCTAAAATCTGAAGTGATGTTTCGGCACTTCCAAATTCAAACCGAGCTTTGTGCATGCACTAAGCTATTTAGCAGGGTGCTGTGGCTGCATCATCCACACAGAGAGCAAACAGCCTCCTGCAGCCTTGCTGCCCTGCACTTTGTGTGTGTTTTGAACAGAACCCACTTTGTGACCCTGATGGAAAGGGGAGTTCAGCCCAGGAGATGCTCCAGTTCCATCATAGTCTCCAACACTGTCCTGCTGCAGCTGAGGAAGGATTCATGTCCCTACACACACCCCTGCAACTGCCCCAGTTGCACTTCAGAACAGTTATCCCCAACCCCCTCAGGAACTTACTTGTGCCTGCCTGTGCAGCACTACAGTGCACACAATGAAGTGTTCTGTCCCCAAGGACAATGGGTTTTGTGCAGAGCCCATTTTTCTGCCCATCTCCCACGATAAGCCATGAGCAGACCTGTGGGCAGGTCTCTTTCCGCTGTCCCATTCAGGCAAGGCAGGCGCTGCGTCAGGAGACCAGAGGCTCGGTGTTGGCAATTGCACGAGCAGTTAACTATGCTTAATATTTTGGATGTGATCTGCATGCATTTTATGTTTAAGTCAAAATGTAAGTATCTATTGGCCTTGCACTCTGAAATCTGTGCTGCTTATCAGCACACTGTTGCCTTAACTAGTGTCCTGCTGAGCAGACTGCCACAGCGCTTTGCTCTCCTCTATGGCACAAGTGCACATAACTCGGTGTTTGCTCCTGTTTCCCATACATGTCTCAAACGTGTTGCTGAGTTCACAGGCATCTCAACTTAGGTTTGGTTATAAATTCACTGTAAATGTGCAAGCAGATTAACTTCTACTCAGGAAAGTATCTAGAGCATTGGTTTGTGAGCAAGTGTGCGTGCAGCATTTTCGTTCCCTCAAGAGAAACGTGCGAGCGCGCAGCCAAGGTAAGAATAATTAAATCCTTTCTCTCTGCTCCCCTTTCAAAAGTTCTCCAGTGCTACTGCAGTGCCTACAAGGACAAAGCTGCTTTTGCTACAGAACATATCTAAATGGAAATAAAGATAGCTTCAAGTATATGTGCTGTGCCCCATATGCGAGCTCTGGTCAGAATAATAGCTTTAATACAATAGGGCATACTTTCTCAACAGCTCCTGCTATATTTTTGCTGGCCTGACAGGGATTCGAAACACTGTGAACAAATCCCTTTATCAAAAAAACACTATTCAAATGAAAATTGTAATTTAGACACAAAGTCTGTGATTTAAAATAATCCATGCAGGTTGTAACAGGAGTCTGTCCTTAATAAAACAATGATCTCAGTCTTATTTGTCACTGTTAACATGGTCTTGCAAAGTAAGAGCTGTCTCCAGAAGGTCTGGTTTAAGCAATAAAGCAGGATAAGGAGGTTCCTTATTTTACATACAATGAGTTTGTTTTATGGGAGAAAATTGTATTAAGCCTACATTTAAGCAGAAACTCAGCAGGAAGAGAGCACTGACAATAAGCATCACCCTCAATCAGCTAAGATTTGGGGGGGTTTAGTTTTTTTATTGTAAGATGTGGTGGCAAATCTGCTAGGACTAAAAATTTGCTGGTTTTGTAAAAACAAGCTCTTTTTTTTTTTTTTTTTTCCAGCTCCATCTCTGTGTTTTCAGGCTCTGGAGTGAATGGAGATGGTCCATTTGAAGCAGGAAGTCCTCTGATCGCTACTGTTGTAGTCCTGAACGGTATGTCATGACAATCATCAGGACAGGTGGGCTCAGCACTGGGCAGATCAGGAGTTCCCCTTCCCCAGGAGGCTGCTGCAGTGCTAGCTGACAACTTTGACTCTTGCAGGGATGATCTGGAGTTCTCTCATCTGATCACTGCCCCACAGAGCTACAACTGCTGAACCCTGGAAATAAATACAGCGATGTTGTGTGTGTGCCCCCTCCATTAGGTAATGTAAAGAAATCCAATCAATGGAATCTCCTTCTCTGGAGACATTCAAAACCCATCTGGATGCTTTCCTGTGCAATTTAGTCTAGGTGATCCTGCTCTGCCAGGGGGGTTGGACTAGATGATCTTTCCAGGTCCCTTCCAACTCCTAATAGTCTGTGACATGGTTGAGCAGTTTTGACACAGTTATATTGGTGGGAGGTTCTCCTGATCAACATCTACAGACTGAGCCCTTAATGCAGGTGTCCTCTTTGTGCTTAGAAAACTTCACAAGAAATCACTTCCAGTTGAAATACTGATAAAATATTTTTAGTAGATTAGAGTGATTTCAGGAGAGATAGGGATTTTGGCAGGATTTTTGAGACAGATTGTTTCAACACAGGTCCTGGTTTTTTACCACAGGTTTAGGCAAGGCACAGAGCAGGAGGTGAGGTCTGCACAGGTCTCCCCTGCTGCCAGCCACAGGCTATCCCCAGGAAAACACCATCCACTTGGATTTTCTTCTTATGAAGTGGTGTTGGTCAGGTGGCAAGGGTTTTCTTCACCCAAAAAAAGGGTTTGAAATAGCATCTCCCATGTTCAATAGGAGCCTGAGGCATGTAAGATTAGGATCTTTTTTTAAGCTGTTTTTTTCTAGTTAGCTTTCTCTCAGCAGGTTCCATGTTTGCCCATGTAAACAAATAAATGCTGTGCTCAAATTCAAACTCCCAAAGCTTGCATGAGGGAGAGAAGCAGCTCTTACTTCTGCATGAACCCTTGGTTCATACTCCTGCACCACTATGCTGACAGTTTGTCAGGATGATTCCCAGTTTATATGGAAGCTGGAGAACACCAGGAAAAAATCCTTTTGTTTTTGGAAATGCCAGGGGTGGGAAAGCTTTTAGAAATCATGGGGCATTTTTGTGACTAACAGATCAAGATCTAATACTTCTTAATCTGTGCTGTATGAGAATAAAAGGACACTATTTTGTAGATTAAAAAAATCTGGTGAATGGCATCTCTTTTTCGATGGCTCTGAGCACCAATCCAACACTGCCTTTCTTTAAGCTTTATCAGCATAGGTCTGTCACAGCGCTGCTGGGTTATACTATGACCAATATTGATTGTTCCAGGGCTACACAAAGTAGTAGCTGTTGTAAATGATTTTGATCGTTTCACTTCTCCACAGCATATACAAGTGCTATTATGAAGACTTTAGAACACCCCAAATAAATAGTTTTAATCAAAGGAACACGGGTGAGAGAGTCAACCCTGGTTATGTGTGTGTAGGCGTGAGCAGAAATCTTGCACCTGGTATGGGGAGGCTTGTGCATTCGTATCACCCAGCCCATCTGTTTATCAATATTATGATCGCTCTAGAAAAACTGCATTTTTAAACCCTTAGTTTTGATTTTCATAGTTTTGTCAGCAATTTATATATGATTGGCAGAACTTTGGATATAAAAGCTACTTCAAGCACAGAAACATTAGATCAGTCGTGGGATTTCATAGCTACTACAGTTGGATCCTTTTCACTTGCACCTAATGCTGAAACGCTGGGGGTTCCCATTTGCAATTTGTCTTTAAAACCTCTTGACTTCCACAGTATTTGCCTGCTTTGCTATCATTTTTTGCTAACCTGATATCACGTGTGGCCTTCACTGAGAGCATGCACACTGCAAGGTGCATAGAGATGAATCCTGTGTAGATGAGACAGGTGTCAATACCTGAGCTGCCTCTGCAGGGCAGGTGAGGGGTGCTGGCTCTTGGAGCTGGCTGGGCGCAGGAGTTGCATGCCTTACCCTCGACTCCCTGTGTGGAATAGCATGATTTAGTGGTGGCTTTTCCAAGTGATAGCAGAGGTTTGGTACTGCATGTCTGAGTACACCCTTAATTACATTACTCCTTCTCTGCTCACTTACCGGTATAGTGAAAATATTTTTTCATTTCAGTGATTGAAGTCTCTGTGACATCTAACCAGTGCCTCACACAATAAAACTGTCGGGCCTTTTATCTCTCCATTATTCCTTAAGCAATCTGATTCTCTATTTTTCATTTCATATGTACATTGGCTGAAAACCTTACCAATATTATGCTGTAAGTTTTATCTGGTTTATGAGGTGGATTGCTCCAGTGCCTTTCCAAATAATAGCGATTTCTTCTGCAGGTTCTTTACTTGAAGACTGAGAAGTCTTTGCGTATCCACAATTACCACCCGTTAATCCAAGAGTATAATCAATCTAACACCTTCATTGTGTTAGAAATGGTTTGGGTGTTTTCCATAATTTAATCTCATCTGCAGAATTTGAAATGCAGCTTTCAAGTCCATCAGTCATGTCATTTCTGTATATGGTGGTACAGTGGAAAAATTGAGTTCGAAAGTTCAGGCAGGTAACTTGTGGCTAAGCTCTTTTTGGGTTACATGCTGCTAATGCTTTCCACTCAGTCCTCCTCTCTAAAACCCTATTAGTTACATTTGATGCTTTGAAATTCGATTCTGCTAGATTTGGGTTTTTTCTCTTCTGGTAATTGTTTTTAACAACAGAGTCTCCTTCTGGCTGTCCTGGTAGTAGAAGAAATTAGGGTACCGGGGTCAACCAAAAACTTGGGTCAGCTGGAGTCTTTCAGTGAACTTCACTTCAGGTCTTGAAAAAGGGGTACAGAGGTAACTGAGGTGGCTCATCACCTGTCTTTTTGGGTAACAGCCAGGACTGAAGGAAGCCCGACAAAAACGGCTACCCACTCTCCCTCCAGTGTTGGGTGGATAGGTAGATGTACAGTATCTGACTTGTAGTGTTCGGGGCACTGGTATTCCTGCGTCCTACCATTCTGCCACCAAAATACCTACAGGCCAGTGAACCCAACAGTGTTCACTTGGAGATTTTGATAATTGGATTTTTGGGAAGTATTTAATGTAATAAAATAGTGCAAATCATCTCTCTTACTTTTTCTAATCTGAATTTTTCTTTATTTTTTTAAGGACTGCCTATACACTCTGCATGTGTTTGAGAAGAAAGTCTGTTCACACATTTGGATCAATGCTGTCCTTACATAGAACACCCTGAGCCCCTTTCATCTGCAGCCCTCTCACACCAGGTCCCTGCATGTGGACATCCACACCTTACTTGCCCTCTCTTCCTTGGCTTTAAAAAGGAAAGACCTATTGGTCAGATTGAAGCTTGGCTAAGATCACATAGCTTCAGCCAGAAAAGCGATGATATTCATGTTCTGTTCCCTGGGAGCAGCTGGGAATGCCTGTTTGAACAGAAAATACTGTCTGTACAAAAGCTGCCTCCTGCATGGGGTTGGCTGGGAGCTATTGCTGCTATCAAACGCTTGTGAGGCAAGGGGAGGGTGGGAAGGAAGGGGAGGCATGCTGCCTACTCATGGGCAACTGGTAGGGTGTCTGAGGGAGAGGTCTGGGGAAAAGGAAGAGAGGAAAGGAGACCCCTAAGCTCTTAAGGAGTTGAGCCTGTGTTTGACAGTAGAGAGATATAAAGTTTTGTCTCTGCACTCCCACTGATTTTGCTGAAGTTACTGGAACCTCTGAAGGACTCAGCTGGCTGCCCAAGCACAACTAATTGCAGGTTTCAAACCAGCTGATTATATTTGAAATTGTCTTTAAAATGGTTAATCCATTTTCTGAAAGCACATCATATTAGTAGAAATCTAGTATCTTTATTGAATCTATTTTTCATGTGATGCTGGGTTCAGAAGAGAGCTTGTTAAACTTCTGTTTGTACTGTTCATCCCATCAAGGTTGCTTATAATTGTTGCACAAGAAAAGGAAACATATCAAATGAAAAAATCTGTTTTATAGTTGGCAAATGCCTGTATTTTGTCTTTGTATGATGTGTTGTCATTCATCATCTAACCTTGGGGAAATCACGGGCACTCTAACAATGTAAGAGGCCAATAAAAAAGAAAATGATTTCAGTAAAGTTGTAGCTGGGGATATGTAAAAGAGAAATGCCCCTGGGTAATAAAAATTACCCATGCATAATGGCTGTGAATGTATCAAGCAGGCGTACTGTACACAGTGTGCTGCACCAGCTCGGCTACAGGATGTCCCTGCTCGCTGGGCTCCGGCTTACAAAGACATGGGAGAGTTAGGAGAACACGAGGTCAAGCCCAAAGCAAAGGACTGAGAAGCCAAGTACTTGGTAAGTGCTCGTGTGTCTTTACCTATCTCTTTCGCCTCTTTGTTAGAGCTGTCTCCTTTGATCTTGCCTCTCTCATTATTACTCTCCGCTATAGAATTTGGGCTCAGTTCCAAGGTCGAGGCCTGCTCCTGCTGAACATCTCCCATATCCTTCCCCCCGTTAGTCAGCCTGTCTCATTAGTGCCTGGCAGGCTTGCACTGTGCCGTAGCAATGGTGTTCCTCACTCTTTCTTCAGTGCACTGTAGGGGACTGTGTTTCTCTCCAGTTAGTTTGACACATTTTTTGCTGTTGTCCCCTTTGGGCTTGGCTGGCATTGCTTTAGGAAACTTCTTAATATACAGATCTTTAGTCTTCACTTTAGTTTTCTGAGGACCAAGCCCTGATCCATGCCTTAGCTGTGGCCTTAAATACTCTGAACGAGAGGGCAGTCTTGCAAGAAACTGCTTTTCTCAGCAAGTCCTGTTCTGACAGATTGTGATTTCAGCAAAGTGTGGCTTCTGGAGGTCTGAAGTTTACTGGATGTTTTCATTTTATGTTTTACGTTTTTGTTTATTGCACTTCCTAATCTTGCTGACTCTGAAGCTAGAGAGAAGAATACATCTAAGATTAGGGATAGGTCAATAAGTTATTAAGCTAGTGGGATTGTGTCCTTCCTCTCAGCTAGAAGTGACCACAAGGTGAGCATCTGACTGCCTTGGGCAATTGCCTGTCCTGTTTTCCCGACCAGCCAGCTCCTAATGAGCAAGAGTGATGTGCATAAAACGAGTCACTGTTGATAAGGAATTATTACAAACAAAGGAGTAGTTCTGCCAGCTAGTGCTGGGGATGGGGAAAGGTCTCTGAACTTTGACACTGAAGTTAGAAAAGTCTTCCAGAAGCAGTAAGTCAGTGCTCTCACAGAACATAAAGCTCTTTGCAGATAAACAAGTCCAGACACAATCCTTCCTCCTCTGTTACTGCACATTACCCCAGTGACTCTTTATTAATAGTAGTCTCCTTCTTTTCCATGTGACATTTTCCATTTGCAGTGACATAAAGGATTCACAGTGAAGTCCAGACCCTTCCCCACAGCAGCCACTGTGTTTACTGGCTCCCTGTCTCTTCGTTGTCGACTCCAGCAAATTTAAGCTTCTTGTGTAAGCCTGTCACAGCTACACTGTCTGTGTAGCCTGTCACAGCTCCTAGCGTGAGCAACTGTGAGTTTTCTCTTTGAATCAGACTGTTGCTGAATCAAGTCCTTTGTATCTCCTTTTTCTGATTTTAAAACGGTTTAGCTAATCCTGTTGGCACTAATTCTGAGCCAAGAAGCCGGATAACTGAATCCATGATGAGCTCCGTGCTGCTGTAGCTGGCTTCCTCCGGTACCGAGCTAGGTGGTTTAAAAATAGCCGTGGTACCAGTACGCTCCAGCACAGTCGTTTCTGTGCCTGGAGCAGAGAGATGCCCAAAGAGTCGAAATTAGTAACAACTTTGCTGATTTTATTCCAGCTGTGCCAGCTGTTTGTTTATGTAGATAGCCAACCAGCAAACACCCACAGAGTGGTTAACTCTGCAAATCTTCAGTATTTCCTAAACTACTGCTGACAAATTTCTGACGAGACCTTAATCTCTGTAAAATCTATTGGATGTTGTCAAAGCACCATTAGTCAGCCTGTCACTGGGCCCGCTTTGCGGTGTGACTCAGAGATTTGCTTTCCCATCCCTTCTGTGGAGAAGGGAAACTGGGAAAGCCTCACACAGCGAGGGAGCTGCGTGCAGCCCCGAGCTGCTGACAAGCTGGTGGATGGTATCAAAATGCCTCAAGATGTGATTTCAGAAAGAAGCCTGAGCCTGGAGAGGGTTCTCCTCCTCTCTTGTTTGTATCTTTGAAAACAAGTGAAAATTACCTTTTTTCAGTCTTGGGAAGGCAGCAAGTACTACTGATTTTCTGCCCTGTCTCCATACAGTGCAAAAGGGGAATCACAAAAGGGACATGGCACGGTTCAAACATGCAATTCGTAGGAAGTAAAGCAACACACAAAATCAGATCTGAAATTGACACTACTGTGTCATGTTTAATGCTGGAACTGTTCTGGTTTATACCTGCTTTATACCTCCTGATACTTGGTATAAACCCCTGAATAGATTGAGAAAGGAGCTGGAGGAGAGCAGGCTGCCTGCTACACCTTGACAGCATCCTGGGGTGATGCTGCTGCTGGCATCTCCCCAGTGCTGGAGCTTGGTAAGAAGCCATGTTATTTTCTGAAGCTGAATTCTTTATCTATGGCCATCGTGTGATGCCAGCTTTGACTAGAAGAGTTGTTGCTGTCAACAGTAATAGTAGCAAAAAAGTTACCACATCTTCTGAAAATCAAAACAAAACAAAACAAAAATATCACCTCTGCTGGCAGCACACAAAGCAAGGACACCAGGCAACAGTTCAAACAGAGCCCCTGCATACAAACAAACAAAGACGCCTGTCAGGGCTTGAGGGGGAAAAAATGGCACAGCTGTAGCACCACATTAGTGAAATTGTATGAGCCTTTTTATTTTCAAAGATGCAGACAGATGCCACCTGAAACACAGGATGCTTGGAAATACCACACACACACAATTAAACCACACACGTTCTTGGAGCTTCCTTTCTGAATCTTTTCAGTGCAAATCACATTAATGCTGCTAATGCTGATGGAAGCCAAGTGAAGCTGGTCTCAGAGTATTTTAAACTTGTACAGAACTACAGGATAGTTCAGCAGAATAGAGATTTTGAGATGGCAAATAACCATTTCTTAGAAATTACATCTATGTCTCTGACACTGAAGTTAAAACCAGACGATGATATTTGAATGCAGAAGTAGGCCACGGAGGGTGTGATTGTGGATATTTCTTCTGTTGCCCAAGTCAAATCTCATCAGGCCTAATTTTCATGCATACATCCAAGTCACTTCATGGATACGTGTGCCCAGCGTAACTTCTGCAGGGAGCCTGGCAGATGTGCACAGGGCGGACAGGTATGCGCTCTGGAAAGGAGGGCTGGGAGTCTCTGCAGTAAACCAAGTCTCACTCTCAGCAAGCTGGCAGTCTCTGAAAAATGCCTGTAAATATGACCCATTTTTAAAATAAATGTTAGTCAGTTGATTCATTAAAAGGCAAAGAGGCGTGTAACATCCTTAGTGCACTCTGTACTTCTGGCACAGTTTCCACTGCCCGGGAGAAAGGCTGTATTTTCTCTTTTGGGGAGAGAGCAGTTGTGTAAAATAGCCATTTATTACAGTTCAAAAGATAATTGAATTCCCTGATTCACAAGCTCTTGGTTTTTATCTCCTCTGTCCTCTGGCATGTTATTGCACAGCCCCCTCTGCTCCGTCCTCAGCCCCAGGTTAGAGCTTGCTCGTGGGAGTGGGCTTTGGACACTGGGTAGGGAGAGTGGTGGGACCGCACGAAAACAGTGCTGCAGGCACAGGACATAAGCTGTGATTAGATGATCTGATGGCCAGTTGCTTATCACTTTGGGTTTAAATTGAAGCCAGGAGCCAGCTGGGTTAAATTTCCAGTCGGATGCAACTGAGATTAGATGAGAGGAAGTTGTGTATCTCATCTTCTGCAGTTGGCGCTGAGGGCTAACCCTGGGGTCCTCGTGGAGCAGGAGCATGGTGACTTTTGGCCAAGAACAGCTGCACCACTGAGGTCACGATGGTAGGAGACGTGGCTCCATGGCAACCTTGCTGTCTCTCGTCCCTCTTTGACTGTTGCCACACAAGGGAACAGCACAAGAAAGGAAAAGCTGAAAAAGGTGTGGTTTCTGTCATTAGAGGGCAGTGTCAGAAGTAGGCCTTTTTCCTGGCAAGGAGGGCAGAGCAGTTTCAAGCAGAAAAGGGAAGCTTTGACCCTGCAAATCCTGAAGGAACTCAGTTCAGATAACTCTAATATGTCTGCATAATAGAAAGCAATTTCTTCACCATCAACAAAATACAGATCTTGCTAAAACAGTGGCTTAAAATTTTAATGCACGATCTTAGAGAGGAAAATACTTTCCATATAAACAGTAAATAATTAAAGAAGCTTTTCCTACCAAAAAAGTGGGAAATCTGACTTAAAATCGGTGAGAAGATATGAATCCTAATCTGCAAAACCCTGAAGGCATTAATCATTTTGAGAAAATATTTACATAAGCACATTATAAGCTTATTTAGGGATTTGTTATGCAAGGGGTGGTGAGTACAATATCCAGACAGTAATGAAAGAAAAGTTAAGATTTGTAAACATGTCCTATATTATAACTGTACAACATACTGCAAGGTAAGTTTGTGGTACCACAGGGAACTTGCATGAGAAGTGATGCTTCCCCACTGTACAACTGGTCATATGTTCAAATGCACAGGCTAGACAAACTTTTCTGTCACATGGTGCAAGAATTTAATCAGCTTCTTCCCATGCTTCAACTCCATAAGAAGGTGCAAAGCATCTTTGGTTTTGCCCTTCAACATTCAGGCAGCGTGTGTCTCCTCTTTGTAGAAAAAGGCTGTGCACTTGAAGGTGAGAAAAGCTGAGCCAATAAATCACCAGTAATGCCAAGTAATTTTCTTCTCAGATGTGTCCACAGTATCATTTGTAATGCTGTTGGGGTAACAGCTGCAGTGACACTTACTACATTCATGTCCTAAACTCAGTGTCATAAAATTTCACTCCAGTACTTTCTGTAAAACTACTTAGAATAAACAAAAAGGTCCCCTTGTCATGCTAACTAGTAACAGTTATGAAAACAAAAATGCAGGATAGTGGCTTGTCTCCTCTACCAGGCAGTTGACCATGACTGACCTGCACTCACGTTGCATGGTGCATTTTTTATGTACTACAAGGGCACACAACTCTTAGAAAAACAAAAGAGGAGTCATGGTGCTGGGCACTATGCAAAGGACAGACAGACAGGTGTCAACTGTGCCTTACGGCTGTGGGTTAGCAAAAAACCCCAATGTACAGCCCAGTGGACCAAAAGTCATTGGGAAGCCTCTCTCCTTTTATTGAAGCAAACCAGTATCTTGCAATATACAAAAATTGGGGTTGTTTTTTCAAGCTGACAGAGATATTAGAGAAACATTACAGAGATCATCACACTAATTCTTAAAAAAAACCCCTAACAAATGACCTCCCCCCACCATGCACACACACCCCCCTCAACCCCCCCCCAAATAAAAGGTCTTTCAAGCAGTTTTGGTAGTGCTGTTTTAATACATTTCTATAAGATAGCAGGTCCTGTGACACAAACTTGGAAATACAGATGCATAGGTTGATTTAAATGAAACAATGACAGTCTATACTAAGGAATTTTAAAAAAACCTCCAACAACCCCCCCCAAAAAATGATAACATTTTGTAAAGATCAATCAATAGCTGGAGAAGCTACTTTAGACTGTCTGGTCGTTGATGGGCACATTTTGACTACATTAGATTTTCTTACACTGAAATGGAGCTCAATGGGTAGAGTAATGAGGCAATCTAATGCTTTGCCTTTCTTGTCTTTTATAATAATTTAGTTCAAGCAGGCTTTGGGAAAATCACAGTTTTATTTCAAGATCCAAGAGATCAATACAGCAGTATACATTTAGTGCTTGAGGGAAAATTTACTCAAAATTGCTTCATGATGAAAATGCCAAAGGCAGATGCTTTTGTTCAATCTGTTACTTTGAAGGGACCTTGTAATCTTAATTCCAAGTTAAAGACTTGTGACCATTGTATCAAACAAAGGCAGCACATGTATCTTGCAGCAATGAAACACTAGGGATGTTTGCATAGTAATTCAATAAAAACCCCAGTATTAAAACATTTTAACACAGGAAACTGTATCATTACTTTGGACTAACAGCTGATTCTACAATGTGCAAAGTACTTCAATATACCTACAAAACACCCGCTGCTCTTTGCCTAGTCAGTGCTCTCCCATCCAAGGGAAGGTCACAGAGCATCTCAGCCAGCAATGTTCTAGCTTCCAAAAATTTTGGGTAATGATCAGCAGGAAAACAGATGAAGCTGAACTTAGAAAAATTTCTGTGCTGATAGATGAGCATCTGCCATTATTTCTGGTTTTGTGATGGCACATGTAATATGGAAGCTTTTTAGATATTTAGAAAAGCAGCTGAAACTTGCAGTAAAATCATATATCCAGGTAAGAATTTTCTAAGGAGGGCCTATGGTGACCTTAGTCACTCAGCATTAGACCCTGTTCCCCACTTCATGTCATGATGCTGGCAGCTCCAGATTTCTTAGTATGGTACCATGATCTCAGTGTGGCTCAGTGATCCCTCATGGCAGCTCCAGACGATTGGGTCTCTCACCAACTGCATTTCCCTAAGCAAGAGAGAAGCTCGAGCACTGTGCAGCAGTCAGAGAGAATTTAGCTCTTCTTCTGACACCCAACCTGGGCTGGAGGGCAGATGGGAGGAGTGATGCTTTGCTAGCACATGCTGTCAACACAGCTGCAGTGTCCTTCCTTTTCCCCCAGTTTGTCTTAGGACTGCACCTGCCCCTAGTAACTTTGAATTTTCATGTGCTGTACTGAAAAAACAGGGGAAAATATCTTTACCTGTATTCACAACAGTTATGTAACTTTCATATAATAAAAGGAAGGTCTATTAACCTAATGTTATTTCTTCTCAGCTAGGATAACAGAAGCTGTAAATGCACTCACCGATGGCACTGAACTCCTGAACAGCAGTATAAACACTTAGAACAGAGGGATGAACAGCAATGGAGAAGTACAGGTACCAATTTACCAATGCTGGTTTCTTGTCTAGGTGTAAAGTGACCAATTGTTACAGTAATACTTCTGCTAACATTTCCAAAGTTTTTTCTGCCAGGTAAATGATGTTTGTGTGAGAAAATTTGAGTTATTTTAAATCTACAATAAGAATCAAACAAGCTTCTTATACAATTAGTTACTTTTGGCTAAGGAGTACATAGCCTGAGGAGATACAGAAGGTCCTGTGTGGAGCAGGAGTATGAACTGCTTAGGAGCTGGGTGGAAATACACAGCTGAGTCTCTGAGATGAGGGAAAGGAAATTTTCCTAAGGACCCTCAGGGACCGTCTGCTGCCAGATGTAATTGAGAGAGACACTGGCTGGAGTCAGAGCAAGGCTGCAGTTACTGCCCCCTACCCGGTGCAAGGACACAACAGGCCAGGGGATACTTGTAAGTGCTTTTTTTTGCTTTGCTTTGTTTCACCTCATTCTGCCAAGTTGGAATTTTTCCTATTTAAGCTGCACATTGTTCTACTCAGTGTTTGAGTACGGGCTGAAGATTGAGAGCCCTTACCATGCTTCTTATGTGCCCACAAGGCAGATTTAAACCAGGGTTTTGACAAAATCTGGGCAGTGCAGAATCCCATCACACGTTGCAGTGATGTGTCTCATACACCCAGACTGCTAGTGGGGATTTTGAAGATACCAAAAGTGCAAACTCAGGCCTCCAACATGAGAGAGAACATTCTTGACCACAGAGAGAAGTCCCACTGGGAGATATGTGACAGTAATGGTCAGTCAGACCTTGGCTTAGAGAAAAATGCTACTCCTGGACCATCCCAGTTGCAGAATCAAACACAGTGCAGAAAGAATCACAATTATCTATGTGTGCAATAAAGCTGGTCTTGCTCCCAGTATCATTCCTGTGACTGACCTTTCAACTGGCTGCCAGTATAGCCACCTTGCAAATGAGTTTAATTTGTTCATAGTGCAGAAGTGTCGTTCTTTCAAATCCTGAGACAGGAGAACAGGGTATTTTAGGCAGAAAATAACGTAAACCAGGTTTGGTTTTTTTTTTTCCTAAGGAATGGAGTCTTATTTTCTGCTAAAATGATGCAATCCATGTAATACTTGTAAATCTCAGTGATTGCTTTCTGAAGGAGGGTAAAAGGACCAAGGGGAAGAGATGAGGAAATTAAAATAAACAGGACAAAGAGACACAGAAACCCCATTTTAGAGGGCAGATAGTACAATGCAGGACACTTTTCCTCTAAGTGTATGGGTAGGCAAGAGGAGCTGGGAAGGATGAATGCCTGAAGTCACTCATGTTAGGATTTGGAAAAGTGCTTTGAAGGCTTTAGTCTTTTCTCTCTACTCCTGGCAGGAGAAAGAAAGGCGAAGCGAGCTTCCCTGCTTCCTGCCACTAATTCTGCTTGAGTCTAAGCAGAAGGGACTGAAAGCAGTAAACTATTTTGTTCCAGTTTACATTAAAAAACTTTCTCAGTCTCCATAAACTGAAGGGAATTTCCTTGAAATTCAACAGCTTAACAATTATAATATCTAAAATTGGGCTTTATCCATTAATCTGGTGCCAAAAATAAGCATGTTGTCAAATAGGCAGTCTGTGAAAGAAGCTTCTGATTCTTTCATTATGTATTTTGTAGTAAAGGTCTGTAAGCCTTGGGCATAAAAACATAAAGAGCTGGAGGATGACTACTTGACTTTTCTGGTTGGTTTTTTTTTAAATTTACACACCCCTCTCCAGACTTTGTGAAATCAATCTTTCCCTGTGATTGCCCTGCAGCTTTCACACAACACTTCAGAGCCAGCTGTGCATAAGTAGCTGCCGTTTTCTTCCAACTTCCAGTGGACAATTTGGCCAGTCACAAAAGGGTTTCAATCATGCATGTTTCTAAATAACAGTGCCCTGATTTGCTGTAACAAACATTAACTTCAAGCTCCACGTATTTTATGACCTTCCTCCTGCCTGCTCTTCTCACTGCACTCTTTTTTCCCAAGCGCTCAGGTAGGAGGAGACCCTCCAGGTACATACTTCACAGTATCACAATACTTCCTTTTCAGATCAGTGCCAGAACAACAGAGAAGTGGTATTGCTCAGCAGCAGCAGAGCAAGAACTCCTGCTTTCCTTCCAGGGAGGAAGGGCAGTGGTACCTGAGACGAGCTGCCGCTCAGAGCAGTACTTAGCACGGTTTTATTGAGGCACAGAGCAGCTGAACAATGTATTCAGGTCACACAGCAGAGCTCCAATCTCTCATTCTTTATCTGGTATTTCATCCTTCTGGGTATTTTCTTTTGCTGCTGTATGGCAGTTACAGGCCAGGTGAACCTCGGCCTATGAATTGTCGGTTTGTTCAGGGAACTTTTAATTTTGAGGAAGAACAAGCCAACTCGAGGTCTGAAGAAATCCACATGCAATAGGAACAAAACTCAGCAGCGTGAGGCGAGTCCAAGGACTGGTGTTGGCTGCAGTGGACCACGCCTGAAGGCTGTTGGTAAACTCCTGTTCAGTTTGGAAATGCAAGTGGAAGGCATGTCTGACAGGGGTTACAGCACCACCGCACACTGAGTGCTTCTGTCGAGCAACCCTTTATTTCGGGGAGCTCTGCTGCAAGACGGCAGTTCCTGTTAAAGGCTGTATTTCCACTCTGAGCTCCGAGGAATCAGACTGTTTCTTCTAAAACAGGCCAGTACGCGGGCTCGTGGCCCCGGCATCCCCGGCCCGTGTGGGGCGCAGCTGCAGCGCACTCCCAGTGATGGCCAGCCGGGGGGCTGAGCAGCTCCAGTGCCGGCCGGGCCTTCCCCCCCCCCCCGCCCCAGACCTGTCTAACAGCCTGGGGAGAGGGGCAGGCTGCGGGGAGCTGACGCGTTGGGCCCGCAAGCGGCGTGGGGAGCGCGGAAACCCAGCGTAGGCCGCGACCCCGGCTCTCCTCACAGCGCCGCCAGCTCCTCCCGCCCCGCCCGCCATCGGCTCCACACGCTGAGGCGGTGCCGCCGCGCCCCTCCGCAGCGGCCTGGCCCGCCCGGCCCCGCCGTCACATGACAGGCGAAGTCCAGCGAGGCAACATGGCTGCGGCGCAGGGGTAAGCATCGCTCCTCGGCCGCGGCACCGCCGCCGCTCCCCAGGGACCCGCCGGCCTTGCGGCGAGTCCGCGCGTCTTCCCGGTTCCCTGCCCCGGCCCCTCTTCCCATGCGCGGCCCGTATAGCAGGGGCGGCCCAGCTCTGCGCGGCGGCGGGGTCCGCCTCGGTGGGTCGGGGGTGCCGGAGGGCGGCGGGTGCCCCGGGGCGGCAGGCTGATGCCTGCGGCCTGCAGGGGAGGCCGGGCTCCTGCCCCGAGAGCGGGATTTGAGTGGGGCGGCGGGAGCTGCGGAGGGTCCCGCGGGCACCCGGCGGCCTCCGCTGGGTCGGCTTGGCAGTGCCTCCTGCCCTGAAGCGTGAGGTTTGGCAAATCAGGATAGAAGTGGCTGTGGATTACTTGGCGCAAGGTCTCTGACGTGCTTTATGGCCAAATTCAGCCGCTTCTTCCAGAGCTCGAAGCGATGCCCTTAAATACGTCAAAACGAGGGGGAAACTTTTCATAGTCCCCAAAAAGAGGTCATGCCAGGACTTGGCTCTGGCTCTTTTGCCTTTGGGTGATGTTCACTCCCCTGTGAGGTCTTCACCGGCCCCTGGTTTCCCCCAGCAGTGACTGGGTGTTCCTGCGCAGGGACCAGCCTTGTTGAGAGCGAGGTGGGGCTGAGGTAGGTAGGTAGATAGGGCATCGCCCAGGGCTGGGACTTTGGGTTGTTGACTTAGTTGGAAGCACTGAGTTCCCCATGGTGAAAACATCCAGTTTACACCTTAAACAGCAGCAACAGCAGCTCTTTCCCATGTATTACTTATTTGCCTTGTGCTGCTGTTGGTATAGGCCTCTTACACTTTGCGTATTTCATGTGGAAATAGAATTAAAACTTGGCTGCACTTCAAGCTGATGTTGATGACTTGCTCAAACAAATAAATAAGGTCCAATCAACAAATGGATGATAACTTAGTGAAAATTACATTCAGTGGTTTCTCAGCTTCATTGAAATCTGGATCCTGTCTGCGTACCCTCAGTAGAACAGAGTCCACAAACGTCCTTCTTTAAAAAAAAGACCAGAAGTAAAATAGGGTTCTTGGTTACCTGTGTATTCTGGTGGCTGCATCAAAACAAACCCAAAATGTTCTATGGATCGTGCATAAAACATAAAACTTCTGAAAGAAGTTTTGAAAACTCAGCAGTTCCAGGCAAAAGAAAAATATTCTTAAAGAAACAGACGTAGTTTAATGTTTCTAGCTACATTTCACTTCCAGTATAATAAAAGTCTTGTGAAGGCTTAGGAGTAAGTGATCGTAAAAAGCTGTATGTGACAGCCAGCAGCAAACCTGTCAGCCGCTATGGATGGCCTTTACCAGCCTGAGTAGTGGCTGAATGCTGGTACCAGACTAGTGAAAACAGGGAAGCTGGGCTTCACTGTCCTGTCTTGGTCTTGCAAGTAGCCATTTTGGCACTGACTAATGCTTATGTGCATTAGCTTGCACAGCTTCAAAGAGGTGTGTACCACAAAGCAGTACTTGTATTAAATATACTTAATTATCAAATATATGATTACATTAGAGTTGAGTTTGTGGCTGGAGACACCAGAGTTCTTGCATTAAGAGATGAAACAGACTTTGAAGGACCAGCCAATGTATCATACTAACTACGTTCTGGTACTTGTATGTCTTGTGTAGTGCAAACTGGGTGGGTGATTAGAGATCACAGGCCAAAATCCAAATATTGTAACTCTCCTTCTAGAAGGAGTTTGTGGTAGTATTGTTAGGTGGCAAATAACAGAGAGTTTCATGTTGATGTCCCTACACATATATTTGCAGGGTTGATACATGTGAGGCAATCATGTGCTTGTACATGCAGGTGGCATTAGTGATGAATTCTTACATTTAAAACTGGTAAAGAGAGGGCTAATAATAATCGTGGCATAGCCAGGACTGCATAGGCACAGGAGTTTGTAACAGTTGGGCTAGAAGGATGGAGTGGGGGAGAAAAAGACAGAAAGACAAGGCCAGTGGTAACCTACTTACTGCCCTGTATTTCTTAGTAACAGAGCAATGGTGACAAAGCCAGTCCTCTATGTGAAGACTTCTATTGTGATCTTGAGTACTGTGAGTGTTATCTTCCCAAATCATTACTTGCAGTAGGAACCCAGGTGTAGGGCCCTGCTCTTTTTTTTAAGACTTAAATTCCTGTGTCGGGGCCAGTCCCTGAAAAGAGCTCTCTGCCTACGTTGTGGAAAGCTGGTGCTGGGGTCATGCATCCAGAGCCACCCAACCTCTGCAGGCAAAACAGCAGCTGTGGGTGTCTTGCTGTGTTGTTCATCCATCTGTGGAGGTGCTGTCGGTTTGGGATATGATTGCTTGCAGGAGAGAAGAGAGAATGGAGACTGTTGAGGAAGAAAACTTGGCTCTAAGTTCAGTCCTCTCTGCAATCTAGCTGTTTTTCTCTGCAGAATTTAAATTGTGAAAGTAAGTCTGTTTCCTGGCAAGCTTGTGCAGTCCAAAGCATGAATTCACATGAGTGCTCAGCAGAGAACTTGAGGAACCAGGCAGTATTTGCAAGAACACTTGGCCCAGCCCTCCTGTGTCCTGCAGCTCTTGCTGTGGTGTCCAGTGTGCCCAGCTGCTGTGACTTAGAGCAGCCTTCAAATAGAGATCAAGGCCATGCCTGTGAAAGAAATGTACAAGTCTCAAGCAACAGTACAGAGCCAAATTCTACTGTTGATGAATATTGTGTCATCAAATTCAAGCAGGGAAAGTAGGATATATGAGGAAGAATACAGTTTTGCCTTGGGCTTAGATAAAATAAGCGAAAGCACCATCGTTTTGCATCAGAATGCATTTCAACACCAGTGTAAAAATCCCAGTAAAAGATACTTAAAGGGGCTTGATGAGAGTACCAGTAGGAATTGCTGCTTGACACCATTATTTCTCCTTGAATCTCATTTTGGTTGTCAAAGGTTTTAAGTGCAATAAAAGCATTAATGGTAAACTTAATGTAGATGAAAATGTGCATTTGTAGCAGCTTCGTATGAGCTTCAGATTGTAGGAACAGGCCTGGAGAAAGAGGGATGTCAGGGTACATTTTTGCCCTAAAATTACAGAAAAATTTTACCCCTTGTGAAGAGGGTAAAATTGTAACAAAGGTGCCTTTTTTCCTTCCTTTGAAGGAAAACATAAGACAGGTTGTGTTACAACCTCTGCTTTTTTGCTTTTTTTTATCAGCAGATACAAAGATCTGAGAGCAACCTATGGCATAAGGGTATCTGATGATGTGCTCTCTTCTCTTTCATACTTGCAATAAGGTGAGCGTATGATTTCCAGACCCCTGCATGGAGTTTCTCCACTGGGTGATCTTGCCTGGATAATAATATTTTCAACCTTTTGTGCATTGCTGAGTTGCTGAGCCAGGGCTTTGCACCTGAAAAGCCTTACCCATATTTAGTTTAAGGTTCAGTATCTCATTTAAGCTTTCAAGTAGCTTTTGCTGGGATTGTATGATCTTGCTTCATTCTTCCTAGAGGCGTAGGTACCCCAGAATGAAAGCTTATGCTGTGCTTCCACGCTATGCTGACGTGCCACAATAGGTAGTCTGCAGTCTTTGTAATGATCCCCTGCCATGGTGCTGGTTTATCAGGTATGTGGGGGAAGTAATAAAACTAAACACATTTGGGGTTTATGCACCATCAGCTGAACTAGGCAGGTAGTTTGAGAATTGGATTAGCAAGAGCAGTCTTTCACCTAAAATTACTTATGCTGTTATATCCAGTAGTTATAAACAAGTGAAATAAAATATTTTATTAGCCCGTTAATGCTGTGTCTGCAGTGAGAAATTATAGGGTTTACATTTCTGATGCTGATAAACTCTTTCAGGAGGTTATTTTGTGCAGCTATAAATCAAAGGTTGCCTTTCAGATTGCATATGAAAACTATATAATAATTAAGATGTGGAACTCTGCTTCTCTAAGGTTAAGTCCCATGGTGGTTCATTTCTTGTCAGTTTGATATAGTAACAATTTAACTGCACTTTTCTGTCATATCCTCTGGAAGTATATCTGATAAAAAAATGACCAGCCAGACAGTCAGTCTTCGATAAGCTGTGAGAAACTAGGGTGGCAGGACAATCTGAACTTCAGTGATAGGATTTTATTGATAAAACAGTATTCATCTGTAATATTTGGGCTCAAAGGTACATCTTTACTGTATTAAGCATAATAAAAAAGGGGGGGGGGAGGAGAGAAGAAAGAAGGAGTGCTCTCAGATTGTTCTTACCTGATTTAAAAAAAAAAAAATCCCACAAGGAGCTACTGTGCTTCTACTGGTAAAGCTCCAAAAGTGCAGGTATGGACCTATAACAGGTGTGAATGAATCAGCAATATATTCTTGTAACACTTTAAACACCTTATATTACTTGATAAACAGTTTCTTTTAAGGCTGTTTTTCTACTTCTAAACTATATTCTCCCAGTTGCAGCTCTGTTGAGTATAATCTTGTAGAAACTTTCTGAGCTGTCTCAGCACGTTTGTGCTGCCTTGCTGAAGCTGCTTGCATTCATGCAAGAGTAAACATACATACATAGAAAGAAATTTCCTGATACTGTGTATGGGAAATGCTGTTTTCCTGTGTCTACTATCTCTAATCTTTTCTCCAGTCCCTCTTTTCAGCTACTGTACATTTCCCAGAAGGACTTGCTGAGGTTGCCAGACTTAGTGTAACATTCCTCTCCTGTTTTCAGTAACTCAGAACTAATTTTCCTCTCTCCTGTTTTGCCTTTACTCAGCCAATCTAGGCTCCTGTTGCTTTCTGAGTTTATTTTTTGTGTTGCTTTACCTAAGGGAATGTAACAAGTGACATCCTGTGGGCCATTGCTGCATCCAGCCCTGTCTCCTGTTGCCATCTTTTTCCCTCTGTACTCACATGAGCAATATTTGATTGCTGCTCAATAGCAATGCTTTTATACAGCATCTCTTCCCCTTGAGTGATCAGTGTCTTGTTTGTAGAGTTGAACTAAACTTACTCCCATGTTCTAGACTAAAGTCTAGACAAATGCTCTGTGTGACCACTGTCTTTGTCTTCCATTAATTTCTAGACCCTCCTTTTGGCTGGGGAACGAGACCTTGAAAGTGCCTGTAGCACTTTTTGCCTTGAATAGAAGACGGCTGTGTGATCGCCTGAGACAGCATAAGGATGTCCAGAAGAATTCAGTTGTTCTGCTGCAAGGTGGAGAAGAAACCCAGAGATACTGTACTGATACTGGGATTGTGTTTCGCCAGGTAAGAGCTGAGTCCAAACTTCAGATCAAATTAAGAAATTGTCTCTTCAACTGCATGCATTTTTAAATGGTTTTTAGTTTTTATTTCCTTTTCTTTTACCTGTATATTGCCTTGCTTCACTTAAATAAATTGTCCTTTTGATAACATTGCCTCTTCAGCTTTAACTTACTCTCAGTGCTGACTGTAATATTAAAGACAGTGGTGGAATATTTCTGTTTTCCTTCAGTTGTGTCTGTGACCCAAAAAATAACCTTCTTTCTGTAGGGTAATATGTGACAGTGGACCTAAACTGAATTAATTAATTAATAGAAAAGCGTATTTCAAGTTTTTAGTAATACTGTATTCCAGAAAGCAGGATGTATTTTAGAATTTAGAACATGTGTATTCTCAAGTAGACTCTTATGTACCCCCGTGTTCTGTCACAGATAGAACTTAATACCTTGTTAATGTCATGTGGAACACAGTCTTTGGGAAAGTTGGTGTAACACAACTCTGATAATGCATACTTCTGCAAAGCTGTGTGCTTTGCATGGCTGATACAGTACTTTGTTTTGTGAATTTAATTGAGCTGTTGTATGTTATGAAGAAACAAAACTAATTCTAATCTAGATGGCGCATATCTTAATGTAGTTATTGATCTGGCTTTAGAGCAGACGTACCTTTCAGGGTATTGGCGCATATGTTTGTCCTTAGCAAGATTCATCTCTGTATTGTTAGGTGTTTTGGTTTTTGCTTGCTTATTCTTAAAACAGTTCTTGCCTAAAGGCTCTTCTTAGTGCAGCTTCATCTTCTCTGGGGGAGGTTGAGTCTTCACTTCAGCACTCTGCCATCACAACCCAATGAACTGGCACTCTGCTTTTCCTTGTCTCATGTGGCATTGTTGTTTCTTCTTGATACTGCATTCTCTGATTCTAGATTGGAAGAATCTGTTTTATTGTGTGGTGTGTATTTATTGTGCTGAGTAGACCTGTTTCTTATGGTAGCGTATTAATCTCTGATCCTTTCCAGTTGCCAACAGAGGGATTTGTGTTGTTGAAACCTAAAACTAATCAGTCTGAAATACGTTTTGTCTTAACCTAGGAATCTTACTTTCACTGGACTTTTGGAGTAACTGAAGCAGGCTGCTTTGGAGCAGTAGATGTTGATACTGGAAGATCCATGCTTTTTGTTCCAAAACTCCCTGAAAGCTATGCAGTTTGGATGGGAAAGTAAGACATCTCTTTTAACCGTGCTCGTTGTATTTCAGTACTTAATGTAACAGTCTGCAGAGCTGGAATGCCATGCCATTTTAATCAGATTCCACCAAATCATTTGGTGTTAAGTGTACTGATACATACATATGACAATACAAAATGTGATCAGTTGGCATTGATCATGTGATATCGAGTGATCCATTGCCATTTGATAGAGAGTGCCTTTGGCATTGGAAGCCATGGATCTTATGGAATCTATGAAAGGAAGCTGCTCTGTAAAGAAAAGAAGCCTTATGTTAAGACCAAACAATTTATATAGTAAAGCACGCTTTTTCAAGTTGCTTTTCTAGTTTGCAGCCCCCTTAGCTAATGAAGCTGTTGAATGGCAGAAGGTAATTTAGCCTCTTTGATACTTTTTTTTATATGAATTGACAGACTGGGGAATGTGATTTTAATTGTATTCTGTGAGTATGCCATAAACATATCTTTCTATCCACATTGGTAGTAAATATTGCTCAGTGCCATAGTAGTAGAGGAATTGATTTATTTATGTGTTCATTTCTTTTCTCAGTCTTAAATGTATTTATACCCTCTAACAAACTGTAAATTTTTTTGTTGTCTACATTGTCTCAGAACATTGGATTAGTTCTAATTTAGCATTTTGAGCTCAGGTTGCTTCGCTTCTAATTGAAGCTATCACTTATATTTTAATGCTAATTTTGGGAAAAGGAAAACAATCACAACCAATCCCATATGCTGAACTGTGCCAGACCATATGGTAGGGCATGGCTGCCTGTCTTCTCAAAGAGTTTATATGAATATCACTGTCTTAGACCTGTCTGGGAGCTGAAATTGTTTGTGATAGCATAAAAATGTGAATACTGCTATGTGAAATCTTTTAGCTGAGTGCTGCACCTGCCTGTGAGGGTAGGTCCTGTTTAACCCCCATGTGTACTCTCTAAAGTCTGTTCCCTCGTGGTGCTTGTTCCCGCTTACAGACAAAGCTTTTTCCTCCCCTTAGGTTCTCTGCTGCTCGTTCAGATCAGCAGTTTCATACCCACGCTGCTTGTGCCTCATCAGAAAAGGCTTAACAATATTATTGAAATTTCACTGTCTTATTTTGCATTTTCAAACAAAATATTGTGGTGTTTTTAAATGGTGACCTCTTTGATTTGTTTGTGCAGCACTCATTATTGGTTCATTTACAGAGTTACAAGTCTGGTTAAAAGCAGTTTATTGTCATTGTGTCTTCTTGCAGAGAATAACAAATTGTCTTTATCACAGCACCCTTGTTTTCTAATTTCTCCTCCTCACCATTCCTGAATCCCTCTGTCTGAGTCTTTGTTTTCTCTTCTGTCAGCTGTGGTCATGTACTTTTTCTGCTTGTCAAAAGGAGGATGGATGAATAACTCATTTGTGAGTCAGTAGCGGTTCTGCTTCGTAAGTTGGTTGGCAGGGGGTACTGCACACAGCTAGGGATTGTGTTCCTTCCTAGAAGACTCAATTTTAAGTCAAAATTAGTACTGAAAGAAAAACATAAATAAGTTTACCTTCCATCCACTGCTACTTTCTACTGTAGTTGGTCTTGGAAGTGCTTGTTGCATGTGCATTTATTTAACATCAGTGAAGCACAAATTAATTCAATGCCTTGTATGATATTTGTGAGGCTGATATTTTACAGAGGTCTACAGCTGGTCTTCTAGTTCATAGCACAGGGTGCAGTTGCTTTGCCTGGTTTGTTTTCTATTTAAGACAGATGTGGGAATGTGGTATGTGAATTAAGACAGAAGTGCATAGATTCTCTTAAAATTAATGCAGAAGGCTCTTTACTGTTACTTTACTACTGTATTACTACATGCATTGTTTGATGTACTGTTGTGTGTTCATTTCTGAGGGACATTAGGTGATGTGGCAATCCCAAAACTTAACCTTTTTGCCTTAAGCATTGCAAAAGAGGGGTTTCTTGGCTTCTTTCAAATTGCAGTTGCAGTTTGGCCAAAGCCAGTGAAGTGTCTGAGAGCATTTGCTTGGAAAGCAGCAGACTATTAGTTTACAAATGAGACCATAAACACTGTAATTATTTTAGGCTCACCAACTGCACTTGTTTTTACGGACAGTTTTGCATTCTGAGGTGGTGCCTGGGGACTATGAAGAACAGGGTAACACAGAGATGGTGAAGGCACTGCCCTGGCCTGTGGTCTGCCCAGGACCCAGTGCTACATAGTACCAGTGGTAAGGGTGACTACCACTTCTTTGCAAGTGTTACAAATCTTCTAGGACGTCTTGCTGAATGTGTATCCTCTCAAGATTTGTAAATAGCTGTAAGGAGTCCTTAAGCCAGAATAACCTCTGCAGTTTTAAAAGAGAGAAATGATTTAACTTAACTTACAGTTCAGACTGTGGCCATTCTCCAAAATAACCACAACTTCTTAAGGTGTCAATGGCAGAAGTGTTACAAGGGTATGCATAGGACTGATGGTCCTGCTTTCATGTTGGGAAGGGACTGCAACAACTCTCAAGTGTGCTTTTAAATTATGTGAGCATTTATCCAAGTGTTGGACTAGCCCATTTCTTAGTTGCTGGCTGGGAAAATCTCTGAGAAAGAGAACCACTTTGCCTTGCTCTTGATCTGTACCTCTGCCCCCCGCCCCTCCTGTGGTTTGTAAGGCAGAAACAAAGACTTACAGGATGGCATAGAGGCTAGGCTTTTGCAGTCCAAGTATTTTTCTGTTCTTACTTTCAGAGAAAGTGTTTAAGAAATGAATCTGGTAATGTAAGATTGCAAAGGCTTCAGAAGTGGTGTAAATGCCTGTTTCTCCACGTGGCCTTACCTAGTCAAGTTTGTGTAGCAAAACTGCTCGCAGTCCTTTCTATTCCTAGGAAGCACTAAGTTGGTATGACTGCATGTCTTGCACAGAGACTTCAATTTCACTAATTAATGCTGCACCTGCCATTTACCTCCTTAATTATAAATGACAGAACTAGTCAGTGTGCTGATTAAAGATATTTCATAAAGTAAAACATACTGTACAGCAGCTGCTTTATGTGGAGCGGATGCCAAAATAACTTAATTGCCTTGCCATGTAAAGAGTGTTTTTAATGGAAAACAAAAATATTTAACGCTTTCATGCTCTAACTTTAGAAATACATATTAAATGGGACAGAGCAATATTTATGTGCAATTTCCTGTGTTTGCTTTGAAGCCCTGCTGGCTGATTGGTAAGTATAACAACATTAATCTAGCATTGCATCCACTGCAAGTAATGTTCTTCCATGAAGTTCATTGGACGCTATTGCAAAGCTGAACTTTGGCGTGGCACTTTGTAAAATGTTTCATTGTGCTTTATTACAGCTCCAAATGTTAATAATTTCTCAGTAACCTAATGAGGAAGCTTCTTAAATACTGTCATCATTTTCTAAGTAGGTTACAAGTAAAATCAACCTTTGGTTTTAGTGATTAAAGTTGACCGAGCAAATCTGAGTAGTTTTACTGCTTTTGGAAAAAAGTGCAGAAGTATGTGGTGGTTTTGTTGTGGGTTTTTTGTGTTTGTTTGGTTTTGCTTGTTTGCTACTTTTTCTCAAATGGTTTTGTGGAAAAGAAAAAAAAAAAAAGAAGAAAAGAGTCTTTATATTTGGAGTAATTAAGTATTAGATTGTGTACAGTGTAGTATGTTTATCTGACTAATCATAGTGTCTGAGATAGGTACATTAACTAGTTGTAGGTTTGGCTAGAAGAAGGCAGGGTCTGTAGTAAGCACATTCTTTACGAGCTGAAATTGGAGACAGCTCCAGTAGCGGGATGCATGTGCATCCTGTAGGAGACAAACTTTAAATCAATTTAATTCCTCTTTTTGATGCAGATTGTGCAGGAATTAAGTACATTTTGTAGATGAGTTTTATTGATGATGTACTTACACATTGTCTTCTCTGGAGCTGTGTATTCAGATAGAGTGCTCTAGAAGGCTCTTTGGTTTTATCTTCTGAACTGATCTGCCATGACATCTACTGGTATTTTTCTTCTTTTAAAATAAAATGTGTTTTAATGTTTTCTTTTTCCATGTCTGTCAGTTTGATCTCTTCCCACCATTTGTCCCTTCTTCCTACCCACTGAATATTTTGCTGTTTAAAAAAAAATGCAGTTTTTAATCACTTTAGGTCATCTCATTACTGTTTTGTACCAACTGGCAATTGCAATTTATCTGCAAAGTTTGTTACCACCTGCAAATGCCATCTGTGGATCTCATGAACATACTCAGTTCTGCTTCTGTCTCTGAATAGCATCAGAAGTAATTTTGGTCTTTGCAGTATCCTACTAATCAAGATTTGCAGTCCATTACTGTTTATCACTTTTAACTTCTGAGAACATCAGTCTAAACTGATACAGCACTTTTCAGTGTGGCACTTGGAGGGTTTCCCAGCCCTTGAAAAGCTCATCTTTTTATCTGTTTGTTTATTTTTATTTTCTGCTTTAGTCCTTCCTTTCACTTTTTCTTGTGACTAATTGTTGGGTTTCAGGTCACATTGTAGTGTTCCTGTCCAAGCCAATTTGAGTTGCTTTTGGACAGTAAGAGTCTTGAGAGATTTTTATCAAATATTTTACTATTATTCAGATAGTACATCTGTCACTTTGCCCTTCATCCCATCCTTTCAAAACTGTATAATAAAGCTGGTTGCTTTCGATTGATGAGACTTATTTGTGCAATTCCCCCTGCTGCTTATTTTCTGTGGTTCCAGTTTTCTCCATGGTAGAGTGATTTCCATTTCCTGTTTCCCATTTATTTATTATGGTATTTGTGGATAAAAATTACTTTTAGAGAATAATTAGTGTCTGAATTGCTCTTGCCACTTTACTGATGATTGTTTTTCTCTAAACAGTGCTGCTTGAATGCTCTGGCTTCTTAAATGATCAGTTCAGTCATTGTCCCAGTATCCTAATTGTCCATGAACCTTGCTGGTACAGATGAACCTATATCGTTTCTATCACTTCACTAACTAGTTTTATAGAGCTTTGTTTTCTAGCTGCTTAGATTTCTTTGTATTTCTTACTGATAATGTTTGGAATAATAATAGCAATTTATAGTATTTATACTATTTATAGTTCTAGTAATTTATACCAGTCCATTGATTTGCAGTTTCTATCAGCACACACGTTTAACTAGGTGCACAGTTTGGCAATTTAGTATGTGTCCATGTGCTGCTTTTTTCTTTCCTCTTTCTGATTCAAGTGCATTGAGAAGTAGAACCAACACTAAGTAAATGTGCTTAATGACTCTGCACCAGAGTTTTTAATATCCTCATGTGCCTTCAAACCACAGCATGGGAAAGGACATTGTGTATACATGTGTTTTGTGCCTGTGGTATGAGGGGAGGATGTTGGTAGCCCTCACTGGGCATTTCTTATTTTATACTTTATTTAATGTACGAGCAGGAGTATCGAGTTCAGTGATATAAACTCCTGATAATGTTTTGCAATATCAGAGAATCCAGGTTTTCTTTTGATCAGGCATGCCATGTGCCTTTCCTTCAAGGACTCAGCTGCTGCTGGTCGGAAGGTAAGCTGCAGCAGAAGAAATGCCCGTGGGGATTTTCCAGCAGTGCTCTGACAAGGCTCTGCACCTCCACGCTGCCTTCACCTCTGCAGCTGCCCGGTCTGAGCGCACAGCACTCTGTTTCTTGTCGGCCTGGATTTGAGAAGGCACTTCAGTGGAAAACCCTCCAGTGAAATACCTACAGTGGTGCCTCTATTCTTGCCCTTCTGAAATTCCATGTTCTCAACTCTTGATGTTAACTGTTTTCTTAAGGTTTTTTTTATTCCCCATGACCTGTCTGTACACTCAGGAAGGTCTCTCTGCAAGGCTGTTTTTTCTTTGAGAAACATGCAAAGAAGAAAAAACAAACCTATCTGTTATATTGAAACAGGGTAGGGAAAAGTACCATCAGTATTGATGCTTCTTAAGACCTAAATGTGAGTGAAAACCAGGCAGATTGTGTTTTGCTTGCTGTGCACCCCTTTGCCTGTGTACCTGCTGGAACTCTGGATGTCAGAGTGCTTGACCTTGACCCTGCTCCTGGGGAATGCTGGTACAGGGGCAGAGCGGCGTAGTGGATCGGTCACTATTTGCATACCTATGTTCTGCCTTTCCTTTGCAGCCCATGAGTTGGTGTGGCGAGTTCCTTTCATTTCTTTGGTTTAGTTTTCTTTTCCAGTTGTATGATGGGAATACTGTCATCCCCTTCTTAAAACTGTTCAGGTCATCTCAGTGCTGCTGTAAACATCAGTACTGCTGCCGTTCTTGCTATTACCGATTAATATGGGAGCTGTGGGACATGCTGCACACACTCCAGACTATAGTGCTTTTATTTGTGGGACTTTACTGTTCTCTTTCTCCCCCATACAGGCATTGTTCCAGAGTAAAAGCAGAACGTCTGCTATTGACAGATTCAGTATGTAACTTTCTCAGTTGAGCATGAATTGAGACCAGTGTATTATATAGTGACCTAAAAATTATACTTACACCCTTAACCATTGTAATTCTTGTGCTCTTTTGTGGGGAAGAGAGCTTTCTAATGAGCACTTGTCAGCAGTCCTGTGCTACAAGAAATCTTTCAGGGATTTCAGTGTATAAACATTTCCTCTGTTGCAGGTTTTTTTGTAGAAGTATAGAGCCCTTCTCTCCAAGGAAGAGTTTTATTTGCAGAGAGAAGCAAAGCAAAGGTTACCAATTGTAAGTTTTATGTGGTTTAGGGTTTTTTGGGTGTCTCTTAAATGTCTAATTGAGGCACTGACTCTTGAGGTAGAATTTATAGAAAGCCTAAAGAACTTTTCATCTTTTGGGAATGCCTGTGGTGGGAATAGCTGAGCAGGAGCAGTGAGACACTATATTTGAAGTAGATGAAATAGGTAGTTCAGATCTTGGCTTTTATTAGGAAGAATCGTCAGATTGTCCTCAGTGCTTTATTTCCCATTTTGTTAAGGCCAATGATCTATATGTTGCTCATAGTTATTCTGCTTCTGTTTAATCTGTGTGTAGCACTGGGAAGTCCAGCATCATACACCCAGCATCATGCACATGGACTCTACCATTCCTTCACGCTGGCTGTGGCTTCAGTTACAGCTGTGGTTACCATTACAGCTTCAGTCTTCATCTTCAGTTCAATTTCTGTTACTCTCTTGTTATTTTCTAAAAACACATCTTACTCTGGGCCACACAAAAGGAGTAAAGAGTTTGAGTTTGAATGTATGCAGGTACTTCTTTTATCCTTTCAAAGGATAAAACAGAAATCTGGAGATAATGTGGAAAGAGAGTAACATTAAGGTAGTCAAAACATTGCTGGAGGCTGCCTGTGATACCAGTGAGCCCATTAGTGTTGTTTTGTTTTAAATCTAGCCTTTTAATCTTGTTTGAGATGGTGAAATTCCTTTTGGATATATAGGTGATTGCAATTTTTTTTTGGACAAAGTCAGGAACATCTGCTGGTATCTTGTAAAGCCTCCTGTGTTGTTCTTTCTAGCAGTTCTCGACACCCTCTTGTTTGGTTAATGCTTTGCCATCTGTTAACTTGATGATATTGTAATGAGGAGGGAGTTTATTGGTGAATCTCTGACAGCGTTAAAACATTGCTTTTGTATCCCTTTTCCTCCTTCAGCTTTGCTGATGCATTTCTATTCATCTTGATTTTGCCCAGGTTCTTATTCCTTGTGTGCAGTCTCCCTGAAGTCTTTACTCTGAAATCTTTAAGCTCACTCTAGCAAGGCCTGAGCAGTGAGTGGCAACGTGTAGAACTTCGGTTGCTGAAGATTATGTTTCTTCAGTTTACTCCTTGTGCTTCTATTTCCCTTATGTAAGTGAGAGAAAATGTGATGTAACTTGTGCAGTGACTTGCTGGCAGTAAATGTGTGCATGCTGAAGTGCCACATACAGGCACTATGTGCAGGCTGATGTAGGCATTTACTTCGCTTAGTAGAGACTGTGTGCTCAAGACAAAGTGAATTTGCCATGAAGTGTTTTATATCTGTTGCTCTGAATGTGAAAATTCAGGTGCAGTGGAGGAAGCGGTACTGTTGTATCCCTGTAAAGCAGAAAGCTTTACTGTGAAGTCTGCTAGTTTAAGCTTTTCTGCCTCACTGCATCAAGAAACTTCCTATTCTGATTTTGTGATATGAGCTTCAACGGTTTTTCACACATTTTAGGCAATAATTCTTATAGGATCTTTTAAGAGAGCACCATACCCTGACTATTACAGTGTAGAAACCCTTCTGCTTTAGACTCTGTCATGAATAGTATCTTTGATATTTGCCTATTCTGTTACTGTCCCAACGCTGTTAATTCTTATTTTTAATTACTGCTTGTAAGAACATCAATTTCTGGTTAACTGCAAGGTTGTGGATCTGACAGACAATTAGTAGTGGACAAGACTTGTAGACCTGTATTTTAATTGCAGGCGATAGTATTTAGTCTTCAGCTTTGTGTCACTATTTGCTGTCTTCTTCCCTGACGTACTAAGAGATCCTTTTACAGAAGGGTTACCTCACACTGGAGCTTATGTTAGGCTCCACCTATTGCTTTATTTTATAAGTAACAGTGCAGTAAGGCATGCTTCTTTCCCAATAGCTTCAAAACACAAGGTCAGACATTAAGACTTGAGAAATTCTGTACAACCATTTAAATCTTAATATTATAGGTTTGTTCTAAATGGTGTAAGTGTAAAGCAACAGAAATTACACACTCTGGGTTTTTTGTAGTGTCTAAGTGAACGTGTAAAGCCTGTAATACCTATAAGCGTGCGAATGGTTCTCATGGGTCTGCCTGTTCTGACAAGCTGATCACAAGAGAACTTGGGTAGTGGGGAGCTCCGAACAATCCCAGGTGGGTGACAGGACAAGCTTAAGGAAAAGACTACAACATGAAAGAGACAGCAAACCTGGCAGTTACAATTCAGACAGCTTCTGATGGAAATGGTGCAGTTGCCAGTTCTGCATTGTTACTGAGCTTAATATTCAATAGAGTATTTTCATTCCATATTTGAGAGAAACACAAAATGCATGAAGCATCTCAAAGTGATGGCAATGAACTAGTTTCTATTCCAGCAGTAAATCTAGAGGAAGTTAAGTAGCTCTTGAAGGTCATGTTTCTATCCAAATATTTTAAAAGAGCTGTCTGAGGGCTTGTCCGGGCTGCTGTAAGAATTTGAGTATGGGAGAGAGAGAACGCTGTTAGCAAAATCTAACAGCAGGACGTATAACAATATCAGATGTCTGAAAATCAAAGCATTGAGAAATCAAACTAAAAATATAAGTGCTTATTCTGATCTTTCCTGGCTTTTATAATTTGTGAATCGCTTGCAGATATGTTAGGGAACGAACTATGTAAAAGTAACGCTGAAATGAAGACAGCCCTCTGGAGGGACCTTGCAATTCAGTGGGATTTTGCTTAGGCTGAATGTTAGCTGACATGCAGTAAAGATAAGTAACCTTGAATTGGGAACTCCAACTGAAATGCTGAAGAAAAGCTAAAACAGACTTCTTGGGAAAAGCTGAATTTCATTTTAGAACTGATTCACTGTAAAAACTGAAAATCTGTCCTAGAAGTATTAAAAAATGCAAATACAAAGCAACCAGTAAAAAAAAAGCTGTTATATGTACTGAAGATCGTCTGGAAGAACGTTTAGATGCAAATGAAAACATATACATATGAATGTATATCGGCAATTAGGTTGCAAATATATTAGCAGTTGGCTTAGATGTGTTTCTTTCAGGAATAGCTATCAGCTGTTACAAATTCTGTTCACAGTTTCTCTTTGGCATTTGTGATTTAGATCCATCTCATTTGTACCTCTCCTCTGAATGCAGTTCTGAAGACTAGAACACTCTTGTATCATGTTGGTATTATGAGGCTCTTGCTCTAGAGTCCTTTAGAATACCAAGAAATGTTGTGTAGTGGAATTCTTACAGTAATGTCAAATTTGTACAAATCTCTTAAGAGTTGCTGTTACAAATTCTTGTGCAATGTAATGAACAACAGCTTTAGAATGGGTTTAGACAGTGAGACTGAGTTTCTATTAGGTTAACACAACATGGTTGATAAAATATTACCAAAAAAAGCTCTTTGAATTTTGTCCAACTACATAACAGCTTCAGAATATATTTTTGGTGTGTTTATATATAGGTTGTCAGAGCTGTTCACCTGTTCATGTCATACTGATGCCAGATTTTTGCCCAGCCACTTGGGCATGCATCTTTGGGCACAATGCAGTTCCAGGAGTTTGCAGTTGCTTATTTCCATTCTAAGATAAAGTAATGACTCCTACTATCGATGTTTCTAATGAACATTGGTATTTGTTTGTATAAAAATACAGGGAAAGGATGTTAAGCTTTTTTAGGGCTAAAGTACATATTTCTCTGAGGATTTTTTCTAATTTATATTGCCAGTGAATCTAAAACTTTTTGCACATTCTAACCCCCCCCAAAACCAACCAACCAACCAAACCTGCACAGATCAGGCCATTGCTTCTGTTCACATCTGTTTACAAAAGTTTTGGGATTTTTGATAGGTAAGGAGACACATGCTTTAATAATATCTGAGATCAACTCTTCCACTTGGGTAGTCCTTTTAATTAATTTATGACTTCCTGGGGGGGGGGGGGGGGGTTGTGTGTAGTCTCTGCAGTGATTAATCAGAATTTTGAAACTGGCAGCCCATAGCAGTATTACAGAAGACAAAGCCAAACCTAAAAATTGTAACCAATTAACTTCTTCTACCTGCCTGAGAGTAGTTTGCAGAGAGACGACTCCTCATCTCTGAAGTATCAGATGCACTCAAAATTACCCTAACTGGATGTAACCTCTGATTTTTATGATGCCAGTGAGCATTCTGTGGAAGGTGCCGTTCCCTGTGACAGTGGTGGTCAGTGCTAGACTTGAGCCTGTTTTGCATTTAAATTGGATAAAAATGAATACTCAGCCCTGTATCTTCTAAGGTACTTTTTTACAGTAACTACGATGTTGGTGCAAAATAATCTTTCTTAGATTCCCTGGTGAACTGGGAATAAATTTGAAGAGTCTAGAAAGAGTATGGAAAGGTCTCGGTAAAGATCATCTTTGCTCCTGTTTCTCCCTGAGCTTTTGTTTTGACTTCTGTGCTGCTTTTCTATATGTGACAACAAAGAAATTTTCCACTCTGATGTAGATTTCCATCGGCCCTTATTCCTTCTACTTGTATGGTTCTGCAATAGGATAGGACTTTGCAGAAATCTTCCCAGTGGCTTCATCACTGGAGCATCATGGCTCCTGTGGGATGGGTATGAGTTGGTAGTTTGTGGGAAGTATGTGTCAGTTTGTTTTACCATCTAGTCAAGAGGTGCTAAGTGGCTGAAGAAAAGAAGGGAGGCAGTCTTGAGTGTTGCAGTGAGAGTGGAGGAGTCTGTCTCTCTGCTTTGTACTAAAAGTCTTGCTCACTTCTGAGCAAGGTAGTAAGAGCAAGACCAGCAAGGAGGTACGCACCTGGGAAACTTGGCAGCTTTTCATTAGGTGTGATGGAGTCAAAAGTATCGGGAAGATGACCTAGTTAGTAGCTGAGAGGATGGAGGATTGTGGGAAACTGCTATTTTCTTTCTCTCCAAGTACAGAAAAAAATCCTCAGCCTTTCAAGGATGATGAGCTTCTTTTGTTCCTAGAAAGAGTGGTAGTGTACATAAGAAAAGTTGGACAGAATACAGCTGGAATGGAATCAATAATGGATTAATATTAACTGTAACCGAAGAATTAAATTAGCAGCAGTGTGCTGGAGACCACACAATTATAGGAGGCAACTAACAAGCAAAAAATTTGAAAAACAGCTTGTGAAAAGAGAGAAGGTTTTTTTTTATTGGTGTGTTGGGAAATGAGACTTTCTCTTACTTAATCTGCATTAAGTGAATAGAATCCAGAACATTTGTGGGCACACTTTTAAGAAATATTTACAAGAAACTGTTCCCTGATTCAAACAATTGAGCTCATTGTAAAAGGTGCTTTGGAAGCATTGCTCTACAGAGCATATATTATCATAAATTAACATTGACCATAAATTAGGTGGTTTTACAGTTGGGATTCTTCTAATACCAGATTAATTGATTCAAACTGTAAAAGAGAGCAAAAATGGAAAGTGCTAAATCTCTTTGTGATGTTTCTGGAATATTGAAGTATCTGAATGTGTGAGGAATGACGGAAGGGAAAAGGAGATGCCTGTAGGAGAAACAGAGCATCCAAAAGTTGGAGATAAGGGAACTGTAAAATACAGGGTACAGAAAAATAAGAGGATATAGTGAATTTTTTTTTTTAATGATATGTGAAATTAGCCAGGGAGAGAAGAGAAATGATAATTGCTTTGAAATCTCCAACAGTGATGGGAAGTGTCCACAAAAGGAGCATTGCAAACAGGAACATAGAATGAGATATTTTTATCTTCCTTTTGAGTAGTTCTTTCAAGGATAAGAAATATCTTATTATAAAAAGTTGTGATTTATTGCTTGAGAACACCATAAGCACTTTTGTGTTGTCGTTCATGTCTCAGCCCTGTACTGTTTGGAGCATAAAGGAGTATAAAATTAAAAATCAGTGCACAAGATTGAAATCCTATAATCTAAATCACTAGTTACCTGGGACTGTGGGCACCTGTGGCATATCCCTCTGTTATGGAGCACCTTCAGAAGATGCTGAGCTGTTTGTCCCACCATTTCTGATGTTCATCACTGCAGGGGTTAGACATGTTCTTCAGTCACCAGCCTATTTGATTTTTGTAGTTGTGGCAAGTTTCTGTCTAAGCTGCTATTTGGAGAAATGGAGTTAATAAGATGATTAAAACATTCTTCGTATCTGATTTTATTGTTGTGATAGTAACAGACTGGGGTTCTTTGTGGTCTTATTAAATACAACAATAAAGCTAAACCCAGATGTTTATTTTTTTCCTTCCAAAGGATTCACCCCCCTGAATTCTTCAAAAAAAAATATGCTGTGGATGAAGTCCACTATGTGAATGAGGTGAGTTCTCTGTGTTTCTGCATATTTTCTGTAATACAAAATCCATGTGGCAATGATTTTGTTTCATTTTTCCTCTGCTTACTGGTTGTCCCCTCATGGTTGGATCTTCAACCCTCAGTCAGTGGGAAGTGGCTTTTTATAAAGCACTTGTAATGTTTTTGTTGTGGTTTTTTTAAACAGTTCCATTTTGAGCTGAACATAAAAGTCTTATCCAAATATAGTCTCATAAACATGTTCTGTGCATCATGAGACCTGTCACTCTTTATCCAGCAGAAACATGTTGCTATGTACAAATTTTACAGTGCTTTAGAGATTGGAGGAGATTGTTTTCAGGGATGTTGAGTGTTCCAGCTCTGACTTGGGAGCCTACAAAGAGCTCTGAAGAAAGGCTGCCTACCTTGCTCTTAGTTTATGTTGAATAATTCTGATGCTTGAATAAGCAAATATATTCATATTTTTAAATGCAAGTGTGACTTGCTTAGTTAGGTTTCTCATTTCATTTCTGAGCAGATGTTTGTATACTTATGCACCTGGCCAGTTATCTTTTCTTTGGTAGGAAGGCTCAGCAGGGTTTAGGCAGTATTCCTGCCAAGCTCTGTGGGTGATTTTCATGGAGAGCAGCTTGAAAAGGAAGACTCTGATAGTTCTGTCCCTGCAGAGCACTATCTGATTTGCTAGACCAAAAATTTTGCTCTCATCAGCTGTGAGGATGTTTCATTTCATATTCATAATGAGTCCAGCTATGAAGTGAAGTTTGATCCTGTATTTCAGTACCTGGGGGTGGTACTGCAGAGAGTTTGCTTTTTGATATGTGTGAATTGGAGTTGTGTAGAGTGCAGGCACTACGATGCTCATGTAGTGACAACTGCAAGGGGAAAACACATGTTTAATTAAAAAAAAATAAATATTTTGGGTCACCTTAGTTCTTCTGGGCCGCCTTCCATCAACAAATGCCTTTACTACAGTTCTATTTTATCCTTCCTTTCTACTTTAAAAAACTCATTGGTGGGGAAAAGAGCTCTTTATGTAGCCCCCTAACTTGTCCCAACGTAAGTGCTGTTTTCCACCTGGACCACATGGATTGAGGGTAGAAACCATTGAAGCTTGCAATGAAACTGTTCAACTTTCCAAGCTTGTCTATAACTTTCACCTAGTTTACACAGGAATTGTTTTTCATCATCAGGAGGCTATTGGCCTTATTTACAGGATAGTTTTGTGTCAACAAATGACCAAACTCTGTGAGTGTGTAATCCTGGTATTTTCATGGGGAGGCAAAAAGGGAATGTGGAATTGGTATTTTTATACCTCAATGCCATATGCTTTCTTTTGCTAATATCAGTGTGCTGTTAGGATGGTTTAAAGTTGGTAGAACTGTGCTTGGTGGAGTGATGTAATTTGTTCATTGCCTCAAGGAATGTGTGTAATTCAATGCCCTCCTTTCCACAGCTGCTCTGAAGGTCCAATTCTCTACAAGGCCAATGATGTTCTCAGTTTGTAAATGTTTGAAAGATACTGAAATAGCCAAACGTAATCTTTAGTCAGAAATAGATGAGCCAGTGACAGTAACGCTCACTACTAAGTATTTAGCACATTGTAACGTAATCATATTAATGCACATGTGTTTCTGTGCAGCAGGTACCCTGTTACTCCTTTTTTCTGTGTGACATTACAGTTTTTTGGCTCACATTTCCTTTGTTTTCCAAATTATAACAATAGACTTAATCTTGCTATGCTTGGTATATATGTCTCTAAAGGAAATCACCAACTTAAGCACTGCATTTTTGTCTAAATATTTTGTGATCTGTTGCAAGTGACAGATAATAGTAGCATATTTGAAAAAGAGGGAAGGAACTATTTTTGTCTTTGTGGCTCATTTACTTTGTGTAGCAAATGTTGATGGAATTGGTATCAATGTGATTATAAGGAAGGAAAAAAAAGTAATCTGAAACTTCTTTTTAGATATCCAGTGTCTTGGCTTCAAAGAAACCTGCTGTGCTCCTTACTTTGGTGAGTCATATTATTTTGAAGAATTACTGCCCATTTTATTGAACAAGGAGAACAATTTATTCAGTATTTCTTTGCACTATCATTCCCTATCTTTCCCTTCCCATCTTTGCCAAAGATTTGAAGCTACCTGTGTATAGCCATCTAGTCTCTGGCTCCTCCATAACCTCTAAATATGTAACCTCTGGCCTTCCAATCTACCTTCTCTCTGCCAGAAGCCTTACCTATTTTCTAGTAAAGCATGACAAGCCTATCTAATGTTACCATGCTGTCCTCCAGCCTTTGTCCAATGACTCCAAACTCTTTTTCTTCTGCTCTGTTCACATCATGAGCATGTTTGGGCCATTCTGTGGAAATCCTGTAAGGATTCAGGGAATACTTCTCCTGCGTTGAATGGGTTGGTGAGTGTAGCTTCTGGTAGGAGGGAGTGATACCAAACACCTGCCAAATATTTTGAATATTGCTTATTTCTGTGTAAGAAGGATGAATGGATGGATGTAAAACTTGCAAGTTTCTTCTTCCGCGTCACCTCTTTCCTTGATGGATGTAAACACCTCATTATTGAAAGTATGTGATTTCTTGTCTCCAGTCTGTGTAAGAAATGATTTGCTGACTTTGAGCTTTCCCTTACAGCAAATGCAGTGGCAGTGCCTGATTTCTTGTTTTCCCATGATAGCTTGCAGACAGAAGTCTTGCAAAAAATGCCTCCTTAAGCAATCACATGGCATAAGATCTGATTTCTTTATCCATTAAGAACAGACACCTTACTTTTCAGTCTTTATTCTGCTTAAATTTACATACACACAAAAGATGACCCTACAGCTGTTTTTCATGTTCCTTATGAGAACTGTGTGGGAAAGAGACTATTTTACCATCTTCCCATTCATTTCTGCACAGCAAGTTGTTGATTTGTTGTCACTCTGTGAGCATCCTTTTGTAGTCAGGAATTTTCACCTAATTTCTGGCTGAGAGGATGGAGCTGTGGTGCTTTCACATTCCTCCCACTGCCATGAAGAAGTATACAGAGAAAGGAGGAGCACTTGGTCCTTTCCTCCTGTGATTTCATTCCAGATACAGAGCTGTAATGCTGCTCCACAGGGTTTCCCAGGCACATAGTAGAAGTGTGTTCATCAGCTGTGTAGCAGCCAAAGTACTCTTGGTTACACTACTTGCTTGAATGGAAAGCTGTAGGGGAGCAGCATGCAAATTTAAATAGTAAGCATTGCCAAGGCACTGTGTAATAATTTATTTTTAAATGCAATTACTTTGGAAGAAACCTTGCCCGTTTGTTATTCCCTCGCCCTTTACTATTCCATAGGTCTCCTAGCTCCCTCTCAAGACATAGGGGAATTAAAAATCAAAGCTTGCCATTTTCTTTAGCAGCACATGAGCTCTACGTTGGTCTCCTATGAAACATAGAATTTCTTATATTGGTCTGCAGTTGAGCAGTCTGTGGTTTTTTATTTATGATTGAAGTAAACTTACGTATAAGTTTTCCTAAAGATTTACTGCAATCAGTTTTTCCCCATGTTGTAAATTTTAAACACTTGTCCTTCACTCAGAATCATGGTCCTTTTAATTCTTTCCCTGACAGCGCGGTGTTAATACAGATAGTGGAAATATCTCCAAAGAAGCTTCATTTGAAGGAATCAGTCAGTAAGTGACAAAGCTTTTTTTTTTTTAAATACATTCATTGTTGCATAGTTATGTTGAATTCATTTTATATTTCACATTAAATAATGTTTTTTTCCTTGTGACAGGATGTTGAATGTCAGATCAAATGTATTGGTATTTCTTTGGAAACAAAAGGTTTGATGTGTTTCTAATGACTTGAAATACAGTGGTGGGTTTTTTTGAAATCTCTCTTGCATGTAAGGTCATTGAATTTGTCTAAGGTCATTGAATTTTTCTCTTTCTCTGTGTTTGCTCTGAGTATCTAAAACCAAACAGAACCATCCCCATGCTTCCATTTCCACTTTTGGGATTACAATGTTTGGTTTTCAGATTTCAGAAAAATGAATCTTTGAGTAGCTTCTTTGTCTTAGTGACTTCCTTGTACAGTATTAAGGAAGATATGGGGGATTCTGGCATGCACAGTCTTCTGGAAAGATGGTGCATTACAGGTGTAAAATAAAAGATCACCTTTCTGCCTAGATGTGATCTTTTAGTGTCCCTTGATGTTGTCATTATATGAAATTGGGCCAGTAGTGGTGTGCAAATGTCCTCCTGCACACAGTATTTTGTGAAGTCAGTCTGGTTTGGGATGTGAGGATGATGGCCGCAATTTTAAATGAAACACAACAGTCTGTTCTGTTATGACATCCTAAAATGAGATCACTTTCCATTTTAGCTCAAGTATATGGCAAAAAAGAAACAAAACCTCCCATTAAAAAGCCTGTTAAAGTAAACCCTTATGCTGACATGTTGAGTAGAGGGCCTTTTTACTTACATCCTTGATGCCCAGTCTCCCCACTGTACTTTTCTCTATCCATCTCTGTCAACAGCATGTTAATTATGCTGTGAGGATAGTAATGCACAGAATTTGCTGCAAGTCTGGGTGCTCATTTGTGTGGTCCAAGAGCATGCTTTTTCCTGGGATTATCTTTTCTCTGCATTATGTGAACTGAAATTTGGAATCTGTTTCCATAATTACTTTGGTCTCCCCTCTACAACTTAAATGGAAACATAATGATTCTGTCAGGAATATTGGAGACCAAGGTGGACAACATTTAAACATGTTTTGCTGCCTGATGAGTTAAATATAAACTATGGCTGAATACAAGCAAGCTGTTTTAAATGAGTATTTGGTGTCCTCTCTGCTGTCACAGCAGTATGATGTTCTGTTGCTTTGACCCAGTAGATACTTGGTTATTGTACGCTCTCCAGGGATACAGGTAGACTCCAAAATCTATGTGGAGGAGTGATGCCTTCAGTTTTATCTGAGGCATCTCCACATGAGATATAAACATTTATTAACTCCAGCAGTGATTTGTTACAGGAATGATGTACAAAGGCCTGTGTGAAGTATCAAAAAGCCCTTTTTCCCCCCTGAATTTCACTAAACACTAGACTTTAATTAGTAACACATTCTATTACTAGTCAACATTAAGGTAGGAAGCCACTCCATTTAGCACTTGATTTGAGATTTTAATAGCATGTCTCCTGCAACACTTAAAGGAATTAATGGTATTTTATCACTGGCTTCCCAGTTTGCAGTACAGGTGGTGTCAGTGTGCTCTGGGAGAAGTACCTCTCCATTCTTTGGGGGTGATTTCCAACTGTTTAGCAGATACTTCCCTTTTGATACTCAAGATATGCTCATCCCTCTCCACCCCAAGGCACCAAATTGTTCATTTTGCTGCCTTTCACAGATCTGGTCGGTGTCTTCCCCTCCCTTGCTCGTAGTACTGAAGAGCAGGATTTGATGTTGGTTTTGGTTGTGCTGAACACCAGCTCTCTTCTGTCAGATAGTGTGTCCTCAAACCACTTGTCGCTCCACCCTTCCCTTGATCTCTGTGACTCCTGCTTCTTTCTTCTCCAGGGCTGTCACATCTCTCGCGAGAGCGTGGTTCATCTGCGTGCCAGCAGCAGGCATGTGGAGGGCCATCACTGCTTCCTTTTAAACCCTGATCTCCAGGTGTTTGTAACTGCATATAAACCAGCTTGGTTTATGTTTATTTTTGACACAGACCTAAACCAGTTTTAGCATTTCTACTTTTCTGCTTCTCCACCTCTTCTCTATCAAACGTTTCCTTTATAGAAACGCATATATTTTGGATGGTTTGATTTCTTTGGAGAGGACTACAACCATGGAGTTTGTACTGAGCAGTGTGTTCCTTCAGACTGCCCTCCTGCCTGTCTGCTCCTGACTGCACGTTTTTGGCTATCTCCTCTGCTGGGCTGAGCTCTGCCCTAGCTATGATGCTGTGTTTTATTCCTGGGTTACTGATTGTTTCCATTTTCAGGCTACCTGGCTAAGATGTATTTGTTTGCTCAGGCCCTTTTGTGTTCCTCCTGCTCCCATTTGTCTTTTTCTCCCCAGACTGCCTGTGCCCCAGTGTGTGGTGGGATGGTTGGTTGGTTTTTTTTTTTTTTTTTTAATGGATAATAATAGAAATAATGTATCATTTCTTGGAAAAGCTGAATCTTGTTCTCTGCAGGCTGTTCATCTGGTCCTGTCAAAAGCTGCCTTTTTCTAGCCCTAATGATGTTACTTCCCTGCATTACTTTTTGAACTTCTTATGGGACATAATTGCCTAAATTATTTGATTAATTTTTCCATGGTCATAAATAGACAAAATGACTAGTCATAGGTTATTTCTATGCTCACCCTGAATCACAGAATCACAGAATCACAGAATCTTAGGGGTTGGAAGGGACCTCAAGAGATCTTCGGGTCCAACCCCCCTGCCAAAGCAGGCTCCCTATCTCATATTACATAGATAGGCGTCCAGACGAGACTTGAATATCTCCAGAGAAGGAGACTCCACCACCTCCCTGGGCAGCCTATTCCACTGCTCTGTCACCCTCACTGTGAAAAAGTTCTTCCGCATGTTGGTGCGGAACTTCCTGTGCTCCAGCTTACAGCCATTGCCCCTAGTCCTGTCCCCACTGACCACTGAAAAGGGGCTGGCCAATTCCCCCTGCCACCCATGTCTAAGATACTTGTAAACACTAATTAGGTCCCCCCTAAGTCTTCTTTTTTCCAGGCTGAACAGACCCAGCTCACTCAACCTTTCCTCATAGGGGAGATGTTCCAGACCCCTAATCATCTTTGTCGCCCTTCTCTGGACTCTCTCCAGAAGGTCCCTGTCTCTTCTATACCAGGGAGCCCAGAACTGGACACAGTATTCCAGGTGGGGCCTGACCAATGCAGAGTAGAGGGGGAGGATCACCTCCTTCGACCTGCTGGACACACTCTTCCTGATGCATCCCAGGATCCCATTGGCTCTCTTGGCCACCAGGGCACACTGCTGGCTCATAGCCAACCTGTCATCAACCAGGACCCCTAGGTCCTTCTCCATAGAGCTCTTCTCCAACAGGTCATCCCCCAGCCTGTACTGATACAGTCGGTTATTCCTCCCCAGGTGCAAGACTTTACACTTGCTTTTGTTGAATTTCATTAGATTTCTCCCTGCCCAGCTCTCCAGTCTGTCCAGGTCTCGCTGGATGGCAGCGCAGTGTTCTTGCGTGTCAGCCACTCCTCCCAGTTTTGTATCATCGGCGTACTTGCTGAGGGTGGATGCTATTCCCTCATCAAGGTCGTCAATGAAGATATTAAACAGGACTGGACCCAACACTGAGCCCTGGGGAACACCGCTAGTCACAGGCCTCCATTCAGATTCTACTCCACTGATCACGACCCTCTGAGCCCGGTCTGACAGCCAGTTCTCAACCCACCTCACTGTCCACTCGTCTATCCCTTGTTTCCTCAGCTTCTCTATCAGGATGTTGTGGGAGACAGTATCGAAAGCCTTGCTAAAGTCAAGGTAGATGACATCCACTGCTCTCCCTCCATCCACCCAGTTGGTAATAACATCATAGAAGGCTATGAGATTGGTCGAGCACGATCTCCCCTTGGTGAATCCATGCTGACTATTCCTCATGACCTTCTTCTCTTCCAGTTGTTTGGAGATGGCATCCAAAACAAGCTGTTCCATCACCTTTCCAGGGACAGAAGTGAGGCTGACTGGCCTATAGTTACTGGGATCCTCCTTCTTGCCTTTTTTAAAGACTGGAGTGACCTTGGCTATCCTCCAATCTTCAGGCACTTCTCCTGTAGTCCAGGATCTGTCAAAGATGATAGAGAGCGGCTCCGCAATCACCTCCGCCAGCTCTCTCAGCACACGTGGGTGTATCCCATCCGGCACCTCTGTTATTTTTGTCCTGTATTCTACAATCAAGCTTGATTTTATGTTGATAATAGAGCCCATAATAATGAAATATATCCTGGTTTCCATTAGCTTATGTATAGCTGCCTCATATAGCAAAGTACAATGTACTAAAAAAAAGCTGGTATGTCGCTGCAATCTGTAGAAATGGAGAATGACAGTACTTGGGAGATAACCCTGCTCAGCTGTGAGTAGTACTGCGGTTCAGTGGAGAGAGCAGCCTGGGGTGAGGATGTAGGAGATCTGGTCCATTTACTGATGGTGTTCCTGGTGACTCCCCTCAGGTCAGCTGGGGTTACAGCTGTTACAAATCCCACAGAAATCACTTGCTCTCAGTTGCTTTGGATGGCTTCAGTGCCATGGGCAGATTTCTAAAGTAGTTCTAATGCATTGTTTTATAGAAATATGTATTTCTGTTTGCTACTAAAGGTTAGTTCTTCCCCTCACACCTTCCCCCCCCCCCCCCCCAGCCTAATTTATGGACCCATTTTTCAGACTGGAAAATGTGCAGGTATTTATTCTATCTAATCATGTAGTGGTTGTGTAGCAATTGTAAAAATGCTTTGAAGTGATGGGGCTCACCATAGAGAAAATGGGTTTTGAACCCGTATGGAGAAACAGTAATGCACTACATACTTTAAAGCAGTGTGGAATACATCTTCACTTGCTGTGTTGGGACCTTTTTCCATCCTCGGAATCGACTGATGTAAATGATACTGTACCCAGTGTTTAAAGTTTTTAGTCAATTCCCTTTCTTCAGAACTGCACTTGTTGGGTGACCATCTAAATGGCCTCTTCCCTGTTGTGTAGTGAAGTCAGTCGTTAGGGGAAACACTCTCCATATTGAAGAAAAGTAGAAATTTTCTACATCCTTTATGAATATGTTTTAGATTTTTATCATGGTATTTGTCAAATTTACAGGGAAGTGTCTCATTATACAGTGTTATTATATGGGAGGTGTAGATTTCTAGCTTCTTTTTTTTTTAAAACTAAGGAAATTGTCTTGCATGTTAAAGGACAACTGAGTATGAAATCAATTTGGACATGCCTTTTAGTGCAGTGTTTCTTAGTTCTGTGTTGATTAAATAGGAGCATTAACACTTTATGGATTGCAAGTCTAGCAAAATGTCAATTTGTTTTCTTCTTCAAGACCATGTATCTCATCATCTGAGCATTGTCGGTTTGCAAACTGCAGGAAAATATAGAATTTGATTTCTCTACATGATCCTCTTGACATTAGGGCAGTGCATGGTTTTTAAGAGTAAGATTTTACTGTCTAACAGGATAAAAACTGTGAGGAATGGAGAAGGCAAGGTTATTTTATGTAAGACACTGTGTACAAATGATGTGAATTAAACACTATTTCTGTTCTCCTGTTAGTGATGACAAGCTCTTTCCCTTCAGTTTGTTATTCAACCAGTAACTTTTAGGATGTGGTTTGTTTCGCTGCCTTGTTGGTAACTACAGTGAAGCATAAGTTGAGTCTCTAGCTTTAGAAGTCTGGCAGTTGTAATCAGGTTGCTTGAGGCCACTCGCACAGGACACACAGCTGTCACAAGCTCAGTGGATTTGAGACAGTTCGATCCTTAATCACTGATTTCGTGCAATAGATCAGATTCTCTTCCAAATGGAAACTGATGCTGTGTCCTTGAGGTCTAAGATCTTGTTTTAGACTTGACATTGTAGGAGAAAGGCCATCTTCCAGGTGAGAGAGAAAACTGCCATTCTGCTGATGACCCCCAGCACCCCCTTGTTTTAATCCTGCTGCTTTTCTGTGCTTCCCCAGTTGGCAGCAAATAGAATTTTATGATGCTGCCACATGTGATCCCAGCCAGTAAGTAAAACTTGTGTTTCTGGCAGCACAGAGGCAGTTCAGGCAGAGACTTTAGGGCCAGGTTAACTAACAAGCAGGGACTGTGGCAGAAATGATACAGCACTGCTGAAAGCTGTTTTAGAAAAGAGTGATAGTTGAACTATTATAAGCCTATGCTGCTTTTTTTTTTTTTTTCAATAATAGATGCTCAGATGAGAGACAAGCTCCTGTTGTGAGGTTCATAGTTCTACTGTTCGGCTTGTTTGGTTTGCCTTGGGTTTCTTCCAGTTGTGCTTGTGGTTAAAGTGCATGTGTCAGGTTCTTGAGAGATGAGATGTGAATTTTCCAAGTTTGTCAGCTGCCTTCTGTACCTGCCATTCCCTGGGTTTTCTTTTCTCCACATAATAAACATGGTTTATACTTGTCTTATTTGCATAGAGCTGGTGCTGGAGTTTTCTGCAGTGCTGCAGTGTCCCCTTACACTTGCCTTCATTGATCTGTTTTGTGTGTCTCCTACTGATGACAGTTATTGAAAGTCCTCGTGTCTGTTGCAGCTGCAGCTTAATTCTGTGTCTTGGCTTTCTGTGGTGCTATCAGTTGGTATCCTTTCCAGCCAAACTGGGAGCTCAGGCTTTTGGTTTTTATGGATTGAATTTTATGGTGTCTTTCATGTGTTTTCTTCTGTATAATTTTGTCTTTAACTGGCTCTTCCAGAGGAAATAGGTGTTGGGATAGTGATGATTAAATTGAGAAAGTGCTCTTTTTCTCTGGTTCTTCAAGATTTTCTAGTTTGCCTATACCAACCTTACTCTCTAATGACATACTGTTCTGGGGTTTCTGACTTTTGACATTGTGTTGCCTTTCCACTGGTTTCTAAATAATACCCATAGTAGTGAATAGAATACAGCTTGTCCTTGTTGAGTGTTGTGATAAGTTCTTGTTTTCCATCTTGGAGTAGAAACATGAAGCTATTAACCTTCACCTTGTTAGGATTTTATACATTTATGAGTGTCTGTTGAAAAAGTGAAGCATAGTTTTTTTTCTTCTGCAGTGAGACCCTCATACAATCAGAAGTGACTTCCAAATAATTTTTTTTAATTGGATTTGTGCTTTAGTTGGTCCCTTCTGAGGTATGAAGAATGGTTAATAACCTGGAATAGATTTAATTTTTCCTTCAAAAATGTGGGAAAATGGATTGTTGCCTTACAACATTCTTCTGAAGATCTGTTGGGAGCCTTTGAGCATTTTAATTCCCTTAAATTCCCTAACTGAACAACCAACAAAAGTCTGAGTCAGACAAAAATATCTTTGATGCAGAACACTCCTCGGGCATTTAAATTGTAAGCAAAAAAACCATTGAACAATGCTTGAAAATCCATTTGTGTTCCACTTAATTACTCAGCTTCTTACTCTATTGGCCACTGTAATGTTATTGTTTGAGAGGCTCAAAATAGTTCCAGGAATACATGAATTGCTAATGTGGAAAATAAACAGAGAAACAGTTACATGTTTGAGGCCAAAGTGAGATGGAAGCTTTTGCTTTACCTCTTCTCTAGATTGGAAAAGAGAAGGAGAGGTTGTTTTCCTTTTCACAGTCCTCTAAGCACACTTGTTTATCACGTGGCGTGTTCTGTGCAGGTGAATATCGACAGGCATAAAGCAAAGGATAGAATTAGCAATTCACTGAGTATAATTTCATTGAAGGGTGTTTGAGGAGCAAAGTTAAAATCACAGAACAATTTGGAAGGGACCTCTGGAGGTCGAGCTGATCCAACCCCCACTTACAGCAGTGAAGGGATAACACTTTGTCTTTGTCAAAGGAAGTTTAATACACGTTTTGAACACACCGTTACTCTGTCTTCTGCACGTTCTTAAAATGACCTGATTTAGTCTTGAGTATTTCAAACTTAAATACTTGCACAGTGAAAATCAGTGTGTACATTCTTCTCACTGTACTGATCTGTATACTTAATTTCGATTCAGTATTTGCTTTCACAAGTTTTCACATCCTTAGAGAAAACACAGTTTAAAAAAAAAAAAGTGTAGTCTGTGCTGTTGTGTGTCTGGCTGGTTTTTAATATTTGGGATTTTTTTTTTTGTAGATTTAATGTGAACAACAAAATCCTTCACCCTGAAATTGCAGAATGGTGAGTAGCATAAAATCTTTTTCTTTGACTCCTGTTGAATGTACTTAAATTCTGTACCATTGCTTCAGAGTGGCTCCCTCAGCAGAAGCCTACTACTTCACTATGTGACTTTTAATTTTCAGCTGATTTCACATTATGGGGTTGAAATAATGTGCAAAAGTAAAAGTAGGGTTAGGTAACAGCAGTGAAAAAGGAAGAATTTATGTAAGATTTCTTAAGCATTGTGTCTGGATATACATTTTTATAGGGTGCATTTGGAGTTAAGTCACATTTGTGTAAATGTGAATTTGAATGAATAGGAAAAGAACTGAGGATAATTCACATTCTAGCAGTGAAAATCAAAGGGAGATGAAAACTGAGTATGAAACAGGTAGTATTTAATAAGGTGTTATTACTTCTCTAGGATTTCTTTTAACAGCATTAATTTTGTTGAATTATTATTCATGTAACTGTACTTTGTAATTCTAGGGGAATTTGGCTGTAGCCTATCTAGAATAGACAAAATTAGAGAGTGTGACTAAGTGTTTTAGTAGCTTGCACAGCTACTGCATTTTACCAGTTTTCCTCTTTTGGTCAGCGTTGGTGATTTTGTCCTCACACTTGCTCCATAGGCAGGAAATTCTAGTTTTTCATTTAGGAAAATAACTGAAGAAAGAAATGTAGTGGATTTTTGTCAGTGAATTAGGTTTTTATCTAAGCTTTATGTGTGTATTAATCTAGAAGCGAGGAGGAAAATCCTTAAATAAGACAGATAAGCTCAAAATCTTAAAATACAAATAGGAAAGTGTACATGGACTACACCTGTTGTAGCTTATTTTATTATATGCTACTACATATTATTTTTTTTTAATGTTTATTGTTATCACCTACGCTGAGAACAATCTTCTGCTGTATTCATCTACATCTAATTGCCACCTTGAAAACTTAAGATTTTTTCTTGACCATCAGTGTGGTTTCAGAATGTGTAGGATTTTTAATAGGTCAAAATTTTAATTTTAATTAAAATAGGATTTTGCCTTCAAAACGTTTTAAATGGTTTTATTGAGCTTGATGCCTTTCATTTTAAGTCATAATGACCGTTGATATGATTTGTCTGGCAAAATCAGTATGCAAATGACAGGCCACATGTATTTTTGCGTGGCTGGGTTCTGGTGGAGCAGGGGGGCTGCAGGGGTGGCTTCTGCAAGGAGCAGCCAGAAGCTCTCAGCAGGCCCCACAGAGCACTAGCAGCTGACTCCAGGCCGGAGTCACTGCTGACCAAGGCTGAGAGCATCAGCGATTGCCTCTGGGAATCACATTTAGGACAAAAACCCCTCAAGCAGCCACTTTTTGCCACCAGAGAAGGGAGTGAGAAGATGTAAGGAACTGTGCAGACACCAAGGACAGTGAAGGGGGGGAGGAGGCATCGCAGGTGCCGGAGAGAAAGGTGCCCCATCAGCCCCTGGAGAAACCCATGGTGGAGCGGGTGTCCCCCCGCAGCCCATGGAAAGGCAGAGACCCACCCCTGCAGCCCGTGGAGAGGCCCCATGCTGGAACAGCGGGGACATACGGGAGATGCTGTGACCCACGCTTCAGTAAGCCTCTGCCAGCCCTTGCAGCCTGTGGAGAGAGACAGAGACACAGAGATGAGCGAGCAAGATCTGCGCCAGAGCAGGTTTGCTGTGGGGGGAGCTTGTGACTCCTTGGAGGACCAGGCTGGAGCAGTCTGGGCCTGAGTGACTGAGAGACATTCTATGAATTATGACTGTGCCCATAGTTGTGACCCACGCTAGGGCAGCTGGGGAAGTGCTGAAGCCCTGTGGAAAAGGACTCATGTTGGAGAAGTTTGTGAAGGATTGTGGGACCCCACAGTGCAGCAGGGGAGGGGTGTGTGGAATGCCACCCCAGGCTACAAAGAAAAATAGCTCATGAGGAACTGACCGAAACCCCATTTCCCCACTCCCTGCCCTTCCCTGTGCCACAATGTGGGGGGGGGAAGGGAGCAAAATCATGACTAAAGAAAACGACTGCTAAGAAGGGAGGGGTGTGGGAAGTGCTTTAAGGTCTGGTTACACTTCTAATTACCTGACTGGTGTCACTGGGTGTGCAGGGCAGTGTCATAAATTAGAGTTTTCTTTCCTTTATTCCATGTTGAGCCTGTTCTGCCCATGACACTGACTGTGGAATAATCTCTCCCTGTCCTTATCTCCACTCCTGAGCCTCTCAATATATGTTTTTTCCCCTGTCCAGTTGAAAAGGGTAGTGATAGAGAGGCTTTGGTGGGCATCTGGCCTCCAGCCAGGGTCAAACCACCGCAATGTATTATAACTTCCTGAAGTAGAAATTTCCTTGGGAGGTCAAGTTATTGCCTAAGAAACTTTCTTTAGAAAGCAATAGTATTTTTAGAATTAAAGAATATTTTGCTTTTAGGAAGGTGAATTTTTGGAGGTTATATTCCAGGCTAGGAAATTGCTTCATGTGAATCACATGCTTGCATGGATGCGTATTATTTCAAATTCAGCAAGTTTTGAACTACTCTGTTTTACATGTTACTTGTCAGAAAAACTCTGATCTATGCCATGCTGTCAAAACTGCCAGCAAGAGGTGAAATGGCTGAGCTTTCTGAATCAGCTGGGGAGAACTATGAGCTACGAAAGCCAACTCTAGTATTGTACAGGCTTCTAATAAAATGCAGAAGAAATGGTTCAGTATTGACAAGGGGCAAAGCGTTTGTGATTAAGAATCCTTTTTCAGGATCTCAGCGTTTTCTGACTACTTGCTATGAAACTTAAGGATAAAACAGAAATGAATTTGACCTTAGACTGGATTTCAGCAGTCTGCAGAGGGCGTTTTCACCTTTTTTTGGTTTTGTTTTTGTGTAACTGTGTTTCCAAACACATTTAAACATTTTAATGTTAAATTTCATCTCTCCCGTTTCAAATTTGATTCTAAATGGATATGCTAAGTACTGATTTCACTATTTTGAGAAGAAAATATCATTAAAGAAGACAAAATCCAAAATTGTCTGAATTATCTCCCTAGAATTACAACAAAATTTTTCTAGACTAGCACTTAGCAAAATGGCCTTTTATTACTTCAGTATACCAATGTCTGTCTACCATAATCATGGTGGTGCTAGATGATAAACATTTAGCAAAGTATGGCTAATTTTGTGCCTCTATATACTCTATTTTCCTGTAACTTCAATGAAAATAGGATGTGATAGTTATGTCTGGAAGATTTCAAATATTCTGTGTGTTACGTTACTTTGGAAAGCAACAATTGTTTCTTCAGGGAAAGTGATCTGTATGTTCGTGTCTTGAAGCTGGGCATATGCTTTTTGTGTTTTCAGAGGGTTTTTTAATTATGTTTTAAAACTCTTAACATCTTTTTTAACTGTTTCAAGATAAACTCCCATGTTTGGTGTTCACACAACTCTTTCAGAATTGTACTGTAATGCTTCTCGTTGGGTACGTGTGTTACTACGGTTACCCACTCTGATGCTAATTCAGTTAGCAAGGTTTTCTGCAGAGGCTTGCAGAACATAAATATATCAACTCTGGTAGAGAAATTTCTATAAATAAAATGTGGAAAGGTAACAGCAGAGGTGAAAAATGATGAAGACAAGGTAGGAGTGCAGAGTCTGTCTATGTGGGCAGCATCTATACTTACTTGGTGACACGGAAATATAATGTTTCCAGAAGGACAAGGAGGAACAGACGTACCCAGATGCTTTCCATGCATGTCAGAGAAAGCAGCCATTAAGGTTGCACAAATGTACTAAAACCAACAAAACAAGACAGCTGATAAACACTGAGCTGATAATTGTGAACAAATACTTCTGGCAGTATGATCAGGAATTGTGAATGCACATAGAGAAGCAAACGTTTGTCTTTGAAGAAAGTGATGGTTTAGCAGAATGTAGTTGAGTTATGCAAGTTTCAGCCTTGTAATTGCCTTGAATTCTGTATGCTCTTGACTGCTTCATTCATGGAAAGTAGATTGTGCATGAAATTTGATATCCAGCCACTTAAAATCCCCATACTTAATTTCGTGACTGAAATGATGCTTGTTTGTATTAAAGCTTCTCTCTCCTGTTGGGTGACTGATATGCATAAAAAGACCACCTGCTCACGTGGCAAGTGCAAATAAAGCACAGAATGTCTGTAAAAGGGGAGAGTGAGGAAGAAGAAATAGTTTTAGAATGGTAAAATTTGGGGTGAGGAAGGAAGTTATTATTTTCCTCGTAGAGGAGACTTGTGCCTCTACTTTAACTTGACTGCACTGAGTGACTTGGCTATTAATCTGAGAATCACACTACATGCTGAATCTGTACATTTTTTGCAATTGCATTAGCTAGAGCCTGGAAATTGTTTGTTCCCATTAAAATGTTAATGAATGTATGCTGAGTGTGTAACTGGTCCCATTAAAATGTTAATAATGATGAGTGTGTAACTGGTCCAAGAGCTGTTTTTAAGAGAACACTGAAGTTCACATTTGTGAACAAGGGTAGGACTTTCTTCTGAGCCATATGTTGGATGTGGGGAGGGAACATAATAAGTATTGCCCTACAGTGCTAACCACAGTGCTTGGCCAGCAACACTTTAAACCTAGTTTGGAAGAGTGTTGCTTTTTATTCCATCAAAACAGTGAGAAGGTGGTGAAATACATGACCTTCTGCTACCCAGATGTGCTGGTGGGAACTCCATCAGCAGTACCACTGCAGGCAGTTTGGGAGCCCAATAACTTTTTGGTATATAGTGGAGGGTGAAGTTGATTGTGTTCTCTGCACTGTTGTACATCCTCCCTCTCTTCCTTACTAAAGGTTGGGTAGTGGTTTTTGTCGGTCATGGAATGGCTAAATATTTTCTGTAAAATGTTTCAGTGCTTGACCCTGTGTAAATGAAAGTGATGCATTGCATAAAAACTCTGTCTGAGGCTGAGCATGAATTTGTATATTCAAAAAGATACCTGAGAAGTTATGGTCTAAAATAAATGTCTTGACCCTGAAGCCTTATGACCTGGTCAAGTAAAATAGGTTCTAATAATGTTTGCATTTGCTGTTGAGCAGTTAGTAACTTGTACTGCTAGAATATCCCAATATAGAGATTAGACATCTGAATTATGAAGCAGCCTGTATTTCAGGCACTTGCAGATCAGGGATACGTACTGTGTATTGAAGGTAATATGAAGGCACATCAAACACGTATTAAATTATCTTGCTAGCACATGCAGTCTTCCAAAGAACAGGATTAAAAAAAAGAAAATCTATCAGCCTTTGCTAGCTCATTCTAACATGAATATATTTGAGCTACTACTGTTCTTTATGTGTTGGCTGAAAGGCAGAAGTTTGTTTCCTCACCCATGGTGAGCAGATTAAACCATCCCAGTGCAATATTTTCAGCTTGGTGTGTGCCTTAAAACCTTGTACTTCTCATTCTCAATGTGCCTAATGAGTATTTTGTGTCATATTCCAATTGACTGTCAATCCATTCCCCTCTACTGTGTTTCTGTTTGTAAGAGCATTTTGATTGATGCCAGCATTTTTACAAAGGTACCTTTAATCTTGCCAGAAAAGGTGTGTGGGAAGGGGAGTGGCTGTGCCGTATAGCGATGCAGTCGCTGTGTCTGGGAAATGCTCTTATCACACATCAGAGGCACTGATGGCTGAGAAACCTGCTTCTGGACTCATTAAAACAAACTACAGGAGCAGAGATATAGTAAATCATTTTATACAGCTGTGTGAGTAGGAACATGTTATAATGAAAAAGGGGTGTCTTGGTGACAGTTCCAAAATATAACAGTTACGGTACTTTGTAACTGCTGCAAGCTCTGGAGGGGAGCTGCAAAATACAATTTAAATATTTTCATGCAATTCAATAGATGTAGTTTTGTTCATTGTAAACATTAAGTGTGTACTTCATGGCTGCCTCTGAGGTGGGCATGAGAAATATTAGGAAATCAGTGACTGTAGCAGTGGAAAGAGTAGGTGATTTTCCATAGAAAGTATGGAACTATCTCAGCTTCCCTTAATAGCTGCTTTGATTTGAAATACATGATAGAAAGCAGTGTAAGCAGGTAAGAGTTTAATGGTAAATTTTTGAGATAAGTTCAGAACACAGTATCAGGTCTCATAAATAGACAAATTCAGTATCTCATAAGGCATAAAGAACAGGATGGGGGAAACTGGGGGGGGGTTTGGTCCAGAAGCATATGAAAGAGAATGGACATTGTGGCTGTAATTACTGCTGCTGTAGTTTTTGTAGTACCAAACAGCAGTAGCATTTATTCTGTGTTGTGTCCCTGTTGTCATTGTGTCCACCCCCATGTGTTGTCCCCCTTCCTTTTGAGCTGCTGCAAATACGTGAGAGTTGGGATTGTGCTGAAGAGAAATTCTAGAGCTCTGGGAATTGCATTATGTAAACTAGTTTCAAATTGTGTTTAAAAAGTAAATTGAGTATGCTTGTAGGAATGTTCTGTTTGAAGTAGTGCTTGAGCCATGGCAGATGCAGAAATACATTGCTTTTGTTCCTAAGGTATTGTAGAACGAGTTGAAAAGAAATGTTGGTTGGACCACTTGTTTGTTAGTATTAAAATAATGCAGGCTGGTGTTGGAACTGCTTCTGATTTCCTTTGTGAGATTGTTTTGCTAATGGTGAATCAATGCCAACAAAACTTTGCTGTCATGAATACTGTAATAGCTCTTCATTCTTGAGGTGCTCTTGATCTAATTTTACCGTAGGTGATGTATATTGTTGTTGGGAGAGGGGGGGTATTTCATGTTCTTAAGCTTTGAAGTTACAACCTAACCTGATATCTGTTTTACTTTTCTTCAAGTCGTGTGATTAAGACAGACATGGAGTTGGAAGTTCTGCGCTACACCAATAAAATCTCCAGTGAAGCTCATAAAGAGGTAATGGATCCTTTACTCTTAATAATTTTTCCTCTTAGTCTAGCAGTGGTACTCAGAAAATGTTCCCAGCAAGCCTGAATTGCTTAGTAATAAAATAATGGAAAGGCTGGATAAGAATAAGAGGATAATATCCCTCCTATTACAGCCCAGTAATATACCTTGCATTGTCCTTGAACTCACTGGTGCATTTGTGATGTGTGAGAAATGAAGTGTGGTTTTGGATAAGAGCTGGAGCCTCAGCAGACGCTGACCTGCTTGCAGTCTCTCTGCCCTGTATGTGTAAATACCTGTGTAGTGATGGAGAAAGAAGAGATCAAGGAAATTATTCCTTTGGCCTGTGTCAGCATGTGCAGCTCTGAAAAGTTTATGTAGCAGGTTACTCACACCAGATCCTTACAGACTGAGTGTTTCTGTGCACAGTGGGGGATAGCGCAAGGGCTCCTTAGGTTGCTTCTCAGGGATGGGGACATTCTCCAGGTACAATTCTTTGTGATGCTCTTCTGTTGACATAGCAGCATGGCAAAGACAAATCCAGGCTCTCAGCAAGGCAACTCAGGTTGGACCTAGCACTGTACCAGTGGAGTCATGTTGCTTTATTGGTATTGATGACACAGCTTGGATTTCAATCCTGTAATATAGTGATGCAGAGATGCCGTGTGTTCTGAGCAGTGACCAGAGGGAGCTTAGGTAAAAATAGTGGATCATGTTACTGGTACAACTGTTGGCTTTGCTCCTGCTCCTCAGATTTCTGAACTGTGAAGTGTAAAAAAATATTTTAAAGTTAACATTGTAAAATTACAAAGTCTGTGGATAGTAATTTGCATTCATTCTCCATGGTCCTTCATCATCCTTGAATAATCTTATCAGATCTGAAAGAATTTCTTCTGTAGAGCAGCTGCCTAAAACTTTTATAATACAGAACAGGCAAAAGAGTAAAACTGGTGCAAACCTTAGCAAATCAGAACAAAAGTTAGACTTATGGGTTGTAAAACAGTGTAAGCTGTAGTAGTTTTCTGTTGGTTTGTGGTGCAAAGTATAAACGAGAATCCCCATTGTAGTATATTCCAGTTCACAGTTCTGTTGATGGTGTTTCGTAACAGCAAAAGGACTTCTGCCAAGTTAGCAGAGCTTTCAGAATTCAGCATTGGTATTTTGATGAGCTGCTTTTCATTAGGATATAGTAGTTTGGCAATTAAACTTCCTTTATTGCTGGAGACTGCAGGCATTTAGAAAGATTAAAATGCGTTTGATTTCTAATGTAGTTTTAAAATGTATCTACTGATGTAAATTGAAATTAAGTACAGATGATATTTTTGGAACATAACTGAGTATCTCCAGAGGAACCTATAAGTCATAAATTTATAAATACGAGATTCCCTCCTGCTATGAGTGTCCCATGTTAATGTGTATCTTACAGGTAATGAAGGCAGTAAAAGCAGGTATGAAGGAATACGAGATGGAGAGGTAAGATTTCTTTCAATAATTGTAATAAAAAGGAGAAAGTCTGTGTAGTAGGTTTAGAAGCAATAGCTGGGGCAGAGCAGTAGCATTGATTCAGTTGAGACTGAGAGCTCATTGCTTTTTGAAGACTGTAAGCATTGCTCTATTATTTTGAGGTTGTACTTCATCAGTTTCAAAGATGTATTTGATGGTGGTTGATTATTTTCTTGGTGATTGGTTTAGTATAGCATAATTTGCTTCCTGGAGTTCTAGTAATTTACAGAAGCTTTAGGAACTAGCTGCTGTTATTCTTTGAATCCACCCAATAAAATGGTGTTTATGGATAAACATTGCCCTTATGCTTGTTATGCTTAGAAGACTGCATGTGTGAGTGTTTAAGAACGTTACAAAAGGCTGTTTTCTATTACATTTTGCCTGCAATTACAAGTTGGCATTACCTGTGCTTAGCCTGTACAAGGAGCTCATCTCACAAATGTAATGGATGTTACTTCAACTGTTAAGAAGTCAATAAAAATACAGGATGTGTCTTTATGTTGAAGAAAACATGCTGTAGGGGAATATATAAGAAGGATTGGCTGCTCCTGACTGATACAGTCATGATGTGTCTAGATATAAGGAAAACATTGCCTCCTCTCTTAAATCAATATTTACATTAGATCATCATCAGCCTACCTTATAAAGTATGGTTTTGATCACCAGTCCACTTATTTTTAGCTTGCACACAGTATTTTCAATTTTCATAATGAAAAAATATAAAATAGCAGCCATATCTCAGTTCCTGTTGATTCTTGACAGTAATTTTTCAAATGTTAGTAAGCACCCAGTGAGATAAAAATAAAGTGACCTCAGCATTTGTCATCAGCATTTCAAAGTAGCTTGAAGAACAAATAATGCCCTTAGAACATATGCAGCATGGAAAAACTAATGTTGCATTTAAATGGTACATTTCTACAGACTCTATGGGCTCATGCCTGTAATTTGACTGTACATCAAATTGCAGTTACATGTGCTACCAGGTAACAGGGAAAAATCAATCGTGTTATATATATTCTGCCCATAACTTTATTAATGAACCTCATGTTTGTATTCATTTTACTCACTGCCTATGCTATATATGTTGATAGTGAAATTTTGTCTCTGGAAGTCAATACTAATCTCAGATTTCCATAGAGCAGAGGTTGTTTTCAAGTGCTTTTAAATGTCATGATCCCAGGAGTTTGGTTTAAATGTCATACAACAAATAAAAATACATAGAGTCTTCTGTAATCCTTTGAGGTAAATTGCATTTTCACTCCAGGAATTTGATTCTTCTCTGGTTAGCTTCTTGCATACGCATCAAGCTTTTGAAAAGCATCTTTTAAAACAATAAATAAATAAATAAATAAATAATTGGGAGACTGCCTATTAAACCTATTTAAAATTGCCTTCTGTTCTTCCATATGTCTTGATAGCTTGCACTTCTTGAAAGAGTTTGAGGTTATTTCAGTAATGAAAGAGGTCTTGGCAGACTACCTCTGTAGTGTCTGCCTTGGAGACTATAATTAGAGCTTCAGTTTCTGTTCCTGGTAGAATTCACCCCTGCTCTGGTTTCTGTTCCTGTATTGCTTGGGGGGAAAGGGTCCTAAAAGTGTAAACCTGTCAATTCCACACATTACTTGCTAGCACAGGAAAGGTGTGGTTGAAATGTTTATAAATTGAGTTAAACAGTGTAGGAAATCTCTACTCTGTTTGCAGATAGACCCATTAAAGTAATCTGAGAAGCGAGCTTTCAAAGATCCAGCAATAGATAACATCCCAAAGTAGCCACTTTTCATTGAAATAGTAGAGATTTTTGTTTGTTTATATATTTGTCAATAGATAGATAGCTTGCACTGAGCAGCTTTGGTATATTTGAAATCGGAGTGTAGAGAGAATGAAAATTCCTAGTCTTTATAGATTTATCAAAAGTATTCACACTTGTGTTTAAGAGATCAAGTAAAAGTTAATGAAGTTTTTAATTTTCTGATGTTTCTAAGGCTTCTTCTCCCTTTGTGAAAGATTTCTGAATTGTGTGGCTAGATTCCTCAGCTAAGTCCTCAGGTGCATTAGCAGTTTCCACTGATGGCTGTGGAATTGTGAATTTTTGAAATTAATATAGATACCTCTTGAAATGTGGCCACCAAATCCCTTTTCCTATTGCTTTACATCATTCTTTAACATTATAGAGCATGTGGTTTTGGGTATAAAGCTGGTCTGACCCTGCCTGCTAGGAAGAATAACGCCAGAGATCCCAAAGGGAATTAAAATTTTCCATTACTACATGTAGGACCTAAGCACTGCCTTTTCTTTGGTTAAGGATGCTGTCTACAAAAAAATGAGTCATTTTACTTCATCATACAGCAAGAACATTTTAAAATACTTTCAGAAATGTATCTAAGAGTCAACACTATATAAAGCTAGTTATATTTCTAGGATTGGGATTATTCTCTGAGAAGTAATTTGAATGAAATTAAGTAAATTATGGAGAAATCTCTAGATAACAGAGTTTTATTTTGAGGATTGAAAGCTAGTTTCAGAAATACACTGGAAGTGTTCTTTGATTAAGGTCTGCTGCTAAATGATTTTGAACCAGTAATGCATTAATACTGAGATATTTAATAGATGAGTGCATTTAACTGGTTTGATGTTATTTAACTCTAATATGTGGTCATTTGACTTTATGGAGACAGCCAAGGCAATTATCTACAAACAGTAATTCACAGCATGTGTAATTGCATATAAAATCATTTTGGTAGGTCAGATTTTGGATTTTCTCTGAAGTAGTTTGTTTAGTATTTGTGTTTATCTCATGTTTAATTAATCTTTCTTAATTAAAGGCTTTCAATTATGAAACTGCTCTGTAGTGAATACATTGTTAAGAGTATAGCAAGATTGTAAAATAAATCTCTTCAGCGCAAAGTAAATGAAAATCATTTCAGCCAAGTTGTTTATAGAGTGTGTAAACCTATGCACACATATATATACCAGTGTGTGTATTAGATACGGGCAACACACTGAAAGTGCTCATTAGGACCTACAACTATCTGTTTCAGGGTGCTCTAAAGCGCTTGAGGTGCCTTCTCTAGCTCAGTGTTTATCGGAGTGTTGCCTGTTCATCTGCTTAGTATTTACCGAAGTTTTGAATCTTCTGTGCATTTCCTCCTTTGTTCCGTGTTTTATTGCACAGAACAGTTTTAAGGTTGGGATGGCTACTTGGACTTGTTGATTTGATTGAGGAATGACCTGAAAGTGTGTGCTGTAGTAATGGAAGAGCAGCTTCCTACATAGAGTATTGGACATGTAGCTGTTGAATGCACTGCCCGTCTTTGTATGGTTTTATCCTGTTCTTATTAGTGCTGAAGACCCTGTGATAGCAGTGTGTGCATGGCCCTGAATTCATTAAAAGCCATTGCCTTGGTGATGCTGGTCAGCATTGCAGCAGGCCTAAACGCTCATTTCCTTCTCCAAGGTACCCCTAGATTTTACCATCTCTGAACCCTCTGCAGCTGCTGACCACAGGAGCACCTGAGTTTTACCATGCAAGTAACTGGGAATCCAGTACGTGGGATCCGAAAGCTTGGGTCCTGATGCTGTTGAATGGGCTCTTCTAAAACAAAAGGAGCGATTAGCTAGTGCAAAGGGCAGGCAGTGTGCTATGCAGTGCCAGAGGAGAGTTGCAGTACTTTGCATGTTGTTTCCAACAGTGAAAGCAGCAAAGCAAGAAGGATCTGAGCATACCTGCTCAGAGGATGCAGGATCCTGTAGCTCTTGGGCACTGCTGGTTTCATTATCGGCTTGCTAGGTGCAGCTGCTTCATCTCTGTATGTCTGCTTTCCTTTCTGTAAGGTTTGCCTGCACTTCTTTCTTAGGACTTGAAATACTTTGGTGCTGAGGTTTGGTGCAAAAAATGGAGGGCAATATTTGATCTCTGAATAATAGGAGCTCACAGCAGCTGGTTGCCACCAGTCCATTGGAGATGTTCCCGGGTGTGATGCTGGATCTTTGAATGGGGCTGTAGAGGGGGAACTTGGATGTTATTCAGAGCCATGTGCCACCCATGTGTACAACTGTACAACTTCCTCCATGTAATATGAGATAGGGAGCCTGCTTTGGCAGGGGGGTTGGACCCGATGATCTCTTGAGGTCCCTTCCAACCCCTAAGATTCTGTGATTCTGTATATAGTGCAACAGATCCTTTAAGGCTTTACAGTCGTACAAATAATTGTGGGGATTTTGTAGCAGTTAATACCAAACTCCACTCTGCTGTAATAACAATTTAAATGAGAAAATTGCAAGAAGGTGGCTACAGAGGTTTTTTTTCCTTCTTGGTTTACAATGCTCGCAGACTATTTTTACACCTTGCCTCTTACCAGCTAAGGCTGATATGAGTTCTTTATCCCTATTCATTTTAGTGCTGTCCCTGATTCCGAAGCAGAGCTTAGACTCTGAGATGAGTTGCTGTCATATCTGTGAATGTTAAATTTCACTATCTGTGGAAGTCTGAGAGTGCTCTCATGGATTATGGCTCTCATCTTTCATTTATCTCTCTCTCCTCTGCTCTAGTGGAACAAACTGAAAATAAAACATACATGTTATTTCACTAGAAAGGAGAAAATAGCCAGAATAATTCTATTTTCCTTTTGGTATTTGCTTTTAGTAAAATGCTGATTATTTAGCTAATCAAGATTTGCCAGTTCCTATCTTCTGATAGATATTTTTCTTTCAGTGTTCTTGAGAAAGTCACTGACTTCTGCAGCAAATCTTCTTTAAAAATATTTCTACTTTTTCATGATCCAGTTTTTGTATTTAGAATTTCAGCTCAAGCATGGCTGTTGTAAGTCCTTCACATGTGTGTGGATAGTAAACAAGAATACCCATTGCAGCTGACAGAAATACATGGGTGAATTGTTTACATTCGCTTTTTTGACATGGGAATGGTTCTGAATTGTGCTGTGATACTCACAGGTATTTGTCTATAGGATTTATTTTTATTACACAAGACACCAGGACTCCCATTAATCGCAAGCAGCATGTCAGTCTGCTCAGTTACTGAAATGTGGGGTTCTTTTCTTTTTTTTTTGAACAGCTGGTAGCGTTGTGTAGCCTGAAAATGGCTTGCCTGCCTTGTTTCCCAAAGCTACCTCACAATTAGAGGTGATGGGCTTTTAAATGTAGGTTACTGCTAGCAAAAGGCTGGATTTAAAACTTTAAAATACATGAAAAACGTCTGGAAGAGGGGAGGAAGGTGGCATTCCACTGCACTTTAAAAAACAAAAATCCACTTGTTTGTCTGCATGCCTGTGTGGTAGGACTGGTGTCTGTGCCTGCCCGCTGCCCGGGTGGTGTTTCGGTTCTGAGACAGCCCCCTGCCCAGTGTTATTTGTCCATCTCCATATCTAGTTCTAGTAGAAGGGTCAAAGGAAGAAAGGGACCAGCAGCAGTTTCTGGTGTCAGCAAAGTGTCCTCAGCGCACAGCAGCCCCAGAGCTTCTGTTCAACAGGGATCGTGCCAGGCGGGCAGGGGGGCGACTGTCTGAGCCGGTGGGTTTGTGTCCCATGCTGGGTGGGAGGCAGCAGCTGGGGGTACCCAGAACTTCCTCAAAACTGTTGTACAAAAGGACCTACAGTGGTCCAGGGCCAGGTAGGCAGCTCAGTGCAGCTCTGACAGCACGTCAGGTAGCTGCTAATTGCTTGGGTTGAGTGAGCCACTGAATCTTGGGTGTCCAGTGCCCAGAGCACAGTCAGGCATAATATATTTGCTGGGAAAAGCAGCTGGATTAAGAGAGACGCTTCCTGCAGCCTTCCCCTCCTGCCTGTCTTCCCCCAGGTACAGCTGGCCCTTTGATGTTTTAAATTAGTTTGTCTCTGCTGATTTCCTAATCCAGCTGAATTAAGGTTGTAAATAGTCTTAAAATAAAAGTGAATTTTAAAATTGCTTTAGAAGACCCTTGAGCATTGTTCCTCTTCTGTGCTACACAGAGGCACAAAAGCTAATGTACACACACTCAACTCAGAGGAAGTGGGATGAGGTTTGCCTCCTGAACATGGAGACCTCCTGGCTCAGCACCTGATCTGCTTTAGAAGGGCTGCTCTGTGGTAAATCGACATTGAGAGGTTCTAGCTCTCCCAGCCCTTGTAAACATATCTGTTTCCACTTGCCCCTCTCCCCAGGTGAGAGGAGAAATGCTGGGGGCAGAAACCTCCTGGGAAAGGCAACTTGAGGGCACTGGAACCTCTGAGACCTGATATTCAAGACCCGTCTGGACGCCTATCTGTGCAGTATGAGCTGGGGAGCTGCTTTGGCAGGGGGTTGGACCCCATGATCTCTTGAGGTCCCTTCCAGCCCCTACAACTCTGTGATTTGCCTGGACTGCTGTCTTTGTGTTCATAGAGGTTGTTGGTGGACTGTATTAACTGCTGTGAGGGAGCCAGGCAGTTCAAGTGTATGCCCAGCAACCTCTCAGTATTTTCCTTTTGCAGGAGGTCCTGTGGCAAGCTCTTACGTTCCCTCTTTCAGTAGAGCACAGCTTGATTCACCTCCTGGATGTCACTGCAATTAGCTCTTTGTGCAAAAGAGTGCTGTTTAATTGCCCAGGACTCTTTTGTGACTTGTGATTGAAAGTCCACATAATTGGGTTTTATCTTCTGCAAAAAAAAGTGTGGAATTGGACCGTTTGAGAACTTTAAAATAAAACCATCTATCAGCCCACAGATACAAAGAACAAATTCTGTGTTGGGTTTAGAAGATGGTTCCCTTCAGAGATAGAGCTTGGAAGGATGTATGAACAGAACTGGGCTTGCTTACCTATACTAGTTGGGGCTAGTATAGCCCAACTTTAAATGCTGTGTCACTGTATGTCCTTTACAGGGTTGTTAATCTAGTTATTACTGTGAGAATTTGCAATTACCCTTTTAGTATCTTTTTGGAAATCAAAAGGTAGTTGGCAATTTTTATATAAATTTTGAATCTGATTGAAAATTACAAGGCATATTAATTTCTGTGGGTGTTTTGTAGAGTGAGTATTACTCTTATTTATGCTAAAGAAAGAACAAGCATTCTTCTCAAATTACCAATGATGTTAGTTTTTACTGAATCTAGTGAACTAATTAGCATTACTAATGATAAGCAAAGATTGGGGATATGTGAAATGGAAGTCATTTTAAAAGACAGCAGGCTGAACTGATTATTATTTGCTGTGGATTTTGTTCATGCTTGTTCAGACAAGTCAAAAGTAAAGATTCTACCATATGTGAGGCTTTATTTTCATTGGGAGCTTTAGTTCAATAATTTTTGCTAATTACTGTCAGAGCAGTGAGATCAGAATTTTGTGTTTGTTGGCCCTCATCTTTTGATAACCAGAATTGCTAAATGATCATGCTCAGAGACTGGAAGCCCAACTCAAAGGAAGTAGCTAGAATACCTACTAACGTGCTGTCACACACTGTTCCTGGCTGCTGGCATGTGCCCTGCATGAATTCTTTTCCAAGTTGGTTCTTAGAGCATCCTCATCAGCATAGCGTGCGAGTGCTGCCTTGCAGCTGATTAAGCAGTGTTTCTAACATCACCCTGATGTTTTGTTGGTTTGATTTTTGTTTGGTTTTCTGTTGTTGCATCATCTCTCTGGGGGAGAAATGCAGAACTGCATACTGTTTTGGCTGGTGGTAGGTTTTTTTATTCTACCCATTATCAACAGTGGTGAAAAACACAAGGTGAGGACTATAATTACAGGATGATGTGTAGTAGTTTGGTTTTACCATGCAGGTGAGCTTGGTCTCATTTGCAGAATGTTGTGTTACTCTCAAGTGTTGTAATTTGTTTGACCTATATCTTGGGGGGGGGAGGGGGGGTGTTAAGTGTTGTTCAGAAACAGCAGGCTTAGGTCACTTGATGCTTATTGAGGTCTGAGATTACAAACACAGTTGAAAAAAATGTATGTATAGGAAGTCAGTGAAAGCAGCAAAGAACAAAGCTGCAGGTGGTTGCCTGCAGTGAGAGATGCAAGAAAACTAGAGTTCGCTCAAGTGTTTGTACCCAACTAAGCTGCATTTCTGCTGTCTGAGCAGTGCTGAAGGCAGCACACATAACTAAGCTTGAGGCCTATAGGAGGGCAAAAGAGGGTTGATTTACCAGGCAAAAGTGATGGAAAATGAGCTCAAAGTGAAATTTACGATTGGGGAGTATCCTGAATCATATTAGACAGTAGAGGTGATGTTTCTGCTACAAGGATTTTGTCCCTCTTGAGATCTCCTCAAATCCAGCGTTATTTCTGGGTTGCTTGGCTTTTACTTTCAACAGCTCTTCCTGAGTAGATCAGATTGAGCCTTGAGGCAGTCTTGGGAAGTCAGGGATACAAAGAGTATTGCTGACAACTGACTCTGGGTCTTCTGATTCATCTACTGAACCCTGTATATTTAAGAGAACCAATGAGATATGTGATATTTGAAGGCTCCACGAGTTAATCTGTTAGTGTAAGGTACAGTTGCCATCACTTCTCACTTGATACAATCCTCTTGTAAAATGTTCTCTCTTTCAGGAGTATTGAACAGGATTTCTGCTGCTTTCTTGTTGCAGAATGAACCTGCTGTGACAGAGGAAGGCAGGCATGCTTCTTTCTGGTCAGCAGATAATTTGTAAAAAATGTGTGTTCTCTGGGTGTAAGGTGTATCTATAAGTTGTAAATACTAGGATTGGGTTAAGTTTAGGATGTTATGTGTAGTTTATTTGCCTGTCTAATCTCTAGTTTTGCTGTTAGGGAAGGTTTGTCACTGGGTGTGAGATACTGCATTGGGTCAACTGTCCAGTATAATCTTTTTCCTTCATAGTGTGTTTGGAGGAGGAGACCATGTCTGTGACTCGTATGTTTGGGTTGGAAATGGCAACAGCATCAGGCTTCCCTATCCTGTGAGTTTTGGGGAGATTCCAGAGTAGTTTGTGTTGAGGGAGGAGTCATTTGGTTTTGGGAAAGGCAGGAGTCATTCTGTCTATGTAAGAAGGAAGTCAGAATTGTAGGACAAGAAACCATTTAACTGAGGAATAACCTGGGCAACACTGTGTCTGTTGCAGATCAGAGGTTTGTGTCCTTTCCTGGGGTCTAGAATTTGTTTGGGTCGGGTGAGCCCGTTGGTTATTTGGGGCTGGTGATACAAAGAGGTCTCTGTTGCTTGAAAGAGTGCTTGAATGGATGTTGTAACTGTTTTCTGGTAGTTTATTACTTCATGCTTTATTTCCATACTGGTTCTAGCACTTGGGATCACTGGTAATTTTACCACCTACGGTAAGCCCCTTGATCTAGGTTTGGCATCTTTCTAAAGATTACTAAACTGCTCTTCTCTGGGGTCCTAGTTCAGTTTAGAACAAGCATTGAAAATTAATCCCTTCTTACATTTCAGTCCATCAATCTGCTTTAACCTCTGATTTCCACTGTTGGTGTTTGATCTTCCTCTCCTTCTCTTTGGCCAGCTCAGGTGGTGGGAAACAGCCTGTGCCCTGGGAAGAAGGAGCAGTGCTTGTAGAGGTGATGTGGGGGATGGATGAGGCCAGTGAGTGGATCAGTGGGTCCCAGTGAACAGGGTTTTTCCATGAGCTTGGGGATGTGCAGGTTTTGTGATCTGCCTACAGAGCACCTGTGTAGTCATTTTTTTTGGCCCCCACATTAAGAAAGGAGTGTTGAAATGTTTCCAGGAATTGGAGAAGGTGTCATGGGTAGGCTTAGATGCAAAATGTGCCTGCATCTTCCTGAATGGGACAGAGTCCTGTTCCCTGGGCCTCCCTTCCCAGAAAAATTCTGACTTTGGCAGCTGCCTAAACTCAGTTCAGACATTGTCGTAACAAATTGAGTGGTGAAATCTTTTATTATCCTTAAGGCAGTAGGTTTACATATCCTGTGTGACAAATTACTCCATTATTCTCTAAGAATAGTTCAAGTATTTGAAAAAGTGTTGGGGGCAAATTAAGCTCTATATTGGGACCCCAACCTTGTAGCCTCAGCCCTCACTGCACTCCTGCTTACTCTGGGTTGTTGAATAGAAGTTCAAACTTCAAATATTCAATTTGAATCTGAAAGGAAGATTATGAAGCATTGGTGATTATGTTGGCATTCTGTGTCACTGAATAGTACTTGTGTGTTATGTGCTATCTGGGTGGCTGTGTGTTTGCTAAGAAGCATAACTGAAGATGAAAGTTTAATTATTTCTTCAAGGCAAATCCTCTCTCCCATGGACATAAACTTGCATAAGAAAAATGAAAATTCATAAGGAGTGTAAAAATTGGCTAAAATTAAAAACCATTTATTTTTACCCTATTTATTCTTCTGAATAATAAAATTTCCCCATGGGTTTTTGGAACATGTGTGGAATAATTACACTGAAGAAGTGGTGCTTTAGTTCAGCTTCTAGAGCTAGGGCAAACATTGTGATTATGCTGCAAGCTTAAGTCTAGGTTTTATAGAAAATCTCATTCAAGGCTCTCTTGCTGTCAAGTGCAAAAAACTGTGACCCATGGATTGGTCCCTGTGGGAGCAATTATTCTTTGCAGAGATTTTTTTTTCCAGCACTGAATATTATAAATGTCAGAAAAAAGTTTAACCCTCAGTACCTCTAAAAGAATGTTTCCATACCTGCTGGCAGGAATATAAATTTTTAGCTTGTGTTTGCAAGCATTTTATGTTGAAGCCAGGATTTTATTTTATTTTTTTTCCCAAAAAAACCCTTGTCATTATAAACAACTCAAAAGTAACAATGCTGTATTTTAGTTACAGCCTGGATACCTTGGTGAAGATAAAAGGGGGCTGAAGCTGCCTGATGCTGCTTAATGCAGTGCTGCCCACGCCTCTCCTGATGGGATTCTCGTGTTGGCTGCGGTGTGAATTGATGATTAAAACCTCTTGTCTACCGGTGGCAGTAGGGAGAATGTGGAGTGAGCGTGGAGTTGCTTAGGAACACGGGTTGCCATCTGATACTCTGCATGCATGAGTGGAATGTTTTGGTGAACAAGAGGAATGTGTTCATCTCCCAGCCATCGGTGTGTGGACAGCAGTGGGTAGCATCTGGGGTAAAATCTTAGGAGCTGATGTTTGCCTTAGGGGAATGTGTGTCCTTTTCAAGAGATGCAACGCAAGCATTTTCACTTCCTTAATTCTGGCCTGCGTTTGTTTCAGTCTTATCAATCAAAGCATGTGCATTGCTTCTAGCAGAAACTAATGTAGTAATTGTCTGTTACTTAAAATAGCAGATCCAAACCCAGCAGGTCTCCTGTCCCCACCCCTCTCTGTTTTCTCATGTATCATGTTTAGCACTGAGCACAGTTTGGTTATTAACTGTCATAAAATGGTGATGAAGCTAACAGAACTTGCATCATTATTCAGAGGCTTTTGCAAAGTGAAAGTAGTGCTGAGATGCCGAGAGGGATGTTGCACTACCTGTCTCTGAAGTTCAAGTCCAAGATGGCCAGAAGCACCTTTCACTCTCTGTTATACAGCACTGAGACAAAGACGAATGGGTCTAGGAGAGGAAGGGTCACTTTTGTTTGTTTGTTTGTTTGTTTGTGGGTTTGGGTATTTTTTACTTGGTGATTTGCATTTATTACATTGTTTGGTACTTCTTCGAATTTAAAATATTGATGACACTCAAAATAGTTTCAGGCAGTGTGAAGTGAAGAGCTTCTTTTTTTGAGATATGGGGAGGACCTTGCAAGTAAAAAATAGATATTTTTTAATTTTTTTTTCTAATTTTTTTTTCTCTTGGGCTCATCCTAACAGATGCAGATTTATTTCTGTGGGCAGATGTGAGTGTGGTTTCTATTAGCTGTTGTGTAGAAGTTCCAGTGAAATTTATGAGGGTTTGGGCTTTTTTAAGGAAAAGTATGCTAGGTTTTGATTCAGTTTTGCTTTGCATGCGTAATTGTATGAAGTGGTAATTTTAAAAGACTTTGTGAAGCCTTTCAGCATTCACAAGTTTTTTCCAAAATAATATGACAAACATCTAAAAGTTTGTTCCAAAATGCTATGGGGAAATTCACTGCCCTGAGCTTGTGCACCGTGTGATAGAGCTCAGGTGAGATGGCTCAATTTCACATGGTGCTCCAGAACCTGCTGAGGGCTATTTCCCTCCCTCTACCAAAAATGTCCGGTTTCTGTACAGGCACCCTGGCTGTGCCTGTACCTGTGGGAGTGATCCCTGCATGTTATTTTAAGCTAAATTACTTTGCTGTTTGCTGGGTGTGTTCATTCCTTTGGTGTTCAGCCTTCACATTTTATCTTTCTCCACTTCCCCTCCTGTTTGGTGAGGTGATGCAGAGGGGAAGGGTAGGGTTGTGCCCTCTGCAACTGCTTTGATTCTTTAGAGACAGCTTGGAAAAATCAATGGGTGTAAGCAGGTGTAGGTGCAGGGTCAGGCCTGATCAGGTATTTAACTACTGAATGTATGAGACAAAGGTTGTGTATTACAGGTTTGTACTCTGTCAGGTTGCTTGGCCATGATCGGTGGGGCCGAATGGGGGTGCTAGTGGGACCAGTTCAATTAGGGGGTCCTGCTCCTCCACATCAGGCCCCAGGTTCATATTGACAGTCTGCTGATGGCCTCGCATTGATCTTCAACACCTGAACAGTGTTTGGGGCTCTGGGCTTCCAATTTATATTACAAATCATGGCAAATCACAGCTGTCACTATTGTCACGTGATCATTACAAAGTGCCGTTCACCTTCTTGCACTGCTTCCACACCTACAGATGAGCCCTCTGCTAGCATCCAGTGTCCCTCCCCGTGCAAGTCCCCTGACCCCAGAGATACATTCAAACTCCCACAGGCTCCTCATCCTGCATTGAGCCAGGGCATCTGCTGCCCAGCCCTATCCACAGCTGCTGGGGCTTGTGCAGCAGTGTGCTGGGGTGCTGCTGGGGACCTGCCATTCCTAGCTGTCCACATGGTTAGTACTAAAACACAGGCACAGGGCTTGTCAAAGCTGGCAGCGATGAAAACATGGCTTGAAGTATTTGCTTTTATCTAGCAAGAACCTGAGTGACAGACTGAGTGTTGCTGCCTGATGAAGGACTGGAAAAGAGAAGTGGATTGTTTGAGCAGTGCCCTCCAGCAACACTGGAAAGAGGCTTGTTCTTTCCTGGTATTTCAAAGATAAAAAAACACCAGAAAATGAAACTTTCCATGCCATCTTTCATACATCAGGAAGAAATTTAGAAGCTGATAGGGATGAGCAGGAAGCATATGGTTTTTCAATGTTTTTTTCCTTGCAGGGAGATAACTTTTACGGTGACAACAGTAGTTTTAAATCTTCATTTTCTGGAAAAAAGCATTACTTCCTTTATTTTTCAGATGGAGCGTAGGCAATCACAGCTGGGCATGTTGGTCTACAGCAGTAGGCCAGGCACTCCATTTTCTTTTATTCTGAGTCATTCCTAGCTGGTTTACATATATGTATATATATTTTTTTTTTCCCCAAACCTGAGCAAGTATTTTGAATCCATGAATCATTTATCTTGGTGATTCTCTTTAGAAGCAGAAGCAGGTGGAAATTCATCAAGCTGCTGAAAAGGGATCTGGGAAAAAATCAGCTGCCATGGTAGGTAGGGCGCTTGTAGACATTGCCGGTGGCCTTGGGATCAAACAGCAGAGAAATAACATCACAGTAAGAACCCAGGAAATTCTAACTAGGTAATGAGTAGTGGCTTTCTTTTGATTTACAGCCTGGCTTTACAATCAATCTATAAAGCTTTGAAGAGAAAAAAACAAACCTCTAAGGGAAAGGGAAGGGCCATACAATTAGTGCTACTGTCTGCTTACTTGTCTTCTCTAATTCCAAGAGAGTGTGCTGAAAATGGATGATACTGTGCAAAAATCTCAACTGTTGGCTGATTCCTTTGTAGATTCAAGCTGAGATACAGTTCACATCATGCTGGTTCTTGGAGAATATTCAGTTTCATCTTAGCTATAGATTGTGTGTAGCCGGGTGTAGTTGCAGGAATTTGACAGGGGTTGCATGTGTGATGTAACTTTCAGCTCTTGTATATCAAATTCCTGCTCTGATCTTCTTTTCTTTCATCTCCAGTATGTGTCTTTCATTAAAGAATTGGATGGTGAAGTGGATGGGATAGCTTGCAGAATATTTTAGAACCACATGCAGCAGTGGTGGGTTTTTTTTAGCCAAGTAAATCACTGCAGTTCAGAAAACTTAGGAATATTGTGCTGGAATTTGGATTTAGAAATGCAGTTTGTAATTGTCAAGACACCATTTGGTTGAGGCTGCTTGGTCATTAATTTCTTTGAAGTTGACACTTGAGTTGAAAGACTAATAGCTGCCTCGGCGCATTGCTCAATTGAAAATCTAATCTGTTACAGAGTTTGGGTGTACTGCAACTGTGGATGTAGTTTGTCATTTTTATAGCTGGGGGGCAATACTATTGTTTGGGGACCTGGGGGTTTACTGTTCACATGCACAGACTGTTTTGGGTACGTTAGTAAAACTTGGATGTATTTAACAGCTGATCTTTAAGATTTTAAAATTCAAATATGTGTATTATAGCAGTTGTTTGCACTACTCAGAACAATTTATTTACTTTTAAAATCCAGAAAACTTGTGTTTTTATGATCTGAAAAATGGAAAGAATTGTTCAGATGTTCAGGTGTAACTCTTGCCCCGTGCACAGAGTGCTGTCATTGTCAGGGTTCTGTGTGTTCACGTGATGCCAGGGGATTTTAGTGCATGCCACAGACTCTGCTGCTGTGACTTGTAACAAGGATTTGTCTGGGATGTTTTGAAAGGTCGCTTACTTGCCTATGTGACCTTCATTTCCAAAAATACTCATTTGTGAAGTGAAGATTTCCTTCTTTCCTCTTCATATTTCAGATTAACCAATTTTCAGGTTTATTCAAATAAAAGAAATTTTCCTAATTAACATTGGAATATTAATTTCAATGTAAATGATGGTATAGGCATGAATGACAATGCTTCCCCACCCAAATAGTAGAAAGCTAGTACTTCTTTTTGTTTCCCCAGTCTGGCATCTGCTTTACTCCATATTGATTTAGGCTGGTGATAGTCAGTCAGACAGTTCTTTTTTGTTATTGTGGTTTTGTTTCTTTCCTCCCCAGTGCTTTCTTGCCTGCACCCATTCATTATTTCAGTATCAGGAATATTTGAAACTTGGAGTTTAAACTGTAAAATATTTGGTGCGCTGTCTTTTACATAGTTAATAAATGTACTGGATCCCCAAAGTATAAATCAAATTATGTAGCCTATTATGCTTTACATAGGAGAAATAAGATATGAAATATTTTGCAATGCAGAAAGTACATGTGAATCAAACCCTTGTTGTTCCTAAGGGATACAATTTTGACAATTTTATGAGGTTGCAATTTATTTGTAGGGTGAGTTGGCACATGGTTTTGATAAAAGTAATGTTCACACAGCATACTGCTAACAAGAAGCCTTTTTAAAGCCACTAGTCTTGCTGATTTGCATTGTTATAGCAAAGTATCTGGTGAACTTCCTAGAAGTGTGTCTCTAAGATATACTTAAACCCTGCATGGTAATGCTGCTCTGAGTGTGAACAACATCAGCTTTCAGTCTGTGCTGAGGAACATTTTTAAGGAATAATAAAATAAATTTTAAAAGCAAGCCATTAAGAATTGTGAGGTGGGAAAAAAAAACTTGTATTTTTTCCCAATAAAGACCTGATCTTATGCAAAAGACTCAGCATGAAATGTTGGCCTTGAAACTGATGCTACCTCTTGCTGTGAAAGAATGATCTGGTGTGACTGGCCAAAGAATAGGACTGGGGAAAGAACAGATGCTTCAAACTGTTGTCTTGAGAGATGTTGCTCTAAAAATACGTGTTAAATCATACTGGACTAAATATATGTTACTCAAATTTCAAACTATGGCTTTTTACATGCTACATGCTACTCTTTTTCTGAATGGGATGGATTGAAAAGGTAACATGGAAATTCTTTCCCAGCCATGACCATGTTTCCAACTGCTGACAGGGAGCTCGGAGCAGAGAGCAGAGCTTGGGTGAGGCTCCTGCACACATGCATCAGCAAAGAGTCATGGCTCACACTAGCTTCTCTTGCTTTCCAGACTTACAATGGCATTAGACATCAGTTCAAATTTCCAGCTTAATTTTTAACATCTCTGTTTTCATATCTTGTTTCTTGTAAGTTGTTTAAAATATTTGGCTGGCAGCCGTTTCTGGAATGGCTATGGAGGCATGCGATTTCAGAAGAACGACCTAATAACTGCTTTTTATTCTTTTTAATTTTATTTTTTACTCTTTTCCTTCTTACTATTTAAATTGCACCAGAAAGCATGTCTGCAAGCATCCTTATTTCCTGCTCCTTCTGTCCCTCTTGTGTCTTTTCAGTCTTCCTTAGTCTTTCTTCAGCATCATGCAGTGTACTAAAACAAGGAGAGGTGTCTCTCAGTGTCTATCCTACTGTTGGGGATTTATGTTTCAAAGAAATGTTGTGGACAGATGATAATATGCAATAATGAACCTGAGAGAGGATAGTTTAGAACAGAATGGTGAAAGGAGTTTGGTTAAAAAAAAAAGATTCATGAAGTAGAGAAGCTGGGAAAAACCCACAAAACAAACTTTGGCATAGAATTTTGCTTGTTTCCAGCCTGATCTTTTGTTTGTTCCCATTCAATGTTTTGTTTTTCTAAAAGCATAAAGTAATGGCAACCTGTTATTGCAGGGAGAATTTAAGATCTTTTAAGAGCTGAAAGACAGTGATTTTTGAATGGTTAAGTTCTGAAAGAAGTTAAGTTACCGGAGTGTTTTCAAGATCTGTGTACTTGGCACGGAGCTTGTTCTGTTCAATATTGCAAAGTGCAGAAAGATTCAGGAGGGCTTTCCACAGATACATGGCCTGTCAAAACATCTGTTAATGAGGGTTTGTACCAGAAGGGTGCAAAGAGACTGAAAGGAATACTGTTGTTTTTAAATAGCACTAGTTAGCTTCCAAAATGTGCTTTCATTGCTGGTGAAGTTATTAGAAAGACTTCTCATGGGAAGCGTGAAAGGTGTGGTATAGAGAAGCAGGCTGTGGGAGTGAAAGAAGAATGAAGTTGAAGTACTTTAGCCAGGTCTTATGCATGTTTAAAATACTATTTGCATGTATTTCAGTTTATAAGGTGTTTATGCACACATGCATACATCTCCTTCTGTAACATTTAAAATTGCTTTAAATAAGCCCTGGTGGAGCACAACGTCTTACAGCAGCTTCTGAAGGTCCTTGCAGTCCCAATCCTACAGTCACAGTTTCAGGGACAGCAGACGCATGAACTTTGCCAAATTTTTCTTGGCAAGACTTGCTATTCCCCATTTATCCCTCTTGATCTACATGCAGGAGGCTGGCAGAGGGCTGTTAAACTTTCAGACATCCATATCTGCAAAGATGAGAAGGAAAACACCAGTGAGTCAGGCCACCTCCATGATCCTGTACTCCTACCCACGGGTTTTTTGCCCAAGTACGTAGTCTGCAAAAAACATTTGTGTGCCATAAACAGGCTGTGAACACTGGGTTGTTTCTTGCAGCACAGTGCTGAGGAGCCCTGCACTGAGGCAGCACCACCAAGCAGCACACTGCAGATTTCAGTGTAAGCGAAGACGAGTGGGAACGTTACATTGCAGGAAAATGCCTCAGCAACACATGAAGATTTAGAGGGGATTTGCTGTATAGTTCTGATCTCTTGTCATAGAAGTCTAGGCAATATAAAACCCAGTATCTATAATCACATTCAAAGGTCTTGATTTTTTGAGTGATTAGAGAAAGCAAACACTGCTCTAAGTCAGAGTGCAGGATTGTGAAGAGACTTTGTTGAAAGATACAGAAGTCCAAAGGGATTAGGGAAGAAGAATGATTACAAGGTTACTAAACCTAATAGCAAGTACAAGAAAATATAGACATTATCTTTAGCCAACAGAGAATCTACACAGACGAATTTTATGTGAACTCACTGTTATTGGAAAAGTTCAGTGTAGAGTAAAACAAGAAGTTGTTAAAAACCAGGTTCCTCATGTGAACAGTGAAAGAAGCAGGAAATGGGAAGCAAAAGAATAACATTCTACTTTTGAGTGTAAAAAGACAATTCAAAGAGAGGTAATAGTTTGGTAGGTGTAGAGAGCAAAATCGGAAGCTGTATGTGGCTTATATAATTATCTTTACTGTGAATAAAAATAGGTAGCTCATAGACTATTGTGTACTTTCTCTTTTTCCAACTTGGAGAGTATATCAGATTAGTTTTCTGTGAAGTCTAGTGGTATTTCATATTTCAGGAATTACTGCATGTGAGAATCCTGTGAATGATCTGTGTATTGGCCTAAGTGTATGATTTTCTCTGAGGCTAAAGATTGCTGTTTCCTGGGTGCGAGCGTACCGAAGCATCAGCAAGTGCTGGTGCGTAGCCTCAGGAAGGCTTTTCCCCTATACATACTGTGGTAGGAAAATACTTGAATTTTTAATACTGTTAATACAGATAATTCGTTAATGGGGATAGATGGACTTTCCTTGCACAGCAGTTGTCATATGAGAACAGAAGACTAGAATTATAATAACTGTTCATCTAATAATGAGTCAAGTAAAGTGCCAGCTGAGACACTGCCAACTCTACCAGCTGGGGCAAGGATTGGTGTGTCCAAGGGGCTAAGGCTTGGACCAGAAGTTAAAAGCATTTTTCCGTACTGAGCTCTGCTAGGAGATTCTAAACAAGTCTCTTTGACCACTTTATGTTTTTCCTTTCATTATTTTTTGTCTCTGTGGGGACAGAGCAGAAGCTCCAGTTCTCCATATGATACCTATAACAGCAAATGGCCAACCTCAGCTGGATCTCTTGCTGCTCTGTGATGATATTCACGTGTGCCTAAAAGCCACCCATAAGGCCCACTTCCCTTTCAGATGCAATATACAGCTTCCTCAGATATGCTTGTTTGGTATATTAAGGTTAAATTCTAGTTTTCTGTTAAGCTAATCACATTTGCCTTTATTACAAGGGTTTTTTTCTCTTGTTGCTAGTCATTAAGAGGTGAAATAAAACCAGAATACTACTCAGGAAATTACTAATTAAAGGAGTTGTAGACTTGTTTTTAAAGATTCTTAACATGGTTAGTGAATATAAGGGGAGCAAAATTAAACTGCTGGTAAATGATGGAATAGGAACTTGTGTCTGGGTAGTCTCTAAATTGCAGCTCACCCTAGTGCAGTAATTGCTGCAAGTACTGAAAGCAGATGGAATAAATAGGTGAAACTTTTTTATTCTTACCCAAAAGCTTGGAATATTTGTAAAGAAGTTTTGCAAGACTATGTAGAAAACTCACTCAAGAGAAACATGATAAAATGTATTGTAACAATAGTAGTACAAAGAAAAATAACACCTATTTAATTTTTTTTTAGCTGTGGGAGGGCTTTGTGCTTCTTGGTCTTATTTTGACCAGCTGTGATCAAGAAGGTGAAAATCTGAATGATCCTGAAAAATATGTCTTTTAGCAATTTAAAGAGCTTTTCTTGCATTGATTATTTTACAGGAAAGTAAACAAAATAGTTTGGAGAACTGCAGTTTATTTCTGTATTGTGTGCATTTTAACAAAGGGATCTGTTTTCAGCTGCAATTGTTAGAAATTCGGAGAGAAATAAAAAGTCGGTGTTGTTCCCACAGAGTCACTGCAGTTGTTAAATGTTTTCCTTCAGCCTCTCCTCTCCCATTTTTCCTAATGCCAACTGTTAGAAATAATGGTGTTCACTTGCCCAGAGAGCCTGGAGGAGCGGTGCTTCCCCAAAGGCAGCCTCAGCTGTGCTGGGGGCTGGCGAGCACGCCTGGTGCACCAGAAGCTGCAAGTGAAATGGATTCATCTGTTTTCGTTATCCAAGCTAACAGGGAATTAAAAGTAAGGCTAGAGAGCAAAAAATATATTGGATTCCTTTCAACTTAGATTATCAAAGGAACTGCTGCTAATGTAAAGAAAGACCTTGGTTTCAATTTTGAAAAGTACTATAGTCCCAATTCCATAGTGCCTTTTCAGTAGAATTTAAGCTTTTAAAGGCTGGATTTTTATGGATAGAATATGAATCAGTGCTTCAATATTTTGGGGATGTGGGCTTAAATTTTGAAGATATTTAGTTGCTTTCTGAAGTGACCTTCTATCTTCTCAGCTAGTCTTGATTTTAAACCCTTACTGATAATCCAGAAGGGGCATAACGAGATGCTCTTGTCAAAAGGGAATGGCAGAAACTTGTGCAAACTGCTTGCCATCTTCCCCAGTGTCAGCCTAAAGAAACTGGTGAGCAGCAGCGTAGGCTCACTGCACAGGTCACTGATTTGGTGGGGTAAGCGTAGGGCAGTTGAGAGGCAAAGGCAAGTCCTCAGGAGGAACCATGCCTGCCTTATGTCCCGAGCAGGTTTCTGGTGCTAGGAGGGCACTGGTCTTTTGTGAAATTCATGTAGGTAATTAGCATAAAAGCATGAAATAAATGAGTAAAAGTAATTTTCCCACTGTTGTATTACAAATGCTACAGGATACAAACTTGGAGCTCCAGAGAGCAATAAGGGGTACTTTGCACATGTTAATAATAAGAAATGACAGAATTTCTGTAATCACTTGAGCACTTCTCCTGTAGTTGTTTGGTTTCAGTTTATGTTATGGTTTCAATTTATTTGGGTTTCAGTTTTATGTTGTTCTATATTCTATGGGGTTTTGAGATGGATGGTAGAAAAAAATCATGAGCTGCTACTTAAGATCTTAGTCACAGAGATTTGCTTTGATTCCTTTCTTAATATGAGTAATAATGATGTCCTGTCTTTGGCTCATGAAAACTGGGTACTTACCCATGATCCTTTATCTGTCATGAAACTTGGGCATCTGCCCAATTAAAAATTATTTCTGTTTGACTAGTCCATTTTAAGTACAGGTGGCATAAAACCAAAGCATGATTAGATAGCACAGAGGAGAAGCAGAAAATGTTATTTAAAAGCCAGTGATACCTCTAGCAAAGCTGCTATCTTTTCTCCTTACCTATAGTGATTTTCTGATTAGTTCTATGTCAAACAATCTCCTTTACCTCACGTGTTCTTATAGACCTTTGCTCGAGTACCTGTATTAAGTAATTTTAATTTATTATGATAAGCCATATACAGTTTGCCGTTTAGCAAAGTGCTTGTCACTTTGCTATAAACCATCTCATGTGATGTGACCTAACCAATTCTGACAGCAGAGAGAGTTCAACCACAATGTAGAGTTTTAAAGTTATTTATGGTGCTTGAAGGTCTGATTGCGTACAGTATCCACTTAATCCAGCCTAAATCTAGGGAGCTGTCTTCTGGTCCTGCCATTCTGTCTAATGGCTGTTAATAATAGCTGTTCTAGTCACCCTGTCTTCTGACTGAAAATCTATCTGGAGCTGTTGCATCTCATGAGGCAGATCAAAATTGACATTTTTTATTGATGTAACTGGTTTCTGCTGAATACTTGGGGACAAATAAAAGTAACTGAACTCACGACTGAAGGCAGAAAGTCATTCGTTTGGTGGAATTACCAGCCAGCTGACATCTGTAGTTAAATAAGTAGCCCTTTAAAAAATACAGTTTAAAATATTCTTGAAAAGTGAAGAATTAAAATTAGCTTTTTAGCTGTCAAATGTATTAATATTTATGTTCTTGAATATTAAAATAATTTAATGATTAACTTTATTAAATTAATCCATGATGTAGACAGATCTCATTTAGCCCTTCCATTGCTTCTCCAGTAGATGTAGTATCAAAAATGAAAAAACCTAGGCTTGTTTCATGAGGAAGTGAATGATCTTTGTTTGCTGTTATTGTTTCCCAACTGTTTTAATACCACTGTATATTTATATGCATTATAGAAGATCTGAAAAGTGGTTTAAATTTTATCAGATCATCTGGTTCTGATTTACAGTTGGGGCAGAGGGAAAGAGAACAACCAGAAGGTGCAGGCTGGGATTAGGGGAGGCGCCAGGTTTGATTCCTGATGAGAGAAGCTTGCTTGGGAACTATGACAGTGCTGGTATTGAGGTCCAGTGATGGAGGACAAGTATTCAATTAATTTGAGTTAATGTGCTGTTATGAAGGACATCTTATTAAAGAAGCCTGGATATAATTTTTTAAATTAGATTACATATAGTTGTTCAAGTTACTCTGTGGTCGTAATACACTTAAGTCAAATGCTTTACTGAAGGCTGTTATCACACAACATTCTGATTAGTTGTTATACAATATTTATAAGGTACACATTAAGTGGATTAAAAACTGGCAAACTGACAGAAGTGGTTGTCAGGAACAAGTCATCTTCTAATGCTTGTTCTTTTTTCTCAAGTGGGGTTACAGAGGAGTTGATGTTAAATCTGATGGTATTTGACTTCTCAGAAGTAATTTGTAGATCCCAATAAATCATAGAGATGTAGAGCTTTGAGAGTTGTTAGGTCATCAAAATGATGGGAAGGTTGAGCAGTAAGATCTGGATCATTTGATCAGCTGAGCTTATTAATATAAAAAAATTTAATATAGACAAGTGAGAGGTCATAAGTTTAAGAAGAAAGAATTTAGATGAAAGCTGGAGAATAGTGGACTTGTGGTCTGGAAATAATTTAGACATGAGAGTTTGAAAACAACTGAAGCTGCCCTCTGTGTAGTGAAACTCTCTCAGAAACAGCTAATGAGAGTTGTATATATACATCAGAACAAAGGCTTAATTACCACAGGGGGAATGAATCTAGTCCAAGGTAGTGTTGTTTAAATCTCTCTCTATAGTACTCTCTGTCTGGTGTCTGTGTAGAAAGTCACAGCTAATGTCTTCTGATGTCAGCTCCATTTTGAAAGTGATGGCAAGGAACACTTTTTTTCTTGAGAAATTAGAGTGCCTACACACTGAACTGCCCGAGAATAGTAGATTTAGTAAATACAGACAGTCCTGTAAAGAGTGTACCAGTACTGTTCATGCCTATTTAGGCACTCAAACCAAAAGCCCCTACATGTTTAATAGCCATATGGTGAAGCCAGACAAGCCGAAATAGAAACTGAGGGCCATAGGTAGGATACAAACCATCAACAAGGGAAATGGTGAGTTCTGCCTGCTTACAAAATCACCATTTTTAAAATGGAAACCCAGCTTATTTTGGCAGACTGCCCTAAGGATGGCCTTGGGCAAGTTAAGTATAGAAGTGTGTGTGTGTCTGAGCAAACTAGTGGTCAGTGTTTCTTAAACTCAATTCACAGAATTCAGCAGCCCTCACTGTCTCTTGATACGTGCCATGGTCTTCAACACTGTAGCCTGGTTTTCCAACCTCTGCCCTGCTCTTGGTCCTCTATGCAGCACTTAGTGCATGAGCTAGGTCTTACTGCCTTGTGTTTATGAACACCTGTCAAATATGATGGCAAGAGTGGCTTGTATACACTTTTTGTATTCCTGGTAGAGTTAAGGCTGATGGCTTGTAGGCATCCTGGACTGTCTGTTGGAGCTGCTCATGACCCTGTTGCAGACATTGTCTAGAATTTTATAGATCAACCCACTGCTGCTTGGATGTGGCAAGTATACATGCAGCATCAGGACAAACCTTTTTCTTTAATTTTTTTGACAGATCCAAAATTTCTACTGTTGTCTAACCACTAGAATTCATGTTTAATTTGCTGCTAGTGAAGGCTCTGCAATGCCAGGAATAGAGTAACTGAAAGATCCTCAGAGTTTCAGGCATGCAGTGAAATGTTAGGCTCATTTATAGTTGGTTGATGCCATCTTTCTAATCCTTATGGTTTTAATTCTCTCTAATAAAAGCAGTAGATCTGCAGAAACTGATGAGCACTGAGCTGGGCAATTTTCTGTGTGTCACTTAGGAGCAGGCAAGTGGATTTGTCAAGCCTTGCGTGACAGCTTGGATGGTTGAAAACCTCTGTTGAGGCTGTACTTGCCCTGCGCTCTCACCTGAGCAGTGATTCCTACTCTGCCGCGAGGACGAAGGGAGCCACTGCCAGGGTGATGGATTTCTTCTTGAGACTGAAAGAGCTCAAGAGCTGGTGGAATCATCTCTGCTGAACACATTTCATTTTGTTCCCCATGTCTTGCAATGGTACTTGTTTTCAGAGTTAACATACTGCTGTCTAAGGAGTTGTAATTAGTGTGTGTTTTAAAGCTTTATTCTCATGCATTCAGCTTTCCAGAGTTCTCCCTGCATGAGCAGCACAGCGCACGTTTGGGAGTTTCCAGAACAGCATGCAGGGGTGTGTAGCCACTTCTGTCTCTTGAAAACGCTTTCTGGTTCTGTTGTTTTAGATACTTGGGTTTAGCTTTCTGGTCTGTTGGGACAGAAGCTTGTTGGGGCACTTAACAGATTAGTCTAGACACTTTTAGCCACATAATGTTTAAGTGTTGATACATGTTTTCTTTACTTGGAGTCTTTTTCGAAGACTTATAAGTCCTCTCTAGATTTTTATAACAGATAGTTCATAGCCCCAAGAGTAGATCCTTGGAGTCATCTGTCTCAGGCTTGGCTCTCAAAAGAGTAATTCCACTGAATTGAAGAGGCAAGTGTTTGAAATTCAGGAGACTATAAAATTGATTCTTCCATAAAGAAGTAATTTGTGGTAAATGGTGTAGTCCTCTGGGCAGCTATTCACTCATTTTATATGACCAGGACCCTTGAAACATGGTCAGAAAGATTAGAGAAGGACATCTCTGATCTGTCATTTGTCTACAGAAGCCAGGAAAACTTTTCTTTTGATAATACAGTAGCAGACCCAGCCAAACACACCATCTTACTCTAGGCTTCCGGGGGTGGGAATGCAATTTTAAGAAAAGTTTGGATAGTGTTCTGGAGTTAACTAGATGATCCTGAAATATTTAATGAGGTTTTTGATATTTAGTTGCACGTTCTCTGCCAGGGAAGCAGCAATGCATTGCATTACTCCAGAAAGTGTATGGGAGATCCAGGCAGGGTTGTGGAGTTCTGACTTCCTGAACTAACAGTGTCTGGCTCCTCCAAAAAAGTATCCCCCTGAGAAAAGGTAAGTCACCTCTCCCCCTGTTACTCCAGTGCACAGACTCGCTCAGCGTGAAGGCAAGAAGGCAGCTGGCATTTGCGTGCTGTGTCCTTGCTCCATGAGAAAGTCTGTAGACAGAAGGAAAACATAGCACTTATTGGCCAAAGTGCCATCTTAAAACAAAATCAGTTACTATTGTTAGCATTTAAATACATCAGCAAATTAAGTTGAAAATAAGGCAAGCTGTTGCTTTCTTCATCCATATATATCTGATTAGTTCCTATCATAATGTTATTTCTGGTATTCACCATATTACTCTCCTTCCACAGTGCTTCTAGCAGCTAAAATATTTCTTCTTGAATATTTCTTCTGATATAAAATGACTGTGTGCAGTTCTTAAACATATTTCTCCTTGGCCTAATACTGGGAGGCACCATAAGAGACAGTAAAAGCATGAGCTGGTTGGGAGGACAGGGGATGTGAGGAGGTACAGTCTCATGTGTCTGCGTCTCTTGCGTTGGCCCTGCAAGACTTCTGACTCAGTGGAACCCCATTTGGATGCCATATGTAATACATTTGGGGGGAGTGTGGTGGGGGCAGAGTGTTTCCCCCATGGTAGATCTGCTGTAATCTTCTAAAAAGTAAGGAGTGTTCCCGATAATCCTTGATAAAGCACGTTGCCACATTAGCATTAATTCTCTGCATCTGTTAAGTATGAACACTTAAATATTCAAAATGACCTTTCCAGATACACTCTCTCTCAAGGAGGTACAGTTCATATACTCTTCATAATTAGCTGTTGTTCCTGTTATTTAATCAGAATATAAATGTGCAGTGCACTTTATAAGGTAATAAAATATATCCCCTGCCCCCAAGAGTTTGCTCTATAATCAGGAATAGACAAAAAGGGAAATGAGAGGATTTCTATAAATCAACCTATGCAGCAGCTGAAGACTTGTGCAGATATTTCAATATTCATATGTTCAGTGACTTCATCACAGGCGCCTGTGAGGTGAAAGCATCTTAGTATCCAAGTTTGTTAAAAGCTGAATATTTTTTAGAGAAAACTTGAAATAAACCAAAATATCAGCAATTTCTTTGATCTCTCCAAACAGTAGAAATCAGCTTATGAAAATGAAATTTAGCATATCTGAGTCAGTAGAAATAACACAATACACCTTTTTGAATATTTGTAAAGTACAAGCTTCTGCCATAAGCTTATTAGTTTCCTCATGCCAGATTCAGATCACTGAAAGCAGTGAAACATGAAGACTGAATTTTCTACGTTATAGTACTTGGAACATGCAGAGTTTAGAAACATGTCTAATAACTGTAATTTATTGAATTTTAGGTTGTCTCAGCAAAAAAAACACCTATTGTAATAACCTGCAATTTTAAAGATTGGATAGCTACAGGATATTGAATATTTCTGACCAGCTATCTGTACTCTCTGTGATTCAGAAAGAATTAATTCGTTCCATATTTGCATTAAAAACTGACTTTGCCATAGTAAAGAACAATTAAACTTCCATCACTTTCATATTTATAAGTCTCAGCACCCTGTTAATGCAGATAATGGGGAGCTGGCTGCAGTCATCACACTGTTCATCTACCACTCTCCCCTCCCAGACATCGGAAAAGGGTTACCCTGAATGAATTAACATTAATGACTCCTGCAATAACTAAAGCATCTCCTAGCTCGTGTTTTTTCCTAAAATTGTAAAGGAAAGAGGTAGGAAAATCAGGCAGATGTCACCTTCTATTTTTTCCTTAACTGGCAGCTTTTTAAGTAACCTTGTGTTTAGAGTTGAGAAACTTGAAGTCATGCAAGTGTAGTAATAAGGATAAAGCATTTCTCTTTATTATGGTCAGTTACTGCTAATCTCCTTTTAGAGTTTTAACAGGGATTTATAGGGATTCATTTGTGGTTTAGGTTTGGAGATAATTAAGTACCTATCTGCTGCAAAGAAGAAATGGAGAGAGAATTGGCTCAAAGCTAAAACAAGATTCCTGTACTAGTGCATATATTAAACTTCCTTTTATTTGGTTGTCACCCCAATAGGAATGATTAGTGAGTTGTAAAGAAAGAAAATGTATTGCATTACATCTATTAAAGCATGTTTTATATGTAACAGTAATTAAAATATAATTGAAATCATGAGTTCTTCTAATTATTGGCTTTACATAATGCATAGTTAAAGAGTGAGCATCTATAAATGTGTCCTTTTTTACACATCCTGAAATGGTTTGCTGGCAGCATTTTAATTAAAGATGGATTAGTTAAAACGCAGTTTAATCATTCTGTCATCAAAGGATTTAGACCTCATTAATTAGCTGTTGATAAATAGGTTTAAACTACAAAAAAATTAATTTAAAATATGCCAGTTGAGATCTAGAATTATTAGAGCTGGAAATGGAGCAATGAGTCTAAGAAGAATTCGTGCCATATCTCTCTGTAATATTAGATAAAGGATGAAATTTAGAGCAGTGCAGAGCTTAGTTGTGCCCTGTTAGTAATGGACATCACTCCAAGCAGACTTTAGAGCTGGTGAAGCAGTGAAATGGGGACCCTTCGTAATGTTTGTTGCTTTGTAGTGTGGCAGGGGGATAGATTTCCCATTTATGTATTTGTGAAGATTGAAAACTCATTTAGAAACCCTTCTGCTGTAGAAAATGGATGAAAATAAATCCTGGATTCAAGGGTTGATAGCTTCCACGTTGCCATCTGGGAGCAGTGCTTGAGGAGATCGCACTGCTGTGAGAGCTACCCAGGCACAACGGAGGGGGAGTTCCATGCTGACAGGCAGGAGGGAGCATGTAGTAACAACACACACAAGGTGCTCTTGCAGCCGAGGAGGAGAAGTTCCCCCAGGGACCTTTATGCAGATAGTTCAGTTTCGTTGCTTGCAGTGGTCTGATCCTGGCTGGCATCTCAGAGGCAGCAAGCTCTTGGACTATTTACACTTCTTCTATCAGTTACTTAGCGGTGGTTCTTCTACCAATTGTAGCTCTGATGCAATCCTTTGGGTAACCCTTAGGTGTGTTCTCTGTAGCAGCCCCTTGGCAGCCTTAGCAGCTCTGGAAGAGGCATGTTCCTCTGCTGACAGCACAGGCTTGCTGCCAGCTGAGCTTCTGCATACAAAAAACCAACAGAAAGTGAGGAAGACCTTGACTTGCAAGTGTGTCAGAATTAACGTTAGAATATTTGCAGGTTTGTACTATGAATATCTTAATCAGCTGCATTGCTATGAAACAGTAAGTGTGATGATTTCAGTAGTCATAATATTTGAATCTGCAAGTCAATTGGTTTTTATGCAGATGAGTCAAATAATTCTGACAAATGATAGGTGAATTTCCAAGTAGAGTTAAAAGAGTTTCAGTAAAATGTAATGTCTTTCTTAAAAATGCTTCTTGAGTGTCAATTTAAAGAGTGACTTATTGAAAAGGTGCAATTTGATGAATTTTCAGAGTGACACAGAGTAATATTGTACCAGCATAAAATTAGTTGAAAGAGTAGGTATATGCACCTCTTGCCCTTTCCACATACTAGGAAAATAAAGGATTTAAGCTCAAAGTTATTTACAGAAACTTACATCAATCTGTCTGGTAGGGAAGAAGTTTAGCAATACTGCATTCCTCAGCTACTGCAGTATTGTGGAGTCACATTGTTTCTTCTCTGTCTCAAAAATTATTGAAAAATTTTAAATAGATTTGCAAAGTGATGGGGAAAAATTTCCTTCATGTGAGTTAGTTAACTGATCATAAAAAGATAGCCACAACATTTTTTAATAAATCAAAAAACAAAAGGAAAATGTTTATGTGTGTGTGAGGAAGATGCAGTTCCAGGTGCTCAAAATACACCACCCTCTGTAGTTTATCCAAAAAGATGAAATATCTGCTAATGTCATATAATCTCTTCAGGTTTTTTTTATATGAGAGGTAATTCATAATTCCCAATTATGGAATTAAAATGCTAATTACCTCTCACCTAAACTCTCAGCTCTTGAACTGAGATTATGTATTTCCTTCAATCACTGCAAATGATACATGACATATGTGACAGTTGAGAGTTTTGTGTTCATGGACTTTGTGCTTAAAGTGTTTCTGGTTGCCAGGGAGCAGTAATGGCTGGTGAAAGGGCTTTGCCTTGGTGGACTCTTCCCAAAGGAGTGGGATTCCTTCTGATCTGTGTCGTTTCATATTCTTAAAATATATCTGTGTTTTGGGGTAATCTTGCCCTCTGTTCCTGCCCTGAGCTCGGGCTTGTCATCCGTTTTAGTACAGAGAAACAGCACATGTAGAAATACCAACATGAATTTTTGATTACAAAGGTGAGACTTCTATGCTGCTTCTACACAGCTTTTCCTTATTTCATAATAGATGTTCTGCACTGTAGCTCCCTTAATATGCTGCCTGTTTCATGTGTCATACTTGCTTGCTAAAGCTAGTTTCTCCTGCTCTCCTCTCCCCCTTTACCCTTCTGCAATGTACTATTGCCTTTTTTTTGGTATTAAAATGTGTTTTGCAGTACTGCAATGTTGTGTTGTGAACTAAATGAAAGTAGGATTAGATGAACTAAGCCTTAAAGCATCTAGCTGCCCATGGAAAATTAATGACATTATCAAAGTAAATAGATTAACAAAGAAAAATGCTTTGCATTTAAGAGCCTCACAGTGTCTAGAGTGGGATTAAAGGAAGCGCTGCTCACCTTACTCGTACATCCACTGATGGGTTGGTACTTTCCCATGTGCATAGTTCTTCCAGCCTAGTTTGATGCTAAGTAGCAATACATTAGATATTATGGACAAACTATCTCTGCCAGGGCTTAACAATTTTGTGTTCTTGGGGCTTTATAGCTTTTTTTGTGTGAAGGGATTTGTGTGTCTAAATGACCAGTCCTGGTATAAATAGAGAGAGATCAGATTTGGAAAATTTGGCCTGGGAACTCTTTAAAAAGCTTTGGTTTTTAGCCTGTCTCATGGCTACGAGTGATATTTACACTGTAGAAAAGCATTAGAGCACATTCTAGTTCTAATTCGAAAGTAATTTGGTGCACAGGTAACTAATAGATATTCACCTGAGTCTTCCAACTGTACTGAAAAAAAAAAACCCAAACCCTACAACTTCTCCAAGTTCTGTACAGAATTCCTTTAAGCTGCTGGGGTTTCCAATTTATAGCTCAAATCCACCTGCTTGCATTTGAAGGCAAGTCTCAAGGGCTGTGTTCAAAGAATACTACTTTTGAAGTGTATAGAAGTTTCTTTTTATTAGGAGGTAACTTTCTCAAAGGTGCACTGAGGATGTTATTGTGGATCTGAAATGTCCTTAAACCAGTGAGTGATCCAATGTGGAAAAAAATACTATATAAATATATTTTCATTATAAATACTATAGAGGTACTGACCCATGAATGTCCTTGACTCTTACATACAAAGCAAGTTGCATTTCCAACAGCAGATCTCTCTGATACATGATCTAAAAATCTGGTTCCTGAACTATGGCTACCCAGCAGCTGCTCCTGATGTGGGAATAATGAACAGGGTTATTCAGTGGTTTTGGTCCTACTTCATCTCAGAAACCTTGGAATGAGTAACTGTTCCTCCGTCCAGAAGCAATGTGTGTCTCGTTCTGCAGCACTTTGCTGTAGTAACTCAGGATGTGGGACTGGGGTAGAGGGACCATCAGTAGATGCCACTGGGAAATGTACTGGGCAGTGCTATAGAAACTTGGCTTAGGTTTTTAACAGGGCTTTTTGGTCAGGTATTCATGCCAGTGGTTGTTCCTTCTCTGTCTTTCTTCCCCCTCCATACTTATTGCAGTTTCTGTACTTGCAGTTTTTACCTGAAAATAACTGGATTTTTATTTAGAAATTGAACCTTTTTGATTTAGAAGTGTCTTGGTTTCAGGAGTGAATAGCTGAGAAATACAAACTGGATTTCTTAAAAATATTTGTTACAACTCAAGAAGAGCTGATGACAAGAATTCAGATTAGAGATTACATGTTTACTTCTTTTGGGAAATAAAAATCACACTCTCTGCTGAATGTGTATGGATATGTTCTAGTGATAAGGGAAAATATGTTAAAAGTGAGAGAGAAGTCATTACAGGTAGTTTCTATTCCTTCTGCTTTAAGCGTCTTTATTCCATAAATCCACTTAAAGTACTTTAATGTTAAAAGTTTTCCTAAATGATTTGATTATTTTCACATTCATGGCACAGATCTGACTGTAATTGTCAGTGTGCATTAGCAATAGAAACTGAACCAAAGATGATCATAAGACGCAAGCATCATTGTGGAGTCTCCTCTGGAGATATTCAAGACCCATCTGGACACCTATCTGTGCAGTATGAGCTGGGGAGCTGCTTTGGCAGGGGGGTTGGACCCCATGAGCTCTTGAGGTCCCTTCCAACCCCTACAACTCTGTGATTCTGTGATTGTCTGAGTAACTGTTAACAGCTCTCAGAAAGGCTGTCCCTAGCAGTTTTATTTTCATGGCTTTTTTAGCTTGCTTCCCCCACCCCAGGTGAGGCTTTTTAAGCATTCAGGAGATTTGTTGTTTCGTTTGGATGCATACAATGCTCTCTAAGATCTCAAAAGCAACAAGTATATACTTTTTCTGTTATTTCTAAAGAGGAACAACCCTTATTTCTGAAAGAGGAGTTTTCTCTCAAGTCAGTATGGTCAGTAAGGTAGTCAAGACTCAGCAGAGCCAGGGCATAACACTATCTTGTGCCTCAGCAAATCTGCAAGGATGGAGGTGAGTGCACTCATGTCAGATTTACTTGAGTTGATGGTGGTTAAGACTTTCTTTTTTTTTTAAGTTAAAGGAAGAAACTGTGAAGTTTTTAAAGTTACCTTAAATCTCCACATATTGTCAGTCAGTTAAAGCAGCTGATGTTTCAGCAAAAGAAAAAGTGCCAAACCCAGGATGTACCTCTACACTAATTTTATTTCTTTAAAAGTTCTTTTAAAAGCAATACAAAACCCATGGCAGCTCAGAGAGTTGTATGCATTTAAAAGGTAACATCTGACATGCAGATACACCAATGGCTGTTCTGTATACACCGCCAGGTAGTACATGCATGATAAGTAATACATACACCCCCAGGGAAATATTGCATAAAACATGACAGGAAGCTTTGAAACCCGTGAAAGGAGGAGAAGAGAAAGAGGTGCTTAACTTTTCTATCTGTGCTGGATGCATTAAGGATCCAGCACCAACAAAAAACTGCCTAAACACACATAGCATCCAATCAACAAGACCGGGCAAAGTTCTAGATGCAATATTTGCAATATATGTGGAGTGCCAGGTGAAATGATATTCCATCCAACTATTTCAGGCTTTATATTTTTGTGTCACACTTTTGGATAAAGATTCTTGCAGTGTGTAGACAGTGAAATCCTGGTGTGAAGAAGTCTAGTGGCAGAATCTGCATTCACTTCAGTGGAACCAGGATTTTAACTCCAAAGTACTGGCAGCTTCTCTAATTCTATATATAAATTTTTCAGCTTTGAAAAGCCAACATCTGCTATTAAAGGGGTATGGAATTCTTCACTTATCTATGACAAGTTATACCAGGATGTTGTCTGTCTCTGATAGAAATGTTCAGGGGTTTTTTTTCCAACTACATGAACATGTTTCTAATGAGTCATTGTCCAAAAAAGTAAATTCAAAGAAGTGGTGAGTCGTTTTACTAGCAAAAAACTCATTGCCTGGCAAACTTGTACTATCATCAGCTCAGTCATGCTGAGCTTCCTTCTTACTCTTAAAAGAAAGTCTATAATGTTTGATGAAACAATCAGGTTCCCTCTTTAGAAAACACAAACAAAGTTTAGGCAACAGCTGGATTATATGAAGCATGTCTTCATTTATTTACTGCTTTTTACAACTAGTTGGGGAGTACTGCAAAAGGTGAATACTATTACTTGGCAGCACAGTTTCATATAAATTGCAGCCATGAATATGTGATCAGTTGTCATATGGAAAAATAAACCCTGCTATCCCAGCATCACCAGTGATGGAAAGATGTTTACAACCTTCATTATTTCATTTTTAAAGCTCTTTAGAAGGTTACTGAAAGTTGCTGTCTAGAGGAGATAGTTTGTTCAATTATTTAAGGCGAAGGGTCTATAAAATACACTGAAAGTTGTTCCTCAAAATGTAACTATATATATATAACAGTATAATACGTTACTGTGTAAAATGCTTGTTCACAGTGTCATGTCTTCTGGAGTAAACCTTGCCTGCACATGCGTTGGGGAAGGGCAGATCACTTCGTTTCCATATAAAATGTCCATTCAGTGAAAAAAAGTCTGTGTTAGAGCAAATGGTGGTTTCTGTGATAAATTTTACTAGCTCAGTGTAGTGATACCACTGCTGTGCTCTCACCACGTCAGAGTTTCTTCACAGCTTCTCTGTCATTTGACCTCCTCGTTGCCATGGCTGGTTTCTGGGGTAATACAAAATTAATATTTATACCTCATAAAACCACAGAATTTTGAGCAGAAAAGAGATCTTGTAAACTGGGTCTCCCTACTAAGTCCCTAAATGTTGGCTTTTCTTTTTCTTTGTGTGATTGATTTGTATTTTGTTTTGTTTCTCTTTAAAGACTGCCATTTTGTGTGATTTTAAAATCTGCTTTGGATTTACAAGCAAGGAACGTCTTTAATATCCTTCAAAGAATTTGAATTGTGTTTTGTGGCTTGCTGGTGTGCAGAAGGACAAAATCACAACATCTCTATTCTTTGAATAGCACCATTATCACTCTGTGTTAATGAAATGATTTCAGTGTTATAAGAAATGACTTTTTGAAATTCATTCCGTATTAAAGGGAATTGGATTGTAATTAGAGCATATTTCAAAAAGAATGAAAGGCTCCGTGATATGTGCTTAGCTCTTAAAGCACCTAATCCTATATTAATTGTGCTTTGGGCACATCTGCCCTCATGCGAAGGGGACTTTGACAGTGAAGATGAAAATGTTTTAATGCTTTTAAGGCCAAACAGCTCCTCCAGCAGGATGGCAGTGCAAGAGAAGTACTGGAGTGCATGGGGCTCCCCTTTCCCTACCCAATCCCTCACAGAAAAGTGAGCAGCGTTGTGTTGGGATGTTCTTTTTAGGTTGTTGAGAACTCAGCCTAATGTTGCCACATTATCTTCTTCCTGTTGGGACTGAGTCTATGTTAATTGTTCTCCTGTGTTTGGGTCCGGGGAAGATCGTAGAGGCATCTGAAAAGGAATAGCCTTAAGTTTCTTTGTGTCTGTTGCTTACAGACAAGGAAACATGAGACCATCCTCTCCAGCGTGGACTGTGACACTAGCAGCAGAAAGTGCCTGTAATGTGATGTAATGGGAGAGCTCTGCTGTCTTGTCAGGACAGGAGGCTGTGCAGCTTGGTCTGAGGCCATTCAGGCTTCACACACGTGTTGGGATGTTTAGCTCGACTTTCGTTAGAGGTTATCACTGGGGTGATAAAAATGAGAGCGCTTCTGTTGAAAGAAAGTACTTTGCAGAGCTTTGCCCTCTCTGGTGAGCTCCTTCCCTGTGAAGGGTTGGTTGGACTTTGCTTTTGCTGAATCAATGCGTTGTAGTCTGAAGGCAGCGGGGTTGAAAATGAGGCTGGTGGATGTCATTGTGTGCCTGAAATGCAGCAAGAAGGGGTTTTCTCAACTCCAGAGCCTGGCCAGCTTCAGCCTTTAACTGTTACCATCCTGTTCATTCTGGGGTCAGACGAGCTGCCTTCTGCCATAGTAATTTGCCTTTCTGTGGTGAGTTGCTAAGGAAAGCTAGTTTGCCATTTGAAGTTATCAAGCTGCACTTGAGCCCTTCTCTGCTGCAGAGCTGCTTAATGGGCTTTGTGGAAATGGCGTGACGCTAGGCAGGACTGCTGAGCTGCGGATGTGGGTGAATTGAGTGCTCAGCAGAGCAGGAACTGGCAGTGCACCTCGTCGGGGAACGGGGGATTTGCACCAACACAGCTGTACTAAAACAAGATTTGCTTTTCTCCCTGCCTTGTGGTGGTTTTGAATCTATTATTAATTACCACCTTTCTTTCTTTGCAGCCTGTTCCAGCACTACTGCTATACTCGTGGCGGTATGCGTCACACTTCCTACACTTGCATCTGTGGCAGGTAAGTCAATGGTTTTTACTGAACTGTTGCAGTCTGTATGGTCAGTTTCCCTCTGGATATTTGTAAAACTGCTCCTTGTAGGCACATGGTGTGTTTGCAAGTACCATCATAGTGAGTTTAGAACGGCTTCCTCTGGAAATGTCAAAGGTGGCTAACACTGCATCTTAAAGAAGTAACTTGGTTACGGATTCTGCTACACAAGAGAGAGTCCCCAGTGACTGCTGCTACTGCCAAGATCATGTTTATGCTCACATCTGTGCTGCAATTGGCTTTTTATTAAATAGCATTATGGAGAAGGGCTTTAGAGCTATTCTCTGATGTTCAAAAATACTCCATTTGAAATACACCTTAAGTATCTTGTATCATTCTCAGAATTCTTTATCTTAAAGGTTAGGGTGCGATTAGTTTGATCTTTTTTGAATTTTGAAATTTTCTGCTGTTTTTCTTGCTGAGCAGCTAGTGCTGAAGGTGATGCATTTAGGAAAGTATTATAGAAGTTCTCCCTGTGGAGAAATGCACATTTTTTCATTCTCAGAATTTCAAGAGAATAGTGTAGGATATATGCTGATGACAGCTGTGTGCTTTGTGCAGAGATTAGTCTTACTTAGTCAGTAGAATTAATCTAATCAGAGATACCCGACAGATGAGGCATGTATGTTGGTACACATGTTCCACTTGTAGATCTGCTGCTACTCAGACACTTGCCCTACACTGAAGTCCATTACACTTATAAAAATAATTTTTATGTTAATGACAATAATGTTGTATTGCTTTGGAGGTAATAAGGATAATTAGCATCTCTGACTCTCTGCTGTTTACTCAATTGCTTATTTGTAAATGCAATTTTCCAATTTATATGCAAAATTGCAGTAGGAGCATGAACAGTTTTATGGCAAATTGTACATCTAAATTGTCTGAAAAATTCCCTGGTTTAAGTACCATCCTATAACTTGGGAATTAACATTTCATTGAAATGGGACTCTGTCTCTACGGCATTGTCCCGGCTGTGATGGTAAAATCAAGTTGTTTCTGAATATGGTTTTTCACAGTCACAGTGAATCAGAACCTATGTTGCAGGATCTGTTTTGGGTGCTTGAGAACATCAATGGCTTCACTAAACCTCTAGAGACATTTACTGTGTGCTTGTGTAGTGTATCCTTGTGACCCTGGGGGACAGACTAAACTCTCTGCGGGACTCCCAGGACTCGTTTTAATTGACTCTGGGAACCCAGGAGGATGTGAGGGCCCCAACAGTAGTTCGAAGTGGGGGATGACAGGAGCTTCCTGGGTGTCCTGTCCCACCATGCTGGAAGGCCGTAGCAAGGCATGGGAGGGGAGTCTAAGCTGCCTTCAAACCACTGGAGGATTTAATGCATGGAGCAGAGCTGCCCTTTGAATGCAAAAGCCTAACAATATTGGGATTTGTGGCAGTTGGGAGCTGGCCTTGTATCCTAGCACTGCAGTTAAAAGCACAGGCAAACATGATAAAAAATTATGTAAAATTACATTAGACAGAAGGCAAAGGCCTTTGTCTGCAAATGGCTGTGTTCTGAGTCTGATCAGTGAAGTAAGAGTGAATAATACGAATGGTTTTAAGCCAGGTCCTAATCAAATGAATATAAGTACTTCTATTTGATTAATTCAGTTAAAATAACAGGCATTTTTATTACCCTGAAAATATCACATATTGTAAATATTACACTCAACTGCATTTACAGTTAAAAATATTGCAGTTGGTACTTTTGAACTGTTACTTTGTTATTGTATTCATTTTGATGTTTTCCCAACACTTAAAACAGGGATATTGCAGAAGAATACTGTATTTCAGTACAGGAATAAATCACTAGGCACACGTTGGGTGCATGCACTTGTTGCTGTCCCTGTCCAGTGTGATGCTCTTAGGGTAATGAATATTTGGTGTGACCAGATGTGTTTTCTGTACTTGCATGTGCTACTCAACAGTGAGCTGAGAATGATAACATCCACACAGTGGTATTGCAGGTGGTCACATAGCCAGTTTTGGCCTGGAGGTAGGGATGCTTTCAAACACTGTTGACTTGTGAGTGGTTCGAAGCAGAGAGAGACGTAATGTAAGTGCCATTAAATGAGAGCGGTAGTATTTGATAAACACACTTAGATATATTTAGCACTAATCTGCAGCGTATTGACTTCCAAGTAGTATTCAAATGCTAATGAATTCTTCATTTCAGTGTCCTAGTGTACCAAGGAACCATTTTTGCAAAGGAGAAAACAAAGGTTAGATCACATGCACTGTACAGTGCTTCCTGCTGCCCCTGAAATGGGTGGCATCCACTGGTAACCAGGAGCAGTTTCCAATTGGATTTAGGTGGAGGTGAGGGCCTCTGTATCTCTGCAACCACCACCGAAGCCATGGTCAGCAGCATCTTAGACTTAGGTTAAAATCTTCTTGACAGATGTCTCCAAGCAGATGACAGCTCTCAGCAGATGATACAAGTGATTAACACAGTCCAGCAAAATGCCTTTCTGTACCAGAAAGTAAAGCTTTTTGGATAAGATTATTGGATCTGGTTTTCTTTCTTTCTTTTCAGTATAACTTTTCTAAGATTTCATCTCTTAGATGAAAAAGTGGAGAGAAGGCTGTTGCTGCTTACTTCTGGATTGATTTTTTTAATTTAAATCGTGATGGAAATAATGTACTGGTTTAGTTAATGGTCTGTTGTTTTTTCTTTAGATGTTCTTAATGTAGAGCTAATAGCTGCACTTTTTGTAATGCTCAGTGCCCATCTAAGTCTTATTCTGAAAATACTGCTGACTTTTTTTTCCTTCTAATCATTTGTTCTCAGGGTGTTTTCTGATCTTCAGGGCCAGGTTGGATGGGGCTTTGGGCAACCTGGGGCTAGTAGGGGGTGTCCCTGCCCATGCCAGGATGTAAAACTGGATGAGCTTTAAGGTCCCTTCCAACCCAAAGCATTCTGATTCCATGAAAAATGTATTTAGGTGGACATTTTTTCCTTTCCTAGTGATCTGAATCTCTTCCTATTGCTTGCATTTTCAGTAGTGTTAATTTGCAGCTTCTCTGCTGCTTCACGCAATTCTTTCTGCAACAAACACATCTTTGGCACCAGTTAGAGGCAAATTATTAAAGGAATAAAAAGAGATGCACAGAAATCTCTTGGAGAGTTTTTCAGGTTGGCTGCCTGAAGGCATCTTCACGTGTGGTGGCTTTCAGAGGTGCTGACCTCCAGGAACGTAGCGGAACTGCCAGTGATTCACACCGCTCCACAGCGCTTCTTTTTAAACCCTGACCTTGGAGCTCTAATGCCAGACCTTTCCACTGTTGCTTCTTTGGAAGAAGAGAAACTGCCTCTACCAGAGGCTCATTTGCTTTGCTAGTGGCTGGGGGATTTGTTTAAATTGTTCTAAAGCCACCTGCAGTCTAACTGAGTCATCATGAACAATTTCAGGCTAACTCTGATATTTACCTTGTGAGTACCTTATGTAGCATTGCTCCTAAAGCATCTTTCTGGCCTTCATCTCAGGACAGTGGTAAAGACGCTTCCTGTGGGAAGGTTGGACTTGGACCTCTTGGCAGGGATGGGCTAGAGATGTGTCCACATCAGTGTTTCAGTTTGGGTGCATTTCTGAAGCAAGATCTCCTGTTTGGCTCCAGCTGTAGGGCTTTGCTTCAGTTTTGGAGTGCATGTGGTGCATTTCTTTTGGGTGCAGGACATCTGGAAAGAGCTTTCAGGAGCAGATCTGCTGTGCCCTGGTTGCTAATGGGTGTTCAGCCCTGGGGACCTGCCGAGAGCCAGTCCCAAGTGAACACACCTCCTCACCCCAGCTGCTTCTAACAGACTTGGGAGTGCATCTGGTGTGAATATCTGGTCTTCAGCAGCTACTGTGCTCTTTGTGGTAGGATCCCATTTACCCTGCAGTGCCAAGATGTGTGTGACAGATAAGGAGTCCCCAATGCCAAGAAAGATTGTGTGCTGCTCAGCGCTTCACTGACAGTGCTGAAAACCAGATTTTGTCATGCATCTTCCCTAACAGTTGGTGCTGAACCTTACAGAAATATTTTGTAAACTAAAACCTTTACAGTAAAATGTGCAGAAGAGATCCCCCATCTTTGTACTTGCAGTGTCTATTGTTGAAAGCATTTGTGGAGTGCTCAGAGTTGAATATGTGACTCGTTTAAGCAGCTGGTATGGTATATGATGCCTAGGATGCCTGCATATGATGATAAGTAAACAAGGTATCTGCAGCTGCATTAGCATGGAGTCATGCCCTTAAGCTTCATGATAATTTTTTAAAAGTTGATCATAAATATAAGCATGTACTATTTGCTTCTCCTGCTTTATCCCCATTTTTAGAAGGAGATAAGGAATAGTATCTGCACCTAAAATCCTGCTGTGTGTGCATGCCAGGTGTTGGGATTTTAATATTATTTTGGGGTTTTTCCTTAAACATCAAGCGTGTGGGTTCACAGACAGTGTCACACATAGCACCAAGGTCATTCCAGTTGCTTCCAGGTACTGCCCCCACTCTTCCCCCTCTGAGATCTGGCCATCCAGCTGGGAAACCGTTCTTCAGGCAGGGAAGAGTGCTGCCTCCTCTGGTCATGCTGGTAGTCCAACGCAGAGGTGGCTGCTGTCATCTGCACATGAAAGAAGAGAGCTGAGACTGGGAACACAGTTCCCACTGAACAGGTCTCCTGCTACAGAAAGCCCTTTTCTTGCAATGGCAGGTCACTGCCCTGTAGTAGACCTTTTCTTCAGATAGAGCAAACTAAGTTGAAGGTGTCCTGGCATGGAAAACAAGAATTATGGCAGGAAGGAATAATTCCGCCGGTGCCCAGGAGACGGGACATCTCAGAGGGAAGCTCACATCTGTCTTCATCTTGTGTGTGAGCTTTATGGAGCTGCGCAACAGCGTCAGGCATCCAAGAGGTAAAAAGCAGCCAGCTAAGAGCTGGTTGTAAAGCTCTGTTTGAGTCATTGGACCAGCATCACAAACCACATTTGTTGCAGCCTTAATTCTGTGGAGTTTTTTAATTCTTGATTTAACAACTTTAATTTTTCCCTTTGGAGTGTGTATAATTTGAGGAAATACACTTTATATCAGAAAATCATTCCCATGATTCTGAAACTTTGTTCTTCACTGCTTTATTACATAGTTATTCTTATATTCTAAAAATACTTAACAATAAACACTTACTGTTTTCAAATATGAATATGATCCAGTCCTTCAGCTTGAGAGACTTCAGAAACTTTAGGCAGCATCTACTTTCTCCTCTATAATGAACGCTTATGGAGTCTAATATGAGAAGTATGTCAGATGGCGCATTTACTCCAGACACAATTAAAAATTATTTGTAATTGAGCCTCGGATTCCATTCACCTAAGCTATGAAGCTGTTCCACTATCACAACTTCAAAGAATCAAATTTGAACAGGATGACCAGTACAGTTTTGATGAAGAGTAGGGTACAGACTGATAAATCAGCTGGAGGGTCAGAGAGATGCTGCAGTAACCCTGTCCCAACACATATTGTTGGGTATGATGTAATTCCACCTTTTTGAAGAGAGAGAGAGGACATCTGTCTGAGGAGAATAGCAAAAGAAACAGAGGTAGAACTTGAGATCTTTACCAATTTTTTAACTGATTGATAGGCCTGAGGGAATATCAATACACAAAATAGAATGCCAAGGCCAAATGTAGGTCACTGAATGGATCTTGGAGCTTCAGAAGCACAGAAAAGGGGTCCATCCTTCTGTGGAGATGTTTTATTCCTGTGAATCAGCAGTTGAGTCTGAAAGGTTTCCAGGAATAAAACTCTTTTTCTCTTTGTAATGTGATTTTTTAAAAAGATTTTTTTTAATAGGATGTGAGAGCAGGGGGACAGTTCTCATGCCTGATACTGCTGCTGATGCTGTATGCTGCGAATGCTCCCTGAGCAGTGTGCAGTGTGTCCACTCCACCAGAGATGATGTGTAGCCATGCCAGAGGTGAATTAGAGCTGTTTACTTGGACAACTGAATTTTTCCAGTCCCAGTGGCTCCTAGACCATTTCATACATGTTGGATTTTACTCCAGTGGAAGTCAGGTTCTTTATGCCTCAAAAAGTTTAACCTCAAACAGGGAAACATACTACTTTGTAATTAAAAAAATATAGAAGGTAACAAGCAGGTATAGGGTGAAAAATTAGTCTTGCATAATTGCTTCCTTAACTCTGTTACAGACATGGGAAATATTTATGTGAACTGTGCCAAGTTCCTTAAGCAGAAAGGTCCTGTTTTGCAGGCAGAAGAGCAAACTGCCCATTCCATGCACACTTGCTGAGCGAGCTGCAGGGCCTGCTGTCCCAGCCTCTGCTGGGGCAGCACCTGCGGCACTTCTCAGGCTGCAATTCCCTGCTTAATACATGAATACACCAGTGTCTACAATGTCCCATGTTTGCAGTGTTCCTGCTTGTGTTGTGTGAATGTTTCTGCTTCTGTTAATTGTGCTGAATTTTCTTTTTTGCCTGCCAGTGGGGAGAACTCGTCTGTGTTGCACTACGGCCACGCGGGAGCCCCAAATGATAAGACTATTGAAGACGGAGACTTGTGGTGAGTAAAGGATTAGAGGTTGTTTGATGGTTTTGTGACACTGCTGCTGTTTCATACATGCATTGTATGTACTCTAGGAATTAATTAGCAAAACGATGGCTGCATAATGATGAAAATCTAAGTGTTTAAAATAGTATGTGATTTTGCATGCCAGACTAGTCTGGTGTCTTCCAAAGGTCCTGTATACCCGCATCTCCAGTTGAAAGGGGTAAGAGATTGTTTTCAGACACTTCTGTGTGCACTTGGAATTTAGGTGAAGAAATGGCTGTATTCTAAATACGAGGGCAGTTGTAAAAGTTGGCATCTTGAACTTCAGAGCCAAACCTCAGCTCTGATGGTGAGGCAGAGGGTCAAGAGAGTGTTGACAGCTTTTAAATAATTGCATTGAATTGCAATATGGATCACATTTTCCAAATGTGTATGTGCACCTAGACACCCTGGCCTGAAAGCAGACTTTTAAATGTGTGAGGAGATCAAACTCACCTTGGTTCAGGTTAGGGCAGGGGGCTTCTAGTTCTGTAATGTGCCAAGAATTTCTAAAAAGATTTTGCTTAGAATTTAGCATTGCTGTGATACAGTTGCAAATACCATACATTTTTCTTTCCTTGCATCCTGTACCGATACATGGTGTGGTGTGTAGCATGGCAGAATATAGCTTTTGTACTTTACTTCCTAGGACTTCAGTCAAGTCTGCATTTATAAAATGTAAGACTAGTTTTGGAGGAGTTAATCACTGACGTTCAGTGGAGGATATGTATTACATTATTTTTGTAACACATGCAAAAAGGGTCCAGCTATGTATTTTCAGAGTTGAATGTAAAGGTGTGGAGAAAAGCAAATTAGTGTTATCATGGATAAGCTCAAAAGTTATTATGGAAAACAAATTACATCTCAGAAGTTAAAAAAGTGTGCCTTGTTGGCTGATGTTCTGGGTCCATCTGCAGGTCCTGCAGAACAAATTTACTGGATTTCAGATAGGTGATTTCTTTATAATACACTCAAAACCTTTTTAAAAGCATCTTGTACGATAGCATTATCTTCATCTGTGGTGAACAGCTTACTAAATCCATCAAATACTAATGTTAATTTATTGCAGAACAATAGCTTTGATTTAGGATCACATGTGTTTGGGTGCTGTGAGGTTTTTGTGATCTGGCAGGACACACCACCATGATAGTGTGGCCAGTGGCATTCGATTAAATTTTCCAAAGAAGTGTGTAGCCTACAGGAAATCTCAGCATGTGTTACTGAGAAGAGATGCCACAGCGCATTATGGATGCAGTATTTAACATAACGCCTTTAAACGGGGAGGGGAATGCTATTACTGGGAGAAGGGCATGTATAGGACCCTTTTGCTACAATCTCTTGTTTAGTGGATGGCTGAAGCCCTGCGTAAACCCCAAAAGCACATATCATACTCTTTGCAGACTCAGTTTTCATCATGTATTTGCAAAATCTTTTACAAATGTTTGGGGTTTATTAACCTCAGAGATGTGGATGTCAGAAAAATGTAATCTACCAAGTACATTGATCACTTAAGCCTTATTTCAGAGCTACAGTACTGCAACCCCCCTTTGTGACCATCTCTGGGAAGAGAGTAAGGTTAAATCAGTTTGAAATACCTTCTTGCTGAAATAGTCCAGTTGCATCTTTGTCTTGATGAGAGAAAGTTTGTCAGCTGTAGATCAGCTTGAGCAAGGGAGTGCTCTGTGTGCACGAGCACCCGCCTGGGCTTCACTCTCTGCCCTTGCCTCTCTCATGGGCTGATGCTCATACAATCCATCTTGGCTCCACATGCTTTTCTTAGGATTTTTCTCATGTGAGAGTAAAGAAATTTTAAGAAAATTTCATTTAATTTGTGTAAAGACTATTTAAAATGCCACTAATTTTCCACTGTTAAAAATAGTGTTTTGGAAGAAATCTTGAGGGAGCGTACTTCAGCAGCGTACAGATGGAGACAGGGTGCTGCCTGGGTGGTTTTACTGAAGGCTCTTACAGATTTCTCAAGTGGTTGTAGGTGTGCACGTGTGTGTGCATACAGAGCAGGTTATTAAAATGACAGTATGTATGTACATGTTAGAGTTCCTGTGTTTGGCTCTCAATTAAGCCTTTTAAATAGCTACTGGGAGCCCTCTGTTGGATAATCTCAGGAAGCCCTGAACATTGGCAAAAACTGGCTTTGCTTTAGGTGAAAAAGAGGTAGAAGTGTTCTATGGATTATTTCTGCTTCCACCAGTATTTTGGTATAAATCTAATTTAACAATTCCTATACTTGCATGTAACAGAATCAGAAGATTGGATACTTGGTGTGATTTTTATTAAATTATTCAGTAAAATTTAATGTCTTTTTCTTAACATTATTTAGTGGATATGAATAACATGAGTTTTGCAGAAATCTGCTGTGCAGGTTTTTATGTATGAAGCAGTGCAGTGCAGTGTCAGTAAATAAGTCAACAAAGCACCTGCATATTAGAAAAAGTGCATTTGGAAGACTAATGCTTTGCTTCTTTGAAAGACTTGGGTCCATGTGTTGCCTGCTCTCTTCAAATGTAAGTTACAGGGCCTTTGTGGTATTGACAGGAGATAATAGGTAAAAATACCTGTGCTATGGCATTTTATTTTCCTTTTAAGACAGCTATTCAGACTTCTTCAAAAACTGTGGCCTGGTTTTATGATTTTCATTTTTGAAAATGAAGCTATATCAAATGGGTTTATTGCTTCTGTAAGAAACTGTTATGAAATTACATCTCTGATATTGCATCATAATCCACATTCTGACGGGTGCAGTTTCTGCGCTAAAGGATCTCAGTGCAAGACAAGGACTATAAAGAGAATTTCTGACACTTCTTGTTAGTATGGACTGTCTTGCTAAGCAGCACTGTCATTTTCAGTCTATTAAATGTTAAAACCAAAATAGCTAACTAACACAAAGCATTATGATTGACATAGGAATCAATATTTTTAGGGAAGTTTAGGTATTCAATAGATACATGCACTTAACTGATATTGATAGTAAATGTAAATATTGCAGTAACAGCAAGTCAGTGCTTTATATAAATAATTCATCTACTATAGCATCTATGTGGTGAACATTTAAATTGTATGATCAATATGATCTAAACCAAACACTTCTTCTAAACAAGTGTCTGTTGCCTTCATGGTCAGAAAGGTCATGTGGATAAGTGGGTAAGCTGACCACCCTTGTGAATCGCAATTCTAGGCACTCAGCCCTCTCACTTGATACTATCTTTAAATAACATCTTCTATTCAGAATGTTGCAAATCACAGCCTGCAGTGATGACATACAGCCAGGCTGATGTAAAAATACTGGGGGTTTTTTCTGTCATCTTAAACCTGTGACAGCTTGGATTGAAACTGAGCCCTAGGCTGAGGTTTACTGCATCATCTCAAGGTATTGCATTACTCACTATGCACCAAGACGCCTCCTGTTTCTGTAGTGAGGCTGTAACTATGTCTTGTAGTATGAAAAGTGGAGTCATAAGCCGAAGTGTAGTGTGCAGTCTCCTGCCCTGTGCATGGGAAGCCTCCATCAAGGCCAGGCCCAGAAAGTAACCGAACCAAATTTTCCAGGGGTTTTTGAGCCAACCTCCCCCTGAGTAAAGTTTGCATAACAAAAAGTCTTTCAAATTAGAACAAAATTAAAGTTGCTTCTCAAGAAGAGTCAAACCCACATAAATTCAAGGAGCAGAGATCTGATTCCCCTCTATGCATAAATGGTGTAAATGAGCACCTGGAGCTCCGGTCCATCCAGTGTCATCACCTGCATTGCTTGTTCTTCCTGGGGAAGTGTCTCATCTCTCCTTTTGCAGCTATTTTGCTTTTGTTCACATTGGGGAAAGAAACTGGTTCAGTGACCATGAGAGATTGATAGCTCTGGTTTCAGCTCTCCTCATATCAGTCTCAGACTTTGGCTGGAAGTTACAGCTGGGAAATAAGATCTATGAGAAACTGAGTCAAAGCTGGTGTGTTTCTGCAAAGAGTTGGTCTTGGCAAATCAGCATCTGCCTTCAGAACAATGAAAGCATCTGCTTTCTTAAAAATAAAGGAAGCAAATCCCTTTGGATCCTCCCTTCTGTCTGCTTCTCCCACCCTACCTACTCCACACGGCAGCATGGAGCCATACCATGGCTGTTGGGGAGGAAGAAAGCTGGCCATCAAAATAGAAAGGCTGCAGCTAAGGAAGCCTGTGGCACCTTTGTGGTTCAGTGGTTTGATGTAGGAACCGTTCAAGGTGCTGAACCTGAAGTGTGTACTTTACATTTTGATTTTGAGTAGGCATTCAGGAAAGTAGCAGTTTATTGCATTCAGTTTGCTGCCTAGGGGGTTGTGCAGCCAGCCACTGTGGATTCCTGGCATTGCTGCACACCAAAGGCGCATCGGGCATTGATTATTTTATTGCAGTTGATCAGCAGGGCTCCTGCAACGTTTGACAACAGAAATGGCTTCTATGATCTTAAAATAAAGATTGATTCTTCATGATGAGGCTCAATGCTTAAATAGGAGAAATGTGAGAAAATAAGCCTGACCCCAGGCGTCACTGAAATAGATCTGGCTATTACCTGAGGTAGTTTTCTGCAGGTGTCATAAGTTGCAGGTCTTTGTCTCTTTATGGCATATGACAAATATCGCTCAGTGAAAGTTTGGCACTTAGTGAGCAACTTTTTTTGGCAGGTTCACTGACCTTCAAGTACTCAACATTTCTGGGGGTTAGTTGGTCCATTCTGGCTTTGCACAATACTGAAAATAATTGTCCATTCTGCTGAAGCACTCGTCATTTTGAACATTTTGAAGTACCTATTCTAAGCCACAGTGTTAACGAAGGTCTGCTGGATACATGGCATGATCCCCTTTCCCTGCACATAGGCAGCCCCTCCTCAGAGCCCCCTCTAGCTGAGCCCCGGGGCTGTGCTGTGCCTGCTCCATGCACCTCGAGCAAGACGGGCGCTTCGGTGTCCTGCTGGTCTAGGGCCAGATTTAGCAGCAGCAGTTAATTAATGGGGAACACGAGTCCTCCCTGGAGTGAGGGCCAGCATGTGGTTTGTTAAAAGGACTTGGCTGAAAACACAAATAGCAGGAGTACAGCAGCAACTGCTTGTGAAGTGCAGTGGTCCTCGGAGGGAGAGACCTTGTATTTGCAGTGGGCCTATTTATAAGATAAAACTAACTTTAGAGGTTCAGATGGAAGCAGGTTGGATCATCATATGGTGTCTTTCATTTTATTTGACTGTTTCTTTTAACACTCAAGTTTAAGCTTGCTGATTTCAGTGAAGGGTTGGTAAGACTATAGTATCCTTGCTGAAGCAGGGTGCTGTCTGCTGCAAAAGCTCACTACTGTTTCCACAGCCTGCTGCTGATGGCAGTAAAATGAGTTTTTTACCTGCAAAAATAGTTTTACTCTGTTCAGGTACCAGAAGGGAAGTTTTTTTGTGGTGTCACAAAATGAAACACATCCTGTCCTAGAAGTACGATCTCAGCATAATGCATCTATGCTTGATGTTTTAAAGCTGTCTTGATAATATTAACAGGTATTGTTGTTGCTTAGCCAAATAAGAGTTGGGAAAGCAGGCTAGTGTTGCAAAAAGAATTACAAGAATAATTCAACTCTGAGGAGTAATTTTTTAAAATTTCTTTCCTTAACACTCTAATGCGAATCTAAGGCATCAGAGTAATATTGACACCAGGGGGCACTAAAAGAGGTGCTCTCTGGAAGGAGATGGTTGCCCTGTGCTGTGATCCTGGCACCGTGGTGTACTTGCCAGAGCAGAGATATAGCAACCTTCCAGGAGCACTGCCTGCCTGTGTATAATGTGCTTTCCACTCGAGCTGGGCTTAGCTTAGGTTTGTTTCCTTTCAGTTAGCACTTGTATGTACCTTCTAATGCATTTTTTTTATTGTTATAACTTCTGGTGATGTCAAAAGATCCTATTTTAACTTGTAGAGCTCTTCCTCTTGTTCCAGAAGCTTCGTTCATCAAAGGGAATTTTTCGTGACAGCAAGTACAGGTAGATGTGGGAGGAGGGAAGATGCTAAGTTTTCAGGGCTTTTATTTGTTCATGACTCAAAAGGGATGAAGGGCAGTTTTCAGCCTTCCTGGAGTTGTTGGTCACTCCGAGGTCTGTGAAAAATATTGCAAAAGAAAGTTGCTTATTGCAGGAACTGGTCAGATTTAGTTGTTCATGGTTATCCATGAAGGCGATGCTTTTATTAAGTGAAATAGAAGTTACTTTGCTGATTTTATTTATTTTATCTAAAAGCATAATATATAGTTTTCTACAACCAAAGGAATTGTAATTTTCTGTATAAGCTATGTACATTTATCTCATATACACACAAAATATGCATAGGCAGTATACATAGTGCATTGAAACTGGATTGGTATATTTATCTCAGTGTTGTGCAGTGTTACTTGTAGAAAGTGCACTGTTCTCGTTCTTGCAGGAATGAGTAAGTGTATAACATAAAAACTCTTTATGACTACTGAGCAGCTATTATTTATTTCAAGAAAATGCTGAGGAGACTCTCAATAAGTCACTTAAAAGACTGAGGTGAGCTAGAAACAAGTGTGCCACGAAAGATGGTAGAAGTTTGCTGTGCGCCTTTCCCAAACACTTCTGGTGGCATTTACCCTGTGTCTCCTCAGGCGTTACACCCCTGATGCCAGCCTGCCAAGCCAAATCCCTTTGTCCAGGTGGGGGCAATGTTGCATTGCAAAGCAGGAACTGACCGATCTCTCTGCATCCACTCCAAGTACTTCGTTGCCTGCTATTAAAACAATTTATCCTACGGAACAAAATACTGTATTTATTACTTCTTGAAAGCACTGCTTTTAGGATCCCAGGATATTAATGTGTCAGATGTAAATTCTCAACTATTTTATGTGGGTGAGACTAGTGTTTTCATTTGGCCTCGTTCGTTTTTTATGCAATTTGAAGTTTGGTGCTGTAATAATATGCAAAAATTAGGGTTAGCTTTAACCTTTCAGTCTGCAGTTTTGAAACAACTTGTTGTTAGTTATGGTTTTGTTTCTAATAATAATGTGAAGTACATTGCTACTACTTACTGGTTGATTGCAAAATCAGCTGGCTATCCATCTCTGAAATAGTTCCTTTGGCTTGATTCCTCTGGTCTGATTCATATTTACTATTTTCATCAGGTGTAGGTACTTTTCCTTTTATTGTACCTATAGTCTATATTAATTTTATGCTAATCTAGAAAAATTTAATTTGATTAAAAATCGACAAATGTATTTGCCAGAATTAACAATTTTGCTTTAATTGAAGAGGTGTTCTGTTAGTACCAGTTAATTCAGGCTGTGAGATTGCCTTCTGTCAGAAATGTGTAAGCCTTTTACCTAAAGCAGAGGTTGCACAGGGTTAATAGCGTGTTTGCTGTAACAAATTTCAGCTTTCCTTTAAGTGCTGTGTTAATTTTAAGTGCCTCTTAATTTTATGCTGTCCATACATTACAGTGTGTGTGAAATGTCTTTCTCGTTGTCACCTCTAAATGAGGTTTATCTGTCATAGTTTCAGACTGGCATTCCCAGCATAGTCTGAAAAGATTGGAGGGTTTGGAGTTGTTTTGGTTGTTGCTGGGTTGGTTTGATTTAGGTGTTTGTCTCTCTGCATAAAACAAGCAGGATAAAACCTAGTATTTTTTTCATAGCTGTTGCTATTGTTTAATATTGATCATTTACAAATACTATTTAGTGTAATCCACTTCTTGCAGTGGTCTTTGTTAATACATGTGAAGCATGTTAGAACTGCTCTTGAAGGATGTTTCTTATCTTGGAGGGATTTCAGTAGCAAAATCCTCTTCCTTGATCTTGGGGTGGGAAATTTATTCTATAGGTCAAAATCGAATTTTAGATGGAGTCTGCCTAGCTTTTAAACCACTGTGTGGCTTAGAGAGAAGGCACAGTTATTCTCCAACGCACCCTTTCTATCTCCCCTGAACCAGATGTAATTCCCAATCTCTGTGTTGATGGCAGCACTGGGTCTTCTGTTTTATCTGTTGGGAGAACCACTTGTTACCCCATGGTGGAGGCAGAGTCTTGCAGAGTTGGTGCCTCAGGAGGAGTCCTAGTGTAATATTGCTCCATGGCTAGGCTGAGCCAATTTAAGTCTTTAAGGCAAGAATATTTGTGATTTCGGTTGTACGTTGCAGTATCATCCTTTCTGTTTGAGGTGTTGCCATGAAAAGTAGGGATTTCTCCTGAATAGCAAAATAACGTTCTTACTGGCATGCTTAGCTGGGGAAGGGGCAGCCTTCTCTGAAACACTAGTTGCTGCCTTCGTTGCTGTGCACTTTGTTTGAACATTTGGACCTGTCCATGGGAAGGCTTGCAGATACTTTGTCAGATTTTTTGCATTCAGTTGTCATCCTCTGTGGAGTACTCTGAAACCCTTATCTGGTGGGTTCCATTTGAGATCTGATAATTTGGAAGTTGTTTGAACAAGAAGAACAACTGTAGGATGTCTAAAAAAACTCAACAAACTTCTGCCATAGGACACTGGCCAAACTTTCATCATGAAAAAGATGGGGAAGCACAAACCTTTTACTTAGATGGAGAGATGCGTACGTACTTGCATAAGAAAAGTTGACAGTATTGACAGTAACAATCAGTAAGTAAGGTCTGACACTTTACCTACTCCTGTGATCTCCAGTGGTGGTCCAGGTTGGGGAACACAGGGCAGAGTATCCAAAAACAGCTGCTAAGGCTCTTAAGTCCAAATATCAGCAACCAAGAATGGTGACCAGCATATAGAAGTATCAGACCTGTACAGTTCTCCTTTAGTTAGGTACCTTTCCCTCTCAGAAGACATCTAGAACTGAACTCTTGTAGTTAACTGCAGAATTTGAGTGACTTGAAAATGTAGCTGTGGTGGTGGTGTTACCCTGTGCTGGTATCCTGCGTTCTGGTGAGAAGCTAGTGGGGTTTGCCCTCCTCGGCTTGCTGGGGGAGTGCTCAGCTGCCAATACAGGTTTCTCCCTGCACCTCCCTTCTCTCCCCTGCAGCCCTGACACCCTTGTTCCTTGTTTGAGCAAGTCAGCCAGAGCTGTGAATACTGCAGATGCCGCCTTTGCAATGGGGAGGCTCCTAACAGATGGAAACTGGCCAAGACTTTGGGGTTGCCTCCATCTCTGTTAGGTTGACTTTTCAGCAAAGGGTTGTCTATGCTAAAGAGAGTACTGTTGCTTATTAAATATGCTAGTTAAAAATGGATAATAATTAGGATAATAAAGCCAGAAAGAAAAAAAAAATAACCTGTTCAGCAAAATGACAAGTCAAACAAGTAATCTTTTTGTCAGAACTTCACCTGAGCCTTCTCCTGATCTCTGGCGTGTTGCCTGCATGGGTCGAGCTAAGGTGTTAAGCAGGCAGTGCTGACACTTTACCTTCTGACACTTTACCTCCTGAAACCCTCATTGCTGCCGCCTCCTGCCAGCAGCACTAGCTTGGTGTTCCCAACTCCCCAGTTTGTGCGCAGCACTTTTGTATTAGAGATGTCCCTCTGCTGAGCAGAAACCCTGGGAGATGGCACTCAGGGGCGAATTCAGCTGTGAACTAGTCAAAAGGTTTTTTGGCTCTTTGGGAAACTGCATTTTTAATAAGGTATTAATGCAAGTTGCATGGCGGTGGAAGAGGGGTAATACTTGATCATGGCAATTGGTTCATTTAGTGCAGAAGCTTAAAGCTGTTGTCTTAGATTTCTTCAAGAGATATATACTGTAAGCAAGGGACCACTCCTTTATGTGTGTGTGAAAATAGCACTTTAAATCTTACAAGAATACACTGTTTACTGAACCGACTCTTAACATCCTGCTCTTTTGGCCAGTTCAGTGAGATTGAGATTTTATATCCTGTGCGGTAAGTGGATCTGAAGTTCTGCCTGGCTCAAATCCTTGTGAGAGAGGGCACTCCCACGCTGCTGTTGGTCGTGCAAGCCATTTTTCCATGGAGCAGCAGAGCAGCAGCACACGTTCCCTGCGGCAGCGGCGGCGAACTGGCCACACACACCTACTGCTGCTCATCATGATGGTGGTGTGCCCTGCTTCTGGGAGCCACTGGCTGTCCATTGGAGTGAAAGGAGCCCTGGGTGGTGCAGGGCACAAACACTTGGAGGCTTCTTTGGTTGGTTGCTCTTTTTTTTTCCCTTTTTTTTATCCAATCAACTCAAATTTTTGTATATTCTTGCTACAGCCACTGCAGTCTCTGTAGTTGGCATTGTAGAGGTACAGGCATGCAGTCCTCTCTCTTTCAAAATTCACTGTAGACAGATACATTTTTCTTCCCCACCCTTTTCCTGTCTAAGGAAAGCTTAGTGGTGTATCTTGTCATCTTCTGTGAGAGAAGGTTGAGACAAGCCTCGCATTATCTCTAATAGTCTGGGAAAGCCTTGATTGAGGCAGTGCTACAGGAAGAGCAAAGACGGGAAAGTCATGGAGAATGCAGTCAAAATGAAAAGACACAACTGAAGACAAACACAAAAAACATGGGGCCACATGGTTATGTAAATCACAGCTAGATGAAGAATAATTGTGTAACTGTCTTGTGTCCTTGTAACTGCATTACCTGTGTGGGCTACAGGACTTTCTTTTGAAAAGGAGGCTTAAACAAAAACTTGATGTTTTCTTCTGCATACCCAGAAACCCATTTCCTACACAAAAAAAAATATTCTGTAGCATTTTTCTAAGGGTACTCTTGATTCCAGGGATGCTGACAACAAAAAGCTGCCCTTAAATCGGCAAGCCAAGCTTGGCTTTGGGGCAGAGCCAGTGCAAACTCATCAGATGGAAGTTGGTCACAGCAGGGCACCTCTTTAAAAAGTAGAACTTTCCACTATACTGTTCCAGTCCTCTCTTGAGGTTTACAGTGTTATCTTTCTTGGTCCTGCTTTTTAAATTGATAACTTTTGGCAAGTCAGGATGCAAGTAGATGAAAAAGTGTGTGTCACTTAACTTTCTGTTTTCTTACTTATGATATCATTTAGTATAATTCATTCTTGTGGTCTACTATTAAACCACCCTATTTCCAAATCACTTGGCACATTTCCAAAGATGTATCTCTTAGAAATGCTGATACCTACTTCCCTTAAGCTTGAAATTGCCTAAGAAGTGTTTAACCAAACAAATGGGTGGATTTTGTTAGTGCATGAATACTAATAACTATACCTAAAGATATAATTGCTGCATGAAGTCTAAAGCACTGACTGCTCTCTCTGAACTGAGAGCAGAGTACAGTGAGATCACATGAAATAAAATCTCCAGTTGAGGATGATATGCTCTTGCTGCGTTGAAGGAGGAGGAAAAGGTGGTGGGTAACTTTATTCCTGTTCTGCTAGGATGGGGCTGGCACGAGTTCATCTGCATGGCTGTTCATAGATATGTTGGTTAATAATGGCTCAAAACCCTAAAACCTCAGTAAATGTCACTGAGTAAAGTGTATCAGTATTCAAACCAGTTTACCTTTAACCTGAGGTACGAGAGGGCATGGTAAAATACAGCGGTATCAGTTTTCTCATTGTTGATCTTGCAAACCCACTCAGGGGAAGGGAAGGTTTTGTCTTGAGAAGAGAAGCTGGGGAGGACGTGGGATGCAGATGGGTGATGAGCAGTACAACCCCGTGCCGCAGTGCGTTGCACCAGGAGGGCATCCAGCTGAGTTTCACCACAGTCATCACTCTGCGATGTTAAAAACTGCAGAACAATCATTTGGTTTTATAACTATCGTGAGGAGATCCAGTTCTGAGTGCATAGATCAAGCAGCTTTGTAGAGCCAGGAAGGTGACAGCTTTACATGTTAGCTTGTGGGAGTAGCTGTAGGCTTCCTGAGAAACGCCTGCAAGAGCTTGTCATTGGGTTGGGTTGGTGGTTGGACCATAACAATTCATACACATGGCTCAGATATCCCAAATAAAGTATTGCTTCCCATTGTGATATTGGCCATAATTTGCTTCATTGCCTGGCAGCTTCAGAGTATTTGACAATAAAAGTGTCAGCAAGCCCATAAAAGTAAAACACATGCTTAGAGGAAAATGATGTTTTATTTTTTAAAAAATTGGTATACAGTGACTTTAAGAAGAAGAGAGCTGTGGTTGGTTTTAGTCCATGGCTTTCATATCTAAGGTGTTACGCAAAGTGCTTTGTGATGCCTCAGTCAGAGGATAAGAAAGCTAAAATTGTTATAAAAATGCATGCTATTTTTCTGGGCTTGAAAGCCAAAAATGTAAGTATGAATTTGCATTTTGTGGTGCCAGCATTCTGTGAAAGTAACACGGCCACATCTTACTCATCCACATTGTTTCTGGTGGATGGGAGGGGAAAAGAGCTTTTGCACATCGTGTCATATAATGTTTCAGTTACAGTACTGACTTACAAGCCTGTATTCACTTGAAAATCATCAGGACTTGAAATATTTTCTCCAAACTCCCATCCTGGGTTCCTGCACAGGCAGCAGAACTCCAGTTCAGTCGGATATGGAGGGGCCACTGCCTGCGGCACCAGGGACCTGCTGAGCAAGGACTGAAAAGGAGGGGCACGTCCAGCCCATCCTTTGTGCAAGGCTGTGGCATCTGACATATGTTTCTGCTGCTTTTTGACTTCATAGCATTTTATGTACAAAAAGTTGTGGTGTCGGACCTTTTCCCTGTGTAAGGAATGAAATGCTCCTAGTAATTTTAAAGGCGTCTTCTAAAACAGATGCAGAAGGCAGCTTTTTTTTTACTTTTACACTGTTGGCTAATGTATTAATGATACATGGGCAAGTCCTTCTGTCAGTAGAGCAACTGACAGGTTATCTGATTTTTCTCATACTTTGCATTGTTTGGTTTTAATAGTGTTTACAGTATTTTGCAATATGTTTGGGAGGAAGGAGTACATATGTACACAGAACTGAAGCCTCCCTTATCAGAGCTGTGCCCCTACTTCCAAAAAGGAGTTTGGAATATTTTTGCTATGCATTTTTAACTTGTGATATAGCTTCTTACTGATTCTAGAAAAACAATTGAAGCAGTAACATGGAATTTTTAGGTGAGGCAGTATGACGCTTAAATCAGCTTTATGCACTGTGCACTTTTTACCCTGAAATGTATCCAGGTAGGTTTTCATTGCTTTTGCTCCCAACAAAGTGATGCAAAGCAAGATTAGCTTCTCTCTCTGAAGGTTTTGAAAGCGATTGAGCTGTGCAGTAAAAGAGTTCATCAACTTCAAGATAAATTGGTGAGCGCTTGGACATACCACTGTGCACCTCCCTCTGATCAGTGGCACTTCTTCTCTGGCCACCTTCCTGTGTGAGGTGCCTCAGAAACCTGATAACCTCGGACACGTCACCTCTGCATTGCAATTAACTATTGCATCCTTCCTGCAAAAGGAGTGGGGAGAGGGTTGCTCTAGAATGAATTTTTTCTTCATTCAAAAGAAAACTGAATTCACAGTTAACTTCTGTAACAAGTAGCTTGTGTAGTCTGCTAGTTTTGTAGCACTTAATTTAACTAAAAGGGAAATAGAATAGATTTTGGAGATACTTTGTTTAATTGTTGCATATGTTGCTTTGCATTAAACAGTTCTTAAAAGGTAAGCCATAGATCAAGATGCCTTTAAGGCCTATTTTCATTTTTGCATTTAATTTATTTTGATTGCTGCTACACTTGGTAGTGTAGTAGTCCACGTAACAGTAATTGTCTCTGCACATAACCCTTGTAAGACTGCATTATCAGGCAGTGTTGTACATGCAATCATGAATGTACTGAAATACATATAGAATATCTTTTTACTAGCAGTGTACTAGAAATTACCATCTAAATTCAGGGTAAAATATTTTTTTGAAGGAAACTACTAGGATTTAAGGAACCTGCTTTTAGAAACTTTTTCCAGTTAGCCCACAGGAGAAGGTAGTTGTGCACATGCATTTTATTAGACTTAAATGTGCTCCACCACTTATTTTGCCTGGCAAAGATATGAAACTGAGATCTCAGGCTCCCATTATTTCCTCAGGATAGCTACAATATTTGGGCTATTTCCATGTCTTGGGCAACATTTTAACTAATGGATGTGTTCCCAACTGAAGTTAAATGGAAGAGAATTCCCAGAAAGAGCCAAAGTATCTCCCAAATGTACAGTTTGGTTTGGATGCCTTTTCACTGAAGCGTACAGGCTGGATGGTGGGTTGTGCTCTGAGGTGGAATTTGTAAGATCAGCTTCCCTCATGTCTCCCCTTGTCTGGAAGCCAAGAAACCTGAACAAATCATAGAATCATAGAATGGCATGGGTTGGAAGGGACCCCAAGGATCATAGAGCTCCAACCCCCCTGCCACAGGCAGGGACACCAACCTCAGGGCTGGATCTACACAGGGTTGCCCAGGGCCCCATCCAACCTGGCCTTGAACACTTCCAGGGACGGGGCATCCACCACGTCTCTGGGCAGCCTGTTCCAGCCCCTCACCACTCTCTCTGTAAAAAAATTCCCCCTAAGATCTAATCTAAACCTTCCTTCCTTTAGTTTTAATCCATTCCCCATTGTCTTGCCATTGTCTACCCTTTTAAAAATTTGAATCCCCTCCTGTTTCTCTGCTCCCTCCAGGGACTGGAAGGCTGCAATGAGGTCCCCCCACAGCCTTCTCTTCTCCAGGCTGAACAAGCCCAGCTCCCCCACCCTCTCTTCGTAGCGGAGGTGCTCCAGCCCTCTGATCATCTTCGTGGCTCCTCTGAACCCTCTCCAACAGTTCTACATCTTTCTTGTATTGGGGGCCCCAGATCTGGCCACAGTACTCCAGGTGGGGCCTCACGAGGGCAGAGTAGAGAGGGACAATCCCCTCCCTGTCCCTGCTGCCACCCCTCTTCTGATGGAACCCAGGATACCATTGGCCTTGCGAGCTGCAAGAGCCACTGCTGGCTCGTGTTAAGTTTCTCATCCACCAGAATCCCCAGGTCCTTCTCAGCAGGGCTGCTCTCAAGGAGCATTTCTCCCAGTCTGTATATATGTCTGGGTGCTACCTAATTTGTGAGCCTTGTTTTGGTGTACCATCACCCTTTTGATTGTTCTTTTTTCCATTACTCAGTGCTCCAGTAACTCAAAAAATATTTAACAAACAGCCAGTGATGAATGGGTTTGAAAAAATGCTGATAATTGTACAGTTAAAGACATAGCTAAAACTCTGCCTGTGGTAAGTTCAGAATAATTATTCTCCAGGTAAAATATAGAAAGCATAGCATCTTACAGTAGATGTGGAGAGGGGTTTGGAAGTTGTAGGTCATGGCTTTACTCTCACCATGCTGAATGGACACTTCTACTTGTAAATGCAACAGTTAGGCCACAGACTGCTGCTCATCCCACAAAGCACCATGAAACCTGATTTGTGATTTTTAAAGTGTTCAGTATGGGATTGATTGTAAGACTTGTGACTAATCTGAAGTCTATATCTCGTTGACACATTAGGGAATGTAGCAGCTTCTTTTGTGATTCTTGGCTGCTGCAACTAGCTTTCTGTATCCTTAGATTTTCTGTGTGTAGCATTGGTTATTTTGAGTCTAACCATAAAATCAAAACTTAGGCAGTGTTGATGGGCTTTCTGATTTTGAGGTTTAGCTAGGATAGTTTACAGTCGCTATGTTCGTGTCAGACTGTGGTTCTTATACCCTGTGGGTCTGAAGCTTGCTGTCTATTGTGTATCTTTTTTCAATTAGCAACTTTGTGTTTTAACATACCGTATTTCATATTAAAATGAATGTATATGTGTTTGTCTTAGCTCTGCGTGGACGTTTATAACTTTTCAGTTCTCTCTAGCATTCTCCTAAAGAGTTTTGCTCTTGTATCTTTAAGCCTTGTGTGGTTCTGCTGCTGTGAAACATGGGGCTTGTTCCTGAAGTTCCAGTCCTGCAAGTCTGTGTGCAGGCGAACCTTGCCCGGGCTGGGGAGGCTGCCGGGGACTGCAGCCGGCCTTGTGCACAGTGCAAAGATGTGTTCAGGGAGGAACTTGTAGGGTGGATTTTAAAATTTCTTGGAGTAAATTTCCATGAGTTTGTGTCTGCATATACAATGCAGCCAGCATGGTCCCAACCCTGCTAAAATATTATTTAGCTTTATCATGATTGCCTTTGTTTATTTGTTGCCCATTGCTTTCAGTAGCAGTTATGTTGGAAAGGTGAATGTTTACAGATGAGTGCTGTAGCACTTTTTGTGGCAGCTTGTACCCATCTTTACCTAGTCCTGTTTGCTGACTGGACTGTAGCTATGCTGCACCCTTTTCCTATTGGCTGCTTTAATTAGGATTTCACAGAGTCATAGAACCATAGGGGTTGGAAGGGACCTCAAGAGATCATCAGGTCCAACCCCCCTACCAAAGCAGGCTCCCTAGCTCATACTGCACAGATAGGCGTCCAGATGGGTCTTGACTATCTCCAGGATGGAGACTCCACCACCCCCCTGGGCACCCTGTCCCAGGGCTCCCTCACCCTCACTGGGAAAAAGTTCCTCCCCATGTTGGTGTGGAACTTCCTGGGCTCCGATTTGCAGCCATTGCCCCTTGTCCTGTCTCCACTGTCCAAGGAAAAGGGGCCAACCATTTCCCCCTGCATCCCATACTTAAGATATTTATAGACATTAATAAGGTCCCCCCTTAGTCTTCTTTTCTCCAGGCTGAGAAATTTGGTGGCAGAGAGGGTGCCCCAGTAGAATGTCCTTCCTTCTGCCTGTGCTCTCTGAGCCTGCTGTGAAGCCGAAGCAAGAGGAAGAAAATTCCAGGGTTTTCAAACAAAAAAAGGAAACATCTTATATTTTATGCTGATAGTATCATACAGTTGTTTGAGGTAGTTGAAAGAAGACATAAATTAGCAGATTTCAACTTTAATTCATTACCTAAGAAATCAGGACGTCATACAAATACTGTGTCAAGGCTGAAGTGTTACATGTAAAATGTGCCTTCTTGTATTCCAAATACAATGAACTGAATTGTTTGCTCAAGTATTGTTTGGTCCAGGTGGTTATTTGCTAATTTTTGAGTCTGCTGAAACCAGTCCAGTGCCTTATCAGGTAGGCCCAAGAAGCATAGTAATGCAAATGTCTAACCTGGTTCTCACAAGAGTGTAGAGATCCACTTGCTGTTCTTGTAGATTGATTTCTGGCAGCTGATTAATCAGTGGTGAATCATTGAATCAGGTATAGAATTGAATATGTTTCTCAAGGAATAAACCATTCTGTTTCCCCCCCCACCCCCACCAAGAAAGCACTTAACTTTTTTTCCTTTCACCTCTGAAGCAGAAAACTACTACATGTGCTTTCCAGGTTGGATCTTTCCATAATCTTTGTTTCATTAAGCCCTGTTAGGCAAGTTTGTCCTAAAAGAAAGTTTGTACTGTGAGCAGTGGCAGTCACCCTTTATTTGGGGGGGCTTTATTTAAACCATCAGATATATTTTGACACTTGGATACAAAAGGCCATAATTTAACTAACATTCTTCTAAGAAGTTTTTTTTTAGGTTAGACCCTTTATGTGGTGCTAGCATTTCTCAGGAAACTAAAAAAAGGACATGTTTCTTCTGAGAAGAGCTTCTAGAAACTGGAACTGAAGAGCTTGAAGTGGATTTCTTGTGTACTTTTTGTCTTCCTTTGTGCGTTCTCTCAGCGTTTCCATCCAGGACCAGCACAGCCTGTAAGGGTGTCCATTGAAGCCATATGTAATGCAGATACCCTTCTGCTAGGAGATTCCAAGGGGCTGTCATCTCACTTTACTTTAGGAACAGCATTCAGGTGGTGACTATGTGGCCAACCACCAAAATGCAAATGACTAAAATGTGGAACGAGAGAAATATCTTCTGTTCTACTATTTCTCTGGAACTAAATTTTCATTTCTTCCCTGTTTCCCTTTTAGCCTGTTCGATATGGGAGGAGAATATTACTGCTATGGCTCTGACATCACCTGCACCTTCCCTGCAAATGGAAAGTTCACTCCTGACCAGAGGGCTATCTATGAAGCAGTGCTGAAGTCATCTCGGGCTGTAATGAATGCAGTCAAGCCAGGTAAAAGATCGGTACATGTCAGCAGGAATTGAGAGGCTTGATGGCAGCATTCAGGCTGTCAAGACAATTATTTCTGGATTTTAGAAAGTGCTGGAAAAGAACAAGATAATAAATCTAACTTCCATGTTTAAGCAGCACCTAATGGAGGATAGAGGTAGGACATGCAGCAGCTTACATACAACACTTCTAATGAAATAACACATAAACAGTTACTAATGAGATTCAAAAGGTTTTTCAATCTTCCACCTTTTAAATTCCTTTAATCTGCTGGTGGCAGTTGTTACTCTGGTGTGTTCACACTGCCAACCATCTTTTCAGGCAGCTTACACCAAAGCCTGAAGTCAGAGTTGGAGTGAACATGTGTGTTGTGTTTCAGGTTTTTTCAAGCATTTTCTTTGTTTTACATGTAAGCCCAATAGGAATCATCTGTTGAACATGCATCTTTTGGGAAGGATACACAAGTAGCCTTCAAAGGCTTTAGAAAGTGCTGGCTATTGGGTACTTCCCTGTATGCCTTTACATTGCAGGCATGCTAATTCATCAAGTATACATTTTGATAGTTGAAACAATTGCTTGGGTTGATAAAAATCTTACTTCCCTCCAGTTCTGCTTTCAGGGCAGGAAGTAAATGCTTTTAGAGCTAACTTCTGCTGTGATTTGAGTATATCACTGGTGAAGGTACTTGAGCATTTCTTAGTATTACAAATAGCACAGCTTTGAGAAAAATGTACTTAATGCACAAAGCACACTTATCCTTTAAATTTGCCATATTAGCTTTCAGTCATTGGGCCTTGAGAGCACAGGCTTTCTGGATTGCCAGTCAGAACATATGTAATTTTCCTGTTATACAAACTGGCCGCAGCACTGTTCATTTGGGCAGCTTGGAAGGGAGCAATAGCACTCGAAGCTTATCTGCAAAATGAGACTAGGTATTTTGCAATTGTAATAACAATGTGCATGTTCCATCATTTGCTGTTTCTCCCCTAAAGAATATTGTTCCTCTTCCTCTTCATAGTGTGTTTTACATTTCAGTGCTGCCTTTAATTGTCTCGTGTATCATTTCTGGCAGTATTTCATGCTAATAAGTTGTGGACTATCTTCAGAACTTGAGACCTAATGTGATGCTGTACTCTGGGTGGCGTAGAGTATTCCTAGTTTACTTAACTCTTTATTTACAGAATCAGAAAATAAGGGCATACTAAGTTAAGTGTCAGTGGCAAGAATCCTTTACCAGCCCTTGGGAGTTTGAGATTCACAGACGGAGAAACCAGTCTTAATGTCTGGCAGAAGATGGTACTGATCTTCTGTTCATACTGTATGCTTTAGTTGTCTTGCCTGTTTAGAATGGTGAAAATGCATTTATGCTGTTTTTGAGACTGGTTTATTACTTTTCTGGCTGCAGAGAGCAAGCTAAACACATATTCTGTGGTCCAGTTCATTGGTTTTGTTCATTCAGTGCCTCTGTGTAGTCAAATGCAACCTAGGCCTTTTGCAGTCTGTTGAAGTACTGATCTGGGTGAAGTTCTGCTAAACTTTTCACCACCTGGAAGTCTGCTTTTTAGGTCAGTATGGCTTGTACCATAGTTCTTTTGCAGCTTTTAACCCATCTGTCCACTGATAAAAAAAATATTACAATATTTTTATAGTTTCTGCCTGTGAGCTCTGAAAAACACATTAAAGGCAAAAGACTCTTTGCTACAGAAGTTGGAGTGACTTGAAATAAGTAGTTGGCAGGAAAGTGTTTACCATATTTGAAATTTTCAGTTTTCTAAAGACAGCTCAAACTGAAATGATGAGTTGGAAAAGAGAGAAACCCTTTTTCACATACAACTTTAATTTTCAGCATCAGATATTGCCTAATATCTAATGAGATATAATTTAATATTATTTTTCAAATAGTTATTTAGTCAATCTTTCACACTCCTTTTCTTACAAAAGGGGGCATAGGAGATGCTTCTGTAAAAGGCTTTCCTAAATCCTTTTTAAAAAATGCTTCTGCTTTGTACCTTCTGTGAAATTGCTTTAAAATGTTTTGGCTAGCTGTTTAATCGACTACTGAGACAGAAAAACTGCCATGTCATACTGCTGGATGCAGGGAGCATTGGATGTCCTGGAAGGCTAATGTTCTGCTGTAGAAAAAGAAGAAATAGAAACACTGACCTTCATAGCATGGTTAGTGTCACATACTACTTGGGCTGCTGAGAAACCCCAGAGCCCCTCGAAGGGAGAATGCAAGCTGAATGTATTGTTACTGCTGCCCAGAGAAAGCTGTTTCCGTGGGAGAGGCTGCAGCCTCCTTCGTCTCATTGAACAAACCTAATTCATTAGCTCATTGACTAAAGCACCAGGATCTGCTCCTGGGGGAGCCAGGAGCTGTCACGGAGGGGAGCAGGAAGGGATGATGTGAATTCAGCTCTCAAGTGTCTCTTCTCCCTGTCCAATGGCAAGTTAATACTTCAGGTCTCTGAACAAGGCAGCAGAAGAGCTTGCAGGGTTAGTGGCACTGAATGTAAACCCCAGCCCCATCGTGTGCTTGTCAGGTTTTCTGAATTATGGAGCCCTTGATCATTTTGCTGTTATTTTTGTTTGTCTTCGTTTCCCAGAGTTCCTGAGATGAAAGGCAGTCGAGTGACTTGGCTGAGTGGCAGAAGCCATTCGTGGGGCGGGCTGTGCAGAAAGGGGGTACACAGCAAGTCAGCAGCTGTAGAATTGCTCTTCCTCTGCAGCTGCAGAACTGGGCCTTAATTATGCCTGGTGGCACAGGGTCACAGGGGACATCTAGTTGTTGTCTTCAGAAGGTTAATGATTCCCCCAGTCTTTCTCATTGCAAGATAGGGAGTGAGTATTAGAGGGAGAGTCACTAACTAAATACTGGGTTACATAACTGCATTTATGGAAGGACACACGTTTGCTAGCAGCCTGAAACATTTTGTATAGATGTGTGTTGTTCATAGACTTGCATCTCTTTTTTTATCAATTTGTGTCTCATGAACCTAACTGACCCTCACATGAAGTTACTTTCTGAGAGATAATAGACTTGTTTATACTTCTGTATACAAGTGGTTGTCATAATTTTTAAAAACTTCCAAAGCATTGTATTTTATTGTAGAAAAGCATTTGTCAGTGTACAGACTGTGCATGGTCCAAACATACAAGCAGCTTAGATCATATAGATGGGTCTCCCTACCTTCCAGCTGAAAGAACAGAATTCCTCCTGTGAGCCAAATAATATATTATGGAAGTTAAGAAACGCTCTCTGTGGGATTATAGCCCAAGTTCAGTGCAGTCATCACAGCTCCTGCCACAAACCAAATCTGTTTAAAATAAAAGGGGAAAAAGACATACTCAGTCTTGCATAACCAGCAATTTTGAAACTAATGAACACGGATCTCATATGAAGACAGCGATGCTTGTTGCTGAAGCGAAAGAGTCAAAAAGGAATGCTTGTGTGGCAGTGGGATAATTGTCTCTTTCCTACAAAGTCAGGCTCATGATCCAAAATGTCAGAGAAGAATGTTGCATTTCTACTTGGGGGATGTTCTTAATGCGTCAAGTCCATCTGGGTTACATTTACTCTTCCACAGAACTGAAATACAGGGGCGGATGTGCAGAATAATGACACTTCCATTCACTTTGGTGGCTGAGGCATCCTCTACTTTTTACTTAGAACAGTGATTTGAGAAACAATTTGTCTTTACATAGATATTCTACATTAAAAGAATTATGAAAAAAAAAGAGTGAAATTGTAAAGCCAAGCATCCCAGCTTTGGAGTATTCCAGAAGTTAGTGTCTTAATCTGTTTCACTTGTGCATATTTTTTAATCTCATTAGATATACAGAATTGGTTGAGGCACATTAGGTACCCTCTTGGAGCACATCTCCCAGTTTACTTTCATCTGAAATAACTTCAGCTCACATGCTTCAAAACTCCACTGTGTAAACCAGAATACAGTAGGTGAAGACAGCCAAGAGATTCCACGTCTAAGGATAATCAGAACTAAAGTCACCTCGTAGATACATACATTTTTTTCTCCCTCTGCTATCTTCATGCAATGCACATAACAGATAAAGATGAACTTATGAGCAACTATTCAGTAATTTAATTTAACCTTTTGTCCATGTATGGCCCAGAGTTATTAATTACTGTTCAAAACTGGCTCTGAATCCTGAATTAGCATCATCCTCACCAGTTTTTCTCGGAGTGCTCATGATAACAGTAACACAAGTGCTTGGCAGGCAGTAAGTTTGCTTGCTCTTCATCTTGGAGACATGGAAGTATGCAGCAGTTCCCCTTCTGCAGGCAGTGGCAGACAGGCTGGAGAAGCTGGTGTAAAAGCTGTTGACTCATTTGGGATTCCAAGATTGAAATTCATCAGACTTGAATTTTTTTTTAAGGGAGTTGAACATTGCTCTTGCTCAAACCCCAGCTGTTTTGACCTCTGTTACAACTGTGAGCACAGCCTTTCTGCAGATCAGTCTCCAGATTGTCAAACCAGACACTGGTAAGATTAAGGAAAAAATATTAGTAAAAGTATTTACAATAAATAAAAGTCAAGAACTGTATTTCAAGCAAGTTGCCTAGCGTCCTGCTGGGAGACTGAGGCAAGAATGGTTGCAACCATTTGGGTGCATTTGCCATGCTTGCTTTTTTGTGAAGTCTTGTTTCTTCTCCTGCACACTTTCAGCCTTTACAGGAGATGGGAGAGGAGTTACATGAGGAACAGGTATCTTCCATGGTCAAGCAGATGTGCTTGCTTTGGAGTTGGTGTCTTCTGGAAATAAGTCCTAGAATGAAATGATCCGGGGGCTTCCTGCGGATTTGCATCTTGTCGTCAGTAGGAGGCTTTGGTTGTTCTGATAGAAGCTTTTCCACTGGGCTGAGGTACTTGTGAGGCTCTCCTCCACATGGATTCTCCTGTCTGTAGTAATGCCTGAGTAGCCATTCGAGTTTTGCTTGCATCAGGTTTTCTGTCTTTTAGCCAGCTGCCTACATTACAAAATGTAGCACTGGGTCTGCTCTTCTAGTGAGTGTCACTGACAGAAATTTTATTGTAAGGCTGACAAAGGCAGCAGCATCTAAAAGGCCCTGTGAGTATTGAACTCCCATCTAATGGAGTAGATGGTCATGTAACTAAAGGACTGGACTGTAACACGTCAGCACCGAGTCCAAGCAAAGCTCGCACAGACAGCATCAATTGATATTGCCTAACTCTGGAGTCCTTGATGCTGTAACCATAAAAATACTGCTTTAGTGTATCTCTCCCCCACCCCTGTAATTGCCCAGGCTTAAAAAAGCAAACTGTGGTGGAAAAAAAAAAGTATTGTGTAGCACACCATCAGTGTGCATAAGGCTGTATAGTGTAATGGTTAATGGCAGTGTGTGAGGTCTCAGCACTAATGGCTGCAGTGCCTCCAGTGAATGTAAGTGGTGGTAGCAGCTGAAAGCCTGGACTGCAGCAGTAGGTTTAGACCCTTTTGTGAGCAGGTTGGTTGTTAGTGGAAAGATCTGAAGAGCTTGAAAAGGTGAATGTGCATTGTCTCACTCCATTCTTTACCCCAGTCACATAAGTTAGATCCAATCTCAATGCAATAGCTTTATTAACCATCATTTGTCATGAGTTACAGCTGGAAGACCAGTATTCTTTGTTCTTTGTCGTTAATGTAAATCTGTTTGAAGAAATGTGTAAAATAATCGGTTTTGCTGAAAGTTCCTCTCTGAAACCTATAGAGAACAACTCGTGAAGGACACGTGATCTAGCTTTGAAGTCAGCCCTACTCTAAGCCATGGTTTGGGCAGGATAACCTCCTGGTGTCCCTCCTGACCTAAAACACTCCGTGACTAAATACGCTCTGAAACGTGCAAAGGAAAATGTCAGTGATGTAAGAGGAAGAGATGATGAGAATTAATGCCTGTGTGCTCAACTGGAGTTCTTAATAGGGGAGGTAATATTTCTGAAAGCCACCAGATAGTGATGTGCTTCCATTTCTGGGTATGAAGCACATTCATATTTAACCCAGATTTGAGTATCACTCTGTTCTCATATGGTTACTTTACTACCAGTGTGTCCTGTAGTGTTTGGGAAGCTGCTGTGGAGCAGGTTGGGTCTTATTCATTAGCAAATTACCATATTCATTCTGTGTCCAGCCTCTCGGATGTTTGCTGCTATTTATTATTTGGATGATTATCTTGAGTATGTAGAGACTATTAATAATTAGAGTTCTATCAATTTAATTCCTAGTTGATAAGGACAGTATGGTTTCTACATATAGAAAGTTTCCATATAGTTTATACAAAAAAATTGAAGTTGTTACTGTGTTGAGAAGAAATTAAAAAGTATGCTTACCTCTAAGCTTTGCAATTAAAGCTATTTTGGATTAATGTACTAGATCATAAACAGAGTCTTTAAGATAATGAGCTAAATACTGGAGCAATCGCATAGTTTCCATTTTCATCCCTTTGCAATTGCACACTGGGACCTCTCAGCATTCCTCCCTGCCTTCTCTGTAGAGTAATGGAAAGTCACAGGAGAAGGGGAAGGAAGGGGGTTTGTTGTGCTTAATGTTCCTGGTACTACTGCAAAAATTGTGTATGTTTAAAAAGAAAAAATCAAACAGGAGAACTTTTCCAACCTCTAAGTTACACACACTAGTTTATGGGGGGAGAGGGAGAAAGAATTAAAACACCTCGATCAGTAAGGTTCGTTGTCCTAAATTCCAGTTTTAAAAAAAAATCTTTTTGTCTAGCAAACTGCTCCCAAGGAACAGTTGAGTAAGGGCAGGTTGGCAGCCACTCAATTCCCTATCTCTACATTTATGGGATTTAAAAAGCTTGTATATCCGAAATTCCCATTGAACTGGAATTGCGTTCAGGCATTAGCTGCACAACTGGGACTATTTTTTGATTGATGCTTGTTTCAATAAAATGAAAAATAAAAATTAGTTCCAAATACGCACAGAAGTTGTTGTTCACCAAGTCGGTGTATGTGCAGCGTGGACGCTTTCCTCTTCAGGACGCTGACATTGCTGTAGGGTCACTTTGTAATGGAGGGACATGCCATTGCTAGTTTACCCATGCATGTCCGTCCAAGAAATGTTGTCAATTAGGACAAACCAAAGCAGCCATTTTATTTTCCAGTGTTTTGCCTTCTTCCCCATTTGACTGTTGCTAAAGGACTCAAATAGTAAAGCTCATGGAGGGAGATACAAGCCCAGGGACGTTAGAGGGTGAGTGGTCTGTATTTTTTGACCAGCAGAATACAAACATCCAAAGTTTACACTCCTGAAAACATTTTGATGTCTAACTACTGAAGCATGTCTCTCTCAGTGCAACTGTCAGGAGGCAGGTTCGGTGAACAAGTCCCAGTTTCATAAAGAACCTATTCTGTACACATGAATTCAAAGTAGAATCATGATTTCCTGTTCTATGTTCTAATAGCGTGTCTTTAGCTTAGGTAGGTTAGTGCTAAGACCAGGGATTAGAATAACCCAAATAATTAAGGAACTATTTAATTGGAAACTAATAGCTAGAGTATTTGATGTAGCAGATTATATTACTGGCAGTTGTTCCTGGTAAGTTGAGCAGAGTTGAACATAATGAAAATTAAAAATTTGGAAATTCATGGTTTGCTATTTCTGTTAGTCCTTGACAGTTCTGTAAGTTCTTAAGAATTCAGATTTATTTTTGTTAGCTACTGTTTTGAACACTGCTTCAGATTGTCACTGTATGCAACTAGGATTAAAATTTATTATACTTAAAGAAAATAATTGGAGCTCTTAATAATATTTATTCCTTCCAAGTTAAGCACAAGGCTCTCATTCACATGCAATGAGCATTTTTTGCATGCAAGTTATTTGACTGTTATTTTATGTAGTCCAGAGTTGTACTTAGTAGAACACCATGTGGGCATGTTGTCTGTTGTGCCATATAAAAGGAGTAACTAATTTTGATGCATTTTTAGAAAGAAATTGGACTATAAACTGGGCCTTTTGACAATAGCACAACAGGGAAGGATTTGGGAGCACAATTTATTTTACAGTTTGTATAATTTCAAAATGCCCATATGAATTATTCCCATTGAGATTGTCATGTTATAGACAAAAGGCTGCTAATCATTATTAATCTGCTGTAATATCTGAAGCAAAACAATTACTAGCAGACATAAAACATTAATGACAGAAGTTGAAGACGTTATACCAGTTCCTCTGAAGAACAGATGCTTTAGGGGCATGTTGTAACAAGTATTTGATATTCACAAATCCTGCTGAATGACACCACAATATTTCCCCCCCACAACCCCATTGCATTAAGAATGTGTTATTGTGTTAAAGACAGATTGGAAAGTAAATCTTGTCGATATATGTTTTAACAAGCTGTTTGTCTTCCATTCTCTATCTTCTCTATTGAATGGAGTTAGCTGTCTTTTTCTTGCTAGCATTAATGTTCTTAAATTAGTTCTTAAATTAAATGTCCTTTAATTAGTAGCTTTCCCGACTGAGGTGCTTTCTGTGGCAAGTTAGTTCTGATTTTGTCAGTATAAATGGTTACAGACAAAGGTGAAGGAACTAAAGGATGCACAGACAGTGCTGACAATCAAGCTGCAATTCTTGATTCTTGCGAAATATCAAATAAAAAGTGTCATTGATTAGTGGAGCTCTTGTTGTTGGACACGTAACTTAACCTTACCCAGAATAGCAGCAACCTACGTCAAGAGGTGAAAGAAAAAAGCAGTATTTTCTGTCAAATTCAGCAGATTCTCCAGTCCCTCTGTGCAAGCAGCAATCTGTTGAAATGCAAGATTTCAGACAGCGAGTCTGACTGGAAACCTTCTGGGAGCTGCTCTTCCCTGCTTGTGACTAACGCACAGGAGCTGACCCATGCATACAGTGACCACTGCAACGTTAGGAAGACTAAAATAACGCTGAGCTATTTCCAAGTGTATAAAACCAGGCACTTTAAAACAGTTGGGCCTTTCTGCCCTGGAGTCCCTCTTGCAGGGAGGTCTCTGAGCAGCCCTTCTGGACACAGTGTCTGCTGGAGCTCCCATGGTTCAGGGGCAGATGAGCTTTCCAGCTCAGCTGAACACAGGGACTTTTCCACTGCTTTTAGTGGTTCTTTTTAAAGGTGATTCTTGTACACAGCAGACACTCAGGCGTAGAGCCTAAACTGGCTGCAGGTTTTTTAGCATGTCACTAGTGAATGCATTTTGGTTTAATGCTTTCTTTTAAAAAAAAAATCCTTTTTTTCCTAATTGTAACAGGTTGTGATATTGTAAGATTGCACAATTCTGATTTTAAGCTGCTTTTATGTGGTCTGATGTGGACTGATTTTTCCCAGTTTAGTACTCAGGAAATGCACTCATTACACATTGTAATTTGAGTTGAAGTACAAAGTTCATGAGTCCTTCGATCTTGACACTGCATCAGCTGTAGCTGTCAGAGTGCAAACCTGCTAGACATAGATTATGCTGTTTGCCCTGAATCTTATCTAAACAGAGTCTTTTCTAAGCTTCAAAGATTGATAAATTTCCACACCGCAATCACTCCCTCCAAGCGCTTCTCTCCTTCCTCCAATCTTATTCCTCTTCTTTTCAACATACAGCTATGTGGAAGAAACATGCAGTAACATCCATACTGTCTGCCAGCGCTGCACAATCACAGAACCAGAGGGCTTTGGGTTGGAAGGGACCTCAAAGATCGTCTAGTTCTAACTTCCCTGCCATGCGCAGGGACACCTTCACTACACCAATGTTGAATCTTTCCAGACATGGAAGAAATACCTCCTCTTGTTCCAAGTCTACGTCTATTCAAATTGCTTTTCTTCAGATTTCACCATGACAGAATATTATCTTGATATTGCCTCTAATGTGTTGTAGATCATCGTGTTCATGGTTTATAATGGGGAGGATGGGTTGTCCACTTAAAGCTTCCATTGTACTGATACAAAAGAAACACTGCGATACAGCTGAACAGCACAATGCTATCCAGCCTTTTGAAGAAAAGGTCTGAATTTCAGAGGTGATGGGGAGTCATCTCTCTTTCCCTTTGGTAACTCCTGCTCCTGGCAGGCAGGTGCATCTTACTGCAAGGCTGAGGGGTGGGTTTTGGAAACCGTCCTGGGTTGGAGCTGTGACACTGGGCTCATGGCACAGAGCAGGCTCCAGGCTGATCATCCCTGCAGTCAGGACTGCAGGTATCTGCAGGTGTGGCACAGCAACAAATTCAATATAGTTCCCATCACTTTTTTAGGATGGGGAACTTAACAGGCTCTTACCAGCAGCCAGTTGCAGCCATGCCATTGCTGTAAAATACAGCATAAAATTGCATCCCTGAATTGAGCGTCAATATAGCTATCTCATGCTGACTCTGTGAGGCTTATGGGTAGTTACCTACACAGTATACAAAGCTCTGAACAGCTTCACCATTGCCTAAATGCTGCCTGTTTGAGTACAGCATTTTGGTTTCTTGCTTTCTAATCACTGAGAGTTGCCTTACCTGCTGCTAGAGGAAACCAAGCTTGAAAGCTGAGCAACTACTGAGCAACTACTTCATCTTGTGGGCCAAAAGGAAATCATGAACATCAGAACACAACAAATTCTTCTCTAGCACCCAAGTGAAGAAGAAAGAAATAATTTGGTTTAGTATTTAAAAGATATTTTAGCTTGGTTTTTTAAACTGGGTTTGATTGGGGTTTTTAAGGGCCTATTGTTTTGAGGCTGATATGGTCCCTGTGTGTTGGCAGATTTCAATCTGTTCCAGTGGGTTGCTGGTTGAACAGAGATTGCGTGTTATGTCTGCATTTCAGTGGCACTGCCAGGGGACACTGGGCCTTTTGCCCTTGTCTGTGGACACTCAGGAATTAAATGTAACTTAACCTTAGCACAATTTTGGGAGAAGTTGCTACAACCTTGCCATACTCTGTTTTTTCTAGTAAGATTGTGACATCTGTGCTGGCAAAAAAACCCCACCCCACAACAACAAAAAACCCCTGCTAAATCATTTGTGGTTTAATCATTGTCACATTACAACCACAAAGTACCCTAAGTAGCGGCCAAAAAAATCCTGTTAGGCCTTTTCAGAGCACTTTCCAACCAAAGTGGCTAAGTACCACTCAGTAATTCTAAATTACTTTTGTATGCTGTTCCTACTTTATGTTCTGCAATAGCTTCTAATAAAACATCAGAAAATAATCACTGGAATAAAAATACCATGAGTTAAGAGCAACTGAGGAACAGTTTATAGTGTGATGAGTTATAACAACTCATCTTTTTAATTTTACTGTTTAAAAAGTTATGATATGCTCAGTAAAAGGTAGGTATGCTTTTGATTTGTGGTTTCAGAAGAAGCATTTGTGTTATTTTTTAGGGTTTTTTTTAACAAAAGTCTTCCCTATCAACCAACAAGTGTGATTAGAGAGAACACAGATTATTGCAGAGATCTGTATATGATGGTTTTGAGTCCCTAAAACATGGTGTTTTATCTGAAACGTGATGGGTTTGGCAATCAGATAATTAGGAAATATTTTCAAGGCTGTAAAACAATACCTATTCTATTTTATTCAGTCTTTTTATTTTCTATCACCCTGGTATCTAAGAACATCAGATAACATTCTAGTTGATGGCAATAAATTTTTTTAAATTCCTTGTAGTAAACAATGCATTTTTTGCCATTTTTAGACACAGAACCTCCCATATCTGCAAACCCTGGCTATGCTGTTAGTATGGTATCGGAAAAGCAATAGCCTCTGTAGTTATATATCATTTAATTAATCTACAATCTGTCACCTTTCATTATCAGACATATCCACTGTCTGGTCGTTGCCATGTAGTTCATTCATTCTCTATCTCATGGGATCTCAAATACTTTGGTTGCTGTAAGAGGTGCTTTAAGTCCTGGCCTCTCGCCCAAGCACATGCTGCGTGGCAGGTAACGAATTGCAACCTAATGAGCCTTGGTAACTGAGCTTTCCTGGGGAGCCAGTCACTGGTTCAGTGACCTGTATTATCCGGTATCTCGTTTGGCAGAGAATTAAGAATGGAGCAGACACATCATCAGCAGATTTTCCTGAGTGCAGACTCATTTTGGTACAAGCTGTCAAAGTCCAAGGACCCTCCAATCTAGCTTTCTAAACCTCATCTGTCAGTGGAGTATAATTGGTTTATAAATTGGCTTACAGATAATAGCAGAACTAACCTTTTTACACAAAATGCATGTCTGCAACTATGATAAAGCTTTTTACACAAAAAGTGTGTCTGCAACTATGGTAAACTTCACCAACGCTTAAAAAATAGTAGCCGTGAATAAGGTCTGTGTAAAACATCCTGATGGGTGGTGGGAGGTTAGTGCAGGCTGGTGTTTCAAAAGAGGCTTTGCAGTACCCCACATAACCAAAGTTGGAGCCACTTGTGCGGATGTCGTTTGGTTGTGGGGTTTACTGGGTTTTAACTGCTGCTTCTCACTGCAAGAATGGTAATAACGGTGTCTGACTTCTGCTGTGTCAGCTTGCAGTGAGGGACAGCGCTGGACCACCATTGATCCAAAATACTCAAGTGCTGGAACATAGAGTAACCTCCACAAATTAAGGATTCTTTGTACGAAACGCTGTTCATTTGGAATTGTCTAGTTAGTGTTTTCTTCTTCACATCTGCAAATGCTGTCCTCTTGGGCAGATGGCTCCCTGCCTACCTGGAGGTTTTCTTAATAACATTTCTTTTGTTATAACACTGAAGCTATCCACACATGGATATATGTGCAGGCATCTGAACAGAGTACGGGGATACCTGTGCTTTAACCTAGGAATTCACTTATCCTCACTGCAAGTCCTCCTGGCACACACAGGTTAGTGAATTGCACAGCATGTGAGTTTAACACTAAATTCTGTGCATGACTTTCTGAGTCAGGTTAGCTGTGGTATTAAATTTTCCCTCCTTCTCCATTTTTTTGTGGCTATTGGGAGTCCAGTATGCATGTAGGAAACTTAGATTAGCAGAATTTGAGGTCTTACTAGATTACTTAAATGACAGCTAAGTACAAGCATGCCAGCAGGTCCCAGAGGCAGCTGGGTCTACATTGACCAGATAAACCTAGTACAATTTTACGTTTAAAATAAATTTAAGAGTTGTATATTTCTGTTTACTGTATATTTGGAGTATAGAAAACATGAATATACTGTATATATAAAATGAACTATGAGATCTTTCTTGAATAAGAATGGCTTCCTTTCTTCAGTAGACTGTGTTCTGAACTTTAACTGCCTTACTACTGTAAAGTAGATGTTTCTCTTAACAAAATTAATGTTTTTAAGATCATAAGGGTACCAGAAAATGTTTGAAGATTTGCATTTAGATGCTTTTTCTTTGTCAAACTGTCTGTTTAAAAAAGAAGGGGGAACATGACTGTACCTTATTATTAAAGTTTATTCCTAGCGTGATGGGAGTCAGCTCAAACCAAACAAGACAAGGAGATCACCATTTTTTAAAAATGAAGATCAGTAAGGTCACTCCACTTAGTTTGCTGTCTCTAGTCAGCTCAAAAATATCCTCATATTTTGTCCTCGTACAGTAGGAGCAGTCTGTGTAAGTGTGGCTGTATTACGCCATGCGTGTAGGTTAAATGGCTTGGAGAGGGGTGGCCTCATAGTGCAAAATACCACCGTGCAGTAGCCGTAGTAGAAAAAAAAGTGAAGCCAGACAGTAGAACAGAAAATGCAATCTATCTATAAACACTTTCCAAAATTTATACTTATTTGAACACCCGTTTACTTATAAACCAAGATTTGTGCTATTCAGCTGGGCGCCTCCAGCAGTAGCTTAATTTCCTTCCAGACAGAGCTAAGTGCTATCTGCAGCTTCTGCAGCATGCAGGAGAGCTGAGCGGAAGCACTTCCCATCTGTAGCAAAACTGATGGCATGAGCTACATGATAAAGGAGTGATCCAGAGTCGTTCTGCTGAGCTCTGTCTGAAGCACAACCCTTATTCCAAGAGAGAGCCCAAAGTTCCACATTTTCCATCCAGCCTTATTATTTATTTTGCAGTGGAGCTTTTTGTTGTCCTCGGTCGCTAAACGAATAGATAAGATGAATAAAACCCAAAACAGATGGAGAACCCAGAGCTCTGGGAGGGAGGAGGAGAGGGGAAATAGCCATGCTTTTTCTCAGTGAAAGAAAAAGAAAAAAGAAGAGATGAGGGAAGAAAGGGCTCTAATGGATTTGCTCAGTGCCCAGAAATATTCAGGTTTACAGTCACTGCAGTCTTTTCAGTCAGGGTGGTTGTGCCATTCGTTTGCTTTGTTCAAATTCTGCAGAGAGATGGATACGTGGTTGTGGTGGTTTTATTTCAGATCAGTTTAATCTTCATAACTCTCACTAGTTGTATCTCTTCCTTAGATAGATAAAGGCCACTCTGTCGCTTTAAGTGGAGCCTGTGGGTTTGGACTGGGACGAATAGTACCACAAGAGCTGTAGAGGGAAGCTGTAGTGCAAACAGGCCCCTCATCTTCCGTTCTCTCAGGCACTTCATCTTAAGCTGATTGAGAGCATCTGGGATGTAGTTGTGTTTTGTCTTACAATGCTGGAGTTCTGACCTTCATTGCTATCCAGAGAGGATGAAACTTCAAATCGTTGACCAGGGTCAGATGTTACATGGGACTTTGCACTCATGGGGATGAAAATAGAAGACTAGTAGTGATACTCAGCTAAGAAATCATGGGAGAGAGCTCAGAAGAATATTTAGCATCACCAGAAAGAATATTAAACACTTTTAGAGCAGTTAATGTTGACTGCAAAGTGCAGAAGCAGAACTAGAAACTACACACAAATGGTTTTTATTCCCACAACTACAAAATAAGCAGGAAGGCAGCTGTGATTCAGTAGTGCTGCTGGTTTGATACCAGTAATATCGATGTAGTGATTTCAGTAGATCGGAGCCTGTTGTGGCTTCTTGTGAAATGCAAGCAATGTTCAAAAAAGATAACCAGATAAATGTTGAATACAGTTGTCAAAAAGCAACTGGTTATAACTGCATTAATTCTTACTGAAAGAAAAATCTCAGTTCCTTTTGGAAGGAGGGAAGACACAAAACCAGCACATTTCAAAGAGGAAGAACACACACATTTTCTGTGGCTGAGGGTCACTCGATTGGGCACTGCTGCTTTTTGTGAGGAAGCAGCAACCCAGGGTTTGTTCAGTGGACTGTGCTGCACACCTCTGTCTTGTGACCTTGCTTGGGCTGGGAAGGGGCTTCTTCAGCTGCATGCGTGCAGCAGGCTGAAGAGTTTGATCTCAGAGTAATCCGATGGGGAAAAGGTGGCCAGTTGCCTGTGAACTAACTCACACGCTGAGCTGACACCCAGTCGGCATTAATGGGAGTGTAAAGGTGCATCCCTTTCTGTGTGGAGCGTGTGCGAATGGAGCCACTGATCTTTATATCTATCTCAGATGTGTAAGACAGCTGAATTTGATTTAAACACTCCCATAGGATGATTTTATTTCAGCCTTTGAAGCCTCGGTACTTTCAGCAAAATGTGCTAATGTAATTATGATATGACATTCATGTTCAGAAGACCCTAGAGCTGCGTGTTGAACTGGATTAAAGCAAATGGAACTTGATGGGCTTTTGGCCTTAAAAATTGCTCGTTTTTTCATTTGTTTAATCATGCCAAAATTGAACAAGGAAAATATTCTTCTACTGTACCTTAGCCCTAGTTGCCTTGACTCTGCAACCGCTCTGTTGATGATGACTCAAAGCCATGGTGAACTAATTAAGACAGTACTGTGTTACTAACAAAAGAGCTGCTTTTTTCCTCCCGCCTCTCCCCAGCAGTTTGTCAAACAGAATTGAATCCTATACCAGAATAATCGAAATCTAATGTATCCTGGCACTCTCTCTAGTCGACCAACAGTATTTTGTAATGCTGTTTTAGTACATGTATTAGAGGACTTGTGTTTTACACAGCCCATTAACACAAGGGAGTAATTAATTTCTGGAGAGTGTCTTTGCCAGAAAGATGTGGGCTTTAAATCCTCTTCGTACACAGGACAGTATTGTCCATCTCAAATGTTCCAAATAGGTATGTTAATTATTAAATGTAATAAGTCGGTATTATTTTATGTTCTGCATTTTAAATAATTGCATTTTATAGTTGGTGTTCTCTTAGAAAATACAGATACATTTATATCTGCATAGACATGCTTAGATGCAGTGTCTTAACATTTTTTCACATGGATCTGGATTATTAGGTGCTGCTCTTTCTCTTGTAGTTTTCTGTGCTTTGCATGCATGTTAAGATGATTTTGCCTTGTTTAAATTATTTTGGTGCTAATGTAGTTGTTCTTTCTACCTTTTTTAATATAAACAAAAGGGCACATGTGTTACACTGGCTTTTTGAAAGTTGTCTTTAAAAACTTTCAGCAATAGTTAACTCAGCTGCTTGTTTTTGCTCTCTAAGGGGTCGCCTGGCCTGATATGCACCGTCTGGCTGACAGAGTCCATCTGGAGGAGTTGACTAAAATTGGCATCCTGAAAGGCAATGTAGATGACATGGTGAAGGTTCATCTGGGTGCAATATTTATGCCACACGGACTTGGACATCTACTTGGAATCGATGTGCATGACGTTGGAGGCTACCCAGAGGTTAGTGTTAGTCCATTCTCAACTGCCTTGCAGATTAACCCCTCTCGGTTTGATCGAATTTCTCTTAGTTTATGCATGGTTAGCTGGTTGCATCTTCTCAGAAGATGATGTCTTACAAGAACCTGAAAAAGAAACTAAGAACTTTTTACATAAAGTTTAAGCATATTTTGGAGGTTCTTCATGCTGGGTGAACAGGCTGCATAACAGCCTGGGTTTGCTTTGCAGGCAGGGAAGAAACGGTGTATTTTACTTGAGGGTAGTTACTGTGCTCACAATACAATTATTGTTGAAATGCAGTACCATGGTGATAATTTATTAGCATCAGCTAGTAAAGTTACATGTAATAAAAATGAAACAGAATTCAAAAGAAAGCTAATTCTGATTTTAAAGTTTCTTCACTAACTAATACAGAAAGGATGTTTGACCCTCTCTCCCAAGTGCGTTCTCCCTGTGTACAAATAGAGGCATTCAGCAAAAGACAAGGGATGTGATTACTTGAAGAGTACATGGACTTAAAACTCCAGAACCCTGATGTTGAATGCCTTTGCTTAGATTGTTTCACTTGTGATGTGAATAACCTTCCTGCATTGGGTGGGCTCACGTTAAACTGGAACACATTTTCAAGGCTTGGTAGGGTAAGGAGATAACTAAATTTTAGGAAGAAGTGAGAAGAATGGCCGGAGTGAAAAGTACCATGCTTGTTTTTTAACTTAAAAACTGTATGCTTCTAAGGACAGAGCAAGTACCTTCACTTCAAATGATTCTGGGGGAGTATAGAGCAACAGACCCTCAGTAGTATGGCACATGAGCTACAGAATCGGTTTTTGAAGCTTTTATTTACATATGACCAAGTTTACAACTGCTAATTATCTGGTATAATACATAATTTGAGTCATTATTCTGAAAGCAGATTAATCTATTAATCCAGAGTTTTGAAAGAGCAACCTGTTACAGATTCAAATGCATAGGGGGATTGTATTGTCAAATGAATTAGGCTCTTCAATTTCATGCTTAATGTGTAAAAATACCAGAATTCTGTGTAGATTGAGAATTTTATACCTGCAAATATTAATCATTTGCATAGACATACAACTGCATTCTTACAGTAAAAATGTTTGTGTAGCTAAGTTACTTTCAAAATCCAATCCTAAGTAACAAATTTTGTGAATATGGGGAAGCATTTATGTAAATAGCTGAAGTCCTGCCTGTGTACATAAATGTAGACCTGGATAGATGTGTGGCAACAGCTTACTTTGAAAAACAATGCATTTGGGTTCTGCAAAAGAGCAGCATTACTGCCACCTCTTCTCTCTGACCCGAAGCATGAGGTTCTTTATATTGGGTCATTTGACTAAGGTGAGGTACCTGAGCATGGGAGCACATGATGGTGGGAAAGCCCACCTGTCAGTGAGGTGAACTTTATTAGGCTTGACAGTCTAATGGAAGGCATGGTCCCTGCCCACAGCAGGAGGGAACTGTAGGGCTGTGGGCCTGGGGTGGCAGTCGAAGGCTTCAGAGGACATGGTTTTCCCTGAGTAAATCTAAACACAAGCAATTGGGCACCTCCCATGTGAGTGTGATACATGTCTGTATTAAACAGGAGAAGGCTTTTTCTCTGTGCCTCGTGGTTTAAAGAGAAAACACATTCTGAAGATACCTTGCACACTTTGGAGTGATTTTGGTGCATTTTAAATGTTTACCAGCTAGCGTGCTTTCACAAGGAATTTCATCAAGCCATTTTTTGTTTACTGTACACTGAGCCCATGCCTTTAGTATCATGCACTTTTTTTCTAGCTGGTTAAGAAGCAAGTTATTTGCTTTTGGCTGAGGGAATTTCTGGGACTATTACAAAGGATTTTTTAAAAATAAAAACTTTCCAAGTGGATATTATTCCATTATTTTTCCTCAAGTGTAAACAGTTACATTTGGAATAATACAATAAGCTTTAATTTCCTAATTTTTATCCGTCACAAAGTTTTGTGTGTTCCAAAAAAACTATTTCCAGACATTGTTAGCTTAGATTAGTTATTCATTAGTAGCCAAAGATTTCTTTTTTCAAAATTGGCAATAATAAGTTTTCATCTTTTCCAGTAAGCTGCTTTCACATGCAGCATTGAACAAGCACTTTCTTCCTCTTTGACAAACACTCTGAAAAGCTTGCAGATTTTCTGCAGAGGATACTCAGGGATGTTAGAAAAGATAACATTTCCCTTTCTCTTTTGCCACAATAGAGAATGATCAGTTTTGGCCAGCAATAAATGTGTCTTAGCAGCCCTATTTTAGGACAGGATGTTTAAAAAGAGTATCACCACCAGTGTTTCCCATTGAAGCACGTAAGTCAACGTCCTGATTTTCAGAAGTACTCGTCAGTCAAGAGCTCCTTGGGGAACTGGGTCTCCTGCAGTGTACTGTGGTGTTCCTCACGGGGAAACCGAGCGTCGAACGCTGCTTTGAAAATCTCTCTGCTGCTTCTGAGGGTCTAACTACAACTCCAGCAGTTCTGAAAATTTGGCCCCAGTGGTACTAATCACTTCAGTAAATCTGGCCCTTAGTCAGACAGAGCCAGCTTCAAAGGGTGAAAACTCCACTGGGCTTAGCTTCAGCTGTAAAATTTAATCATGGAGATGGTTTTCCCACACTCTTTCATTTGTTTCTGGGTAAATTCGATACAGGATATAAATGAAGGTTTTTGCCTGTTGCAATGGAGAAAATGTGGTAGGTGATCCCAAATTTTCAGACCCTGAGGTAGATGGGGCTGAAGTTTTCATTTAAATCTAGGTTCTGTGTCTCTAGATGCTTGAGTTGATTCAATTTCATGTTATATTAATTGACTGTAAGGCTCTAAAGAATGCTAAGTACATTTGATGACTTTCTATAATAATAAGCCAGTTAATTTAACTTAGGTTAATAACTACTGTGATTTTAACGTCTTATGAATTAAGAATTTCATTTGGTTTTGTCTTTCAAAATTATAAGATTTACCTTAGTTTAAAGTTTTAATTCAGTTCTTTATTCTCATAAAAAGCTGATTCTTTCATCGCTATTCTGCATCAACAAATTAAGGTTAGAGGTTTGTTTTGATCCTGGAGTTATCCATGTCCTTCCATGACTGTGCATGCTTGGGGAACATCTCTGCTGCTCAGAGGTGTACAAGCTGGGTCTGGCTCTAACAGAAAGCTTGCTCCCAGATCCCCCGTCTGGGGATTTAGGTCACCAAACCTACCAGAGAATACAGGAATAATCTTGTTCCCTTTCTTGTTCTGGCAAAAACCATTTTCCTTACGTATCCTACTTTATGCTGAAGCAGAAGATTTCATTTTTCTGTGGTTAGCATTGCAAATGATGTATTAATGTTTTTTCCTTTAAGAAGCAGAGGATGAGGTAAATTTACCAAGGAGCCTAAAGCTGTTATGTAAGAGCCCCAGTGTTGCAAATTGCTTCACTTGGTTATAACCTTGCAAAGCCTTGCTCTAGCCTTGTGTATCCAGGACCTGAAAACATGAAGCAACCTGTATGGTAGGTGCTTATATGAACAATGAGTAAAAGGGATTTTCACTGTTTTAGCACCAGTCTTAACTCCTGTAGTTTCCTGCAGCCTAAGACTCTTCTGTGGGGTTTAAACCCCTCCCAGAGTTAAGCTAACAGATCTTCTCACACTTCTGTGGCATCATGTGTGTCCTCAGAAAAGTTGTGTTTGGTTCCTGGCAACTTTTCCCTGGAGGAGGACAGATGCTGGAGTTTGGGTGTTTATGGAACCAGTGTTTGAGCAGAGACAGAAGAGGAGGGAAGGCTCTGGCGTTCTGTCAGTGCAGTGCTGTGGTGCAGACCATGCCCTGTTGTACCTCCTCTGAGAACGTGTTATGGACTTGGGGTTTTCTGTCCCTTGGTTTGGGTATCATTAGTTCTGGTTTGGTTTTGGGGGTCTTTTTAATGGAGATATTTGCTTATGCTTCTTTTACTTTGTTGAAGCTTGTTACAAAAGACTGTGTGCTAAGAGACTTTTTATCTGAATCTTTCTGACATTTTAGCAGAGACTAACAGAGTTTGTTGTGAATGATTCATTCTAGGCACAGCAGGAGAGAAAAGCCAAGACAGTACAGTTCTGCTTTCAATTACATGTGAAAGTATAAAAGGTATTGTAGGTGTACTTGGAGGTTTTTTGCTATGCAATTTCCACTAATACTAGTATCTAAAGACCACAAAAGAAAAAGCCCTTTGCTGAAGGCCATCGCTTATGTATGCTTTCTGCGTGTCACAAGAAAACCTGTCCATTGGATTGTATGTGGTGCTTTTCATTGGTCTCAACTTAAAACAGTGTTGCTGGTAGCATTTGCAATTCCTTATCTCACTTTGTATGAATTCTCTATCTAAATAGTCTCCTTTTCTTCCAGGCTTGTGTTGTAGTTTTCAACTTGATGACTTTTTACTATTTTCTATTTCTTTTTTTCTCACACTTCAGTTTTATGAAAAAAGACAAAATACAATCCATATGTGTTATTATTGCCATTATCACAGCAGTGGAGCTTGGTGACACCTGAGCATCAGGAAGCAAAAATGACATGGGAAGCTATGCTCAGAGGCACGTTGTAGCGATGGATTGAAATGCAGCTCTGTCTGACTCAGAGCAGGCAGCAGTGCCACGAGTAAGTGGCAGGTGATTTTTCTTCATTTTCTGCGATAACAGGAAACTTATTAGGTGGCTTAAACCTGGTACCACAGTTAATACCTCGGAAAAGACAAAAATGTTTCAAATAAAAATAGCCAGTTAAAGAACATGTGCCCTCCATTCCCCCAGTATTAACTTTGAGCCACGTAATTGGATTCTCCTGCAGAAGGGGAAGCTTTGACTTGCAAATGCCACAAGTGATATGCCATGCTTGGGGCATGTTCTCCTTAACCTGCTGCTGATTTCAAAGGCAGTACTGACAGCAGTTCCTTCAGGTGACTATAGGCAGCTCAGGCTGCTGGGAAAAAGTGGGATAGATTGAATAAACTAATCTTCATTAGTAGCACTCAGCAGGACTAACAAGGGCTTAGAGAGAAGGGGCCAGGAGACAAGTGAAATGGAATTCAAGACTTTTATTTTATTAGCCACATAGGGCTCCATTCTTTTTACAATAAATGAGCTAATTAGAACTTGGGTATACGCAGTGGGAGCACAGGGAAGAGTGAAAGAGACAGGATTTCACTTCGGTGTTGATTTCATATAATTTAAATATAATGTTAGTATTCTGTCTAATTTAAATACTTGATTGCACTTAGCTTGGTAAAGCGGTTAGGGCTTCACGGTGTTGGATGTGGTCCAACAGGGATAGTCTGTTTGTCAGGCTCAAAAAAGTTCTGCCATGATTTAGCTGGAAAAAAAGTACCAACAGAGTAGTTTGTATCTGTTCAGTACTTGTAGCTATGACTAGCTTTAGCAATCTCTGTGGCTGTGTTTTGCTGCCTGTGGTGGTTTGGCCCTGGCTAGAGGCCAAATACCCACCAAGCCACTCGCTCACTCCCCCCTTCATCCGAAAAGGGGAGAAAATAGATATTAGGAGGCTTAGGACTTGAGATAAGGACAGAGGGATCACTCTCCAGTTACTGCAATGGGCAAAACAGACTCAGCACTGAATAGAGGAAAGTGATTTATTACTACTACAACTAATACACCCAGTAAACCGGAACAAGATAAGTGGCCAGGTCTTAAAGCTCCTTCTCCCCACCCCTCCCTTCTTAGCACACTCAAAACTCATCACGACTTTACTCCCTTCTTCCCCCCCCAACATGGCGTGGGGAGGCGCAGGGAATGGGCAGTGGGGTTCCGGTGATCCCTCACAAGCTGCTTCTCTTCCCAAGATCTTAAGACTTCTACTTCCCCCCACCCCTCGCCTCTTCGCACTCTTGACTTTAATCATAGATTTCCCTCCCCTCACAGCACAGGGAGGGACAGGGAGTGGGGAATGGGGGGTTTCAGTCCGTTCCTCCCAAGATGTCTTCCATCTCATCTGGGGTGGGGAGGCATTCTACACATACACCCCCTTCCCCTGCAGCACCATGCAGTCTCACCCATGCGAGAGTCGTGTCCACGAACTTCTACAGCGTGAGTCCTCTCTATTGGAGAGTCATCTCCTCACCACAGGCCTCTCAGCAGGACTCCCCTCCATAGGGTGCTGACATTTGGGTCCAGACACCCCGGCCTGGTCCCCCGCAAAGTCACAAGTCCCCGGCAAACCTGCTGAGGCGTGGATCAATCTTCACAGGGCGTAGATGTCTGTGCTCCCCATCCTCATCCATGGGCTTCAAGGGGACACCCGTTTCACCATGGTCTCACCACGAGCCGCAGGGGAGACTCTCTTCACATTCTTCACACCCCCCACCGCCTCCTGCAGGCCTGGCCTTGGTGTCTGTGCAGCTTGTTACATCTTCTCACTCCCACTCTGGTGGCAAAGTGCCCCTGCCAGCGGGTTTTTTTTCTCCTATATGTGATTCACAGAGGTGCTATGACCAGCTCTGATAGGCCCAGTCTCAAATTTGGCCTTGAACTGACCAATGTTTTCAAAATATGGGGCTAGGAGAAAGCTATAATTTCGGCTTACAAAAGCCACCGAAGCAGCACAGCCACACAAAACTGCAACACTGCCCGTGCTGCCTTAAGAAAACTTCCAGGTGATGACAGCTTCAGCATTGCAGCCCGTTCTTGGGAGGGAGAGTGTGCTTCCATCTTTTTGCCTGTGCGTCCCTAGCTAATGTCATGGCCCTGTGGCAGTAACCAGCCAGCACAGACATCACCTGTGGCTTTCTTCTATCCTGACCCAAGATCGCACTCACCTGAGCAGGCCTGGAACTATATCTGCTGATCACTTTGCCTGGTAGCCAATGTCTGTGGGACAAGATCCAGCATGGTACACATTGCAGTTCTTCCATGGAAAAAGCAACATCTACCCCATTAACTACTGAGTTGCTTGGGTGCAGGCAGTAATTTGTCCTTATACTGAGGTATTCTGGGGATACCACAACTTAGAACCTTCCACAGCCACTTTTCAGGGAGATAGACATGTTTACATACTTCCTAACTGCCTGCATATTCCAAAAATAGATCTATAGTTTATATTCCTGCACGCTTAAGTTGAACTTTTATTTTGCTTTCATAGTAATGAAATCAGTTTACATAATAATTCTCTTGTTCCCTTGACAGTCCTTATTGCCTAGACATGCTGTTTTTTGTTACCTTACATGAACCATTAATTGGAATCTGATGTTCTTGGCAGGAGTACAGTCACAAATGACAGTGTCATACATCTGTGCTTACTGTGGGGGAGTGTCTCAATTTTAGAATGTGAGCAGAACCTCCAAATAAAATCAATCTTAGAAAACAATTTTGGTTATAGTATGTTGTTGCAAGATACAGGAAAATAAAGAGTTCTTTAAAAAGTAATTTTCCCAGAATATCACTTTGAGATGTTCAGGTGCTGATATTTTCTAGGTTATTCTCTACACTTTTTTGAGGAAAATTACCAGCTTTTGCTGTACAGCATTGAGTGCAACAGGGCCCATGGCCAAGCCTCCAGGTGACAGTAACAGATATCCATACAGCTGCTGCACCAGTGTTACTGTTTTCTACTCTTCAGTTCATGTAACTACAAAACAATATCATGGTTATTGTTGAAAACAAGGTGTTAGATGTTTAGCTGCAAAATTCAGGGAAGTTTCCTCATTACAAAGAAGAAAATCCATTAATGGCAGACAATTCATAGGGATGGATGACATTGTGAGGCTTTGCTCCCAGCAGGGTTTGACTTGGTGGAAAACGGCAGTGTCCTTGTTTCAGACCTGTCACCTTCTGTTGGGGGAGTGGTGGTGTTTTGGTCATTTAAAAATTCCTCGGTTTATTGTAGTTTTCATAAACTACTCAGCTCAGAGCTGGACGTGATGGCCATGGGAGCTACTGAGATGGTCATGAGTGCACAGAGATCAAGTGTCATTTGGGATCCTGAAAACATCATGTGATGTATGTTTTAGTTGAGAGCGGCCCTGCAGAGGGTGACTTGGGGATACTGGTGGATGAAAGGCTGGGCATGAGCCGTCATGTGCACTCACACCCCAGAAAGCCAACTGTATCCTGGGTTGCATCAAAAAAAAATGTGACCAGCAGATCAAGGGAGATGATTCTACCCCTCTACTCCTCTCTGGTGATACCCCAGCTCTGGAGTCCTCAGCACAGGAGAGACAAGGAGCTCTTGGAGTGGGTCTAGAGGAGGCCACAAAAATGATCAGAAGGATGGAATACCACTCCTATGAGGAAAGGCTGAGGGAGTTGGGGTTGTTCAGCCAGAAAAAGAGAAGGGTCTGGGGGGACCTTATTGTGGCCTTTCAGTACTTTCAGGGCTTCATGGGGACAGATATTTTTGTAAGGCCTGTAGTGACAGAACAAGGGGTAATGTTTTTAAATTAAAAGAATCGATTTAGATTAAATATATGGAATATTTTGTTTTACAATGATGGTGGTGAAATACTGGAACAGGTTGCCTAGAGAGAAGTGGTAGATTCCCCGTCCCTGAAAGGTCAAGTTTGATGGGGTTCTGAGCAACCTGATGTAGTTGAAGGTGGCCCTGATGGCAGAGAGCTTGGACCTTTAAAAGCCCCTTCCAACCCAAACCATTCTGTGATTATATGATTAATCCAGTGCTGTTCTGAAAAGATGGAATTTTGTCATCTTTCCTTCTTGATCACCTTTCCCCTTCCCCACTCTCCTCCTTCCCCATCCTAGCTCATGTTGTCCTTCAGCCTTTCAGCAAGTTGAACTGGAGGCTGTCCTTCTCTCAGCGTATATGCATGGTCATGTACCTGTCATAGCCAGAACCGCTCCCTCTCCTCATCCGCTTCACACATCTCTTAGTGAACACCCTGCTAGCCTCCGTTAAAAGAGAGTGTAGGGCTATAGGGCTTCCTCACCCCAAGCCCACCCACCCCTGCTTGCTGCCTTTGAAAAGCTGAGCGGTGTTACTCTTTCTCCATTGGCATGTTAGAGATGCTTTCGCAAAAGAGATGTCACTGTGTTAATGGCAGCAACTACATCAGTGCCTACAAGATCCAAAGACCTTGAGATGAACGTGAGAGTCGCCACAACCTAGAATTGAAATATCCAGAAGAGTTTATGAATTTCTTCTAGAGAAGCTAACATTTTAATTTTGAGGGAGCAGAAGTATTCAGGTGGCTCGGGGTCCACCCTGCATTGCTGTTGGCCTGGGGAGCCTGCACTACTGAAGGCAGTTTCCAGGCATGAATCATTGGCTCTTGCTTCTGTGTTGCAACTGTGTTGTTAGCTTCTCAGAGGAAGTACTAAAAGCAGAATGAGACTGCAAGTAGTCCAGACAAAATGTCTACACGTTGTTTTAACGACCATACAGAAGTATCTGAAGTGGGCATTGAGGCTTGGTTGTCACACCTTGTTTGTTTTAAGAAAAAGCAAAAAAATACAGACAGCATGCCAGGGCTGCCTTCAGAGGATGCTTGCCATTGTTTTCCTCACTGTGCATTCATCTTTCTAGCATCTGTCTTGGATTGACTGCTTCAGAAAAGGCATTTGCAAGTAGAACGGAAGAGAAGTATACTTAAAAGTCAAATATAGTTGTTTGTTGTAAAGCAGCCGATAGATAGTTGGCAAGACACCAAAAGGTCCAGACACTAATCTAATTGTTTACAGCTCATGGAGAGATTAATCCACAAGATTGGATGCCCTCATTTCCTTTACGCATTACAATGAATGTGTGAGATGCCAAACCCCATGGGGCAGCAACAGAGAGAAAAATGTCTCCATTTCAGTGCAGTTATTGTTTAAAGCTTAGAAATATATTGATTCTCTTTGGGTTTTGATAAGAATATCAATGCAAAGTGTCATGCTTAATATCAGAGTGTTCTTGTTCCCCAGCTTCAGTAAAACAAAATTGTTCTTTCTTATTTTAGTGTAATGTAACGTGCTGCACAATTCAGCTCAAACATATGAATTAAATGCATCAAATACACAGAGAAAAGGGTCAGGATGCGCTCACTGGCTTGTGAGGGCACCTGAGAACTGCAGATGCTCTGCATCTCTGACAAGTGGGTGAGCCCACCCGCAGGTGTCCAGGCCGGTGAGCTCTGAAAGCCTTGGCTGCGTGCGATGCTGTGCGCTGGAACAGGGCAAGCTTTGCCGTGCTTATTCAGAAAGCAGCCCTGGCGCTGCTGGGGTGAGTGGTGAGAATAAGCTGAATGCTGAGGAGTGGCTGTTGGAAGCAGGATTTCTGTCAAACAGGCTTTCTCTGAATGGAAAGCGGTGTTCAAGAGCAAAGAGTACAGTGGGGCTGTATCCTCTCTGAAGGGGGGGTGATTCAGTAAGATGAAAATGTGGCTGATCTGCAGGGTATGCTCCTGCTTGCTCACCTCCCTGCATCGGTGTGGCAGTGCCAGGGGAGTGCAGCGTGCAGTGCCAGGCTCCAAGGGGTGCGCCAGGCAGTGCATTTTCTCCTAGAGAAAGGGGATGGTGCATCCGCGTGATGACCAGTGATGCTATAGTGATGCTGAAAGGTGTCACCCCTTCTGCCAGCAGGGAAAATTACTGACTTTGGTCAGAAGCAGGATGTGGGAAGGCTACCAGGAGACCAGATAAATAATGCCTTGGTCTTGCAGACCTGTTAACCTCTGACTTACTGGCTAAAGCACAAATGTTTTCATGAACGAAGTGTGTGCATGTTTGCAAGCCAGTGAGCCTTTGAGCTGTTTACTGGTCATCACAATATTTTTGTTGGTGAAATTTTGCTACAGTTGCAAAGAATTTTCAAAAAGCTAATGGGATTGAGATATATTTATTGCGATGTTGCAATACCTGGCACATTTGGGGGAAGAAAATTAATATCCTGAACTAGTCTTTGCAGCATTCCTAATTCCTTGACTAAGCACGTCCTCATATATCATTTTACTTTACCAGCTTTTGGGAAGAAGAGAATGTTTTGCTAGTCAGGACTTGTTTTGACTTAAGTTTTTAATAATATCAGTCAGCACCATGTTGCCTGAAAGTCTGAATCTGACAAAAGTTTAGTTTTAAATGGGCTGCTTTTATGAGGTCATGTGTAGACTCATTGCTTCTCAATCAAGATCGTAAATGTGTAATTTTAAAAACATTCAGTGAGAAAAAGCATTTGCATATCCTTGGAGAAATTGTTCTCTGCTGCATAGTTCAGCTACTTCAGCCGTGACGTGGAGGGGACATTTCAAGATTTGCATGTTGCTTAAAATACTTTACTTTGCAAGGAAGGGAGTAGAAAGAAACAGTGCAAGTAACTATTCTTTTCCCTGTACTACAGTATTTCACCCAAGCCAGACACTGATGGTACTGAGCATGTCCAAAGCCAGGATTTCTGTGGTGCAACAACCAGTTTGGGTCTTGATAAAAGGTTGGCCATGCCTTGCCTTTCCATGTGTCAGAACTGGTGTTTCTTCTGCAGGGAGTGGAGCGCATTGACCTGCCGGGGCTCAGGAGCCTGCGCACTGCCCGCAACCTGGAGCAGGGCATGGTGCTGACCATTGAGCCGGGCATCTACTTCATCGACCACCTCTTGGACCAAGCCCTCCGTGATCCTGCTCAGTCCTGTTTCATCAACAATGACGTCCTGCAGCGCTTCAGAGGATTTGGTGGAGTGAGTAATTCTTAACTAGAGGTTTTTCTGTTTATTTGCCCTTTCTAGGCATTTGAGAATAATTATTTTTTTAAAGTTGTGATATATTGCACATAGGGCTGATCCTGAAAGCAACACTGTGGGCCATTTGACCCTGCAGACAAACTGGGTGGTTGGGGGGTTTTTTATGCTTATAAATGCAGTTTTATGTTTGTGATATCTGATAGACCCATATTTTGCCATGGATTGAAATAACTTCTGTCAGCACTGCACAGTGACTTGCCAGGTAGGTGTTTTGTCTAGCATGTGAAGTGCATATGTTATGAAATACTCCAACCTTAGCTTTCTTGACATCAGCACAGTCCAGTGCTTCCTCCTAGGGCGGAAGAGCCTGATGCTGTTTGGGTTTCCAACAGCACCTGTGCTCAAGGTACCTCACTGCAGTTTTCAGGCAGCATTGTGCATGCAGCAGGGTTGGTGACTTGGGAGGCAGCCGTGAGCTGGGCAAGCGTTCCCATGCAGGCAGCTGCTGTGCAAGTGGAGGGGCCTTGTTTCTCCATGATCTCCAGGGCACATTTCCCATTCAAAGCCACCGCCCTCACAGAGCATTCAGCAGTTGCAGTGGCTTCCAGTGGGTTTTCATTTAAGCAGAGAGAGCATTTGAAGGGTGCCGCATTGTTCTCTAAGCTTCCGTATTCATGCACAGAGAAGATAGAGCAGGCAGCTGCAATGCCCTATCCTCCTCGTGGCTTTTCTGCGAAGTCTCAACACGGCTAACAATCACTGGCAAGGGCGGTGATTTTTTGGTATGAAAAGTCACTCATTAGGAATTGTCTGTTGCTGCCATCAACTAATTTATCATTGTACGCCAGCCATGAGAGGGTAATTACTGTAGTGCTTTTGGTCTGAGCTGGCTTTGAACCACCAGCCCCGACAGAGAAGCTGTGTGTGCCATCACCAGTCGTGTGAGTCAGCGAGGCTCCTGGGCAGCTGCCCGTGGAGGCTCCCCATACAGTGTGTGTGCAGCCTTATCGAGAGATGCGGGACTCTACCCTTGCTGGTATTCAATTCACTGCTGAGGTTTGGGACATTATCCGTCTCCGCATTGTTTCTTTATCGAGACTTATCAGCCAGCCAACTGAGATAGTGGGGACTGAGAAGCAGCTAACGCTGCCTTTTCTAACTACGAGCGTGTTACATATGGCGCCGCACGCTGAAACGTGTTTTAAAAGAACAATGTAATGCACTTGTGTAGCTTGACAACGCAGCAAAACCAGGTTTAACTATCTTCACTCTCCTTGTAAACACTCTGTGGGAGTTTTTCAGCAGTTGAATTGCTTCCCGGTGAGCTTTCTCTGGAAAGCCTCGGCGAAGCCCATGTTTTTCCACCACTTCTTGTGAATGCCCACTATCCAGCTCTGCAGCATGAGGCGTGCACGTGGCTCAGCTGCTGCTTCTGATTGTGTGGAATAGGAGTGACAGCACAGGATCTCTACCTTGGTAGAGAGATTTCAAGAAAAGTCTAACTTTCTCCCCTGTTTTTTGCTTAGCTTCCTGTAACAATGACTTGTAAGGAGAGCTAGCCAACAAACTTTGCTAAAAGGGGGAGCTGCCCAAAAACGATTGAGCAAAAATCTAAATCTCTGATCCCCCTGTGAACAATACATTTTACTCAGAGAAAAAAATAATAATACACACATAGCCTGAGCCAGATGTTGTCTCTTGATTTTGTCCCAGAGAAGGATGGAAATAAAATCTGAGACTGAAGTACACTCGAATATTTCTGAATTTTACACAAAAGCTGAATTATAATGCAATCAAAAGGAATTTTTCCACCTTTACAGTTCTGAATTTATTGTGTATGAATAGAAGATGCAATTTGTGCTGTGTAGTGTGTTCAGTTCTTCACATTCTGGTTCATTCTAGTTTATCCAAAATGAGTACTTATTTCAAAAGCACGTCAGAAAACTTTCTCTGGGATTAAAAAAGATCTTGTGAAGCCCAGTGTTTTTACTGACAGATATTAATAGTACAGGGGTTAGTATTGGTGTCTATTCTAGCTAAAGAACTTGCTATGGCTGGTCAAATCTTCCTTTAAGCTTCAAAGAAAAATACATTCTACAGAAGGAAGTAAGTAGTCCTCTCTGCAGAGCTCAGGACTAATTAAAATGCTCTTAATTTGGTTTCGTTTAATTCACTTCAAAAATGAACTTCCATTAACAGAAGTAAGACCACTGTAATTCTGGGTAAGACTGTCCGCACAGGGAATTTGTGGATTTTAATGAATTCACCTTGAATTCATGTCTTTCTTGGGGCTTTGTGTAATTTTCTTGACTGTGAGAAGTCGTTGAGAGGAGAAGCTCTTTTGCCGTGCCAAAAAGGGTAACTCATGCTGCCCAGTCTTGGTCATAAAGAGATTGTAAAGGCTGTGAGAGCAGGAAAGAGTGAGGGGTGGCACGAGGCTTTCCCTGCCGCTCTGCGCTGCTGCGGGTGTGCGGGGCATGTGCTGCTGGCACTGGCGCAGCTCCGGCACACGCTCAGAACAGGGGGTGATGGTGGTGGCAGCACTGCCTTCCTGTAACAGGCGTTACGGCTGTAACTCTACTCAGGGAACCTGTAATTTGGGCTTTTACCAAACGAGAGCTGTTTTGGGACAAATACAGATCCCTCTGGAGGGAGGCGAGGGATTTTGCTAGGGGATCTGCTTTTGAGAGCAGGAGCTGTCCTCTCTGAAGCCCTGAACTCTTCACTGGACAGCCATTGAGTTCAGTCCTTCACAAGCTTCCTCGACCAGTTTCGGGAAGTCACTTGGTCACATGTGCTTCAGCTTTCCATTTGCAAAACTAAGGTCTAATTTACTGAGGTCATAAATTCTGTGGGGCAAGGGTTGCCATTGGGCGCTGGCGCAGTGCCTCTCCCAAGGCACCTCTGCTCTGCCTGGATGCTGCCCATTCCTCGCTCATAAATAAACATGGATTTGCAAATAGAGGAATGTATATACAGTTGTATAGAGAAGCAGCTGATTCCTCAAGGAAGGGGAAACACTGACTCCCAAATGCTGCCCTTTAGGGTTTGTCATTTCCTTTCTTCATAAGCTGATTACTGGTTCATGCAGTTCATACGATGTTTGCTCAAAGACCCAGTAAAACCGTTCAATCTTTTTGTGGCCTTAAATATTCAGCCTCTTGAAAGGCTTTATTTTTCCCTAGGATTTGTAGAACTAGCACTAGTTTCAATATGTGAAAACACTATGCAACTTGGAGCAAATGCTGAAAGACAGGTAAATGTTGAATACTTTCTTTAATTTGCAGATCTTTCTCACATAAAAGTTCAGTAGATTTACAAAGCCCAAGACCTTGAAGATCCCCTGATATTACAATAGCTTTTCCCCCTTACTCAGGAACAAATGCTAAACCAAATAAAAAGCAGAACATTTAATTGCTTCTGCCTTTGGTTCACAGAGCCACACAGTTGTCTCTGTCCTGATTTTTATTTATCAGAAGGTTGAGTTCTGTTTCTGTGTGTTGTAGAATGAAATAGTTTACTAGGCAATAAACCTTATGCTTATTTGCTTTTTAGTATTTCATGCTATGCAGCAGTAATAATGCCACTCATCATCTTTTTGAAATTTTTTCTTAGAAAAACAGTTAGAGCGAAATGCATAGCTTTTTTAAAGCTCTTGTAAGAAATAGTTGTAGGCAAACCCCAAACCAGCAACTAGTTGCTTATAAAACTTTAACCCTTTTCTCTTAAGTTGTCTAATTAACATAATTAGACTAAAGTCAGAGCAGTTGTCTCTAAACTGTATTTAGCTTATAGTTTATTGCTTCTTTTTGAGACTGGATGAAGGGACTGTGTGCCTGAAGCTTCTTTTTCCAGCCCTATCAGTTGATCTAGTAAAATGCATGGCCTCACCCTACTAATCTCGATCATCTTTTATAAAATGTTTATATGTGGACCTTTAAAATCAAGTGTGCCTGATGTGAGGGCTTGCTTGTGAATAAGAAGACGGAGGACTGACAGCATGGGATAAGAAAGAGTCACTGTGTAGGACAGAGCCTGTTAGCCTCTATAGAGAATGTGTTGGCATTGCCACTTCGTATGATGTGAGAATCGGGAAGTGCCTTCCCCAGCCTGCAATGTACCCGCCTACCCCTGGGTTTGACACCAGGGCAGCTCTCTTTTCTAACCAGTGGCCCAGAAGTGAAACCCCGCTCGTGGTAAGCTTGCTCTATTAAAAGCTCTCAGTCAGTTGCTGGCTGAATCGACATAAGGCCCCATGGCTACGTGTATCTGCCTCTGTAGGACACCAGTTATAAAAACAGACACATGGATCCTTCAGCCAAGCAGGAGCACGTGTGCTGATTTACTTTGTGGAGTAGCATGTGTGGCCCATGTCCTGTCATCGTTTCCCAGGAAAGTCTCCTGCTCTGAGATCTTGCAGTGATAGTATTGCTGCTTTCCACAGCCATAATCAAACAAATGCTCAATAGATTAAAAAAAAGGCAAGGAGACATATCACGATCGGTCTTTTTTAATCACGTCTGGGATCTGTCATTGTGCAAATCTGGACTATTTAATTGGCCAAAATTGTTTCTTGAGTCTCAAAAGCCTTTTATATATATCATCATCCAAAAGAAATGAATGAGTCCTACAACCCCCTTCCCTTGGAAGATAACACAGGAGGCTCTGGGGAGCATGACTGTATTAGTAAGTCAGGACAAAGTGCGAGGCTGTATATATAGCTGACAGCAGCCTTGGTATTTAACTCCTGTGCTGTCCTTGGCTGTGCCCGCATGGCCCTGCTTTGGGACAGAGTTGGGTCCATTGAGTCAAGCCACATGATTCTCTGTTGCTGGCATTAGGCAGTTGTGCAATCAGGCCTATCTAGACTCTTGCTAAGAAAAAGGTATTTTAGGGACAGTCATGGCGTTCCTGGCCACTTCACCTTGGTGGGAGTGCTTTCTTGAAGCACACCATTTCACCTGAAAAAGGAAAGTATCCCCTGGGCTGTTTGCTGAGGGCCCGAAAAGCTGCCTGTGTGGGGAACCTGGCACCTTGGTTTGCTGTTCCTTTAAGCTGTGTCCGAGTCCAAACCACTGCGTAGCCCTGAAACAAGCGGCACTGCTGAACAAAGAGCATGCAGACAGGGACAGCTCTGAGAGTGAGTTTCATAACCACTGTCCCCCACTGGGAAAGGCAGTCCCAAACCAGTGAGCCTTGCCAGGCAGATCCAGCGTCTTTTGTCCATTTGGACAGAAGACAAGACCAAATGCCAGACTCTCCTGTAGGGAAGGTTTTGCAGGTCCTCTGCAGCTGCTTCTTGCTCATGCTGAGTTAAGCTCAGGGTGAAACATGGAGGGTGTGAAGGGCAAATGCAAAAATTTCCTCCCCTTTGAGATCCTGTGTTCCTTAGCACTTGTGTTGCCTGTAGACAAAGGAGAAATGTGTACTGAGAGCAAGATGCCTGGCTTCTCTGTTGCAGTAAGCACCCGTTTCAGGTGAGATTCATCCAGGCAGAGTAATGGTTACATCCTGGAGAAAGAGTTAGAGCTTCCTAGGAGTAATGGGTGAGGCCACAGTGGGTCTGTGCGTCTCCAGCTACATCCCAAAGACTGTTTGGAGTTGCTGATGGTGGGTATACAGGTGAGGCAGTGCTGCCTCTCCTGCTTTCAACAGCAGCAATGTTTCTCCTATACAATGAGTTGCTGTGCGGCACTCCAAACTAAAGGGGTTTCCCCAACCTCCCCATATTGGTAACTCTCAATTCACCAGCTTAGTTAGCTCCAGGCCCTCTCTGCTCCCCTCCCTCAGGGTATCTCACTCCACCAGGATCTCCCTTCCTGGACTCCTTAGTCTCTCTTTGCCCAGATCTCTTTGTCCATTCTTTGTCCATCCTGTCTCGCCTCACTGTATCACCCTTCCCCTGTCTCCTTTCATAACTGGCTCCATTTTCCAGGTCCTTCCCCACACTGATTTTCTCTTGCAGCTTAGGTAGGGCATGGCACTGACAGACACCTTGTCCCACTTGTTCTTCCCCTCCCTCTTAGTCTGGCTTTCATGTGCTCAGCTTTCAGGTCAGTCTGTCCGCTCAGAGTGCCAAGATACTGGTAAAGGTATGAAACACTGACCTGGAAAACAACAGCTTTTTTTAAACTTTTTTTTTTCTTTTTTCCTAATCTTACTGGCTAAGCAGATGAATTATTTCTCTGAGGCAGAAACTCTGGAGAATTTCAGGTGAGGCTCAGTGAAGCTATCAGTGCTTGGGAATAGACTCCGAGGGCTCAGAGCAGGGTTCAGCTCTAGTTTTGTCTGGCCTCAACTCTGCTCCTGGAATTACTTTTGCTCTAACATTTTTACTTTCCACATCAGTGCTGTACCTAGCTCCATTTGCACTGGTGTGCTTGCCAACATGGTGCTTTGGCTTTTACCATATCACCAGATCTGTCTGCTGGATTCTGACACTTTTGCAGGGCTCATATGATACCAGCAGGTTTTTGTTAGGGGCTAGTCCACCCAGGCAGGCTGTGCCCAGGCCCAAGACCCAGCAGGATAGGTGCTGGAGGCTGCTGCAAGGCAGAGGGCACAATTGACCTTTACATGCAATGCAACCATCTTGCTGAATCCCTGGGTTATTTTCTGCTCAGCTGGCCAAATTCAAAGCAATGAATCAAAAAACCTACCCTGGTAAAATCTGCTTAAGTGCATAGAGACGTTCAGCATGTTTCTGATTTCCTCTTCTGCAGCAAGGCACTGGCCTTTTAGGCACACTTAGTGTAAAGAGCTTCACAGCTTTCAAATTTACAGCTGTCCAAATCCAATGTGTGAACTCAATGGAGTTTGTTTATTTAATTCTGCTTTATAATACACTTAACTTGATACCAAGTAAAAGAAATAATCTGGCAAAGACATCATTAAACAGTTTAATAAGGACTGGATGACTCATTTTGTTTGAACAAATGGATTATTTTGCAATCAGAAGTACAAATGTTAACCAGCTTTATTTTTAGTTGAAAATGTCAAGAGGTCAGAAACAATTAAAGCAACTGTAAGGTGGGAGTCCCCAGAGTTTGTGTTCTCTTGGATTTACACCTTACTAAAATTGCTTTTATTGCAGCTTAGCGACTTACTAACATTTTTCAGATAAGATAACGGGAAATGACTCTGTAGGCATATTTACTGGTAAGAAGAGATTAGAGTCAAACAGAAATGGAACATACTTTTCATTTTAACAGAACAAGAGCTGGAAAACTGAGAGGATCTGCTTTTTCCCCTGTATGATTTGAAATGTGATTGTATTTTAAAAGGAATGTCTGACCTGCTTAGGACTTTCTCATCAGCTCAAAATTAAGTATTTTGAATATCAGCTACAAGCTAATTCGTGTTGCAACTCCTCCTTTGAAAGTTTATTGTGTTTAGAGAAAAGAGAATGTGATGTTTAAGTTCAAAGAGCAGGTAACTGCAGCTGAACAGCAGGACTGCTTCAAGAACGGGCACTTCAGGCATCAGTAGGCACTGCCCCTATGAAGCCCTGTGCTGCCAGGGCCAGAGGCAAATTCAAGGGGAAAAGTTCCCTTTTCTGCTCCTGATGTGAGAGGGTTGAGATTTATTGGCCTGTGTAATTACGCATCATGAGCTCACTGATGCAGCATCTCACTCAGCCTGTCCCGACGTAGCAGAGGCGCCACCTGAGTCACCTGCGGGGCCACCACCTCCTGTGGGAATGCTCTGCTGGGGCTCGCCACCGAGCTTGGGTGGTCCCAGGAGGGTGGCAGGAGCCCACGGCCCGAGGGGGATTGGACCCTCCAGAGCTCTGCACCATGGTGCTGGTGGCGATGAGCAATTCCAGTGCTGTCAGTGTGTCACTCTGCCTGGTGCTGCACCAATACCACAGACTGAAACGTGCCTTGTGCTGCCTCTGCTGTCGCAGCCTGATGTGCTTCTCACCTGGAACACCTTGGTAACCACATGTTCTCTGTAACAGGTCCGGATTGAGGACGACATCGCAGTGACAGCCAGTGGAATGGAGCTGCTAACGTGTGTCCCACGTACTGTTGAAGAAATAGAGGCTTTCATGGCAGAAGGCCAAAGCAGTGCCAAGTCATTTCAGTGACTCCTGCCAAAAGCAGTCCACTTCAGGATGATACTTACTGTCTCGCACAAATCAGTTGCCATTCTGATTTAATGCTGCTGCATCTAAAATAAAAAAGCATCTAATTCTTAATAGTGAAAGAGGCAGGCAGGATGTTAGCCAAAATGATTCATTAATTAAAAATGACAGTAGAATGCTTCTGCACTTGATATCCAGGTAACCCAAATGCTGCTTGCAAGCAGCTGTTTACATTACCAAGTGCCACCTGAATAACCCTGCTGCATTATCAGTGGAGCTTCTATTTCTGTCAGATCTCGGCTCAGACATATCTTGCAGTAAATCTGAATTTTGATGATAGGGACTCTTTAAAATACCAAATGGATTATCTGAATGCTGTCAGCAACTGTCCTTTTTTAAACTTCATCACAAGTATTGCAAAAAACAAAAAAAAATCAGCTGTTCTCACTGGACATAATGACACGTATTTTTCTTACAAATCTTATTTCAGCATCAGTGGAGCAAGCAGAATCAAATTTGTATTAAAATTCATCATTGGCATCATTTATGCTCACAAGTTGGTGTTCATTATGCTCTCTTGCTACCGTTCCTCCTTCTTTATCTGACCTTTACCAATTTGTGCTCTGGAAACTTTGACCCTTCATTAGCCAGGTTTTTCTGCTCCAGGTAGTGGGTGCACTGATCTTCACACACAGCCCAGTGCTTATTAGATTCATCCATCTATTTATTCCTTAAAAATGTAGATTGCTGTCATGTTGACAAGCATTAGAAATTGTAAGAAGGGATTTCGAATTGCTACAGGGCTCAAGGTCATTCAGCAGAGTATGCTGTGCAGAATGACAGTTATTTTCAACTGTCCAGTGTTAGCTGGTTTGTTATGCAATCATGTACATTTTATTTAGATAGGCACAACCATATCAATAATGATCATAAAATGATGTTCCGTTCATGCAAGATTTAAATTATCCAAGGAAGCCTTTCTTTACTGCAGTTGTTCATCAGCGTACAGGAGAATAAATACATTTCTTGCATCATGAAATAGCACTAGTTGCTGTAACAACATAAAAATAATCTTGCTCACTTGGTAAGCACACCAAAGCTCCCATTTGGTCTTCAGGCTGACAGCAGGACCTGCTCTTGGCTGTCTTACACAGGGCATGTGACACAATGTGGGCCTGGATGGTGTGAAAAACCACTGTGGTGCTGTCTTTGTGCCCCCCACCTGGGACCAGATTTAGGTCTGAAATAATTTCCTTCAGAATTGTCAGATGTGTTGTTCTACAGAGAGCTCTCTTGGGTTGATCTGTGTGACGAGACCCTGGTCCCTCTTCGTGACAGCTTGGTGACACGTTGCTAAATAGGAAACTGCATGTTGGAGACCAAAGCAACACACTGTGAAACAACCCGGGGGATTCACTCCTGACGTTTAATGTCACTGCAGCAGCAAATCAGCCCATGTACAGTTTTTTAAAGGTTGCTCAGCGTTGGTTTGTAAGAGGTAAGCGTGGGAGGTTTTGACTGCAATGGGAAAGGGGTGTGGAGGGGAGGGTGTGAGATCAGCAGGAGCAGGGTGTATGTGCAGCTGTGCTGATGCTTCCTCCTGTGGTGGCTGCAAGCATCGTACCTCTGAAACGCAGTACCTGCGCAGAGGGCATCAGGTTTGGCTTTGGTGGCTTTGCAGGTAGGAGAACACAGAAACTATGCTGGCACCACTCCCACTAAACCTGGGGAGGTTTTTCCAGTGCAAGATGGTGCTCGTGGCCTCAGCCTTGTTCCTCCGGCGTCCAGGTGCGTTCCTGTGGCATGCTCTGCACACACCCATGGGATTGCTCACTGCTTTGGGCACTGCGAAACCTGCTGTTGCTTGGGTTCAAGAGCAGCTACTATTTTAAAGTAACTCTTCACAGATTTTCTTCTCTCTTTTTTTTTAAAGAGTTTTGGAATTGTTTCAATTAAGCTGTAACCCAAGTCTGGTTAATAGGCCTTTCCCTGCCTATGATTAATCTTGGCAAATATTGGGCTCTGCTGCTGCAGAACAGGTCAAGCAATCTGGTGTGCTGCAGGAGGCAGAACTGGTTCTGCTTCGACATGTACCAGCAAACAAACCCTACCACAAGTTCTGAGGGAAAGCATCACTCATGTAATCACCTTCTTTCTTGTTTTGCTTGCCCGAGACGTGAATGTCTCTCAGGCTGTGATGGTGCATCAGCTCCCATTTTCCTTCATAATCAGGCACATGAACTTGGTGACTGTAAACGTTATCCTTCCTTCCAGAAGTCTGTTCTGTAATTATGATAACTTTTATTCACTTAAGCAAAAAATGAGCTAGAACTTTTTTTTAAATGAACATCTGGGGACAGGGGGCAGAGGAAGCAACCCTTTAAAAAAAGGCAAAGTGGTATTTCAGACACGTAAAATATATGGGGAGGGAGGGGGTGGGAATACAGGTTATGGCAAACTTTTTTACTATATTAGGATATTTCAGGTTCACTATCATGTTTCCCAGATGCCCTTCCCTCTTGGTGCAGAGTTGCACCAAAATAACAGAAAGATTGCATTACGTTGAGCAAAGTCACGTTTAGAAAGGTCTGAGCATTTGTGTACTGACACGTGTAAATGGTGCAGCTCCCTGGGGTTGGATGCACTTTGGATTTGTCCCACCTGTTACGATGAGGCAGCTCCGGGTCTGGTCACAGCGGTGGAGCCTCCTGGTGCCGGTGAGGCAGGCGCAGATGCCTCTTCCTGCTACAGTGGGAGCATGGGAATGGGGTTTCCTGCTGAAACACGGTGCTGTACCGCTCCTCCTTGTAGTGACAGGCACAGTATCCCATCACAACTGTAGCTGCTGTTAAGAAAAACATGTGGAATGGCAAACTTTAGGAAGGGCAAACCTTAGGAAAGGTAAGCCTTAGCTTTTACAGGCATACACTGGCATTGCCTTGTGTAGGTGTGTATTTATTGCTGCCTTCCCTTTGGGAGAATTGCCCGAGTGGCCTCAGTACGAGTGTCCTGTGCCTTGCAGTGGAGGGTAAGAACAAGGCGTTTCGCAGTCACGCAGCCTCGGCTGCTCCACCTTGGGGCAGAGAGGGAAAGCCTTGCTTTATCTTTGCTCTCGGGGGTCCAAGACAGCTATTTTGCCAGGAGGAAGCTTACAATAACAGACCAACACCTTTCTTGCAACCAAACTCTCACTGAGGGTAGACTAAAAATACCATTTGTTATAATATTGGATCTATGGCTTCACATAGCCAAGTGATGTGCTGCACGCTTCCCTAGGCAAACAAAGTATGTGTGGAGACAGCTAAGCCAGCAACGTCACTCTGCCATCAACTGACTTTTCCTAATGCAGTGGTTTTGTTTTAAACAAGAGGGAAATGGGGCTGCCAGGAGTCACAGGTGGAGAAGTCACCCTCCAGAGCATCAGGAAGAATATTATTCCCAAAGAGATTTAGAAGAGATTTTTTAAATTTTCAGAAAAAAATACCAGAGGCTTAGAGGCCCTGTTCTAGTCAGGAGGGAGAAGCCCCATCAGCCTGTCAAACCCACAGCAGGGCCACGTAGCCCCAACTCGCAGAGCTGACAACCAGGGAAGAGCTCCTGCTTTTTGTACCAGAGTAGGCATGCAGTAAACAAGTGAGGTGCTCTCAGGTCATGTTTTTCGTAGTAGTTCTTGATGTTCATCCCCTCTACCTTTAATGTAGTGTATTTTTAGTATTACATTTTTTTGGCTTTGTTGAATCAGGAATTTAGCCAAAACTGTAAAGAGTTTCTATTGAGTAAAGCCTTGAGTGGAACACAGGAGCAGAATCTGTTGCACTGATTTCTCAAGGACAGCTGCTTGAGGCAGACACCTCTGCATTTCAGGGAAATAGAGAAGAGACAGGAAAAATCAGGCCAGCACTGGAGGCAAAAGGTTTTTATTAGCTTCTGATATTTCAACCCTACCTACTTAAGCTGCAGCTAGAACCAAAAAATGTATCTTTGTAAAAAGACTACCATAATCCAAAACAATCCATAAAAGTTTTCTGCATGTATTAAAAGTTTAAATTCAAAAAAGAACTTTTCAAGGTTTCATTTCCTAACAGCATCTTCATAGAGATAATATCCAAGTTCTCTTCCTAAGTACAGATACAAGGCAAACAAGCATCCTACAAAATAATCTATGGAAAAAGGTAGTGTAGGAGGGAAATGAAGACAGTATAATAATCCACTAGCCAGACACACAGGTTAAATGTAACACAACCATACCATCAACAAAATATTTAAAAATGAAAATAAATTAAGATTACGTCAAAGTTCCTGCTTTAATTGTTTAAATCTTCAATATAGTACATACCACTGCGTTATGGATCATGGTAAAGACTTAGCACTAGCAGTAAAAAAGTTGCTATAGAAAAACTTCTATGAAAATAAACAAGACTGAGGATACTCCCTCACACAACTATATGATGGCTATAGATATTCCACTGAATCAGCTATTCAAACTGGGCCATTTATTTTTAAAATAACTGTGAATTTCTGTAAGATCTTGGTTGCAAATGTGAACAGCCGTGAAAATGGAGATGTCAGTGAGCAGTGATCCATACATTCTGGCTGACTAAAGCCTGTCTTACCCCTTCCATTGCTTAGACACGCTGCACATTTTGTTCTCCCCAAGACCTGCACCCCAGCAAGAACGCCATTTTGCACAGCACATTTTTTTGGCAGCATTTTGACGTTTTTCAAAACCCAAAATCTTGTTCTCATAAGGCCCCAGTCAGTATGTGAGCAACATTAACTCCTGGACACAGGCTTGAAGAGCTTTGTCAGTGTGCTGCTTTACCTGCTGTATGTGATGCTTCAGACTCATTTGCCATCCAGAACCCAACTGTCTGTACAATCCATCATATTGTTATTTTTCTAGAAAACATCAGTAAGTGTCCCAGCTCACTATCACTACGCCCTCCCCATTAGCTATAACCAGACAGGAAACACCTAAGTGCTGCTTTTATAGGACTTGCTCTACACATTTAAAGTAGCCCACCAAACAGGAAAGCAAACGCCCTCGGTGGCCTTCGCCGCTTGCAGTATGTAACGGAGAGACAGAGCCCTGCAATAGACTAACAGATACTTAAAAGACATCTGACTTTGGGTTTGTGATACTACAGTGACCCATCCTACTGACTTCCTCCCGTTACACAGTGATAAGAAGGTAAGTGTGATGCTGTAAGTGAACACTTCTGTGAAAATGCTATTTTCCCAGTACTAAGCTCCTTGCTGACTGTGAATTTAGATTTGCATTTAGTAGATACATATTTTAGAGGAGAAAACTATTTAGAACAAAAACCCTAACCAGTTTCTGGTTTAGTTGTATGAAATCTTCAGTGTTAAACCTAAAAAGAAAAAAAAAATCTCCACAAAATGATGGTTAAAAGAACAGTTCTTGCTTGGTTACTGCATGGGCATCGCAGACAAGCTGCACCCCGAGAGTTCGTTTCCTAAGGTCGCAGCAGTGCCTACTGTCCCTTGTTTTCAGGATTTGTTGTGGTGGTTTCAGTGCCAACAGGTTGCACATTGTCTGCGAGGTTGTGTGCATGCTCGAGGAACAAGTCTTTCAGTACGCTCAGCTCCTTGGTCAGGAGCTTAATTTTTGCCTCTAAACGTTCATTTTCTTCCTTGAGCTGGTTGACCCTTTGCAGCGTGTCTTGTGCTTTCTGCTTGCTTTTTAACCGGCTCTTTTTCACCGCCATGTTGTTTCGCTCCCTGCGCTGACGATACTCATCACTGTTTCTATCCAGGAAGGAATTTTTCTTGCCCTGTTTGCTCGGAGGCACAGCTTTGCCTCCGCCACCGGGACTGACCGGCACCAGCTGAGGAACCTGCTGCAAACCACTGCTGTGCGCTTGGGTGTGAATCACGCTTACTCCGTTCGCATCTGTAGCGGTGTTCTGTTGGGATGTCTTGCTCATTTGGACAGGCTCTTCTTGGACACCACAGAATGTAGTAGGAGACTGAGAACTGTTAGGTTTCTAGATGGTGTTTCCAGCAGGTCTTCACATGGATTAAGGACAAGGTGAATCTACTAGGGAAAAAAAAAAAGCTCTTTAAGGTGCTGGTTCAGCTATGGTCTTACACATCACTGGCTTTAGCGTATGGTACTGATGGTACATCTGGCTATAACACATAATTGTGCTGGAAGCAGACAAGCTGCCAACTACATTTCAGAAGCCTCTTGAATGTATTTGGATTGGAAGGGACTGTTACTGGGTCATCTAGTCAAACCGTTTGCATTGTTCACTGGCTTTGCTCAGTTATTCCAAAGCCATCCCTGATGGATGGATGTCTAGCCTAGCCTTGAATATCTCCAGTTTCACAACCTCTGTCTTGGCAACAGGTTCCACTGTCTAACTTTTCCTCCAGTTATATAATTTTCTTAATTTTCAGACCGGGGTTTTCTTTCTGCAGCTTAAACCTATTAACAGCCTGACTCTTGACCAACAGGAGTGCTTGATCCTTGTCCTCTCCAGGCCATTCCTCTGCGTGCATGCACAGATAAATTCCTCCCCAGTCTCTTTTCTCTGGAGTGAAAGTGCTTCGACTGCCCACCTTTCCTCAACCACCTTGCAGCACCTTCTAGTGCTTTTTTTACCTGCTCTTAAGATCATTTCACTTGCTTTTGAAGATCATGTCTGAATTGATGACCATTTTAAGGTCTCACTAGTACAAAGTGGAAAAAAAAGATCTGTGGAAAAAGGTTGTGACCAAGTGACATCAGAGGAACCCCTTCAACCACCACCACCAAGGCGAGACAAGCTAAGCCTGTAACAACTGCAGTAAGCAGGTGGGACAGGAATGCAGGGCGATGGCAATGCGAGAACCACGACATGGCAAAAACGGGACTGTTGCCACCCACAGAAAGAGAGCAGCCACAGCTGACCCTTCCACAAAATACGTTCCCCTGCTGTATGTGGCTCCTGCACTGCTCAGTGTCCACCCTCCAGCAGACAGGCCTGATGAGCAGGACACCCTCTCACCTGACTCATGTTGTCCCGCTGCTGAGGGCCAGCCTGCTCCGGAGCCTAGTGGTGGCATGAGGAGGAGGATACCACAGCTGCTGCTGGGACACAGCCCTGATAAGTCTCACAGCTGCTCCCCTTCTCTTCCCATCTCGCGGGATGACCTCCGAGATGTCTGGGAGAGAAGTTTGGGAGAGAAGAGGGGAAGGGCAACAGGGTTGTTCCAAGTTCTTGAAATCTCTACCTCTAGCTCCAGTGAAAAGTACTTGGCTATCAGTCAGATGAGCATAGATTTCTTGTCATGTTACAGCAGAGTACCTAACCGGCATAAACGGGTCCTACTCCAACCTCATACTGCACCACAGCAGTGCAGCCTGGGTCACGCCTGTGCACACAGTACCACAGGACCAGTGTTCTGCATCCTCCTGGCCTGCCCTCGAGAAGACCCGCTGGGAAAGTGGGCAGTTGAAGTTAGGGTGGGCAGTGCTAGCCCAGTCCCAGCAGTGTCCAACCAAGGCATTACGGCTTGCGTAACAGCACAGGAGAGGGATGACTGTACTCCTGCCTCTGGCTGATGAATGGATGTGGAGAGATGTTTGTATAGGAGCTGCAGTGTGTCATTCCAAACCCACAGGTCCATCACCTGTTTACTGTTCTTGTTTTTTTCTGCAGTCCGAGCTGCTATTTTACCTTCTGCCAGGGGATCCATCACTACAAAGGTTAACATTCTGCTGTCTAGATGAATTGCAAGTTTTCTTCCATAATGATGGAGCTAGAGCAAGCTGCAGAGTGTGGTTCAGTAAAATTAATGGAAAAGCCTACTAAGTTTGGCTTGAATGTTACTCAAAATTGTGTCACCAAGAAGTCTTCTCACTTAAAACAAGTGAAGATGTATGTTACACCCACACCCCTCCCATCAAGAAATCTTTTCATTTTCATATTTCAGGGCAAAGAAACCATCACCTCTTCTGACATCTGTACAACTAAATCTGTATTTAGTATTTTCCTGGTTTCAAATCTTAAAGCAACTTCTGCAAGCTGCATCCAAGCCTTAGATTCTGTCTGACTGAATAAGCACTCTGGTTCAGAAGTTAAGCTGAATATACAGCTGAGAAGATGTCCCTGGGCACAAAACCCAGGCTGGCAGGGCCAGTTGCTGTAGCTGTGCATGTGTGATTGCACAGACATTTTTAGTCAAGACGCAAGTACGTGCTTCTCCCAGAGTGTATACTGGCTTTGCCTTGGCTTTATTTTTCAATACAGGGTTTCTGTGGCCCTCACAGTACACAGCTCTGCTAGATCACCTCTCACAACCAAATTTTTCCACTAGTTTTTGGCATCTTTTCAAAGTCAGTGAGACTGTTCTTCTGTCCCCTCTATTTCAACACACTGCAGTGCACTCTAAGTTCATGTGGACAGTGCAGTGAAGCAGCCCATGCCATCTTCATGATCTGCTTTTTGGACTTCATGAGACGCTGCAGAAGTGTAACAAGTTTCTTCACATCACCAGGTGCCATGTGCTATTTCTCTCTAAGTTATCAGAACTATTTAATACTGCTTTAACGTTCCCTTCAGATGTCTATCAAATTCCCCTGTAATTCCAAGGAAAAATTATTTGTTCCACTAAACCAGATCTCAGTGGAGTCTTTTGGCTCTGCAGTACACAGCTCTGAGTGGAGATGAACCTGTGTCACAGCTCTCAAGCAAGCACTCCAGCCCTGCTAGAACAGATCTCCCTCAATTCCTTACCCCTGGAATTGATCCATCTCCTATCAAGTACCTATTTCTTGAGACATGCTCTTATCTGGCCTGACAATCAAAACTCCTACCTGGAGAGTTGACACCTGGATTCCTGTCCTGCTCCAACTAATATTTATGCAAACCAAGCAGCACTAACTGCACGGCATTACAGATAACCCAGGAGTTTAAACAGTTGAGGCTCAAAACTCCTTTTCCCCCTGGTTATTTGGAGGCTGGATCGCTTTTAGCATTGTCACTTCTCCAACAGAACAATGCGAGGGAAGGACATGCTGGGTAGTGACAGGTGCTGTGGGGCACCCTTCAGGGAATGCTGCCAAATCTAAAGGCAGCAGGCTTACTTACAAAAGGGCTCTGGAGAAAGGTGAGGATGTGGTAACGGAGAGACCATGAGTGTGGGGAGGCAGATGGGTCTCAGGTTTGTTTCTCAGATACCAGTGCCACACAGATGGAGCTGTGCTGCTCCTCTTCCCAAGCAGGTTGGTTTGCTGTGGATGGGGGATCACCCCAGCACAGCAGGAGGCAGCTCCTTGGAGAGCTAGCCGACTTTCCAAGCATCTTGTTCCCATAAAGCTGCTCATTAGCTTGAGCTCAGCCACAGCCCTAGGCTGGTTCCACCCAGCACATGGTAGTGTTTCCAGTGGCCAGTTAGAACTGCCTCATTCTCTCCTTGGGCCACCAACTGGCCACCCAGGACACCAGCTGGCCACCCACTACAGCATAACTGCTGGTAACTCAGAGGTGTCCTCTGAGGCAGAGAGATGTTTCTTACTGTCTGGCAGTGCTCCTCAGGGACCACAGAGACTCCAAACAAATCAAGACCTTGCCTTCACAAAAAAATAGTGAAATAAAAAAGCCTGAACTTCCAAATGTTTGCTTTGGCAAAAAACAAAACCTGTGTTTTGTTAATTAAATCAGTATTTTTTACTTAGCACCAAATATACAAAGCAATCTCTCTGCTCCTTTTCCGAGACGTGACTTGACTCTGACCCTGACCCAGGAGGACTTTACTGCACAGGTTCGCTCAGCTGTCCTGCCTAACACAGGACCAGTCCCAACCCGACCCGCAGCAGGTGGCCTCGCTTCTCTGACTTCAGTAGCGCCCCAGCAGCATCTGACTCTAAATCCAGATGACCCTGTACAAAGGACAGCCACATAACACTCAAGCCATGCGTGTGCAGAACACTGGGAGGACCTGCTCCTGTGTGGCTCACTACACGCTGGCAGGCAGGTCAGTAAGAGCCGGCAGTAACTCTCACACATTGAGGGCAAGGCAACGAGTTTGGGTTGGTTGTTTTTTCACACAGGTAGCACGAACCTCTCATCTGCTGTCACAGCAGACAGCAGCAATTTCCCTGATTTTTCTCAGAGTATCTGTTTCTTCCATACAGCTTACCAGAAAAACACACTCCAGCATCCTTTAAATGTGCCCAGAACAGGTGGGGTGGGTGTGTGTATGTGTGTGTGTGTGTGTGTGTGTGAGAGAGAACTGCAGGCTGGCAGCGCCCATGACAGAATCACAAACAACCCCGGATGCCGGGAGCAGTCAGGTACCAACATGACTCTGCCCTGAAATACAAGGAAGGCAACGACTTCCAAAGGTGAACCGACTACTTCAACCCAGAAGTTTTTCAAAGTAGGGCTGTTACTTGTTCATGCTCTGGCGAGGCGTTGTAAGGAGCACGGCACCCTCACCGGCTCGGCCTAACGAGAGCCGCTTCCCCCTCGATGTCAGAGCTAAAACCCCCGCTGAGCCTGTCGCGATAGAGCTGATATGGAAGTTGTGTCCGGAGCTGTGAAACACTGTTGGGAACGGGGAAGAGCTGCCGGGGCATTCAGCCCCCCCGAGGAGGCGCAGAAGAAGGCGGTTGCCGTGGCGCGGCCCCTCACGGCGGGACGCCCGCTCCCGGGAGCGGTGCGAGCGGAACGCGGGGCTTCGAGCCCCGCTCGCAGGCCTCTCTCCCCGAGGTCGGGCTCGCCGAGGCCGCCCCAGCTTCCCCCGCCCGGCCTCGCCGTCAAAGCGCCCAGAGGCGCCGCGGCCCGGACCCGCTCCCAGGGCGGGGAGGCCCGGCGGGGCCGGAGCCGCGGCAGGGACGGGACGTGGCCCAGCCCGCCCCTCCCCCGCGGGCCTCGGCGGCACCGCCGCCGCCCTCCCCAGCGGGCCACGGCCCGAGGGCCGCCCGCCCGCGGCCGCGTCGCTGCCGCCACTGCTCCTCCCCCGCCCGTGCGGGGCGCGGGGGTGCCCGGCGCTGCCAAGCCGTGACTTCACCGGGGGAGGGGAGGGGAGCCGGGGCCGCCCGCCGATTGCATCATGCGCTCCCATACGCGGCACCCGCCGCGGCGCCCGCCGCGACACGGGAGGGAGAGCGATGGCCGGGGCCGGGCTGACCCGCTCCGCTCCCCCCGGTTCCGCTCCCCCCCCGCACCCCAGCCCGCCGCCCCCCGCGCGACAGCGTTTACCTGCGGCGGCGCAAGCGGGCGGCGGGAGGGGCCGGGCCGGGCCCGAGCCTCTTTCTTTAAAGTGTGGCGTGCGGACGAGCGGCGATTGCGACACCCTCCCGCTCCGCCCGCCCCCTCGCCAATCGCCACCCAGCCGGCCGCCGGGATGATGCAATAGCCGCCCGGATTGGCAGCCCGTGCGGCCAATCAGCCGCCGGTACTCTTAAAGGGCGAGGCCGCCCGGTGGGGCTGGTTCGTGTCCCGTGGGGCCGTGCTGGTCCCGCCCGCCGCGTCCGGAGCTCTCAGGGCTTGATGTGTCGCGGCCGGCTCTCGGGCTTGTGCTTCCATCCTGTCGTGGCTGGGACAGAAGGAAACGCGCTGAACGGTCACGCGTGTCCCTGGAGAGGTTGCCTGTGCCCCAGCCCAGCCTGCGGGAATCATCTTCCCCTCCCAGGAGGGGGAGGGGGCCTCAGGAGGCGCCGAGAGGCCTCCCCTGCCTTCCCGGCCTGGGGGCTGGCGGGGAGGGCTTCCCCGCGGCCCGTGGGGGCAGTCCCTGCTCTGTGGGCCGAGCAGCCGGGTGGCGCCCCTTCTGCCCTCAGCCTGGGGGAAGTTATCGGGCCGGCGTACCCCGGTAACTTCCCTTGGCAGGCAGCTCATTCCCGGGCCACGCGTGAGGGAGAAGGCGGCCTCGGTGCCCCCCAGGGCGCTGCCGCCTTCCCGGGCCGGGCTGGGTGGTTGACTGGCATGAAACTGGGCAGTGGTCCTCGAGCATCAGAGCAGATGGGGCAGTGTTTCTGTGCTGACTGGCATCTCTTAATTGGTCCTGGGCTGTAATTAACACCTGGCCGCATGTATGCATCTCGGCCTAGCTGCTGTGTGGTTTGCTGCTGAGGGTGTTGAGACAGAGAGGAAGGAATACCAGAGGCATCAGCCAACAACTTTAACTGTTATCTTAACAGCAGAGATAATGGGAAATTCCTGAATTATTATTCTATTACTTAATTCTCCTTTTCAAACCCATTTAAGGAAAAGAAAAGCTAAATGCTGTCAGATCAGGACACATCTAGAACATAAAGGTTATGCACCAATTCACCGGTATATGTTTGTTATTCTAAAGCATTTAACCTTTTGTAGAGAAGGCTTTTTCTGGCCCTTAATATTTTCCAGAAACGTTGGTTTACATCACCATAGTTCTTCCTAAACAAGTGCAGTATAAAAATATGTGTGCTCGCATCTCCTAACTTGTATGTGCACAGGATGTGTTCAAATGGGAAATACATGCTTACTTTGGCACATAGGTGTATTTCCAGTGGGTGCTTCTAGAGTCATCTGTTTATAAGGTAAGTTTTAAACAAGGTTAGGTGTGCAGACAGTGAAAACAGTAGTGTGGGAGAAGCAGCGTTTGTTTAAACGTGGAGAGGAAAAAGTGCCAATCTGTATGCTACTCCAGTTGAGCACATAAAAGTGCTTGGGAAACATTTTATGTCTTGCAAAAGAAGTGAGAAGAATCAAGACTTGTAAACACAGTCGCAGAGCTCAGTAATGTAGATATAATTATTTGTATTTGCCATTTTTATGGCTGTCTGATGTTGCGTGTGGGTTTTGTTGTTGTTTTTGTAAAGCCCTGTGGAAAATAAACCACATTTGCACAAGAATTCTCAGGATTAGTCTGGGCAAACAGTTTTACTCGGTTCATTACCGTGAAGATACTGTTTCCTTGTCAGTCATCAAGTATTTGCTTTAACATTGCTAATGTTTTTCTGTTTCTCAGTTGAAACTTATGTTTTCTGTGACAATGACTCATCCATCTATAGCCAAAGCAGAATTCCAGGTAAGCATTAGACATTATCCTCCGCTCACAATAGTTAAGTAAGTGTGTGCTCTTAGGGTGCTTTCCTAGGATTTTAGAGCACTTTATGACCATTCATTCATTAATCCCCATCAAAGAAAGCTGAAGAAAATAAAATGTAGACCAACTTACTCTTATAAGGTCTGATTATTTTAAACCTTAAAGCCCATACATAATTCCATGCGCGTAAGGCGCTCCACTGCTTGGTTAGCGTTGTATCCTATTACAGGAAAACCATCACACAATGTGCTTTAGCGTTTGCAGGATTTATTTTTTTTTTCCCACAGCATTACTGTAAAAATAGAGTGTGATGGAAACCATCTAAAGAGTAATCACAGAAATTATATAGACAAATGTTACTGAGCTGTGGCATTGAAACGCGCACCTTACCTGCTTATTTACAGGCTGCGTGAGCTGGAGTTGGGTGTCACAAGCTGGCTGGTCCCTGCTGGGATGGAGTCCTTTTTGCTCTGATTCTGGATGTGTTCCTATAGCAACAGTCTACCTATACGACTATAGATAATATTGTAATAGTATCTCATTTTCACATGGATAATCCAGTCTCATGATTCTTTAAAGACTTTAGTCCTTGAAAAGAATTATGCAGTTACTCAGCACCTTAAGTAATCTACAGCAAATCAGAGAGGAAGACGGGCTATTGAGGAAATAGAGGCTGGGAATTGGAGGCGTGAGGTATAAAGGAGAGAGGAGACCGTTGGGGTAAATGTCCCTGTTTATTACCCACTCTGTATGTTCTTTTAACACTTAGAAAAACATTTAAGAAGTTCTCTGCAGCCTTCTAATTACAGTGTGAAAACTGTTGTCACTGTTTGAATAATTTCCTTTGTGTCTGATTCAAGTGATTTTGCAGGTTACCTCTGTCTTCATGGGCAATTATTTCTTTGTCTGAAAATAAACCCCATATAAACACCCTGGACTACAACCTACACTTAAAAACCCCCATGTTATTCTGTAAGCATTCAGATCTTTATTTCCCTCATGAATAAACCTTGACTGGATGTTTAAATTTTTTTTTTTAGTTCCAGATGTGCTCATTTCTGTTCAAGGTTTACTTTTCACACATGGTGCTACTATGTCCCTCTGGTCTAACATTTATGCCTTTGAACTCTTCCAGATAAGAAGTCAGTCATTTCCTTTCCAGTAATTTAGAAGAGAGGAAGATAAATCTGTTTGTATATATGTATTTTACAAGTGAAATAAATAGGCGCCTTAGGTAAAAACATGTCATTCCAGACTGTGTTAACGTATTTGAGGGCAAATGCTCTGAATTATAATGAAAGAAAGCTTTTCTTGGTTAGCTATTATCCCTATTCTCTCAACCTAGATTTGTTCAAAACCAGATAGAAAGACTCTCAGAATATGATTGCATTCCTTATGGTTGCCAAGCAGATGACGCTCATTCAGGAACATCCCAGAAATACCAAGTCTGTAATAGATGTTTTCCATAATCTTATTATTGTAAACCTCCCTTCTCTTACTAGCCCTTGCACTTTGTTGTTATAAGAATTACTTCTTGCATTCTGGACTGACCTGCACCAAGACCAAAATCCTGTTGTTAGAAATCTAAATTTTGCAGAGCAGAAGTTAGAAAACATTCAGAAAGCAGAGGGATTGCTGCCTTGTATTTATCAGGAATCTGGCTATATTTCAAAAAAATAAAAATCAGGGGGAAAAAAATCATCATGAATATATCTATTTTAAAACGCTTACACTTGTTAAGCAAGGTATTTCTGATTTTTTTTCAGTCTGATTTAATAATTTAAACGATAGAAACTTGTCTATTAGTAGGTAATTTGTCAGAGGTAGCCTTTTTGAATAGGTGGAGTGAAAGGAGAGGAAACATTTCTTAGTGGTGACCTGTTTCAGAATTGCACTTCTAATTCTAGCACTGACTCACTATAGCCTTGGAAAGTTGCAGCGCTTTTGTTCTAGAAAATACAAAGTAAAGAAAAGAGCCATTCTATTCTAATAGCAAACATCCATTTCATTGTAACACTGCCTGGAGTTCATTTACAGGAAAAATCCAATGTCTTTGTTCCTTTGCTCCATGCAGCTAATAAGTCTTGCAGCTAAATATTTCCAGTTTCTAGTTCTGTATCTTCCAGCACTACTTCCCATCTCTGCAGTTATCAAAGTATTAGTTATCCTGCTGCCTCAAGCTACTCACCCTGGTTCCTGAAGAGAGATGAACTCGATAACGTGGGTAGCCTGCGTGTTCCTCAGATGGAGGGGCACCAAAAAAAGATACCAGTTCCCTCCCCCACATCTTCAGCAGGCTATCAGGTGACAGCAAAATAAATCAGGCTAACACAGAAATCTTACAGAGTCTGAGGAAATTGATATATTGATTATGGCTTTTAGTAGAAACCCAAGCTGTCATTTTTGTAAGTGTGGCATGCCACACTTTTCCCCAGCTACAGCTGTTCCCATTTCCTCTAGTTTGAAGTGAGAGATTGGTACTTCATGCCTGGTGGATGGGCTTCATCTAGGTAGACTCTCTATTTTTTGCCCTGAGATTTAATTCCTTAATTGCTGTATTTTCACTTCATTATCAAGTTAAACTTTTCACTCAGAAAATTTTAGCTGTGCTTTTACAAATTAGCCAGCTGTGTAGGCAAAGGTGTGCTCATTTTGCAAGGTTTGCTATTTTGTATGGTACTCTGGTTAGTAGGCTGGGTTCTTTCACATATCAGAGGCTTCTCTCATAGCTACAAAATACTTGATGATAAATTTGTATATTTTTAGTGAAACTCTTATCCCTCATGTGTCAGGAGTTTGTGCTTCAAGCTGATACTAGTGTTTCATTTCACAAGATGGTATCTTGATCTGAGAAGTGTACCGCTACATCAGTGGCCTATTGAGGGATTTGGAAGTAGAAGGCCCCAAGTAATCCTGTGTCATCTTGTGACAATTCTCTGCACATAAAAATACTGTCAGAAAAAAGTGCTTTTTCAAAATTCAACATATACCTATACAGTCCCCTTTCTTCATGGAATTCCAGAAGACTGCTTAGACGGTGGGCAGTGTATTTTAAAGATGAACAGGTACTTGTTAGTGTTCAGTAGCCACAAGTCCCTTCAAAGTGAGTGAAGCAGTCCGTGTCCTTCTGTAGCAGTATCAGATTATGGAGTTAGGAGCTTTCTTGTAGGTCTTTGAATTTCAAAATATAAAGTGTGTCCCTGAAGAATGCCTGGTCTGGGAGGAGGCTCTAGGTGTGTCACATTACTCCAAAGTGTTCAGATTTCTGGAACAGCATCTAACAAAAGGAGTGCCACATTCCTTCAGGTTTTTTGTTGGGGTTTTGTTTTTTTCAGGATTTTACAGTTTTTATCAACCTGTGTTTGAGTGTTCTCTGACTTTGATGTCTAGCAATCCAGTTAAAATTGATAGAGCCATTGCTGTGAATTTCACTGGGGCTTGGCTTGAGTTTTCCTGAACTTGTTCAGTAATTGTTCTAAACAACACAAACTGGGAGTCTTCTGCTCTCTGCAGAATGTGACAGGCATTTGTAGGCTGCCGCTGATCGATAGGGAGATTTGCTGCCACGTGTATCTAACATGTTAGGTAAGGTGAGGCTGCATAGCTAAAGATGAGGAAAAACAAAGCAGATAAATGGATTGAAAGGAAAATGCCACGTATCGTGTGTGTATATGTGCACATATAAAATCTGGTTCAAAAGAGACTTGTTAGGACTGAACAAGTCTGAGCGAGAATTAATGGCCCACACCTGGGAATAAGAGGTGAATTCTCAAGTATCCAGGTTTAGTAACTGCCACACCTGTCCTATATTCCCAAAAGCATAAATGAGGTCTGCAAGGCTTTAGATAGCTTAGCTTCTGAATGTGCAGTGCCATGGCTCTTTTCCAAGGCATCATCAGTCACCGCATGAAAATCCCCACCCATAATTACTAGGGCATTCTTTGTCACGGGGTATACTCTAGTGAAGAACTTTACCTTATGTGTATGATACCAAGAAGAGTAAATAGTTTTAGGGATGAATTTTATCCAGACTTCAAAATGGTTCTTCAGCCTAAAATAAATACCCTTTCAAGAAAGTAATTAAATTGGAGAGGCATAGCTCTCTTTCTTCATCAGAAAAAAAGGTGTAAAAGGTGTTGGGAGAATGAGGACACAAGCTTCTCTCTTATCAATGGTTTTATTATTCCCTGCAACCTATATGACCTCTGAAATACCATAAAAACCTCAGTGTAGAGCCACTTGAAAGAAACTGAGAGCTTGTCACCTGTCAGGCGATAGTCCACCAGATTGTTTATTCTGCCTCACTTCTGTTCATAGGCGTGAATAGAAAATGAGATGTTTATGTCTGGATCATGCAAAATTTGTGGGAGGATAATTTAAGAACATCTATTGGCAATTACAGTGTGTCTGTCACTGACCTCCTGCTGACAACACCTAGGCAGATTTTGTGCTAGATGATCAGTGACAGTGATATTTTGATCAACCAAGTAAAGCCTGTCTCTTGTCCCCAGCAGAAAAGAAGTGCTTACCCCAACAGTGCCATCCGCCTTCCAGAAAGATGATTCTCTGCACTTGGTGAGTTAAATGTTTTTCCTTTTTCTGCCTCCTGAAATGGAAGCAAATTGCAAAGAAAGAGCAGGGCACAGCTCTCTGCTCTTGGCTCTGTGTACCTTCTAACATACTATAGACTCCCAGAAGAACAAAGCAATTACACTCGCCGGCACCAGAGTATCTCTGCTACAATGGATTTCCCAGGCACAATCTAGTGTTAGGTTTCTATTGAATATAAACACTTGGGCAGCCAGTTTTGTAGAAAAAACACTTGGGTAGCATGTCCCAGGGACAACAATGCCACTGAAGAAGGACTCATCTGATTTTCTCTTCTCTCAGCAGTAACTAGATCAGATCTCCCTCTGATAGGCCATGAGGAGCTTTTTATGGTCCCTCCATCACTAGCAGTCCTTTGAGGTCATGTTTCTGGACCTCACTTAAAACCTCTGTATGGAGGAAACTCATCATTCTGAGTTGTTTAGCCATCACGTGGGGCTTTCCTGCATCAGGCATAATTCATTTGGTCTGGAGTTATTACACAATTAAGACACCAACTGAAATAGTGAGGCAAGGATTCAGGATCAATAATAGGCAACAGTTGGTGACTTAGAGGGGAACAGCCTGGCTACAAAAGTAGGCCACAGTAAAGAGTAACCTGCGAAGGAAAAGTGGATGGGAACACAGAACACCTCAAAACATACTGGAGTTTCTGTTGTAGGCTCCCAGCAGTGCCTGTGCACTGGCAGTCAGTATAATGCCAGCAGCCACTCTGCAGAGCCTGAGACTTGCTCTGCTGAAGCTCAGTGGTTTCCCTGAAGACTGTTTTTCTGCATACCCAATATTTGCTGAACATACACATTCCAGAGAGGACTTTACCAAGGTGCACACAATTGTAGCAACCTTCAAAGCACACAATGAATGTGGTGAAAGTCACAATCGTTTGTCCAGGTTTTTGAGGCCCTCCTCCAGGGAGTGCAGGCAGTGCTTTGAACTCACCCGCAGTCTCGGTGGAAATGCGGTTTGGCAGTTGCAGAAAAGGACTTTCCTGACCAGGAAATTAAATTCTTCGAGGTACATTGTTTATGTGTACCTTCACCTCAGCCTTTGGCCTCCTGTGTAAAGTCCTTTGACATTAAGGGATTCAGCAAGTGGGCAAAACAGAGAAGAGTAGCACAAGTGCTGGTCTTTCCCTTCCTATAAACAAAATGAAGACAGGATGAGTGTGTGTGTGTATTTCCAGCAGGACTGGGCACATAGGCAGCCAGTCCCAGACAACTCCAGGAAAGCCTTGGGCAGAAAATGCCAATACCTGATGCAGAAAAAGTTTAACAAAATATATCATTTGTGTGAATGCTGTCCTAATGTAGGGACATCTATTCCACGTTAGTGTACAGGATCAGGTGAGAATACAGCAGCACGTTCTGAACCAGTGTATGGCTTTCATCATCTGAAGGCACACTACCTGTGGTCGTCATTTTAGTGAGAGTTCACAGACAGCTCTGCTGAAGCAGCTTGCAGCTGCTAAGGCAGCACTGGCAGCAGAGCTATGGAAAAAATGAAGAGAGTGCATGCTTTTACTTTCTTTCTGAGTGTTTTTAAATAGCTTTCTGGGAAGATTTTCAGTGGGCTTAAAATTTGATTTGTCACATGTTCTGTGACGTATCCAGATGGATAATTTTTTTTACCAATTTGACCAAAATATGTGGATCCAAGGACTTGGAAGTATTTCAGTGCTGCAGGGGAGGTTTAACTCAATAGTTCTGAGCACACTGAAACAAACAGGCAAAGTCTGACTTGCAGAAAACTGAGTTGCAGTTCACTTGTCAGATCTGAGCTCTACCTGCATATTTCCACAGTTTGAACATTTAGCTTTTTCTCATAATAGGAACACAGATATTTCAGGTTTGATTGTCCCATAAAATTCAGGCACCAATTTTTGCATAGCCAGTGGAGTCAGCAGCTGAGCTTGTGCAGCTACATACAGGGAGCAACTGTAGAGACTAACAGTGTCTTGCACTTCTGTAAAAGAGAAGGAAATGGGCCTGAACCTTTTATCAGGGAGATGCTGAGCTGGGGAAGTGATGTTTTGTTCAGTTGGTTTTTAAAGCAGAAAAGTCATTCCTGTGTGGTGAGGAGTCTAGGCCTTACAATGGGTGCTAATGATCTCTTGATGACTTAAGTTAAATGTAAATGATCCATAAGCCTGCACTTAGTTATATAAATACTTCCATCCACTGAAAGGTCCCATAGCATTCACGCTGGCAAAGAATACACTCTTTTTTATGGAAAATACTGGCCCACTATCAACTGTACTGTCTTACCCAACCTAAATGCCAGCTGAGTTGGCTGTGGCAACTGTCAGCAATTGTTTCTCTGACAGGGAGCAACAGGGTTCTGTGTAGAGTTACACGTTTCTGTCCTCTCTTGGCAGCTCTGTGGCAGATTGCAGACAAGAAGCATGGATTTACAACTTGGTATTTAGAAGGATTCATCCTCCTGTGCTGTGGGTTCTGTGGTACACAGGTTTTTAGGTCATCATCTTATTTTAACAATTATACATATTAGTAAAAGAAATCCAGTGCTGTAGCACCCAACTCTAAAACATGTTGCATGAATTCTGTTCAGAGCCATACAACTCATGTAATTAAAAATCTGGGATTTTTGCATGCTTTTAACAAATACAGGAGTTATTTTTCTAAAAATAAATTTTTCTTTGCCATGTTAAATTTCACTTTATATTTACCATGTTTGTCATACATGTGAGCAGTTTGTACTGTTCATATTCCCCATTAATAAGATGTTGGGGTTTGTTGAGGAATATAGGATTTATGCTGATATTATTATATTCCCTGTAATTTGCATTCTGTTAGCATCTAACTTAATTCTTTAGGCCTGAAAGAATGATTCAGATTGACTCCAAAAATGTATTCCCACTTCCTATCTTTAATTACAGCAGCAGAAGGGAATAGATATTTTTGTAGTATGGAAACCCAGTTGCATATCTGATTCATTTTTCACTTGGAAGCACAGCTAGTTTGCAAGGACTTTTTGGCTGGAATTAGACACCTCTCAGCTCTGGGCTCTTGCAGGATGATCAGCTTTGATTACATGTAGCTCCACTAGTAACACTGTGGCTGTGTCGGTCTCATGACCTTGTTGCTACCTCCGAGTTGAAGGGCAGTTCCTTTCTAGCATCACTTTTTAAGGATTTGACATGAAAACATCTTGCAAACAGGATACTTTCTGAAATATTACTGCAAACAAAATATAATTTTTTTGTTCCTATAAAGAGAATGAGAAAGGTGATGGCCTCCACTGAAAGCAGCCCTCTGGATTTACTCATATGAAGTCTGATAGTATTTATTTAACACACACAGTAGCTCAGCTGTCAGCTGACTCTAAAAACTAAGCAGGAGGAATGGTTTGTTCCATACAGCATAATTTGAGGTAGCCAGTCCTATTTTCCTCTAAAACTTTGAAATGTTCTAACCACAACACTTCAGTTTCTAGATTTTTATGGGACTGTGATCCTTTCAGGAAAAAACCTACTGATCATTAGACTCACCTTGGTTTGTGATTAACTCTTATTGCACTTAAGATAAAGACTTGTTGTACCTAAAGCATAAGATTCCAGTTGGAACGGAAGAATGCAAATACAAAGGTCTTGTGGAACTCAAGCAGTGGTGAGAAATGACTCATTTGTATGAACAAGACTGGCATGCTGAATGTTAGCATGTGCAGCCTCTCTTTCTATGAAGGCTTAGAAGGCAGAATAGGAGTTACCTCAGCAGGTAGGAGTGCCAGGTCCTTGTGCTAGATGTTTTCCAGTGACCTTTGGAGTCCCTGCAGGGAATGAATGGCTATCATCATATCACCTGCCATTGGTTGCAGGAGAGTCGATGCTGCCCCATCTGCCTGCTGCATGGTCAGTCTTGAGGTGAAATCACTCGGTGTCAGGGTCAACATGCTGCAGATGGGGACTCCAGCACTGTGTGCCAGCACGTGCAGTGCAGGCTGCCTCTGGAGTCTCATCTTTGTGCTGTGGTTACTCTTAAGACAGTCAGGGAACTTCTGATGCCCGGAGTATTGCTATCATTAGCTTCCAACTGATAACAAAGCTGACATCGTTTTCAAGGTGAGATTCCCTCTGACTTGCTTCTTTCCTCTGTGTGTCTGTTGTTCCCCAGTGCTGGTGGTTGCTTTGATCACAGTTTGGATTCATTCATGATGTCACCAAGTGACTCTAAGAACTTTGCAGAACTTCCTTGTGACTCCATTCCCTCTCACTGCCTTTGACATTTTTCATTTAGTAGGCCAAGTCCTGCTTAGATTACTCATGCCAATAATCCCTGGGCTGGCAGTAGAATAATTAGAGAAAGCTGAGTTTAACTCCAAAGGGAGGTGAAATATTCAGATACAAGGCAGCATCCACACTGAGCAGTAAAAGTGCTTTCTCTTAGTATGGAGTCAGAACTTATAAAACCTGACATTTTAAATTATGAGTCAAGTGTGGCCCCAAACCTTTCTGCCACTGAAGTCAAGCACTTTATGACATTAATAAAAGAAGGGTTGCACCAAAAGTGTATTATTGTCACGTTTCCAGGTCTTAGCCCTTAATTCCACAGATGCTTTGAACATTGAATATTTCCAGGCTTGGAATCAGAAACTCTGAGCTACCAGGTAGTGAGGCTATCCCCTTGTCTGACTTGTGAATCACACAGTAGCTTCAACATAAGAGGAGTGTAAAAAGCCCACCAGATCCTTGAGTTCCTTGAGAGGCCTCATGCCATTCTCATCCTGCTGAAGCCTGCCTTGGATTCAGCAATGTGTTCACTGGGGGAATGACGTATCTTATTCTTTGTAAATTCTTTGTGTAGCAAAGGGTCTTTTTCTAGACTTTTGGGAAGTTCCTAACGTATTTTGGTATTTCCATAGTAGAATCATAGAATGTGTAAGGTTGGAAGGGTCCTTTAGAGGTCATTTAGTCCAACCACCCTGTAATAAGCAGGGACATCTTTACTAGATCAGGTTGCTCAGAGCCTCATCAAGCCTGACCTTTAATACCTGCAAGGACAGGGACCTCCACTACGTCTCTGGGCAACCCTCATATTGAATAATTTTTTCCTAATATCCAACCTAAATCTCCTCTTTTCTAGTTTAAAACCATCACCCCCTGTCCTACTGCTACATGCCCTCATGGTCAGTTCTTCCCCAGCTTTCTTATAGGTACCTTTCAGGTACTGGAAGGCCGCTTTAAGTTTCCCCTGGAGCCTTCTCTTCTCCAGGCTAAACAAGCCCCACTCTCTCTTCACAGGAGAGGTGCTCCAGCCCTTGGATCGTTTTTGTGGCCCTCCTCTGTATGTCCATGTCCTCCTTGTGTTGAGGGCTCCAAAGCTGGACGCAGCACTCCAGATGAGGTCTCACTAGAACAGAGTAGAGGGGCAGAATCACCATTCTTGATCGGATGGCCACACTTCTTTTGATGCAGCCCAAGATGCAGTTGGCCTTATGGGCTGCAGATGCACATGGTGGCTCATGACTAGCTTCTTTTCCATGAGTACTCCCAAGTCCCTTTCCTTAGGGCTGCTTTCAAATACATCATCTCCTAAAATGTTTATAATAGAAATGTTTTTACTTTATTTTTGTAGATACTTCCAGAATGTCCTCAGTGCAAAGAAGAGCTGCTTAGAGAGAGCGATCAAGCCTGAGCCATGCTGTACCATGTTCTTCTTGACCATCTTCTGAGGTCAGTAAAAAGTAACAGCTGAGTGGCCAGGCTCCCCATTACTTACATAGCCTTCTCAAAATGTGTTAGCCCATCTTTGTAGATGTACCCTCTGAAACGTGGTCTCCTTACACATTGCCAAAGTTTACCCCAATGCACTACCTTTTGCATTAAAATAACAGTGTAAATAATATTGCAGGATGACTACATTAATATTTCAAAAATATTTTAGGTGCAGTTCAGGACATTGAGATTTGTGAGCCTAAGTTCCCTGCATGCCTCATGTAGGCACTTTGAGAGCACCTAAGTTAAGTGCCCAAAGTTGGTGTTGCCTGTGTGCAAGCAGAGGTACAAGCTATGGGCCAGTTTTCTGGATCTACAGGGAGGTTAAGTATCCAATTTGGGATTACAACTTGGATGATGCCATGAGAAATATCCAGCTGTATGCTAAGATTTACAGTCTTCAGAGAGTATTTTGGGAACACTCTGCCTTTAAAAGCAGAGTTGGGGATTGAGTTTGGAGTATCATAACTACCCTGTTACTATCCCACTGCGTAATTTGTATGCCAGCTAAGGGTCTGCACCAGTTCCTACTCAGATCAATGAGAGTCTTCAATTCAAAAGACTAGGGACAGAGTGTAGAAAAAAATAAGCTGCATTTCCTATGTGGTCCCTTAAGGATACAATGGCAAAAACAAAAATGATGATGTTTTCTTGGCAGTTCACTTCAGAAATAAATGTATTTCAAGATGAAAGTTAAATTAACTTTTCATTTTAAACAAACTTTTAAAAATTAATGAAAAAGAAGCTGTTTCATTTGTAGGGAAGCAGTAGTCAAAGTTTTGCATGCTCATTGGTTGTAGCATTAATTCAAGACATAGGAGAGATTAAATTCTCAGCTTTGCTACTTGTTTCTTGTGTGGCCTTGACAAGTCATTCCATCTCCCAGCTCTCTAGCTGTGAAATAGAGAGTAACAACACTGTTCCACCTCCCAAGGAGATGTAAGCATGAATGAATTCAAGATCATTGAGTTACTAATGATGAGAGAAACCACCGAAGTTTAAAAGATACACAGAAGACTGGAAGGTAAATCTGGGTGTGAAAGAAGGGAGGTCATTGTTTAGTCTGAGATAGAAGACTAGAGAATGGATGATTTGGGGATAGATGAAATATTGAGCAAAGGGGTCATTGATGCATACCAGTATGAGAACTGTAAACAATTTGGGAAAGTTTTGAGGCAAAGGTGATGGCCTAATACTGCAGATAACAGTATGGTGAGAGGTAAGGAACAATGCTATCACTTTATTTGTGGTATTTCAACTGCATGTTGTTTGGAACTGAATTTAATCCTGTATCTGAAAAGCATTCAGAATATTCTGGGCACTGTGAATATGGTCAGTGAAATACAGTTCTATCTATAAAAAGGAACTATATATGTAAAGGCTCATTATCCATGCAAAAATTGTGGACAGATAAACCACTTACAACTTCACAGACTCATTATACGTGATTACAGGTGACAAGTTGGAAACAGATTGGGTTGTGAGCACCATTTGAAAGGAGGTGGGCAATAATGGGGCAAATGGAGGTGACAAATGGTCATCAGTCACCTTGCCCAGCTGAAGGGATGGTCCTGGTTGATAATGCTGCATACTGATCTACCAGGCTCTGGCACATAAAGCCTTTTTCTTTGAAACTTTTTGTGTGTAGCAGCTTTTATGTGCAGTATCATGTTTCCCCTCCCTGGGGCAGAGAACAGGAGAGGGGAGACGTTTGTGTTTCATTACACCACGAGAAGTAAGATGGTAGGTTGCCAGCTCTGTATTCACATAGGAAACTAGTGCTGCACCATCCCTGCTTAGTCCCTGGTGCACTCAGGGCGCAGCACTAATCCCAGCTGAGGATCATGTCCCCTTGTCACTCCCAGGACAGCCATACGGTCCATTCTGCTCAACAGTGCCCATCCCTACCCTACCCAAATCTGTCTCACTTTCCCCCAACTTCTTCTGCAAGTGGGAGAGAGGCGAGGTGGGGCCATGCTGGCATTCACCCCGAGAGGGTTTGTGTGCAGATAGGGCATTCTGGAGCGTTGGCAGTCGCAGTAGAACACTCTGGGTTAACAAGGCAGTGAAATGTGTGATAGGACTGTGATTCCTAATGGGGCTGGCACACACCATGTTCTATACACACTTGTGAGCTGTCGGATCAGATAGCAGAGTGCCTTTAAAGCCTGCCTGGATCCTGGAGCCAGGTAAACCATTTTGCAGCCCATGGAAGTCAAAGGCCTGAGAACAGCCCAGGAGCTGAGATCAGGTGAAATTGAAGAGACTTCAGTGTTCCAGTGCAACTAAAATCTCTAATGGTCACAAAATTCACTTTATATACATCAGTTATTTACATTCCTCCACAATTATGTTTTTCTATTCACTTTCCTTCCCTACTAGCAGAACCCAGCACAGCTGACTCTGTATAAATGACTTTTGGTGCTGTTTTGGCTTGTGGAGCGCTTCTCCCGTCCTCCCCTAGCCTCTAGACAGCAAGATCTGCTTTGAGATGGAAGAACAGCACCCTCAAGAGTTGACAGCCATGCTGCTTCAGGGTTCCAAAATACGCATCACACATCCTTCCTCTTTTAGTCAAGTTAACTAACTCCCTGAAACATGTAACTGAAACAAGGAGAATGAAGGCTTTCTCTTGACATTAGATTTGAAATATTTGTTATCAGCCACTGTTTACTTGAATGTGCAAATATGCATTTGTGCTTGCTTGAGGCATAACCAGCTTCTAAACATTTTATTTGCCTTCAAAGAAGGAGGGACAATAACAAGACAAAGAATTGTCTTATTTGTCCAAGTCTGGGAACCTCATTTTATGCCATATTAAAACAATTTGAACAGGAATTTATGTTTTCATGTAAAAAGAGATTATTTAAAAGTTCTCAACTTAGATAAAAGGGGTCTATGTAAAAAAAAACACTGAGCAAACCAGTCCTTAAATTGTGGGGACTTGTTCGTTAATTACAGTAATTAGGAATGGAATCTGATCCTAAAGTTTCTGATTTACTTTGAATTTCTTTTAATATGTGGTTAGGCCTTAATTTCAGAATGATTATAAAATGTGAGAGCGTTTTAAGACTACAGAGGCGTAGGTATTGTTATTAAATGACAGACTTAGTACACGCTTCTGCTGGTGCATGCAGCACTGACCTCCTATTTTAAATGTCCATGGCCTGTTCCAGGTTTTACCGACTTCAGAGTTGGATAAGGCCCTTTGAAAGCTCCACCAGCTACTCTTCGAGATGGTATTTATCCCAGCAGGCAAAAAGCCCAGCTCTGGGTTTGTCCCTTTTCTGGGAAAGGGTTCACTTGAGTAGAACAAGCAGAAGTTGGACAGTCAGATGCAGCTGGGGACATTTTACTCTCCTCTCTGAAACATCCAAAACTCACTGCTGTCAGACTTGAGGCTTCTCCTCTGTGTCATGGCTTTGTGCAGTGTTGTTCTTACCAGTGTTGGGATATTTAGACAGTACCCCAGCACCCCATGGACCACTGAAACACCCCTTCGAGGCACTGCGGCTGCGCTGAAGCCAACATGTGTAGCTTTAGAAAACACTGACTGTATATAGAAATAATTTAGGGGTTTGTTTGGGGTTTTTTTGGCTGATAGTGAAAGGTATAAAGTAGATTCTGTACTGTAAATTATGTCTCCCTGATGTAATTACAGAATCCTTTCTCCTGAGAGGACACCAGAACACAAAAGCCAACTGACTCTGCTTTTGCTCACAAACCAGGAGGTTTGCACATGCACTGTGTGACACAAAATCATGGGCTCCTGGCACATTGCAATTTTGTTCCTGTTTAAAACTTCGTCAGCTATTTTTAATTGAAAGCAGTATCTCAAACCCTTTCTGAGAAAGGAATTCACTGTCAGTTTCTGGTTCACTACAACACCCAGGACTAAGAATTGCAGCAGTTTGATGTTTTTTGGTTTGGGTTTTGTGTTTTTTCTCTAGCCATCTCTATGAATCGTTTCGCTGCAAATCTTCCTGTGGCAATTTTTGCCCTGCACCTCCTCCAGTGGCCTAAACTTACCCTGTCTCTGTGCCAGTTTCAAAGGGACCTTCTGGATCAGCAGATCGAAATGCCCGTGGAGCTTCCCCAGGTGCGCCCGGGCAAGGAAGGTACTCCTTGTCGCAGGGCGAGAAATCGTGTGTATCCTGCCCTTTCCCTAGCCGCAGCTTGAGGCGGGGGCTCCTCGGGGCGCCGGGGCTTTGCACAGGAGCTGCTGCAGGACGTACCCGCTGCCCAGGGCTGAGACACGGAGCTCCTCTCTCCGGTACCGCGGTGTGGGAACATCGCTCGCCTTCTCCGGAGCCGCCGGGAAACGCGGGCTGGGAGGGCAAACAGCGTCTCCACGGAGCTTGCCGCCGCGGGGCCGGGCACACTCCCGGGTTACCTGGCTACTGCCGCGCCGCGGGGAGCGGTGCCCGGATGCGCCCGGCTCTATCTCGGGTAATCGCCGGGAGTCGGTCCGCGCCCGACACAGGTCGGGATTGCTGTGTGTGCGTGTTGGGAAACTGTAATTAAATTTACCTGCTCGATTCGTGCGGAGGATTTGGGAGGGGGGACGCGACACGACCCGCGCGTTTCTCCCACCTTTCCTGCGTACGGCGAAAGCCGCGAGGCCGCCGGCGCCAGGAGCGCACCGCACCGGGCCCCGCCGCGGGCGGCACCGGGGCTGCTGGCCCGGCTCGGGCTGTCCCGTCCCGGGAGGGCAGGCAGCCCCTCCGTCAATAAGCACAGAAGAGGGCACGGCGGCCCCGGCCGATCACCGCCAAGCCGAGCGGAGCCGCGGAGGCTCCGCTGCCCCCCGAGGTCTCCGCCCGCCCCTGCCCGCCGGACGCCATCCCGGGACGGGTCCTAGCGCCGCTCGGGAACCTGGTTCCGCGGGTCCCGCTGTGAGCCGGCGGCTCCCGCCGAGCCGCTCCGGGATGCCACGCAGCCCGGCCCGTTCGTCTGCTCCGAGTCCGCCCGGCAACCGAGCGCGGCGGGCAGGTGACCTCCGCCGGTGGGGCAGCGCCTTGGGTCCCGCAGGCGAGCACGGCGGGGCGAATGTTACCGACTGGCCAAATATTTGCAAGTACGCGCGGGTGATGCTGAACTTTGAGACTCTCCGTAGAGCCGCCGGGTCGGAGCGCTCGGCGCAGGGGTGGGAGCGGGCGGTGGAGACGTGCCAGCCGCCTTTGGCCGCTCTGCCCCGCCGAGCGGTCCCGGGCAGGGACGGCGCAAAGTCCCCCGCGCCGTTTGCCCGCGGCGCTTATCAGCGAGGAGCCTCTTCGGCGGGCGTAACCCAGCGCCCTGCGCCCGCCAGGCTCGGGGTGGTAGCGGCGGGGGGCCGGGACGTGTGGGCCGCTCTCCCGGCAGCGGGTCCCGGGGGACGGCAGCTCTGCCCCGCCGGGGCGCTAAGACCCGGCTGCGCGGTGGTCAAAGGTTCCCAGCAGGAGGTTGGACACTAGAGGGCGGTCCCTGGCCCTGCATATATACCGCAAGCAGGATTGAGGGAAACCCACTAGCAACAGGGCAGGCAGGCAGCGAGTGGGGCTCGGGCGGGCTGGGGCGGGGGACGGGCTGCGGGAGCGCCGTGCCGTTCGCCGCCGGGGTGCCGCGGGTTTGGCAGGGTCGCCGCCGCTGTCGCCCCGTCCGAAACCTGGATTGCAGGAGCCCTTCACCATGCCCGGCAGACTGTAGGTGCTTCATGGAGCAAACCAACTTCTACGAGGTCGATTCCCGGCCCCCGATGAGCAGCGGCCAGCACCATCAGCTCCAGACTCCCCTGCCCGGCAACGCCTACAGCTACAGAGAGGCTCCCTCGGCGGCGGCACCTGCTGCGGGCGGCGCGGAGCTCGGCGACATCTGCGAGAACGAGAACTCCATCGACATCAGCGCCTACATCGACCCCGCCGCCTTCAACGACGAGTTCCTGGCCGACCTCTTCCAGCACAGCAAGCAGCAGGAGAAAGCCAAGGCCATCCTGGCCGGGGATTTCGACTTCCACAGCATGCATGGGGCCGGCGCCGCCGCCTCGGCGCCGGGGCACCAGCAGCAGCACCACCAGCAGCCGCTCTTCGGCTGCGTGGCCGGCTACATGGACGGCAAGCTCGACCCGCTCTACGAGCGCATCGCCGCGCCCGGCTTGCGGCCGCTGGTGATTAAGCAGGAGCCCCGCGAGGAAGAGGAGGTCAAGTCGGCGGCCCTGTCGGCCCTCTACCCCCACCACGCTCCGCAGCAGCACCCGTCCCACCTGCAGTACCAGATCGCCCACTGCGCCCAGACCACCATGCACCTCCAGCCCGGGCACCCCACGCCGCCCCCCACGCCCGTGCCCAGCCCGCACCATCCGCACCACCCGCACCCCCCCGGCGGTCTGCCCGCCGCCGGCGCCCTCAAGATGATGCCCGCGGACCACCGGAGCAAATCGAAAAAGACAGTGGACAAGAATAGCAACGAGTACCGGGTGCGCCGTGAGCGCAACAACATCGCGGTGCGCAAGAGCCGGGACAAGGCCAAGCAGCGCAACGTGGAGACGCAGCAGAAGGTGCTGGAGCTCACCACCGACAACGAGCGGCTGCGCAAGCGGGTGGAGCAGCTCACCCGGGAGCTGGAGACTCTGCGGGGCATCTTCAGGCAGCTGCCCGAGAGCTCGCTGGTGAAGGCCATGGGCAGCTGCGCCTAGCGCCGCGCCGGGACTCGCGGGGCCGCCGCGCCCGCTGCCGGGCTGCCTTCGCTCGCCTATAGATACTATACGTACCGCAGCGCAGCGGTCTCAAGTTGTTGCGGGGGGAGGGTGGGTTGGTTTGGTCTTTGTTCGGTTTTTAATTTTTGTTTGGTTTGTTTGGTTTGTTCTCTTTTCTTTTTTTTTTAACAATTAACGACCAATACAAGAAGCCAGGCAGCTGTAGTATTAAAAGGTTTGTGCCTTAGGGATGACACACGAATAAGCTGAAAACATGGTGGGTTTCATAAGCAGAAAGGCGAGGGGAAGGAAGACATTCAAAAGCCCACATGTCTACACAGGGTAAATAACAATAATAATAATAATAGTAATAAAGCACACATAGCAATCCAGATGTGCCTTAAAAACCGTCTGCAGGAGCTCTGAGGCTTTCTGTTCCCCCCTCCCTTCCTCCCCCCAGCCCGGCAGGGTACGAGGAGAAAGGGTGATAGACGTGCAGGCTTGAGGAACGGGGTGTCTGGGGGTGCTGGCCAGGGTCACCCAGCTGGCCTGCGGTGCAGCAGGCAGGGGCAGCTGCAGGGAGGCTGGCAAGGAGAGGGCTGAGGTGCGTGGTGCCAGATGCCTTTTTGGAGCACTGAGTTGTGGGGCAGCTGCCGGACTGCTGCCAGGACTGTCCCAGCCTGGCTGAGCTGCCTCCGCAAAGCCTTGTCCCCTGCCATGGGAGCAGGGCAGGGGCCGTTGCTGCTGTGGGACCAATGGACAGCCTGGGACTGACGGAGCAGCAGCTTGTGAGGGAGCGTGGTGAGCTCCCTCCATCAAAAGGAAGAGCAGCAGCGTCTTGTACTGTATGTCACGACGTGGCGAAGCACAAATGAATAAATACCTATCGATGCGGGTATTTACTATGAACTTGCAGTGTATTTTGCTTTATTCCAGGACGTTTAGCTCCTCTCCAAATCTCTGTCTGCCCAAGCTGTGCCTCATGTAATGTGAAAGCCTTTCCGTGTATACTAGCTACACTTTATTTTTATTGCATTACTTAGATCTTTGCCATCACACAACTTTCTTATCTGGTGACAGAGACTATGCCCTTGTGCTGCAACGTTATTTTATTATTTGTATGTGTGTGTGAGTGTGTGTTGCCTTCTTCATGTTGTCCTGAGCTGGCCACTGCCTCCTGACCCCAAGGTAGGGGTGTCTGGGAGGGAGCACGAGGCTGTGGGGCTGCTGAACGCCTGCAGCGGGGTGAGGAGGCCCGTCCCTGGCGCTGCAGCACCTTTGGACTCTGCAGCTTCTCCCAGGATGAGCGAAAAATAAATAAAAGAGCCAGGCCCCCTTCCAGGGAGCACTGGTTGCCACACAGAGCGTTTCTTCCTCGTGTTGTGGCTGCACAAGAATTAGTCCAATTGAAAAAATCACAATGGGAGAGTACAAGGTGGAGACGTGAAGCGGTTTGAAGTGTGACAGCGGGAGCGCAGTGCTGGGGGCGTGCGTATGCGTGTGCCACGTGCGTGTGTGGTGTGCGTGCATGGGTATGTATACATGTATGTAATGCACACACATCGGTGGGGTTTTTTTTGAATTTGAGGGGTGGGACTGCATATAAAGTTTGTTGGAAGTCCTGGTTACGTTCATAAATAAACAGCATATATTCTGCCATAACCACCCGCCTCTCCGTGTGCTTCCAGTTCTTTTTCTGTAGCAGGAGTGCAAAAGCCCTTCTCCTCCGGACCGGGCACCCCACTCTGCCTCGGCACCCGCTTCCCCTGCCACGGCCGGTGACCAAACCGCCTTCGTGGAGCACAACTCCCTCGCTGTCGCCTCAGAAAAACAAGTCCGCGGTTGCCTTTAAAAGAGCGGTAGTTCCCTAAATGCCCGCGGTGTCAGATGTGTGCCCCAGTCACCCTGCGCTCGCCCTCCCATTCGCGCCGGGGGCTCCACCGGCCGGCGACGGGCCCGCTGCCTTTCCCCGACGGGTTTCAGGGCACGGTGAGCGGCAGCTGGGACGGGCGAAGAGGGGGTCGCGGCGACCCACCCGTACCGACGCTCGGGGCCTGCCCCCGGCCGCCCCAGCCGCGGGCCCCAGGGGCCCTCACGCCGGGCACGGCGGGGGCTTGCGAAAGGAGGCCGCGGGCAGGGCAGGGCCGAGCCCCGCTCGCCCCATCAGCGCTGCCGCTGCCCGTCCCTTCCCGGCGAGACGCGGCCCGGGCCCCTCCCCTGCCCCCCGGGAGTTTCGCCCGGCTCGGGCCCGGAGACGCCGCCCCAGGCTCTTCGGTGTCGGCGGGCCGTGGGACGCGGCGCGGGCCCTGCGGAGGGGGGAACCACGACACCGTCGGCAGCGCCGGGGCGGGCGGCGGCTGCTCCCGGCTGGCCCGGGCGCTGCGCGGAGGCTCGGCCTCGCGCGGGTCCCGCCCCGCCTCCCCGGGGCCGGCGGCGCGCGGAGGGGAGGTGGCGCGAGGCCCGGCGGCGATAGGGCCCCGCGACGCGAGGCGGGAAGGAGCTGCCCCGCGGCGGCCGCCGGCCCCGGGGTGAGGTAACGCCCAGCCCGGCCTGTGGCGCGGCGCCCGGGCGTCGTGTGGGGAGGTCGGCGGGGCTCCCCGGTCGCTGCCGGTCCGCTCCTCATGGCGCTCGGGCCAGAGTGCCGCCTTCTCGGCGATCGGCCCGGGGCTGAGCTGGGGTTGCGCCTCAGGCGCCCGAGGCAGAGCTGCACCGGGCCCGTCCCGGTTGGCAGCGCCCGCGGGCGCCGTGTCTCGGGGAGGGTGATTCCCCCGGGAGACCCCTTCACGCGTGTCCCCTACGCCCGGCGTGGCACATCGGCGTCTGGAACCAAACAGCCCAAAGGCCAAGGCCGGGACCCAAGTGTGCCGGAGGGGGTGATGCCCAGGCCGTGAGGCAGCACGGCTCCCGGGGCCCTTCCGCCCATAGCAGCAGGCCTGTGGGCGCCGGGAGGCCTCGCCTCCTCCCAGGGGGTCGTGCTGCTCTGTGGAGTGGAGGAAAGGTAAAGCTGCTCCTGCAGAATGCACCGTGCTGGTCTGTGCAAGCAGGCGCTGCTTGGGACCGGGAAAAGACGAGCACAGATCGGGGCTAAGGGTTTTATTTTTCAGTAAGGCGTGAACTGGCAGATTCAGAGCTGGTAATTTTCCAAGGGAAGAGTTAAGGTCTAGTGGTGTTGGGTGAAAATAATGCCTTTAGCTTGTGCTTCCTTCCTCCCCCAGCCCTGCAGAGCTGTGCTCGTGTCAGGTATGATGTGCCTTACTGAGTAATGCCGTCCAACGTGTAAAGTGGGGAAATGCTGTTATCATTTGAGCAAAGATTATTGCAGGGTATATGTGGGAGGGACTCTAATCTAGTGGCTATGCATTGGGAAGAGAGGCCTGGTCGTTTTAGTTATGTTCTGAACTGTGACTCACCGTTCATGCGGTTTCAGCAAATCATTTATGGCCTCAGACAAAGCAAATTTTTTCATTAATTTAAATGAACTATAGATGAAACAGGTCTTCAGCAGCAGAAGAACCAACCGTTCTGTGATTCAAAATTAAGATCACCTATCTACCACATAGGTGTTTCAATAGTTATATAAACATAGCATGCCCTGGAATATTACAAAGGGTAAATTATTGATAGCAGGAAAGTGTTCAGAGACACTTGCCTTAAACACAGTGCCAAAGCAAGCAGCTTTCCTTAATCCTAACCCTAACTGTAGGCTGAGCCTTCGACAGGCACCCCAGCCATAGCTGAGACAGAAAAAGTTCTCACAGCACAGGACTCTTTGCCGCCTGCCTTTTGCCTTGGCAGCCCCCTCCTAGCCCTCCTCAGCTGCAGCTCTGCATTTTCTCTTCCTCCCAACCTGAACACTTACCCCCTACACACAGTTGAACCTTCAACAAGTCCCTAAATGATTACCCAGGTGAAAAAGTTCTCACAGGAGCGTGTTCAGGGTTGTTTGCCTTAACACCAGGGTCAAAGAAAGCAGTACTACAATGCTCTGCTCTCGTGTGTGATGCCATGCTTTGCCTGCTTCAGCAGCATTTAGGCAGGCATTATAAATGCTGGGTGGTAGAAAGGCTTTTTATGCAGAGTCTACTCCTGAGTGTTGCAGGAAGGAACCTCCGGGGATTGTCTAGTCCAGTGCACCCATGTGAAAACAGCTGCTAGTCCTTGTTGCTGCCAAGAGGATGGCTGGTGAAGCTATGCTGCTGCAACGTGCCATGGACACAGCAGGTAAGTGTGGCGGGACTGTGGGCAGGGGCTGGCCTCACACATGGCATTCCCACTCATCTCCCCACACCAAGGCTATTTATCCTGGCTTGGGCAAGGGCTTGAGCAGCTCCAGCGCTGGGCAGGGTGCTGTGGGTGTGTATAGCATTTGTCTTCACGACCGCGGGGTGGCTTTTTGAAAGTTTCCCACCGAGCTTGTTCCTTTTATACTCAGCACTGCTGCGATGCTGCCAGCCTCTGCCCATCCTGCCACACTAGTGTGACTGTGCAGTCCTTCCTTCTCCACCCCTCACCCTCGCCAGTTCCAGACGCGGGGTTGGGGACGTGGAGGGGGTGAGACATGGGGGTGGGCAGTGACTGAGAGGCTTGTGCGAGTAATCACATGCTGGGGAGGAAGGGAGTAGTTGTCTGCTAGCACTGTGTACAGAGTTGAGAGATTGCTCACGACCATAGCAAAGTCCTGAAGCAGGTTGGGGGTGGTGGAGGAATGTCAAGATTTCTCAGTGATTTATTTTTTGTTCCACTGTGTCAAGCAGGTTGCCCCTTGGGAGCTTGCTTCACCCACCTGCTTCAGGGGCTTGGAGGGTAGGAGCACATTTTGGAGTGTTCTGTGGGATTTTGCACGCTGAAGGGGGACAGTGGAAGATATTTTGCTGTTAGGTTAAAGTGAGTGTTTCTCAGCGCTTTGCCCTTTGGAACTAGTTTGAATTTACTGGTTGAATTGGGTTTGACCCGGTTCAGTGGTGGAAGGAATGGCAAAAGTCTAAGTAAAGAGTGGAGGAACAGGCCCACTGCCCCCTTTAATAACAGATTTAGTGAAAAATAATGTCTTATACATTGACATCTCTGGTTCTTGGCATCTCTTTCTTCCCCTGTAATGAAATGTTTATACAAGTGAATTAACATACAAACAGACTCCTTGCATGGAAATAACAGTGTTTCAGTGCAATTTACTATATCATGGCTGAGGTAACTGCATTAAAGCCAAAAAAATACTTAGTAATAACAGACATATCACAAGAAACTTCTGCAGAATCAGAAAGTTTGTTCAGATAATGCCTTCCAGCCCATATTTTATTAGTAGTCATTTCTTTTTTATAGTAATACTTAGTATCTCAAACTTAGGCTATTTATACAGAGAAATAAAGTCAACCCTTCTCCCAAAGAGTTTACAGCTTTGGTGGAAAATCCACATGTGCTCATAGTTTATTGAACACCTGTATATCCAGAGTAACCCAGTTCTGCATAGGTAGCTGAAAACAAAAATCACCTATATGGAATACTGATTTTTAAATGTCATTTCCATTATCAGCTTTTCCTCGAACCATCCTGGTAGGGAAAAGGCAGTGTGTTTACACTACCTTGCCTGCCAAGTATTTTGCTAGAGATTTCCACAAACTCCCTCTTAGGCAGGAGCAAGGGGCTGATGTCTTAAGGATTGTATGGGTATACCTCTGTAATTGGAAGGGAATCCTCATGAAAGGGAATCCAATTCATTTAGTCAAATATTTAAGTGCAATTTTCTTAGTTTAACACCATCCTATTTTACTGCAGTATTGCATCTTGCCTCTGAAATTAATAGTTAACCATGGAGAAAGACAGGTTTGGCAGAATGGAAATCAGGCATTACATTATCCCATGAGTCACATACATGCAGAGAACCAAACAAGTGTCAGCCAATGGCTTTGAGCCCAAAATATGTCAAAGAGGAGATGCGTATCTTCATTTATATTAAGCAGATAGAAAGCCTGTTGCAGTTCCCATTAAACAGGTTGGAGTTCTGCCACTGACTTCAGTGGGAACAGGATTGGGCCCATGCAGTGGAAGCTGGCTCTGGTTACCTGCACTGACTGTATTTTCTGTGCAGCAGAGCAACTTCTATTTTAATATAACAAGTTTCTAGTCAACAGAGAGATTCAAGACCTCGCCTAGTTTTAGGCATTACTCTTTCCTTTATTAGTTTGATGACTTGACGACTTTGAAACGTGAGGATGCCTGGCTGTATGCAGCAGTGGATGCTTTTCTGAGTGCAGCTTCACTGAGCGTCAGTACCAAGTAATTGTAGAAAGGAATCAGCATAGCAGAGTTCTGAGCAGAGTTCTGAGCAGAGTTCTGTGATTTCTAATTATTTGCATTTAAAATAAGAGCCACATTTAGGAATTAACCCCACTTCAGGCATTCATTGGCCACTTTCTTTGACAAAATCCCATTGGAGTCAGGAAAAGACTTGGCTGAATAAAAATTAGCCTCCAAATGTTTCAGAACTTTCTTGAATACCGGTGAACTTTTGTACCTCAGTTTTCTCACTCTGGGTATTCCCTCCCCAGCTTCTATTACCTGGCTGTAGACCTGCCTCAAGAACCAAGTGAATCTTGGGTTGATGATATGTATTGGATCCACCATGTGATTTGTACTGAAGTCCCTCAGGGAGAGGAGACCATTTGAACAGATACCACTAAGGGCACCTGAAAGAGCAACTGTGAGATCAGGGCTGAATACTAAACCTGCTGCTAGTCACTAAGTGGCATATATTGTAGCTTTTACATACACACTTAGAGTCGTCTCTCTCCCATATACATTTTGTTTTCATTATGTTGCCACTTATACATTAGGGTTCAATTTGCTCTGGTGGAACCAGGTTCAGTTTGGTGGACTGGGAATGTACTTCTTATTTTGACATTTTTCTTGACATGCCAGTTCAGTTAAAACCCTGGTGATAGTCAGGCTGAAATCATTGTCTTTTGTTGATTCATAACTGTGCAAATTGGCATTTAGACTTCTCATAAAATAATATAAAATTTGGAAGGCTGTGTGCCAGTGCTGCTTGCTCCATTCCAGTCAGCAACCCTCCTGTGTTTACTGGAACTCATGTTAAATATCAAAAGAATGGGATTGCCAGAGTTCTCATACCCAACATTTTTTGACCTATCTTATTATTGGTTACAGAATTGGCTTATTCCAGTTGTTTCTGGAGGCAAGGGGGGGTTGCTATTGACTGCAGTAAAACTAGGATTTGATTCCCTAGACTACAGTTTTAAGAATAGCACTGTATTATTTGGCTTGCTAAGTGAGGAATGTATATAACAACTCTGTTGGCAACATTTGTTTGGAAAAGTCAATATATGATTACCACATGAAAGCATCAAGTTCTGATTTTAAGTGAACATGTAGGTAATGTAAATAAATAAAGCTCTAGGTATACTGCTTTGTGTTTGCATTGTGAGCAATAATATTTGCAAATATCACATCAGGAATTCTGAGTTGATAAAACCAATTTAAAGGTGGCCTTTGCTATGACAAATTCCAAGTGGCTATTTCATGAGACCATATAACAATATATAGGTCATTTTATAATAGATGAAGAATGTCATTCACATTTTTAATTTAGTTAATGTAATTTGATTACCAAGTGGTTTAGGAAATCTGTTTTTTTTTAACTATCAGGAGTATAACTGTGACTTTTATTAGCTAATTTGTATATGGATTATTTCCTTAGAATTTTAAACAGTGACAGATGTTTCTTGACATGACTGGTGTTTGTCATGACTTTTGTTCAGTAGCTGGATATGTTCCTCAGTGTTACGTCAGTGACCTGGATTATCCCTGCGAGAGCGCATGAGCAACCAGCTGAGAGAGTGAGTGGTTCATGTATTCACTTAATCCAGTGAAATTTCCTCTTCCCCTTTCAGTAGCCAATAGGGGAAGATTTCAAGAAATGAAAACATTTTAGGGGTCAGCTGAACAGTATATATTTTGGTGTGTGCATTTTGTGCTTATAACTGAACAATAGTTCTTCCTTCTCCACCCCTCACCCTCTCCAGTTCCAGGCGCAGGGTTGGGGACTTCTGTGCAAGATGTCTGGTATGGGTTACAGGTGTCTTTTCATTGGTTTTGCTGGGTGTTGCTGGTTGACTTGGAGGGGACTTCCTGGAAGGACACTGAGTTATGGCCAGCTACAGACAGACATCAGTTGCCAGAAGCATAAACAAGGCTGTTTTGAGTCAAGGAGGGACGTATTTGGAAGAAAATATGATACTGAGGGAGAGTCAGAGAAGAGGCAAGAATAAAAAACTGCAGTTAGGATGTAGAAACGAGGATATTTAGAGTTTGATTCTGCCACTGGCAAAATTTGCAAGCAAATTTTCAAGGAGAGGAATCCAAGAAAAGGAGAAAGAGAGAGAGGGCCTAAGAGAGAACAAGCTGTCCAACATCTGCTCTTGGAGAGCACTTGAAGTATCCAGCCAAAGCTTGGGCATGTGTGCGTGTGTGGTGATGGCAGGCAGGGTGTGGGCGTGCTGAGGCTACTTTATTTTTTAGTTTTCATGCAATATAAGATAATCTGTTTATTTAGAAAAGCATATTTTTGCCCCAGTCAGAGTCATTTCCCATGAAAAGCAGTGTGCTCTTGCTGGAGGACTGCTGGTTTTGTGAAATACGAGAGCAACAACAAAAATTTCAGTGACTTTTGAAACATGGGGGAATCCTTCCCTGCATTTCTTCCATCACAAGTGTCCCACCCATAATTCCAGTGTGATGGGAGAGCAAGATAAGGCAACAATTCAAGTTTGGGGCATGCGTACATTCTGGGCACCTTTTGTAGTGTAAAGTATGGAATATGCCTTCCCAGTGGAGGAGGAAGCACAAAGATGCAAGTTAAAGTGGCTAGCATCTATCACCTTACCATCTAACAAAACTGGGAGCTAAGCTTTCATGGAAGATTTGTCACTTAGAGTGTGCTTGTAATCATAGGGCTTAAAATGCAAGAATTACTTCTGATACTGACATTTTACAGTGGCAAACTGCCCCATAAGCAGCTGCTAATGCCTGTGGTAGTATTTGCATGGCTGTGTGTATACAGTGTAGCTAACTGGTATAAAGTGTTGCTGGGTTCATATGAAATGATATTTTACACTCTGAAAATCTGACACATTGTTGCACACAGAAATTAAGCTGATGTTTACATGTGTGTGTACTTCTCTGATTTGGACACTCCAAGTTTTCAGGAAAATCTTGCATTCTGATTAAAATACCTGTCAAAGGATCAAAATATTTTCATGCCAAATTATATTTTCTGGGGATCAAACTGTATAGTACTAGAGATCCTTTTAAAATGAGCTTTATAGATTTCATATGTGGCCAGGAGTAGTAGAGTCTGTAATCTGTTAGCAGTTTCAGTAATTTTATGTGCTAATAAATGGTTCATAGGCAGCTCCCTCTGCCCAGGCAAAACAGTGATGCTGACTGAAGAATCGGGAGACTTGAAAAGGGAAAAAAAAAAATAAAAAGGGAGAAAAAAGAGTAGGATAAACAAGGAGGGTTTTTTCAAATTTTTGTCTTACTCCTTCACCTTAGTGCCCTTGAACTAGGTTTTCAAACTTTCACTGTGTTCATGCTTTTTAATAAAAAAAGCATTCTTTCTCAGGAGGTCAGGAAGACATTATTTGCCTTAAGAGCTGTGATCAAATCATAAGTTGGCAGTATTGCAATATTGTTTTGCATACCAGGGTTAGAGCTGATCTTTGTGAACTGGCCAGTGCAAATTTACCTGTGTTGCCATATGTACTCAGGGGCTTTGAGTCTCCAGGACGGTCAGCGTTCATTCACTTCATGTATGGACATGACAGGATACCCCCGTGCCAGGAAAGTCAGCCTGATACTTCCAAGGCAGCTCTTGTTTAGAGTCACTGCCAGTCACTGGATGGGGGGTGCCAGATACCATCCAGAGGCATAGAAGAGGGTAACAAGCCCAGACTACCTTAACTGCGAAAGAGTGACTCAGCTCTTTCTGCAGAGTTTTGAGTTTCAGCAGAATATTTTTTCCGCTATGCTGACAGCTTTTCCACCCACGTATTGCACATGTGGCTTTGTGCCACAGAGGTATTTTAGGATTATAAAGCCTAGTGTACATTTTTTAAGTTACGTATGAGAAAAAGGTGCCTCCTGAATCTTAAATTTAAAGTGTAGATTGTATGTAGATTGTAGGGAACAAAGGATGTCTCGGAAAACCTAGGGCTTGGGAGAGATGTATCCCATCTATCACTTACCTGCTTTTATTATTTCACCAGAACATGGTCAATCATGTTTGCAGACAGCCTGCATCTACAGAAATAGAACTACTCTGAAATCCCCCCAAAGTTTTGCCATGTTTTTTGTCATGAGGCACAGTTACTTGATCACATACCTGGTATATACTTTTATTTTCTTGATCCTGTTACTGTAAGGCATTCCCAAACAATCCTGCAGGGAAAAGAGAGAGAGAGATGCAGGGAATGAAACCTAATAAAATAAAAAGGTTTCTTAACCTGTCAAGTGTATTGCAATATTCAGTGAGTTACTATCCTCAGCTGAAGATGAAATTGGATGGAGTGAGCTTGTAATATTATTTCAGCACATTGAACCATTGCATGTGAATACATCCAGTCTGCTTTGAGCAAGTCATTTGTCAGGTCTTTATGCAAGACTGTAATCCTTGCTGTCACTCTGTGACTGCTGCATGAATCAGACATGAGAGGACAGATTGAGGAGAAGGACAGTTAGGCTCTGGGGTTATGCTTGGTCATTTATGTCTTCAAGCAACCCAGCTGTGGAATCCCAAAGTTTGCTCTATTGTCACAATTTATTTTTTTTTTAATGCCACAAATGCTGATACAGCAGCAAAAGCCTCTATCAAGGCCTCACCACATCATGGGACCAGAGAAGAAAAAGAGCAGAAATCCAGGGAAGTAATGTTAGTGACCAGTAACCGCCACTCTATGGCAGATCACTCTTGTAAAGCAGGCACGGCTATGGCTTCTTTTGACTGTGTCAGCTGAAGGAACAGTAATTAATTTGTGATGTCTGCAGCACTCCTCAGCTTTCTTTGGTGTTTGGATTTTGGGGTTTGGGATTGTGTTTTGTTTTGGTCATTTATGAAGTTACTTCCAAAGAAAAGTTATAATACAAAATGACAGCATATATTAAGCATAAAAGCATCACCATCCTCTGGGAGCTGTTTGAGAAGAAAACGCAGAGCCACTGAAATGCAACCCCATCAACTGTCAGAAGTGCCCAACGGCAGTTCGGCAGATCTCTGTGGTCATTGCTGGACAGATCTAAGAGAACCAAAGGGCCAAGTGACTTTTGTCCTGGCTAGCAAGAAGACGCTAGCCAGGGGAGCAAGCTCACCCTTTGTTTCACCCGAGGCTGTAAACAGACCAGGAAATAAGCCCTCCCAATACCTTGCACTGGATGCTGATCATATTTTTCCTGTGTCAGAGTAGGAGCAACATGGTTCCTCGATTGTTTCATACAGCAGCGTTAAAAGAAGGGGGAAACAGAGGCTGGAACTCAGGCTTGGCACAGTTTATCACTGTAGGCTGAGTTTGGAGATTTGTGAGGCTGAAATTCAAAGTGAAATTCGGTGGATGCGAGTGCCATGGGAACCAGAGCGAGCAGGAGGTTTGCATGGATCCCCTTAGGGTTGGAGCTGCCGAGTTTCATATGGTGCTAAAAAAAATAATACAGTGTCTCTGGAAAAAAAAATCTGTCTGTGTCTTGAGGCAACTGTGGGCACCTTCAGCCAGCACCTGATTCACTAGCAAACAGTTACCTACGAGGCAGTTCAGCTGGCAGACACTTGTCCTAGGCGCCGTAGGCCGTAAGGGCTGTTTTCAGTTTAATCTATTTTTAATGTGGCGCCTTATTCCAAACTGCTGAGTTCTCACATTCCCGAGCTGTCATGGTAATAGGATTGTGCAGTCTTACTGGCTAAAGTTTTCCACCTCACGTGCCAAAATTTAGGCTCCTAAATCCATATTCAGTTTCCTTAATGTGACTGACAAATCCCATGGGAGTCAGTAGGAACTGGACGTGGTCTGCACCTTGGAAAACAGGCCAGGCCATTAGGTGCATCAACAAAACCTGGCTGCAGGCAGGCAGACTTTCAAATGTGGGCCACCATATGAAGGAGTTGGACTTGATGATCTTTATGGGTCCCTTCCAATTCAGTATGATCTGTGATACGTGTGGATTGAGCTCAGATGACAAACATGTATCCCCAAAGGTCAGAAAGGTTCGGGTGCAGGGTTACATATTCAGCCCCACCATACCTGTTGTGAGAGAGAATTTTATAGCACGGTGACCGTGTGAAGCTGTTATGCAATGGACAGGCTGGCTTTGAAAGGATAGGTTTAAAAGCAGCTGTTCTTCTTCCTAGTGCAGCTGCCTTTTCATCCAGAAAGGCTACCAACAGTCACATGAAGGAGAGAGGCAAAGTTAGTGCAAGTGGGAATTTTGTCAGGGATTTGGGAATGGAGTGCATTCAAAGTTGTTAGCAAGTGTGAGGGAGCAATAGCACACCCATCCCTTTCATCGACTTCCTGTCTATGCTACTTCTCTAGCCGTGATCTAACACCGAATATTTTTACTCTACTACCTTCTTCTGCTATTTCTATTTGTAGCACCCTGCTAGACTTGTATCCAAGCCAATCCAAAATTCTTCTGAAACTCCCTGCGCTAGCAGCAACATGAAAGCAGAACTCTGCAGTGGCTGCAGCAATGGTAGGGTTTAACTAAAGTTAAGAGTAGTGTCAGTCACTTCAGCCATTTGAGTTACACTGCAAATGGAAATGCCATCTGCCAAGAGAAACAGCTTGCAAAAATTGTGTTATGTTCCCTTTTTTCATGACAAGCCTAAAAATATTCTGTGGAATTACTAGCCAAACTTGCAACTGATGCTCTTTTATTGCTTCGTATTATACGAAAGGATTGTTTTCTTGTAATAATTATTATTGCAAGGTAATACATAAGGCCATGAAAGTACAATGCACTTTCACCCAGGTGAGGCAGAACTTAGTATGCTTTAAAGAGTGTTTTCTGCCATGTGAAACTGTCGAGCCATTTTCTCTCCTTTTTTCTGCAAAGAGGGGAAAAGCAATTTTCACTGTCCTGCCCCATGAAAAGACAAAAACATTGAAGAGCTAAAACAAATTCCCATGCAACATGTCCATTCACTATCCAAAAGCCATATAAAGATTCAGGTAACCACATCCTTTCATCTAAAGAACACAGATGAAATGAAAGACCTTTGTTCTAATAGTGCCTCACAAGCGCCTCAGTGCCCTGAGCCGTAAGAGAAGTGCTAACTGACTGTGGGTCAGGCTACACCAGGCTCACTACAGGGCACAGGTATCTGAACAGGACGTGCTGTGTCTCTAGCCTGGAGAGCCAGACCCTGGAGCCAAAAGCAGTGCTCTTGTGCCAAGGCTTCCTAGCCTGTGGACATGGAGGAGTCAGCAGACCAGGCTGCTGGGATGGGGAGTGAAGATCGTAGCCTGGATGAGTGTGTGTTCCCAGGGACCAGAGCAGAAATGCTGTACAATGGCATAGTCCTTTCTTCTCTGTCATTCTCCTTATTCAGATCAGGGCTACATCCGCACCTAACCTAGACAACTGAGACATCTGTCTCTGTCATCCCAGAGAGCCTGTTGGATGTCTAGAGGGCAGACTGAAAATACAGCTGTTTCTGAAATCTTCCACTCTCGCATCCCTGGCATCCCATAAGGCCACAGGAAACTCATTCAGGACTTCTTGCTTGAGACCTCTAAGGATTCTGAAAGTCTTCTCCCCATGGACAGTGTCAGCAATGCCTTGGAAGTAACAGCATAGTGCTCCTTCCCTCTGGCTGGTGTCTGTCTTCTAAGTCATTGCCTTTTATTTTAGAGCATGCACTGAGGAAGTGGGAGACCTGGGTTCAATGCGTTCCTCAATCTGACAGTGCTGGTCTCTCACTTCCCGTGAGACTGTCTAACTGCCAGCCCATCAGCTATTCCGGGTGAAGCTCTTCAGAGCGAAACCATGCTTTCCACTAACGGGATGTTTGCTCTCCCCATCCTGCTGCTGGGGGGCAGCTTCTGGTTTAGAGTGAAGTGATCAGAGCTTCTTATTGTGAAGAGCCTCAGGCTGCATTTGGTGTTCTTGGAGCTGTTTTGCTTAGGGTGTTAGAGAAGGGGTGCCTTGACTCTGGATAGCATGGAGGATAGTGTAAATTGCGTCTTCTTGGAGATGCTGTTCTGGGCAGGTGTGGAAGCAGAAAACTTCTGAACCAAGGAGAAACCACAGAGTGCAGGTGGCTGGGAGATAGTGACCTCTGTGACTCTGGACTGAGGTGCTCGAGTTCAGTTAAAGTGTAGTTTTATGCAATTGAGTCCTTTATTGGCGGTAGCTCCTTAAAACCCAACTCTGTATTTGGTTACTTCATGTGGACAGATCCTGTCAGATCAGCCAGGTTCTTTACTGCTGCTTTGATAAACATTTCCAGGGTTTATTAAATGTGCTTTGACGTTCTTTTGTGGAGACAGTAATTTGACAGTCATCACGTGAGAACCTCAGAGTTTGCCATCTGGCCTGGCAAGACTTTTTTCTCCTCACTATTAATTAAACTGAGGTTATTGCAAAATTTTATTATGATGGTTATGATTTGTCCTGTGATAACGCTGGGGCTAATACTGAGGCATGCAAAGCACCTTCCATGCTGGTGACGTTAGCGGGAGGTGCAGCTGAGCAGCACCTCTTCAGACTCTGGTGTCAGCTCTAATAACAAAATTTCAGGACCAATTCCTGCTAGCCCTATTCAGGCACCTTACCCAGGAGCGGGTTCTTCTGGTTCTGAGGGGATGGTTTCATAAGGAGGAAGACGTAGCTGGGGGGAGGAAGGGGGCAGCTGCTTGGCCACAATAGTGTCATATAACATGCCCTGGCAGGAGATACTGACCACAGTTTTGCCCTGTTTGGTGAGACTGTGACCATTCATGGGAAAGTAGATCAGCAACAACAGATTGTTAGAGCACAGTGAGAAAAGAGGGAAAGGCAGTAGGACTGAAGCTGAAATAACCTGTAAAAAACAGATGCTGATGATGGCTGGGGTGAGGAAGAAGGAAATGAAGCTCTTCTGGTGGTGGGACAGGAGGTAGCTGCAGCCTGCCTGGGATGGGGTGGACCTGTGCCGTATTCAACAGCTTAACCTCTGTTTCCAGTCCATGCTCAGACTCAGCTCAGGCCCTTGAATGTCAGAGGCTCTCACTCGTTCTTCAATGGTCTCCAAACTGTGGCTTTGCAAATAGGCTGGGGCCAGTAGGTTTGAAGAAGATGGCTGGGTATGAAGTTGGTGAGAAGTCATCCTTGTCACTAACTCCTGCCATCTTTCTCTTTGTCAGAGACTTGAATACTTGAATACTTCACTGCTCAGAGTTAACTCAACAGCTTCACAAGAGATTCAATAATATTTATTTTTACTCAAATCCCTCGAAGTCAGAGGGACTGGAGACAGCATCAGTTTGAGAAGAACAGCCAAGAAAAGTAAATCATCCTATGGTCAGGGTGAACTCGCATTTGAAGAGGCCACAGATGGCAAAGATGTTAATGAATCAGCAGTTTCACAGACCTCTGCCCATTCAGGGAATAATGTGCGTAAACAGACATGAAAACAGCACAGAGCCACAAGAGCTTCCCAGATCCTTCCTGTTCCCTTTGCACTGCTGAGGAGGACCTCCACAGGGGAGACACAGAGACGGAGAGGGCTGAGGTGCTGGGTGATAAGCACCCAGGAGTGGTCATCGTATACCCTCTGCTGCAGCTGTGCAAGAGCCAGAGAACAGGGTGAAGGCAAGACGCTGTTCCCTGTGTCCCTCTTCATCTGACAGCACACCTGGCTGTGCTCTTCAGTGAAGGAGACAGCTGCTGACAAGCGTGATGTCTGAGATAAAGGTAAGGAAGGAAGGGTTAGGCAAGGACATGTTGCACCATTATACCACTGCAGGTGGAGAGCAGCTCCTTAGATGTGGAGTGGGCCTGCCCTGCTGGACAGCCACTCTTGGCAGCTGAGGGACACATGGAAGTGAGGAAGAAAGATGCAGCAACCCATGGTGAAACAGTCCTGCTCTGGGACCTCAGCTACCCATCAGGGTACTGATTTCCTTAGTGTAGTCCCCCACTGGTTTGTAGCATTATCTGTCCTTCCCTGTTGTTCAAGGGAGACAGGATGAGCAGCAGAGGCCGAAGTACCCCTAGAGCACGGAGCTCACAGCTGGGTGAGGCAGACTAGGAGAAAGGGAGAGCTGTGCTAATCTGTAGTGGCTGTGCCTGTGACAATTGGAGCTTACACACCACTGTCCACAACCTGTGGATGAGTAGTTCTCCCATGCAAAGGTGTCTTCTCAGGCTCTCAGCAGACAGGAAGCCTTCCTTTCATCCTGCCCTTGAGTTGTTTGGGTTTTTTTCTATCACAGTCACAAAATCTCTTCAGAAAGAGCTAACATCTAATTGCTATGGCTCTGTGAATGACTGGTGTGTGCCTGGACAGAGCATTTCTCACCTTGCAGAAGCCCCCAGAACTCCTGCCAAGCTGTTGGTGGGGATTCTTCCTGATCCTGTTTGATGTTTGCCAAATGTTGTGTCTAGAGATTGCAACACCAGAGGACTCTGGAGAGGACCCCTTCTTTCTCATGTATTCTAGGATCTGCTGTCTAGAAGGGCTAATGTTAACCCTGAATGTTATGCTGGGGGAATGCTTCTGCTGTAAGGTAATGTGTCAATGATGAGAGCTGGCCAAGCCAGACACTGTGCCTGAATTCTCTGCAAGACTTAGAGCTGTCTATCTGGGCTGAAACACAGAGCCTGCATCTTCAAAGCACCGTGTGGGATGGCAGCTATCGGTCTCCCATTAAAGTTGCTGCATCACATGACTGAAAACTTCTATGGCACAGATGCGTTTCTGCAGAGAAATAGGTGGTGCTGGGGCTGCTGGGACAAAGGGAAGTAGAGGAAAATGAACTAGGGCCCCAGAACCAGCACCTCAAAAAATTTGAGCCATAGGGCTCGTGCCTTTTTTTCTAAGGAGCAGTTACAGTGGGTACCTCAGGAGATGTAAAGGAACATGTGAGACATTGGGGTTTATTGTCAGCAAATGAGGTGCTTCAAATTCGTGGTGAAGTTGGGGAACATCTAATCTGACTCTGTAAAAATCTTGAGAGAGTTAAGTGGAGTAAATTGGATGACTGTAAAGTTAGAGCATCTGGTTGCTATCCACATTTCCAGGGAAGAGAAAAGGTTGTCAGGGAATGTCTTCACAAGGCATAGAGCATAGGGAGTGAGCAGTCAGAGTGAAAAGTTGCCCACCAGGCAAAGACCAGTGACTTGATCATGAAAAGGGAAATGTAGTCGTTCTGGTCGCAGTGCTTTCTGTAACAGAATGATGAGACTCAGTGTGGGCAGAATGTCTTTTTCTTACTGTTTTGACATCGTTCAGGCTTTAACATGAACTACCCCTACTTTTACAGGTGGGGACAGACAGGTTACGTGACATGCCCAAGGTCACATGAGCAGTCCACATCATAGTAGAGAAACTGCACCTGAATTACTCAGTTGTGAGACTGGTGCTCTTGGCACTGCATCTTCCTGCCTGCAAACAGCACATCCAGGTTGGCTTTGCCTGTGTCTCTTCTGTGCCTCCAAATGGTAATTTTTTTTAACGAATCAAAACCAAAAAGTCTCTTCTCCAGTTTATACATCCAATCCTGTGTTTGCTGTGGCATCATGTACCTTAGAGGAGTCTGTAATTAATACAAGTAATTACCCCTTGCTGCAAAGACTCTTAGACATCACTGGTTAAGAATCTAGATGAAACTTTCACCTTGTTTACTGAGTGCCCAATGTTGTGTGATTCAAAATGGATTTGGGTGATATCTGCAGGATAATTAATTTACAACCAGGATGAATACTGGAGACTACGTGATGTTATTGTAATGATTTGTCCACCACTGTATCTTTAATACAAGTAGAGAGAAGTCAGGGAAATAAATAGGTAGGAAAAATAATCATCAGCTATTACAGAGGGGTTCCTTGTGTTTGTCAGTTTGCCTCCTCCGCTCAAAAAGGTTTAATATAAAGGTGGACAGAGGAATGAGTGGGTGCCATAGTTTGTTGGGAGAAGAACATGTGCAGGTTCAAGACATGTTCTTGGTCTTCATCTTTATTGAAAACAGGAATGGGATTTTCCAAGGTGCCCAAGGGACCATTTGCGATGGATCCCACCCAAGTCACAAGACATTTAGGGCACGTCTGATACTCCTGTTCTAAGCAGCGCAGCTACTGAAAGCCCAGCTTTCAGTGGAAGAATTTATCCAGTGCCCAAACCTATTACTGACTTCTGCTGATCCAGATACGTGCTGTTGGGTGCTGCTCTTACCGTGGCAGTGTTGCCAGAGGCACCAGGCACCTGGCATCATGACACCAAAGGAACAGCCATTAATTGAAACTCATCAAGCAAACAGACTCTTCTGCTTGCTCTGGCTCTGTTTTCAGCTCTTCAGCTCTGAAGCAAGGCTGACAATTTTTGCTGGTTTCTCAGACCTCCTGTTGAGTTTTGTTAATTAATATTTGTGAAGTACATAGATGTTTTCAGGTTTATGGTATTATTATTACTGTTGGTATTATTAAGACTAATAATACTGCTAATAACCTCAGTGAGCCTGGCAAAATTCAGTTTGACTAAAATCCTTGCCACAGATGAAAAAAAACCTAACTCCAGTGATGTGAGGGGGGATGTGACTCAGTTACCAGTAACTGCTGTTTACAAGGGGCAGGAAGATTATATTTGCTCAAATGAAAAAAGGTCAAGGCAGAGGCCCATTTGCTGTTTGTTAATAAGTAATCTAAAGTACAACACAGCTTTACTGTAACAAATCGGCCTGGCTTAGTTTTTCTTCCATCGCCATTATTTCCAATCCAGTTCTGGACTAAAATTCCAATTCAAAAATAATCCAAGTTCTCATAGATTATTTTCAACGTCTCCAAATCTATGAGAGGATTTGTAACTGGTAAACAACAGCAACAACAAGAAATCCCTTTCCGTATTTTTGCCAGTGTTTGTCTCAGGCCACTGTAGGCAACTAGGGTTGAAATATCAGATAGGGCATTATTTATCTCCTGGGAGATTCTTCTTTAGGCTCAGACCTGTGCATCTTCCTTATGGAAGTGTGCCAGTTAAGAGCTGCGATGTAGCTGGCCTGCTTACAGCCACCCCACTAAGTTACTGATGTAACTTACAAATCAGCTACTGCATCTCTGAACCTGGCTCACAGTCAACAGTTACAAATCAAACATGGGTGCCTTCATCCAAGTGAGTGAGCATAGGTGCACTTTATGCACTGCGACCCCCTGCCCTGTCATTGTCTTTGCATAGGAAAGAAAACAGGTCATTTTCCAAGCACCAATTGTCTTTAGCCACCAAGCAGTAGTCAGAAGAAGGGCTGGAGTCCGTCCCTTGTGGTTCATCTATGGGCTGCAGGTAGGGTTCACTGGAAAATGGTTTGCCATTAATGAGCCTCTTAAAGTGCTTATCAAAAAAGCAATACTTGTGCCAGCTGCCAGTTAACCACAGCTTCTCATTTGTAACCCTTGGTGTTCATGCCCTTCAACTGTACTGGCCTGAGGCACACATCTATTCTTCAAAATAGGGAATGAGATGTACACAGGGCTAGAGCAGACATAGCCAGTGCGTAGAAAGGGTGGTACTGTGGGCATGCAGCCACCACGCTGGTTTGTGAGGGTGTGCTGCCTTATGCATAGTTACTTTTTGAAGGCAGCAAGGGAGCACACATGCGTGCACGCACACACACGTGGCCACCTTTGGAAACAGAAACGACACAAACTACAGCTCCTGGCTTCCTGAAGTGCAGTTTTGAGAGGCAGTGATCCTTTAACAAAGCAAGGCAGGGCCACATGAGCAAGCAAGAGGAGGAATGGCTTTTTACAGAACTCCTCTGGCACTAAGCAGGACAGTGATGCTGCAGCAAATGCTGAGGTGAGGACACACCAGAGCATGCACATGTGGGAGCTGTTGTGGGGTTTTTGCAACTGAGTGCTCATGTACATCAGAAGGCGGCACCAGTGGGCCCTACCTTCCAGGAAAGGGATATTTCAGATGCTCCAGAACCCTCATGTTTGACTTACTATTCTACATTATTGACACAAGGATAGGAGAGGAGGGATGTGAAGGAGGAGAGTAGAGGACACAGTGTCCTGGGGTAGTAGGCATGGCTGGTGCTGCCCACCCTGTGTGACCGTACCTGCATGCTGGGCTGCAGCTGAGTTGTTGGCAAGCAGCACAGTTTTCAGAGATCCTGATCTGTGTGTGGGATGTAAATCCCAGAACACATGGTGTGGTACAGCAGGGAGTACAGTGGAATTGATGTTCACTTTTATGAAATCTGGCTGAGTATCTGGGCAAATATCTTGTAGCTTAAGAAGGTTAAGAGGATCACAACATAAAGTCCTAGGTACCGTCCCTCCACACTGCTCTGAAGGAGCACGTGGCCATGCCATACATCACACGTTTGTGACAGGGAGATCAGTGTTACTAGCTGGCAGCCTTTGCAGAATGGTGATGCCACATGAAAATGCACGTGTTCATTACTCATGAGATACACATTTACTGCCCATCCCTGCCTTGCTGTAGTAGTATACACCCAGGGTGGTGGAGCTTTCTGCTCCTGTGCTGGATGTTGTGCTTTGTCTTCTTGTCGCAGTTTGTTTCTGGAAGCATCTGTTGTTTCTGAGTTGCCTAGTGAGTTGTGGGAGACTTCAACAACACTGATACACTCCATCTTTCCTTTAAAGACCAATGAGGACTTACATCTTCCCCTTATAGCAGTCTGAAAAGTGAAGTACCAGGATGTCAGGTGGCTCTTCTGAAGCAGTGGGATTAGCTAGAAAATGTTAAGTATTCCCTGAACCCAGTCCTGAGTGTTAGTCATCATTGCCGTGCCGTGTTACAGCTCCATGGCATCACCACTGTGAACTTCTGGTCTGTACAGTCTTTTGCACACAAATGAGAGGCATTTAATACAAAGCCAGCCCAGTGCTGCAAACATCACTGTAGAGGCATACAGTCTGTCCTAACCAGTAGCCAGGATGCCTGGGAAAATATGCAGGTGGTTTCTGAAAATCATAAGCAGCCTATTATCACAGAGGAGGGAGGGGAAAAAAAACCCTTGGGTGGTTTCCCCCATGACCATCTGTTAATTTTCCCCCAAAGCCATTACTGATTTGCACGGGGTAGCATACTAATACCTTGCAAACAGTGCTGGACCAAGTAAGCCTCACAGATGGGAAATAGCATGGTGACACACTTACCCAGCTTATACCTTGGAGCTTCACGCACATGGTTATCACCAGTCTCTGAGAAAGTTCTTCTGTTTTCCCATAAACACTGTGTTTTACTGCACCTCAGCCTGTGTTAGAGGTGAAGCCCTCTTGTTTACCCCGGCCTTCTTCTGTTTGCATAGCCCATAGCCTTTCTAATAAAGAGAGATCTTGTTCATAAACTGCCATAGTTGCATATATTTAGAGATACTCAGATATCTAGCTATGCTTGAGGAGTAGCCCAAGATCACCACACAAAGTCTATGCTATCTTAGGGGTCAAGTGTTCCTTTTCTACTGTCCCTTTGGCCCTTACAATTTCACCAGTGCACACACACGGGACACAATAAAAATACCAATCAACCTTCGTGGCAATGAGCCTTTTGTACATGCATTTGTATCCACAGCCCTCTGTAGCTAATGGTTGTTTTGGGCTTGGACCCACCAGTGACTGAATTTCTGCTTCTGCTTTCTGCTGAGCTGTGGAGGAGATGGGTCTCTCAGAGTAGCAGCTGTAAAGCCTTGCAACTTGGTTGGTAGCTGCCCTTGTTTTTAGCTGGAGAGTCCCTAATGTTGCCTGGAATGGTGAAGGCAATGGAAATCCAAAGATGATTTGAGGCACTGATGGTGAAAACCTGGTGGGGCTCATTTTGGTTGAAGTACACAATTCAGAAGCATTTTTTCCTAGCTTTCTCTTTTTTTCATTCTTCTGAGAATGAAATACCTCCAGAAGGAGGTATTGCCATGGCATAGAGGCAATGTGAACAGCTTTGCTCTTTGTCCTGGTATCTCAGACAGAAGGAAGCCTGAGAGTGTTTATTAGAAGTGGCTTGCCCTGTGGCTCTCTCCTGATGCGTGTACCGGGTGTGCTGAGGGGTTTCTGAAGGAACATTCTGAGCACTGCAGCAAATGGGGAAATACAGCGTGGAATAGCTGCTGCAGTAAGGGAAACTTAGAAACAACTTTTGCTTTGCATTTGTGAGCAAAATACAGCGTTTTCCAAAGCATTTTTGTATATTTGGCCCAGGGCAGAATTAACAGTTTCTACCGTTGTAAATAGAATTTGTGTAGTAAAAATGGAAAACCACCAGACCAAGCTTCCTACTGCCATCAGTTTGGTCCTGATGGAAGCTTGTCCAGTTGGATGTCTCCTCAGAGAATGTCATCATTTGGGCATTTTTGTGGTAAAACAATTCCTCTATGTTTCCAATATCTATGAGAAATGCAGATAGAGAAATCATTCTGCTATTTAATTATGTAAATAATTTTTTCCCCTCTTTGTAGAAGAAACAAAGCTGTTTCCCTCCTCCCCCAAATGGCCCTTGATGAGACAAATGCACCCATATATGTTAGGGAGAGATCCTTAGCAGGGTGGGAGTTGGTGTGCTGCTGGGGTAGGGGAAGACTGTTCCTCTGTAGAGTTAGCAGCAGTATGGATTTTCCCAAAGGCTGTCTCACTCCACATGTGCTAATTCATGAAACTGCTCATGTTATGCACCAAGACCCAAGTGCCCAGGCTGAGTAACTCTGTCATGTAGCCATTTGCAGGTGCAATTACAATTTTTTGAAGTTGTACCCCAGGGTACTTTGATGTCTCAGGATTAAGCTCTCTGTTTCTTGATTTCTAGTGCCCAGCTTCTGACTTGAGAGCCAGCAGGCCCTGCAGTGTGCTCGAGGCAAGTCTGGCACTTCTGTACAAGAGCCAAAACACAGAAAGAGACTAGCAGGGAAAATTTAAGTCTGAAATGCTGCTGCTGCTGCGTGACCCAGCCCAGCAGCTCCTCTGGAACGTGAGTACAGCCAGCCTTTCTGTCACAGCAAAGATGTCTAATCTGAACCATGGATTACCAGCAGCCAGGAAATGATGAACAGGGTCACTGTTCTCCTCAGGCTGTTTGTTCCCGTCTGCCACCTCTAGCAGATCACCCAAACCACAAGGCAGGGAGCTGGACACTCCTAGCCTGCTCTCTGCTGAGGATCTGCTGCAACGTGCTGTTGAATCATTGGCCTGGAAAGCAAGCGCATGTGGGGGTGCATGGCTGTCTTACCCACTGGTTTGAGCATTCACATGGGAGTTTGAGATTCTGGACTCTGCTCCCAGGACTGTTTATGCATTTTACATGAAACAGTCACCAGGTAACATATAATCCCTGATCAAAGCCCTCAGGGGATTTAGGCAAAGCAACGCCCAGTTTCTGGATCCTGATCAGACTTAGGTGTGAATTGGGCTGAGCTGCTTGGTCCTGTCGGGACTGGGGCAGTTCTGGGCATGCCCAAAGGTGGAACTCTAGATAGCTGATGAGTTTGAAAGTATTAAAAAATGTTGGGAGATGGAAAGGGCCGGATAGTGAGGAGGAGCCAGGTGCTGCAGTGGGATGTATATGCCAGCATTTCAATCTGAAGTGCAGATTTATGGTAAAATGTTAGGTGCTCCAGTAACAAAGTCCCCTTATAGGGAAACAATTGTTCTCACAGATGCCCAAGTGGAAATTTATTTACATAACCATTTTATGTGGTTTGTTTTTTTTAAAAAGTCTCATCCTTGCTGCTGCATTTGCTGGGATTTGTTTCTGCCAGGCTGCATGTGCAGAGCTGCACAATGGTGGCTGCCGTATGAAAAGCTTGTTATTCTTACCAAGTGTGACAACTGCTGTAGCGAAGTCAAGAGCAACCTGCTCTAATGTAAACTGATTTCAGATTGCCCCTGGCAGTCCCAGCTACCTCATCTAACCTCTTTTTTTTTGCCAGGCTTTTTTTTTTTGGGGTTTTTTTTTTTTCCTTTCCCTCCCTCTCCCCCCACCCCCTCCACTGAAGACGCACCCTGTGCTTTCTTGTAAGGTGTTTTATCATGCTGGCTTTTGTTCTGGTGCCTATGACCTGCATCAGAGCTGCTTTGGTATTATCCATGGTGCATTCCAAAGCCACTTGGACATTCCATCAAATACAGACTCCAGATGCCTGTCCACTCCAGGGATGAACTCTGTAGAAGCTGATGCTTGTACCCAAGATACCTAGCTACAAAGCACTGCAGTTGTCTGCTTGGCTCTGACAGGGCAGTTGCATCTTTGATACCTCACCTGCACGTTTGGAGAGTGCTGCAGGGCTGGATAAATGCAAACGAAGAGAGCCTTAGTCAGAGTGACCCTGCTGTCGTGCTGAGCACATGCCAGAGAGCAAGTAGGAAGCAGTTGTGTAGGTAAAGGAGTGGGGGGCATTGGGAGCGGATTTGGGGCAAGGAGTGCTGTGGGAGAAGCAGTCCAATTTGCTGATCATAGCTGCCAGATTGGTGTATATGATGGGTGTGATATAAATTACTATCTATAAATAAATACCACAACAGCATTTTAATGAGGTGTTTTCTAGTAGCACTTGTCCAGGCTGGTAGTGTTATGTTAAGGCTGGAGAAGTATCTCCAAGCAAGCTTCTTGGCGAAACCTTCATAAACACGGTCTCACCCAAGATCTAACTATGATTTGTTTGGATAAGAGGTTTTGCTTGTTTGTTTCTGAACATACTTTCAAATATGTTTGGGGTTTCACTTTTTTTTTTTTCCTTCTTGTTTTGTGTTGGTGTCACAGAACCAAACTGATGCAGAGATAAGGGACAAATCCGGTGCCTTTTCTGTGCATTCATTGTTGTTCTGACAACAAGAAGCTTGCAGAAGAGCTGGGTCCCCTGGGGCCTTGGGGTGGGTGGCATTTGGGGCTGTGATTCACAGGAGTGACCTGTGTCTCTCAGGACTCTGGCAGGTAAAAATATCCTGGCCTGTCTCAGGGAGTGGTGTGTCCTTTGCTTCTCCTCTTCTGCTGACACACCTGGCACTGCAGTAAGTGTTGTTTTTAGCCATGGTCTCATGGACTCAGACCCCATGTTTGCAGTGTGCACCTGCTGAGACTCAGCAACCAACTTCAGTACTATTTTTTTTCATGGCATCCAGCTATTTTTCTGAAACTGTGGTAGCTCAGGCTGCTGGACAAATAGCTGCACCTAAACAGTGCACAGCACAAGAGAGTTGCATGGGACTTTGGCACGTGAACTCTAGCAATCCATGTGTGCTGTAAGGTTGTACTGCATGCACACATACTGTTTACTTGTCCTGATCTTTAGAGTTCCCCCCAGTATTTTATCAGCTCCTGTAAAGCTGTCCCCCACATGCCCCAGTACACAAGCTGCTTCCTATCTCCATGCCAGGGCTGCTTCGGGACTAGAGATGGCCTGTGGTTTTAGCTGAACCAAACAGGTCGTGGTTGGAGGCAAATACTGAGGCAGGGGTTGGGTTTAGGGGACAGATCGCAAGCACTGCTTTCTTAATATTTCATGCCAAAACAGTGGTTTCACCAGAAAGACTCTCAACATGTTAAATTGTCACCACAAGAATGTGTGACATGCAAACCAAAGATTTTTTAATGCTACCTCTGAACTGAGAAGGGTTGTTTGGTTGTTTTTTTTTCAAATTTGGCTCCTGTACATTAATGGCTGGACCTCTTTTCTGCTCAGTTTGAAGACCTGAGAATGAAAGTTCAGTTATTGGCTCCTTAAACATAACATTTCTGAAGCTAAGGCTCTTGACTGGACTTGTGATGCATGCTCAGAATTCATTCATATTATAAATTAATAATTGGCAGGTGGTGCTATAGAGATAACAGCTTCCATTCTTTGTTGAGGAATAATTAACTCCAGCCAGGTCTCCCTGATCAACAGCTGTAAAAAAACCCAACAAACCAAATGAAACAAACAAAAAAAAACCCAAACAAAACACAAAACCCAAAGCAACCCACAAATTAGTATCAGTTAGAAGGAACATCTGGAGGGCTGCACTCCAGCCTCCTCAAAGGAGGACTGTCTTTAACACTAGCTTAGGTTGGGCAGGGCTCTGTCCATTCAATTTTTGAACTCTCCAACAACAGGGATTTCACAAACCACTCTGGGCACCTGCTCCAGTTCATCTGCTCATATGTCCAATGGAATTTCTCCCTCAGCAACTCATGGTCATCCCTCTTGTGCTGGGCACCTCTGCAGAGAGCCTGGCTCTGTTCACGCTCATGAAGCCAAGGATGCAATTAGCTGTCATCACTGCAAAGGCACACTGCCAACTCCACCAGGATCCCAGGGCTTTGCTTTTCCTTTTATTCTTTTTTTTTTGTTTAGCAAAGCTGCTCTCTGGCTACTCAGTTCCCAGCTGCAGCCTGGGTCTCTGTCCTTGCTGAATTTCAACAGACTTCTGTCGGGCTTGTCATTGAGGTTGCTGAAGACCACCTGAGTGGCTGCCTTGACCTCCAGTATAATGACCCGCAGCCTCAATTCAGTGTCATGCACAAACTTGTTGAGGAACCTTTCTACTCTGTAATCCAAGTTGTTTGTGAAGACTGGCCCTTGCATTGCCACTTGAGGAATGCCATCTGCTAATGCCAATTAAATGTCTAGTTGTTGACCATTATTATCCTTTGAACTTCATGGCACAGCCATGAGCTTTTTTTCAGCCAGGTTGTGGTTCATCTGTTCAGGCACTACCATGCCAGTTTGGCCCATATGGGAAACAATGTCAGAGGCCATGATAAACCCAAAGTGACATCAATGGCTTCCCCCACTTTGTCCATCCAGCCCTTCATTCCAGCAGAGATGACAGCAGTGCTGGCTGGGTGCAGTTTGTCTGTAGTAGATCCATGCTGACTGACCTCTTCATCTTTGCTTTGAGTAATTCCTTTCAGAAGAAGCTTGTTGATTACATGTGTTGAGTTTGTGAGACCTTCAGCATGAGTCTGCAGTGTTGGTTGAGGGAAGTTTTTGTAGGAGTGGCTGAGCAAGTCAAAATCAGAAACAACCTAGCCAGAACACACCTCTTTCTCCTCTATTGGGAATCCCTTTCTTCCCAGCCTTGCTACTAAGGTCTTCCCGCTGTTTTGGCCATGGCCTTTGTGTTACCTCAGGGCTGGAGCCCTAAGGGGAGAAACTGAGAAAAGAAGAATGAGGCTACCAGGCCAAGAGACAGCAGTCTGGTAGTGTCAGATCCTGGCCACCTGGCAAGGATTCAGCTGGTTTGAGTAAAAGGGGAAAAAGGGCTAAGAGCATCTGCACGGAGTGCTAGGGACAAGCATGGTTGTTTCTAGAGAGCATGAGTTGTTCAGTCAACAGGAAGGGCCAGGCACCTGCCAAAATACACATTTGCACAATGGCCTATAGTAGTTTGATTCACAGGAGACAGTTGAGTTTCACTAGGTGTAACTGTGGTTCTCGGGGGTCTGAAATGCAATACTGAGGTAAGTACTGCTGCCTGAAGTAGAAAATGGAAAACCACCAGTTCTGACTGTGGTGCCGGAGTGGGAGAAACGCTGCTTTGCTGAGATGGGGTGCCATGGGTGGCTTGAGGCTCTCTCCTGCTGCAGGGGCCTGGGTGCTTCCATGGTCCCTGTTCCCAGCCAGCGAGGCATTTATGACAGGCCCTGAATAGCTCCATTTCTGTGGGAAACAAAACTCCCAGCAATGCGGGTCAGTACAGTGACAGGCCATCCTCATGGGGAGCTTTACCAGGTTCACCAGAGCCCTCCATGGCTGGAAAGACCTGTCCTCTGGGACTGGAACTGGACCATGTAACCCCAGTTGTGTAAAGAGGCAGGCACAGTGGTGGGAGGTACCAGCTCCATAGGAACACCTGGGCATGCAGCACCCGGCCTGTCGTGATAGTTAGAAGCAACATACGTAATCCTGGCATCTTTTGCTGTATTGGTATTAATGTGATTCTGTTCCTGTGATGGGCTTACATATGTAATCTACTTCCTAGCACATTAGAAGACTTCTAACAGCGATGCCCAGAAAAGCAAATAGGATGTTCATGTAGTGACAACGCTGCTGTGGAGCCCTGTGCACCTCTAATGAAGAAGACACAATCTGAGAGCTGAGTCCTCTGCAGGCAGGCTGAGGTTTCCAGGGTCCCGAGGTGAGTGAGTGCTGCAGTCCCTCACGCCTTAGTGAAACCTGACTTGCTGGGTCACCCTCCTGCAGTGACACAATATCGTTTAAAGTTGTTTGCTTATTACAGAGATACCATCACAAGGTGTGGTGCCCTGATTGGAGTCTAGCAAGAAAGTAACACTCTTATTCACCCACCCACCTGTGGCAGATGGTCTGAGGGTCTCTCCTTGGCTTCATGACAGAAAGTGGCTGATTCATCTCTGCCCAGTTGTAATTATGTGTTGCTGCCTACTGGAAGTTCCCATGTCTGGTGGTTTGACCGTGGCTGGAGGCTTGTGCTGGCAGAGGCTTGCTCCAACGTGGGTCACAGCATCTCCCGTATGTCCCCGCTGTTCCAGCATGGGGCCTCTCCACGGGCTGCAGGGGTGGGTCTCTGCCTTTCCATGGGCTGCGGGGGGACACCCGCTCCACCATGGGTTTCTCCAGGGGCTGCTGGGGCACCTTTCTGTCCGGCACCTGCGATGCCTCCTCCCCCCCTTCACTGTCCTTGGTGTCTGCACAGTTCCTTACATCTTCTCACTCCCTTCTCTGGTGGCAAAAAGTGGCTGCTTGAGGGTTTTTGTCCTAAATGTGATTCCCAGAGGCAATCGCTGATGGGCTTGGCCTTGGTCAGCAGTGACTCCGGCCTGGAGTCGGCTGGTGTTTGCTCTGTGGGGCCTGCTGAGAGCTTCTGGCTGCTCCTTGCAGAAGCCACCCCTGCAGCCCCCCTTCTCCACCAGAACCCAGCCATGCTAAACTACACCATGTCGGCATTGGAGTGGTAAGCCTAGAACTTATTTCTGAGATATCCTGCAAAGTAAAAGCACGATTTCTTGATGTCTGTTTTATATTCAGCCTGGTAGAAGTTACTTGCTTTTGTTTTAATGATCATTAAAATGCTCCTAATTGGTATTACCCTGCCACACTCCTATTTCTGAGCAGCTATTTGCATGCAGCCTTCCCATGAAAACAGAAGGAAGGTCTGGTAACAAAACTTTTATGGTGCATTTAGTTTTTTTCTTTCCTTTTGGAAGAGTCCCCTTTTAAAGTCTTTTATTCTGGATCCTCCTGTGTAAAATACAGTTCCTTTTGGAGGGGCTTTACCTTCCTGAAAGCTTATCCTTTTATCTTCTTCGCTTTAGGACAAATTTATTCCCTTGTCAGTGCAGTTCTTATTGAACCAGGCTGGCTTGGCAGGTCTCCAATCCTCCTTTGTTTAAGTTTATTTATTTTTCTATCAGAAAGGTAATAAAATTGACAAAAGAGGTTTATTCAGACTCTAACTGTACAGTTTACCACACAAGCAAAATAAAACATCCAACACATTTCCTTTTATTTATGACATCAGTGCTAAGCCATTATAGTACCAGCACTAGGTAACTTTTCCACCCTTCACCTTCTGAAACCTCTTTTGCACCAGTGTCCCACACGGACCTTTCTGTTTGTTCAGCATCCTCCACCTTCTTGCAGGAGGCTGTTGGTACAAAGCAGAAAACTTTGAAGAGAAGTAAGGCCAACATTGTAGGCCCCAGCTCCCAGCATGCAGTGCTTTCCCAGGGAGGGAGGGCAGGAGGAGCAAGGCAGGGGCTCTAGTGCACCTTCAGACACTCAGCCGGATGCTCCAACTATAAGATTAGCCTGCAGGAAGGTCCAGGGGAGTTCTTTGGGGTGGAATGAGGGCTCCCCTGGGGAGTTCAGGATCTCCTCATTCAGGTTCCATGGAGCCCACCCCCATGGGGCACTAGGACTAGCCAGCTTGCAGACCCAGGTGTGTTGTGGCATGGGCCTTCCTCTTCTGAGTCTCTGCTCCTTGTTGAGACAGTATGCAGGCTGGTACATGGGTCTGCAGAAGGGAATGGGGGAGCTCACTCTGCTGGCAGGCATTGCTGCAAAACAGCTGCTGCCAGTGCAGGTTACATACATGTAAACTGGCACTCCAGCTTCAGGGGGCTGTAACCTGCATTGTACAGTGGGCTGGGTTTCCCAGGCTTCTCTCAGAGTTTGTCATGTTCAGCACCACTTAAAGCTGGTGGGATCGGGTGAGCTTAAGCTCACCCTTTGGTGCTGTCGGCATCCCTGTTGTGCTTACTTCAGGCATGCCTCGAAGGTGTCAACCCCCAGCATTTCTGAGTGTGCCCATGTGCTCTGAAGCCCCTGACATTAGAAACAATGAAGGGCATTGCCTCTTGCCCTTGAAAGGATGCACAGAGCCTCTGCGCTTAAGCTCACCAGTGGCTGCAGCTTTGGTTTTTGTCTTTTGACTGACACTGTCTGACTGCCTGAGCCTTGCCCTTGACAGCCCAGACCTGCAGCTGAGGCAAGGTGACCCTGGTTTGGCAGGCGAGACACACACACAGTGTCGAGCCCTCCCAAACAGAAGCAGTGCCTCACCTTTGTGATACTCAGAGCTGCACAGAGAGAGGACTTTACCTCCCTTTCTTGTACCAGGAAGGTCAATCTCTGCACGAACTGCCTTTTCTTTTTAAATCTATACATTAAAAGGCATCATAAAATGCTGTAATAGAAGTGCAATTAATGACTCTTTGGAAGCACTGAGCGATTACTGGCTCTCAGTGCAGTAAATAGAGAGCAGTGGAGTTTTGGAGTTCATTTCCAAAGAGATGAGTGGGACCTCTCACACCGGGAGGCGATTAGTGTGTCTGCAGGTCTGGTTTCTCCTTTCCCTGAAGTGAAGGTGGGTGTTAGACTGAGGTGTGCAACAGCCACAGCATGCCTCATCTGAGATTTGCCAATATTAATTTGTTGCTTTCTGCTCTTTAGCAATACAACAGAAACTTTTCAGCTGGTACCTTCTGGGTGACAAGGTTTGAGAAACAACCTTTTGGTCACTATTGCAGCATTGTGAAAATGTTTTTAGGTGATATAAGAGCTTCATCATATGAACAGCAATTACCTCAGAGCTACCTGTATTCTCTGTTACGGTTCAGAGGGTTTAACAAAAATGTGCATTAATTGTCTGACTGATGCTGCACACGCTGCAAGGGAAATGCTCCAAATGGGGCTGCTCAGGCTCACCTGAACACCAGAAACCTTTACACTTACTATTGCTGAAACACCATCGGTAGCAAAAGCTGCCTTGGCTGTTGTGAGAGCGGGACTGGGTCAGGAATCCTGTGTCACAATAAATAAACCAGGTTATGTCACCAGTACTGTGACTGCTCAGGAGTCAGGTGGGCCTCTAGTTAATTTTGGGAAATATATTTAAATTTCAGAATTGGTATAATCATATTAAATCACTCTAAAAACCTAGGTAATGATGTGTAACAGACAAAGGTATCTCTTCCCAGTGAAGCTGAGTTGAGTCACTTTATATTACCACCAAAGGAACAAGCCCAGTTTTAACAACAATAGTTGGCAGTATTTCTATTAAATGGCATTAGCCAATAATTTCTAAAACTGCCTGTTAATTATGGCATTCAACCCTTGCAGGCAGTTCTATTTTACATAAGTGCAATCCAGTTTCCAGCCATCAGCTGAAGACTATAGCCCTTTGTCATACCCAAACACACCATGGGTTAGCAAATAACTTACCCTTTCCAGGATAAATCTATTGTCATTACAGTTTTTTTGGGTGGGTTTTTTTGTGTTGTTTGGTTTTAATCCTGACACTGCCAGGTACCATTGAAAAGAGGCAGACTGCATGCCACTACCTCTGGGCAGCTTGTGTGGCTGGTGCGTGAAGGCCTGCCAGCTCAGGTCCAGGGCAGCTGCTTAGCTCACACACAGCACTCTGTGGATGCGACTGGGCTGCTGCGGCAGCCAGCCTGGCTCCAGGGAGCAAACAGCCCATCCTCCACACCATGGCTCCCACACCAGCAGCAAAGACCCTCTGGAGGCCGGGCGAGCAGTGCTACCTCCCCGCTGTAGCTGTCAGCCCATCTGGGGACGCTGAGCTGGCTCTGCGGGAGCCAGGGCGGGCTGAGGAGCAGGAGGCTGCCTGTTATTTGGGTAGCTGGCAGCATCAGCCAGGGCAGTTGAGCTGTACTGCATACCCCTTGAACAGTGAACCCCCAGCACATGTGGCAAGAGGGCTGGTGCAGCATGCACTGCTGCGTCGGTCTGTCACTTGTCCTCAGCTGCTCTATGGAGGTATCTGCTGGGCTCACAGCACGTCTGGAAGACATCATAGCATGCTATATCATCTAGCTGCACAAACACAATACTGGTCTGCACAGGGCAGGAGCAGGTAAGGATAAAACTTGCAGGTAACTGTAACTGTGGCAGGAAAAAGTTACATTTGTACTTATCACTTTCACAAGGTTTGATGATGATGATTATTATTATTCCTACTATTGCAGTGTTCCCCAAGGCTGGTCAGTCAGCACTGAGCTCCATTGCATTCAGCACAAATGCACCCAGAACCTTCAAAAAACTTCAGAATGTGAGTGACTGGATGGTGAAGAGGAGGGATAAAACCAAATGGATGCAATTAGCTTAGGCACAACTTAGTCATCCTCTTCTTGGTATAATTATAAAATGGACAAAGGTAGCGCCAAATAACCTTAAATGCCCTTCTAGCCATAATTAATTATATTGCATAATAATGGTGTCAGTTTAAACATTGTTTAAAACCGATGCTTTGCTTGAAATTACTGTACAGCCACACTTAGATCTTGCACAACAAACTAACCCATAGCCGTGTCTTGACTTCATTTTCTACTTCATTGTGTCATCTGTGCATAGGAAAAGCTCTTGACCAAAGAGGAGTCAGTGGTACAGTGGTAAATAGAAGTGGGTAGACTCATCTGTCTGTGGTATACAAGGAGCAGGTGAGTACTAGAATTGCCCAGAGTAGCAGTGGGTAGGAGGGAGTGCCCTTTGCCTGCCTTTACCCTTGACTTACACCACTGAGAAGAGTTACATAATTGATACAATTGAACCACATCAGTCCTTTATTTATAGAACATAATGAAATGGTTTTCAACATCCTGGATCACGCTGCACGGGTGATTGCCATGTATGCACCCAAGGAGAATAAATAAAAAACATTTCCCTAAGGTATTATATCTCTTCACCTCCTCTAGCTGCATCCAGGATTTTATTTTTTGAGCAGTTCTGTAAGGAGTGTAGCATGAATTCCTGTTCCACATGCTTCAGTCAGAGGAAAGCTGTGGTGATGCTGCTCAGTAGCTTTGGAGTGTCACGTTTCCCATGCAGTGCACAAAGCGATGTCCTAGTTCGGAGCTTAGAGTGTGCACATACCTAAACGCACCACAGGCTGCTGAGCACAGTCCCCTGCATTGTACCTAAGTTGGTCCTTGTTCAAGCTGCACAGCCCGGATCAGACACGTGTGGCTTACCTAGAAAGCACACGGGCTCAGGCTCGAAAGGGAGAGGAAAAAAAAAGGCTGTGGCATTTGATAGGTGCCACAGTGATGGGAATGGAAGTGAGTCATGAAGCAGTCCCCTGGTGAAGAGGGAGATGACACCGATGATCTGGGGCTGCTGTTGGAGCCACAGGCTCCCACACCAGCTTGTGCGTGTGACTGTCATTACTGCGCCGGACACCGTGACGCTGAACGTCAGCTAAGGAAGACTGCAATAGATGCAGAAGCATCAGGTGGCACTGGGACAGAGTTCCTGTAGAAGTTATGGAAAATAAAGCACTGCTATTATTTTATATTTTGTTGTTGCTGTTATTGGAAAATATAGGGTTAATTTAGAAGTACTTCTCTTGTTGGATCATTTGTCCATCTTTATATGATGTTCTGCTGTTGCATCATTTGAATCTGGCCTTTACTTATGATGCTGCATGATTTTATGTATACGCTTTGTAATTAGAACTACTAATTGCAAGCTTGCGTACTGCCTTTAGTTGGCTTTTCCAGAGCATTACTTACAGAAAGATCACAATTACTCAGTTCTATTCAATTGCTTGGTGAGTATTTTCATAATGTGAAAAGAAACCAGGACTGGGTTTCCAACTTACTCTGTTCCTGAGCTTCACATGGTGCCTGCTTGGTGCATAGTCATGAACTGCATCAGACTTTGCATCTTTTCAGGGGCGGCTTCAGCTCTCTTCTCAAAATTTCTCTTTTTCTGAATTGAAAAATAATGAATTGACCACTATATCAGCATACTGAAGGAGTCCCACGCTACCTGTTATATTATTGTTAATTAGGCTTTTGACATGTAAAACTTTAGTGTAGCAGCATTGTCATAGCTTTGATACACTTTGAACTGAAACCACATCTGTCTAGGCTGATGGTCCTGCAGGAAGGAGCCAGTCGGTTCCATACGTGCAGCAGCCTTGGACACAATCCCCCCTTTCAATCATTCGTTACCTCAACTTTGCTGATGATTCAGTGGTGTCATTCCACTGAAGAACTGGAGTAACACAGCAGTGAATCAGGCTCGTTGGCTCTGCACCTCGCTATCTAAAATGAGGATCCACCTCCAGGTAAACTACTATCATGCTGCAAGTATCTCAGAGACTGCAATCTGTCCTGGCTTGCCAGATCTTCATCGGAAAAGGATTGCATAGGTGCAGAAGCAAAGTGCACGCCAGCTGCACTTCAGTCAATGGGAATACGCGTGAACAAGATCAGCTGGTTTTTGACTTTTCCAATTACAAATTGCTCCAATCAAAAATAGCAGAGCAGAGAGAGTTACGTCGTCGCTGATGATGTTTTCATTACCTGGCTGCCATGGATGGAGAAAGCAGCACCTCCACCGCTTGCCCAAGCGGCTGCAAGGTGCAGGGCCAGCACCTCACGGAGGCCCAGCACCCCACCTCGGGGACAAGCAGAGGAACTGCTCGCTCCTGTCACCACGTACAGGGGCTGGTGACAGCTCCAAGGAGACACCTGTGAGTATGCTTACAACAGTGGGAGCTCCATCACCCACTACAGCTAATGCACCGGCAGCCATGAGCTCAGCTTCACCAAGTTACTCTTGGGTAAACATGCAATGGCAAATACTGCCTGAAAGTGTGGGTAAGTGTCACCAGTTTACTGAGCTCAGTGGGTGCCTCTCACAATTAAATAGTCTCTATTCGAACTGCCAAATCGCTTCCCCTTTCCCTCATTCCTGTTTTGTTACTGTCCAAACTCAGCCCTGAAAGTGCCCTCAGAAATCTGCAGTCTTCAAGTGCCTGCAGACATGGCCCTCTCCCCTGTGCACAAGTGTGGTGCATCTGCCTCACACACCCTGCACTTAAACTCACTAGTAACAAAATGGAGCCTGGGTATCTGATGGTCCAGACAGTCCCAGCAGGAAACGTGGCCAATTGTTCATTGATTTGCTGAGCCACAGTCCCAGAATGCCTGAGCACCTGACTGAGTCCACAGTTTTATTTTGAGGGGGGTGGTGAAGGCCTTTATCACGTGAATAGACTGGGAGAGAGGCTCCAGCTTAGGCCCAGGAATGGCCAGGAACATGGCTGGAAAAGTTCTTTTGTTCCCACCACCCATCACTGGCTCAGAACAAACATTTCACCCCATTAAAGGCTTCATCTTTGGATCTTCAACCTGAACTCAACCCAGGTGTTAGCAGGTGAAGGTTGGCTCTGCCTGCTGTTCAGCGAAGGAGCTGATGACATCAAGCTGCGGTGACATCTGGGTGACACTATGAAAAGAGCGATGATGTGCTGCTGATCCCAGCAGAAGGGGGAGGGGGGCTGTGACCTGCTGTTGCCCTGCCAAAGGCAAGGTTTGGCTGCAACAGATGGGAGGTAAGTGCCACGTCTAATTACACTCTGCAGCTTTTGGGAGTGGAGCGATGGCTTCATTCTGCAGTGACACCAAGCCTTGACCAGCACTGAGCGAGTGTCACTGTCAGAGACACCAGATGAGCCCAGGAGAAGTGAAATGCAATCAAATGAGGAATGAACAAAAAAAAGGCAGCCTCTTCTAACACCAGTAATGTAAACGCTGGTCAGTTAAGAAGTGTCAGCCTCATTTTTATCTTGCAGCAGGGAGATTGCTTTTGAGAACTTACACAGAGTCAAATGAATTCATAAACCTCCGTACCAGGTGCAGTCATTAGTCAGTAAATGAATTACACATAATTATCTGCTTTGTATTTAATTCACTTGGCTTCCAGTTTCTTACTCTTCGTATAGTGAAACTCTGTATCTCTCTCACACAAACACACTCTCCATGGGCAAGGAGGTTTTGGAGGGCTGCCATCGTCCTGACTCATGAATCAGACTCCATGATTTGAATGATATTTATCTAAGCCTGCACACAAAGAAGATGGCTATGTGTCCAATGAGAGAATAATTATTGTTATTATGTTTATAGAGCAACAAAGTCGGGAGTTAGGACCCCGGGGGAAAGGCGGCAGGAAGGGCGAGCTGGGCAGAGGCAGGAGGAGGCTGTAGGCAGTGTTTCAGTGCGGGCATGTGCCAGGGCCCTCGCAGGGATCCCTGCCTGTGAGTCACCCCTGCCAGGAATCGCCCAGCGGCCAAGGCAGGCAGCCAGGTGAAGCCTGGGGACCACCTTCTGAAGCCTGGAGACCACCTCCCCGAGGGCTCAGGCGGGGATACCAGAACCACACTGGGCCCGTGAGGGTTTTGGCAGCGGCTGAAGGGAGTTGGGGGTTGGCACAAACACCCCAGACAACGCTGCTGCTGTGAGGCTGAGGATGGGGATATGCTGGTCTGTGGGCGAGCTGGCCCTGGCTGCTGGGTAGCAGTGCTGACAGGACAGTCTCCTGCTTGCAGCAGACTCTGGTTTTTTCTTATACAAAACCTGAGCATCCACAATCACTTTAAGTAAACTACAAAGAAAGGGAGAAAAAACCCAACCCAAACCAAGGCACAGCAGAAAAAGCGTGCTTTGCAAGTACCAGCTGCTACCACAGGTGTTCATTTAGAAACAAAAATGTTCCTTGAAATGGCATTTGGACTCACCCTGCTCCACAACTTTGGTGCTAGCTCAGGCAGAGGACCTTTGGGTGCTGTGACAGTGGCTGTGCCGTGTGTGACCCAGACATGCTCCTGCCAGATTAAGGCTCTTTGTGCTCAGCGAGGACAGTGACATAGGAGGCTCTACCCATCCTTTAGGACTGTCCATAGTGAACACTAAGCCTGGGATAACCAATAGTTTGAAATTTGTATTTCTAAAATATTAGATTTTATATTGTATTTCTGAAATACATTCTAAAACGCATCTGCCACTCTAAATCTTCACCTTGGCTGGGACTGCAAGAGTCCCTGAAGTCAGAGAGAGTGCCACGCTCTCCAGGAAGTGGGCCACAGACCTCTGATGCGTGGCTGTTGCCAAGACATGCACCTGCACAAAACTCACTTGTTTCTCATTGGGAGACAATCACCCATGCTCACAGCTGACTTCTGGTGGATCTGTACTGTGGGATAAGGATGGTCAGCTTTTCACCAGCTTGGTACCATCAGGCAACAGCCCCAGACATCACAGCTTTGGCTCTGGAGACCTTGGAGAAAGACAGAGCAAGAGGCACACCGGTTGAAGTTGGAAAAAGTGCTATTCCCATCCATTCACTCAGCTATAGGATGGTGAAGTTTGAGCCACTTTGTAATGATCACTAACCATCTTTAAGTTAACAACATACAGCCAGGAGACTGCAGGACAAACATCCCAGCTGAAGAGGTCACCTGGAAATAATGCATTTAGAATGAAGCCTATGCAGGGAACAAGACTTCTGCTCTTGTTCACACAAGACCAGTGTGAACACTTCCAAATTTGTCCTTGTTATTGGAAACCAACAACCTGCACAATTATTGATGCTCCAAAAAGCCCCACTAAAAATGCAATATAGATAACTTGATGTTCCTTCCACTCAACCCATTTTTAGAAGCACATTTTATCTCACTAGATGTTTTAACTGATGATTAAATCTGTGCTAATAACCTAGGCAGAACCATGGAAAGGCTGTGACTAAGGAAGAGTTTTCAATGCAATGATTGGCTGTGATATGTTGGATCCCAGAGCATTCTTTTGGGGCTGTGCGTTGCAAGTGCTGGCTTTTCTAAGCCATAGTAAATCTTCCCTACTTAAATCCCTTTTAAGAACAGCTTAAATTCTCTGGAGAAGGTTGATACAAAACACCTATATGCCAACATTAACAGCCCAGGGTAAAAAAAGTCTTTATATGAGAGCAATCAAAAGCATTGCTGAGACAACACTGGCCACAAGAGGAGAAAATGTGGTTTTACAGACTATTAGTAAAGACTGGGAGTCCTGGATCAGAACTTTCTCAATCTTCCAAAGCTGGCACACAGCCCTGAGCGAGCTGAGCCACCTCTCAGTGCTGCAGTGTGCCTCGCTGCAGCAGCGGTGAGACACTGGCTGCCTCCCCAGTAGCCTGAGAGAACAAAGGGTGTTGCACTGGTTACCTGAGCCCACAGCACTGCTTAGCCCACAGTTCCCACTGAAAATTGCTGCTTCTGTTGAAGATTACTTTAGAATGGAAACAGACTTTTGTTTGTTTGTTTGTCCATTGGTTTGTTGGTTGATCAGTTGATCTAATAAATACTACTGTTCCGCTCAAACTTGGTCGTTTTATGATCCTTGAATGGAGGAAGTGGAGAAAACCATCTGTTGACAGGCAGGTAGAGAAATAGCTAAGCACAAGACTTCACAGCTATTATTGCACATACAGCAGTTTCTGTGTCCATTCCCTCTCTTTCCTAGTGGAGGTTTGACATTGTTATTACAGGGAAAAAACCCTAGAGAGTAGCTAAATCCATATGAAAAGCAGTGCCCAAGAAACAGTGCCATGAACTATGGGCCCAAGGAGAATGTCACAAATATTTCCCTCTGAGCTGGCCGACAGAAAGCAGTCAAAGGAACAGGGTTATAAATTGCAGCTTCATTATAAATCACTGCCCTTGGCACACCTGTTCCCACACACCTCGGGGCTTCTGCTGGACATAACCTGCCTTTAATTATATTCTTTTACTGCAACCCAGATGGCAGCTGGCTCTGCACACGTGAGCGTGGGCATATTGCCACCTGTGCCACAAGACCACCGAGCAGTGCTGCTTGTCGCTGCTGGACCCAAGGAGGTTTCTGAACCATGTCATTCTCCAGTGTCATAGAATCATAGAATGGCAAGGGTTGGAAGGGACCCCAAGGATCATAGAGCTCCAACCCCCCTGCCACAGGCAGGGACACCAACCTCAGGCCTGGATCTACACAAGGTTGCCCAGGGCCCCATCCAACCTGGCCTTGAACACCTCCAGGGATGGGGCATCCACTACCTCTCTGGGCAGCCTGTTCCAGCACCTCACCACTCCCTCTGTAAAAAACTTCCCCCTAAAATCTAATCTAAACCTTCCCTCCTTTAGCTTTAGTCCATTCCCCTTGTCCTGCCATTGTCTGCCCTTTAAAAAAGTTGATTCCCCTCCTGTTTCTCTGCTCCCTTCAGGTACTGGCAGGCTGCAATGAGGTCCCCCCGCAGCCTTCTCTTCTCCAGGCTGAACAAGCCCAGCTCCCTCAGCCTCTCTTCGTAGGGCAGGTGCTCCAGCCCTCTAATCATCTTTGTGGCTCCTCTGAACCCTCTACAACGGTTCTACATCTTTCTTGTATTGGGGGCTCCAGATCTGGACACAGGACTCCAGGTGGGGCCTCCCGAGGGCAGAGTAGAGAGGGACGTTCACCTCACTGAGAGCGCATGGCAAGGCTCAGGCGCTGGGTCGTGTAAGGCAGCTGTGGAGCGATCACAGAGCGTGGGCAAAGCAAGTTCAAGGCTGTCTGCACCTGTCAAGAGAGACAGAGAGAGAGAGAGAGAGAGAATGTATTTTTTCAGCAGAGAACGAGGACTTAGAATCCTTTTCCAACATGAGCACTGCCTTTTTGGGTGCAAGATCAGTACAGGAAAATACGTTTCAAATTTGTTGAAAGAGAGAGGAATTTTTCCCAGTTTACAAACTGCTCAATGTTTATAAAGTTTTAAATCAGAGTCAGTACCAAAAGAGCACAGAGTCAGCAGCAGAGATTTGAGATAAGCCTTACAGTTGCTGGACTTCTTGAGTTATACCAGTGAAGCTAGCCTAGCCTTTTGCAGAATGATTAACAGTCTGTGCTCATGGGGATTTTACTAATTTTTGTTGAAGATACTCAAGTAATTTAGAATAGGAATATTGTTTACCAACCCTGGGAAGATTGCATCGCTGGGCTGTGTTCATATGTGCTTTGGAAGGCTTAGAAGGGGACAGGAGAAGGAATGGAAAGAACCACATCCTCCTCTGAAGCACAAATCATGACTGTTTGTACCTGAAAGACCATAAATTTACCTGTTTGCAGAGTGCTGGCATGTCACCTGGGAACTTCCATTAAAAGATACAGTACCGCACTGCAGCTCTGGGTGTCAAAGGTGGCTTCTTTAGCATGCAAAGAAAACTTCAAGGTCATGTCTGTAGTAAAAAGAAAGCTCCTCCATCAATCTGACAGCAGATTCAGCATTCCCTGGCTGTGGGACTCTTGGGGTATTTTCTCTGGTGATGCTGCAGCACGCTCTGACTACCAGCTTTTCTGTTAGTCCACTTTGTCTTGTTGCACAAGCCTTGCTCTCAGATGAATGTATGAATTTGTACTTTGGTGATGTGAAGCAATCTAGCCCTGACCTTGCCGTGGTTCCTTACATGCACATGAAGCGTCCTCTGAAGCCAGGAGGAGTTCGGCTCTAAAAGCTAATGGCAGGACAGGTCATGTCCTTTATGTACTGGGCAGGTGAGATCTGCCTGTGTGCCCATGACTCTCAGACCTTCCCAGCATCTTCCTGTCAGATGGAGGAGGCTCGTGACCTGGGCTGCCATGTAGCGCTTCGCGGTGTGACCGGCTCTGTAAACTCATGCACACGAGTCCCCCCAGCACAAATAACGGCACAGCTGTGAAATAACCTTTTCTGAAGAACCCATTCCTGGCCCTGCCTCCTGCCACCCCATGCCAAAGTAATGAACTAACCTCATTTACAATTGTTTTACTCAACATATGGGTCCCAGATAGGGAGAAATAGCCATAAAAAGGCAAATTTAACTCAATGTGGGAAAGTCCCTGCTGCACTGGGTGTGGGTATGTACTGGTGAGCTTGGCTCTACAACAGGGAAAGGACAAAAAGCCAAAGAGGGGAGAAAAGCTGAGCTGGGAGGGAGGGGCAGAGGAAGATTTTGTGTGTGCCTGGGAAGGAAACAATGGGACAAGGGGAAAGAATTTAAAGAACCACATCCTTTTCTGCATCATAGCTCTGCAGTTTAAGTTGCTCCCTCACGCAGGACAAACCCATAGTGCCCTACTTCTAACATTGCTCCCCTGTGACTGCTGTGGTGAAGCTCCATCCCATTAGATGTTTTGCGACCAGGGACCATCAGGGTAGCAATGCTCTCAGCATGTTAGATCAAACCTCCCTTCTCCTTTCTGATGACATTTTGATGTGTCCCCCACCCCTGCTGGCCTATCCCAAGCCCCTGCAATTAAGCTCCAGCCCCACAGTCTCTGCTGAATACAAGCCAAAAGATGTTTCTCCCTTCCCTCCATTTCTGACCCCACAGCCAAGCTAACCCTGCCCCAGGCAGAGCAGCTTTCTTCAAAGCTCTGTACAAACCTTCCATGAGGAGGTCCTTCCCACCCAGCACACTTCCCTGCAATGCTTCTTGGGGAAGAGCTACACAAGAAAGGTACAAAGGCAAGATGGTATTTCCTTGCACCCCCTTGTACCTATGTCCTCTCCTCTCATCTTGGTCTCTTCTAAGTTTCTCAAGCTCATGGTCTTGTTTGTGAACAGCTGCACGTCTCAGCAATGACAACACTGGTGCTTGCCCATTAGTGCCATTCTCCTTAATGGTTGTACTACTCATAACATTCACCCTTGTGCACCCTTTGACTGTTCAAAGCATTTGCACCTATTTCCTGCTTATTCTTCCCAAAAGCAGTGAAAGGCAAGTGGGGATGTCAGGGCAGGCAGCCCCACTTAGCAGATGGGTCTGGCTGAAACAACCCAGAAATAGGTCTCCTCAATTCACTGTTCCCTTCAGATGAAGGGACTGAGGTGCCCATTCAGTGGGTGGCCATAAGAGCTCTCAGCTACGTATAATGAGCAACAATGGTTTTAAAAATGCATGTGTGTTTATAAATACACACAGATATGTACATATATGCACGTGTAGATATGGCTACCTCTATATACCCATGCAGTGTATAATGTATATCTAAGGTAGATCAGCAAATATATAATAACATATCATATTATATTGTAGATGTCATATATGTTACATATTATATCCATATATATCCCTATGAGATATAATCTGGTTTGATTTTACTTCAATAAGCCTTTGACTGTGATCAAGGTATCTATCTGAACATTTCAGGTTCCCTGTTTGGAGGGTGTGCTATAAATTTCTAACTGCCCTTTCTCCAGAGAGCAGAGGACCTTTATCCCTACCCTGTAGCACCTGTGAGAGTGTTGGGTTGACACTGAGCAGAAGCAGCCTAAAACAACCCCCACACCACCATCCTCTCAGCTCTCTAGGTCTTATGGCTCTGAGGTCACAGCATAAGAAATAGCAGTACTACCTGTTGTTGAGAACAAGGCAAGTACGAGGGGACAGGTTACACACTTGGAAGTGTACAGAGTCCTTCAGGATTTATTTGTTCACTCCAGAGAGAAAGTGAGTCATGAGAAACCTTAAGGTGGAGCACTCAAAACAAGGAGTGTATAAATGATTAGCAGGGGAAGGTCAGCACTAGTCCTTCAGGTCTGAGCATGTCCCGTTGTCAATGTACATAAATAATACTAGTTGGATGCCAGTGGCTGCAGGAGAACAGATATCACACTTCTAGTCGCTGACATGTCTCTGACTCATATAATATCATCAATGAGGCTGGTCTCAGTTTTCTTAAAACTGTGGTAGTTAAGGTTAGAGGAGTAAAGTGGTAAGAAATGGAACTCTCTCAACAGACCCAGCTTCAGGTCAGAGCTGCTCACTTGACAAGGGCCACGCTTTTATTTTTAAAAACAACCCCCAAGCACGTCACTGCACGGAGAGGGAAATGCAGGGGTGGGAGATGGACTTGAGTCCTACTTGCACTCCTGCAGCAATGCAATTAATCATCTTGGCAGATAAATTCCAATTGCAGAATCCTTATTAGTGCACTGATGCAAACAAGAGAAAGCACACTGCCCGTTCAGATAATGGGCTGAGTTCAGAGCATTTGCAGCTAAGAACAAAAGTCAGTTGACTTCTTCAGCGAGCAGGAATGACTAGTGATTCACTTAGAGGCATCTGGCAAGAACCCTGAGATTTCTCTTTTTCCCTAAGATAGACTCTTCCATACCACTGATTTTAAAGAAAATGTTCTGCAGATAGCATACCTAAGTACACTACATATGCTATCCTTATACCCACTGGTGGGTTTGCCATTGCATGAGTAACTACTGAGTGCAGCTGTCCAAAGGTTCTGGTATTTTCAGCAATATCAACTGTATCAATGATGGGCGACTGGGTAGTTTGCTAGCCAGATGGGATTGATCTTAAAAATCTCTGACAACACATCTCTTGTAGACCTACTGAGTACTTTTTCCATGGGTACTCAATAGCTTTTCCTCAGATACTCACCAGTAAACTTCTTATCATGGACTGAAGCTGAACAGGTCAGCTCTGTTACAGAGATGGGGCAAATCCTGAATGGTGGGAACAATAGAAGCTTCTGTGGAGTGTGAAAGTATACCACCACATACCTTTATCTGGTCTTGTGCTAAAATGTGTGTGTCATTTCATAGGCATCTGCATCAGAAAGGACGGGCTGCACAGCATTGGGTGAAAAAGCCATTTTCCAGCATATTTCTATTTAGAAATTCAAAAGCAGTCCTATCACAGCCCAGCAGTGAGAAGGCATGCCAGGAAAAACTGTGTATATAATATGTATATATATATATATACAACAGACAACACAGCCATCAGTCTGCCTGTTCTCAGGGAGCTTCTCTTGTCCATTTTTCTTTCACCTATGGTCACTGTAAGACACTTCGATCCCTATGTCCAAGCACACAACTGACTAAAAGGAGCCAAGACACCACAGAGGTGCAAAGCTGAGGCCAAGTGTCTCACTGAGCTGTGGGGGGAGTGAGATGGATGCAAGGGGATGGAGGGAGCCAGCAGTAACAGCAGTATGTTGAGCAGGATCGTGCTTGCATTTCACTGGCTCCTGTCCCAGCTGGAATGGGGCAGGTGAGCACTGGGTGATGCCACAAAAACCTGAATGTTGACTGGTGTCGTTCCTGCCTCTCCTTGCTTTCTGGCAGTGGGTGGCAAGAATGGTGACACTCCTGCCCTCTGGCTCCTGTGTCAGGAGGCAAGAAAGATGCAGTTCCCACGTGTTTGGGTAAGGATCTGTTTGGGCCCGTTTCCCTGCCCCTTTCCAGTCGTGGTGCCATCTGACTTCCCAGAACGTCCTTTGCAGCCACCATTTCTTGTCAGGGATAATTCTCAGCTCATCTGGTGACTTCACAGTGTGACTTGCTGAGGATTTACTAACCTTAGAGTTTAAAATGCAGTTTTTAATGAGGTTTAATGCCATGCAGAACTGTACAAAGTTCAATTAAATAATTTTGCTGGTTTTTTGCTGTCACACACATCTATAGCTATGAGTCTTGCCTTAGTGTAATATGTTGCGTTTGTGGTCCACACATCTCTGATTTGAGACTTTTAAAACATTTTACAAACTATTATCTGTGGAGTAGAGCATCCTAAGGACAGCTGAGATGCAGGGACACAAATCTCCTTCTGCACAGCAGTTTCCTTTTTCAGGACACTGAACCAGCCAAGAAAATCTCTTGCTTTGGCAACTGGATGTCAACTTTCCCCTTGTCAGACAACTTCAGTTAACACTTGACCTTGTCTGGTTTGCAGATTTATCTTTTTGCTTTCTGATCAACAAAAAGAATCTAAAAGTTCTTTGAAAAAATAATATCTGAAAAATGACAATCATTCTACAACCAACAGTGGGTGAAATTGGGAGATAAGAAGTCGCTTTGCCTGCATATGTGGGGAGTGGCAGAAGGATGCAGCACCATTGCACGGCTGGGATATCATCTTCAAGTTGTAAGACCCTTTTCTGAGCCACTTCAGCAAATGTTATATGCTGAGTTTTCCCCACCCTTCTCTACCTCCATGGGTACTTCTTGTGCAGCAGCAGTCAGAAGCCAAAAAGCAATTGCCTTGATTAGATAGCAGGAGTTCTGAAAAGCCCAGAAGCTCACCCGGTCTGTAAGTGCTGCCTGTGGGCCAGGCCTGCGTTTGCCCAGAACAGAATTGTTCTCCTGGGCTCCTACAGGCACAGCGAGTGCTGAGATCACAGTCAGAAACTCAGTCATGAAATGAGTCATGAAACTTTTGCCTCTTTTCTTCTCTGGGAGGTGCTACAGGGGGCTGCTGTCAGTGAAACCAGCTCAGCATCCTGCATATGAAACTGAAGGATGAGACAGGGCACAGTAAGAGTTATGAACTAATCAGAGGCTGGCAGCTGCTTCAGATCACAGAAAAATGTCTTGACCACATACATTTAACTGAATAAATAACCAACTTAACTATTTCACCAGCACTATCGTTCCCTGTCAGTGTGACCCTCATGTGAAGTGTACAAATGCTCCTATGCAGAGCAGAACAGCGAGTTGGAGACATCAGTGACTCAGCTCCTTGCAATGAACTGTCCTGAAAAAGGATGTCTAAACCTGTATGCTGAGGGTTGCTCTGCCTTCCCCATTACTGTGACACGGCTGGCTGGGAGCACAAACAATTTCTTAGAGAAATTCCTAACAAAAACCATATATTTAGTCCTTTTAAAAGAAGACAGGAGGACTAACCCCCAGAGCTGACCAAGCTATTTCCTTCTGTCTCCTTTGTTATTTTCTTGTATCTCTGGGCCTGAGTCAAAACCACAGCTGTCCACCCAAGCCTTCCCACTGACTTCTGTGGGGCTTGGAGGGGGCTTGCATGTTATCAAGCTATGGTACTGACCTTAGCCTGCCATCTCATCTCCCAGGCTCCCAGGAAGTGAAAGTATCAGACACCAAACAAGATGAGGTTGCCTGGGACACATATTCAGTATGTGCTTTGAGATAACTGGTAGTGAGGCATGGCTTCAAAATCCAAGTAAAGGAGTGATGTCTCAGCATGATATCTCAGCATGTTTGAAGAGCACCAGACACCATAAAACTGGAGGCTTTGGTCAGTGCCACTAAGTTAATACAAAAATTGTGACTGACTTTGAATTTTGACCATATTTCTTGTTCTCACAACTCTGTTGATACACATCACTGATTTTTTTTTTTTTTTTTCCCTGGGAAAACAGGAAATAAGGTCAAACCTTGAAGGTGTAGCTTTCTGCCTGGACCTACAGCACTTTAGGCAGCTGTATACAAGTGGCCCAGGAATAAGCTTCCTGTCATCCAGAACAGCACAGAGGGCATCACAGTCATTGCCAGGCTTGCTAGCAGAGCCTTGGCAAACTATTTGGGCCCTGACCCAGGACACATCCTCTGAACACTGGTCCTTGCAGACAAGCAGCCTTCTATTCTCCTGTCATCTGTGCTTCCTCCTATTCCACACAAAAAAAGTGAAGCTCAAGGAAGAAAAAAGCCAATGAGTGTTCCTCTTATCCAGTACAACCACGCATACGAGACAGAATAGCACATGGCAGCCAGGAAAACATCAAAAATCAGCTCTGCTTAAACATGATGAGTTTTGACCAAAGAAGTAAGCCCAGGAACTAGTAAAAATCAGAGGAATAAGGTATATGTCAATAACCACAATAAACAGCTACTAACCTTGTGTAGTGCAGAGGTCTCCATAAACCCATGAACTTTGTGATGCTGCTGGAAACATCCAGTGCTCCCTTCTCAGGTGAGAAAGCAGGAGGAAAGAACTACTCCTCAATTCATCACTTCATTCATCCTTAGGAAGTAAATGTCTTCCGCTGACGATAAACCACACCAAACCCAAGAAGCCACCCTGCGACCACAATGTACAAACCTGTATTCCTGATGCAGAGTGCACCCCCAAACTTTTGCATTTTAGGAGGATCAGCCACCCCCTTTTGTGGACACGTGCTGCCTTTGGGATTTCTCTGCAATGCCTGAAGGGCTGTGGCTGCTTTGGGGAAAGAGGAGAATTTTTTAAAAAATCCAACTTTTAAGCTGGTGCATTATTATGGGTGACAATTTTCATCATCCTTTTTAAAGGGGTGATTCACTGGCTCTTTGAAGGTTTGCATGCATTTTATTTTTGCTGTTTGGACAAGACAGGCTGCAACCATAGATTTGAAAGGCAAAGTTTGTTCATACCCCACCGGCTTTGAAAGAGAAGGTTTGGCACACACATCTTCCTTTTGGGATTTTGATTCCTCAGGTCTGAACCCCATGCAGCAGGGGAGCCATCATTTGGCAATAATGCAATGTGTGGCATAGTGACTGTAGCCAGAGAAACTAAGACTCTGTGAAATAAAGTCACTTGAAAGTGTGGCTCCATGAGTGAAAAAATGGTAATAAGATCCTACTGCCATAAGTGGACCCGAGTGTCACTGCAGGCTAGGAGTATGAACCCCGAGGGCTCAGCTCCTTGTTCTAACAGCAGTGTGACTGTACTGGATGAGTTTTTAGTTTAAGGAGCAATAAACCTTTTGCCAATCAACCCCAAAATATACCTATCCACAGATTCCTCCCCACTGCATATTGAGGAGTAACCTGCTGTGTTTCTTATCCTCATCACATTCCTGTTTTGGCTGTTTTCTGCTTTGTTTAGTAAACTCAAATGTGCTAAACAAAGCTGCAGGACTGTTTCTCTCCAATCTCAGTATCATTTTGTACTACGTTGCTTCAGTGCCACTTAATACTGTGATGAGAAATAATGCATCGACTGCAATGTATATTGCTTGTGTTCTTCATTGCAACAATGATTCATTATTCAGAGTATGTTTATGTAATATCATAAATACCAATCTCTGGTATTTATGCAGCATAGTATTTACTTGGGCAAGTTGCCACATGCACTGAAGAAGTAAACAAAGAACCATTCTTTGGAGGGTTAAAAAAGTCTTAAAATGAATCCAATTTTCCTTCATAAGGCACTCCTTGTTATTTTACCTAAAGTGGCTCTTTAAGATATACAGTATGATAAAACACACAATTCCTGGGAGACGTAATTATGGTTCCTAAGAGACTGGTGAATAAACAATCAGGAAAGAGTGTTTGTTTTCCCCAGGTTTTTCTTAACTATTAATTGAAGGCATTAAAAAAAAAATGAGGAGGAATGTGTTGGGTTGATAAATGGTACAAAACGTTGAGGAGCGCGTTTCCCTGCACACACAGGGTTTCTGCCTAAAAGCAGTGCTATTTTATTGGATTGCAAATAATCCTATTTTGCAAATGCATTGGCGGTGAGTGTAAATGCCACAGTGGGCTCTTTGTTATATTTACTGTGCTGTGTACATCAATGGCACGACGTGTGTTCTGAAGTAAAGAGCTTGCCTTGTCTCACGTTACCTTTAAGCATTAACACAAACAACTTCCTTTGAATCAAGGTGACAGAATCTTCTGCATTGTACAAAATGTTCTGCCTGACACAGATTGCAAAGGAACGGTGGGGGGCCCATCCAGTACAGTGCTGAGCCACTGCAAATACTTTTCTAGCAAAGCAGGGACACGGTGGTCAACCCTACACTCGTGTGGTGGCTGAAAACCTAGAAGACAGCGAAAGCTAAGCAGACATCAACAGCTTTTAGCTACTTATGTATATTGTAATGCAACTGAATTGGGGCAGCGTTCAGTCACAGTGGTCTCCATAAACTCCTTCAAGTGATCCATCACCTGAAACCACAGGCTCCCAAAGCCACTGGTCTCCTCTCTGCATTAGTTACCTCTTCTGTAAATCAGACTGATAAACCCAGTGGATTCATTCTACTCAGTGGTGTGAATCTTCACCTTGACATCATTAGCAATATTTAAGCAAATGTTGGACTTTGTAGGACCCTCACAGAAGCACAGCTTCACACCCCAGGGCCTGGGCATGCACCAGTACCTGTCTCAGCAGGTTTTAAGCCTCATTAATATAATGATCAGGTCTTATTAGTTGAGCAGAAACAACTGTAGACCTCACTTTCCTCCTGTGGCAAGTCAGTGTCGGAACCACAGATCACACTGCTGTAGTTAATGTGCATTTATGATCTACTCATTTCCTCTAAAAAAAAACCAGACAAGACAGCAAAAGTAATGATAAAATCTACCTTGTACCAGATCTGAAGTGGATGCTGATGCCATTACAGGTGGAAAACCACACAGCTCTAGAGCTACTGCCTAAGCCATGGGAGATATTTTGTCTCTTTCTATCCTGCCCATACAGATTTGAAAAAAGGCTACAAGAAAAATATATGCACAGGATGAATCTGGTCAAGCTAGTACTTGTTCCTGTCTTAAGGATTTATTAGAGAAAAGAATAAACATGCTTGTTGTGGTAATTAACCCCATGTAAATCACAAATCCTGCCTTCATAGGGTTTTGTTTGTGCCGCTGTCATTAAGGGCCATTCAGTATTTCCAAACTGGAGGCAGGCCCGAGGTTAAATGTCAGCAAATGAAGGGGAAAGATGCACAAAATGGGGGACAAGGGGGCCCTGGCAGGGGAACCCCTCAGCCACTGGTTCGCTTCCTTCAGAGTCCAGAAAAAGGAAAGGCAACAAAACCCATCAAATCCTACAATCTTTGGGCAGTCTCAGCTCAGTAACTACATTTCTGTAACTGAAAAAAACGTTTTACTTCCAACCGCTCCGCTCCTGGGCTCTGTTTGCATGAGGCCCATTTCCCCTACCCAGGGGAGCAAGGGTTTAGCCAGCCCTGTGCTGCCCCGGCACGTGTCGCCAGTCTGCAGTGAGTGTGGGGCACAGGATACAGCCATCATCCCACCCTGCAGGCTACAGGGAGCTGTTTGTGTCATGCTGGGTTAGCTGCTCCTCAGCTCCTGAGCCGTCCTGTCCAGAGGCCACTGATATCTGCAGGAATCTTTTCGCTGATGTCAAGGGGCATTGGATTGGATTTAATGTTCCCAACCCAGATGCTGGTGGCAGTGCTAGTTCAGCCCTCAGGAATAGCACCTTATCATCTTCTTTGGTTTTTAAGGGCCCATCCTGCCTTTTCTTCCCTACCAGTTAACCCCATTAGTAAGGGAAGTCTATGTCTGTTAGGAAATGCCCTCTCTCCTGTAACAAAGCCCTCAAATTAATTAGCAGCAGTGTGATGCCTTCGAAGAAAATCTGAATTGATGCTGTAACGCTGACTGAGCGGACACCTCGTTAGCTTGCTAGACCTCTTGCTGACATCTGCTATGTACAGCATGCAAATGATTGAGGTGAAGTAATAGCAACAAGGAACAAGATAGTTTCTGTGTGCACACTTCTGATCACTTTGGTAAGGAGTGGTCCACCAAAGATGCCTTTCAGTTCAGGACACTTCTTACTAAAGGAAGTTTAATCAGTGAATAATCTGCAGCCACCCAGTTAGGAGCATGCTGGAGAACCAAAACTACAAGCTCTTCATAGGTCAATACTGCTTGTGAGACAGCTAGGCTTTTCCTCTCGTGCTATGAACCCATCTTGTCTTCTGGCTACACTGAAGAGAAAATGATCACCCAACAAAGACAGCACAACACAGCAAAATTGAAAACACATTTAGCAATTTGCATACCTTGCATGCCATAGAACACCCCCAAATCCTGGTGGAAATGTGCATAATGTGCCAGACATCTTGAACCCAGGAACTCCCCTCCCCATAATCCCTCGGGACTGAAAAGTTTCTGATTGTACTCCAGCTTCCCCATAAAAGCTTCATTGTTACTGCAGCCCAGCCTTTACCAGGAGTCATGGCATTGGGCCACAGCCTCCAGGGACACTCTCAAGCTGCACAAAACAAGTTTTTCCAAACAGTTTAAGTATTTCCCAGCCCAGACTCTCACATTCTAGTTGTTTGTGCAGGGACAGTAACCCACCAAGCCCTGCCTAAAATACTGGTTGTTTAAACTCCGCAGAGACATTTTTTACTAACATTCCTTACTGCTGTAACCTCTTGACCATTTAAAACTACTATTAACGGGCAGACTCCATAGGCCTAATGTCAAGGAGTCATCCCTGCTGCATACAAGCAGCAATCAGACAACAGATACATAATTGCTGCTTCCTCTGGACCACTACTTCATCTAGTAATTTCTTAGTTTGAGTGGACTTTGCAGAAGTCCGAGATGTGTGCAGCATTAACTGAACAGCTCTTAGCTGCAATATTATTTTGTGGTGAAAACAGGACAATTTTCTCAAGGGGAGTTGACTCGGTTCAGTGGCACTGGAGGAGCCGCATCTCTTGGAGGGGCCTGGGCCACCCTATGGGCAGCAGTCCTGGGGTGCCAGCTCAGTGTGCAGCTCCCTCGCTTTGTGCCTGGAGCACCCCAGCTGCAGGGACAGGCTCCCATGGCCAGATTTTGGATGGGATGTGTCCAAGCTCCCACAAAGAGATTTCACCCTCTTTTCTGATCAGGCAGCACCACAGTGCGAAGAGACCATTGCAAAACTGCTCATTGTACTTAAATTTCTACCCTGGGAGTTAGGGGGGATCCTGGTGTTTCTGTTGAGGGCACAGGCAGGCTGGGTGCACGGATTTGATGGCAGCAGGTAGAAGCTGGGGACGAGGGATGTCACTGGCACTCTCTACAGCTGCCGTGACAGTCCCTGAAGGTGTCTGACCTGCACGCTGCTCATTTGCAAGGAGACACCACAGTCAAAAGCTCCATGATAGTGGCTCAGGCTGCCCTAGCCCCACCATAAAAAGCAAGAGTCTCCAGCAGGTTTCTTCCAGTCTCTTCCCCATGCTCTGTATGAAGACCAATCCATCATGACCTTCCTGCTTGCAGCAAAGGGCTGGCAGCCTTTGGGGATTTCTGAGAGGCTCCTGCCTGCAGAGACAGCAGCAGACCACCCACCCAGCCAACCCAGCCAGCCCCATGGGAGCCACTGAGCTGCTTCTCCTTCCCTGAAGGACAGCAGCTCCCCAGCCTCACTGAAAACCAAGCAGACCCCTCAATATACCACACCTTTACTTCCATTCTAGTCCTAATCAAGCTAATCATGGCACTTATTTGCTAAATTAGTACTAATTAATGAAACTCTAATTTAAAAAAGGGCTGACTAATTCCTGGCTTCTGTTCATAATGGACTTCTCTCTTGGCACGTCAGAAGCACTGGCATCTCTGCCCTATGCTGAGGTCGAAACCATTCAAAGTCACAAGCACAGGTCACAGGGACACTCCAGGCACACTGCATTGGCTTCCCCAGGCGTCTCATGAGAGAAGAATAACACCAGTTTGAGTCACCACTTAGTGCCATGGAGTGTTCGGTGTTTTTTAATACAGGGCCCTTCAGAGACGGCTTTTAGATGGCTTGCTCTGCAAAGATGATAAAACAAACAGAACTGGATCCAGAGAGGAATGTCTGGAGTGCTCAGCACCAGTCCTGGCCACTGCCAGGAGTCCAGACAGGCCCTTACTGAGCTGTGGTGGGCTGGTGGGTGCCAAGTGGGCATAGCCCTTTCATAGGTGTCTTAATGCACACTGTTGTTTGAGGAAATAAAAGGCTTTAAAACGTGCTCATGAATTCAGAAAGGACCTCAGTCCATCCAACCTTTATCTCCTTAGACCTCGAGAGACTTTGGGCAGGGATGTAGATACTGCAACCAGCCAGGTTCACTCTGTGGCAGTGTCCTCTCCAACCAGGCAGCTGCAGAACGCAAGCACACAACACAGCGTCATTACCTTGGTAAGGCCCTTTGGCTCAGTTCAGTCTAATTTGCTAACTCATGCACCATAATTATAGGCCTTGTGTTTAGGCATATCTCAAGAGTTTCTTGTACATGTAATAGGAGAGTATAATTCATCCAGAGCCCATCAGGGAAGACCGGCCCTAATCTGTCCAGGGCCAGGCACAGAGCCCTTTGTACAGATCAGAAGAGCCCCAAAAGCCTTTGGAAATCATGTGATGTCTGGCAAGATTCTGCTTTTCCACCTTGCCCTTGCCTCTTCGCAGGCTCATTGGTGACTGCTGACAAAATGGAAGCAGAGATGCAGGCAAGCTCCTGCACGAGGGTGCCACTCCAGTTTTCAGCACAGACCCTCTTCCATGCCCTTCCCTGGCTAGGGACACCCCAGAGACCTGGAATGGACAGCCTCAGCCAGCCATGCTGGAGAGGGGTCCTGCACAACCGTCTCCACTCTGCCAGAGCACAACTCAAGGAAGGAGTGTCAGCTATTTACACATGGCTTCTTGCCAGCAGAGCTGTACTGCTTAGAGGTGTGCTGCCTTTCTCCTTCCTGACCATTGCAGCTACAGCCACAAAAACATAAATGGAGACTGAGCCCAAAGTGTGGGATCCTTTGCCTTATGTGTGCCTAATGGCAACACATTCTTCCTCTAATAAGCTCTGCCTTGCATCTGTCATGGCACAAGTTGAGCCTCATAAAAGCTTATTGGATCTTGTATATGCCCTCAACCAGGTGGCCCTTGTGCAGCCCTGCAGAGAGGGCAGTTTGTTCTCCCTGTGCCCCTGGCAGGGGACGAGTTTTTGCTTTGTCTTCATGAAATCTGCTGAAGTTCTGCACTGAAACCATCCTTGTTCCAGACTCAGCAACACTCACTGCTTTTGAGTTTCAAGCAGAGCTGGTTTACATGCTTTGAGATGGCAGCAAACCAACAAAGAACAGTTGACAGAATTAACTGATGAAAAAAGAAATGCATGGTATTTTTCTTCCTGCCTAGAAATGTCTCTCACATTAATGCAGTTACTCTACCAGGATTCCACTGAGTCTTTTCTCCAGATGGATCTATACCTGACGGAGCAGCACTGTGGAGCTGTGCCATGCAGTTTCATGCTATCAGGCTCCAAAGGTAAGCAAGGTCCTGTGCAAAGCTCCGAGGGCTCTGTATCCAGGGGTTCCTTTTTGAACTGTAATAGTTTCTCTTTGCAATAGAGTGAATTCTTGGCCTTCAAGTGGGGCTGTTTTGTGTAGGCACATCATGATGGGTAACAGCTTTGCAGTGGTTACAGTCTTTGGGGAGATCTGGAAGGGTGGCGGGGTTACCAGGAAGGTTGGTGCCTCTTTCCTGATGCTTTTATGGAGTTTCTGACAATTGTTTAAGATATTTAACTTAAAAATTTGTCAAGAGAAATTTTTACTTCCCAGAGGACTGAAACCTTTTGAGCATTTTACACTGAATTATTTGCTCCAGCTGAAGAAGAAAGAATGTAGCTGCCTGGACCATGTTTCCATGAGAGGATGGACATGGCTGTCAAGTGCAAGCCCTGTTGAGGCCTACCTCCATGCACCCGATGAAAAACTGCAGTCACAGCTCTGAGCTGGCAGGAGCCCTTCCACTGAAGTGCTGCAATTACAATTGCTCTCACTAAAGCTACATTTGGCCTTTTATCTGACCTTCTTTGATCTGTTCCACAACCTCTGGCAGGTCTTCAGTGCATTCAGTTCTTTATATTAAAGCAATCAATCCCACATGCAACCAATTAGATTTAGACATAGTTTGGTGACCATAATATTGTACAGACATTCTACCAAGTTTTCAACAAGAGAGGGTGGCTCCAACATGTCACTTTCTAGTGGGGAGCACGCTGACTGCAGTTCAGAAATATCCCAAGGAGAAAAACATATTCCAGAATTACACTCTGAGCCCAAATGTCCCACTTGCAGACAACACGCTGGCTTTGTGTACATACAATAGGGACCCAAATGCTGCTCCTCCTTGTCTGGTACAGCATGCAGGGCAAGAATCTCACTAGACCTGCATGACCAGGTTTGTCATCCAATAACCACATCACCTGCCACTGTCATTGCCTGTGACACACACCAAATATGTTTTGCTTATCAGAAGCAAAGAGGCAGCAGCACCCATAAAGTTTTTTAGCTCGATTCATTTTGCTCAGATCCCTCCAGAGGGGTGGGAGGGCAGCCAGTACAGGTGGGTATTTGCCTTCACTGCCTTTGCAGTGAATATACAACGCAATCCTCATTGCCTATCTGAGTGATATGTCCTAGGGAGCTGCTTTGGCAGGGGGGTTGGACCCGATGATCTCTCGAGGTCCCTCCCAACCCCTACAATTCTATGATTCTATCATTCTACGATTCTGTTTCCTTTGCTGTGGTACTGATGCAATGCAGTATGGCCAATATTTACCATATTATCTAAAGCTCCTCCTTGTGTAGTCTTCAGTTACATCCTCTGTCGGGTTGTGGTGTCAAATAGATCATAATTGCTCATGAATAAAAAAGGAAAGTCTTTTGTGTTCAGGTAACTCTAGAACCACACACAGTGTCCCAAAATCCAGCAGAGGCACTGAAAGCATGTCACCACTGTGTCTTCTGAGCTCTGGGATACAGGCTATTGACACTACTATTTGTTAAAGTGTCCTAGAGTCTGTTCACCATGGACTTTGCCCTGTTATGGTGGAGAAGGAGCACATTTCCTCTTGTAGGTCATTTCCTTTCAATGTAAGGACCCAGCACTGATGTTGATTACGGGCTTCCTTGCTTGCTCCCCTGCCAGAGAGAGGATTTCTCTTGTTGGGTGGCTTGGCAGCAACAAGAGCAACTTCAAGCCAATTCTCTCACACCTTGAGAGCTCTCTTCAGAAAGAGTGAGCTTCTCTTCCTGCTCACAACTTGCCAAGGAGAAAGAGACATTTGTGTGGACCTTCTAGCTCTTGCTATAGCACAAACATGCAGTAAGAAACCCATGAGCAGTAGCATTATAGGTCACATCACTTCAGCTAGACTACTTGTTGAGTTTTTACATTACAGCAAAATATCTCGATAACGTGGCAATAGGAACTCTAATGAACCTCAGATGGAAAATGGAGCAGCTTTCCTTAAAAATGTCATTCTGTCACAATCAAAATGTTCTGTGAAAATTATTTTTACCAAGTTTTTTTTTTCTTTAGGTAAAGAACCAATTTTTAATAAAACATTTTGATATTTTGATTTATCTAATATATGCATATTTAAAAGTCATAATGATCTAAATAAGCCCAAACGATTTATTTTTGTGGAATTTTCCTTTGTGGAGAATTTCAACATTTTGAGGTTTTGTTCTGAATTGGAATGAAAACAAATTTCAAAATCTCAAAATCGCCTGTGAAACACAATTTCCATTCTCTGCCCTGCTCAAGTTTCAGGCTAGGACATGTATAATAGTTACCCTGAAGGGTATTCCTTTAGGAAAAAAAAGTCTCTGAATGAATTTACTGGTGCAAACATATATAGTTTTTAAGATTTATCTATTTGTCCAAGCAGACATCTGCACTGCTGAAACCTCCTCCAAGTCTCCGTACAGCAAGTGTCCACAAGTTCCTGAAAGGCTTATTTCTGAAAGGCATTGCTAACTAGGTTCAGTTGATGATGGTCATTTCCTGGTACTGATATTAGTCATTCGGTTCCAGTTGCTACTTATTTGCCACAAACCACAGGATTGGTACCATAACTATTTTCTTGTCCAACTTTAGTTGGACTGCTTTTAGTAGTTTAAGCTAGAGATTATAAGCTTTATCTTACATTTTTAAGGTTGGTGTTGTCTGTTAAATTTAAAACATTTAATAGATCAGAAAATATATTCTAGAATATGTATATGGATTTAAATATGTACAGATTTAGCAAATAATTCTGCCTAAAAAAAAAAAATCCCACAGGACAAATTGTGGAAACCTACTATATCTCCATCAAACACTGGTGGAGACCTACCATAGTTTTTGAGTGAGTTACTTTGGTTTTACAGTGACATAAATGAGATCATAGGACATCCTGTTCACAGCAGACATATATCACAAAGGTATGAGGAAGCCTAATAGTGAAATGAATTAACATAAATAGATTGTAAGTTAATTGCCACACACTATTTAAAAAAAAAAAAAAGCCCTGTGTGCCATGGGGGTGTTTTTGCTGTCTTTTTCTAGTAATGTTTTACTAGGGGGAGGGGTTGTATGCACTGTGGTGATGTACTGTGGAGCGAGTCTTTGCTCTTACAGAAAGCAAAGCCTTTGTGTCAAGGTGAAAGCTGAACTAAACACACACTTTGCAATCAAAAATTGTTTATAACTCCTGACTGTGTAGGGTCAGTTATGAGGCAGTTTCACTAAACAAACAAGTAAAAAGCAGGTCAATGTCCAAATACTGGAGTGCAGCTTATTTAAACTACTTCAATAGTTGTTGGAGGAGTGAAGCTGTAAGTAAAACAAACTGCCTCTGCCATAAATAAAAGTGCATGAAACACAGTGGATCAAACTCATGCCCAGGTATGACTCTGAGCTGTCCTTGTCTTTCACTAAGATGCCTTTGACCAACTACCTCAGCATAATGCAGGAAGTTATTGAAAGCACACTTGGCATTTGATGCATTTGTTGCAGAATCAGCAACATAAATCTTTCAATCCACTGTCTTGAGTTGCTATATTGTAAGGTGTGTGCTAAATCATCACAACAGGAGTCACTCTTTGAAGGACTGGAGCAGGAAAAACAAACCACAATTGAATGGTAAATCTATCAAGGAATGACACAGAGGAAAGCAGCCAGTTGAATCAGCACCATAACTGTCCCTTTCCCATGCCACAGTTAAGAAAGATACTTTCTAGAATTATTACCTTATTGAGTTAGCTGCTTCCCTTGTATACACAAACCACCTCCTATACTTGGCTTCCCAGACTTCTCATAGTCTTCAATGCAGTTCTCTCTGGAAGTGCTGTGTGGTACAGTGCCATTATCCCCCATTTTGTATGGGCAGCTGCAGCCTAAATTTAGGAAAGTGACAAAATACAGGCATGTCTCTCAACCCCCTGCATACATCTTATTGAACATACAGATATAAAAGTAAGAATCACCCATCTGATGCATATCAACATGTAACTATCACTTCATACATTTATCAACCCATATGATGTTACCATAGCCTTTTGACTTAATATCCCATCTTTCCTTCCATTCTAGTATGCATGTAAAAGAAAGAGCCCATCTGATTAGATAGCTAATTTTATTGTTAATCAATCCATATATATATATATATATACTTCCTCTGTGCCTTCTATTGTCCAAGAAATGTGTTAGTCTGCTTTCTGCTCAGAGACTGACATTGCAAAGGCACTGCCAAGGCACCCCATCGTACCTCCGCCAGGTAGTCAAGCCAATGTTGCAGCTCATCAGAACAGCAACTCTTTCCCTCTTGGAAGGGGAGCTATTACAGTTGGAAGTGGAGAGGAAGGGTCTAGCAGGGAGTCAGCTCTCTGTTGGGAAGGACCTGTTGGTAGTTCTGCTGTGCATGACAGTAATTCACTGCTTTGATATCAGCAAATTAATCAGCTAGAGTCTTGGTCACTTTCCTCAGTGTAAAATTTCACCAGTACAGCCATTTTAGCATCTTTTGTTAATTTTTACTCACATATTAAGGCTCTTCTCTTTCCAGTATGTCCAACTCCTGTGTTTGGAAAAGTTCCCTTTAGATGCTGTCATTGCTCTCTTCCATTTTTCCTCTCTGTTACTATTCCTGAAGGGGAGATCTGTGTTGGTCTCATTCTGCTCGGCCTGTAGCATGGACTATCTTTGACAAGAGCAAACATAAACCAGGGCTGTCTGCCTTTGAACACTCCAAACTGAAACAAAAACAAAGATTGGCAAAATTAAACCAACCTTACTTAGGCAGATTTATTCTAAGGGAAGTGGGCAGAGACTAGGTCCCAGGAAGATCACAATACAGGAATCCCAGGATTCCTAGACAAAAACCTGTTTAAATGAGTTTGTGGTCAACACTTGAAACAAGCAATTGGCCCTCCCATCAGCTCTTACAACAGATGGATTATGGCAGAGCTCCATGCAGCTGGCACAGGGAGCTCCTCCGTGGCTTCTGCTGGCAGTCAGACATGTGAAGGTGCAGTAATATATTAACTGTGCACCACAAGATAGAAACCACTGCTGCTTTTGATTCACCTGGAATACTTTTTTTCCCTACTCATCATGTAAACATATGAGCAAACTGGGAGAATCATTTAAAAAGCAGCAAGCATGATTAAAATGCTTAACAGAAAAGAAGATACTGTTTGGCTGAGCAGAAGTGAGAGGGAGGCAACTATCCAATTCAGAGGGACAAGGGATTTGTTCAGGGAGCCACAGAAATATTTGTCTGGAAGCCACAGGAGAAAATAAAGAAAAGTATGCTGGATAATAAATATCAAGATGATCTTGTATCATTAAGATCTAGCAGACTGGGAAATATTTCCTTCAGGGAAGCTCTGGACTTTAAAGTCTAATAGAGACTTTCTAATAGCTAAAGAATAAATACATGCATAGAGTAATTAAAATAGTATTAGATTCCCATGCAGAATGTCTAAATGAAACAGCAATAGCACTTTTAGAGCAGCAAGTACTACACAGGACTCAAAACCTAGAGAGAGAAATCTGAACTGCTGTCCCATAGTCAGCCAGTTACAGTCTCTGATCTGTGACAGTGTCAGCAGGAAATTAGGGGAGAAATTAAAGTGGTTCATTATAAAACCAATAAGGAAGTAAAGAAACAAAAATCTGTGACACAAAATCAATACTTTGATCACTTTTTGTTGTCCAGCTCCTTCTGCAATGGGAAAACAGCTGGCTTGTGGTGCCACAGTGCAAGAAAAGCCCTACTGCATGCTTTCTTGTGCCTTTCTAAGCAGATGATCACAATTTACAAATTCTACTTAATAATTAACAACTCTATTTTAGTAGTAGTACTAGTAGCATCAGCAGCAGTAATGGTTGTTGTGTTACAGTAGCCTTGAGTCACGAACTCTATGCCCTGGCCTGCTGCACATTGCACTCTACAAGCACACAGTAACAGATGGAAGAGTTCAAAACCTTGATCTTACTTGTTTGTAAAATTTTGGGTTGATTTAAAATTTGCTCTGTTCCAGAAAAGATTTATTTGTGTGCTTTTCTTTACCACTGTGAGGAACGTGACTACTCACAATGTGGAAAGCAAAGCACAAGCAGGATCAGAATCAGAAACAAGCAAGAGAGAGAGGATAGATGGAGAATATTAGCATCCCTGAAGACCTTATTTGCTTTTGCCTCTTTGTAATGTGAAGCTTTATTTACTGCCAAGTCCCCCCACACTCAGAAATCATGGGTGAAGACCCAGAGCATGCTTAGATTCCCTTAAAACTTCAGAGATTCAAAAATGACAACATGGTTTGGTTTTTTCTTGTTTGGCATCTGGTTTCTGAGCCTTGTAGTGCGTTTGGATCATATTTCCAGGCTTTTCCTTGCAACTGGAAGAATTAGAAGTTTATTGTTAAAAAAAAAAAAGAAAAAAGTGTGAGAGTCATGTGACTGTGCTTCCAGGAGCTGAGACTTGAAGAAAAAGCCCACCCCAGACTCACAATAAAATCATGAGAATTGAAAACACCAGACTTAAGAAGCACATCCAAGCTTTCTGCTGTGCATATGGAAAACCAGGGTGTTGTCAGGACTAGTTAGCTAATGTCATAAAGCACTCAAAAGAACAACGTTAGTTATTATTTAGGAGGAAACCAAAGTGTAAAGTGTTTTACATATAAATCTGCCCTTTAGATGAGCAACATTTAAAATGCAAGATTGAGCTCTGGATTACTGAAGGGTAATAAAGAGGTTTTAAACACAGCCATAACTCATTCTGCATGAAAATGACTCAGCAGTGCCTTGACCAAGCTGGAAACGGGACCTCTGGAAGCGATTAGGAGTGGACTGTCTCCCATCATGCCTTCCCCCACTAATCTGCAGAGCAGCCCAGGGAGAGGAACTAACCCCAGAGCTGAGCAGGGACTCCGTGGCTTTGCACCGCCACAATCAGCTGGCCTTTGACTCGGGAGCAGAGCAAAGGGTGATGGCAGTGGCTCGGCTGGCACTGACAGGTGATGGCAGTGGCTCGGCTGGCACTGACAGGTGATGGCAGTGCCTCTGCTGGCACTGACAGATTGTGCTGTGAACTGCACGGCGTGGCCACCCTGGTGTGTGTATCACAGTGACTCCAGCATTTCAGACTGGCTGTTACCTGGCTTTGTGGAGTGAACAGCCATGCTAGCAGTCAAAGCCCATTTGGTGTGCCTCTGTTTTTAGGCAGAGCAATCCAGACCATGCTGCGGTGTGAGAAGAATCAGGGAGATTCCCTGCAAAAGTGACTCCTGAGCTGAACCAACCCACTGCCACAGGCTCACCCACTGCCACAGGCTCACCCACAGCTCTGCACGGTGGATGTAAGGAATGCCAGCTCTGAGGGGAGAACTGAGCCTTCTGCAAAAAATATTTTGGGCCAAGTGTTTTTCAGCTTTGTCCACTTGTGTGTTCATAAAAAGGTTGCCAATGGGGGTGAGGATTCAGTGATAGCAAATGCAGGCCAGCTGACAAGAGGCTTGCTTTTCCTTTGCTCTTTTTGCAGACTCTTCAGAAGTCCCTCTCTTCCCCAGACATCCCCAACTAAGAATTACTGGTTTCAGTCTTTTGGACCAGATCTGCAAGCAGCAGAGCTCCCTTCAGTTTGGTGGCAGTAGGATAATTCACACATGTTGAAAGGTTCACTTCCAGGCTTTAGCTGCTTTAGAGCTGGACCTGTCTTACATGCTACATAACTGCTTGGAACCCACTGGTCCATTCCTCCTTCAGATGCAACACGAAGGGAGTGCTTTTACTTTGTTAGGAGAGGACTTAAAACAAACAAGCCACCACCAACTGCAGTTCATGTATATGGTTATGATTTTAAATTGCAAACAGGAGGCTACTTGGCTTTGCATGGTAAGCATTGTCTGGCAGCGGATGGGCTCCTCTGATCTCCCTGAGCCTTGGATTGCTGCTGTGAGATTGTGTCACAACTAGTCATTAATTATTTCATCAAAAGCTTATTTTTCTCATTTCCTCATCATTATTTCCACCTAGTATCTTATAAATTGAATCCAGTTATTGGCAAGGCTTTGTTTCTCCCCTAAGCAGGGTCTGAGCTTTGCAGAGAGCTTAGAAAAAACATACTGTTGATATATGTAGTGCACATGCATACGTATGCATACGGGGAGTGGGAAATTACTGCCTGTGTGTGTAAACACTGCTCTGACCCTCCTTGTCCTCCACTCACTCTGGAAGCAGTCCCCCTTCTTCCTACCTGTTAATAGATAGAAATGTTGTCATTCACGCCATAGAAAAGGATAAACAAGGAAAAGAAGAAAGGAAAAAGAAGGTGAGTGCAGCTATCAGGACATTCTAACAGTACCTCCACCTCCTTGGGAGACATTTATTTTTCAGAAGTGCCACAGTATGCTTGGAAAAATTGAGCCCCTTCCTGGTAATGCCAGCCCAGGGTAGCACTAGAGGAACAACAGGATCCACGGACCCCTCAGGGAACAAAAGCAGCTTCACAAGCACATTGTACACTACAGCCTGAAGTGTGGAGGCCACTAGGCTGCAGTGGGCCGGAGGTGAGGGGAATGCCCCAGGAGAGGCTCCCCAGGCAGCCCCAGCAACCAAACAGCCTGAACACTACACCAAAACAGCAACAAAAGCTGTTAGACAGAAAGCTGCTGCTGCTGCCCTTCCGGAGCCTGGAGCTGGAGCAGCTCAGCTGCCAGAGACAGGACACTACAGCAACTTGCTGTACCTACTTAAGAGTCATCTTAGTTCAGTTGTTTTTGGAAAACACAGAATCTTCTCACAATATGTTGAGCATGCTCTGTGCAAAGCAAGGAGGAATGTCAGCAAGATCCCTTCTGTGCCTGACTCAGCAATGGTGGCATAAGTGCAGTTTGTCCTGCAGCTTGTGCTAAAGAACGCAGGACTTACCACAAGGACTCCCAACTCTTTCCCAACATCAGAGCACTAGAACATAAGAACAGTCACACTGGGCCAGGCCAAAGGTCCATCTAGCTCCTGTCTCCAACAGTGGGCAAAAGCAAAATGCCTGGGGAAAAGTATGAGCACAGGGTAAGCACATACAGTATTTCCCCTGAGTGCTCTCCCAGCCTCCAACCATCTCCAGATTAGAAATTTCTGGAGCCAAGTATGTTTTTATGTACTCAGAGCCCTGTAAGCTGCCCTGGGTTGCATCCTTCAACAGCCTTTGTGTTTCCCCTAATCCTTGTGCTCTCTCAAGACTTAATCTTTCTGATCTTGTATTTATTTGCCCTCCAGATACACTTCCCTCATGCTGGATGTATGCCCCTCCATAACATTCACCAGAATTTTCCACCCTTACCCTTCTTACATGCTTCTCCTTCCTTCTCTGTCCTTCAAACTTTACCACAACTGATGAAGAAGATGCTTAAAGCTCAAAATCACCTACTGGCACTGTCAGTTACTTGAAAGTTGACTTTTCCACGCTACAAACTCTCAGATGTTTTGGTCCCAGTGTACACTTACCATCCCATGTTTCATCACCAGTTCTTTCTAAGGCTTTCCCTTTCTCTGTCCAGAGTGGTGTCCCTCTCTGAGGTTTACCTGTGTTCACCAGAAAATCTCTGTCGCTTATGGGAATTTCCCCAAAATTTTTGGTTTATTTGTAGCAGAAAGGTGATGAGAAGTGATGGACCAGTTTTTTGGTGCTGTCCCCTTGTGCAACCAAGGTTAGACCACAGAAGGTGTGACACTCTTGAACTAAATGGATTAAATATTCATCAGATACCCTGCAAAGGATGAAAAATACAAAAGCCTTTTAGGTCTTTGTGGAAATCCCCATGCAATCTTTTTTGGCTCCTGAGAAAGACTCGTTAAACTGCCTGCAAAGCCCTTACTGACAAAGACCCCATTCTGAGGGGACACTCCATGTAGCATGTAGCATGTAGCAGCCCAGTCTTCGTAATTCAGATCTGACAGTGGGAGACAAGCCCCTGAGATTTTTGGTATGTGGCTCATTCCCAGAAGCATCAAGTCATTTTCAGTGCTACAACAAATGGGGAGGAGTCTATGTAAGAGATCACAGCTGCCCCTCTTGGGAAGGCGGTGTCCATGCTTCATCCTGGGCTTCCCCAGAGATTAATCACCTCTCCAAGAAAGCTGTTCCCATGAGTGCAGTGGGTTCAAAGAACAGCTCTTGCACCCATGGCAATGAGTCAAGCTTCTACACTTCCTGTTGGATTGTCATTGTTGACATGGACAACCCACTGCTGCTCTGCCTGGGGAAAAAACTACCAGAGCTTCCTTACTAGGGCTACAAGCTTCAAAATGGCACTTCCTTTCTAGGAAAGATGAAATAATCCAGTGAACCAAAGGAAGGCTCTTACTCACCCTTCATTCCTGATGAAAAGAGGTCAGAAAAGGTCGTATAATTTTTCTCACTCTCTCCTCACCAGTAATCAGAGCGAAGGATTGAGCTTCATGGGCTCTGGGAAATATTTTACCCCGTCCACATGCTACACAGAAAGAATTCATTCCTTGTCGGGCCTCTAATTCTGAAGGCTGAAGTCTGTTGCTTATGGGAATGGTACACTCTGGACAGGGTTCTTGTAAGGACCTCCATATGCCCCTGTGCTGGTAACTAAGGCGTAGAGAACATGTCTATCTGCAGGGGGCATGTTTTAATGCTCACCATTCTCTGGCTCCTCACAGCCAGTTAGTGTGTATCATGTCAATGGTGGTCTCGTGAGCTCCTGAGTGGTGCCCTGCCAGAAGATATCTTAATTTAGAAAAGCAAATTGTGAGGTAAGCTTAGTAATGCTGTACATGCAAAGAAAAGAGAGGATGCAGAAAAGCGTCTAGCTCATCATAAGGACTTGGCACAGGAGCTGTCACAGCACTTCTGGAGTGTGAAACCTCTGCCAAGCCAGCTATTGCTCACCTCTGCAAATGGTACCGGGGAACCCGCACATATTCCAGCCCTGCAGCACACCATGACTTCAGAAGCCATACTGAGCAGATGATGGGCTGCAAACTGATCCAAAGATGGAATTAGCTCCTCCACTAGAAGGGGCACACAAAGCACGGAGGAAAGCTATTATCAACATAAACAGTGTCTTATATTTGGCTTTGCCAATTGTTGCCCATTTGTGACTGGTGTGAAGTCATTGTCCTGCAACAGCAGGCACACGCATGCATGACATTATCAAAGCAGAAGAAGATGTTGTCATGCTCCACTGGAATTAGAAATCTTGCCAGGAAGAGGGAAGAATATTTTTAAATATGGTGTTGCTACATCCTCATGTCTCTGCAGAGCAGGAAAATGTTTTAAGAATTCTTACTTAACATCTTTATCAGTATATAAGCAAAATGAGATTATTTTATAGCTAAGGTTTATCTGTGTAAAAAGTTGGAGTAAAAAAGGATACTTAAAACCAAGTTAATGAATATGTAAATCAGTCACTGGTTGGAAATGTTTCACTCAGTTCAGAGGAAAAATGTTATTACAGCATTACCCTCCACCCACACTTTTCTTCTACCTATTCCTTTAAATCATTCATGCATTCAAAATGATACTCAGTAATCTTAATAGCTGCTATATAGAGACTACGAGTTGAGTTCTTAGGGGCAGGGACCACTTCCCTCCCCTCAACATCTAACACAACAAGGTTGTGCCCTGGCTAATAGCCAAGACATCTGTTCCCACATAAATATTAATGCTATACCTCAGCATGCACCCTCTGAAAATTGTCAGGGCTGTAATTCACAACACACATCTCACCAAGAGATGTTCCTGCACAGCACTCCAAAGCCCTAACAAGCTTTGAGCAGCCGTCAGCACAGCCTGGCAAGCTGGCAGTGACAGCAAAAATGGGCATTTTTTTGCAGCAAACCCAGAGATTTATACAATGTCTTCTAGAAGAGCAATACATTATGGAAACACCATACATCTGCATAATTGCACTCTACATGATGCCATCTACTCCGTACAGCCCACTGTGCTGGAATATGTGCACTGATCACCTAAGGTATGCTGGGCTCCATTTAAAACACATTAGTACTAATCACAGCAGCTTCTCACACTTCCCATGCAAGAATAAACGTCAGGAAGAATGCATTGCTCTGCTCTCCCCTATGCACAAGCAGAGACTTTACAGCAGCACCATGACCCAGTCACAGCAGACCCCAGACTCAGCGTGACACAGGTTGCCTCCTTACAGAGGTAATATCACTATACGTAGCACATAGATTTAATTTTCGACAATCTGCCTGGTTCAATGGTGATTAGTCCCTTTAAGAGCTTCACACCCCTACACCAGCCTAGCTCAGACAAGCTGTCTTTACACTGTCAATGCCAGCAGCCTGTCTCAGAAGTCCCTTTGGTCACAGGCCCTTTTTCTCCAGCTGCTCACCCTCCTGCTGTTTTCATCAAATGTCCTTTGGACACTTCTGAGCTCCAGCTCAGAGCTGTCAGCTGCCATCAAAGAACAACCATGACAGCAGTGGCAGAACCTCTGCCACATTCCAATCCCAAACCTCAACCACCGCAGGGGTATGAGCTGGAGGAGCCCACGGGTGCCCCACACCCACAGCACATAGCAACCCGTGAGACTGAGCCGTAGGCATCTCTGCAGCTTCTGTCAGTGTCAGCACCCCCCACTGAACTGAGCTTTGAGTTTTTCACATTAAAGAGCTATTTGGTCTCTCCTTCCCTCTTGCATGGATGTCTTGTGGACTCCAACAGCAGCTGCACATGTGATAGTGGGGAGTGTAAAGGAAACATAAATTAGTAAAAAGCTAGAGCTCCTCTAAGGCACTGAGGAACCAGAAAGCTAAAGGGACCTCACAGTGCCAGTGCCGTTTCTGAGATAACTCATTTAAAAGTAAAAGGGGAATAATATATTTAAACTGAGGCAGAATTACACAATTAGGAGGGGCTGGGATACTACCCAGTTGACAGAGTCAGCGATAGAAGAGAGCCTTAGCCATGCATCAAGAGAGGAACTGGACACATTTTTGGAAACAGAGCAAACTAAGACATAAAGCCACTGGCCAAGGTTAAATGAGCTGGAAAAGAAAGTGATTTATATGTCCCGGGCTGATAAGGGCAGGTCTTGCTGGGCTCTCAGGGCAGACTTTCCCCATTTGTTAGTGTTCCTACATTGGTTGCGTGTTCAGTTCATACTGATGAGATTAAATGTAATGGCTTTGGAAGTGTGAAGTCGTGATTGCTTTGAAACTCTCAATCAACAGGATAAATCCAGATTGCCTTCCCTGAAACCAGTAGAGAAAGGCTGGACTTAAATGAGTATTCAGCCTTTCATAACATAACATAACCACAACACTGTTCTGTTTAGCTTAAGCAAAGGTAGCAAATTTGAGCTCCTGAGAATACATTTCTCATGTCAGAGAAGGGGTATTCTTTCTTTGTCTACTGTTAAATACTTTTCTGATGCAATATTCAGTGGCAACCAAAGTACACTTGGGCTGAAACACCAGCGGAAGTTTTACAGCTCCCATTGGTTCAGCATCTCTGAAAACTCGGTGCTGTGCATATCCACAATCTAAACAGGGAAATAAGGAGCCTTTCCCTGGCTCACATCTAAACATGTCCATTCAAGCACGTGTATCATGTTCACCACCACAAGGAAATTGAAATCCTCGAACCAAGGGGAGGGAGGAGGCGTATGGGGGGTGTCTTCCCTCTAGACGTGGTAACAAGAATGAAAAGTTACGTCAGGGTTTCTCAGAAGCTAATCTGTGGCTTTCAGGCCAACATGGGTTGTTGCCAATGACAATTTGATTTCTGCATCAGGAGGTCACAGAGATCAGGTGGGGGCAGAGGGAGTGCATGTATCAGCCCAATGAGATGAGGCTGAACTTTCTGTCCACTGTCTCTTCCCCTTTGGTTGGCGTCTCCCTGTCCTGAGTTTGTGGGTGTGGGGGGGAAGTAACCCTTTGAAAAACAAAACCCAGATGTACTCAAAGGCAGCTGCTGGCCACTCCTGGCTGGCAGCTGTGGTGCTTCCTGGACAGTCGGGGGATTCTGTAAAGCCAAGAGACAAAATGACTGTGTGACACACAGGGTGTTTACTAAAGGCGAGACAGATGAGGGTGGCTGTAATATCCAGGCTAACGATATTGCATCAACCTCCCTGCTGCCACTTCAGGCCACAGCAGCCCAGACACTGGTCTCACCTCCTGGGTTACTGTCCTGATACGCAGACTCCACAAAAGGTCTGAGGACAGAGGCCACAGCAGTAAAGGCCATTCGGCAACGTGCCGAGGAGTGGGTGCCATTGCGGTGCACTGCACTGAAGTGGCCGACCTTGCTTCAGGTGAGTGGTGTGGGCTCACCAGAGGCATCAATTGGTGGTTAATGGGTCTATGTCCAGGTGGAGGCCGGTGACAAACGGTGTGCCCCAGGGGTCTGTCTTGGGACCGGTTCTCTTTAACATCTTTATCAATTATGGGATTGAGTGCACCCTCAGCAAGTTTGCGGATGACACCAAGCTGAGTGGTGTGGTCAACACCCTAGAAGGAAAGGAACCATCCAGAGGGATCTTGACAGGCTGGAAAAATGGGCCCGGGTGAACCTAATGAGGTTCAACACTGCCAAGTGTCAGGTGTTGCACTTGGGCCGGAAGAATCCCAGACATAGATACAGACTGGGAGAAGAGCTCCTGGAGAGCAGCCCTGCTGAGAAGGACCTGAGTGTCATAGTGGATGAGAAACTTAACATGAGCCAGCAGTGTGCTCCTGCAGCTCGCAAGGCCAATGGTATCCTGGGCTCCATCAGAAGAGGGGTGGCCAGCAGGGACAGGGAGGTGATTGTCCCTCTCTACTCAGCCCTCATGAGGCCCCACCTGGAGTACTGTGTCCAGATCTGGGGCCCCCAATACAAGAGAGATGTGCAGCTGTTGGAGAGGGTTCAGAGGAGCCACAAAGATGATCAGAGGGCTGGAGCACCTGCCCTACGAAGAGAGGCTGAGGGAGCTGGGCTTGTTCAGCCTGGAGAAGAGAAGGCTGCAGGGGGACCTCGTTGCAGCCTTCCAGTACCTGAAGGGAGCATACAAACAGGAGGGGAATCAACTCTTTAAAAGGGCAGATAATGGCAGGACAAGGGGGAATGGTTTAAAGCTGAAGGAGGGAAGGTTTAGGTTGGATATTAGGGGGAAGTTTTTTATGGAAAGAGTGGTGAGGTCCTGGAACAGGCTGCCCAGAAAGGTGGTGGATGCCCCATCCCTGGAAGTGTTCAAGGCCAGGTTGGATGGGGCCCTGGGCAACCTTGTGTAGCTCCAGGCCTGAGGTTAGTGGCCCTGCCTGGGGCAGGGGGGTTGGAGCTCTATGATCCTTGGGGTCCCTTCCAACCCTTGCCATTCTATGATTCTATGATTCTATGATCCTATGATTCTATGATTCTATGATCAGCCTGGACGAGTCCTGCCTGCTGGGTGGGCTGCTCTACAAAGCCAGCTGAAACAGATGCAAGAGCTATTTTGGCAGAAGACAAGAAGTACCTACTGATCCAAACGTGGTGTTGGATGTAAAATCTGCATGCTTGCTCTTGGGACTCAAAAAAGGAAGGGATAGGTAAGAGTTGCACAGGATGAATCTCATATCCTCAGCCTGGGAACCTAGCTGTGCTGCAAGGACACTTGAGGCAGGAGGTTTGGCTACAGCTGGTGATTAGCTCCAGGGCAATCTGAGGACAATTTAGCCATCAGACTTGCACACCATAATCTTTCCCAGCCTTTCCCCAAAACCTGAGAGAGTTTGGCCTGATTTGTCCTGATGATAGGATTTTCGATCAAGCTCAGCAGGTATGAGGGTTTCAACAGAAGATGGTTGAGACCAAAGCTGCTTGAACAACCCTAAAGCCAAGCTGATAAAGGAGCTTTTACGACACAGTCCCTGTTGTATAAATGAAGCAAGAGATAAGAGGAGATAACAGATTAAAGAAGATAAACCCTCTACCATACTCCACCAGTCCATGATACTGATCATATCAACCTCCAACTGGCCCAAGGCATTCAGACCCTACAGGGTTGAGGTCTAAGGTAAAGTGGGGAAGCATCATGAACTGAATATAGATCTCCTGGCTGTGGCCATGATTCCCAAATGATAAACACAACTTGCCTCCCAGTGAAACACTGAGCAGATAACAACCACCTTAAATAAAACAACAACAAAACATTTAAGTAAATCAGCTTGCAAGCTGGGATTGTGACTGGAGCAAGGAAAGCAAGAACTTGCCATGCCTTGAAGGCACACTGATAGGTATTGGTTGAAGTCTCATTACACAAACTCAGAACTCCCACCACCCCAGGTTTAGACTCTGATGCTAATGATGCAGAATTATAACTGCATTAGCAGAATTACATGACTAACATAAAAATCAGTGCAAGAAACAGCTTGCAATTAATAGTGTGTACTAACAGCAAACTGATCGATTCCTCTTATCTTCATGATCTTGACACATGCAGATGCTCCAGCTAAGCCAGTTGCAAGTACATTGGCTGTACTCCCAGCTGGGGAGGTTTGTCACACCTGACTGAAGAAATTTTACATTTCCCAACTTGTTCCTACTTTTCATACACCTTGGAAGAATCACCTATATATAATAAGGTACATTTCCTTCTCTATCTTAAAACAAAACGAACCAGAAACAGACACAAAGTGGCTCCTGGCCAGGACTTTCTTCAAAACATCTGCTCTGCAGCTCAGCCAGGCTCTGTGCCCTGTAAAACCAGATTTTAATGAAGAAGGAAAGGAAGAGGAAGCAAAATCACCTGTGGCTTTGCTTCTGAAGAACTGGATGGTTACATTAGGCTTGGTTTAGCCTGGCTTTGAGCACAGGTGTTAACTACAGAAAAAGCATTGCTTTTCTTATCTGCAGCCTAGAGATTTAGGGCAAGGAATGCATGGTCTGATAGGAAGGAGTCTATTACAAGCAAGTCAAGTTAGTTCATGCTTAATAAAATTCTCATGAAGTTACTACATTTTGAATGTATACACTACGAGGCATAAATGTGTTAGCAGCTATCGTTGTTCCTACAGGTACAGCCAACTCAAACAGCAAACAATGTGAATTTGAAAATGTCAAGAGGTAGCATATTTAAGATATTAACTGCCAAACACTTCAGAAATTACTCTGAGTTTCACTAAATCTTAGCACTAAATCCTTTTATATAACCTAAAGAACAGATCTCTTTTTGTTTTTAAAATGTACTCAGTGTTGTCTACTTGGCTACCAGCTGCTGCTATCTCCCTGCTGTGGTTGGTAACTGTAAATGTGGGGGCCATTTTGAAACCAAAAGAGATTAAAGACAAGAAGAGGAAGTCCAACAACTTGAAGATGCTATCATCAATCCACAGCTGGCCAGGAACAGGAAGCAAGAGGAGATGGCATATATAACATACGGCCTCTATGGCAGAAAGACAAACAAAGATGAAAAGCTGTAGAAGTGGTAGAGATCGGTTCTCTGTGGGCACCGCCATTGCTTTAGGGTGCTCATCTGTGAGTGAGGAGCATACACTTAGAGTGTGGGCTCCCTCCAGGTGCAGATAAGGTGCAGTTTGTCTTACAGCACAAATGCTTTTATAGCTGATTTATTAAGGGAGCATGGCAAAGTGCAGAATGAAGAATAATGATCTGCAGGAGGGCTTGAGGATCAGACTTCATTCCCATGAATGTCAGAGCTTTGTATTGACCAAAGTGGAAGGGTATTCAGTCCTGAATGGTTTCATTGCCAGTTTAATTATAGCAGATGAAATGCAAAACAACACACAGCTTCTCATACACAGCTTTCAGGGAACCATAACGTTATCATCACCTCAGGAGCCTGCGTGCAATGGAAAAGCTGCCATTCGGAGAAAGGCCATTTAAGGCCAAACATGAAAGAGCCAGATGTGGGAAGGCACAGCAGTCCCTGAGAACAGGCCTGCAAAGGCGGGCGTGCTGGATATGCTGAACCACAAGAGCAGCAGCTTTAGCAGAGCTGCTTCGCTCCCTCCCAGCACTCAGACCAAGGTGAGCCCTCTGCTGAGAATGCACAGGAACCCGTTTGTTGGTGGGGTGTCTGCTCGGGGTGACAGATGGGTGGGCTTTGGCTGTGGCCTCCCCTGCACCTAGACCATGGTGCAGTGGCAGTCAGCAGCATGCCACACCATCCCTGCTGCAGCTGCATGGAGAAGGGGGGCACACAAAGGGTCTACAATATTTTTCAACTCCTTGTGGCCCCTGAAGGCCAGCATAAATGAGAAGAACTCTCAAGCCTGGGAGGAGCAGAGAATTCAGGCTAGTGCCAGGCACAGAACAGGGAAAGGAAAGCATTATGCCCTGACTTGCAGCCAGTGGAGTTAAGCCAGCTCCGAGGATCTGACCCACAGCTCATTAAACACTTCACAGTGCAGTCTGAATCTCTTTTTATGTTTTGTTAATGCCATGAAGTAAATTGTACCTGTAATACATTTGCATGTGTAGCTTGCATCAGGTTGGATTAAGGTATAGAAAGCTTCTTAAGCACAAAAGTGCCCATTGTAAGAGTGCTGTCATTAATGACACTGTACTCATTTAGAGCAGAGTTCAGCCACAGCCTACCTAGCGTCACTGTAGAGAAATCAAAGTGGGCACATTCAGCCTAAGCACTAATACTCAATATCTGCACCAGGGAGGTAATTACAATAATCCCTTAATTACTGGCACCAGGAGAGTTTGAGGAAAACCTGCCTGGCAAACAAGCTCACCCTATAAAAACAAAAGTTCACAGGCCTGAGAAAAGCTGAAAATATTCAAGAGAACGGTTATATCAGCACAAGCACAATATAATCAAAAGGGGAGACAAGTGAGAAGGAAAACTAGCATCCACATTTTACAGAATACTTTCTTGTCTTTGCTGCTTGCTTCCTATTCGGGCAGAAACATGGGATCAACTTCATAGACTTCATTGAGGTACCTCAGTGCCCCAGTTCTTCTTCATCCCCAGCACCAAAACCTGGAAGAGCATTGAGAGAATGCCCCAAAACTCACACTAACTGAATCACAGTCCCTTGCTGAAGCCACTAGCTCCTACTGGTTTCTGCACAGCAAACCTATACTGTGCTGTCCCGATTGGTGTTAGGTGCTAACAGGAAGCCCAAAAAGACTAGATAAAAACTGAAAGGAAATGAACAGCACCAGATGCAAAGAATTTCACCCAGCACTAGCCTGTGCCTGAGCAGCCTGCCCCCAGAGAGGCTGTGTGTGGCTCTGCTGCCTCAAAAGCAGAGAGGGGAGAGTGCATATTGTGAGTCACCACTTGCTTCCTGTTCTCTTTCCCCTCTGCAGTGGAGCAACTTGTGCTGGCTTTGCCAGCTATGCTCACCGGGCACTCAGTGTCTCAGCCTGGCGCCCCTGCTCTGGGCTGCAAAGGGGAAGGGACCCGTGTGGCACCAGGACGCCACCATGGCACAGCACAGGGGAGCTGCTCCATGATACTCCCATCACCCCTGCTTGGCTTGGGGAAGTCACGGGTGGCTTGGGTGTCACATACACAAAGCGGTGACGCTGACCTGGAAGCCCATGAGTCACAGCTTAGGCAAACTCCCAGGAACTGGCTTGGTCAGAGGGGAGGAAGGGTCTCAGATCTACCCCAAGACAAGAATCCACTTGTAAAGATTTACAAAATGGGGATTCTCCAATAATCTGGTGTCTCGGGGCACCGGGGTGCTTTGCTTACATTGAAGTTTCCCTCTTTGACTCATAAAACAGATGGCCACAGACTTTAATTCCAAGAGGACTTTGGTCTGTGTTTCCTTCATCAGAGCTCCAAATGTGGTGATGGGGAACATGCCATGCTGAACTGCTTGGAAAATGAACGCTCGGCTCAGGCTCCGTGAATAGTGCGTTCAGGACTGTTTACTAATAACAAATCACAAATGTAGCATAGCACATGCTGTACTCAAACTACAAACTGCTCCAACTTACTAATGCAGATTTGGTAAAATAGAATAAAACAGGGCAAGCAAAATCTTCCTTCAACAGGACGGTGCTCATTCTTCATTTTCATCGTTTTTAGCTCTTTTCAGTCGCATGCACAATGTTTAACCTAGTTAATATCAGCTCATTCACAGGCAGCTTTTCTTTTGTTTTAATTGCTGGGGGCATAGGCAAGACTGCATTTGGGCCTAGGCATGTGTTTAATTGATAAGCTGCGAATTACACCTGCGCAACAACACCAGGGGATATGATAAAACTTTAGGGGAACACGAATTTTACAAAGTAAAACCAAGTATATATCACCACTACTGTGATACATACCATCAAGTAGAGATTTCCCACTTCAATTGCAGTATTCAGGGAGTTTCTTTCTCCAAAAGGAGGTAATGGGGGAGACAGAAATGAACACAAACCTGGTAGAAACTTCTAGTATTAATTTAACCAAAAAACTGAGTCTGACATCCTTTGAGACCTAGCACTCTGAGAGCAGAGTTGCATATAATGTTTTGCTGCAAAGTGCCTTGTTCTGTGATTGTAAAAATGAATGTTCTCATATTCACTCTTCCAACAGCAGATATCAGGCCAAGTTTATCAGCTCTACTGACTTCAGTAAAGATACCCCCAGACTAAATTTGGCTTGCTGACCTTTGCGCCTCTTTAAATTTGGAGTAAATGTTATTAGTTGTGAAGACAACGGACTTAGCCAGACAGGCACGTGCTGTGCAAGCTTCCCCACAAAAGTTCTGCTGATACAACACAATCCTGACCTGCAAAACCTCTGCTGGTCTTACAGTCTGCCTTTCTTAAAGAGAAACTGTTACTCAAGTGACACTAGATCCAATTGTTCTGTGACAATGAGCACGAGTCTCCAAGGAATTAGACCAAACATACTTCATGGGCGATCCAAAGCAGCCTTGAATTCTGCTGTGGGTCTAAAAGAAAAAAAAACCCTAATTAAATCTGCAGGGTAAAAGTCCCCCCATCATTCCCACCAGAAGCCCAAGAAGCTTTATCTTATTTGCCTCTCCAAATCTGGGCAAACCTACCAAAAACTGAGCAAGCCACACCTGGCTAAGAGTGTTCTGGAATGCTCCAGTAAACTCGTAAAGGAGATAAAAGTGAAATATTTTCATGAAGCCTCATTAAAAGTGTGCCTATTGTGAAGGATGCGTGCATCTTGCAGTACAGAAAGACACCAACATGACTGTTGTAATAGATTCTGCCACTTTTTGTGCCCTTGCTGTATTGTTGGTCTGTGACTTGCCCTCAAGCTTAATAATGAAGTGATTCTATATAGTGAGTGGACTAGAGAAGCACATATATGTGCTTTGCTTAATTGCCCATTGCATGCTGTGGTCCAGCATGCAATAACAATGAATCCATTATAATTAAATCTGGGAATTATTAATTGATTCCATTTCACATACTGTCATCTTCCATAGGAGATGCAGGAATCTTCTGTTGTCTTTAATGAAATTGCACTAGAAATCTTGGGGACTGTTTGAAGTCATGGAAGACAGAGATTTACCTGTGGTAGGTATTCCTAGTGAAGATTAGGTAATTAATTCTGTGTATAAATAAAGGCTTAAATGCACATTGTAATCATTAGGTTTGTTTGGTTTTTTAATGTCAAAAATTAAGGACTAAACTTGTTTACTGCCTAACTATAGATTGGTTTGTGTGGAGATGTTTATAATGAAATTCAGCAGCAAGGGAGCAATATAAAAACCAAGGAACTGAAACCGATCTCAGGAATAGAAGTTCAGTATTGTCCTAATAATTATGCTGGCAGCTGTATTTGCATGAAACCATGCTTTTTCTGTAGTACTCAATTAAGGTTATTCAGCTGCCTTGATGTGTTTAGAAACAAAACCACTGGCATCCAAATAAGGCTAATAACAAAAATGCAATATGATGTTTCCCATTTCCAGCAAAGGGTAAGAGAACAGATGTTCCTTATGTTGCCATGTTTCACCAGCACAGGGGGGAGCTGAGAAAGTTTGCAATTCATAGTGACAGTGCCATTAAACTAATGTAGTGCAGAATGCGCGCGATGGAAGCATGCAGCTCTAAACAATCTGTTTGGGCACAGAGGAAAGGATGGGGAGAACTAGAATTGACCTTTCAGGTTAAAAAAGAAAAACAAACCAGCAAAAAAATTCCTCTGGCCTCTCTACCCACATTGCACAGAGCAGTCAGCTATTGGATGCCACTGCTGATGGTATCCCGGCCTCCTTTTGTTGTCTGGATGTCCAGCCTGAGCTATGGAGATTGAGGATCCAGAGGGAAATGGCTGCTTTGCCCCATTGCCCTTGGCTCACGCGTGGGAGTGCCGCGCACAGTGCTGCACAGGCAGGCTCTGTTCCTGCAGAACAGCAACGCCACTAAAAAGGGCAGTCAGCACTGTCAAACAGCTACCGCTGGCCATGAAACGATCTCTTGATCTCTCGCAGAAAGCACATCTGCCGGTCCGTGCCAGGACATGGCATTGCCACAGCGCGGGATGGGCCGACACAAGGTGGCAGTGCTCTCAGGAAATTGCTACAACTTCTCCTCTGGGATCTTCCAGAGCCAGGGCGGCTGCTGGTGCTTGCCACCTTGGCATGGCTGTGCCGTGCCATGGCCACAGTACAGCCAGGCCCATATGCCCATGTGTCCCACTTGGTGCATGGTGCACCACAAGGCTGGCTGGTAAGGCTGGCCTTGGTAGAGCAAGGAATCTTCATCGGGATGCAACTGCTCCCTGGTCTTACAGCTGCTGGGATGACCAGCAGGACAGGGGCTGGGGGACTGCACACACTGGGGAAGCAGCCTTTTCTTTACAGGACGGTTCCTCTCCAGAGCCCTCCAGGTGGTGGATATTTGCAATGTGTCTGTCACACTCAGGGACACAAACAAAAGTCGGAGAGCAAAGCATCTCTGATTCTGACCTTGCGCACAAGGTCCACTGCCTCAGCACGCTGAAGCACAGCCTGTACATGGGAGGGTCTTGGGGGCCTCCACTGGTGGTACACTCATACAACTCCACATGGTGCTGGGGCCTCAGCACTGTCACGGATAAGAGGCGGTGAAGTACAGTAGGACAATAAGCCCCAGGACTGTCTGCGCTCCCCGGGGCACCAAAGTGCTTTTGGAGCCATCCTCCAACCCTCCCCTGGGCAGCCCCCAGTGACAGATGAGCTGGGGGGAGCCTCTCCCACTGGAAATTCCCAGAATGAGCTCAGAAAACCATTGAGCAAACATATTCCCCCAGGGAGATTTCCCCTCTTGAACTCAAGTCATCCTATTTTCCCCGGGACCTAAACCCCAGAGCAAAATTTGTATGACACATGTTAAAATATTTTGGGGAGGGGGAACAAGGAACCTCATTCTTCAAAGCCTCTGCCAGTGCTCAGTTAATAGTTCAGGCATTGCCACTGGGGCAGACTGGATGCTGGGGTGGGAAGGCTGCTGGAAGACACACAATATCAAGCAAAGGGTAGATCTCCAGTGAAGCAGATGAGATCAGGGCCACCAGCAGAGAAGGAGACACACAGAAACCAGTGGCCGCCAAAGCAAAGCATCAAATGGATCCAATATTGATTTTACTTTCTGTGCAAATTCCTGGGGAAGGCTGTGAGTGCCCACGCTGCCTGAGCACACAGGCTGTGCTTCAGCCTGCTCCTGAGTGAGTAGTGCCTCACCAATGACAGCAGGTCCTCAGCACTTTGCAGGATCAGACCCTTGAGCAGATATGGAGTATTTTCACTGACCCTCCTCCAAATGTGTCTTGCCTTCCCTGCTGACGCCAAAGTAAATAAATAAATAGACTAACAAGCAGAAATGCCTTTACCGGACATTATTCTGGGCTGATTGGTTGTGAAACTTTAGTCAAAACCCCAAAACCACAAAAACTGCCAGTTTTCCAAGCCCTGTGTTTTTCATAGCTCTCATAGCATTCTGAATAGTTTGCATTATTTCACACATAGAATAAATATACATTTAAACTGGTTGGATTATTGACACAGGAAAGAAAAAAGGCACTTAACTCCTTGTTCTGTTTCTTTTTCCCATGAAGTGAAATAAGAATTAACACCACTGAATTATACTGTGAACTTTCACATTTGCAGATGTAAATGCTGACAACAGCCAGAGTGCCTGCCAATGCAGTCATACAGAAATCATTGAATAGGTGTACTTTAAATAAAAAAAAAAATTAAAAATAAAAATCACCACTTGCCACTTGTGTCTGTCATTCACTCAAAGAAAGCCTATTGCAGTGACCCCAGGCACTTGCACATTTTTTCTTATTACATTATACACCACATTCTCTAATAATCTCTAATATGTGACACACAGACATCACCATGCTCCAGCCAAGCTCAGTAAAACACTCTGGGCTGCAGTTACCCCTGTTTTATAAATGGAGCTGGACAAAGACAGGTAATCTGGGCAGAACTATGCCTAAGTTAGTGGCCGTGGTAAGGAGTCTGAATCATCAACCCTCTGCTCTTGTGTTGCTCCTGAATGGTATTTGGTGGCCACAGACTTGACTTCTAAGGCCAGAGGTCTGCAGTAACATCCAGACAGGGCATGGCTTTGTGTGAAGCACAAAGTGCTGGTGCCCATGCCATGCCCTGGCACAACTGCCTGTCTGAGTCCATCCAGGCTGCGCATTCAACCCCTGCCCAGGGTCACTCACAGCCACAATGCCTTAGGGAAAAAAGGCATGTTTGAGCTGCCAGTCCCCTATTGGAAAATCAGGCACAGAAGGCAATTTCTCCATTATTCCTTCAGAAATGCTGTAATATTTCATACGGTCATAATTCCATAAATTCAACACACTGCTGAACAATCAGAAAAGGCTACTCAAGGACAGAGGTCTGGGAAGGAAAACCAGTCTGTTATATTTGGAGATCCTGCTCTAATGAGTAACCTTATACAGTTATTCAAATACAAATGTCTGGGTAACTGAATTGTCATATGTGATTAAATCTCTGCAACAAATTATGTTAATATTGTTACTTCAAGAACACAAATTAATTAAACAGTTACAAAATGTAGGCATGGAAATCACGTCGTCTAGAACCTGTATAGAGTTTCCCTTTCCACACAATAGCTAGATTAATTATTGAAGCTGCAAGAAAATGAGAACCCTTGTCAAGTAAGGTATTAGAGACTTCAAGAGTTCTCACTGGATAACTCACTCTCAGTACTCTTTATGCACACAAGGGTGATATGAGGAGACCATAGAATCATAGAATTGTAGGGGTTGGGAGGGATCTCGAGAGCTCATCGGGTCCAACCCCCCTGCCAAAGCAGCTCCCTAGGACATATCACTCAGATAGGCGTCCAGATGGGTCTTGAATATCTCCAGAGAAGGAGACTCCACACCCCCTGGGCAGCCTGTCCCAGGGCTCCCTCACCCTCACTGGGAAAAAGTTCTTCCACATGTTGGTGTGGAACTTCCTATGCTCCAACTTGCAGCCATTGCCCCTTGTCCTATCCCCACAGACCACTGAAAAGGGGCTGGCTGATTCCCCCTGCATCCCCTGCTTAAGATAATGATAGACTTTAATTTGGTCCCCCTTAGTCTTCTCTTCTCAAGGCTGAAGAGTCCCAACTTACTCAGCCTTTCCTCATAGGGGAGATGCTCCAGACCCCTAATCATCTTCGTAGCCCTATTCATAAAGAAACATGAACAGCATTGTGTCCAGACTTCTTATACTAATTGTGAATTGAGATTATTAAAATTAAAGTTTTGCTGGAAAAGGATCAGTTTAACTTTTAGCACTTGCTCTCTTCCTTAGCATTAATTCTGTTCTCTAGTTACAGGCAATTTAAATTGACTTTCTATCTCTTAGGAGAATTGTGTGGGCAGGTGGATGAAACAGGTCAGAAACAAGTATGAAGCTGAAAAATCAACGATGTTTGGTCAGTTGTTTAAAATCAGGAATTTACTTCAGTGTTATCTGGATAGGGAAGTGCTTTCCTGAAATGAGGTCTTGGTCCAAGTTTCACTTCTAGTGAAAAAAATGCTTTCTTTAAAGCAGTAATAATTGAACTGTGGAAAGAAAGTAAATGCAAACAACTTCAGTTAAGCTTCAGTTGCTGCTTTTTAAACAGCAACAAAAGAAAAACCCTTTCAATTTCAGTTACACTCTGGGCCTAGAGCTGTCGGACTCTTCACACCAATGCCTGTCCTTTCTCTGGGACAAGAAGAGTGGCTGCAAGGGGTCAGACATGACCCCGACACACAGGCACTTCTGAGGGGAACAGGTCCCCAGCAGACTGGCTGAAGCTAACAGCATTCTGCACAGGTGCCTCTTTCTAACCGAGCATGACAAGGGCCTTAAATAGTCCTCTAAATCAAGTGAAACTGCAACAGGAGGAGGAGCCAGGGCTGCTTTCCACTGAAGAGCCAAATGCCTTCAGGACTGCCTGGGTTTAATACAGACCATGCAACCAAAAGTCTTTTATTTATTTCTTTGTTCTTCTGAGCTGAGGGAGGGATGCCATTTTCCTTCTTATGCTGCTGCAACACAGCCACCTATTAAAGTTACGCTTGCGCTCATTCCTGGGATTTGTAATGGATGGTAATTGTGCCTGTAATAGTAAAACTGCTCTCAGCTAGGCTTTAGCTTTGCTGTGATGCACTCCCTACTGTCACCCAAATCCTGGGATAATAACAAGACTAGGCTGCTTTTATCAGACAATAAAAACTGAATACACAGCATTGCCAAGAAACAAAGTAGAGCACTTCCCGTTGGACTATCAAAATGTAATACATATGGGTTCATGAAAAGACAACCTACTTGGTGATTAATTTGAACATTAATTAAACCCCATATTTAGATACATCTTTAGGGTGCTGGAAATTAATGCTAGGTCCCTGCATTTCTCTGATTTCATTGAGAAATTACAGCAACTCAACAGCTCTGGAAAATATCACATGCTTTAAAAGAGATCTGCATTGCATTAGTAAGTGTCATGATGCTTTAAGTAAATCAATTGCTCCAGAACCACCCCCGATTAACAGTCTGGTAGCCCAGCGTTCACCAAATATGTAGAAGGCATACAGAGGCATTGTTCCTAAATATGTTTCAGTTCTTATTTCTAGAGATGATATTATTTTCTGCATCTTTACAGCAAATTCACTGACACTGATCTCCACTTAAGCTGCAAAGCTTTTGGACACAGAATTTGGGATGATGACAAAATGGCAGTCTGGTTAAATCCAGGTTGCACATTTGAGCTCTTATATCATTTCTGATAGGAGCTAATGATACTTAATTGGGCTTTTGCACGCAGTGAAATAAGAGTGTGGGCGAGCTAGAAGTTAACTGTATGTTTTAATATGTTTTGACATCTTCATCAAAGGCTGGGTGCAACCATCAACCCATGGTACTACAGCCTACGAATAGTAGGAAGTCATAATTCCCAAATACTAATACATGCAAGCAGAATGGGCTTTTCAAAGGTGAAAAACTGCCTACCTCAGTGGGTTACTAACTTTAGCAATCAATTTCTGAGAAAAAATAACTAAAATAAGATTTGACACTGCTTCTACCTGTGTTGGGTTTAGCAACTGCAAGCAGAATCCATACTGCCCTCAGTCTCACCTGGAGTTCATAGCACTCCTTATACTCTCACTGTAATATGTCAATGCTCTTCTTTCCCCAGGTCATTTTAAGAATGAATATGCTGTACATAATTCTCATCTAAGCCTATTACAATGGGCTATAACAGAAACAATGGTGAAATGGCTTTGAAATAATGATGGATCGGGCATGTGGCACACGAATGTGTGCTTCATCAGTGAGTGCCTTGTGGACGCTCTGTGGCTCTCTGAGGCAAATCCTGCTCATAGTCCATTATTATTCTTTTCAGCAGGAAGACCTCTTCTGCTAAGCCATGGTCCTTCTCACCCCAGGCACATGTTCTTCTGTACTTTATGGCAAATCCCTTCCCCAGTTCTGTCCCCAGCCTCGTTTTGCCCCCCCGTTCAGAACTAGGAAGGATCCTGATACAGGTCTGCTGCTGTTACTTGGTGGCTGTGTCAGAGCTTCCTATCATGGCGTGTCTCAACAGCAGAAAATGCACATTGCAACAGCATGGAGCTGTGGCTTACGGCCAATCAACTGTTACGATTACGCTACAGCACTGAGCTGCTTTTGTGTTTCTCTGTGAGGAAACCTTTCAGAGGCCCTAAACCATGTTTCATAACCTTTTCTGGTTTTACATGCCAGACTCATCTTACTCACTTGCACCTTCCCCTGCAGGAGCTCCCCTTGGGAGTCCCTGAGAGATGCTGATGTGGGCAGCAGAAAAATGGGCCCTTCATTAATAGGGACTGTTCATTGAGTGTACATTAAGGGGACAGTGTTCAGGACTCTGATGGGACCTGAATGTCCAATTTCTTCTCAAGGAGAGAATCAGTTCAAAGCCCTGTGAGAATGTCTATACAGCCTCCCATGTTTCTTTATAGGGATTGTACAGCCAGAACATACAAACCAGCATGGGTTTTGTCAATGGCAGGCTACTTTCAAAAGGTAGTGGTTGAATGCTAAGATACTGCCTTCAGCTTCTCATGAACCTTGAAGTAAAGCAGTCGTTGTACAGTCTTAAATAGTTCATTTTTAAAAGTGTGAGAGACTGTTCATAAGCAATTGAAACCTAATAGAACTACTTTCAAATACGTTGATATTCTCCCAGCAAAAATCCAGTAGTAACAGCCTTCTAAAATGGAAAAAGCTGAGAAAAGCAATCAGCCTTGGTAAAGTAGGAAGAAATTGAAAAGCCATCTTTAACACAGGCCATATCTATTCCCCACCTGGATATATTAAAAATCCCTCATCATCTTCTTTCACTCTTGTTATTGCCAATGAGAAATTTGGTAACAGGATCTAAAATACAATGTCATGTATTGGATAGCACATTGCTATGGCACGTAAATAACGCTGTGATGTGAACATTTCTATGTTTTATAGCTGAAAAAACTGGGAGACATATGTGGCCCAAGCTCAGCATAGTACTCGTCCTTACCAGCTCCACATCAACCAGGTATTCCAAAGTTCTCATTTGCAGTGCACGCTGTAGCCTATAATCATAGTAATCCCGTAAGGCAGTGCTCCATGGCTGCCAAAGACCAATTAAAAAAACTGGAAATATTACTCTTTTTTTCCCCTCCCCAAATTAGGCCCAAGGCAAAATGTGTTTCTTTGCCAGATACTTTCAGCTCTCTGTGGATTAGCTTCCCAGACAGGGGTAACCAGATGCTTTATACATGTTTCTAAACTGGCATTAAAGGTGTGGCTTCTGGTTCTCAGTTTTTCAACCTGTCAGATATCTTCCACAGTTTGGAGCCTACACACTGTTGACCACTGCTGAGCAGCAAGGGAAAAGCCTGTCAAGTATCCTTCAGGTCTTGTTTTCATTTCAGTCACTTGCAACTTCGGCTAGCACAGCTTGAGAGGCTAACACAGTACCAGAGAGAGAACTGGACCATGCTTGGGTACTCCCTGCTAAAATGCTGGTGAAAATAGCTTTTGAGCTGAAGTGGTCTTCAGTCCCAAAAAAAAGACAAACCCAACACCTCAGTGCAAAGACTGTTGTCACCACAATCTTCACTGTGTTCTGAAACTTCTGTGTTTCACTACAAAACAGCAGGTAAATTCCATGCCCTGAAATGTAATACAGGTTGAGCTGTAAATGTTTCCTCTCTGCATCACACCACAACAATAACATGTCAGTAATATTTAGAAGCCACTGAGGCACATATATTATTTATACCCATATAAAGGGATGCCCTCAACAACCCCATGAGTTCCCTGCAAGCCAAGGACAAGGTAGAAGACGAAAGAGGTCAGAGTCTTATGAAAAAGCTCAAGGAGATAAGATCTCCTGAAATGTGTGGGCCCAAGCTATGGGCAGGAAGTGTGGGCACACGATGTGGTGGGGCAGCTGGCTTTGAGCTATGGTCTGATCTTGCTCTGAGCCACTGTTGCTGAGCACAAACCACACAGCAGTACAGTGTGTTTTGGTGCCTCCCGTGACTGAGTTCTGCAGACAGCTCTGGCCTTTTGGACTAGGCTGTTCTGGTCCACCAGGACTTTACTACTTGTTCCATTAGGACCTGGAAGGAGTTCATCCTACGGCTTTAGACTCCAGTTGCTTACTTGGTATTTATTATTGTTTTTATTACAGTAGCCTCAAATGGCCCAAACATACAAGGGTACCACAGGGTTCAGCCTTGATGAAAAGCAGATGAGGAGCCAGACCCTGCCTCGAGTAATAAAATGCAGAAAGCTGATGTAGCAATGCAACAAGGCTTTTGTGTGGTTTCCTTCTCACTACCCCTGTGTCTTGCTTCCTGGGGGATGTAGGAGACAGAGTCCTGGTACTACTTTGCAATATTACTATTAAGGGGACCTATTTTCAAGGCAGCAGAAGCTGAAGGCAGTGCCTACCTCCTTTAGCCAGAGCCAGGTCCCAATAACCCTGTGATATTCAGCTGTACCCTGTATTACCAGCTGGTCCCGTGACGTCCATGGGGTTGCTGCTCAGGCACATATCAAATGGGAGGTATAAAGATCTGGCTCTAATAATCATTTAGCCACAATTGTCTTGTTTGTGCCAGGTTTTAAATTCCACACTTCAGCCATTTTGGGGGGAGGCAGATTTTTACCAGAGCTCTGTTCACAGCAAGGTGATCCAATTTACGCTGGGGAATGTGTAAAAAGTTCCTCTCCCACACACAGAAGTGGCTGAAGAGGTCTTGCTCAACCATAGCATGGAGTGCTGTACCCTGCTGCACAACAGAAGCTGAACTCAAGAAGTTTCAACAAACAGAAGTACACAGTTCAGGAAATTAAGAGCCTACTAAAAGCAAGGATTGTAATGGAAAATATTTTGCAACCCTAACTCTTGCTGTTTCTAGAGAGATAAGCAGAGGATAGCCAAAGTGAAACCCAGCTAAAACATTTGGACTTACTCTGCTGCAAAATGTCACATCACATTTTTATTTTTCATTAAAATCTTGGTCAGTGCCCTCAAGAGCCCAACAGCCTACAAAAGCAATGTGGGGTATTGACTCAAGCCACCTACAGAACTAGTAATACCACTTCCCCCAATGCTTACATTACACCCAGAGGTCTCCCATTCAGATCAGACCCAGCCCTCCTTAGCTGGCTAATTCTGCTGAGATTATATCAAAGGAGATCTGACTTAATGTTGATTTTAATAACATGTGAAACCCTCTTATTTATTTATTTTTTTAGAACTCTTTTTTGGAGAGAGGCAGACTGTCCCCTAAGTAATACATTTAATTTTAAACTACCAGCATTAATAACATAAATACAGAAGTGACAAATACATTAGCAATTGCACAGCTAGTTTGTGGTATTGGCAGAGCAGAAAATGTTTCAAGCCTGTAATACTGTCAGTAAGAATTACTTTAGGTAACAACTTAGGATCAGTTACTTCCTCTAAAATTGGAAATCACTGAAATTACTCCAATTACCAAAGCTCTCTGTGAACAGAATATACACATACCACTTGTCCTCTGTGCTGTTTGGGAATATTTTAACTACTAGCAAATTATGGAGTAACTATAACTGCCTATCATTATTTTCAGAGACAGTTTTTAATCTAAATCTGATTAAAAGACCATTTTTGTTTCCCACGTTTAGAGAATTCAGCAGATGTGGCTCTGAATGCTGCTGCATTTGTTAATAGATGCAGGACACATGTTATTGTGGTATTAATAAAGGTTTGGGCCAAGATTTTCAAAAATAGGAGCCTCGTTTTAAGATTCCTCCATCCATATTTAGTGTTGGAAATTAACAACCTTTTTTCACAGTGCTCCAGCAGCTCCTATTGAAATCAGTGGGTGTCAGAGCTTTTGGAAGTTGAACCACTAATTCACGAATCCCAAGGGAGAGTTAAGAGCCAAATTTTCTTCTCCTTATATTTGAAAATCCACTGATAGGATTCTGTGTGTAGCAAAATTTCCATTCACTTCAACAGAGCCAGGATTTTTCTCTGCTCAAGAGCTGGTTTTGAGAAAACCAGGTTACCCCGAGAGACATGACCAGAAGCGAGTGCTGCAGGTCACCCCAGCACAACAAAAGCATGATGTCATCCTGGAGATGCCAGGAATCTTATAGAATCATTACTACTAGTTTAAACTATTTTAGACTATTTATTTTTCACATTTCTAATAGGCTTGCTAGTATTTATTGCTTTTCACTTCTCTATATTCTCAGCATTCTTATACACACGGAAGTGACAGACAGTTTTCACCTGTGGGAGGACACACTCTGAATCAATACCGAGCATGTGACACAGTGGGAAAATGCAACGTGCTGCAGAGACTTGATGGCTTCAAAGACTGGCCTGTCTCAGGCACTTTCAGAGATTGGGAATGTAGTTCATGGGGTCTCAGAGCATAACCCATTTTTCTCTAATTCCTTTTTCTAAACATCTCCTTTTCTAGAAAGCATTTCTGCAGGTACCAAGAGCATGAAGAGGGGCTTCTGGACATCAGAGGAGCAGGGGGAGGAAGATGCAAGACCAAAAGTTGGTCTCTGCACTTTGCTCAAGCCCCTCCTCTTTGTGCCCACGGGAGACCTCCAACATTCAGGTCTGTTTCCAGAGCTGCTGCTGGCAGCCAAGACTGTGCAGGACATATTTTATACACATTATATCCTTATGGATGAGAAACTCTGGAAGTCTGGGGCAGATTCACTCCCTGCCTATGTCATCATAAAGGGAGTTACACCCAATCAGGCCTGCAGCAAACCCTCTGGCTCCAGCTGGGGTGAATCATGCCAGTGTGGAACCTGATTCTTCAGGGGAGATAACATTGTAGCTCAAATTTTTAATAAACAAGGCTGGGCTTGAGCTTCCTCTGGGTAAAACCACACAGGGCCTCTTTCAGTTTCAGGAGGTGAGAACCAAAACGATACTCGGCCTCCAAACAAAAGCTCACTTTTATCAATTTCCAGGATTTTCCTAATGCCAATGTTGTGGTTCTCATTTTTCCACAAAAACATGGCTAATAACAGAGCCATCTCTTGAAAAGTTCCAGAATTTATAGCAACTGGCAGCATGTTCAATATGTAATTGTTTTTTGGAACAATCGTAATCTTACTAGTTGCCACTCTCCCCCACCAAGATAAATTTAAAGGAAATCAATCTGCTGACACTTCCCTGATAATTCTGGCCAGTCTAACCTTTAGATTTAGCAGTTGTACTGAGCATACACCTTAAGGGTGTGAAACCCAAACGCTTCCAGTTAAGAGCTAGTTAATTACTAGCAGCAAACGAAGACCATTCACAAGCATAAGCCCTGACTTTGTCCAATTAGTATTACAGGAAGATATTGAAGCAACTTTGTCAACAAGTTCAAGCAAAGATTTCACGGAATTGTCTGGATGGGCAACAAACATCAGAACGTCATCAGTGGAGAGAGACATTTTATACTGCTTCTAAAAAGAAATATGCTGCATCCCTTGAACTTCTTCTCTGGGTCCTGTGGTGATAGCATGAAGTTTCAAATCATAAATTATCTGCACTTTGGGACTGGTCAAGGTTTTGAGTTATCTGGCTAAGCTTACAAAGTATCCCTGCTTAGCATTAGCTGGATTTATTTCTTTTAGTGAAAATTCGACTGGTCTGGCTGGATATCAAATACTGAATAACTATTTCTATTCTTGAAATTCTAATCTTTGGGAGAAAAAAAAAATCCTGTAATCAACAATCCTGTTTACCCAATAATGTTAGATTACTAATGATACTGTCAGCAATTGCTAATGGTGACAAAGTATTATTTTGGCAGAACAGTCACGCACATCCAAACACAGATCTGATATAAACGCTGCAACCATTTGTCTGTTTACAAAATTTGGCCCACTGAACACATACGTGAATGCATGAATTGAAACACAAATATAAAGGTTAGATGTGACCAGAACACTTGGAGGGGTTTGTTCTGCAGGACTAGTCATGCTCAAAGCTCGTACCTTTACGTGCCATGCGAGGCGTGCTGAGCGCACCGCAGATGCGCTATGCCAGCCGTGGTCAGCGGAGTAAATAGGTATGGGGCCTATGCAGCTAACCTGGAGGGTCAAGTCATGTCTTGTAGGGACATGCTCTACAGATCACTCCAGAGATTCACAGGTGAGTCAAAATGTGGATTAACCTCTCCCAAACATCTAAATCCACACCACTGAATGGCTACATCCAACCCAGCCCGCAGAGATTTCACCGAATACTTTCCCGCGGTTACTGCTCAGCGCTATCTGGCCACTTTGTAACCTCTTTTCAGCTGTGCAATTATACAATGAATACACAACATCTGTTTTCTGTTATGTTTGAAACACGCCTCATCAGTGTTTGAATGAGAGGATGTGCTGGTGAACAGCTCTGGAAGGATGGCTGATGTAGCATCAGAGAGCATTGCCCTTCCACTGGTAGCTCTGGCAGCATGTGAAGCATTGTAGCTGGAGCAACTGCAGTCATAATGGCATGCAGTTGGCATGTTCTGGTTGGAATTTATTGATATAACTTGCTAAAGAGAAGACCACATGAAAGTGCCCCCTCCTTACACTGGAATGCTTCACAAGCAAGAAAGATCACCTCTGCAGCCAACCTGGATCCCCACTACTCTGGGAGAATGGGACATGGTGCAGCCAGCAGAGCTGGTGGCACTTTGCAAGATGACTGAGGCTTGATGGTGAGGAGGAGAAAATGGCCTGATTCTGAATTACATTCTCTTTTCTGAGTTTGGAGTTTTTCTCCCCTTGGCTAAATTAAACTACTGCTCCTTGTAGGTACTTTGGGGGGAGATACTATAAGAGTTGTGGAAACTAAAAGACAACTAAGAAAAACAGGCATAAAATATACATTAATGTTTTTGGGCTAGAAACTGAAGGAAAGCTTCTGGTCATGACAGAATGGGAGCCAGAATGGGATTAGAGTAAGAAAAGGGGAAGAAAAAGCTCATCTCAGATGTGAACACGATTAGAACACATAGTTGCCTGCAGAAGCTGGAAGTTAGACTTGAAGAGTTTTCCCACCAATATATCCTAGAGGACATGGACAACAGAAGCTGGAGTCTGAACTGGGAAATTTATACCTGTTTGTCACAGCCTAGGGATCAGAAGCTTTCATTAAGGTATCTGACTGAGTAAATCACTACATTGGTATGCTGTAACTCCATGTATCATGCACTGCTTTTGGTGGTGCTACTAAACTGTCCCCCTCCCAAAGCTGCTCAGTCTTCAACACTGTTGCAGTTTTATGTAGCTGTGCTGCTGAGATGGCTTTTGTAAGCAGCAGTTACAGCTTGCTGCAAGGCCCAGACTGTACAGGGAAGGGAGTAAAATCATGATGAAGTTTAAGTTTGCTAAGAAGGGGAGGGGTGGGGGGAAGGTGCTTTAAGACCTGGCCGCTTCCCATTTTTATCTCGACTCCAGTTCACTGGGTGTGTAGTTGTAGTAATAATAAATCACTTTTTTTTACTCTGTGATGAGTCTGTTTTGCCCATTGCAGTAACTGGAGAGTGATCCCTCTGTCCTTATCTCAAGTCCTAAGCCTCCTAATATCTATTTTCTCCCCTTTTCAGCTGAAAGGGGGAGTGAGTGAGCGGCTTGGTGGGTATTTGGCCTCTAGCCAGGGCCAAACCACCACAAACACATATCCATTAGCATGTCCATTAGTTCATACTATGATTAGCAATATTCACAATTCATTTTATCATTCTTTAGACAAAATAATTACTTTTCATGTATAGACTTTCTTTTTTTTACCCAATACAAAACACATTTTCTAAAAAGACAGAATTTTTCACACAACAGTTCAACTGAGCAGCAGTCTTCCACACAAAAGCCATAGACAATTTCTGAAGAACAGTAAGTAAATTCTGAAGTAAGCAACAGGAGGAATCCAATGTGGTTTTCTTACCTTGCTAAAAGAATCATGAACCCATCTTTTGTCATCTTCTATTTACACAATTCAGCATTAGGACTTGGATTTTGAACACTTGAAAACATAATTGAGTTTCCTCAGCAGAGATTAAATCACTGAAGCACTCTGTTCATTGTATAAATAACACTGGAGCAAATCAATCCTGAACTAAGAACCAGTAACTATTTAGGTAGATCTTTTACAAAGTGTCACACTTCAGGAATTAGTAGTTAAAAACACTGTTTATATTTCAAGACAAAATACAGAGAAGGAATTAATCTCTATCCATATTCTTATCCATTTAAGTGAGTGATGACAGGTACTATATAAACATCAACATGTGTGATAAACTGAGTTGGTTTTAATTCAGTGATCTGACTGAAGCAGTAATTGTGCTGAAAGGTATTTTGAGAAGCAGACAAATGCAGTCAGTTGCCTGACTGGAGTAAGTCTCTCTTACCATTTGGTGACTATGGTTTGCTCCTGACCAACCACATTTGCTATTTAGTGATGAGCACAAGCAGCTGTTAGAGCCATGCCATTCAGCCAAGGTCCAGGTATCTACTGCCCTAAGATACCATAAAGCATGACTTGCTGCTCAAAGGAGCTTTGTTTCAGCAGATTGCACTGGTGTGGCAGCTAAATCCCACTTGTGAATGAAAACATTCACTGAGTTCCTCTTGTGTCAGGTATTTCTCCCTCCGTTACATGTCCCATGCTAATTATAGAACGATCTGAAGGGCTTTCTAAGTGATAATGACTGTAAAACACAGTTCAGTGTTGCAATTACATTTCCTCTTTCTATCCTGTGAGGCTAAAGATTAACTGATTTCATCCTAACATGCCAGTTTTTTGATAACTTCATAATGTTTCCTAATCTCTGACTAACTTCCAACTGATGAGTTAACTACTGCAAAATAGGTAACACAAAATCATCTTGATAAAATACTATCCAGCAAAAGCAGAGAGTGAGAAAGACAAGGAAATAGCATATAGAAATAACTCAGTTTTACTGTGATTCATATGGATACCAGACTAAGTTCTGGACTAGTTTAAATTATAGGTACAGCTTTCATACTTTTTCATGACTCCTAACACATTTCAGTGTTTTCATATTTCAAAACTTCCATGCTAATATTTTTTTCATTAAATGTTTCATTTTCATTTGAAAATGTTTTACCAAGGTGAAAATATATATATAAGACATATTTTTAAATATAAAGGGTTAATATACAAATGAACCACAAATTAATTTTTCTTTGACAATTTGCAAATCATTTTCACATTTAGGTTGCTTCAGATTAGGGATGCTTCCTTTCACCATTTTTATATTTTCAGAATAACATTGATTTCTAGGCAGGAAGTTGGCACCTGGATTTTAGGAGCCAATGATGCACACAAGCCAACTATGGGGTGCTCTGCACACTTAATTTGTTACTTAATTCTGTCTTTCTGACTCTTCCCAGTATGACCAAGCAGGCAGTCTCAGATCAAGGGGGAAAACAGCCCCACTATCTTCCCCTGGCTGCTGTGGGACCATTGATGGAGAACCTTTGAGGCAGCTCCCTGTGCTGGGCTGCTCTGAAAGTCTGCTGCTCTCCCAGAGAATCAGACCAACTGCATGTTGTAGACACTCGCTCTGGGAACGTGCGTTTTGGCCCGATTCTTCCCATGGATTTTGTCCCAATTCCAGGCAAATTAGACAGCCCCACTGTGCCTGCATTGATTACCCCATTGTTCTGCACAGCGGCAGTCAGTCTGATGCCTCAGGGAAACGTTAGAAATATGGTGCGAGCCCTGTAAGCTGTTCAGAGCATGAAAAGTAAATCTGACCTGTCCCAAAAGAATTGGACTTAGTACAAAGTAGCTGGTGCATGTGCACATATATCTGTCCTTATATTGTCTGGTCTGTCCTTTGCTGTGTGAGATGGGGAGCAGGGATGTGGATCCAGTGCAAAGAGAGGGGAATTTGAGGATGCAGCTGAAATGGCATGTGCGTTCAATGAATTAATTCAGGCATCTATGGATGGCAGTGGCTAATTAAGTGAAAAGGGGGACAGAAAACACTAGCACAAGTCCTGTACTGAGAAGGAACGTATATTTTCAGCAAACTAACAATAGCATTGCCTTGCACTGCAGCACCCTCATTAATTCTGTCAGCCTGCCCCTGATAAAATGGGACCCAACACCCTAGAGTTACTTGTGCCTGTGTTGTGCAGTATTGACTAAACTAGCTTTGACAAACTTTCATTAATCCCATAACTGCTTTCCGTGACAGATCAGAGCATGCCCTGATTTGACTTACATTTGCTGTTGAAGATCACACACTGAGTCAGACACAAGTGGAATCCAGGAATCCTGCCTCTGTCTCCTATGTTACCCACCCAGGACTCTAGCTGGCAACTGATTTCATCAATCATTTCTGTATTTAGGGGGTGCCAGTCACCAGACTGCAGGAACCAGGAGGCATAGTTGCCTCAGTGCTTAAGAAAACGGGAAGAACTGCATTCCCTGTGCAAGACTGGGGGTAACTGTGCACACAGTGTAGAGTTTTTAAAGTAACTCCTCCTCAGCAGACTACAATTTCAGTCCTAAACAAAGGAGAAAGCCAGCTCTCTACTGCGCTGGGCATGGCTTGTTTCCTTGGTAAAATCTGTAGAGGTATTCCAGTAAGTCCATTTAGAGAGCACTCTGCATTTTCCAGACTTGCCCAATACTGCTTAGTCCAGGTAGGAGCCTTCACAAATAAAATGCACAGGGAGCAATTAAAGACTGACATTTTATACACTGGGGGCTTGAAACAAAGTTGTGTAAGTAATCTTAATTTTAGTATTTTCTATCTGCTCTGTGTTTAACCTTGTAACCTAGATAATTTTCTCTAAATGTAATTTTTTGTGTGTGGTAGCACTACATACACCCCTGAAAGACTGTATAGCCATCTTCATCTGCCACAGACTTTCTGTAAATAACTGGCAAATATTGCATACAGCGAAATGAAGTCCCTCCAGTAGTCTGGATGGGGAGTGTGTGTACTCTCAGGCTTGCAAATCTTCTCAGTGTTAGTCAATGCACTAACCTTTGGCCTTGAATAACACAATTTTTGCCAGTGCCTTGCTGGCATTTGTGCCTGCCTGCATTTGACAGAAGGCCATCTGTCTTTCAGTCCATACTCTGTTTTTATAAAGCTGCCTTCCCATTAAGTCTCTAAGCACCTCCCAGGATAATTTAAATAGGCAGAAATTAAGATAATACAGTACCTGAACATGCAAAATCCCCAAGTTCGATAGTGATTGTGCCTGTGTCAGGATTGCAAGATTTGGTTGTACATGTTGATCATTAACAAGGGTTTTAATTTCTAGATTGCTCCAAATAGCTATGTTGATTTTCTAAAACCCAAGATTTAGCTATTTTGCGCAATCAAACACTGGATGGTCTCCTGCAAGCAAAGATTTTATCAGCTGTCTACCCTTGGTGTTTGCAAAGTCTTAAGGATAAATTCCATCTTGCAGAATATGTGAAACTGCTTTCCACCACCTTAAAATAGACAGTGGTTCTGCCAGACAGATGTGGAAAACAGATTATCAGTTGGGCATTGTGAGGTTATTACCAATGCACCATTATTTTTAATTGATTAATCGGATAAGGAAGGTTAGGGGTAGTTTTATAACAAATGGTAATTTTCTTCCTCTCTCATATGGGTTCACTATAGGAAGCAATAGACCACAGAAAATGGCTACCCCCTTTGATTTTACTGCAGATCTGGCCACAGGAAACGTTGCACATTTGGATCAAGCAGGATAAACAGCAAGGGCTTCCTCTTTTGTGAAATCATCTTTTAGCAGCACCCCTCCCCAGGAAAATAGGTTTTCCACTTTACATAATGTTGCAGCAGCAGTGGTTTGTTCCTAAGTTTTTTCTGGGTAGGTTATGAACTTTACGGCTCTGACCACAGATCAGTTATTTATCATAACAGGAAAGATGAGACCAAAGATATTTCCTAACCTTCTTCTTTGCAGATCAGAGAGAAGCAAGCCAACAAACATTAACGCTTCATATTCAACTGACAAAGATTATTCAGAAATTTTCACTCCTCTCTTCTAATCATATTTGGTTGAACTCACCCATAATTTTAAACAAGGAGCAAACCAATATTTCATTCAGACCTCTTCTCCAATGCAGTCTGATCAGTCTTTCAAAATAGACATGCAAGTAAATGAATAATAATTTTGTGTAGAGGGACTTAATGAAGGCAGTAGAGAAAAATTTCATTTCTAAAGACTCCTCCTTTGGATATCTATTACAGGTGTATCCTGGCAGCATGTTAAATACATGAAAAATATCTTTGAAATATTGCTGGAGACAAAAAATTTTCCTCATCTAATGTGTTCACCCCTCAAGAATTGCCCCTCAGCATCAGGGGGTCTGAAAGCACTGATCTCTAGTGGCAGATCAAGCGTGTTTTTTATGTTGCAGAAGAAAATTAGTAACTGTAAGAAAGTGTGTTACGACTTTATAGTGCCACATGACAAGGCACACATAGCTGGGATTGCCCAAGTAACTGTACCGCAAACCTAAAGAGTAGAGTATTTCATACAGGACCAGGTTGCAGCACTTAACCACAGGCCCGCAGCACGCTGGGGCAGAGCTCTGCTCATGGAGTGGGAAGTGGGAAAGATACTAACCTCTCCCAACCTAACCTACCAGGAGTAAATGCAGACCAGTCACCAACAAGCATGCTTACTAGTGAAAGCTTTAAAAAATGAGGAATTAGTCACAAGTACCTAAACCTTTACTCCTGCTGCCTTGGAGCAGCGTTAAGCCCCTCTTTAAACACTCCTCCATATAGTCACTCCTCCATATAGCCACACCTATCAGTTGCCCCATTTCATGATGAGTAGCTCGAGCCACCACCTTCACTCTGCGATTGTCAGTGAAAGTGCCTGATCCTGCTATGTTTGCCCTGTGTCTAGGTAGCATGTTGCTGGGAGTCCTGGAGACTTTGGGGTCTTACTCTTAACTAGCTTTTCCAGTGTGTGTTCAAGTAACCTTAGCCTGTGTTTTAACAGGTTGTTTCTGGCAGGTTCCTATAGAATGCTGGTCACCACAAAATTAAGAGAAAAGGGAACGTCTACTGCACTCCTTGACAACTCAGAAGATTGCCTTGGGAAGATCTTTCCTACTCATCTTAGGTGAAGGAATGCATTCAGACAGGCACACAAGGGAAGTGAATATTCATCGGTTACATTAGGGAAAGCACATCTGACCAAAAGCCTGTTGGAAGTCATGGGGCTCTAGAACTGGCTCCAGGAAACTTTGGATCAGATTCCAAATGAATTATTTTTGTTTCCTTTTGCCATCAGTTGGACACTTCCTAGTTCACATGAGCCTGAACACCCAAACAGGACTCAGCAGGCTGGATCTGCAAACCATACAAAGAAATCCTGCAAGCCTGAATTTGCTGATGCTTGCCTCAAACAGAAACGTGGGTGATCCACAGCTTATGGGGCGTAAACCACAGACTGCTGGCTGTAAAGCACATACTGCCATTTCTCCATCCCTGTGCATTAGCCAACACATGTAAGAACAGAGATACTGACACACTATCTTTAACTCAATTTAACACAATGCCCAACTCAACAAAAGATTCCCAACTGTTTCCTTGCTGGAACAAACCATGAAGAAAATACGTACAAGCAGCACTTCAAAAAAACTTCGAGTAGCTCCCAGCAGACTCACCAGTGTATCTCAAGTAAGATTAACACTTCCAGATTGAGTAGTATGGTCTTTATCAACCCATCACTAAATTTCCTACAGCCAAAGCCAGTTGTAAAGACTATGGCCATTCTGCTCTGTAGAAAAAACTTTGTAAATTACATGGATGGATGGATAGACAGATGGATGGATAAGTGGCAATTAAATGTAAACTCTTTTGTTCCTGAAAGTACTGAATTTTCCCTGAACTCAAGTCTGGCTGTTATACAAATAGCTGAAATCCACTCAGTTTAATTCTTTAAAAGGAATTCTACTTTGTCTGGTAAAGAAAACTTGACTGATGCCCTTTTTTAATCATGACCCTTCTGTTTAAGCAGAAATGTCATTTATAATAAATACAGTATTGGTGGAAGAAAGACAAATCTATTGTCTGAGAAGAACAAGCTATTTAAATTCCACAATGATGGAGAAATTGAAGGCAAAGAGGTGGCTGATGGGCTTTGTGAGTCGCACAATGCCTCCAGCACTGCAACAAGTCTAGAAAATAATAGTGATCTGCTTAGGAGTTGTGTCTGTTTCAAACAATGATGACAACTCTTCCAGTCTCATGTTAGTACTGTTGCTGTTATGGAAACTTTCCCTGTCCTCATCAGCTCGATTATGTGTCTCTACGACACTAATGAATCACAGCTGACACTTCCGGGACTCAGCCTCATTTGAAGGCATTTGATTACTTTGTAAACTCTTTGATCAAGTTAAAAATCTGATTTTCAGAGGCTGAATGAACAGTGTGAGTTTTGAGGATTAACTGAGAAACACTTGAAAAGAGCAACAACTGTTACAGTAGTGGTACTTCTACCACTGATACCATTGTAAATAATGTCCTTAGATTTTTGAGAGGTTCTCAGATGTAGACAAAAAGAAAATAAATACAAATAAATAAAATCAATTCAGATTCCCCTCTCTAACATCTTGAGTACCTGCTGTCTGCTTTGCTGGAACTAAGCTCTATGGCATAGGAATACTCTACCTCTCCTGGTGAAAATTTGATACAGGTACTCATAAGGGCTCAGTGCAAGAAGTATTTCTCCTGATGGTTTGAAGCACTCTTAGGCACTTGATCATTTAAATCACTTTTGCAAACAAGACTGGAACTCCCAAGGATTAGATCCACAAAAGACCATTGTAATGCTGACTTTTAAGAGCTCAACCATTTAGCAGACCTGCAATCTGGAGTACAGCTCCCTGTACAGTGCCCCTAAAGACACAGACACCAAGGAAGGACAACTGTGCAGCAAAACTAACGATCTTAATGATCCTAATCATGTTGCATGCTTTTCTCTGGACTGCAAAGACACAATGTCCACTAACTACATCCTTGCCTGAAAGTTGGTACTGTAACAATATTAGCCCTTTCTCTCAAACCTGGCAGGGGCAGCATCTGTTTTTCCCTTCACTAGCTCAGTGGTTACGGCACTTGTCTGATTCGTGGGAGGCTGGAGTCTCTTCCTTCTTTTGCCTGAAGGGAGTTGTCCCTGTGGGTGCACCCATCACCTACTTCCCGGGTAACTGAAGGAGCCCGGGAGAGCCTGCAGTGAGCTCAGGTGCTAAGCTGGCAGGGTGCAGGGTGTTGCACACGCTCCAGAAGAGATGCTGCCAGAGCCAACACCGCCAGCTCTACCCACCCCCTCCTTTCCTCTGGGGTGTCCTTTCAGCTGAGAGCTTCAGATGGAATGGCAGCGTGCCTGTGCCAGGTAACACAGCAATAACTGAGGGACTCGTTACAGCTCTCACCTCTGCTAGCTAAAATAAGGATGCTTACAGCTCCCAGTACACCCTCCTGGCTGAAACAGCAGTGAGATGGTGGTGCCAAGGGTGGTTCATGCACTACAGAGGGATGAGATCGCAGGGCAAGCAGCATGCACATCAGAGGGGCATCTCTGTGAAGTTCAAGCTTGTGTAGTTCAACTGTACCCCACTAATATACAACCCATTTCTGACTCTTAATGAGGATGAAAATTCTCTTTCAGCATTTTCACAATTATTAGGCCTCCAGGAGTTTTTACTGGAAATCACTGACAAGCTCCTGTCACAAGCTTAGATAATTCAGTGTTCAATGGCAGAGTTGGCTGACAGTTTTATTACACTCCTGAGCCAAACAATCAACTGCATTTAAGGCCAGATGACTCTCCTGTTGTACATCCAGATATGCTTTACAGTACAGCTGTAAACAATAGGAAATTAGATTTGCAGATTTCAGTTTTTAGAGGTTGGGCAAATTAATTTGATTATTAAGTGCTGATCTGTCACTGATGCATTTTGCATTATACATTTCCAGGGACCCATCTAAAGTGAGACACACAATGTGAGATTCAAAGTCCCATTGTCGCCCTAATTTTAATTTTACTCACTTTGAAACCTACTTCTAGCAAATCACAAAACATTCAGTTATAGTTTTCATGAGCTCTAATGCCAAGAAAGTACATTTATTCCCTAGCCTGACCATACAATGAAGTGACAGAAAGGGCACAAACAGTATTAATTTCTTCCCATATGCTATAAGCAGTTTTATTAGTAGCCCTCGTGCACCAGATGAAGTCATCCCCATAATTCAGTCTAAACAGCTCCTTCCTTCTCAGCATTTTGGAATGAATTTTCCATTTCAATTAATTTATTCTTATTTGAACTCTAATGAGCTATGTGGTAAGTCAGTGGCCTCTCCAAGGCAAGCCAGCCCTCTGGCTTTGCGACTTCACGCAAAGGACTTAATTTTTCTCTTAAGGTTATGAGCTTAGATGGGCATCTAAAGGGAAAAAGCAATACATATGAGGGTTAAGAGTAGAAATCATACATACTTTTCAAGACCTGTTCTCACACAATCTAAACTCCCAGTGATGGCCTACGTATAGCAGTAACTGACATCCCGTCTTGCACATTCGCTTTGCATTCATCTACACAAAAACTTGTACCAGGTCACTTGACCTAGTGAAAGCTTCAGTTTTAAAGTAAAATTTGTGCCTTAGCTAAGGCCCATTCTGATTACCTGACTTAGGCTAGCCCTAGAAGTCTCTGCTTCAAAAGATGCTGCATGCAGGCAAAATTGACAATAAAGTTAGGTTTCATTTCTAAATCAGTTTTGACCATGAATTCTTCATTTTCCACTTATTTTCACAAAATTCCAGAATTTCATAGATACAGAGAGCTGTCTCCTTGCCTCTCAAAGAGCTGTATCATAAACTGGCCATATGGCCTTCGCCACTCCAGAAAAATTACAGCTAAGATTTGAAGATTGTTTTGGGGCCAAATAAGTCCTCTGCTAGTCTTGGCTTTATGCTGTCCTTCACTGACCACCTGCATCCCCAGGACTACATAGGAAAAGCAAAAGAGCAAGTAAGACACAACAGGGATTTAGTGCAGAGCAGTTGAAGACCACTAGGCAGCATGGACAGACCAGTGAGTGAATATTGATCTTGGTGTAGTTAAATTGTATACTATCCAATAGAGATATTAACAAAGTACAATGCTTGCAGCATGTTAATTACTTCACAACAAAGAAACAAACCAAACAAATAAGACACAGGATTTAATTTCATATTCTAAAACTGTGACTAAGATTTATCCCAAAGTCAGAGCCAGTTCACAGATCAGACTAAGACACAGTAAAGCGAACAAAAGCCATCCAAAAAAGGCACTAATAACAACCCACAAGCACATATGAAGACATGTTATGTAGTGCTTATGCACTTATGAAATAGTTTTCTAGCTTTAATAGTGAATTACAGCAGTTTAACAAGCAAGTTCAGACCATAAAACCCCCAAAATACTGCAAAATTCCACCACCAAACTGCTTCTCTAACTGAAGTGACTAAAAGTTACCTACTTTCTCATAACTACTGCCTTCAGACTTTGAGAAGCAGCTCTAGCAGAATAAATATGCAATTAAAAAAAAATCAGTTTGTCTGAAAATGAATTGTCCACGGATCCTTAAAAGATTTGGATGTGATCTTAAGCGATCAACATTGAATCTCCTCCTATCTAGAAAAAAAGGGAAAACAAGGGCTTTGGAATATGGCAAAAAAAGGGGAAAAGAAAACTTGGTAAACTTACCAACTCTACAGGTCTAACTACTGCTTGCTAGAAAGGTCATTCTGCAGGACAGACATCAACTTCACACCCATTTAGCAACAAAGCAAAGGCTTTAAAATATAAGACCTAGAAGTTTGCATCACTTCTCAGACAGCAATATAACAGTGCTACTTTGGTGCTTCCCATACTGCCAGTTCAGCCAGTCCTGTAAGCTGGTCCCCCATCAACTGTTGCTGGCATGATCAGAGCATGATTTTTAGTGTAGCAGGCGGAAGGAGCACAGGCAAGTAGCCAGCAGAAGAGGTCTGATGGAAGGATTTCAGTTTTAAAATGAAGCAGTACATGCTGGTTTAAAAGCTGAAAGGGAGAGCAGGGAAGATTTAAGAATGGTGGGAAAAGGAGAGAACGAAAATTACTGCTCTTCTGCTGGTGTGCTTGGGAATACTTTGCTTGTTCTACGTAACTAATGTGTAACCCAAGGTGTGGACTGAAGGAAAAGCTATTCTCACTCCATCAGTGAGATTGCATCATCGCCTTGAAAACAGACCAGAATTCCTTCCCAGGAAACAAGCACTGGGATTTATTAATTCTCTCCCAAACTCAGATTATGATGAAGTTTACATGGGTTAAACTGGCAAGAACATAATTTCTCATCTTTGAGAGCACAGGAGAGCTGTAAAGTGGGGATTTGTATGGAAAATTCAGCTGTGGTGGAACATGTGAAATTGTGCATATCCACTATCCCTGCGAGGACTGAGAACAGCCAAAGATTGGCAGGCAGCGAAGACAAAGTAGAGCAACTTCACACCTTGTGTCATCCTGAGAACTCCAGCATCACAGAGAGCAGCCTCTGGAAGCGGCCGTATGGGACACTTGGCTTCAACCAAGTGATGCCCGTGTGAAAGAAGCGACACTCACATTCTCTGAGCTGTGTCAGGCCGCAGGTGCACTCCTGGACTCATCCTGCTTCCTCCCCTCCTGGGCCAGAGACAGTCCCAGTGCCTGTCCTCAGACCTACCCATGTGTGTGTTTGGCTGCAGCCCTTCGCAGGCAGTGTGGACCACAAGGATCTGCAGAACCAGGGAGGCACTTGGTGCAACGCCCTGCGACTGATGGGAAGAAAAATCCTCCATCTTTTTGCAGAGCTGCAGGCATGCAGATTATTTCCAACAGGAGCAGAGACACTTATCTGCTGCTTCACAGTGCCATACACACGGGTTTTATTTTCTTCTCTTTAGCTCACTTGGGCCAGGGTCAGCCAAAGTACAGCCTGCAGCTGCTCCCTTCTTTGATTATTGATGAGAATTAGGATTTATTTTTTATACACAGCTCTGTAGGTGTGCAAGGCATTTCACACAAATATACAAGGACGGGGCTCTGAAGAGTTTATACAGCCCAAGCAAGTCGCAGCACAGCTAGTGAAGGCACACGTGCAATTAAAGGCTTATCAATGTAAGCTCTATGTGTACCTTATTAAACAGACAAAATGTAGGTTGTTTTGTGTGTCCTTTCTCTGAAGGCAAAGGGTCGTTTTTATGCGTGACACTTTAACCTTTTGTTATAGCAATCTGCTGCTTCAAAGCCTAGCTCACAGGACTCCCATCCCCAACCTTGGTGAGGTGATTTACTCGAACAATAGCTTCTGAAAAAGTTCAATTCAGATCTGCACTGGGGAAATAAACATTATTGGGTAAAAAGCAGAAGATGGCCCTTTGCACTTGCTCCAGAACAAAACCTGAGTTTCTCTAGCTTTGCCTACAGGACTTAGTAACTAGCTGCAAGGATGTGGGACTACTTTCCCAAGCTTTCTAAGCCCTTTATTCTCCCAAGAGTAGTCCCAGGGGTTTGACAAAGGGAACAATAGGATTTGTCCCAAACCACAACGAAATAGTACCTTTGTACTTCTAAAACAGCAGCAACAAAAAAGCTGTAATATGCTTTCCTCTGTTGTGTTACCTCTCCGCGGCTGGGACCACATTTAGGGTTACAGCTACAGGATGTAGTGCCTTTCTGTGGCTCACTGTGGGTATCCACAGTCCCCTCATTTCTCACTGTCTCTTCCCTTCTACTCCCAGTGATTAGGGTCTAGAGCCACAGACAGCCTTATACTGTGCATCCTCACACCATTATCCACGCACCTGAACACGGGAAGACCTTCTGTAAACTTTTAAATAAGCTTTTGCTAAGGTGCTTTCCTAATATCCACTTGTCTATTTCACTGCCTGCATCTCACTGTGACACAGCGTCTGAATCAAAACATGAATAAAGGGATCGTTCTCTTCATGCTTTAACAGTGTGAACAAGTTTTAAATGGCAATGTTTTGTCTAGTTCTTATGTAAGCCAACTGCAATATTCTTTGAGTAGGTGTGTGTTGAAATGGGATGGGATCAGCATGTTATATAGTTATTCAAACACATACTCCAGCAGACGTCCAGAAGACAGACGTCAGAGGCACCACAGCTCTGACTTCAGCTGCACCACACAGGTGCTGCATGGCAGGTAGCTGAGGCTCATCATTATGATTCTCCCCTAGTTTAGGGGACTCAGGTTAAGAGATAAAAATCCCTCGTTTTAGAGTTGGTAGGCAACACAAGCTGGGAACAAAGCTCTGGAAAACAAGCTTAACAGGTCCTCTGTGTCCTCAAAGACACTACGAAGGAGCTGTCACTTTCTAAAACTCTACCCTGAACCGTCCCCTGTTTGTGCCAGTACATACCTCAGTATGTAAAAGGAGGACAGTTAAGTTTGAACCTCTAATATATGTTTCAAAGGGGACTTTAAGGGGCTTTGGGAATGAGCATGCTGTCAAAACAAAATTTACACTTACGATGAAAAAAACATGTAAGCTTCAATAATGACCACTTCTGCTGATCCCTGGAGCACGGATCACATTATCGTCGAGATAATCCTCAGGACTCCAAGTGATGTGCCAAGGCCAGAGGCTAACAATAAGCAGAAGAATTGACACAGGAATATTGAGAACTAACTTGGCATACTTGAGACCCATTGAATAAGCAATGTTTATCATCAAAGACCTCAAACGTAACTGAAGATATTTATTTGGAAGGTCCAAGATTTGACAATATAGCATAGCAGTATTTTAAGCCAACATGAAGCAATAGGTATCCAAGAGGACAGCTGTATCTAAAGAATACAACTGGCAAGGCTGGACATAGGCCTTCCACAGAGCTATCACTGCAAGATACGCTGTCTGTGATGTTTCAGCAAATCGCTTCCTGACTCCTGGAGCCTTCGAGTCAGCAGTATTTACTGGAAAGGATGCAAAAACAGATGCCTTGGATAGAAGCAAATCTACAAACCAGGCTTTCAGCTAGTGAAAAAGGGCACTGATTAATGAGCTGGCACACACAGGCAAACTTTTTATTCCATCAACTTCACAGGTTGGCTAAAAGCCCCCAAAATTTTGCAAATCATGATCTCTCCTAGGGGACTATCTTTGTCTGGTGAGTTTGTTTGTTTGTATGTACATTCGGTAACTAAGGTCAAAAGTTTTATAGCAGCAACTGTCTCCGAACTGTTACTTGGCTTTGATTTTTCAGCTATGGCACTGAGACTTTTATGCAATATTGTTAATAATAGAAATGCACTTTGTTTTAGTTTTAACTAATTATAAATTTGTCTGATGCAGTATTTCATGTGCATGGGTAAAAGGTAATTGTTCTAGCTTTATAAAATATAAAGATTATATTCTGCCTTTAATTACATAGATTTCACTGGTGCTGCAAAGGATTCAATGAGGTCGGAATTCACCTACAATAAGGGTTAAGCCATGGGATTAGACAAAATAGCTATTACTTGATGTCAAATCATAGTGTCACAGACGTACACAACAACCTTTAGAAATGACGGCCAGCACCTGAGCTGAGTATTACAGCACCACAGTGGAGTTTGCACAAAGACAATGGATTCCAAGCTGCAAAATTCACATCACTAAATTTGATCAGTGCAAGTACTGAGCAACACAGCATCCACTCCTGTATTTACAAAATCAAAGCTATTCTCATTCCAGCCAGTTTCAAGCCCCATACATGGCATTTGAGACAACATGCACAAAAGAATTCTGTTCATCTAAGTTTTGGAGAAACAGCCAATCACATTTCAGCCTTTGATTTTCTAAAGCAAGTGTTTGAAAGTCATTTAAATCATTTGACATAATCATTCACTTTAGACTCAGCATGCATACAGAGGGCAAATACTGTCTAGCAAATCTGGGAACAGGGATGATGCCTTAGATTTAGGTGAGCGTTCCTTTACAAATATTTAATAGACACAGAAAAACTCTGTCGACAATCTACTTGGTCTTTTGGGGCAAACCTGCAAATAACCCTAAGAAATAACACCTGCAGAAAGTGTGAGTTTCATGAACAGAAAAAAAAAATAGCTAAACCCACTGTGCAAGTGACTTGCAGTTAGCAATATTGCAGATTTACTGATGCATAGCTTGCTTTTTATTGGTAAACTGAGAGGGAGGAAAGTAGTCAAACACTGAAGAAATCAGATGTTTTCACCTTTAATATAAACTGCAAAAAGAAGCAATGCTACAAGCATCTACAACACAGGGCCCCTCTGGGCACGATGTCATCATCATCACTGCTTTCCATTATCAGTGTACATTTGCAAGAATTATGATGTTCAGGTTCCATTTTGAACTCCCGTTCATCAGAGTGTATAAACTTGTCCTTTTTCATTTTCTTCAAACTAAAATTTGGCAGAGGAGGGCTGGTGGGTGGGGACTTTTTGGAAAGATTATTATTTTTAAAATTTGGTCTTTTCAAATTGTTCTAAATACAGCAGTGGGGAATATGCCCTGAGGAGCAATGCTGTTGCATGTCTCTCAAGGGAGGGGTATTGACAATTAGATATTGTCAGTCTCTTATTCAGTGCAAGAGGAAAACAAGCATTCGTGTTTCAGGCTAACTCATGAAAGGCCTCTGGCTCAGCAGAAATGAGTTCAGGGTGATGCTGTGGGGCCAGAAGGCCTGGAAGCTGTCCATCAAGGGTTCCCAAGGGTGGTCTGTAGTCCTCTTGCAACACACAGAGCTTTTGTATGTGGCCTGTATGTGGATCTGGGGGTTGTGGCTGTCCTCCACAGAACCAGCTGATTGTCAAGGCTGTAGTAACCATAGGGTCTCCTCCAGCAGCTCTGGGATGGGGTGAATGTCTGGGCACTCAAAATCTGTCAGCCATTGAAAGCCTAATCTAGCCTGCCCCTCTGGACATTTTGGCAAGTCCCCTTGCTGTGTATTTCAGACCCCTGACTATTTCTCCAACGATTCCCATTACTCCACATGACAGCAAGAAACCTCTGCAAGAGCTGGCCCAATTATTTCCAGAATCAAGATGGTTTTCTGCCTTCTAGAGCAGCAGAAGCAGTGCATAGCTTGACTTGTGGTCTTAGAGTTGTAGCACAGATGGGGACAACAAATTCCCACTCTAATCAGGGGCCAAAGTGGTGGACAGACTGTCTCTAGGAGATGCACTCCAGAGGGAATACCAGAAGTTAAAGCAGAGAGAAAGAGGGGTATAAGGAGTGATGACCAACACTAGAGCTGAGACAGCCTAAACACCAATTTCCAACACTAATCCACTAGAATGCCTCCAACTACCTGTCCTCATACACCAGCACATCACCCACCTTGTTCACCACAGAATGGAAGCAACCCCAAACACAGCCTGCTTAGAAGGAACTCAGGAATGTGGTTCAGAAACCAATGACCTTCCATTCATTTGCACAGAGCATGACTGACTTGCAAATCCTGGGTTTCTCTTTCTCTTGTTTTATGCCTGCCTACACCATAGTCCCCAGAAGGATGCTATAGATAATGACAAAAGCAATTAAGTGTTTGCTGGGGCTAACACAGGGCAAAATGTGCTGTTGTGAAGAGCTGAATCCACTTAGTTACATGCTGCAAAATCTCAGCATTGCCTGGACATGGCAGGCTGGGACAGTAGCCTTAATTACTTCGGTCTAATCGAAATGTTTCAGGCCAACTGGAAAAAATGCCTTTGGATCAGACTCTTACCCCTTACTTTCCACACCTGCCTGCTTGCAAAACCCCAAAGTGTTCATTCAACTCCAGCCTGGAAAGATGCCAGAGTCCTAGAGTTAACCACAAAAAGAGAGGGGCTTGAAATTCAGGAGAGAAATTCTCAATTTCCAATTATTTTAAACAATAATGTATAAATTGACCTTTCTCTATATTTGGGCTGATTGGGGTTGGATTGTGGGGGAGTTTCTAATGCACAGTGATTGCTAGACACCATAATGTACCTTCCATCAATTAAATTCTAAAAAAAAAGATTCAAATCATGCACAAATTGAAATGTTGGCAGCTGATCTTTTCAGCCTTTAGAAAAAGGAACCATCTTCACACCTGCTAGTATCTCACTGGATTCAGCCAGTTTTGCTCATTTTCATTTGCAGGACTGATCTATTTGTGCATCATTTCATAGTATATTTATTTTATCAGCTACATGGCAAATATGATACAATTACCTAACAAGAATATGTAAAAGAGTAGGATATGATTAGGCAGCTGTACCTGCTCCAGGAAGACCTAATTACATCACACCAATACTTACAGGGGTCCTATAGGAAAGTGGGAGAGGGACTGTTCACCAGGGAAAGTAGTGATAGGACAAGGGGTAATGGCTTCAAGTTGAAAGAGGGATGTTTAGATTACATTTTAGGAAGAAATTCTTTACTGGGAGGGTGCTGAGACACTGGCACAGGCTGCCCAGAGAAGCTGCAGCTGCCCCCCCTCTCTGGCAGTGTTCAAGGCCAGGTTGGATGGGGCTTTGGACAACCAGGTCTGGTGGAGTGCATCTCTGTCCACGGCAGAGGGGTTGGAACCCTTTGAGATCCCGTCCAACCCAAAGCATTCTATGAATCTTTATTTCCCCCTCTGCTTCTTAGAAACTAATGCAATTCTAAAGCCATTTTGATGAAGACACTTCGCTGACTCCTTCACATAAGAGGAGTTACCGGCAGGCTCTTATCTCCTCCATCATAAGAGTGTTCCTAGAAACAGGACAGTCCGTGGCTAGAGATAACACATCGTGGAATCTTCTGCACCTGCTGGACTGCAGCATCCGCCCTCTTGGTCGCATGTAAGTTATGGTGATAAGAGATAGCAATTTCTGCCCCTGCACAGATTGGCATGCTCCATCCCACAGAGCAGAAGTGGTAGCAGTGGCGGTTTCCATCTGCTCAAACAGTGTGAAACCCTTTAAGAGCCTGCTTTGTAACTAGATGCTTTTCAGTCACTTGCCTTGCAAACGTGTTCATATAAGCCCCTGAAGAGGAGATAACCTGCCCATTTCTGGAAGTGTACTTCCAAAATGCAAAACAAACAGTAGCTATAGTGCACAGCTGTTATCCTGAGGACACAGGTTCTATGCTGGGGCCAGGACAACTATTCCTATTTCAAATGACTGACAAACATTACATTCTTATTGGGAAACAGCACTAGACATGATTTATTTTACAATACCCAAAGAGGAGCTCTTTAAGTCCTGGGGAAAATGTACCTTTTATGTCCTTTCCTGCTGTCCATCTCTCCTTCCCTATTTCCAGCACACAGATGGCAGAAGCCTTCCACAGCAGCTGCTTGGATCACCAAGACTCAGGATCTTTAGGTGAAGAAATCAGTGCTTTTAGAATAGAATTGTCCAGGATGGTAACTATTACATAAACCATACCATAATACAGATGAAACGTGGCTCATCATCAGTCACTCTTAATTGCAGTATTTCACTTGAATTATAATGCTCTCAATACACCTGCCCTGAACAACTTGCAGATCAGCCCCAGTGATACAGTGGGCTTGCAGCCCACAAAGATCAGCTTTCAACCTGGCCCAAATGCAGGTGGCAAACAGGAGACAGGAGCCAAAGAGGTATCATTTTGCATAGCTGCTTCCTAGTCACACGTCAGCATCCAAATAATACTCAGAACAGGGCCGATTCAAAAATTATTTTTTAAAAGATAGAGCAAGTGCACGATCATGTCTTTAAATCTGGGCAAAAAGGAATCAGTCCCTGAATTATACTTTTGTTTGGCTCCAAGGGCTGCCACCCCACTGTTTTAGCTATGTGGAAAGTCAGGGCGCTCCTTCTGTTCTAAAATTTATTTTCTGCATCCGTGTTTTATTTTTAACAGCTTACAACAGAAACGCGTTATCGCATGACTGTCTAAAGCAAATAGTACATTGTGGTTTTGGGCTTGGACACTTGAACGTGTAACTTCCCAGCAACAAGTACTGTTCTCTCTCTGGGGCACTTCTGGTAACTCATCTCTCCTAGTGAGAAGCAAGGGAAACTGTCACCTAGCGAGCGAAACAGCTATTTCTTACAGTCCTCCCAGCTTGAGAAAAAGCAGAAAAACAACAACAGAGTGCAATTATTATATAAGGCATAATGCTGCACAGAATGCAGCAGGCATTGCTGATTAACACCAGCACTGGGTCTTGGAAAATTGGGATATGGTCCTGACCTGCTAGAGGCTACTGTGCTTCCCTGGCCAAGGCATTTCACTTTTCTGCACTTAGATTTCCCAGTCTGTGAAAACGAGTGTGCTGTGGTTTATTTTTAAGCATTTCAGCAACTGACATATTGTACCTCAAACTCCTTAAATGGTTACATCATTTTCACTGCTATGAAAAGTTCACTAAAACAGCATTTCAAAATCCCTCTCTAAGTATTGTACTTTCTGTTCTCAAGTCTAACTGTGGTTTGACTTCTGGCATCTGAAGTTTGGGCTACTGTGGTGGTTTGACTTCAGACAGCAACTACTAATGAACACAGATCTTCCACAAATTTGAATGGGCAGCATAATCAATGGAAACATAACAAGTGCAGGTTTAAACACTTGTCTATACTTCATTTAGGTCTTGTTTATCAGTGGCTACTCCTTAGAGAATATTAACACCCAGTCAAAGTTAACGAATGCCTATTCCAGATGGACCATTCTTAAGAGAGAATTCTGGATGCAAATTGATGAAGAAAATGTAAAATGTCAAAAACCCAAATATCTTAAAGAAAAACTGTATGTTCTATCCTTGTAAAAGTCAGCATATAGCCACATTCAGCCCTTGTGTTATTTGTTGATTATTGCCAGTTTTGCCAAAAACTGATAAATCCATTTTTGTTATAGTCAATGATCAGAACCTGGCAAATTTATTTTGTTGACAAGAGCTATCTTCTGCATGCATAGACATGGCAATGGGTTTTCTTAACTATACTTGAACTTAAAAATTGAAAGTCATCAAGTAAACCTGGTTTCTCTCTTCTGAGTTTTGCCACTATTTTCCATCTGCTGCTGCACCCAGCCCAGTGCAGCTCCAAACTGCGATGAATGGGCTCTAGAGCAACTGAGGCCAGCGGTCGCAAACTGTGAGGAGACATGACAGGCAAAGCAAGGAGGAAGAGATTATTACAACACATACAGAGAGAAATATGGCCAGGATTCGATTTAGCTCAGCTCTAGTGAAGTTAGCCCAGAATTACCAGAAGCTGAGGAACATCACAACTACTGCAAACATACTGTAACAAGCAAAAGTAAATGGGATGTTCAAAAGGCACAATACTGGGACAGCCTCCATAGGCAGGTATGCTCACTGTCATGGGAAGAATGATTCATATTCTGAGAGCTGATAAAGGCATTATAAAACCACATCACCATGCTAACAGGGAATCTTCATATTCTGTTGGAGAAAAAAAATCTAAACTTTCAGCATGTATTGACAAGATTGACATCACTAATTATACATGTGGTCTCTCAAGGAAAGATGAGGTGGTTTCTTCACTGAGTTTGAATCCCTGACTTTTAGCTTTAAAAATCTGGCCCTCCAGTAAACACACCAAAGGCTCATGCTATTAGCAATACAGTAATGACTCTAGGACATAAGCAGTAGATATCATCTTGTGCAACTGGATGCTGCTGGGAAGTCCAACACATGGCAAAGACGTTGCATACTTTCCCTCAAAGGAAGCATTATGCTAATGCAGCTGGATTCACTGGAATTCAAGTCAAGCACTGGTCATTTTTCATGACCGCAGTTCCACTTCTGCCTGGGACCTCTGACTAGATGAATCTTTAAATGAAGGGTCACTGGCCTGTAACTGAAAGGCAAGTTGCTCTTAAGTATCAGCAGTATAGGATAAGCACCTGCAGCGTGGATCTCATTAAAACGGGGCCCAACCTATCCTGTGCAAAAGCATTCTACATACAGAGGTCCATTAATTTAGCTCTGAAATCACAGAAGCACCGTGGGGCGTTCAATCACTGAATACATCTTTCCTAACCATTATTTTCAACTGTTCTGCAAATGAGCAGTTGTGTTGCTGTACTGTCTCTGGTGCAGCTTCTCTTTCAGCACTGTTTCCTACTCTACCCTTCATCACTGTGTCTAGAGCCACTATTTTCTCTGCTATAATTGATGTAATCCTAATGTTATCTAACATGGTGATTTCAAATGTCATTGTATCAGCAACAAATGCACAGCAAAATGTGGAAATTAAGGAACTGCAAGGAATTACTTGGAAGTATTGTGTGAAAGTAAAAAATAGCAAAAAATGGATCCTGCTGTAAATCAAATTAAAAAGCGGACGTTTAAAATCTGTATTATACTTGCATTACTGAAATCAGAATGGTGTATTCCAGTAAAATCTGGTCAGCTAAATGACTCATATGACTTCTGAAGTGACCATGGATTGCTTCTGAGCTTCATGCACTCGCAGGAGTTCTCGTGTCCAAGGGAGAATTGGAAGAAAAGGGGAAGCGAAAATGGCTGACTGTAAAGATGGCGGCACACGGCACTTCCGTATTTGTACCAAAATAAAATAGAAAACGCTATTAACCATTTTAAACTTTGAATGATGCGACCCCTGGAACTAGAAACACCAGTAAACATGCATACCGGTGCATGGACTTCATGCATGCCCATCTGCACGCTATCCACACATTGCTCGCACACACAAAGGACTTTTGCGTTCAAGCCTTCGGCCTGCACACAGGCCTCCCACAGCAGACACAGACAGGCTGGGTACCCTTTACACAGACAGTCTGCAGCTTCCCACCATCAGTTTACATCCAATTACTATCTCTGCCATACTTCCAGTTCCAAGCCTAGGACAAATGGAAGCTACTAGAAAAACCTACCTATACATCGAAAGATCCAGGTCAACATTTTTAGGTGTTTTTTTATGGCGCTGAGCCTTTAACACCTGAACTAAGCCTGCTTTTTGGGCACGAATGAACTTGCTCATTACAAGGTCTTGGCAAGCAGAGTAAATACAAGAGCACTCATGCCAATTGCTCTCCATTTCCAAGGATCTTGGAGCTCATTGGTTCTTAGCAATGGCTACTTAGAGCCATCTTACAGGTCTAAAATTCCAGCTCCAAAAATAGAAGAATACAAGAATAGCACTGATTGAGCAATGCATAAGTGAAACTATTTTTAAAGACAGCAAGTAAGTGAAAGAAATAGTGGCCTTAGAAATGATGAAGGTTTCACAGAGGAAAACCAACAGAAATTGTAGCAGAGGAGGAAAGCTTAGAAACACTAGTACCCACTGGCCTCCAGAAGGAAGAACATTTGTTTTAGGAGTGTAGGTATTTGAGGGGTAATGTGTACTGCTCCTGGTTTTGACATGGACAGAGATCGCCTGTGGTCCCTACAGCAAAAAAACACAGAGGACTAAATTCTGTGCAAATACCAATGTGTTCTTTTCCTATAGGATAAAATCTACTGACTTCACTGGAACTGCAAGTTTAGGAATAAGAGTAGAAGTAAACCCACAGAAGAAAAACGCTGTGCTCAGACTTCTAGTCTTTGCACTTTCAATACCGATCTGTGTCCTCACTCTTTTGAATGCCTACAAATGTAAAAAGGAGGAGCTTTGAAGAGCAAAAGTTTGCTTGCACAGAAAGTTTGCTTCCTGCAGAGTCCAAGCAATTGATATGATCAGCCTAGTCCTCCACGGGAGGTGAGAGTCAACACGAAACATCTAATTTCCCTTTATAAAATTCAGGAAGAAAAATTCTGAAAAAAAAATAATTTAGGCCATGCCATGAATCCTGCACAGGAAAAATGGGTAAAGACTAGTTCGCCTTTCTCCCAAGAGATACCCTGGAGTCTCACAGCTTCCTACACATACAGCCCAGGGAACCGCACTGTCAGAAGACAGCACCACCATGAACAGAGCTAGCAATGCAGATCCTACTTTTACTGCATCTCTCAAGTCTTGACTGACAGCTGAAGATTTTTTCATGCCATTGTACACTTAGGAGAGAGAGTGATCAGCAGCTAAAAACAATGCACACATTGAGGCATAGGATAGAATATAAAACAATAGCAATGGAAATCATGGGAAAATCAGAATTTAATTCTTTGTTTCTTCCAGAGAAGGAAAAATGTAAAAATTCACCTGTTAAGTGTGCTTAAGGCCACATGGGCTTTCTCTTTGTGACCTCATTTAACCTTAAAATCATCATCATCTTGCTCAACTCTGCAATCATCTATTGTAATAAGGGGCAAAGCAAACTCCCTTTCAGAGCTGAAGTCACACAGAGGAAAATTATAGCTTCATTCCTTTGGAAAAACACTAGCAGATTGTTATCTTGATACTGATTATGAACAACACTGGGCATGAAGGATAGGACTGAATTGTTTCCTCCACAATCTTACCATCAGCCATACTACACTACACCGAGTGCTACATCTAGAGGAGTCTTTAAAAAGAGACAAGCATGGCTACAGCAAGATCAGGGCTGAAACACAAAACCCTGGCACAGCTAGGACCAAAATGCATCAACTGCTCAGAGACACACTGGTCTAATTACACTGATTTTAAAGCTGTTTCAGAAAGTGCCCTTAAGCCTACTTAAAAATTCACCTAACATAATAGGGAAAAGGGTGATACATCCATTCAACAAATTTTGAGTGTAGCTAGGAACAACCTATAGTGAAAGTGGGTCTCAGTCACTTAAAGAGCTTTTGTTTCCCGTCTTAGCTAGCTTCCTCTGCCTCACCTACTGCATCTCCATACATAACTCAAGCCAAAGGAGGAACTGTGATTTGAGAGCAGTGTCTTCTGTCATACAGCCAGGACCAGATACTGATAAAATCCTTTTGGAGGGGGTAGGGAAAGGACATGTATACAGCACTCTGAGTTAGCCTCAGATTATAGACTTCAATTGAATGTTCTTAAACTGTCTGGAAGGAGCATCTGGGACTGCCCTGCAATTAGATAGTGCCAAAAGTGGCAAATGGGGAGTGGCAGAGTACAAAGGGATGATGGGGGCTGCTGGTAGGGGACCTGTAAATTCTGACACAGGTTGCAGGACATGGGAAGGGGTTACTGTGTGTCCTGAGCACTCAAGGGGTACCAGGATGTTTGGAGGGCATAAGGGCATGAGACACTACTCAGCGTATGAGTGGTCTGGGTAGCATCATCTAGTCAAAGACCAGAGGACAAGAAAACATCACAACTGAGAGGTGTGAAATCTTGGACCTGTATCCATGAGGGTGGTGTACATTCAGGCATTGGAAGGAAAGCAGCCCAAGTTTAGTTTACCAACTGCCTATGGGCTCTGTAGTATAATCTGGTGCTTAAAGACAGAGCAGGGGCAGCCCTGACACAGTTAAGATGGCTCAGGCTGAACAGTACTGCATAAAGCATAGCAGCCACGTGCTGAAGACAGCCATGTATGGGAGGAAAATGGTGAAAGCCCTACATTTCCCCTCTGGCCCCAGAAATTGTGCCACTTTTGGAATGCTAGATGTAGCAAGATGCATCCGGCACTTCTGTCCGCAGACTTGACCACTGCCACAGGGAATCTGTTTCTGAAAGCAGTCAGCACTGGAGCCCTTTGGGGCGCTCAGAGCATGCACAGCCTCTGCGGCATCATTAGACCATGTGCTACAGAGCAGCAGAGTCAAACACCTCAACACCACCATCAGCCCCAGTTATCCCCACTAGCAAAGCAACAATACTGTGCAGAACTAAACTCACTTGTCAAAATAGATCAAGCCTACAATTCCCCACAAGACAGAACGAAAGCAGCAGAAGCCTTGCTGTGTCAAGAAATCAGCTGAAGACAATGTAAACAGCATATAAGCATTTGTAGCTGGCTTGTACTACTCTTTACTTGGACCTCTGGCCTCCTTTCAGAGGCATCTGTAGAACGCCACTAGCATTGCTGAGTGAATCAGCTCTCTCCTGGCTGTTATTGTAAGGGCATCAAGAACCTATCCATTTAACTCCACACCTCCTCTTAAGGATTAAGCTCTTTCCCAACCATTGGAAAATCCAGCTCCAGATACCTGACGTACACACACAGGCTCACTTGATAGGGAGTGGAAGGGGGATATCATTTGTTTCTCAATTTATTGAAAGACCAAATGCAGCTGAGTCAGACAAATCCCTTGGTTTCCTCACAGTCCACTCCCTTTGCTTTGTGGAGCTCCAAAACGCTGGGAAGGGAGATAACACTTGGCAACAGCAGAGAGGAGCATGCAGGAGAAGAAATAGGGAAGTCCACCTCCCCAAAATTACTGTAAAATCTGACTCTCAAAGATAGGCTGGGGAGACTGGGAGGAAGTGGAAAATCATCATGCCAGGAAGGCTTCGTGTGCAACTCGGAGAGCAGAAAAGCTGGTCACTACCAGCGGATGTCTCCTGTTTTATCTCTTCCTGCTGAGCTGCCCAATGGGAGGATGAAGATTTAGTCAGCCCATGACCTCCCCACTTCTGTATGCTGCCTCCTTTGAAAGAGCTCACTCCTTTCTAGCCTGGATAATTTATCCTGCAAGAGAGTTGGTGCAATCGGTTCCTGCAGCCCCCTGCAAGGCTACAGCAAGGGCACAGAAGGGTGTAGGCCAACACAAGCTGTGCTCTGGCAGGCCCCAATGGCCGCCAGCAGCTGGACCCGATTAGAGCAGCCCCCAACAAGCTGTAATCTCTTCTCTAATATTGCTCTAATCAGTGCTGGGGCCAGCTTGTAACCTGTCCTCAGATCAGGGAGCTATAATTAATTGGCTACAGCTCCCTGTAGGATCTGAGCACAGCTCAGATCCCAGCCTTTACAGTCTAACTTGAGGCTAACACTTATCTGAGTCTAACATTGCTGTAATTAGATTTTCCCCAGTGCAAACCAGGACTGATAGTGCTGCATGTTAAATAGGAAAGATATGAGGACATAAGTATGTGAATTACTGTAAGTTTTGCCTACTGTTCAGGCAAGTTTCAGCTGCCTGTTTACTTTACTATGGTATGAAGGCCCTGCCTCAGTGAGGAACCTATAGAACCGAGGCCATACATCAATCACACCAGAGCAACACAGGAAAAGTACAGTATGCATTTCTTCCACAAAGGTAACAGTAAATAATCTACTAAGTTAATAACTCACTGATGCAACTCAGCTCGAGAGGTGGAAAAGAAACCTAGGGATGTTTTATCTATGACCCTTGGCTTAGGTCTGAGATACAGCTTTAACTGAAGAGCAAAGGTTAACTATAATAAAAGATGTCTGCATTACTACAGCTTACAAGCCACGATCTGATCTTTTTGTGTCAAAATAAAGACAACTTCTTCAATTATGGCAACACAGCCATAAAAAGCTGGTTGCAGAGAGCTATTTGTCAGTTTTTTCAGAGTATCATGGAAGGAGACAGGAATAGGTGGAAAGAGAATACTTCACTTCAAAACCATTTAGAGAAGAAATAGTCAGGAGAGCTCTCGTTGGTGGGAGAAACATCACAGTAAAGTTCATGTCATGAAAGTTGTGCCCAGGCACAGCTGTCACTGTGGGCTCAGCGTTATCCTACCAGACAGAGTGTAAGCAAAAAAGCAAGATACAAAAAAAACAGGCAAGTAGTAGGAACTCTTCCAAGAAATGTTGCCCTTGGGTAGCACGTAAACATAAAGGAGAGTAGAACATGGTGCCTCAGCCTGGGCGCCAACCTTCCAAAATGCAGCCAGGAGTGAAACACATACATTTCCCAGCTGAAAATCTAACAAACACAGCATAAGGCTGGAGGGTATGGCCATTGCTTTCTTTGACTGACAACTGCTAATACCTTGGGGAATGGTGAGGGGATAGAAATTCAAACAGCAAGTTCCTGCTCTTGACTGGTATTGCAATGTATTGATACCGAACTGGTCAGTTTGCACAGAAACCGAACGAGATAAAAGGACAGCAAAGGCAGCATGAGACACTGACAAGCACCCAAAAAAAAAATTGAAAGCAGTCAGTCTCCACTGAGATGAGTTTTCACGTGCTTTCTCTGGCATTGTCTTTTGGGAAACACTGGGGTTTTGCTACCCTTTCAACTTCTGGAGTTCTCACAAAACCTCTAAACCAGGTCTTTATTTGTAATAGGAATTTTGAAACTATTTTTTGCATTTTTTTAGACTTACTCAATTCTTGACCCTACTTACGTTGAATTATGTGGTTACAACTAACATAAATACAGTTCCGTTATCAATCAGGACATGTTTGCCTGGAGACAGCCCTTTTTCTTCCCCTTGGTCATGTTTTGCAGCTGTCCAAATACATCCCCACGCTCCCTGGAACCTGCAACACAGTGTCACTGTCACAGCTGGTCGGGGCAGAGGTAATGGGCTGGAGGCTTCCTTCCCTTCGTGCCCAGCCAGCAAGCCAATGCACGCTCCAGTTTACACTGTGATGCTGAAAGACTATCATGTTCCTGTGAGAGGCATTCAATTTCTCTACCAGAGATGAGGGACATCCACGTCAGTTTGATAAAGATTCAGTAGCTGGCTGGTTGACTCCCTGGGGCACAGTTCAGTCTTGGTTTAACTGGAGCAAACATCTTACTGCATCTCTAAGCAGAGAATAAATGATTATAGGAACGCAACTATAATGGAGTATTCAAATCTTTCCACAGTGGGGATTATTAAAGAGACAGCAATTGTCATCAGATATCAGCGATACCACATTTGATTGGAATAGGGAATAAAATCTTTACTAGTACTATCTGCTGGTAAATGCTAATCTTAATTGTCATCCTCCACGTACATCAGCTGTCATAACAACAACAGGACAGCCAGGAAAATTAGGAGCCTAGCAAAGCACTTCCATGATCCTGTCTTTCCCACCAAACAGAAGACTTGGCAGGAAAATTTTGTATTAAATGATGCAAATAGTAGGGGCAGCAAACTGATGGAGAAAAAAAAGACTCTCGCCTTTAGAGAACTAATTTCTCACCATTCCCCCTGTAATCCTTTTTTCATCTTCACCTCCTACTGCCAGCTTACCAAAACCAGCTGGTGAGTTGTCCTAAGATAAGAGGATCATCTCTGTTTTTAACATTTTTCTACACCATGGGATTCCAAAAGGCCAGAAGTGCTCCTAGGAAAACTTGTTCTTGGGAGGTTCTCACCCCAGTTCACTGGAGGGCACACTGGATAAGCATTGACAAGATTAATGAAACAGTGAAGTTCAACATCTACCTGCAAATACACAACAGATCAGGATCTCGTCCTTTGAAAGTGTATTCATGCATAGCTCCTACTCAAGTTGGTGACTTGAGGTAGAACATCTCTAGAAAAGAGTGTAAGAGACATCTCTTGGAAGAGTTTTAAAAACACAGATGAATTTTCAAATGAGACTGGAACATCCCCAAGCCTCTAAACTGTCAGTAAACATCAATCAGGTAAAAAAAGAGTTTAGCCTTCTGTCTATAAGGAGATGTAGAACTCAAATTCCACCATTTGTACCAATTTCTCAGGTGTCCACACAATGTTGCCACTATCTGAGCTTTACATTTGCACAATAAGTTGGTGGTAAATCTATTAAATGAGGAGCTGAATCAGGACAATGTATTAGATTTTTATTCCTTTTTTTAGGGTTAGGAAATCTTACTTGATATGTCTGCTGGAACTCACTGCCTGGAGACATGAAAGGCCACAAGTACCAAAGTCTCAGCTGCTTTTGGTCTGGATGTCCCATGCTAACATGCCTGGTGTGGATGCCACAGACTTGCAGGAACTGCCAGCATCTTCCTACACTATGCAAACAAGTAAGCAAACTGAGGGCTTCCTGCAAAAGAACATGGTCACCTTCCTCTTGCAAAATTATTGCCTTCATCACCCACCTTCACCAACAGTTCAGCAGCTAAAGCATTCACCTGAAATGGCAGTGTGGAAGGGAAACAGATTTTAATTCCTGTCTGTATTTGAGGGACATACCTGCTGCCCCACAGGCACTGGAGGAAGGGCTTTCTCAGATCTCCTGGGAGACACTGTTCAAAACTTTGCACTGAATCATTAAACAGTGACTGAGCCAGAAAGAGGGTATGGCACAGCAAAAGGGACTATCTCTCAGCCTAAAGCTAAAAAATGAGGTGGCCTACAGAACATATGATCTCCTGCCTCAGCTGCATCCACAAGCTCAGGACTTTCGCTACATTTCAGTAATTGTGAAGTGCACCACCACCACCAGAAAATGTCTACTTGCCTTAACTTATGACTCTGTGATATTTATGGCTCTTTTCCTTATATCCCCCATTCATGGATGTGAAACTTGGAAATTATTTACTCAGGGACAGATTCTGATTCATTAACACAGAAGAGGAGCTGCATCATGAATAGTTGCACTGAGACTAACCGGACTTGGAGCTTTACTGCCCAGCTCTATACCTTCTCTCATCAAAAGGTTAACTGTGAGTAAAATACTAGAGGATTATTTTTATCCACTGGGTACTTATTTCAAAATGCCTCCATGCTTTCAGAACACTGAGTTTAGAAAGCTCCCCCATTAGAGTGCAGCACGGTGGCACGAAGTGAAAGTTTGCAGCTACACGTGATCCCGGAAGCTCTGCAATACATGCTGGAGTGCAGTATCACAGTTTTGCAATTAGATTCATACTCTAAAAACATAGCTGAGATAAAGTAAGAGATAGTTCTCCTACAGCATGGCAAAGGACTACAAGAATTTATGTGAAGTTTGCAGACAGCTGCTTCACAAGCTCTTGGTCATTACCCTGGGCTTAGCAATGGGGAAGAGATAGGGAGGAGTGAAAAAGCATCCTCTTTGGACCCTTTGTAGGAAATTACACTGATGAAGTTCCTATCATTAGGGTGGAAACCACCTCATGGTGCCTTGAGAAGCCTGCATGCATTCACAGTGCTAACATCTATTCTATGCATTGTACTGAAGGGTTACCTGCACCGATACCGAGCCAACATCACAGTAGCTTCAAGCTGCACCAAGTCAGGGCAGCTGCTGCAAGGGGTAGGTCTGACCATGTTATCACTTCTCTTATGCAAGCACTAATCTTTGTGTGACTGCACAGGCAGCCAGCTCTGGGAACTGATCCACATGAAAATCAACCCAATGTATCAGCCAGCCCATGTTCTCTGCACTGCTCCATAAGCACTGGTGCTGAACCCAGCTGGGGCAGCACAGCCAGTGAGACAGCTTTCTCAGGAGGAACCCACACCTGGATTAGCACCAGGCAGTCATGATGCTGCAGGCTAAGAGGCTCTGTTGTCACGCTAACCTCATGAAGCCGCAGTCACTGGGAATGAGATGACAGAACAGGTGCTGAGTGGGTATCCACACTGCATATATCTGATGTGCAAGGGTTCAAACGGAAAATTAGGTTGCTCTTATATACCATTGTGAAATTCTTCTGTTTCATAAACAAACATTTGCATCTTGGACACCTTTTAACATTTCTTCAGACACCCATGTTGAGCAAACTGGATACATATGTTTTCTTTGTAAAGTTTCCAAACACAGTTGCCTCAGCTCTTATTTCAATGTCAGTGGGAATCTAAGCTAGGTAAAAGAGCTCAAGCCAGGGCCCTTTGGGTAAAACCATATTGCAAATTATTTATCCAAAAGATCTAGTATAGTGAAATTTAATATTTTGCAATGGCAGGCATTTCACATGTATCAATAGTCCTAAATCGATCATGCAAGGCCATCACAGCACATGCAAAGGAAGAGCACAGCCTATGCATCCTGCTGCCACCAAACTCAGGAAGGACCTGCTGTGGGCTGATACTGGCCCTGTAATGTGTGCACACCACACCATGGCTGATGTGAGGCAGGAGCACCTGCTACCAGCCCCTCTAAGCATCTCAGAGCTTCAATCATGCACAAACTCATCTGAACAGGAGCTTGCAAAGGGCCTCACCTCTCACCAATACCTGTCATACAAGCATTGCTAGAACCAACAGACTTTTTGGTTAGCAGAGGTGACCAGCTCAGCACAGGACAGCAATCAAGATTGAGTTGCTGTGGTGCCCTTTACTAGAAACGGGTGAGACCCCATACAGTTCATGCTGCAAGGGTCACAGAATTGTCTTGTTTATCACTCTTACATTTAGCTCCCCATCTTTTGAGCCAAGGAGCCTTTGAGGAGGGGCCACAGCAGAAGTTCTGTGATCTTAAGTCATTGCTATCCATGTGTCGTGATTCAGGTTATCAAGAGCAATATCCATCTGCTAACATTAGCTCAAGCAATGGCAAATGGGTGCATAAACCCATGCTGGAAAATAATGAGGACATTGCTTGGGGCTCAGCAGTTGGCAAACAAGACTTGGATCACCTACAGAGGTGTAAATCTTGCTTCAGTGGGCTTAAAGAGAGTCACATAGGAAGATTTATCCCCAAGATTGTCTCTTGCAGGACATACCTTGCAAGAGCAAATTAAATCTGCAAGCAGAAACAGTACGTTGCTCTTTTTTTCCCCACCTCCCTGGAATAATTTGATTGATACAACGCCAAATCCTCTTTTCTGTACACAGCAGGATGATTCCATAACTACTCCATTAAAATCAGCAGTTATCTATGACCCTACACCCACCTAACACAGCAGGATTTGCTCTGTTGTCTTTTTGTTGAAATGTGACTACCCTTCCTTCTCTCGTGCAGACGCTGACCACAAGGAAAACCACAATGATAAAGCTGTTTTCCCCTACAAGTCCATTTTTGTAAACAGTTCTGAGCGCAGGAGCACAGCTCTTTGGTGTGTGTTAAGGAATGGAAATCTCCACTCTGAGGTGAAATCCCAATGAATTTGTTAAAGTTCTTGGGCTTGAAAGGAGAATGTTAGCTAGGTAAAGCTGCATGTAGAAAAATCTTTGCAAAATAAAGGGGAATTTAGGTGCAAAGATAATGCAGAATCAACTCCTAATTGTTCCCATACTTCCACAATTCTGGGTATTTTTCCTGCTCTGCTGGAGCATTTTTTATTTTCATCCCCCTTTTCTTTGCTTTACTGAGTTATTGACAGTCAGATAAAATATTACAATATACCCAGTGTATCTAAAAAATAGGCCTGACTCATCAGGCTGAGTCAATCTAACACGTTTTCCAAATTATACCCATATAGTCTAATTTTAAACTGTTTTAATGTAATTTTAAAATGTTTCAGATTTTGGCAGAAAAAAAAAGGCAGCCAGCAATGGTAGAATAAAGATCCAGCTGGCAAGAAGATAGAAAGGAGAATACAATTTTGAGAAATACATTCTAAATGTCAAGGAATTAAATATCTACTGTAATGAAAGCAAATGGATTTTAAATAACCCAGCTAAATTGTTTATGTATTTTTTAAATAAAAATAATTAACCATCTTACAAAAACAAAATCTTCTTAAATACAACATACTTACAGAGGCTCTTGAGTGGAAAAGCTTTCTACTGCTCTGGCTTATAGGAGAAGCACACACAAAAGAAATTCTTCCCTCTAAAACCATATACTAACAAATGTTGTGTTTTGTTCTCATATTGCTCTGCAAAAAGTTATTAGCTAGTAGTTTTCTTAGATACAGATAATTCATTATTAGCTGTCTTAAATACAGATTTGCAAAAAGACAAAACCATACCTGCCATTGTCATAGGCAGTATGTTGGACTGACTATCAGGCAAGGTATCCTTACTGAAAGGAAACGCATGAATGTTTCCAGAGATACAAGTAACCCTCAGAAAATGGCCTTTGTGTGCACTGGAAAGTCACAAGGCACAAGGTGTATCAACAACAGGTATGATCACTTTGCTTGATCTGTCCATAGAAAAGTACAGTAACTGAGACTAAACGAAAGGTTGAAAAGCAAAGTGTATTCAACTGACAATGAGAAAATTGATCTGGAAACTGCTTAAAAGACATCTCAGATGTAGGTAAACGTCCTGAACAGGCTACAATCCCATCACATATCTGTCTGTCCTCCCAGAACAGATGGACATTTTCTCAAAGGAAGCCCTTGGTGCAGCATATCAGATGTGAAATAGCTGGGGACATTGTCCTCTTGAGGCACACTAGCTGGCAAGAGCCTATTTCTCAATCCTGCTGTTAAAACACTCAGGCTTGATCTGGAGCTTTAGCAGCTTCTTGGGTTTAGGAGGCAGAAACACCCACTTGTTTTTCAGATGGAGACAGAACTGCGTAGCTTGGGGAATAAAAGCCTTTTGGGATACTAGAGCATCAATCTAGCTATGGGCAGAGAAAATCCCTGTGAAAGGAAACTGGTACATACAAGGCAACCAAATCTTAACACTTAAATGTCTTCTGGCCCATGCCAGCAGGATTTGAGTGCTATGATACGTGATGTGGAGACCAATGTAGGACAAGACAGAATCTTGCAGATGCCCACCCTCCAGGGGCCCCATCACTGGCTATAGTGCATTGGCCATGCTCACCACTGTCACCTTGTAGCTCAGGTGCAGCTGGTTGCTGAAATGCACAACCACCCACACGCTGCATCATGTGGGCTGACGGATCAAGAACACTGAAAGGTGCGGGAGACAGACATAGCACAGGATGGACACTCACTGCACCTAGAGATATCTCACCATGTGAGACACCCCTCTGGTCTGAACTGAGAATTCACCAGTAGAAAAATGAGATGGCAGGTACTTCAGTTAAAATTAACAGCAAAACTGGCCACAACTTAAGAGTGTGTGATCCCTAGCAGTGTCCTGCTACATCATCGCCTTGCTAAACTCTCAGAGTCAGTAACAGTGGTTATCTTGGAATTGTGTTCACAAGGAACAGGCAGGATGCCAGTCCTACAAGATCTGCAATAACTTGACTGCCACTGAAGTCAGTAAAAGAAACAGTCTCTTCACAAGTTCATTGCAAGAGAGTTTAAAGGCATAGAGCAGCCAGCTCTCCCCTGTCTCCTTTCAACTAAGCAAATAGGTATGATGAGTGATGTAGCTGCAATGCCTTGTAAAACCTTGCTGTTGGAGGTTTCAGGAGTTGGACTGCTGGCTATCTGAGGTTCACCAGCAGTCTCCCCTCTCTATTCATGTCTTAGCATCTCATCAGACAGGTACACTCATAGTCACTCTGCCACTGACTGAGGGGCTGAACAGCCACAGATACGCTCAGAGGCCCCATAATCATAGGGCACTAATGAGATGGTGTGGAACCAGTCTGGGAGGTGCCTCTCCCCAGACTCTAGGTTAGCTGCTGCTGACAACTGACTGTCTCTCCTTTTCTTTCCTCAAGGCTGTTTGCTTGAGCCACCACAAGGCTTAGTGCCAGCGCTCTCAGCAAGGAAGGACAGCACAGCTGTCCAGCCAGACTCACGTCCTGCCACAGACCTTTTGCACAACATCTACACAACCCTCAGCACAGCAGGCTTTCAGGTACTGCCTCCAATAGTGCAAACACCTTCCAGCATAAGCACAGACTCAACTTCAGCAGTTACAATGTACCAGGAGATTATTTTAATTATTCAAATTTGCTCTAATTTCAGTATGTCACTCAGAAAATTACTGTAGTGTGCACAATAAAAAAAATTAGGAAAAAACAAATCAAAGGGTTAAAGAGACATAGCATTATAATTGACAAGATATTTATATTGTTTGGTGGTTTCTTTTCTCCATGATTCTGCCAAAACCAACCTATAACCACAGCATTCAATTTTTCAAGTGTATTTGCCTGAGGCAAGGCAAATTTTTGCACCTACACACGTGGGCTTTTTCCAGGCATGTATGTGGCTGTTGTGAGTGCTATTATCCTTCATTAAAAGTGATAGATCTTCAAGATAAACAGGCACGGATTACCATTCCCCAGCTGAGTCTGGGTCTATTACGTAAGTAGTCATTCCGTTTCTATAGTTCAGCTTTACACACAAAGTTCTATGTGCTTTCTCAATGTCTCTCATCACATTATAATTTCTTTTCTCTTTACCTGGAATGTCTTATAAGTTTTCAAAAATCAAAACAGTTTATCTTACTAAATACTAACCAGGTACTGAAAATACATACATTAAACTATGGAGCATTAGCTCAGCAAAATCTCACTTAGTTGCAAACCACAATGTTTTTCCTTAGAAAATACTCCAGGTGTAACTACAGGCTCATGCAAGTTTGTTTTTCAGTAAAGGTAATGTAGAATTTTCTTTCATTGTGCAGAAAAAGCAGCAGTCATGTTGTGAGAAAGCTTGCCTGAAATGATGACAAGTCACCTAGATATACCAAAATGCCTGGATACACCAGGATGAAACAGTCGTTGTTGTATGGGTTTTTTTAAAGAATGATCCACATTGTTGGACATTAAACAGACTTAGTCAAATATAGATTTTCACAAAAGTGGTAGTATCTATATTTGTTCAACAAGCTACCTTTTAGCTTCCATACACAGTTAACCTCTCAGCTCCTTACACTGTTTGTTGGCTAGACTGAAAGCTTCAAGCAAAGCTACTTTAATGGCCATTTAAGTATGCTTGTGTCTTAAAGTGCTGTAGACTGATTTTATTCATAGAAATGGAAACTATGCAAAGAAAAAGGACAGGGTAGGCATACACAAGATACAGTATCTAAATACAACCTGCAATGTAGAAAACCCACCCTAGTTCTTCTATTTATCCACACTCTAAGTGTTCTGGGGGCAACCTCTGATCTATGAATGTTTGGCATTGGGAGTGATGTCCATGTGCAGTAGGCAAGCAGCTGACTACATTTGCTTGCACACCCATCTGCACAGTCCAAAGTACATTATTCTAATGTACAATGGCTCAATTATAGATCTGCCTCCAGATGTTAATTTTCGAAGCCATGGCAAAAGCCTGTGTCTCAGACCCCTGGCCGAGTTTGCCATGTAGAGAATTAGGGCTGGCTGGAAAAGAGCTATTCCATTTCATGCAAAATAATTTCAGTGTTTGAAATTTGTCTTCAACACAATACAAAATAAACCCAAAACATCTCAAATATCCTGGGAGACCAAGCCCTGCATCCCAACTCAATAGTCAGCAGTAGGAGCATTCAAGAGCATTCATTGATCTGTGGGAGACTCAGGTTCAAGTCCCCACTCCGAACCAGGAAAACACTGACTTGAATCTGGATCTCCCACATCTCAGATGAGTGTCCTAACCACTAAGCTTGGGTGGAGCTCTTCCTCTTGCTTTACCCCACCCTGGATCTGATGACATTTTTACTGGAACAGATATATTTGTGTTTAAAAAAAAAAAAAAGGGTCCAAAACTCAGGAACAACTCTGACATGAAAAATCACCTCTGGATATTTAGAATTTGCCAGAATCTAGATTTATTCATTCATTTTGAAAATGGGTAAAAACATGCTGTTTACCCTCTTTGAAGGACCCCATTAGCAAATACAAGACATGCCTGTTCTGCAGAAGGGGAACTGGATTTATCAAGTAAAAAAGAGAGAAATACATCCATTTCGGAGTGCTCTGTAGGACTTAACTGAGCAGCAGCCAGACCAGGAGGACAAAGGAAGAGATGGTGCCAAAGGTTTCAGCAGAATATAGACTCTCCCAACACACTTCCAGTCACAGAAAAGACACTGTAGCAGCAAGGGGGTTATATATGGAGGCTGTCTTAGCATCACTGAGGCATAAAGAGCAAATTGTATCTCTTCCCTTTTCTGCTAGCTCCTTGAAGGGCAGTACCAACTGGGCACTGGGAGGTAGGTCTGGGGCTTTTCATACGAGAATGCCAAGCACTTCAGCTGATGAATTAACCCAGAGCCTTCACACCCAGACAACAGCTAGATCCTATTATTTTTAGGGCAAAGTGCAGTCCCCACTCCTATTTCTGTTCCATGAAAACTCACTGAGAAGGCTGCTGTGATAAACAGCATCAGTTCTAATGAAGCTGCCTGCTTTTCCGTTCAGCAAGTATGAAACATAACTGAGCTATACCAGTTTTGTGGGGGAGGGAATCACAAAACTGCCTGACAGACTGCCATGGATCTCACTAGGGACCAGCCCAGCCTCCCCTTGGTGAAGTCCCCACTGAACAGCCTTGATTAGGGTTCAGCCACACAGCATACTCTATTGCACTATTCTGTTCATTATTTCCTTTCCCTGGTGGGTGTCTTAACCATTCCATAGATTTTATACATATGGAATCACAATCTTATTGTTTTATGTATTCACAGGGCAAAGAAAAAGGTGCACTAATCCAGTTTGTTCTTTATATATATATATATATATATATATATATATATATATAAGCCTTTTGCTATGAAATATAGGATTCTCTTCAATTATTAACTCCTATCTGGTAAATTATTATACAAGATAAAATTAAATGACTGTTTAACCTTGGGCCATACACCAGTAGAAGTCATTTTGTGTGACACCATTTCACACTGAATTCCCTTCTACCAGAGGAGATCTTTGGTTTTAAATTTTTTATACTTTTACAATTTTATTGCATTTATCCTCAGAAATAGATGGTAAAATGCAAAATAAATTTCTCTAGCTCTGCTGGATCTTGAATTTGATCTTAACAGCACTGAAGCTCTCAAGCACTGTAGCAGGTTTATGAATGCCAAAAACCACAGCAGGTGCACATCCATGACAAACTATTTTCAGGTTTTGTCCCCTCAAAGCAATAGATGTAACAGGAGAGAAAAGAATTAAGATCCCTGTGTTTCCAGACACATGATTTCTCTTAACATCATGGAAATGACAATTGTCATTGAAGAAGACAAACAGCACTGATGATGTAGAAAGAAGTTATCTTCTAACACAAAGATATTTGGAGAAATTCATACAACTGATTACCCCACGATACTGAATAATACAGACAAGCCTATCAGCCAGTGCTCCCAGGCAGCATATCAGCTTGTGCTGACCAAGTTACCTTCCTGTTTGGCCACAATCTTTATTTTTATATATATATATATATATATCTCAAATTAACACCTGAAATTTCCTCCTGATAAATGTATCTCCAGTCAGCTCATCTCCACTATCAGCAGACAAGTATTATTTGTTTACAATACCACAGGAAAGACTGTAAGCTAGCAGAGGACAGCAAGGGTGTTTACTTTCTGTAGGATTTTTTTTTGAGTAGTAACTGCTTACACCCAGCTTAGCTATCAATACAGCCTCATCAACACTGTCTATTTGTACAGTACTATTGGCTGCTTCAGAAGCAACAAGCTGGAGATAGATCTGGGACTGGTCATTTTATTAGAGATGTAAGAAAAACATTACTAGATCAAGGCAAGGTCCTGTATGCAGACTCCAGCAGTGGCAAGTAACACATAGTGTATTTCCCCAACACATCAAGGATTTACACAGCAACACAACAGTATATTCTGATATATTCTCTATTCCTGTCCACTAAATTTGAATATTTACTTTTTTAATTACTCCTGAACCCTGAAACTAGTATTGTTACAGAATTAGTTAATTCAACCTCCTAATCTCTACCCAAGTGCTAGTAACTAGTTCAGAACCAATGAAATTGATGTGTTTTTCCTATGCACATCACAACATGTTGGGTTCCAAAAGGCTCTGCTAGTATACTGCAGTACAGTATGCATTACATGAAGATCTGGCATCAGATATTTAAGTATTTCAAAGTCTCTGTGTGTCCCAGTTTGGTTTGTTAATTTGAAACGTCAATTCAAGACTTCTCAGGTTCTAGGGTTCCTCCCAGGTGGCTGTTCAATCCTTACACTAGACTGCCCTATATACTTTATAAAAGTCTGGGGAGTCTAGATTAATATTCAAGCTGTTGGAAGAGGCATCAGGTCTTTAGCACTTGAAGTGAAGCAACCATCCATTTCCCAAAAGATGTTTAACTGCTAGCACATCTGCATTTCACAGTGGTCTTGAGAGAACCCAACGCATAACAAATTTGACTCTAGTTTGTATATCTAATCCTGAGGTAAGACCATGTCCAAATAGCTGCTTTTTCTAACTGCAAGACGAGCCCTTTTCCATACCTTCTCACTCGGGCACTTCACAGAAGACAGGTGTGCCCAACTTTTACAGTTTTGTTGCAGACAATAACACCAGAAAACAAGAATACTTAATGGAAATAAAGATGCCATATCTTATAGCATATAACCCTTAATTTTACCTGCCTCTGACCAAAGCATTTAATTAGGATATAACTAGATTCACTGTGTCAACACCTTCTCTCTCAGCTATATTCCCAATACAGAGGACTTTTACCCTACATTTAACACAGGTGATGGCCAAGGATTCTAGTCAGTTCTATTCCTTAAACCACAGAAGCTGTCCTTACACAATAATCTCTTTATCAAACCACCAGATTGTTTTCTTGCTTAATATGACAGACATAATAAAACACTAGGGGCTTTGAGTTTCTTTCCAAAGTTCACAAGGTATGTTGGCTTGTACACACATGCTTTAATGACAAGAACTAAAATACACTGAAAAAATATGCAGCAGCATTGAAAGTGATCCAGGATGAGCAATATGATATTCAGCTTTACTAATTAGTACAGAACATAGTTACTAAATTACCAATATCATTAACACATTGCATGCAACTTTGCATAATAGACTGTAAACTAACCACATTGTAATTTCTGAGAACAGATAAGCACATTTGGTAGATGAGGCTCCCAAAGATGATTTCCTTAGTCAGAACAGGATCCAACTCTTCTATTTTCCCTCCACTATCAAATAATTTTTTTAAGCAAATGAAATATTGGAGATAGACTTCCCCCCCAAACAATTAGATTCATCTGATATGAATCTGTTCAAAGCTGAATGAATTTTCTGGATAAAGCATTAAAGACTCGGTCACACTTGGCCACTAATCATCTCTGTATATGCAAAACTCCACATCACACAGATAAGAGAAGAAAAAAAGCTCAAGTGACTCCCAGTTACTTAACTTTTGTATCACATTACTTATTTCAACAAAATTTTACAAGAAAGGGTATATAACCAGAAGAAAGAGAATGCTCTAAATACAAAGCTTTATATGCTTAAAATTTTCAGAAATATCAGGAGTTTTTTGGCTGACAGCAAAACAAAGCCTCTCCCTGGGTTAATGTTCTCTGGTGCCTGCAGCAAAGCTGATACAGTAATTCTTAACCTGTAAGTGGGCAAGAGTCTCCCATGAGCTTCCAGAACCTCCATGCATCATCATTTCCATGGCTGACCTCCCCAGGTACTTAGTTAACAAGACTACTTAGCCTAGATGTGAGCCCCACCTCTCCAAAACCATACACACTTTACCCATTTGATTTCACATTTACCTGTGTCTGAGATGGTATCTTATAGCACTTTGGGCTGAGATACTTTAGGAATCCTTTCCACACAGCTGGCCCCATTGCAAAAGAACTTGCCTGTCTTCCAAGAACACCATGTCAGAGGCATTGCAGGACTAACAGTTCTTGAATATTTTAGTCCCACTATAAGGTGAACAAGCTCCAGGACACGTTACATGCTTATATGGGCTGAGACAGGCACACATTTCAGCAAAATTTGTGTTTAAACCCCTTTGAAACCTAAATCAGGAAACTCTTATAGGGATACCAAAGGGACTGAGACCCCAGTGGGCAGTGGAGTATTGATGTGCACTGACTAAAATGCACATTTTAGGAAGTGTCCCTTCTCCTTGTGTTTGGCAAAGGGTGCATTTGGAGACCTAGCATATACTACCTGAGGCAAAAGCTGGGAGTCACCCACTTTCTCAGTTCTAATCAGATGCCAGAAAGCACTGGCTGGAAGGATTTTTTCTCTCTTCCTACCTCCTTTCTCTCTCCCTCTGTCCCATGAACTTTGCTTAGGACAGTACTTTGCAATCTGCCTGCAGTAAGGTCTATTCCTGAGCAGTCTAAGACATGGAGACCCTTTAGTGTGGTGCCCTTTTCCAAATCCTCTTGCACATAATTAGTTGATATTTAAATACAGTCAGTTGGAGTTGAGTATGTTGTCTGTAAACAATGTGAAGGGAGTGAAAGAGAGAGACAGTCAAGCCAAGCAACTTGACATCCTGCCAGCCCAGCAGGCATCTGAAAAGAGTTTTCAATTTCACATCAACATTTTTGTTCCAAGAAAAAAAAGAGAACTTGCACTGTATTTCAAAGCTGTTACAATTCTATACGCTGCCTGAATGTACTTCACCTAAACTCTTCACATTTTATAAAAGAAGCAACCTATTGACACAAATTAGGAGCTATGATGTTTTTCCATCTCTACCCATCAACTCTTTCTTTCAGAAGGCTTTACATATTTAAGTGTACTGGAAGAAATTCAAATCAACCCTTTAACTTGGTGTCAGATGTGCTTCTAAGTTGGTGTATAAACTTCAGCATTTAATACCATGCCACACTCCTCACTTTTTATCCTGGACCACATGCTGTAAATGATGCCTGTAAAAGTCATATTCAGTTGCCAAATTTAATAATTATCCAAGGGTGATTTTTAACCATACTAATAAATTGAAAACATTCATGCTGTTAAAAAGTAATCTTATTTCAATTTCATTTCCACCACTGAAAGTTTTCAAGTCTGTGTCAACCTGAGTAAAACTACTGGATTCCTGAAAATACCTATACAAGACTGTTACACAGGTCTTTTCAAAGTTTAGAATTTACAAACATCTGGTTAAACCTTTTGTTATGATGCCTTCCCCCTCTGCAAGTTTTTCTTTCTCATCAGGTCTTGCAGTCAAGTTGATCAAATATTTTAAATAAAATACAGTTTAAAGCAAAAAGCTTCCCAAACATTGTCCTGTAACATTAGACCGATCTCCTAATGTGTTTTATTCACAAGAGATGTCTTCATAGATTAACAGGCCTGCAAATTATCTGCCATTTCTCCTTGCTGGTCAGATATTACCTGAGTTTTAGAAGCCACATAGACTTCAGCACAGTCCTGAATCTGAGTTGACAAGCCTTGCTAATGAGACAGGTACATTAGGTTGGGCTCAGTACTGTCCTAATGTGTTTGTACTCGCATTCAGTCAGCTCAGAATACAAGCAGAAGAGCGTGTGAGCCTTTCTTCTCTGGTAGACATATCCATTGCATTCTATAAAAACAGTGCCTGTAACCTGCAGGCAACTATGCAATGAGATAGAAGCAATACTTGTCAAAACACAGACTGAACATTCAGCATCCAAATACTCCTATTGAAATAAGAAGGGCTACGAGCATGTAAGATTGGCTCATCCTCAAGAGTACAGTTAATCCAGGTACACGCACCCTGCGCAATGCTATTCCATGGTCCATACGGAGCTCACATAAAGTGTTTTCTTAGATGGCTTTTATAGACTTTGAAAGTGTTCCAGGTACTCCACTCAGCTATAGCATCTTAGAAATTTTATGATCTCAGTGTGGCATTCACTATATAGAAGGCAGATGGATTTTCAAACAGGTTCTCCTAATCTTTCACACTCTCCCTTTTTAAACCTTCTTTCCCAGAAGAAAGAACTACTCACAAATACTTCTTCACAACTGAGTCTCCCACCTCTCACACCTTTAGAAGAAATACTCTTCACATAGTCTCTAGATTATAGTCTTTGCACAGACTGCCCTGAACCTTCTAAACCAAAAATGCAGTTTCTCAGGAACCACGAAGTATGGTACATTGCTGGGTGTTCACACATGTAACATGCTAAATTAAGATGCCAGAGAATACAGAACCTGTGTGTTTCAGCCTTTAAAATTTTGGCTACAGTCACCAAAGCAGGCCTACAGTCATGCAGAGATGATCTACAAGTATTTGATGATCTCATGATTGAGCCTACAAATGCTATCCCAGTATAGGTCAGGTATTTTCCTTAAAAACAAATAAGTAATTGGGAAAAAAAACACACCTGCTTAAAAAACTGCTCACATGGGGAAAGCTGAGCAGCAGCAATGTAATGCTGCTATTGGTTAATGCTGATATGAAGAGGACCATCCTTCTAAGCCACAAGGTCACAACAATTAGATGAACTGTGGCTGCTGGCATAGTAACATAACACATTCTAAGCTGCTGTCAGAGGACAGGGAATGCTTTGATGTTTTTCATAAAAGGTAGCAGGCTGCCCAGAGACACTCTGGAATCTCCATCCTTGGAGAAATTCTAAAGATGTCTGGACATCAGACACCTACTCTAAGTGACCCTGCTAAAGCAGGGGCTTTGTATAAGGTGACCTCCACAGGTCCTTTCCTACTGTAAGCAGAGATTCTGTGATTCTGGAATTACATGGCTCCTTCCCAGAGATATGAAGATAACATCCACTGCTCCACAATGACACTACTTCAGAGCATAAAGTGACAAATAACAAGGATGAACATGCAGTGCAGATTTTATCTCATTTTAGAAGTGGCACTTAGGAAATCAGCATGACACTCCCTTGTCAATGCTTTATCAGTTCCCTTAAGCCATCAGTCAGTGCTGATCCTTGATGATTCAAGTTGCTCATCTTGCACTTTCCTGTGGTGTCACTAACATAGGTGACCCTCTGCCAAACAAGCCTCACTGCAGGAGTCCCTTACATCACAACAACTCCTCCTCCTACACAGGTTGGTCTGTCCAAACAAAGATTCACCTTGCACCAAGGGACCCTAAACTGGTAGTTCCCAGCCAGATTAGTATAAACTGCAGTATTTGAATGTCACAAGAGAGGCCACAGCCAAACTAAGACTCAATTTTTTTTTTTTTTACTCTCTTCTTTTCTAAACAAATACAGGCAAATGGACAGGTTTGAGGAAAGCATCTGGGGAGAAACAGAATGGAGATGCAGACCTTCCTAGATGTATCCCAAGATGTGACTGGAACTTGCTCTCTGGGCAGACTTCTGCAATGGTTTTCCCCTCTGTTCTTCTCTTTGCCAGAGAGCTAAATGGCTGAAAGAACATCGTCTGCATCATTCCCTAAATCATGGGCTACAACAGCATCAGTACAGCAACACACCCTCAGTCTTGGTTCATCTCCATTATCGTCCCACATTTTGGAGGGCATCAGTCATGTTAAAGTCAGAATACAGGTCATGTAAACATGAAGTCTTTCCCTTTTATTGACTAAAAATAAAGAATCACTAGACTAAGATTAGAGAGAGCTATTTCCTCAGATGAGGTCTACAGCATTTTAAGACTTTGTCTGTCTGACTGGAGCTTGTCTCCACAGCAACACTTTCCCATTTACATGGTAAAATTACACTGGTGTAGTTAAACTTCTGTAGTTATATTAGAATTACTTCTTCCTCCCTATGGTTACTCTTATTCCAGAATAAGGATGGAGTTTTAACTACTTCCAGCTACCACATGGGATAAATAAACAGAAAAACAAACAAAAAAAGACATTCTTGTATCAGAGTAACAGTGCCCAGACAGGAGGCAAGATCAACATCACTCCTCTAGTTTCTTTGCACACACCTAAACACAGGTCCTTTGCAGATGAGCCCTTTGCTGCTGTTGTATCACACATCTTTTCCCCAGCTGCTAAAGAAAAATCCCCACAGGCTTTTTGAACACGCAGCAGGGCCTGTACTTGCTTTGGAGAGCCTCTGTAACCTCTCTTCAGTCCTTCACAAGTCATAAAATGTCTAACTCTAGAAGCTGTACTGTCAGCAGCTTCTAGATAAGGGGAGCATTTTCTATAAAGAGCAACCATATGCCAGTTTTCAAGATGGAGCTACAGTGGGATTCTTTATGTGTCCAGACCTCAAGTGGAGCTGATCGGCATTTGCCAAAGCTATGCTGAGGTTTCTAAGGCTCTAATGAGAGACACTCCAAGCAGCCAGTCAGACAGGGAGTCCCAGAGGTATCATCTGAATCGGAGCAACAGCAGTATCAACGTACACCTCTGAAGAGGTATTCATCTGCAGACCACTGAGTTAGGGTGCCTTGTCCTCTCATGGCAGCAGGACAGTAGTGCAGAGGCAATTGCATGGATGCAACAGCTTATGGACCAAATCCACAAGCGTGTTTCCACATCATTGTGACTGTCCACACCAAAGGATGCTGCAGCCCCCCATCAGTCAAGTACTACTTGAACAGCTCTGAATCAGCTTTGCCTGGATGTCTCCAAACTCAGTTTATAAACTGCTTTCCAAAGGCACTGCCATCCTCCTCCTGCCACCACCATGGAAGGTGTTAGTGTCACAGCCACTACAGGAAAGCAGGAGCAGCTGCAATCAAACCTGAAGTGAAATGACAGAGCCACAATTTCCCCTCTGAATACCATGGGGAAGATGAAGGTGCAAAAGGTGGCTCAGATGCCTTGCCATAGCCTGGGAGGGGCTGGGATAGTTGCAGAGGTGGTGCGCTCAGCTCCCTGGAGGGAAGGTGCGCCTGGAATCACTCATCAGGAGGTTCCAAACCAATTAAGGAGAGACGCTCACAGGCTACATTGTACTTTCCTTTTATATTTTTTCTCAGAGGAAATTGCTGGGCCATGATATCAAGGAACTCAGATACCTCTTTTCCGGAATCACATGCAGGAGATTATATTGGGGGGGAAAAAAAGCCCCACACAGATTTTTCCATGAACCTTGATCACTGGCAAGAGCCCATCCCACAGTCCTTGTTTACAGATGACTCCAAAATGATCAGATACTCTCAAGCAAAACCATTTCCCCAGTACAAAACATCATTTCATTGAAAAGAATCCTTTTATTTGTTAACATTTAACAATGGGAACTCTCCAAGCAAACATTTCTGCATAAAAACTTTACTTAAAAGAAAATTTCTTGTGCAGAAATTTCCTGGCTTTTTTTTTTTCTTTTTTTTAAACAGGAAGGACAACCAAAAACCCTCAACTTTCTAATACTGTGAAAAGTATCACTTACTTGTTCGAACTTGTTATAGGAAAAACACTAGGAAAAAGACAACACTGTGACTGTGTTTGGTTTATGTTACAGGTTAATATGCTATTAAAATGTTTAGGTCTTATTATGCACTTTAAAAATGTTAGCGCTTAATGTGCTCTGATTAGGGCTTAACAAGCCCTTTAAAATGTTACAATGTTAAACCACCAAATCACATTGTCTCTGAGGAGTAAGAGGCTTAAAAAAATCTTCTGTTCTTCACAACCTAACTCTTACATTAATAAAAACAAAATCCAGTCATAATGAGTTTATATCATATATCAGAATGTTTTGACATCCTTAATGACTGGGAGTTTAAAAGTTGGCTTAACTCTATGTGCTAGTGTGTGCTTGTTTGAGTGTAGGAGTTAAGGTTAGTGGTTTTCTGAAAGCCTTAAATAACAGAGATAATGGAGATGAACATCGTGCGTTTTTGCCATAACTGGTGTCTGGAATCCTATTGCCTAATTTAAAGGGCCAGTTATGTGACTAAATAATTGAGAAAATATCCATTTAGCCTCATAGTCGTGATGCACTAGGCAGAATACCGATGTAGTGACACTATGAGTGAAATGTGGTAAATTCTGGTCAGTCCCTGCTGCTAAGCACTAAGGCGCAGATTGTCAAAACAGGTAGGAAAGCATACTCACAGTGTCACGGTGGGGACAGCTGCACAGACTCACAGACCTGGGCCACGTGCTGCTACCTTGCTCAAACCATTCTGTAATACATGCCAACAGCAGTCTTGCAATGTCACTGGCAGTCACAGATTTCTAGTGTTAGGCACTTACAGTCCCACTCTCATAATAAACAGTTCTTGTTAATATTCCTCACTTGGAAAAAAGCTCCACAGCAAAGGACATCTATCACAAACTCCAACATAACGTGACAAACAACTAACAGAGTAACCATGTTGGCTTCACCAAACAGATACTTGAAATAAAACAATAGCAAAGTACAACATTCTAAGTGGGGGAGGAAGTGTTCTGGTCTGTACAACGAAGGATACCTGCACAGCGATCAGCGGACATCCCCTACCTACATCTGAGCACAAAGCGTTACAGCAGGAAGCACAACAGGCTCGTGTCTTCGTTCTGCTCTTCCAATTTAAGTTTATGTTACTCTCTTGAATTTGAATGATCATTCAGGCAAAATGTATTCACTTCAGTATATGCCCAGCTTTATTGAAAACTATAAATTTGGGAGACATCCAATCACAGCAAAACAAACCCACATGACTTATCTAGCTAATTACAGAGTGTGAACAGCAAATTCTAAAGTAATAGCTATGGCAGATAGTTCTCGAGGTTGAAATACGCTTGCACACCCTATTCATCAAATAATTCCAAATACATAATTCAGCAAAATGCTCAATCTTCATGGATAATTAACAGAAAGAGTGGCCTAATTAGCTCAATAAACTGTTTGCTGCAGTTAACTCCATTACGCTTTAAAGGGCCATTCTTCATGGATACAGTTTTCAAGAAGACTATTAAAGTATTACTGAATATTTTCCAGTGACGTGGGATATGGTTTTTTGGAGCTGACTACTGTCACAACTCAGACCATTTAAAGATGGCAAGAGCACTGATGGCTCCCAGTATTATTTTCTCTGCAGACAGATCAAGGTTATGTTATCAACTTACCTTACACATACCTCTGTGCTGATATACCACCCTGCTATATTCAAGCCCACAGTGTTTAATTATTCCTCATTAAGCTAGATCAAAATTTCTTGCTAGATAACATGACATGGGAGAATTTGTCCTGCCTTAGGTTTTGTTTACTAACATAATTTTACTGTGAAACAAACATGAAAAACGTTCAAAGGCTTTAAAAGTTCTTCCCCTTTCTCTTGAACTTTCATGTTCAGTTCATTTTAAATATGTGGTAAATTATTTTTTTTAAAATTTTCCATATTAATTTCCCCACGTTCCTTTGTATTACAATAACTAACACAGAAAAGTGATTCCATCTGCTCTTCACTCAGTAGATGCCTTCAGAGATGCTGGACTCTCTGCAGAGAGCAAATACAGTGCTTCAGAGCTACTCTTCCCAGTCCAAATTTTCTCCAACCTCAAGCACCCAAAATCACAAGGTTAGATTAAAACTAATTATTATTAATCAAATCCATCAAATAATCAAGGCACAAATGCACCCTCTGCTTTAGCTTTCTTTCAATTTTCTTTCTAGTGTCTGAACTTTCCTATTATACACATGGCAGGTTTTCAAAGCCTTCTGTTGAACAATTACAGCTTGAACTTGTGCGTGAGAGAGACAGAGGGAGAGTGCAATAGGAGAGAAAGACAGAGAGAGGAAGAGCAAAAGAGAGAAAGGCATCCATGGGATTGCTGATTTAGCAGGTATTTCTTGCCCAGGACGGGACTGGGGTACCAAGGTCAGAGATGGGTGCCTGGGCCAGCACCTGGCAGACTGCCCTGACGTGCCCAGGCAACAAGGTCAGCCTCGTGCTTTCCCATTTTTTGGGGAGGTGTGGCTGTGGGAGGTGCAAGAGCACGAGGCACATGCCTGGGGCTGAGGACTCCCCAGAACAGCCCCTGGGCAGATGTTCTGCACAATTGCCTGCATATTTCCCCAGTGTGGGCCCATAAAACACCCTGGCCCATCTCTTGTCTCTCCTTTGTGTTCTTCTCTAACTCATTAATTTATTTCAACAAATCGCAGGGGAGGGGGGGAGGGTCTGCCCTGTGTTGGCCCAGTCTGGGTGCTGCAGCAACAGCTGACCAAAGCAGAAGCTTTGCAGGGAGGAGTTCGTGAAGAGGGGCAGAGCAGGAGGGCCTGGCAGCATGGACACAATCTTTCAGTTGGGCGCCACAAGCTGCTTTCCAGCTTCCTTCTCTGGAAGGGGGCTGGTGTGAGCGTGCTTCGCTTCACGCACATTTTGCCCTGAGCCTGGACTCTACCCAAGGCTGGCGGCAAGCTAGGAGCATAGGAGCTTGCAAACATGCCCGCTGCCATGCTGCGGAGCATTACTGCCCTGCTTCCCTGCCGTGCTGCAGGGAGCAGCGCTTACTGCCGTGGAGAAACCATTACATTCAGATCCTGTTAATATTCCTTAATAGGCGAAAGGCAGAAGAGTGGGGGGAAGAGAGCAAACAATACGTAACAGTGTTTAAATTATAACAAAATACATTAACAATAAATACTCCCCTGTCAAGAATATGTCATGTAATTATATTTACTGCACTGAACAGAGGTAACCAATGTTTTGAGAGGGTGGTTTTGCACTCCCAAGATGACTCTCCTTCAGGGACAGCATATGTGAATAATTAGTCAGACATGGGATATCAGCTGTGAAAAAACCTCTTCCAGCGCAGCCTGCCAGTTGGGATGGCTAGAAAGTTAGCTCCCTCTCCTGGATTTGACCAGAAAGTTAATGTACACTGCACCGATCTGAATCAGGGCTCAGGAATTCTTCGACATTTTAACTCTTTCTTTCCCTAGTGCTTGAACCTTAGTCAAGGGAAATCTATGCTTCCTGAAGAACTGGGTTGTGCAGCACATCACCTAAGCAACTGCAAAAATCTCATGGCCAAATGCACCGTGAGCTTTGATAGATTGTCATAGGATGCAGATACACATCTGCAGAGCCCAAGCAGTATGACCTGCTGTCACAAAACAGCAGGATCCAAAAAAATGTCATTTCAAACCAGACCTCATGGCTTTGACACTTCTTCCCTCAGCCCTTCTGCAAGCACAGGGGCACTGTTGTGATTAGGAATTTGGCCGGAACAGAGTGCATGTAAGGACAGCAGGACTTTCTGCCTGAGCTGAGAATCTGAGAACTAAGGCTGAGGTGGAGATAGAGCACAGGTCATAAGAGGAAATTTTACTAGGGTTTCGAATGGTTTTACTAAGCATCCTTGCAAAAAACCTGAACTGCTGCATGGTTTTCACACAGTTTCCAGACCACATGGGAACACAAAGCACTTCTATTTAGAGAAATACAGCTTCAGTTTGCAAATCACAGTAGCTTGGAAAATTGAGATGTAACTAAGAATGAAAACATAGGTGTTCATAGCTCTCTTATTTGGGATTTGATCAGATTCAGATAAAATCAATTGCAAAGTAACTAAGAAGTCCCCTTTGTTTGAAATGCAGGGCCTGCAATAGCTATATGGACATAATATCTATATGAAACTACGCATACAAAAGTTTAAATAGAACTGATTTCCTACCTTACTGTAGACTTTATTAAGTCTAATAATAAATAAAGTCCTTCAAGATTATATGATCTTTCATCTGAGAAACCGAAAGTTCTTCACACTTTGGACAGTACCCTTCAGAGATAAACATGCACTATTTATAAATGAGAAACCAAGGCAGAAAACCAAAAAGCAAAATGAAATGCACACAGGACAAGTGATTTGTCCAAACAGGAAACCATTAGGATTAAAGCCCAGACTTTTCAACTCCACTATCTGTTCTTTCACTACCAAAAAAGAGCCCTTCTAAAATTCAGACCTTTTAAAAAGCAGTGACAAGAAAGAGAGATATATAAAAATTCAGCCTCTGCTAAACTGGAATCACCTCCTGCAAGCGGCTTGCTCTTTCTGCTGGAGTCAGCTGCCTTCCAGCTCAGACACTCCAGTTAGGTAGTCAGAGCCTTTTAAGAGCAGTAGTGCTGGAGAGTTTTAGAGCAAGCATGGGTCTCCATGCCATAATAGGAGAGATTATCCACTACTGTTTCTCACTAGCTGAGTAAGAAAAACAATTCCATTATCCAAACTAAAAAGCTTTGGGCTTTATATTACTATTATAAGTAGATATTCATAGATACACACAGAGTTGTCTCCAGGGGTGTTGGTACTGCATAAACACTGAGGAAGCTAAGGTTACCCCAGTTCAATTGCTCAGATAGGATGAGTTCCTTAAAACCTCTCTGTTGCTGAGCTTGGATCCTCCTGAATATTCCTCTCACAAAGCCACTCTTTAGTTGCAGACTTTGAGGCCACTTTGAATAAACTCCTTTACTCTGAGGTTTCAAAGGCTGTGAGAGGCCTTTACTGACTCTCATACTTTCCCAACATGGGTAAGGTGCAAATGGGATGAATTAGTGCCATGGGCAATACCTGCACTGCAGTGCTCTCCATATCTGTCAGTCTGGAGGACCTTTGTAAAAGTGAAGATGTATCCAAGCAGTTTTAATGAAAGTAAATAACAATCATATTTTAAACCAGGCTGTCTACCCAAACAATTTCACTGACAAAATGATATATTCCTATTTAGATTATTATTTTAAAATAGCAGTCAGGTTAGGGCTAGTCAGCTAATACTGGCATTACATAAGACAGGCTATAAAAACACGCTCTCCTGAAAAAGCAAAACATCATACAAAGAACAACCACCTCACATAGGAAAAGGTGCAGGATTTTCTGCCTCCCAAGATCACCAACTGTGGATTTTTCACTCCTAGAATCTGGATGAAGTTTGACTGTAGCAGGAGACCAATTGAATCACTAGATCACTTCCCATCATTCTACTCAAATTGCACAGGACTCATTAGCTTTGATAAACACTGGGGAGGAAAAGGGACAGTAATGGCTGGCAGCAGTCCTGATCATTATGTAGGGTCAAGAAAGTCAGAATAATGCCTGGATAATAAAGCATAGACACAGAAAAAGATACATGCATATTGGAAACCTTAGAAAGGTCCTGCAAATAGCCTTTTTCATTAAAAAAATTAACATCAGTGACATGTATGTATAACATCAGAGACACACATTTTGACCCAAAAGGAGGACTCAGGTTCTTTTAAACTGTATTTTCCTGGCACTCTGAATGACTGGTATCTGTAAAGGAATCTCAAGAATAGCAGAGCATGGAGCAGAGCATGAACCTCTCCCAGGACTCAAGCTAATGACATCATTTCTATGTCAGGATGAATCTAAGTTGCCAAAAATTATTTTGGCTCCTTCAACTCCTACAGAACTCCTGTATATATAATATTCCCAAAACTTAGCTTCAGAAAAGCTATATCCTAAATTTGGCCCTATTTGTGTCACAATACTGTACAATCTAGCAGCATTTAAACACAGATAGTTTATGCTGAGTGCACAGTAGTAACTAACAATATAACTGTTCTTTTATTCTGAGCATTTGATATAAGAATTTACAAGCTTGTATAATGTTACAGGGTTGTAATATTACACATCTTGGAGATTTACTGTAATTCCTACTGATATGAACAACAACAAAAAAAATCTTTCTGAATGAAATGTTGCAAGTTAGTGAAGACTTTTATTCACTGCTGCATAATCTGACTCATGTTTACCCTCAACATTCATATTAGCTATGACAGCTATATTAAGAAACGCCTACAAAAAGTAACAGCTTTACAAATTCATGTTCCTGCAGTGACTGTTGAACTCCTTTTAGTCAAATAATGTAACTTAAAATAAATGCAAACTGTTTATTTTATTTTTCACTGGAGAAATGTGTGGTTTTATGCCTGACTTTTGCAATTATTTTAAAAAAAAAAAGAGAGAGAGAGAGAAAGGAAGTAATGTCCATTATACCAAGTGTTTCCCACAAACTCCCCTGATAGGTTCACTGCCAATATTTTTGTTGCTAGTCCCCATGGAAACCAATACAATGGCTTTCAAATATGTTTCTTAGAAAGGACTAGTCCAGTCCCATCTTTCAGTCTCTGTAGATTTTCAGTAATTGCTAAGATGTTCTGATGTTCAGTGATGCTATCCAAATAGGTGTCCAAATCGATAATAGTACTATGCTAAAATAATCCTTTTAACACACTATATGCACACTAGTAAGAGCTTGGCAAAAATGACCAAAAAATCAGTTGTTTTAAATAAGGTAAATACACTATTTTATTTAAAGTTACAAAAGAGTTATGTATGATTGAAACATTTAAAGCCAAGTGCTCACTTTGATATTCTTTTCTATTGTTTTATGTCTGAGCCCTCCTACTCCCTTTTGATTCCATATCTCTGCAGTGATAATGGGTAAGAGATGAAAAAGTGTGTGTTTTAAAGCACCAGTTTTCACATGAAGCTTTAATTTTTAACCCATTTCAACTAATTCACAACTATCTTTTTAGCAGCAAAGGCATATATGCACATGCAGATCGTAGTGGACAGATCCCAGTCTTTATTTCTTATAACTAGCATTCTCCTAATTAGCATCCATGCAGACAGCTAGCACATGCAATATGGTATGAGTCAAGCATGCTGTATTTAGGGCCATTTAAAAGCTAACAGCTATTGGAATAGCGAAGTAGTAAACTAGAAGACCTGATTTTTTCAGAATAATGAAGAGGTATATCAACAAGTACTTAAGACTTTTTCTAATTTACTGTGTAATTTTAATAAAACTAGAAAAATTCTCAAGAACTGTGTCTTTTAAAGAACTCCATTTCCTAGTAAGGAATGAGAAGTCTAAGTAACTGGTGGTTAACAAATGATTACTACCATGATCCATTTGTGAACACAGCCTCAACTTTCACTGAAAAACAGTGAATCATTAAGCTAAAGCTAGAATATTAATGACAGCCAGTAATCACTTTGAAGCTTTATGCATTTGGCCTGTTTGGATGTAAGCCTACTTTTTCTGTTCTTTTCAATTGGAAGCAGATTCCCCTAATGTCCTGAGCACTACAGTGAGGAGTCCGTCCTGCCACTCTTCTTCCCATGTTCTCATCCTACTGCAAAGACACATAAGAGACAGAAAGGACACATCTAGGGACAGGATCAAGGTCTGTGGCCCTTCTCTCTTCATGAAATGGTTGTGGAAAAGTCAAAGGATTATCTAGTGACTCAGGAAACTGCCCTATGGTATTAATCCTAGAGTCTATTTATACGACCTGTGCAAAATAACAGCCATTATTACGAGCTTATGCTGTCAGCTATCAAAGGGTGACTTAACTCCTACTTAAATGAATGTGCAGAACATGGGAGATGATGAAGAGAGCATCTATACAAGAAGAGAGTCTATTACTTACTCAGAGGAAATCCAAGTTACTTCGTCCTGCTTGGAAACTACCACCACTGCTGAAGTAACTCAGATGCTGCTAAGAACTCCTTGTAAGACTCACCATTCCCAGCAAATAAGACATACAGTATGTGTTTCTGACCTGTATTGCTTCTCAGTACTGTGCCAATCATAGCAGGAGCTGAGCAAGTGCTTCATACAAACTAAGTAAGAGTGGGGTATAGAGCGAACAGGATTGCATTTCCATCCAGTCAGTAAATATTGACTCCTAAATGGTCAATTAACATTACTCTAAAGTTGATATATCATCTCAGTTCCTATATATAGGTCAGATGTATTTGTAATTTTTTTTCTCATCTTCTCCAGTATTATGAAACTGGACAGCAAAAAAAAAAGTCTGAAGTTCCTCTTTTATGGAGGGTATCTCTTACACAGAAAGTGCTGCTTTCATTACATCTTGAACTCTCTGTTTGTGACCTGTCTCCTTAGGTTAAAAGGGCAAAAGTTTGTGAAGGACTCAAGAGCTAATTTATAAAGGCCATAATATTCACAGTGGCAGTGTTCGATTTACCTAGCTAATAGGTTATTTCAGTTAAACACTCACATCCTGCACAGGGTGAATTTCTGAACTATGAATGGTATCTGTGCTATTGTTGATACACCCTTTCAGAATCTGTGGTGCATCAGTAAATGTGGTTTTTCTTTCCTAGCATCCTTGAATAACACCAGGGTATTTGTATAAAGAATATGGCAGGAAGGGAAACTAAAAACTGAAACCTAAGATGAAATTTGAAGAGATAATTATAGTTAAAGAATTTGTGTTTGATTACTGGGCTTTACATCTGGGAGTGTCCTATTGCACTCTCATATTGATATAATCTTGGCAATCTGAGAACAACTGGGCAAAAGAAAAAACCTATCATTCTGCACAGATGTGAATCAGCAGAATTGTGTTGTCTCAACTGGGAAGTGGTTTAAACTTCCTCTTTCATCTCCTATTGTTTTTAGAAAATTGTCTTGTGATTGTTCTTCAGCTACACAAACTAAGCCACTCCCTAGATAGGCCCAGGATATGCTTTGATTTCATTAACAATTTCAAACAAAACCCAAGAGACCTAGCAGTAGGATTAGATATGTACCAGGAGATATGACACCATCTGCCTGGCACAACAGGGTTTTTTCCATTTCAAGAAAGGCTGAACTTTGATTAAATGCAGATAGCCAGGACATAAGCTCTTGGCTTTAAAAGAGAGATGCTTATTCTCCATTCTTCCCTTGACAGTACATACTTAATACAAGATGGGACTAAGCCACCCCCTGCTACTTCCCTTGCAAATCCCATAGCAGTGAACAGAAAATTGTACCTGCAAGTTACAAGTCTCTGTGCAGATTTTGGGCCTCAGTGTGCCTTAGATCTACATGCATGAACATCTTCAGGAGCTCAAAATCTAGGTGTAACAAAGACAGTCTTACAAAGAGCTCCCCTCACCCTGATGTACCTTTTGTGCTCCCTTCACAACAACTGCCACTCTGAAGTATCACCCACATCTGCTGACTGCCTCCTTACCACAGCCAGGCCTACGAGGCATCTATCAATATACCCACAACCACCATCATTACCATTTTCTTTCACTGTGGAACTAACATAGAGAAGGACAAACAAAAGATAGAGGAAGAAGACTTTCATATGATCTGCTGCAAGCACTGACTTACAGAAACACCCTGCATGAAATCTGTTCGCCCTTATCACAATCAAATGCACTTCCCTTCATTCACTTGCAGAGGGTTCCTATATTTTCACTTTCCTTCAGAGGTAAAGTTGAGATGGTGGAAAAGTTTAAACAAAAGAGAGATAAGCACCTCGCTGGTGTCTGTGTCTTTACCATGCCTGGTAAGTCAGTCCATGCATTAAACACTCCTGTTAAGGGTCAGCAGGTAATACCAGGATCCTAGAGACATCCTAGGAGTAACTCCATGAGTGCTAACCAGACAAAGCTCATTAAAGTTACACTTGTCTCAACTGAGGTCACTAATATGTAAGAATTGCCCAATTATGGCTTTCAATTTATATATATCAGAACACAAAGGTGACTGAATTTTGAAGGAGAGGGCTAGACATTGCAGTGTACTGCTTTAATTCTGTAAGAGGGCTCACATGGAGACAATGGTGGAAGCTGCTGAGCTACAAACAGCTACAAAAGGCAGGAGGAAATTAGTGGGGTAACACCTGATTGATCTGTGTGCCTACATTTTCTCTGTTCCCACAGCATCTGCTTCTGGCCATTGACAGAGAAGACACAGGGAAGAGAGCTAGCTAAGGGGCTGAGGCAGAACCCCCAGGGACGGGAGTAGCCACCAAAACTCATACAAGTTACTCCTCTATTTTTTGTTCCTGTTCAATTAAAAAGTATTAACTGGTCATAAACTTGAACAGGAAGATTTATAAATTTTAAACTGGGGGGAAAAAAAGCAGAAATTTTAAAGTAGAAAAATTTCCTGTAGTGAGTAAATGGCAGTCTAAGGGACGAGTGATTTCATGGCTATTGACATCAGAGTAGCCAGGTGCATAGCATTCACATTTCATTTTAGAAACAAGCAGATAAACAGTCTCCTTCCATTGTTTGTACTAATCACAGACTGCTAAATAATTTCATGTCATTATTTTAGTTGTGCAGCAAATAAGGAAAATAGCAAAAGAAATCTAAGCCTCCCGTATGTTTTGTTCTTCTATTAAGCATCTGGATAGATTGCCAGAACAAAAGTACATCTCAAATCCACTTTCCCCAGAATTTGTGCTTATTTATATATTAAATATTCCAGTCCTCTCAATGCAATACAGAACTGAGGCCGTGTAGGAAGTGTTAAATCTAATGGCATTCTGCTAGCCAGCAAAACCCAAACGTTCAAACCTGTAAGCCTGAGAAAGCCAGGACACTCAATACCAAGAGGAAAAACAAAGCCTGTATTATTCAGTAAATTTCTCACCTCAAGCTTGGTAATTGCCTTTAAATAGACTGGTGGTTAGGATACTTAGAAAACTAAGAAAGTAAAATTATTAATTCATGTTTGTATTCTGATTGCACATATTATGAAATAAACCCTATTGTGTTAAGTTCTGTTCAAATACAAAAGTAATCCAGGCCTAAGTAATGGAATTAACAGAATAATTCTAATAGAATTGGGCTCTCCTTGTTCACCTTTAACATCTACAGCATGTGCTGTAGATGGGAGGGTATAACTGCAGGATCAGTTTGTATATCAATAGCAAGGTATTTGTTCTTCTTGCTTGGTACAACTCGGTATTGATCCCTTACTGCTGACACAGATTGAAGAACATTTTCAAACAGATACACATAGTAACTATGAGCTTAAAAGAGATATATTTTACCCTTTATCTCTAAAGCTTGAACCTAGAACAAGTTTTTAAACATTTTAAAGACAATTCAGAAAATAACTGAAAAGTCTCAGGTCATTTTTATACCAATTTTGTATTGGCAACTGGTGTTAAGTCTACCATCATTCATGAGCATAGAACCTGAAGGCAATGAAATGCAGAGTGACTGCTGAGCTGCACATTTCTCAGTGTGCATAGGGAATAAGCACAGAAAAGAAGGATCACATTGTTTTAAAACTACTTTATGCCAAAGATGTGCATCCTTCATTCACTGTAATGTCACAGGATGCTCTTCATACATCAGCACAACCTTAGATAGTCCAGTAGCTAAAAGAGCTCGGCACCAGAGTAAGCTCAGACCAAAGTGTTAGCTGTTTCCTTGCTGAAGCTGAGCCTAAGAATTAGTTACTTTAGTTGCTTTGACAGCACAAGGATCACTTTTCACTATAACACACACGAAACAGAGAGAGGTCTGGGCAACCTGAACATCCAGTGTTGATAAGGAAGATGTCCTTGTGGTACCATTGTGTGTTCTTATTAATATACTAAAATTGTTTGACAGTATTCCCCATGAACCACGCTGGAGAAGACAATGGAAGGAATTGGATGTCAAGCTGCATCTGCCCCATAGAACCCATGTCTAAGTACTACACTGTCATCACAGAGCCAAGCAGATGTGATGTTAGGTAAATGCAAAACAGCACAATCATGACAGGAAAATGCTCTTCCTAGGTAAATTTCACTGCCTACACAGGGTGTTTCCTGTCACTAAAGGCATTGTTCAGAGATGTTTCCAAAAAGCTGTGTCTCCTAGTGACTTGGGCAGGAAATCTGAAGAGCAGAGTCACATTGGAAAGAAGGTGTGGAGAGACAACTCAAAAGGGCACACAAATGGGGAAGACCATAGCCGGGAAAAGGGAATATATGTAGGAGGAAGATAGAATGGAGAGACATGCTAAAGAAACAAGAATGCCTCAAAGGAGCAAGGTCAGCAGTAGAGTGGAGGAGGGCGAAATTACTGGGAAATGGTGCTTTAGTCATCCCGAAACTGTTAAGTGGTCAACTGGTTTCATCTGGAGAGAATTAGCAGGGACAGAGGTGGAGCAGATTCACAAAACTGCCTGAGGAAGTGGTAGTGTCAACCCCCTATTGCCAAAAGCTGTCAACACGCTCACTCAGGTTGTGTGGGATCAGTTGCTTTTTCTGGCTGATGACATCCAAACCAACATTTCTGGAAGTGTTTTGCCCTAGGGCATTCAGAGGGGAGTACTGAGCAGGGAGGGAGCAAAGGAGCAGTCTTTCAATGCTATTTCACTCCATATGAAATACTTTTATTCAACACGTGTGAAGGATGAAAGAGCAAGGAAAAAATTACTCCATTACCTGGTTGTTGACAAGATAGATGAAAAGGTTGAAGTTGCTGAATAGAGGGTATTTAAGAATTTCTGCAAAGTATAACAGTGACCAAAGGATAGATTGAGAACAATCAAGGGAGCCCAAACTATATCCCAGAGAAGGCAGCTGCATGCACTCTTAGAAGATGTTGCTTCCAATTATCTCAGGCAGAATGGGAATGAAACATCTGTAATCCAGAACAACTTCTTTAACTGCTGGGCAACTGGATAATAAAAGCTTCCAAAAAACCATGTTTGAAATCTTTGGAACAAAAGGAGAATTTCACCTGACAAACAGCAACAATTCATGTGGTTTTCAATTTGGTAAATAAAAACTGTAATTTAATAGTTTGCAGGAATTTTTATTATTATTACTGTCATTATCATTATTATTATTGTTTAGCTTGGTGACAAAGCAGAAAGTTTATTTCTTGTACAGATCCAAAAGAGAGACAGGAACAGAAACAGCAGTCTTCTGGCTGTGAGACACAATAAGTTTCAGGAGAATTCAGGCATCAGCAGTGGGGAAGCTGCAAAGAGCAGCCAAAGTCAAAGGCAAGAAAGCTGAAAAAAAAGAAAAAAAATACAAAGAGGAAGAGCTAACCCCACCCTATTCCTTCTGGCACCAGAGGCATCCAGAGTACATGACACATGATGTCTTCCACTGTATTATGGGAGTAGGAGAACTCACTTGATTTCTACCACGCCTTTTTCTTATCTACCATCTTCCACCTACATTTAAGATTCAGAATTGCCAGAATTCAGATTTTCTCTCTTGTCAACATTCTCTTGTCCCTCCCTCATTTCAGCCTTAATGTGCTGGGGTTACCAGGGTTTGCTTTGATCCTGAACCAGATCTGAAGATATCTACATAAGCCCTATTCACACTGTGAGCCTTAGGTTAAGCAGGTTCTTCAGCACTGCTCAGTTATTCCTTCACAAATGTGCTTAAAAATACGTAGCTCTCTTACAAAATAAACAAAAAATAAATAGGCAGGTGGAAGCCTGATTTTATTCATTCATTTAATTCTTCATCCATACCTAAGTTGAAAATTTGTAATAGTAAAACTGTTCAGAGACTTTGCAGTGAAATATCACTTGGACATTAATTGGTTAACTTGAGGATTTTCTTGACATTTTTTGGCCCCCTTTTCCAGTTCCTAATGCAGATCAAAACAACGCACCTTATATTTCCCATTGTCCAATTTTTTTTTAATACACTTTAGTTTACTTGAAAATGCTCAAAGGTTACATTGAGCCAGTCATGACTCTCAGTATAAAAGTACAGTTCTCTAATAATCAAGATCCCTTCAACTGGGAGACAGAGGTATATGCCAAGGACCCTACCCCATTCACCCTTACACACATGAGCGGCCCAGGCAGCTCAAGAGGAGCAGTTCTGACAGACCACGATTCTTAAGGTCTTCAAATTAGTGAAGCTTCTGTGTGCGCAGTAAACATCATAATGCCTTCAGTGCTTCAAGTCAGCTGTGCTACAGAATATAGCAAATATAAAATATACAGCTTGTATATCGCTTTAAACCATCTCTTGCTTCTTTTACACAGTGGAAAATTGGGGGGTTTCTACTTATTTATCCTTAAGGTGTTTTTATGTCCTCTCTTGGAACGTATCACTGAGTAGTCTAACAGCACATTATTAGCATAGAATGGTCTGGGTTGGAAGGGACCCCAAGGATCATAGAGCTCCAACCCCCCTGCCACAGGCAGGGCCACCAACCTCAGGCCTGGAGCTACACAAGGTTGCCCAGGGCCCCATCCAACCTGGCCTGCATGATAGTAACAACCGCACAGCAGAGGAAAGGTTTCTGTCCCTTGCAGTAAGATACATTCGTGTTACTCCTGTGGTGACCCATGGGAAGTACAAGCTTACGAAACATGAGATTGGTGTTGATTTTCATGATAGGTTAAATAAGCCAAAAGTCATTGTGATTCATTAAATCATTTTTATACATGTCAATAGGATTGCATATCCTCTGAGAATTGCACAGTTATGGTTATGAATCTTGTCATTAACCTGGATCTTTAAAAAAAAAAAAGATAGACCAGTCAGCCCAGAAGAGAGATTCCTGTGGTGCACAGCATTAAGCACAATTACTACACATTAACACAATCTTAATTATTAATCTTTTGTACATTTGCATAGCACTTTTCATCCAACAGCACACTGAAAGCTGTGTACAAACAATACCCAAATTCTGCTGCAGGGTCTGGAATCCTGGGGCAAGAACTCCCTGTCCTAGGAAGCACTCAGCAGATGGAGATAAAAGCTCTCACCCACTTGCATCAAGACAAACCTTGTCAGAGAGGGAAAGTACCACAGGAGTTTCAAGATTCATATAAAAGCAGAGAGGAGCTCTACTTTAACACTGAGCAAGCTGAAACTTTTGCATTTGTCTTACTGGGAATAATACAATCTTGAGCTAGCTTACCAGTATGTTAACACAGAATACCAGACATTGCATTTCGTGCTTCAGGTCTGTTTAAGAACACTCAAATTTCTGAATCAAATGAGTTGTGCACCATTCCCTGTCTTTGGGTTGTCACTTCAGTGCTGCCCCCTTATGCTAACAACAGCTTTATTTTCCCTTGATCTTATTTATGCTGTTCTGCCATCTTTTGCTCGTTCAAATCCTTCCTCACAAAGGCTTGAGCAACACAACTCAAAGAGGAAGCTAATATCAAAAACAGTAGCTAAAACACATACAGTTCACTCTGTGGTTATGAATATGCTCTCTCTCCCTTATCCAGATAATGAACTAATAAAGTCTGTAGAATAAGTATTGTTCTTTCTTCTTTTTCATTTTTTTGTACTGTGGTGGACCAAGTAGTTTGTAATCTTCTAATATATGTACCATTAGACCTAGATAAGAGTGAAATACACTTATTTATTCCATATTCAAAAAAATCAGCTACTAGTCAATTAAATCAAAGTAACATTAGTGTCCAACTTGAAAGAAACTCTCCCATTTACAAAACACACCACTCAGACTCTCCACTGTCATAACTTCTTTGCAACACCACAAGAGATACCACAAGAATAGAACAGTTCTAATTTTAATACAGATATATATCATGATCAGAAAATAGGTCCTTCACAAGTAGATGCTGTGATGTGCTACATCACATCTGTACACCAATGTATCACTGAATCAGAGAGGTTACAGACTCCTGGCGTTCACTTCCTTTCAGAGGGTCAGCAGAGAAGCTTATGCCCAGAACAACTCCCACTTCCACTTTCACACCATGGCCATGACATTGTATAACCAGACAATACCCTAAGTAAATAAATAAATATTGTCAGTGCTGCAGTCTTGATTCTGTTTACATTTTAATGAACTCTTCTAGTAATAACTTCCAGTTTCCTCCATTTCCAGAAAGCCAGCACTCCATAAATATTGAGTTGTACTATTATCTGCTGATGTACCAGTTTTCTATAAACAGAGAAAATCCAAACTTATCACTGGGCCTAGCTGTTGAAAAAGGTTAGTATAACTAAATAACAAAACAGGAATGTTGTTTACTTGTTAATGTTCTACTAATGAAAAAAAGCTGTTACAGTTTTGATTAATCTAGACCATACTGGACAATTCTGGCATAACTTTCCTTGAAGAGTGACTATTGATTTCCTTTTCATTCTACACTTTGATACAACATATCTGGAATCTAGCCCAGGTTTCATAACTGCTACTATCTCCACATTAACAGCCTGTGCAAGATTAGAAATAGCTTTTGAAGATATATGCAAGGGTGAGGCAATCCAAGAATTCTCTCCATTTCCACAGGTTGAGCTTTTACATCTGTCTGTGTAACAGCTTTTAAGGAATTAAAGGTGTTTGTAGGCTTGATCAAATTCATCAATTGCAACTAATTAATTATGCCATTGTTTAATCTTTTAGCACTGCATTGTTTTTTCTCTTCTCTGTCTGTATTTATAATACCTGGTGTAGACACAGTAATTGCCAGATACTATGGGATGGTGACTGCTTTATCAGCATGAGCTTTGGAGAGCTACACTGTCTTATAAATGGTGAAGAGTGAGTAATACTAATGGTCTCAAGCAGATGCAGTACAAATCTTTGTACTACTCCCCTCCATCTCGTATTCTTTCTAATGGTACTCAGTATATAAATCTGTATATGGATCTCTCCTATTGATTTATACACACACAAGTCACCTATGAAGAGTAATGGATTCAAAAATGGCCATGGTAATTTGAAGACCAAAATAAAAAAGCTACTTGTAAAGAAAATACTTTAAAATATTCAGTCTAGTGTATTAATTGCCTGGCAAATGTGACATATCATCATCATCACGTATTCTGGTCCCTTCTAGGAACACATAACACATTAAATACACAGTATTCATGTCTCAGATAAGTCTTTGAGAGTTGGTAAACTCTGGTTTTGCTTTTTAACTTCCTTAAGTCACAAAATAACTATAAAAATCCTGTGTCTGGAAGTCATAACTGGCCCAGCAATGCAGTACTGGGTTAACAACTCAAGAACTGCAACAAATTAGGAGTTCATTAGTTTGCAACAACAAAGATTAGGACCTGGCCCATGCAATGATTATGAAGCAATGACATGATGCCAAAATTTAAAAGGCAACTGTACTTCCAGAAAAGGGTCTTCCTTCCAGCAGTTAGGAAAATACCAGCGCCATGTAAAAATCCATAGTTTCCAGTCACTCCAGTTCAGTATGCCATTTGCAACTGGGATGTGTGTACAGAGAAGGTCAAAAGCATGAAAGGGGCAAAAAGGAAGCCTCACAGAAAGGAAGCCAAAATAGTTGGCTTAGTCGGCAAATCATAGAATCACAGAATGGTCTGGGTTGGAAGGGACCCCAAGGATCATAGAGCTCCAACACCCCTGCCACAGGCAGGGCCACCTGCCTCAGGCCTGGAGCTACACAAGGTTGCCCAGGGCCCCATCCAACCTGGCCTTGAACACCTCCAGGGACGGGGCAATCCACTACTTCTCTGGGCAGCCTGTTCCAGCGCCTCACCACTCTCTCTGTAAAAACACTTCTCCCTAAGATCTAATCTAAACCTTCCTTCCTTTAGTTTTAATCCATTCCCCTTGTCCTGCCATTGCTTACCTTTTTAAAAAGTTGAATCTTGTCCTGTTTATATGCTCCCTTGGCAAAAGCCAAGAGGGGACAAAATCATTTGGAGCAAGTACTAAAGAAGGAAAACCCATTTAAACATATAAACAGTGATTACTCATTGACAAAGAAACAAAAATTGGGCTAGAATAACATCAGCTGATATTTGAAGGGCAATTTCTAATTGTCAGAGCAATCAGACTTTGAAAAAGCCTTTGAATCAGAGCAGGCAAAAAAAAAAAAAAAAGAGGTACAGATTTGATGATGCACTGTGGGCTCTCTGTAGGAGAGACCTAGTCTTCCTAAAGGTTCATCAGTCTTGAGTATGAACACATGACACAAATGAAGGATGGATTTAACAAAGAAAGGAAGTGTTGACAGAGTCCTTACATACACTAATCATCAATCATTTCTCAATTAAATTAAGCTCTCTTACAGTCTCTTTGTTGGTCCAAAGAGTGGATAGGAATGAGTAAGGAACAACTGGGCAATGGAAGCCCACCCTCAGTACAGCAGAGATTTAGGAGAACCCAGACAAGGCAAATCTGCTACAGCCCCTATCGTAATATCTGGCACTGATATAGTGACTGTAGTAGGCACAGAGACCCCTCTGACTGTCAGCTGCAATCTATTTGGACAATTTGGAAGCGGCATTTCTGCAATACTGAATTAGTGTTGGTTTTTTCCAATGAAACTTTACTCTTAATTAAGCTTAAAAATTAGGAAACAACTTTATTACATCTCTTCTTTCAAGAAAAAAGTTTTTGTGACAATGTTATAAAAATCTTGATCATGGATTATATTTTTTTTGCTTTTGCTGTGCTTTCATTTCAGTTAAAATAAATTTAGTTTAAACAATACAAATTCTTAATACTTCCTTAAGTTTTCCTCTTTTCATCTCAAACTACACTAGTTTGCAATACTAATTGTATTACAATTATTTGGCATAAAAGTTATTTTTAAGATAAACTCATGCCTAACCTCTTTTAAAAAAATCAACCCATGCCGAACAAATAATTCAGCCACTATTATTTTTAGTGTGTACCTATAATACATCTATTACAGGAATTGTCCTTTACTTGTTTGTTAACTAGAAATGTGTATTTCCTGTGAACTCCCAAAAAAACTGATAATACTAATTTAGCAATGGAAGAAAAATAAAATCATAGCTATTCTGTTAATTGTCAGCCACTGGCATAGTCAAAGGCAATAAGAAAATCTAGACTGAAGATCCTTTTTTTTTTTTTTTAAATAAAAATATCACTGTTAAAATGGCTCTTTTAAATCTAAATAAGTATAGAAGTCAAATGAACCTATGTGGTAATAATAAACTGCTTAAAACAAAAAATTCTGGGTAAATTTAAGACTTTCACACATGTTGCTGCCAGTCTGCCAAGCACTCACTATCACAGACAATGTTTTTCTATCTCATTTTCTGTGGGGCAAAAATATTAGAAAATTCAGCTGTTATCCAAGGAGAGGCTTAGTGTTACACAGCATCTTTAATTACTATTTTGCTATTGTCACAAACTCCAGAAGCACAAGCTTGGTGACATGTGACAATGACTGGTAGACACAGAGAAAGGCTGGTGAACAGCAGACTGAAGGGCAGTCCAAATAGCACTCTGCTGCTGCAAAGTGAGCAATCATCAGATCAAGAAGTGAGAAGGAGCATTATGCATAGAAGGCAAAGTTACTTCCTCCATTTGGGCTGCTGGTAGCCTTAGCTTGAGGCCTCTGCCCAGACGTGGAGCAAGGGGGAAATTCGGCAACCATAATGCTCAGGGAGCTAGAAATCATGAGTTGTGCAGGCAAAACAAAAGAACTAAAGCTGTGTCCAAAGAAGAGAAAATCAAGTACTAGGTAAGGAGTTTTCAGGTATGTAAAAGGTTTCTTCTTGGACAAGTATAAGGCAGGTATAAGGAGTGACCTGGTGGCACTGGAGCTCACTTGAGAAGTTTACAGTCTCATTTACAGAAGTCTCTCTGAAAGTTTTAAGCAGATCTCATTCTAACTTGGAGGGAAAAAAGCAACAAAAGGACCTTTCCAGCCTTTCCTGATTTATTTATTTATTAATATTATTATTAATAATCTAGTGCATACAGTTTTTCTATTTTTATTGTTCAAACCACAGCAATAAGCAGGAAAGAGAAGCAAGTGCCCAATCTCAGCTTCCAGCAACACCAGATAAAACAAGTAGCAGTATTTGCTTCATAGCCCTGAAAACACCAAGCCACACTCCAGATTTGGTTTCTGCCAACTCCCATTTCAGAAAAGCTACAGGCCTAATGGGAGCACAGACTGGGCTTTTCTATCCATAATCTATTTTCCTGAAAAGCCAAAAAAGCACGCTGAACTGAGCTACTGAGAGGTTTTCTAGTGTGGAGATCAAGGGTCATGGGAATGGGCCGTATTTCAATGAATATGCTCCCTGTTCTTAGCCATGAGATACAATATCAGACACAAAGTAGTTTATTACCCCCTTGATGACCAGTTGTATTCACATGGGGACTCACTTGAAAAACTGGAAATTTTTCTTCTTACATTTTAACTGGATATTACAGTACAACTACAGACACATAAGAGGACACAATGAGGACGTTTTAGGCAAAATACATGCCATGTATTTTTGATAGTGCAAGTGATTAACCAAGTTGTCAGGGAAGTCCTTGCATCAAGGTCAGATGTCGTGGTACCTACCTAGAAGATACTGGTTTCCTGCAGGTATAGCTTGATGAAAATCCATGGCCTTTGCCACAGAGGTCATAGCATTCCCTTCTAGCCCCAAGAATGTGATTAATCAAGGCAGTAACGCACTAGGTAAAGGGTGGAACAAAGAAGGCCACAGGCAAAAGCAACAATTAATAAATAATAGTCTGCAACACTAATACAGCACTTCACATGTCCAGGGTGATAACTAATTAATCATAGCAACAACTTTGTACTCTGTGCTGCCTTTCATCCAGCACCTCAAAGTGCTTTACAAATGTTAATTAATCTGTAGGCTGTACTTTGAGGAAAGATATTATGGCATCGGCCCCAGTCAATGTTAATTTGTTCTTCAACAGCATGGCTTGTGAAATCTGGTTGACTTTCCCAATGAAACATAAAATGTGCAAATCTTCCTGGCAACAAATCTGAAAATGTGTTTCTCGAGTCAAATACAAGCTATTCCATTGCATTGCTGACAATATGGCATGCTCCATCCCTCCACTTTGTACTCCAGTATAACCTCACATAACACAGCATGGTTTAAATGTAAGAGGAGATTAACTTTTCACAAGAAAATTGGATAACTGGTATTTTAGTCTGAACATCTGGCACGTTCTAAGCTAAACTGTTTCTTTAAAAAGCTGGAGGTTTGCTGTGCATTCACATACTACAAGTGTTTGACTAAGTTTAGTTCAACAGCTGAAATAAAAAGCTTCTTTTTTCCTGCAGTGACCAAAATGGGGCTACGAAACACGGCCGGATGTATGTATACTTTAGAATTATTCTATTTAGCACTGTACATTTACATGACATTTTGTATATATTCAACCAATTTCTGCTCATACAATTAATCTCCTGGCTTCAAAGAGCGTGTGCATGAAGATGACACACAGGATTTATCCAACATCCCCATTAAAAAAATCCTAACAGATTGCTCTTTAAATTCCTTGTGCGTATTCATATTGTGCACACATCCGAGTTTGCTGAAGCAAAGCTTTTGGGGCCCCTATGATCAGAGCTTGAAAAGGTCAGCTAGTTCCCCTCTGTTACACAGGTTAAGTAGAAAATGGTTAATAGTTGGAATGCTATTACCAACTTTTGCAACTTCTCTTTTCTTGTCTTCTTAAAATCTCATAATAGCACATCCAGACAATGTTAAACTTACATTGTCAGAAAGCTTTATTTATTCTCCATAACAAAAAACCAAGAAGACCTTCCTGATGTTATTCAGGTTCTGTATTAATAACAGCTTTGCAAAAATATATTTGAAATACACACAAACACACAGAGATTTAAGTTGCTGGAAGGAAGCGTTAAGGAGAAGCAATACCAAACTAATCTAATCACTAAAGCATTAACATCATAGAAAGGGCTGCCAAATATTCTGCAATAAACATTTATTTTGGGAACCACTTCCTGTCTTCACGCCCTAGAAAAATACCAGCAGCATGGGACAGAAACAAAACTGGCAACTTCACACTTTGAAATGAAAGGAGTACACACCAGTGCCAAGTTTCACCTTAGGTTGAGGGCTGGAGAGGGGGGGAAAAAACAAGACAAAAAACCATGAGAGAGAAGAGTACAAGAACTATCCTTGAACAAGTGTCTGCATAATAACAGCATGAGTAGAACTAATAAGCTTAATTTCAGTGAGCTTTGAAGTCAGGCGCAGGCTATTAAGAGAAAGAGCATTCCTGGGAGCAGGTTTACTAATAGTATTACACAAATAGCAAGTCATTTCTTTATGACTTGAATGGTCATAACTAGTTGGGGCTTACAGCTTTATTTTATCAATAAAGTGATTAATACAATACAAATTGCAATGTAAACTGATACACTGTGTGTGGCTCTGCCTGTGTGTGTGTGTGCATGTGTAGCAACTGCTTGTAAATGACGCAAAGCAACTACCTGTGCTACATTTACCCCAATTGGGTTAGAACTTAAAAATCCACATGATGTAGACTAGAAAAAGATTTAAAACTTCTGCCTAGCTACCAGTATCATTTTTCAACAAATCTCAAGTATTCAATGGATACACTTACTAATAAGGAACAGGAAAGAGTAGATGAAACAAACTATTGCTTAGATCACAAGCAAGCAGCCTTCTGCTGCTTTTTAATCAAGATGTATTTCAACTTCTCATCCTTCCTCCAATCCAAGGACCTGATAAGCAACTCCCTTGCTACCAATTGTCTTAAAAAAAGACAGACAGTATGTCCAAGTAGTGCAGAGAACCTTTTGACACTGTTCTCTTTCAGGGGGTTACATGTGCTTTTTAATAAAAGGAAGAAGATCCTTTTTTCTTTGAGCTAAGAAAGAACTTAAAAATAATTGCAACTTCCATCTAAATGCAGTTTAAGTGTGTTGATACAATATGTCTTTGACTTCTTAAAGGTATACAACAGCAGCCTCCTGACTTCAACAAAACACTGCTTTCACTTTATTGAATCCCGTATCTTCTTCCACATATGCCATTTAAATCCTGTTAGACTAAACATACAGGCTATACTCTCCAAAGCTTAGCATGTATGGGGCAGCTGGAGATAGTAGGAGTCTCTGTTAAAACAACCTATTCTTCCACATATCTTTCCTTTTGCTACAAATGCTGAAACTTAAAGAACAATCACGATAACATCAGTTTGTGACCCCCTGTTTTTCTGGTTAGAGTTTTTTCTTTTAAACCCATACCAGATACCCATTGTCAAGGTCAGAGATATTAAAAGTGATTTGTTAGATGTAAAATACTGTTTATTATAGTCTAAAGAGCAAGCCAGCTTGAAATAATAAATTAGTGCCAGATGAAAAACTGCCAGAATTCTCTATTATACATGCCTTTCCCTGGAAAGCATCCCAGATTTTTTTTCTTGATAGGCTCTTTTACTAAAGACTCCCTGACTTATGGAGTGTGAGCAAAAGTTATAGCTTATAAAAGGGTCAGTGAGGAGCATTAAGGGGCTCTGAAAACAACAACAACAAACAAAACTTGTGTATAAACTCAGCTGTGGCTACAGCCTAAATGGTACAAACTGATGAACTGCAACAAACGCTAAGAAAAACTTTGGGAGTTCACCCACATAATTGCACTGGGTCAGATACTTGTAGCATCATCAGAAATCTGAAGACTACATGAAGGAAGAAACCCAAATTATTCTCCTCTTCCCCACTGCTCTCCATTGCTCTGTGTTGCTTTACAGACAACTTAGATCTGAAAGAAACAAGTAACTTCTAGGAATTAAGGTCATATCAAGAATGAAATGCATAAGTGATCTGGGAAGAACATATCTTGATACTACGAAAGAGAAAAGCACTACTCATACCAGCAGGAAGGATGGGCTGTAATGAAAGACCATTTCCTGTCCCAAGGTAAATATCACCAAGTATACTGCAAATTGTTAGCTGTTGTTATTCTTCAATGGAAAATAACAGATTTTATATCCTTTTTTTGTAACTGTGAGACTAAGGAGAAATGGAAAAGTCAGCCTCTTTCTCTCTGTCACATGCATGATTATTGATTTCCCCACTATATGCTGAGAAAGCAGGGTGGGACCATTGGTCCCTGCAAGTCAGTGCTCATAGCAGGGGCATAGGGAAGCAGCTGTCTGTGGCTGGGAACCTGGACAGAGAAAGGGATGACTGAGTTTTCACTGTGCATGTTGTAAATGTCATATAGTTCCAGGTCTGCTGGCTCGCTGCATCCTCACAAATAAGCCAAAAAGTGCCATCAAAAGCAGCCTGCCAGCAATAAAGCAACAGAGAGGCCCCCACCAGAATAGTCAATGCTGAAAATAAAAGTAATGTTATAAATGTTTACATGATGTAAGTTTAGAGTGTGGAGTCCAATAATTCTCACTGGCTTTTCTCTCTCACTTCCGTTCTTGGCAGCTAGATAACAAGTTCAGCCAAGCAACTTACTTAAAATGTACTGACATGAATCCCCATAGTATAAATAACATATCTTACCTATGAAGGGTGATTATGTTCTCTTTATTCTTGAAAATAACATCTTCCTAGCCTTTTCAAGAAAATCAACTGTTTGCATTCTTTATAGTTCATAGTGTAGTCCATAAGCACAGAGTATTGTTAATAACTGAGCTTGACATGGGCCCAAACCTAAACCCATGGAGTTGACATCCCAGATCACAGAGGATGTTTGAATCTGAACATTGCATCTCCAGCCTGTCTCTGCGGGAAATGAATTCACAAAGCAATAACAACATCATAAACAGCACTTAACGCGTTAGGGCTGATCCTGCCAACCCATACTCCTCCAGCACAAAAACTCTTGGCAGGTCTTATGCACTGCTGAAGCTTCACTGAAACTCTCTAAATGGACCTTATGTGGGATTTAAGAACCATACCACTGCCAAAAGGTGACATTAACCCTTCTTGTCTGTACCACTGACATCAGTCCTCATGCTAGCATAAGCAATACACAATATATACAAATAGATCAGACCATCCATCACCCCTGCATGTACACTAGTCATCTGATTTTTGTCATCTTCCCTTTTGAGATTTTATCTCTAGCAATTTTTAAATAAGGGCAGATAAATCACATGAGCACAAAAGTCATGAAACACATTTGGGTCACCTTCTGCAACATCACAACTGCTGTTGCCTGCTCTGCAGAATCAGATATTTTTGTTGCTGCCTTCTGCAGTCTAGTTCAGTCTGGCTGCGCGCCTGTCAGGGACTGGCCTGGAGGGTATTGTACAAACCGAGAAGCCAGGAAAGGCAAGTGCTGCGTTACTGGAGGAGGCACAGACATGCTGAACATGTTGGAACAGTATAGCTCTGCTAACTGAGGTCTGTCCCTGTCCTCACACTACTGGGACTGGCTACAGTTTCATTCTCCAGCTGGCTAGATGTGTACCTTCCACAGCAGACCAGCATTACCCTCCTGAATACACACACTTTCAAAGTTGATGTTTTCTTTCCTCCTAACAAATCCATAAACATTCAAATTTTGTCTGCATCTTAAAGAATTTTCTGAATATGAATTCCTGGAGTAATTCTTCACCTTTCATTCTTCTACAATTGTCAATTAAAGCATTAAAAGTGAGAGTACAATTTGGCCAAAATCTCCAGACAGCGAAGAATGTTTTCTGTGCAAAGAACAAATTGGCATACACAAATAGTGCACATAGATAAGATTACTTGCAGGGACAGGTACCTTAAAGATACTTCCATAGGCAGGTACACAAAGATACATCCAGTACTCAATTCAACATACGCTGTCACACAATGTTTGCATAAGAAATTCAGAGGTATATCTGCATTTATTTATTTTTTGCATGTACTGTTAAACTATTGCATTTTTAATGTGTTTCTTCACTCTAATGTCAAACTGAACATCCAGGGATTTACCATGAAAAAGGAAAATGAGTATTTAAAGCAATGGATATTGCCTTAGCAACACCTCTCAATCTAGGCAAGTCTCAAAAGCTTAAAAAAAAAAATCTAAACACTAAGACATACTCTTTTCAAGTTGGAGGTGAAGGATGCCAAGAAGTGATATTAAATTGCAGCTGCCCTAGGAAACCCAGTTCAAGACAAGTCAGACTGACATGATGTGGATTCTTTTCACTGAGGCAAAGGAAAATCAGCAGTACAGGTTGAGATCAACAATGATCTAGTAACATGATTCTCAGAGAATGTTTGTCTCACATTGGCCTTCAACTGGAACTTGTTCATTCTCTGTCAGAAGAGATGGAAAATCTTCATAGAAAGGGAAAGCTAAAACAGTGCTAAGATGGTATGGGACATGCTAGCACCCTAGCTCAAGAACCTCCTCCTTGACACCAGCAGCTCCAAGCTGCTGAGAAGGAATTGGCTGCTCTTCTTGTCATACTTAGCCCTTTATCTGCTCCAGGATACCCACCAGAAAACCTTTAACTGGAAGGCAATAAAGTTGACAGGAAAGAGACATGACTGTACGTTTGAATGCTCATATGCAAGCACTCATGGGCTGATCTCTTTTCCCCTGACACATTCCCATCTGGGATTTAGAGGATGCATCACAGAATTCATAGCACTTGAGATTTATTTACTTGCTGTCTTAAGGTAACTTGAACATAAAAGATTTTAAAGCTAAACAAACTAAACAATGAAAAAACCCAAGCATCTCAAATAGCAATCTTTGCTGACATGGGTTATCCTAACAGCTGACTGTCAAGCAAAAGTAACCCATATCTTTGTGGTTAAACAAACAGAAGATAGGCACACTAAAATACATCCTCATTCTCTACACATATAGTTTGAGCAGAGTTGGAACCCTTTCCTAGCAAAATTACAGCAAATACCCATTAAAACTGCTGCAGGAACACAGCAATACAGCAGACCAGCTTAGAACTCATCCTCTGGCATTTTGGTTGCTATACATGACCTTTGCTTCTATCATTGAAAAAACCCCAAGAATGTAACTAGATGCCAGGCCATTATACCTTCCCTTACCAACCCCAGCAAAAAAAAAAAAGAAAAAAAAGGTCACAACTTGGGATAAATACATAAATACTAGTTGTACGATCATATTGTCCACCACTTTTAATAATGTTACCTCCATTAATTATAATAATGTTTTCATTTCTGCTGTCTAGCAACCCCTAGCAATTTTCAAAATTAAATCATACAAGGACTGACAAACTGAAACACTACAGCACTGTAATGTTGTTATAGCTTCACTGCATCTGAAATCCTACTACTCACTCCCAAATAATTTCACCTGAACAATGAAGATTTTTGGATGGATTTTCAGAGCTTATATCTGAAATGAGATTACATCACAATATAAAAAGCAATTTCTAAGATTTGCTTAGCAGTTACATTGACCTTTTAATCAAATACTCCAAGACAGAGGCAAAATTTTGAGCTTTATTTCAGAGACAAGTGAAAAAACCAAACAACAAACAGATACCAACTCTGCAGAAGAGCTGGTACTGGAACTCAGGTCTTCTCACATTTCCTGTTCCATGACTTATTCACTGGGACTACATTCCTTCCATTCTCTGGGCATCTTTCCACCTTTTAATTAACCTCCAGTAGCAACCATTAACTTGCCTGGAATTACTAAAGAAAGGGGAACTGAAGGTCATCTGTGTTTTTGAGAAGATGGGATAGAAGCCCACCAGCAATCTAATATCAAGCTCACTCCTGGCAGGGAACATTGCCACATGGTTCTCTCAAACCTTCTCTGGCAGCAGAAAGATACTGCAATGTAAAATACAGCCAGGAGTCATGAAGTCTAATGAAGAGCCAGAATGAATTCCTAGACTTTTTCCACCTCAGTTCTACTGATACAATGAAGTGATTCTCAACAAGCAGCACAATCACTTGGAGTGCCAGAACATGAATCAGCACATTGGTCCTCTCTGACCAAGGATTCTCCAGCGGTTATCACACTGTTCTGTAAGGCCTTTGCTCTGCTCAGATCTCCCGTCGTCAGCAAAATGAAACCTGCCGTGTTTTATTTGTAGGATCTGTCATAGCACCTCATTCAGGGTAAAGTTGTCTTGCACTAACTTATTCTGCATATTTCAGTTCTGTAGAGTCTCAAATCAGTTCAGACACTACAAGAAATCAAATAAAATTTATCCTTAAGCACCACTGGAATAATGTTAACATGCTGTCACATACAGTAATTGAAGATATGCTTCTCTCAAGATTCTGACAGCCAATGTTCAGGGACTGCACTATTATCTTGTACTTTTTCCTACTTCCTTTTTGACATGGGACAACTCTACAAATAGTCTGTCACTCAAAGCTTTGCAATAACTAAGTTGAAAGCGTAAGGTATTCTGTGTTCTGTGCACATTCTGAGGCAGCTGAAGTAAATCAAAGCAGTAGGTACAAGCATTCTGAATAACAGGCCCCTTTAACTTACAAAAATATGTAGGGAACCAGGGATTAACTCTCATGAAAGATGCAGGCATTTTACAGTATAATTTAGGAGGAAGGTAAGTAGCTTAGTACAAAACTGTGATACAAAACCCTGATACTTTATGTGGATATGCCCTAATTCCAGAGGAACCTTTAATTTTTACCATGTCATCTTGTTCCTTGAGTTCTGCTCAGCACCTACACTACCACGAGCCTGGGTGCAAGAATTCAGTGCCTGCCCACCAAAGGCAGATGGCCTCAGTGATGCCTGACAGCAGTCAGAAGACCCCCTCTTTCCAAAGGCAGTCAGAGAGCAATGCTCACTCTGTTGAAGTTCTCATGCTGAAATTGATTCGGAATCCACGGGATCAGAGAAGAGAAAAGCCAACATGAATCTGCCTCCTTAGCCAGGTGGTCAGAAAGCTTACTGGGAAACTGTTTGGAATTGGGACTAGACGCTGATTTCTGATTAATTCCTTAGTCACTAAATGACAAATTAATTCCTTCCCTTGCACCCAGTCTCACTCATATGATCTTACATTCCTTCTTACAGACAACTGACACAGTTGTGAGAGGAGGAAGATGCAGCCTACCTGAGGATGCTCTGAACATTGGCTTCCTCATTCAACTACTGGACTATTATGTACAAAAGCAGGCAAAATCACCTTTCAAAACAAATTATCTGTACTTAACTCTTTCATGAAGGCGATTTGAACTATGAAACCAGAGCTGCTTCTCTATATGGGCCCACTGAACCACCTGTCTCCTGCTGGGGATCCAGTGCCCTCTGCGTGGAGCCAATACAGGGCTCTGCTCTCTTCATGGGACACATACTGGAGGGTAACCTCACCAGACAGGGTGTGCAGCCACAGGGAGGGACAGAAAAAAGCTTTCAGCAACTGAGCTGAGGTACCACACGTGATACGAGCGCGTTAACTTCATGCTCTGCCTAGGCTAGTTAATCCTCATCAGAAGAATGAGAGGCTGCCCCACAGGAACAACGTGCTAACACAATTATACTGTTTCCCATATCCAGGCTAGCTTGTCAGCAGTCACCTTGGTATTTTGTACAGCCGTACACTGCTCCACATAGGGCATTAAGCCATCACCACCTAAGAACTACATTCCCACCTGAATCTACCCTCCAAGTCATAAAGCTCTTGTCAAAGGATTCAAACCAGTAGTTTCCACCATCTCGCTAAGTACCCCCATGAACACTAAGTCTTGCATTTCCCTCCCAGATTAATCCAGCTATGATCCCTTGCAAACTGACTGATTCCTTGATCCTGTCCATTATGCTGAAAAGATGGCGTGGCAGTTCAATCAGAGGATGAGAGAACTGAAAGGGTACAGGGAGAGCCCAAGTCTAAAATATTAAACTGTCTGCCTGGAGCCGATCAGGAGTTGGCTGAGAGGAGATGGGGACAGGCAAACTTGTCTGTCTTCTGTCAAAGACAGCTACGTCACCCATCCATATAAACAGGGAACTTGTTTACTTCCTCATAGAAGTAAACTGAGACTTTCAGGAATGCTAAACTGCCTCAACTAAACTCCAAACATGAAAGCCTTTCCCTGTGTACAATGCATAGCTGTCACTGTCAGCCATTAGGAGACTATGGTCCTTTTGCAATCAAACACCTCTCAGCTCTGTACAAAAACTAGTGTAAAACTACCTGAATCCAGCTGTGACTGGCCAATATGAAAACCTGGAATTAAATATTCAATTTTTCATATGTTGTGCTTCTGTAATGAAAAATTAAGTGTATCTTTTAAAGTAAGTATAAAAATTACAATAACATTGTGTGAATATGGAGAATAAACTTTGACAGACAAAACCAGAATTCTGCAAGAATATCTGACAGACTTTTTACTGGTTTACAGAGGTTATAGCCAACACTTCTGCAACAAAGGGGAGTTTCAATTACTCTGGGGCACCAGGCACAGATTGAAACTCATATTTCCTTATCTATTTAAAGTTGCTCAAATAAGCATAAAGTAGTGGTGTAATCAGAGAAGTTATTTCCATTAATCTTTATTTACTTTAAAAAAAAAATAAATAAAATAGGGCCATAAAGTTAGTTTATAGGGACGATCCTCCTTTGCATGCAATCTCAAAATGCACACAATACCTGTGGGTTTACCCAGGCAGAATTCCCACTGAACCTATGGGGATTTTTTCCTGATTATAGAGCACAGAGTCATTTCCAGTACTTTACATTAGTTATCGCTGAGATGAGTATTGCCAGTACTGGAGCAACTTTAAATAAAGAAGCAGGACTAATTCCATAGTAGCTTTTGACTAAATTCTGCTAGCTATGACATTTTGCAAGTCCAGGACCAGCTGTTTTTAAGGTCCCTGGGTGTATGCTACAGCAGCCCAACATGTGACATTCTGCATTTAATTAGAATTCAACTGATACCTATTGAGACAAAATTCAGGATAAAAGGCACCCCTCCCCTTTATTCAAAAGAAATTATATTCTCCAACACAGGTGAGAAAATGACAATGTTTCAAACTCTAATTAGGAAAAAAATAGAACAATTCAATTACCTCACATGTATTCCTGTAAATTATTCATACAAAACATGTGAATACTGTTACCTTCATTACAAATGATACAGACATGCATTTATACCTAGTATGCTAGCAATTGCAGTAGATGATGTAATGCATATAAAGCAGAGTGCTGAAGAGGACAGATTCATTTGGTAGATTTACCTGGAAATAGGAAAAAAATGCACAAACCCAAGATACTCCCATTAACTTCAGCAGGCTTTGGATCGGGCTCTACTTGCCTGCCTAATTAGGGCTCTTCTGGCTTCCTGGCAGCAAATTTCCAAGAGGCCACCCTGCCAAGACCTCTCCTACTTGCTGCTCACTCTACTACTCCCCCTCCCCAAGGAGTTGGGGGTTCTACAGCACAGAAACCAAATACATCCTTTCCAGAACTGTCAAGACATGCATGAATCCAAATGCGCAATCCAAAATTCGGTTCAGCTTTAACAATATTCCCTTTGTCATATGGAAATTATTGCATGTTCTACTCCAAGGAAAATACAGATATCCCAAAGTCTTACTCAAAAGCCCAGCTTTTAACACTTTGAAGTAAGCTACAAGAGCCGAACGCTCTGGCAGGCTTTACGAGCCGGGTGGATCCGATGTGTTGTAATTGCCATCTAGCGGGAATAACGTGCAACTCCGGCTCTCGACGTTTCTCTAATCCAGCCCGTCACAGAGCAACCCTGTCCCCTCCATCCCAGACGAACTTTTGTAAATTTGCAGGATACAGCTGCCCAGAAGACGTTTGTTCTGGCTCCGGACACACTGACAAGTTTTGTCAGGGCCAGGGGATGTCTATCAAAGCCAAGGGGTGGTGATGCCTTTTTTGTGCCTAACCAGAACAAGCCCAACACTTTTCTAAGGCCTGAGAAACAAATGATTTCTATACGCCATTCCCAATGTGGTGTTTTCAAAACTGTGGAAAGACTCGGACTGAAGTGCCAACAGCCTGCATTTACAGCAGCTCTGAGGCGTTGGTAATGAGAAGATACAGCGGTGCTTAGAAATCATCATTCAAATCCCTAGTATTTATAGGGAAAGAAAAAAACCCTAATTCTCCACTTATAGGTCATTAAATCTTTAGGCCTAACTTAACAAGTAAGCTAGCCCTATTTTACAAACATATAATCAAAAATATTTTCTTATTTTCCAAGTGTAAAGCACTGAGCCTACCAGCAAACTCATTAAGCAAAAGCAATTTCCATTTATAGGAGCTTAGATTCAGCTTTCCAAATACCTCATTTCTATCCCTCCAATTAGCATGCCACATATGGAAGATATTATACCAGATATCCTTCACCTTTTGTCCTCAAAGCTATGAGAGGGACCAAGTGTTCTTTATTTACTGATGAATCCTTAATTACCTGCAATGTGACATATTCCTCCTTCTTTCTTTTTGATCCTAAAATCTGAAAGGCAAAGCCAGCAAGGCCCACTGTCTTTCTCTGACCCTTTCATTCTATATATTTCCCAGTCACAGACTTTAAATAATAAACACTTGCAAATGTGTAGTACCCATCTGCACTCCCTTCCAGTCTGTCAGTCTCTTCATAGACCTGCTAGTCTCTTTGTTAATGGCTCAGCTAGATTCATATCCATGATCAGTTATTTCTCAAAGGGCAGTGGAGATGGACCCAGACAGCAAACTGCTGTCTGCCCAGAACGGTGCCAGAACCATCAGACCTCAGGCATCCAGAGTGGTCATCAGATATTACAGCAAAAATCAATGTTTAGTTCAGTTTATTACTTCAGGTCTAAAATCCTGTGTGTAGTGCAAGCATCAAAGGCTGACACTGAAAACAAGGGAGAAACACGGAACTGCTAGGGTCAGCAAATGTATCTATTCCCTGATCCGAGATGCTTGTACAAGAACAGCCAACTAGCGCATGGAACTTTGCTATCTGCCTGGAGTTCCCATGTTAATGAACCTTAATCAGGACTGGATTAGGCATTGAAGAAACACTTTTTGTGTAAATTTGAAATCTTGAAGTTAGTATCTTGCCTGTGCTAGTGAAGAAGTCTATGGCATTACGTTGACAAAACTCACATTGGCCACCCATATCTTACATCCGTCAGGATCATCAGATGGTACTAAGGACAGTCAGCAGAGACAACTATACCAGTTAAGACCAACACTCTTAAGGACTTTGCTCAAGAGTGGTTTTACTGGAGCAGGACAAAAATGCAGCTTTCGTGGATGACCTAGGTCTGTGTTTTGCTTAGGTAGCATTGTGGTACACCTACAATGACCTGCATGCTCTACCTATAAAGTATAAAAATTGAATCTCCTTTTTACTTTTATGCTCTAACCTACTTCAGAATAGGAGAGCAACAAAGCAGCTCAAGCAATTTTCCAGAAAGTATGTGTAACAGCAAGGTAAGAAAGACAGCTTCATCACATCTGTGGCCTTGACCGGAAGAGACTGTCTCTTTGGACAAGCTTATCGCATTGCAATTAACACAGGATTCCTCTGTGTTGGAATAACTGCATGGTTGCACTTTGTAGTGCATGGCAAGTGAGGACAAAAAGAGTGTGACCTGCCTATAAAACAATAACCTTATTGAAAGAAGTTCATTATCCCAAAATGATCTGATCTTATTCGTTAATACTGCCTTTCTATTTAAGGTTCACAAATGCTCAGCTAGAAGAAAAGCCCAATCACATGCTCAAATCCACGTTAAAATACAAGCACAGTTTATAACTCAACACTTTCTGAATTATGATGTCCTTGGGACACAGAGTTTATTATTATGTCCTTGGGACACGGAGTTTCTGCTACAATCAGTTATTTTTATTTCCCATGTAGCAGTGATTCCATCTGGAAACAACAGAGTTATCTCCTATCCAACAAGACAGTGTGCTTCCATGTGCTACGTGTCATCCCCTGGTATCTCAGCTTTTCCCAGACTTCAGTGTTTCAGTTGAGAAAAAAAAGAAGAGAGAAACAGGCAGTGGCCTGTTGCATAAGGTATGTTCAGTTCCTGACAGGACTGGCAAAGAGTTAAGGAGGCACCAGGCACTGATTGCTAGGACAATTTTCTGAAGGATTGCTCTATAACCCTGTCTGGGTCAAGCCTAACCAGCTACAAGGAAGCTATCAACAGAGGCTTTGCAGGCTGTTACTGCTTGGCTGTTTCATTATATTTAAAAGCATTTATGACCCATTGTACATTTAAGTGCATGATTCAAGGTGCTCAAAGTATCAAAACAGACGTTTTGTGACAATCTACTAATAGCCATTAACATTCTCAAATGAAAAAAACCACAGCTCAATGCCAATATTAGTTTAATTACTTACTGTGCTCATAGGGACTAACTTTAAGCCATACAAACAACACAGAAAACCAGTAAGTACCGTGGTTTGGTTTTGTTGTGTTTTTTTTAAAAACAGGTTAATAAAAGAATAGTAATAATGTATCAGAAAAACACAGACACAACATAATAATTATCCTTCACACTTGCACAGCACGTTTCATCTGAAAAACACAAAGTACTTGAAAGGCTAAAATTAATTCTAATTAAACCTCTCAGCATCCATGTAGTTATATGACATTTACAGAGCGGTGAGCGAGACTCAGAGGTTTGGTAAGCTGCACAGGAGGATACAGCTTGTCATTGGTGGAGTCAGACAGAAAAAAAAATTAAATCAAGATTCTGGCTTCTAGTTCTCTTAACTGCTGGGCTACCTTGCCCATTTTGTTCAGCATCAGGTTTTCTGCTATAGTAAAATGACAGAGGAGGCAAAGCAAAGAGAAACCTATTTATATTAAAAAATTGTGAGATTTAATAGCAAGCTAAATTGTTTTAATAACTGACTACTTTCTTCAGGCTTTACATATGCTTCTCCATTCCCCAGTTTTCCATCTCATATGTAGCCTAAGCATGTTGAATCAAGTACCGTCAGGATAGAAATTACCTCTGGAAGGGAAAGGTTTTGTCTGTCCACATAAGATGCATTTTCCAAATCTAGTATGATTTCAAAATACACGTAATAGAGTGGCCATCACAAGTAGAGTTTTCCATTAGAAATAATTGTTAAAACATACATATTTAACTAATTGCATTTTAATGAAACATTTTCTTTTAAATTATTATTCAGTTCTCAAGAACAAAGGAGAGAAATTGAAGAATCCAGACAAGAGAAAAGATAGTGGGGGATGAAAAAGGAAGAAGGTGCCGATCAGATAATTGCTTAGACCAAAGATAAACACTTTCTAAAACATTAGAATAACATTTCACACCACAAGAGATGTAACATCTGCAAAAGAGCAGAATTTTTTTCAGTCTTTTTTCTTAGCTGATTCAATAATTATAATGTTGGAAAAAGCCTTTTTTCAACAGTGAAACTTGTTAAATCTGCCCCAGATCTATTATTTGAAAATTATTAGCAAACATTACAATCACAGCAATTATTTGCAGGTCATCAAGGAAAAGACATCATCTACAAGAACCAACTGAATGCTGCTATCTTGGTTTCAACAGTGTCATTAAAAATTTAATTGATTTTCATAAAGTATTTGATACATATATGTGGACAATTGGGAAGAAGACTATTATTCAGAAGGAAAATTCAAATTTTATAGTCCTACACCATATACAGTTCCCACTGGCCAAATGACTGAAAGCAACAGTGTTTAAATATAGTTTAACACTGTTGGTCCTTCCAATAAAAACAGGACAGTAAATTATAAATCTGATGGTAACCACCCATAAAAGAACAAGATCAAGGGAATAACAATACAGGACAAAACATAATGCTTAAAATAACTGAAATACATTAACATACACAGGACTGAGTCCATTTAAAAGTACATATGCTGCATTCAGTCGTGTTTTGGTAAATCACTTATCCTACCTAGTGGAAAACACACCTGCTTTTGTGTCACAGCATTAAAATATCGCCTATAAGAAGTCATCTGTGGAACTAAGATATACAGAAATATATACAGATCACACAATAGCTGAGGTTGTGAGGAAACTTTGGAGGCCCCAAGCACAGGGCCAACTAGAGCAGGTTGGTTAGGGTTCAGATTTTGAACATCCCCAAGAGCAGACACTCTGCAACCTCTTTCAGCAACCTGTTCCAGTGTGGGACCACCCACCTAACAAACACAAATTTCCTCATATCAAGTTGAAATGTCTCTTGTTACAACATGTGATCACTGACCTTGTCATTTTGTTCCATGCCTCTGAGAAGAAAGAATGGAAAACTATTAGACAACTCCTTGCTGAGCCTCCTTTCTCACAAAGAAATGTCTTCTAGCATTTTTTTATCTGAATTTCTGGATCTTGCTCATACAACCCACAAGCAGAAGGATGTTTGTTTAATTTCTTCCTAAGTGTTTTTTGGGTTAGAGACCAGCTATTTCATGTGGGTTTTGAGCAAACTGTAATTAATTAAACCGAGTAGCTGGAATCATCAACAGAAAAACCTTAGCATGCATTCTGGAATGAACAAGTAAACTAATGCACAAAAAAACAGATGACAAACTACAACTATAAGCTCTTAAGGTTTATCATAGGTATGTAAGTACTGATTTGGGAAAATATGCTTTAATAACTCTAAGTCACACTGTGAAATGATAAAGAAGCAAAATAGGAAATTACATTATTTTATACCATTGCTGTTTACCCCTAAAAAGCTCCAGAAAACTCTTTTGAATGAGCATTGATATAGTCATAATGAACTTGTATCTGCATAGAAGAGACTACAAAATGCGGTACAGATTTCTGTATATTGTTTCTGGCCCCTGAGAAGGGAAAGCAAACAAAACCAAACAAACCACAAACAAACAAAGCAAGCTAAGAAGTGCTGATAACCCTTAGCTGTCACTAATACCAAATACATTGCTGCTACTGAATCCTCATTTACTACACAGACCATCACCTAGAATCTCATTACTGTTTGGGTACCAGGTACTTGACATACACAAATAAAATGTAGTCCTGGAAGAACTGTGTGTTAGAGAGAGCCAAGTAAGCTGAGAGCTGCTCTATTGCAATAGGAGATCACCTTGCCTCACATTTACCAATCTTTTCCTGAGGAAAACGTCTTTCAGATGAACTTCCACTTCCTAATTTAGCAATAAAACCTTCCTCTTTTTTTTTCTTTTTTTTTTTACTCTAGCAGCAGCTTTTCCTGCTTAAAATGTTTTGCAATTTTGTTCAGTCTCAGGGTAGGGGGAGGACCCAGGGGGCTATTTTTTCATTTTTATCTATAGAGCTTTTAACCAGAACTGTATTGTTATGGTGGTACAGGATACCATAAGGAATAGGACAGGATACCTTTTTCTGAAAGTGAGAAAATTACTCGTCTTGTGCTTGCTACACTTTAACATTTGTATGACAGAACTAATCCTGTTTAATAAGCAGACACTCACTTTATGCGAGTCCTGCTTTTACAGTCCTGTTTTTCTCAGAGAATGTAATCCAATTTTTATTCGCTTACACCCACAAAATAATTCAAACTTCCACAGACTTTTTCACACCAAATAATTGGATTGATTCCACTGAAAAAATCCTAGGTTCACTGACCAATGTCACTGACAGAAATCAAGATAGAAAAAGCTTTTTTTTATTCTCTTTTCCAAAACAGTTGTCAAAAATGAGAAGATCAGAAAGGAAATAATATCATAGCTTTGCCACAAGGGTCTGCTATATTATTTTCCATATAGCCATTAACCTCTGAAGTAATGGATTGACATGTCAACCATTTCATTAGAGCAATACAAGAAGAAGGATGATTCTGTGGTTAACACACAACACTGAAAAGCAACGGGAAAAGGTCCTGTTCCTGCCTGATACATCAACAGTCTGTAAAAATCAGGGCTTCATTTGCTCAATATGAGGCTAAGATCGAGAGAAGGGTTAGCTCACAGTGTCCTGCCTGACACACCTAATCTCTCTCAATCTTTCAGAGATGCTGAGCCCCAATAGTTCCTGTGAAAATTACTGCATTTGCAGTTGTCCACCATGCTCATCAATATGCAAAGCTAGGCATCCAAATTCTGAGGATTTACTTTGCAATTGTAAAGGCCTCAATCCCTAGGACTCAAAAGTTGCATTTGAAGTCTATACATGCTTCTCAAAATGATTTAGTGTTTCTGTGATGCTAGGATGCAAAATCAGTGATGGGACCAGAGGCCACCAGCTAAGTAATCCATCAATACAGGTGAATATGCTTCCCTTAAAGAGCTGCTTGGCACTCAAATGTTCTTAGATTAATACTATTGGGAGGAAGAAGATCATGTTATGAAATAAAAATAACCAAAAGCTCAATACAGTAGACACAGGTTCTATTATTAAATGATACATTGTGTGGTCCAAGGAATATACAGGAGGGCAATGTGTATATTTATCTCTCACACACGCTGCATACAGCTTACAGGATTGTGCAACAAAAGGGGGGTGTGTGTCTTTGACCTTTTATTTTTCCTCATAGCATTCTCTGTACAGTTTAGCTAATATATTTGGTCTAACCCAAACAACTATACTAGCACAGATTATCTGTTACTAATTATTTCTTTATCAGTTTTCCTTTTACTACTGTGTAAAGCACTATTTAGTGTATTTCTTACTGAGATCCCAAGTTTAATTCAGTAAGGTTTTAAATACTCTTGTAATACCAACCACTGAATCATTGCCAAGCCACTGACACACCAACATGTCACACTACATGGTCAAGTGTGCTCCATTTCTGATGGAGGGTATGGTGGTGCAGGTGGGCAGAGTGGATATAGTTACTGGAAGATCCTAATGAGATTTCCTTACAATTCTCCAGGGCACTTAGAAATAACACTGCTGCTTTGAGGACAAACAGCAAGATGAGGTACAGAAGCAGGCAAAGATAGGGCTCTACCAACAAAATACTCAGGATTTAAAAGAAGAGTCACCCAGGCTGCTTTGATAGGAGCTCTCCCTTTCCTTACAAGCCTGGACTCTTACTGTTCATTTCTTTAACGTGGTGACAATGCAAAAAAAATTCTTGTTGGGGTTTTGGGAGGGGGAGGGTGTTCTGGATTTAACACAAAGACCATTTGTTGCCTATAAAGATATTCAACAACGTACATATCACTCTTTTTCAGCCTTTTCTTTAAAACCAGATGTTACAATTCAGTACGATATATCAGAATAATAAAAGGGGGCCCTGGTGCAGGGCTAGAGCACCCAGACACTGCAGCACCAGAGTAGCTTATTGCTGAAAAGCCTCTATTAGAGTCCAAGAATTTGCTCTCTAATAACCATTTTGTTTTCAAATGGTTGGTCTCCCAGATAGGCACTTTACACTCCACACTTCCCAAGATAGTGAGTTTTCTTCCAAAAGTTCGATTTTCTGACAGTTTGTTTCTTCCCTTACCACAAGTCATCCATCTCTATAGTCTCCTCAGCATTTCAGCTGCTGTGGAAATTGCACCAGGTTGTTACCACACAGAATTATTTCAACTCTCAAGTTCAGAACATGCCAGAATCAAAGTCCACATGGATCTTTTTTTGACTACAGATTTTACTCACATCCTATCTGGTAGAACAGCATCAGATCTCATCAGCGATTTCCAGGCAAGATCTTAGGTGCTTGCCTAACCCATCAAATGACTGGCTCCAAAATTTATTAGTATTTATTTATTACTAGTACTTTGCTCCTCACCACTGCTACTGAGCAGTGAACATTATTAGGTGGCATCTCATTTCCAAGAGCACTAAGCATTAGACTTACTCTCACATCTAAGGTATACTTGGGATCACAAATCCAAGGTCCTCCTGTTAATCGCATTTGGAAAGCCCACTCCCAGGTCCTAGAGCACACCCAGAGATTGAACCTTAAAGAAGGCACGTCTCAAGAGAGAACTCCAGGTGACAGTTCTGTATGGTGCACACTGCACGCCGGGCTCCCTGCGCCAGGCACCGGAGCAGCCCTTCACAGGCGCAGGGAATCAGAGCTGCTATGCAGAACATGAAGAGTATAACCACAGCATGTCATATCCATCAGTCCCCACTTACAGGTATGAGAACAGTGTTGGGTTTTGTGCATGTCATTCCAAGAGTCTAAATATACTGAATTAGGTTCAATCCCACATGAGATAAAATGATGTCTAGATCTGAATTTCTACCCAGAAGCATTCAAACTGTCTATTCTGCCTGTGTTACACAAGTTCACTGGTCATGCCATGCCACCCAAACATATCTATGTGGTTAAATATCTAAGCTATTTTTCATATTTGCCCCAAAGAAGTGAACAGAAATTGAAAAAAACCAGATCATTCAAGAATTTTCAGAGAGAAACCAGACCTCTGTGCAGTATACATGTGGGCACCAGAGTGACCTTCACTATCTTTGGAGGCAAAGGAGAAACTGAGCTTTTAGTCTCTTTAAGTGCCGGCCTCCCTGATTCACCTTACCTTTTCACCCCAATTCACACTCTTGCAAGGAGCATGCAAAAAGCAAAGAAACAACCATCTACAGCTAGGGCCAGTGCCCTGTTTTACAACACAAAGCAGAGGGCTGTAGGCATTCTTCAGAAATTTAAAAGCTAACAAAAAAGGGGTGTGTTGGGGTATATGAATTTTACCTTCATAATTACCCTGTTATTTAAAGCTAATGAATAATTACTACAGCAACCTTACTGTCATACAGCATGCACCTACTCACCCACAGCTCAAGATGAAACTAGAGAATCACATTTGGGGCCACATCCTCCAAAACTCTTTGAGTCTATTGCTTAGTTTGCCAGTATCTTGTGGCACAAAGTACCTTACTGAATCAGATCCTTCATTGGTCCCAAAACAGTTTCAAGTTAAATCAAATAGAGATTTTTTTATACTTCAAAGTTCTTGGCAATAACTCTTCCATGTTTACATTCACCTACCGATTTTTTAATTAGAATTTTTTTAGTATTTAAAACTTTTTACATGCTGAAGTTTCCTTCAGAGGTGCTGCTGACAAGAAAAAAACCCAAAACAAAACCCCTTCATTAATACAGTGATCCCAAATAACTGGGAAATCACAAAAGAAAGTAAATTCAAGCAAACGAGGGAGCTGAAACTGTCTGCAACTTCTACAACACTACAGCTTTGAAAAATTAAGACACTAGAGCATCTATATTCTCCTCCACAAATCTTGCAGTTGGGACCGTATTAGAAGACTTAGAATGGCTGCCCTATAAGTAAACTTTATCTGCATTTACCTTCTAAGAAAAATACATTTTTGCAACTGCTGTGTGGTCCAGTATGAGAACTAGATGTTTTCTAACATAAGAAGCTTGCACAGTGCATATGCACAAAACCACCATTATTGACAGCACATCAGCCTGCAACACCTGCAGCTGGTAATTTCCAACGTGTTTTTCTCATTTCAGCTATCTTTCCAGAACCACATTAGCACAGATGTCATATTCCCTACAAGAAAAGGGCATAGTATAATCCCCATTTTAATGCTGAGAAGGAGCTGAGCATATTTCCAGTGACCAGAAAGAGAATGAACAGAAAATGGGGTCAGTTGTTGGACTCCATTACTACCATTAGGGCGGTTCCCTTTTACAGCCAGCAACATGTAGATCTAAACTTCCTCAGTTTAATTTCTCTAACAATGCAAAGTATGGGCTAAATGCTCATAGATGTTTGCCATCTTTGGAACCAGAGAACTGAGCAAGATTTGCTTTGGACATTGAACTTACTTGGTTCTCAGGCAACCTCAGACATAAGAAAACTCAACCTCAGAAGGCATTTTCTACCTGAGAAGTAAACTTAATATTACTGTAAGCACCAGAAATAAGTGGAGTAGAAGACTAAATATATATGCATAATGTTAAGCCAAATGCTTGTTGAAACCTGCATTTTCTAAACCTCTACGTTAGGGAGTCTGAGTCCTCCATGATAATCTGAATGTTCATTGCTTTGCTGGTCTGAGCACCAGGACAGGATCAGCCAGTACCAGCTGGACAGACAGAAGTCTAAACTACTAAGGAAAGACACATGCATGCTATTTGCAGAATGGATAGCACGAGTTTGATCTGGAAACATTCCTTTAGCTGCCCTCCTTGAACTATACTCCTTCATAAAGGGCATGAGCTGTATCTGGTCATCAGTTTTCAGTTATGCAGACCAAAATAAACTAAAACCCCTATTTGCTGACATGAAGCAAGCAACTGAAAATTGAGTGAAAGCTTGAGGCCTCACCCTGGAAAACCCACTCCTTCAAGTGATACCACTTGTGAAACGCTGAGGATGACAGGCAGATGCTAGCATGGAGATAGGCAAGAAGTCAGCCTAAGCTGAGCAATTTCACATTAGCACAAAACCAAGAAGCTGCCAGCTAGGCCCTGGACACTGGTCTAGTCAGCGTTTCTGGGTCACAGAACAGAAATTCATTCTTCTGACCACAGCAAAGCACGTGTTGCCAAAAGATACACAGGAGGAGAGATCAGGATGCTTTCAGCATGGAGACAGTTTACCACTCAAAGCTGTTTCACTTTTCAGATGGGAACACAGAAGAATATGTCATTATAAGGGTGAATGCTGCTCTGCTCTCAGCCCTCTTTTTTTGGCTGCTTTTCCCTCTAGTCTAGGCATCACGTAGATGGGCAATGGGTCCAGGTAAGAACCTGTCACACCACAGGGCTTCTCCGCTGGGTTTTGGTTTATCTCTTCCCTGGGGGGGGGGGGGGGAATAAATTAAAAAAAATTCTTGTTGCTCTACAACAGGATATCAGAGCAAGGCAAGAAAGACCCCTTGCGCTGCCTTGGGAGTAAAGCAGCTCTGGTGTTTGCAAGCTTACAACACACAGCTGACCACCTTATTCCCATTTGCTTTGGGGACTGACACACTCCTGCATGCGTGCTTCTCAGTGTTAGTTGATATATACTATTTCTCCTGAGAGACCCCATGGAGACATGGGAAAAGACAGGCAAAGAAAGGCCAAAGAACTGAAGCTAGTGACTGTGCATCCCAAGCTCTGGTTTTCAATTCACTTACAAGAAAAAATAAAAACACTAAACAGTGGGATAGGACAAACATTGCTGAATCTTTGCTATTAAATGAAACCAACTCATTGTTTTTGCACCTGCCTTGTAATTGTGACAAGCACAGTAAATACATATGCATTCCAGTTAATTTTAGTTTTCTGAAACCACGTAAAAGTGAAGACAAATTTGGATTTGGAATATTATCTGTGTTGAACCAAAGCTTTACGGTACTTTCTGAGACAGCCATAGAACTGTTGCTGCATACCAAAACAATGAAAAGACAGTCTAGTGCATGTTAATGTAGCAGCTTTACTGTACATTACACCTCTTAGCTATTTTATAGATTTATAAGAACTGCATTTCCCAGTTGTTTTATCTCCCCACAGGCATCACTGCTGTGGATATGTGTCTTTCACCTACCCACTGCATGCAAAATGTTAGATACCAAGGCCCAGGACCAGACCGATTACTCACAAAACCAAAAAGACCATGAACAGCTACCCTGTGGGGAAGCACTCAGGTTCAAAGCTATTGTTTTCTTCCCTTAAAAATATACTTCTTTTCAGAAATGCAGAAGCTCTGACAAACCACAGAAACAGACAGAGTGAAGCAGCCAGTATTTCCGTTTGATAATATATCCTAATACAATAACAATACCAAAAAGTGTGGACATCAGAGCCTGGATGAAGTTTCAGAACACCACAGTTAGTGAAAGGTGCCTGTAACGAGCTTTATATTTGTACAGCTAGCAAATCTATTATTCAATATTCTCAATAGTATATGCTAGATCTCATGGATTAGGAGCTTTTGTCAAGCTTTTGTAACATGCTTTTCCCCAGCTCTATTTCTACCTATCATTAGTTCTCGTTTCCATGGGAGCTCTCCAGGCATTAGCCTTACAAGTGTCACCTGAATTACTGAGGAACAGGGAATAAAATACCTGCAGGGATTTCACAGCTGTGCCCAGAGGTTTCATCCATTGTATACATTATTTTCAGATGATGCCAGTTTCCAGGCATTTGGTCCACATGGGGCTATCCTGTTGATCTATTGTGTCATTCAAGAGCCAGTTTCTTGGTCTGTTGGGTTTTTGATTACCTGACTGGAACTCCTATTTATTTTCTAGCAGTGAAGCAGAAAATGTCACATGATTTAATGAGTCTACAGGTAAAAATAATTTAAAATACATTCATCCTCAGAGATCAAGTGGACTTGCCACAATTTTAGATCCTGTATGGTTTATTAGGCAGAGAATAATACATGTCACAAAAGACATTCAATAAGCCAGAAGAACACTATTTAAATGATTTGTGGATGGTCAGTCAGGGACCATTTAAAGCACTTCTGATGATGGACAATTATTTAATACATGTCCAGAAACAGACAGAAGTAGATATCTAAAAAGACTATTGGGAAGTCATTCACCATCACAAATCCTCAACACCAGACAATTCTTGGGTGCCCCATGCACTCTACGTTTGTTGACAGCAGAATTTTAGATGACTGGAAGCCCATATTGTAAAAAACAACATTTAAGTAGTGTCTATATGACAAGCTTCAGGGAAAAAAGTGCTACAGCAAATCTGTAATGACTTCAGAATTCTCCCCATGTAGGGTAACTAGGAAGCCAACTTCTGACTCACCTGCTCCATCAGAGCCTCAGGCTGTAGTCTCAGAAGCACCTGTTCTTCTAAGAGCCAAAAGAAATTTAGATGACCCAGATGACAGGGATGGCAGAAAGTAGCATGCCCAGCAATAGGGTAAGCTCTTGAATATTAGACTAAACCTAGAGCACAGGCTCCTGCTTGTGCTACTGAAAAAGCAGACATAAAAAGAAAAGGAAAAAAAAAGAAAAAAAAAAGGGGTTGGGGGTGGGAATTGGAAACTGTAGCCACATGTACACAGAGGAATTTTTTAATTTCAGTATGATGCCAGGCTCCAGTGGAGCATTGGTCCAGGATTCAGTTTCTGCACTTTCAGCTACTTTTTAGGGTGAGAGAAAATGGCAAAGACAGCATGCTGGGCTTTGAGCATGGAGTCCTAGTACTGGTGTGGTCAACAAGTATGACCTAAAACTAGAGATGAAAAAGAGTTTCTCAAGCTTCAGTCAAGATAAAAATGCTTTAGGTTACAAAGCCCTAAAGGAAAATGGCTTCACCCATTCCCAAATCTACAAAGCCTAAATACTTAACAAAACAGTGATCTTGCACACTATTCTTTTTTAAATGGGAATAATCTACTTCTCTTATTAGCAAACATAAACAAGCTTCTTATCTCCTACTTTCCCCTTTCTCCCTTCTCATCATCTACCTCTTTGTAACTAAAAAAAAAAAAAAAAAAAAAAAAAAAAGACTTCTCACTCTTCTGGGAATAAAGCAGACATGACATCAGCAAAGCTGAAAACTATTTAATATTTGTTTGACAAAGGACAATAGCTCTTATCAGGAGTACCTTAAACAATAGAGGCCATGAGCTAGAGTGCTAGGTGTAAGGCTTAAAGAGAACTTGAACTGACCCCCTGTTCTATGAGTCGCTTTCTGCAAACTTGCCTGGTCAACCTCCATATAACACCACCTGCCCCAGAGGGCTCTTGTAGAGCAGCTGTGGTAAAGGCTGTGAGGCACGCTGAGAACAAGGGAATGGATGCCAGCAAGGAACTGCTTTTCTCCCTGTGCACTACGTTCTTCTCCCTTCAAGTTAACAGGAATTGGAGCAAAGCCTTTTCTAATGAATATAACAAAAGACGATGAGTTGGCCTCAAAGCAGTAATAAAAAAAAATTTAAGAACTCTTATAATAAAAAACACATTCATATAACTGGGCTTTATTATTTCCCACAGTTTTATTTTAATATATGACTCAGGGTGTGGAGACGAAGGTGTGATTCAGAATAATAATGGGGCTTTAAAAGCTTGTGCCATGGGGGCAGGCTAGGCCCTCTGGTTGCCATTTACAGGAAGCCCCTAGTCAAACAGACCTTCTACACAAGGTGTGCACAATGCGTGGTGGGTGCACTGGAAGGATCAGATGGGAGATGTGTGCATGAAGATAGAAAACCCTGTGACTGGAGAGCAGCACAAGCCAAAGCACTAGCCTTTAGATGTGAAGTATCGGTGGCACTTCATGTCAGATTCCAAAAAAAACCCCTAGATACATGTTGGCTTTTAGTCCTTGCAGAGTATTCAACCATGGTCTTTAGACGTTAGGAAACTGAGCACCCTGAAATCCCTGCGCCACATGGCACCAGCAGCAATCAGGAATGGGAAAGAGATATAGGTAAAGGAGATGTATTCAGCTTTGGCCTTCTGCACACACCTGCAATTACTCCATTGAGAATCACCAGAATTTCAGAAAATTGTGTTTGTTCCCCTTCCATTCAGGGGTCATCTTAGGAATTGTCAGTGAAGAGAAGCAGATGTTTGTGAATCAGAGTGTACCAAACCCCACAACGAAGTGCAGCATTCAGACACAGCCAAGTTAAATAAGATTCTTTGATTTGTCACTGACTTTCCCAAAGCCCCAAAGATTTGCTCTGAGCTCATCTTGAATGGACAGCTCAGGTAGAAAAACACCAAATTTGTCTGAGCTGTCAGCAGCTCCCCAAGCTATTCTTGAAACACTACAGGACTCGAGTCAACAATTTGAGACTTTCCAGCTGAAAATATTCCATGTGCCACAGGCTGACTGTGGTTCCAGTTCAAAAAAGTAGTTAAGTATGTTTCATTAAGAGTACTTGCTGAACAATCTGCTGTTCTATAGTTCCACAGCTGATACAAGGTCTAGATTATCACTGTTTTCAACACTACACACCATGTAGTGCTGGACTTCTGCACCTCAGTGCTTTAGAACTGGCTGCAGCTGGTCACTTTGCTCTTTTGAGCAAAATTTCCCAAGAAAATGAGGCTTTGCAGTCATGCTATAGGTCTGTCTGTCCACGTCTTCCAAGCCTGAAAGGAAGATGAAGATGGTTAGGGGGCATGTAAGCACATACAAAAGGTCAAGAAAGGACATGGAGTGGAGTACTGAAAGGAGGCAAAAGGAAGCCCCTGAGTTTAGGGTGAGCTGTAGGACATGAAGTCACCCTGCAGCAGCATTTGTTGTATGGACAAAACACTACTGGAAGAGAGATCAGTGAGATTACGAGCAAAGAATTTGCTCTGGATTCTGATCCTCTCCATTAAAGACACAGCCTTTCACTAGCTTATGAATTCCTCTTGCACTTCTTTACTGTGATGTGCAGACAGCAAGTGAATACCAACACCTGGCTTAAACTGCATCTTTCCAAGCAGTTGATGTCTTCACATGAAGGATGATTGGCCAAATGTGCACACACAGAGAAGCCCAGCTGCTTTCCAACATTATCTCCTTCTCTATTGGCAAGTTGCTCCAGAAAGAAGAAACGTGCTGCCTTGGAGAATCTTTTGCTCCTACTTGAATTTGCGCAGGCTGCTCCCTGTTTAGCTTGAGAGCCCTCTGCACTCTCAGTAACCCTACAGAGAGGTACAGCCAGAAAATCTCACCGCACCCACCCACCTCCTGAATTTTGTCAGGCAACACCCAAAGAGCCTAACCCCTTGTCCTTTCCCCTAGAAAGGAGGAGAAAAATCTGATGCTGTCATCAAAAGCGTTTGAGAATGACGCACTGCACAGCAAACCCCCTACCCTGGTGATGATAATAACAGAAAGAAAAGCCATCATGTCCCACTTCCACTTGAAAAAGCCCACCAATGATAACACAATAAAGAAGACTACAAGTCTGCAGGCAGATTGCAATGGGAAGGAAACATCTGTTTTAAAGATAGGCAATCAAGTCCAGAGAGGTAAGAAATTTATCCAAAATCACATTAAGTGCCAGTGTCTGAGCATCTTCACTGTTGCCTGGGTTGAGGCACATAGAAACAGGTTCACTGCCCATCTTACCTATGCATAGCATCCCTGCTTCCACGCAGCTTTTCTTTAAACACAAATTGTTTTGACTGGGAACCATCCAAGGCTGGCAAATTATAAATGACCACCCAGAATTGAAAGAAAAACACCAATAATGCTGCAGAACTCTTATAGCCCATATTCTTCAAACAGCTCAAGGAAAGAAAGTTTTAGTGGTGCTGGTCCAGTGCATTTGGGACAAGACTATCCATGTATCCCACTTGCTCTGCCTTGTGTGTGAGCAAAGCTCAAAAACAGCCCAGTCCTTCCTGTCTGCGTGCACCTGCACCCTGCAGCAACCAGAAAGGAGGGGTGGGCAGATGACCTGATGTACTTGCGAGAGCCTGTCGTCTCTGTCTCAGCAAATTTTGGGGCCTGAGTTTGTCATTAGTGGGGATGCCAAGCCCAGATTTTAACCCCCTTGCAGCTCTGTTTTCCCTGTTTACCAGAGAAAATTATGTAATAAATATTATTCCAGTGGGTTTACAGTGTAGTTTCTGTGAACTCTTTTAACAGGCAAGTACTGGAGGGGATGTGTATAAACTCTAAGAACAATGAAGTTAAAACAAATACACATTTCTGTGTGTAAGACAGTTCTTCATCTTGCTTATAAATGAGCTCCTGGATAACAGGATAACCTGTTTTATTTACAGTTCACTGTGCAAGTTTTCACCAACGCATTAAGTGATGAGCATGATGTCTGTTCCAACTTGGTAATTCTTCTCAATAACAAAAAATGTTATAATATACAGATAAATGTTCTAATTTTCTTCCTATTCCCTGATACCAGAGATGTGGCAGCTTACTAAAGGAAATGGAAAATAAAAATCTTTTTTTTATACTTCAAAGACTGTTAGACAACATGGTGTGCCAAACCAGCTTCCCCATTCTCCGACGTACACAACAAAAGAAGGTTCTACAATGGAGTCTCCACCTCAAGCCTCTCAGCTTCACAGTGTGAAGTACATTGTGTGGCTCCATTGGACACCTTCAAGCACAGCCATCCCATCTGTGCCACACAGGCAGGGAACACACCTTTGAAAAAAAAATGCACTAGCTAGTAGCTGAGACATGAGAGCATCTTATAGCATCCCTTCACTGGAGCAGGTCATGGAAGAACACCTTGTCTCTTCCAGGGAAAGCCAACAGGTTAATGTAAAGCCTCTCACCCGGGGCATACAGTTCACAGGCTATTTAGAAAGCTGTTCCTTTCTGTTTCTCAGCTCTTAGTTAACACCTTCCAGCTGAGACCCAGTAACTGGCTGCGTAAGCACTTATAGTCAGTTCTAGGGCAAAGTCAAACAAGTTGGTTCAAACCACTGCCAGGTGGCTCAGCTAACTTGTTTTATTTTGTCCTGGAAGACTCAGGAGTGCTCACAGGTCAGGAAGAGTTGAGAGGGAGCTCCACAATCCTCTATGAATGGAGTTAGCTGGCACCCTAAGCATCAGTCCCTTTGAAGGCAAAGCCGAGATGGGTTAGGTTAAACACCACTGACTTTGCCTTAACATAATCAATTATCAGAAGGACAGTATTCAAAAAGGCAGAAGGCAGTAGTCTGCTCCATCATGTCTCAGTTGGACTAGCAGACTGGAGATTTCCTGTGGCAGCTAACTTACCCTCTACACACGGAGAGCTGCTCTACCCTGGCATCTCAGGTGTAGCCCCACAGCACACTGACCCAACCATGCAGCCATACCTGTGCCCTCATAGAAACAGGGTCCAGGCTCTACTCACCAAACCAATGCAGAAGCCTACAAAGCACTCAGGAAGGACACAGCCATTAGATCCCAACTATAGGCACTTTATGTTATCAAGATTAAGCAGTAGGTATGGTTTCAGGCAACTTAATCTCAATCAGAAGCAGAATTGCAGAGCTAATGTCATTATCAGAACTAAGACTTAAAGTCCTTAAAACATACTATACCTTTTCTATGACCTGGACCATGGTAGTAATGGTTGCGTGAGAACACTTCATCCCTTTATCTAAATTAGAACTGGGACATACTCAGATTGGGAGTGCACAGGACAGAAGATGGCTGGTCCTCTGTTCCTCCTATTTTGGTCTTTATGCATCAGGTACAGATACACAAGTGTGTTGGACAGCCAACACCAGAACAAGTTCCAGCTGCTCTCACGGAGATGGCTCACACTCTCAATGACATACCATACAAAATTGAGCTTTGCAAATATACACTGAGGGATTGTTACATTTATTTAATGACAGCGTAAACCCAAACCCACGTCACCAAGACTTTTACTGCTACAGGAATTCTGATCTCAAACTTAGATGTCAAACTTTGAGAAACAAGTACTTTAAGTACGGACACAGGAGGCACATCCTGTCAGTTACCTCAAAACACTTAGTTGCAGATCCAGAGTGCCATCTGCTGGGCTGCGCTGAGGGCGACAGGAGCCGTGAAGCTGTGGTCTCGGTGTGCGATACGGAACTTGCTTCGGTAGAGAAAGGGGAAGCAATGGTGGGAACTGATTTCCCCTAAACTGGAACTTTTAACTCTGCTGAACGTGTCACGTTCATAGCGAAGATAATACGAAATAAGAGCCAAGTGACAATTTGTCATATTACCTGTGTAACAGTTGGGTGGGGTTTTTTGTGGGGGTTTCTTTTTGTTGGTTTGTTGTTGTGGGTTTTTTTAATCCCTTTCAAGGTAATTATTCACACGTACCAACAAACAGGAAAGAAATTTCAAGGTGGGGCCCCTGGAATCTACCCAAGGACCAGTAGTATTCATTTTGAGTGATCAAACAGAGACTAAGAATTCATAGGTGTACCAAGCTGTAGGCAATTGCAAATGCAGAAGTGAGGAATAAAATTCAGGATTATCTCAGGTGACTAGTGAAATGATACAAACTCAGGATGCTGATATTCAGCTGAACAAGTGGTACAAGAAGGAGGAAGGGATCAAGCACACAGATGCCATATGGGGAAGGACAGGTTAGGTAGCTATACAGAGGGAAAAGGATCTGGTGGTACTTTTCCTTCTGAAAAAGGATATGAAACAGGCAATGGTGAATTTCAGGCTAAAAGCTAGACCACAGCACAACCACATCACACAGAAATCCCAAGCTGGGAGAAATGTCACTTCTTAGAAGTGGAACTGAATATTCCAACCCAGTTAGCAGTTGTAATGCATTAGCTTCAATACTATGTCCAACTTAAGACACCATCTTCAGAAATTGAGGCCAGCCCTGATGACAGCAATAAGAACAGGGTTTGGAAAGCATGTTCTTCAAGAAAGGGAAAAGAAAAAAAGTCGTCAGGGGTGTTTGTTGCAATCTATAAAAGAGGAGACTAAAAGAAGTGTTCTAAACATAGTTAAAAAAAAAAAAAGAGAGGTTCCCAGTCACCACTGAGGAAGAAATGATAAAATTATGTTAATCATAACAAGGAAAATTTATATTGGTGATTTAAGGACAGGTTGTTATTAGTGGTACAATGTTGAAACACTACAGTGTTTTCAGAGTGCTTTAAAATATGCATAAAACAAAGAGTTGTTCTGAAATTGGTTGTGCTTTCAGGACCCTTTCGAACCACTGCATTTCAGTGTATTCTGATAACAAACCAACTGCACGAATGCTTACCTAAAACTTCATTCTTTCAATAACGCTAGTTCTAAAAACCTCATTCATCAACAGCCTACAAAGAGCTCTTTACATAATCTACTTGTATTCATCTACTTATGAGCTGTCATGAAATATCTTTGAAGGAGGTGATACAAAGTGGGCATTGCATGTTCAAATTGTATAGGTGGAAATTTAGAAAGAGACTTGTTACACAGGTATCTGTGTCCAGCAGTTCACACCCGATGAATAATTTACCTAAAAGAAAGCAAACATTCTGGTCCCCAGAAGGTATGGATAAGTTTGTTGCTCAAAGACAGCTGTAAGTACAATGAAGTATCTGGCCCTGACTTTTCTGTACACTGCCCTTTATAGAGGCTGTGGGGGGAGTTACTAATACTAGGCAAGCCACTGATGCATACAAGACGCACCTTCCCCCCCTTCTCAATGCCTAATGAATGCAGTACATTACAGAATTCAGAAGGTATACTTCATTGTCAGAAATAACTCAGAACACTTTGCAGAAGGCTCAATTCTAACCCTGCTTTTCTAATTATCTCATCCAGGTCCTTCTAATTATCTCATCCAGGTCCTCATTCAGCAAGCTTGGAACATACCCTAAAGCTCAGCACACTCAGAAGCCACTGCTGCAAGTCTGAAAATCATGTATTTGCTGTCTCCAGTTCTTGGCTACATTCCTGCCCCCTTACTGATGTTAAAGAGTCTTACCAAAACCTGAAATAAACATTTTATTATAAACCCAGACTTGACTTCCCGCTGCCTTACTGCATGCCACAAGACATTTTGCCTTTGAGATGGTTGTTGGATTTCTGTATAGCCCTGCATTCCCTGCACCCACACTAACACTTATGGATCAGTGGAGAATTCCACTAACACCTTGGCACACTGTGTTTAAATCACCCTAGAGAGCAGAGCTTTGCTAGGGCAAGCCAGTGGAGGGCTTGAAGGATCTTCATAGCTGTTGGTAAAGAATGGCTCACACATTCTGGTTACTCAGCTCTCACGTGCCCATTTGGCAAGGTAGAGACATAAAAGGACATTGTTTATAAATATTATTTAATGTAAATGGAATCTATAATAAAAGATGAAAGAAAAATAAGCAACAAATTATTAGGATTATGTTTAATCACAAGAATTACTTGTACCTGGCTCAGATGCTTAGGTCATTTGTATGAGCTAATTAGCCTCTGACCTGCTCTAGAACTGTTCTATACTTGGAAGAACCTCTTTCCTGATGCCATTATAGCAGAGAAGAGTAGCTTCCCAAAAAAAAAAGCCATTCTTAACAATTTCCTCCTTTATTAGACTAGAGGAGAAGATTCTGCTTTTCCTTTTCAAAAGTACATTCCCCGTTTTCTTGGGGAGCTACTGGAGATTCACAGATTAGTGTGGCTTCTTCTACTACAGCTTTCTGAATACACAGATGTACAGTATCACGTTACTAGAAATACAAAGAGCAACATTTTTTCCACCTTTATCTAATAGGGACTGAACACAATAGAGCAAAGTGATGGAGAATGGGATGCTTTCAACAAGTAACTGATACACCTGCATCTGGCTACATTTAGGGGTGTCTTTTGGGACTCATCCTCATTCAAATGGAAAAGCTTCATATGGTTCCCTCCCACTAATGGGCTAAACCAGTCAGCCCACTGATTTTCTTAAAGATACACTACAAGATCCTTTCAAGTAACTATTTTCCAGCTGTTGGTTATGGTGACTCCATTAAATTAAAAAATTAATTGACAACTATAGTACTTTTCAGTTTTGTAGGGTTAGTTATCTTTTAAGATGATAGAAAGGATGCAAAAATAGAGTGGGACTGGAAACAACACCTACTGTCATGGAGAGTCTTTGTATTTCTTTAACCTTGCTCTCTTCCTATATGCTTCACATGCATTAAAGACCACATTAATTTGAAGCATCCCTTCATAAATGGCATATTAAATTCCCTTTATTATTTCTTCCCAAAATACAAAACCCAAACTTCATCATTTGCTACTTTTTTTTTTTAGCATAAGTAGCAATTAATGAAATAACTGGTTCCAACAACTTTAATGATTCCTGTACATTTCAGAACATGGAGAAAATGAGGACAAAAATAGCAACAAAAGAGAACACATGCAAGCTTCATTGCATCCTCTCTGTGCAGTTGCTATGCAGCAATTGCCTTCCTACAAAGAACTTTGGCTTTTTTGCTTACTAACATTTCGTCATTCAAGTAGATACAGTATGTTCAGATCCAATACCAGTTAAAAGAACTCTTTGCGCTGAGAGTTGTCTCAGATAACTACTAATTAGAAGGTACATGCCCTCTAACTTGCTCATTTTGGAACTATATTAACAATAGGACAGAATATACAACCTAAATAAGCAGCCAACACTACCACAGAAAGAGAAAAGTCCTCCCTTCACCCTCATGCAAAAGCACAGTGAAGCAGGGCAGGCACTCAGCCTAAAAAGAAAGAAAAAAAAAAGCATTTCTGGCAGTTAATGTGGGCAACCTTTGTCACTGCTGTCTTTTCTAACAGGTTTCTGGCCCACTCTTGTTTTACACTCTTGTGTTTTGCTATGAATGTGGGCATATCAAAACTCATGTTGTAAATCACCATCTGCTTACTTCTTCAGTAGTATTAAAACACTTAAAACTTTGAAAAGGGAATTAATTTATTATGTACACACTTGGAAAAGAATCAGTAAATCAGTGTTCTTTATATGGATTTAGATAAAGAATTTATCCTTTCTCCAAGAACAAATGAGAAATAAAGCACTCTACAGGCATCCAAGACTACAAACCTAAATTAAGTTACTAACAGAGATTTCCTGGCTGCATCCCCTTGCCCATAGCTGTTATACCATACACCATGAACTCACAGGGCAGATAAAGGCTGCACTGCTGTGACACAGCCACCATCCTCCTCCATCACCATCAGAGCTGCACCCAATGCCATTTGCCCTCCCTGTTTATTACCCACACTACCTGGTAACTGGCCCAAACTGCTTACAAGCTAATTGCCTATACTAGGAAGTGCATTCTAGCAGAGGTGCCACAAATAAGCACTTACCAAATAAATGCTATGCATCTTGAGAGAAATACAGTCGTATACCATTATCTTCATCTCCCAGGGCAAGGGTACAGGTCCCTTCAGATGGACATTCGTAAGACCCCTTCAAGGGTGGGCAGCTGGGGTTTGGGTCTTACTATCAGGGCCCAGGGATCACACGCTGAGCAAAGGATGCTTTGTGGGAACAGCCCCACACAAAGGCAAAGGCATGGATGCTGCCCTACAGGATGAAACTCATTAAACAGGATCTGGTGCTGAAGCTGTAATGGACAAGAACCTGGCATTGCTAAGCCACAATCAGATGTGCCAGTTCATTAATGTTCCTTCTACAAAAGTTCTTCTTGAGACAAAGCTGAGATTTCACCCCATGGTCCTTCTGCACCAATTCTGTTCTTTCAGCCATGTTCAAAATGCACCTGATATGAAACTGGATAGGAATGCCCTAAGGTTCTTCTGTCTTCAGTTTTAACATTCTGTTGGCTACCTCTCCTAAGAAGAGTTTTCTGGTGCTTTTCTGTTTTGCCTTTCTTATCACCAGTGAAATACTTGAAAACATATTGGTAAAGTCACCCAGTTTGGCCTCATTGCTTTCAGCAAGGAGGAGCAATTACAGAACAAAGTGCTTAAATCTACAGAGAGCACATGTGTGAATACTTTGCATTTTCCCTGGCACAGCCCCCTAAACTGACCAGAACGTTTTAAAAAAAATAATAAAAAAACCTACATGGGTGGATTGAAGATTATTAGTTAACTGGATTCCTTTTCATCATCCCACAGCCAGCATGCACTGTTCCTCAGTAATCAGCATAAGACACAATACCATTAAGATTATACACATGCGTTGCTACCACAGCAAAAGAAACCAATTGCAGTGTTATAATTCTAAGTGGTCACTTACTTAGATTCTGTGGTTGTCCTGTAAAGGACAATGAGTCTAAACATCATTAGGCTCCTAGGACTTAGCAATACAATTAGGACCATCATTAATTCCCATATTTTTAATTTTTGTACTTTAAAAAGTTCAATGCTTGGAGGTTTTTTAGCTTTTACAAAAAAGAGACAGACCACTATAGACAACTTTCATAGAGTAAATCATAACATATGTGTAAGACTAGAACATAGAGGCTTTCAGAGGTACTAGAAGTTGCTGGAGTTGCTATCAGTGGAAAACATAGCTCTGAAGCAATCATTTAAACTCCCTCTAAGAAATACCTAAGACATCAGGTTAATTTTAAACATCTGAAACTTCATTTCTAGTCTTCACATTTCCCTGACTTTAAAAGAACAGTAGTAGTGTTTACAGAGTTCTGAAAGTAATAGTTTTTGTAAAATGTTTCCTTATAAAAAGTACATAGTGATTCAATAAAATGCATTTTATAAGTAGTTAATGAGGCAGTTTGTTTAGAAACAATGATTCCATAAAGCAATAGTTCAATTTAGGAAGCAAGTCTCATCCTCTGAAAATCAATAAACCTTTCTATAACTGCAGGAGTATAAAGTAGCTTTATGAAGTAAAATTACTTAGAATTATCAGCTTTGTAAGAACAGTCCACTGAATTCCTCAAATGACTTGCCAGTTTTCAAGTCATACTTTTAACTCTGAACTAAAACAGAATCAGCCTGCTAGCACCACAGAAACCTCCCACCTTCCTACACTGAGGTGAAAAACCAGCCCTTCCTTCTGCTGATACAACTCCACCACATCCAGTTTCCATTGCCACATAGGCTGCCCCACTGATGCACACTCTCTCCTTCCCACACCTCCCAGATACCACATAACCTTATGAACATTTTCAAACGTATGCACTTTTAGGATAGGCCACCCCTGCGTGGGGATCCTCTCAGAATGCAAAGCTGCTCTCAGAAAGGTGTTCATGTTGACTTATAAACAAGGAACAAAGCAGGGATTTCCATCAATAAGACCTTCGCTGTTACAGCTTAAGGAAAGAGCCCAAATTCCTAAACGACAATCTAACTTTCTGATTACACCTGAGAGCAGAGGAGACATCTTACAAATGCTCTTATAAAGGCAGTTTGCTCACAGAGAAAATAAAAAGTGAGTTACTACATGACGTTAGCTCCTTACATTTACCTTGGTATTCCTACGATCCTCCTGCAGTGAAGCATTCCAACGCTTATGCTCCATCCCCCGTGTCTTGCCAGCGGGTGACTCCAGCTGCAGCCCATCAACCTGCCCAGCAAGGCACCTGGCAGACTGGTGGAGGGCTCCCCGCAGCTGCAGCCCCTCAGCACCAACAGCTGCGAAGGGAGCTGGTGCGGGCAGGGGCTGGGGTTTAACTGCTTTCGGAGGGGTTTGCAGCCAAGTGGGAAGGGGGAAAGACGCGACTAACGGAAAAGCCAAGGCAGATACCGAGCAGCCGGCATTCGGGCACTGCCCCGTCGTTTTTAACCACGCTTGCGTGGCTGTGCGCAGCCAGGACCTGTCTTTCCTTTATTGCACTACCACTAATAGCCAAGCAGGTGGGCCACCGCGGAGAAGGCTCATGGGAGGCAGCGCCGTGGAAGCGAGCCCTACGCGGGGTTAGGTTGGTCGAGGGCACAGGGGCCGCCTGGGCAGACCCCGCTGCCTCAGGCACCGAGCGGCCGAGCCGGGCGCTTGACGCCTGGCACTTACCAAGCCGCGCTCACTGGGGCGCTACCGCGGCCGCCCGCCGCCGCTCCTCGGGGGACACGTTTGCAGGTTCCTCGGAGGCGGCTGTCACGCCCGGGACACGCGCCTCGGGCGACACGCCGCCCTCCGGGCACTGCCCCCTTGCGAGGGACACCGGGGACCGAGGGCACCCCCGCCCGCCCCCCGCCAGCCCGTCTCCTCGGGGGCGTCCGCAGCACGCGCACCTGCCCGCCGCGCGCCCCCGCGCGGGCGCCCCCTCCCACCCTCCCGTCCGGGGGCGGCGCATGCGCGCGGCGGCGGCAGCGGGGCAGAGCGGCGCGGGCAGCGATGGCCGGCGGGGAGCAGCGCGGCGCGCCCGGCGGCCCCGGGCGGGTGGCGCTGAAGAAGGAGATCGGGCTGGTCAGCGCCTGTGCCATCATCATCGGTAAGGGCCCGCGCCGCCGCCCGGTGCCCCCGCGGGGCAGCGTGTCCCGCCGCTGCGCGCCCCTGGGCAGAGCCGGCAGCCCGTCCCGCTCCGCGGTTCTCCCGCCTCGGGACGGGGGCTTGGGGCCGGCCCGGTGCGGTGCGGGGTGTAGCGGCGGCGTGGCGAGGCACGGCATCCCCGGGCAGGTGCAGCGGGACGGCAGCTCCCTGCCCGGTGCCGGGAAGATTACGGGGCGATGTTGCGTGGGACAGCGGCGAGCTGGGCGAGGGAGAGCGCGGCGGTCGGCGGCGGTTCGCTGTCTCCTGCAGTGCGCGGTCCTTGTCGGGGTGCCAGCAGAGCAGGGGCGAAAGCCGCCTCCGTCCCGGTCGCTCAGACAAAATCATGAGACCGCCTAAAGCGTTTTTCTGATGGCCCCTGAGCTGCTGCGGCTTATGCGGCTCTTTCTAAGGCTGAAACAAAAGCGGATTCGTTTGCCTGAGATTGGTGTTCTTCGAAATGAAGGTGGCAGCTTGGGCTTTCGGAAAGCCCACGGGACCCGTGCTGGCGGTGCGGGAGGTGGCGGCACGGCCGTGGGCAGCGATGTGCTCTCCTGCATCCCGCACCTGCTGATGGCTGGCACGGCCACCGCCGCTCCATGCCTGTTCCAGAAAACCTGTGTGCGTTTCAGAGCTGTCAGCCAGCGGGACTGAGTCCGATTCTCCCATAACAGAGTGGAAACTGAGGCAGGCTGTGCTCAGCACCTTCCCTCAGTGTGCTCTGTCACCACGGCATTTCAGTAAGCCTGGGCAAGCAGCGGCTTCTCAGCTGAATACAAGCAGTCTGTACATACACGGTGAGCCTCAAAACCCCATGGGAAGACCCAGCCAATACTTTCTCCAACATGAGCTGTTCCAAAGACTCTGACAGCTGGGGTAAGGTCCATGGTAGCACGGGGAGATGGCAGTGGGTAAGACAGGAGCTGCTGCAGCAGCAGGAATACACTGTGCAGTAGCAGAATTGCTCGGGACACCCTCTGGTGTCTGTGCAAGTGATGCCCCCAGACATGAGGACTTCACTGCATCCTCTCTATAGGTTATCATACTACACAACTACACTAGGTTTGTCTTTTTTTAAACTTTAAAATAGACAAATTTTAATGCTATTGGACTCTCTTCTAGCATGGGCAAGGCTACTATATAAAATTTAAATATTTAATTCCATTCCCATAGTGATATACTATAATCTGATGGACAGCTATAACTGCAGTTTGTGGGAAGATGTGTTCTAGGAGTACAGACATTTTTAACAGGGGAAGTTGAGTTTCTGGATCTCAGTGACCTTGCAGAAGAACAGGTACTTGTGTGTACCAGGTAACCTCTAAAGAAAGCACTTCCAGGGTTAGATATCACCAGAGTTGCTACTGACCCTAGGGAAAATTCATGGCATCTGTGTAATTTGTTAGTCCTGGTATTAAATAATTCTATCTCAAGACTGTTACCATGCTCTTTCAGACCCCTTCCCAGTCAATTTTTCATCAACCTGACTCATCTGCAACACGTAACTCTTGCACAAAATAAATCTCTCTCAAAATTAGTCTCTCATCTAATCAAACATATTTGCATAGGGAAAAATATTGACATTTATGATAAATTTGAGACGTGTCAAGCAGTTTGTTTGAAAAGGTTGTCTGCATAAGCCTAACGATTCTCCTGCGAATTCCCCCATATTTGACAAAAAAAAGTTTGAGGAACAAACTCGGATCCTATTTCAGGGTCTGTTTGTATGCAGGTCTGTGACATTACATCATATATCACAAAGTCTCCAGTAACAAAGTGATAGATAGTAGAAGTCTAGTATAACTTTGTAGATGTCATTACATAAGACATTATAACCAGTAATTAAAAGACATCGGCTTGCAAGCCATCATTAGAGTTCAACAGAGAAATCTTAAGATGCTCAGCAAAAAACTAGAAACTACTTGATCCAAATCAGTATTAGACAATACCAATTAGCTTGCAAGTTTTCCATACCATAAATTTAATGTAAGGGGAAGACTTCTTTCCAAATGATTGAATGTGGGGAAACAAATGGGTGCAGTCATAGCCTTCTGAACTGATGACAGGTCAGGACTCGTGATTTCCCGTTTCATAGTGAGGGAGGGAAACACTTTCTCCTTCAAGGGTTTGACATCAAACTGACATGTCCCCTGGCAAAGTTATATTCCTTGAGAACATCAAGAGAAAAAAAAGTCACCTTTAAAAAAAACAAAAACCACAACCAAACCTTCCTCTTGCTCTGCAAGGAGCTGAAAGAAGATTATGCTCTCTCTTTTTTCTTTAATTTTTCATGTAGGTCATCTTTATTCAAATAATGTAAAGGTGCTGCAGATACAGGAAATATAAGAGGATATTTTTTGCATTATCAAATAGAAGTTTGATGCCGTGATCTAGCAGCATTACACCAAATGTCCTGTTTTAGCTGACTTCTCTACAATTCTAATCAGCTACAGGATGGATGTAGAGATCTGTAATCTTCTAGTAATTAGTAACAGGAAGAGGAAATACAAGGGAGTAATTGGAAAATGCTGTAAATATGAGCCTATAAATGTGTGATTAATAAGCTCATGGTTTCCTTTTATACAATAATTTTACTTGTTTAAAATGAAGTATTATATGACTTGCAATTGGAGGGGGAAACAAAAAAAAAATCAGCTTTCTGAGTGCTCCCAAGTACAATGAAATGAAGTGAAAGAGAAGGAGGTGGGAGCACCATTACCTTGTATAGTTGAAAGTATTGCCATGGCGTCAGGGTCTCTCAACATTTCACAGTCCATTAGGACCCCATGAAATTTAACAGTTGCATCTGAGAAAATAAAAACTGCCTCTAGATGCAGGTACATCGCTTCATCAAGCTTAAACCTAACAGACTTTCAACTGTTGGACCTAAGGACGCACTCAGCCTGCCCTGTGAGCATGGGATGCGTGCTGGTCCAGGGTGCATCTGTTACGGTAGGCAGAGGCAGCCCTCATCCTGCCAACTGCCTTGCAGCTCCCATAGTGTGTGCTAATTCTCTGCAAAACAGGTATTCCTTTCCAATCATCTTTCTGTATATTGAATTATAGGACAATTTTCTTACTACTTTTACAACTGAGATATTTGTCAGCATAATAAATTGCTATGCCATCTTAATGCACTCACAAAATTCATCCTTTCAAATATTTATGGTTTCTTTATAGAGGTTTGAAAGGCTTTGCTGTAAGAAGTATAACAGAAAATATTCAGAAAAAATAGCAGAACAAAGTACATCATAATCAGGAATATCATATGCCTGTCCTGTATCCACCCCATAGGCCAGTCTCCTGATTTCTTTGAGTAGCCCAGCTTTCTCACAACACATAAGGCTAACCTTCATTACTTCATTATTTATATTTTTAACTTTGCATAAAACTAATCCTAATTAGAGAAGAAAGCTGTTTCCACAGGGGTTTTTTTTTGTGTTCAGGCAGAAGACATCTCTTTGGAGTATCCCAATGGAAATGTGGTTATTAGATACAAAACCTTTTTGATTTAATGCTGCTAAAAGGAGAGCGATAGTTAATCACTGTAAAAATGAACACAGTGTTTAGTAATAGTAACAAATCTTTCTGCCAATTTATCTCTGTCACAGAATTTGGAAAGTGCCTGAGATTTGCTGTAGGAGTCCCCAAACTGCTTTGTCTCAAACATGGTTATGTACAGTGAAAACAAACCTCTCGCAGGCTCCAACTATTAATAATCTTCTAATGTACTCAATTACATTGCAAATTAAGCTTGCCAATTCTCAGATGAAGTGATACAGCTTAAAAAGTAGTAACATATGTGCTTTATTATCTAGTAGATAACTTACAAATACTGTATTTCTGCTTGAAAACAGAATTAGTATTTATTTAGCAGATACAGAAACCTATGCTGTACTTAATTCAACAGTTATTTTATACACTTTTCTACATAGCTGGCTTTGTATCTTGTTTGTTGAGCTACACATGGAATTAAGATCACTGCATATGAGTCATTTCTGTGAACCCAGGTATATGAACTATACAGAGCAACTCCTATTCATTGCCTTCAATGAGAGTTTTGCCTGTCTACATGAAAAACTTAAGTATGAAGCTCCATGGCTTGGCTCTGTGTAGTTTCTACCACCTTCCACTGTTCTTTGGAAAAGTACAAGTGTTAGAAACAGCAACCTGATTAACACCTGATACCTGCTGGGTTCTTCTGGTTGAATAACAAAATTCACCCATTGTACATTAGAAAAGTACATATAACTATCCACAAGTTGCATGTATAAGATATTAAACAAGAGATGTTTGACCGTTTGAGACAGAGCAAGCAGCTTCATGTAAAACACACAGTTAAACATCTCTTAAAACATCTCTTAAAACAGCTTGTAAAGCTGCATATAAGTAGCCATAGGGTCAAACTCTAATTATGGTAAAGTCTGTTGTATACACATGAAAGATTTTGTGTCAGACTATATAAGACCCATTAGAGGACCTATAAATTGAAACACTATAAAATGTGTCAGCTAAAACTAAATACACCTTGTTTTGCAGAGCACAGGAAGTCAAGTTATCTGCATCAGCTGGCTTGGTGTTGCTTAAAAATTGCTTGCAGTACTTATTCTACTCATACACAAGCTTGGTATAAAATCCTTCATCAACTGGTTCCCAGTTCAAGTCCAGTGATAATATCAAAACCATGTTCAGCTGGGCAGTGAGCAGTATGTTTGGTTATTGCTACTTCTGGAGGTAGCTTTCTGAAATTTATCTGTCCACATCACCCAGGAAACAGCACACACTTGCTTTCTTCTATAGCCAATACCAGTGGCCCCAGCAGAAAGCATACAAGCTGAAAGGCTCCCTTGCACTGGAGAGGCTTCCTTACGTAAGGGTTGTCCTAGTGGAGTGCAAATTACTGTCCACATCATTATAATCCATCAAGGAAACAATCAAATACATTTCCTTGGATGTCATTATATCTGCCTGGCATGGTACTTATTTACTAACAATTGCATCTACAGGGAAGTTTTCTTTTACATAAATATCACCTCCAAGGGCAGCACTCTAAGGTAACACCCAGTCCAGATGTATAAATTCACCAGACATGATTTTTCCTCCTTGCCATTGCCAGAAAACTATTTACCAGCCTTCCTGGGTGTCAAACCACTCTCATTGCTGCTGACTCTTGCCAATCTAACACACCCTAAAACCCAGAGAGCCTTTATACACAGACCTAGTGCAGGATTCAGCAAGCTGCTAGCTTAACAGCACTAAGAACACATGGAACTGGGAATAGCCTTCATAGTCCTCTTTCTCATAACATACAGGACCTTAAGTGGACATAGTTGGGTACTAATGTGAGAGACTTGATAAATACTCTCTGGTCATATTTCATAGGCCACCGTTGCTTAAGGAGACTGGTTACTGGTCACTGAATCAACTGGCACCTATCAGATCCATCTCTTTATCAAGTAATGTATCAAATAATTAGGAGATGATTTGTAGTCAGGCTCAATGAACTTCACTAGAGTAGTACCCAACTTACAGGATTGCAGCAGAAAGACATATAAGACAGACACCCATATCTCTGTATGATTTATTCTGATTTCTGCGATCCTACCCAGCAAAATTGGTGGTGTTATAGCAAGAATCTTCTCCCTCTGAGAATCTGTGAGAGCATTTCACTTTTATAGCTAGCTGAAGCTGCAGGACACACTTTTGTTTGCTGACTTGTGAGAGCAATACAGATTACTTCAGTGGCTCTATCTAAAAAAAGTTTCTATAAAGTCTTCCTTACCTCTGTTACACACCTTGCAAACTAATATTTTGAGCATTCAGTTCCACATGGCATTTGCTGACATAACACACAAAGTGTTTACACACACATGACTGAGCTTTCTTCAGGGCAATAGTTCAGGATCTAGCTCTGGACTGTAGAGAAATGTAATTCATCATCTTGTCCCCTGATAAATGCAGGTTATTGTTAAAAGCAGCAGTTAATTTTTGTTCAAGACAAATGACATCTTCCTTGCTAGCAGGAAACCACAGAGACACTTTTGAGGCATCTGTGAAGATTTTTTTTTTCCATAAAGTCCAGAGGTTTAGGTTCAGATTCAAAGCTACTGAAAATTACCTAGCCAGGTTCCATACGTACACGAGAGCTGACAGGTGTCTGTAACTCAGTACGATAGCCAGGATGAAACAAAGGTGTGTACAGCTGAGACCCGACTTTTTGAAGGAAAGAAACCTAAGGATGCCCCTCCAAAATGCATCGTGCAGGTTACATTTATGGCACAATACATTTTAGGGGTGATACCATGTTCTCATGTTCTTTGAGGCTGTTCTAATATACAGTTATACATCAGAATCGTTTGGGGTAGCCTTTCACCTGAGTTTAGGGAGCTGAAAACAAGCTGCAGTTTCACTTGCAAGTAAAAACCATGACAAAGTTCAAATTAAACTTGGTAAAAATCCAGGGAGATCCTGCAGCTTCTCTAGGCCAGCAGCTTACCTCTGAGACTGAATTTACAGAGGGAGGCAAAGAGGAGTTCTAATTTCTGATTAGAAATTCCTGGCAGGAAAAAAGAAAAAGAGCCTTAACTTTATATTTTTCTTAAGTGAGTCTTTCTGGACATAGAAAACAGTTTTGTTTGTTTGCATATACATGTTTCTGCTGCAGTCCATACCCAGGAGAATCCAGCATGTGAAGTCCCTCATGTACAATAAGAGGAGCAGGAACCAAAACAGCAGCAAAAAAAGTAAAAAATGTCAAGATGAACAAATCCTTCCCATATGATCTTCAGGAACAGCAGTAGGGCATAATGAAGGTCTTTTGAAAAACAAAAGACCAGAACAAACCTGAATTTGTACTTACACAGCTATACAGTAGCGAAACTTGCAACATTGTAACAAAATCTATATTTATTAACTGTCAGGTTATTCATTGACTGGTGGCCTTTGCTTGGGTGGGTTTAGTTTGGGGGGTTTTGCTAGTTGTTGGGGGGTTTTCCCCTCTTAATTTCTAAAAAAAGTAGAAAATTCTGATTGGGACAGTGAATCAGAAGGCCAAAGCAATGGACTTTCTGCAATGGATGTCAGTATTTTAGACACCCTGCAACAGAAACTCCCCTTCTTCCACGATAGATGAAAAAACAAAGGTAGCATCCTTTGGTAGTGTCTTACTCCTGATCTGGCAGTACAGTGCCTGCTTTCAGCAGTGCCATAAATCTCCACTCGTGTTCCCTTTTCCTGTGCCTTGCAGCTCATTTCCTTCTAGCATAATGTAGCCTTTTCTGTTGAGAAAGTCTGTTCTGCTTTGGCAGGCTCACAACAAGCAGAAATGGTTTGGTAGAGGTTTAGCTTTTTTGTGTTTGGAGGTTTTTGTGTGCCAAACTTTTCCTTTCAAGACCCCGTTTTTTGTTGGGCTGCTGGGGGAGGTTCTATTAGCTGCCACACTTTTTTGTCATCTTGATTGCAGCATGATAAAATGAGAAGGCATTTCTCAGTACCAAAGTGCCCCAAATATAAAACATCCTAACAGCGTTGCTTTTTCTGCTGGTCCTGAAAAACCCAGAAGTCTCCCAAAGAGTTCTTTAGCAGATGTTCCACAGCAAAGAGAAGGGAGCCAGCAATCCAGCATGGACTGAGCATCTGAGCATCCCAATTCCATTTTAAATGCCTGTATCCCTCTCTGTATAGAGAGAAAGTGTAGAGAATATGCAAACCCCATTCTCCTGCAGAGGAAAGCTGTATGTACTGATAAATACATTTATTCATGTGCCAGCTTCCACAAAAATCTCTTCGTGCACTATTAGTTTATTCTCCTGATGTGTTCTTATGGTACTGGCCTCTGAAAGTCAGGGATGAAAAGCAAGATTAGAGGAGTGGTTGTCTGAAAATTGATCCCATCTCCAGGAACTCGTAGCTTCTGTTTCTCTGATTTCAGGATAATGAATGGCCCAATCTAGCATTAGGGTGAGCCAATTAAATTTTTGCTCCTGGACATAGTTCATCATCTCTTCCAGACAATAATGACAAATTTCACTGGATCTCAGAGTAAAAAAGGTGGAGAGGAATATACAATGGAGATGTTTAAGCCTGAGGAATTTCTGTATCACTGAGTAATGGAATAACCCCCATGGCTGAATTGCTCCGATTCATTTACCACCATCTTTAGAGTAGTACCAAAACCTACTGAAAAATAAAAATCTCTCTGCATCTGAAAATGAAGTTGAATTTTTTTATCTGATCCATAAACACTATTGTAATCACACTTCAAACACAGAGCTTCAAGATCAATAGTGTAAAACAGCATTGAAAATCACTGAAAATCACTTCAGAAAGGTTACTTCTGACTCCAAGTAGGTCAATGATCTGGATGAGTGGCAGTTTTTCTGCTGTGAAAAACAATAGCTCTTTCATCAGTTACATGAAGCTGCATAATCTAAATCAGGCCAAACATCTTAATATAATATACCAGAAAAATTATGTTTGAACCATGTAAGGACCTTATTTAGAGTCACAGAAGCCAGGAAAAATCAAGGAAGAATCTCATTCTATTGAATGCACTGGGTCAGAGAACTAAACCCCACAATATTACACACTCTCTATGAACGTCATAAGGCTGCCAGTCACAAAACTTGTAGTTCACCTGTGCCACTGGACGACTCACAGACCTGTTAATTATGCTACACTAACCAGGGGTAGATAATCACACAGGGATGAGCAGTCAGGCTAGAAAAATTTGCTCTATATCTGTATAAATGCATTCAGAGAGTGGAGGACAAAAGTTGAGCTGTGAATACTGAAACACATTCTCACTTAAGTAGCTGTGCAAAAAGGTCATTGCACTTGAATACATGTGCATGATGTAATAAGCTACAAGCCTGACAAGAAAAAGCGTCATCAGTTGGCTAGTCTCTTGTAGTGTCTTCCATCTATTTGCTGTTACATTGAGACAAGGAGAAAAATATGTCTTGTAAGGTGGGGTTTTAATAGTCCCATATTGTGCTGTAAGATCATTCCTGCTCAGGCCCCATGAGGAAGGTTGATGAATCCAGAAGAGTGCTCCTTGCCTCCCTGCCAACCCATGCCTTGGAAAGGATCAATATATGCTTCTTCATAAACCTGAAGATAATGACTGCCAAGGAATATGAGGACTTAGAGCTTTAAGTTGTGTGCTTTTATGTTATTTTAAAGAAAAAAAAAATCATTCTTTTGTACAAAACACTCTAGGGATCAGTTTTTCTTAGGGAGTTGCAAGGAATGGACTGAGAAGAATGAAAATGAGAGGTTGAGTTCCTTTTCTGGATTATTTCAAAATTCTTTAGCAGCTCTCCTGAGAGCTTAATAGAACAGAGTTTGCTTGCTTGTATTTAGGGAGGTCATCTCAGAATATATTTCATTTCCATTTTCCCATAACTTTTTTTTTTTCTCTGCCTAGATTTTGTCCTGTTTTGATAGCAGAGTTATTTCTTTGGTAGTGGTGGTTTCAGGCCTTGCTTTATCGCTAATTTAAAACAACGCAGGCCATTCTGATGTCTGTGAAAGGGAGATGAAACCATTTCAGAAACAGCATTCTAGGACTCCATAAACACAAAAGCTGGTACTTTTAAATGCAGTCTGAAAACTTGAAAGCTATACATGTTGGAAACATAAGTAATCAGCTGTTTTTGTGTCTTGAAAATAGTAATAGCATTAGTTAGTACAAGAGAACAGAAAGTAGCCAGGCTTGTTAAGCTTCCAAACACTGTACTTAGACCCAAGTAAATTAAAAAATAGCTGAATCAATATTTTAAAGAATAAAGGAAAGAAGTATTTGACTCTGGGTGGTGTCCTCACATGCTTAACCTTCAGGTTGGAAGGGATTTATGTTTGTATGATAGAATTAAAATATTTTTAATTAAAAAAAGCTAATGAACTACTTCTTTGTACTACTGCAAATTGACTTGTTGCAATTTTTATTCTGCCAGAGAACAAGAGGACATAACATCTACATGTTTGTTGGTTGTGGACACGACCAGTTCCCTAGCAACACATTAAGATTTAAGCAGACTATTACAAAAGGTACCCAAATCCTGTAGATATTAATGAGTGCATACAGAAGGAACAGCTCTCCTTCGTGTGCTCAGGCTTCTTACAGAAGTTTACAGACCCTTTACTTAACAGATCCCCCAAGTCCCTCAAAGGCTACTGAAGTCAAGGAGAGCATAGGATTTCAGTGGGATCAGGCCCTAAATCAAATGAAAGCAGCTAAGTATGAAGCGCATTTATCTGTCATTACTCATGTAACTGAAGGAGGCTGGCAGTCATACCTCAGTGAAGTTGGGTCAGGATGGACTGTGCTGTGTTCAGGCTGCACAGCACAGCGGAGAGCGACAGCAACAAGTGTAACCTGTTCGCATTAATTAAAGTTGTAGGAGGCCAGTCTTGAATATACTCCTTTCACCACAAATCTAATAATGAAAAGGCTTGTCATTGACCAAATGCAGGCAGGGCACAGGACCTGCTCCAGCGTCCCAGCTGTCCTCTGCAGGGATTGTCCTCTCAACTTCAGAGATATAGGAAGTGGTACACAAAGGCCAAGACGAGTAAATTCTCTTCCAGCCACCAACTCACAGGACCTCCCCGAAGACAAGTCTCTGAATAACACCATCTAGCGATGCCCCTACATTCCTCTTTGTGGCATTCTGAGGTAGCCAGGAAGGCCTTGGACTGAGATTCAGCTGCTCAAAAGCACCAGAACTTAAAACCCCCCAGACCCATGACAAAATTTCTGTAAAGTGGCATCTATAAAGACCCTACTTCTGGCAGAGGTCTATTGCAATGGGAAACTGTGGTAGGAGAAAACTTAAACCCCAAATCTCCACTCTGTGGCAGAACTAGAGCAGAAGGTATTGTAACCAGGGTTCCATGCATTGCAATGACAGGGGTGTTCAGGTCTCTGTTCAGCTACATTTTGCAGGATTAGCTAATTAAATTTCATGGGTTTGTGTACTTAAAGCAGTTTGTAAACAAGTTCTTCCATCCAGAGGGAAGAAGTGACTTTTTTTATTAGATTTTTTTATATATGGTCAACTGCTTTGACAAATCAAATACATAAAAACATCAGAGGGCAACATGAAGTCTCCCAATCCTAACAATACTTAATTTCAAGAGATAGCTGTGGTGTTTGCTAATAACAGTAATTCATATGCACAGAAAGGAAATTCTGTAGTAATATTGCTTACTCTAGAGACCATATTACAACACGTCTGGCATTTTTCTTAAATTCCCAGGTCATAGGTATTTAAGAGCCTCAAGAAAAGCTGCCATTTCTTTTGGAAATTAAGAAGTTTCTAACTCTTGTCAGTAAAATTATCTAAACTTATTCTTTAAAAATAAATAAAATATTTTAAAATACAATCAAGATACAAGTTAGCACTGATTTCTGAGTGCACCACACAGCATTATAAGTGATGCCTGTAGAACTGTATACTAAGCTGATATGTATTTATACATCTCATTTAAACTCAGGTTAAGCTAGTTACCAAAGTGCACTTAAAATTAAATGCAAGCTTTAAATCACAACCCAGGAATCATAAATACCATTTTTGTTGACCGTTTTTATTCTTAGCTAAAACAGAGAAAAAACCATTTAGAGATTTAATGGTACCACGCTGATAGAGGTAAAACTAACCACACTAGATTTTGCTAATATAGATTTACAAACAGAAGAACGTAGACTTGAGAGACAGAATGATTTCCAATGGAGGAGCTGTGAAACCAGCAAGAACAGCAAACTTTGCTAAAGAGCTCATGTCTTGTTTACAGCTGCATCCAAAATAAGGTTTGTGTAAGATCCCAGGCAACAATTCTTGATCAATCTTTCTTCCTAGTAACATAACCTGAGCTATAACACAACAGTTTATGTGTTTGGATACTGTAATTTTCATATTTGCTTTAAATATGTACTGCTTGGAATTTTGATTCAGGGAGGCACTTTCAATATTTAAACTCTTTGCTGTTTGGGACAATACTGAAGACTCAGCTTTACCTTAAAATTTTAAAGTATTTATATTCCCATTATACCCCTTCAGAGATTAAGGATCAACTGATGCCTAGTTTAAGATGCTTTTCTTAATGGATCTCTGGTTATAATGTCACATGTTTGCAGAAGCTACATAAGCATGGTCCAAAAATCTACCAACTGGCCTGAGTCTGAGCACACTTCTGCAGGGTTTGTCTCTGGGGGGTCAGAGCAGAAGACATAAATCCCAATAACGCACGAGAAAAATCAGAGGCAAGAGTGGGAATTGAGTTTCACCTTACTTATAGTTGAGCAAGTCATTTAAAGCTGTGCCTTTTCCTCCAGACCTGCCCATTCCTGTATCGCTGCCCTGTGAGTCCTCTGTGTCTCTGTGCTGCTGCAGAGCCCTTGCACAAACGTGGCTCACGCGTGAGTCTTGGTAGCCACAGCTGAGGGTTGAAACAGCACCAATGCGTGCAGACAAAGCCCTTCATTCCCAAGGGGGAACATTTTTCCGAGTAAAAAGCTGCAAAATGATGCTCTGCAAGGTAAGCAGGGAGGTGCTACAGTGCCTGGGGAACAGCCAGAGAGATGGTGCCAGCTTCCAGGCTGGTTTCTTCTGCTAGACCCTAGGTTCATCTAACAAAAAAGTTCCTTCTGTGCACTTGTGTGAGTGTACTGTTTACCACTTGACATTTCATACTGCCATTTTATTTCATACTAGGCAAACAGCAACTGACAGCTTTCAAGAATAGACAGGAAGAAGCTTTCCCACTGGGCAGCAGTTGTTGATAAGTTTTCCAGGCTGTTCAAGTAATCTGTTTACTATGCTCAGTCACAATGAGCAAAAAGAATACAGGTGGGGCAGGGGAAAAAATTTAAAACCATAGCATTTTCCATTAAATAAATTATACTTCAAAGATGTTGCGAGGGTCCCTGCCATTGGCATGAGTAGGGCTGAAGAGTCCAGGCTGGCAAAAAGCTGTATCTGTCATACCCACATGCTTGTGTGACCCACAGCACTCCCCAACACAGCCAAACTCTTTTGGCTGTTGTTAAAGCTAAGTTGGTGAGCTTTACCAGCAGCATTTTGGAATCGCTTTTCTTCTTGATAAATACTGGAAATCATTGCAGGTGCAGAGGGCACCATGAGAGCTGTCCCAGAGACACACCTTGTGGAATTTCTCATCCAGGGGACAAACGTTAAATCAGCTGCACAGGCTAGCATCTACCTCTTGAGTTGCTACAGGGAAACCTTGCTCCACTATCAGTTGCTTTCCTTAAAACCCAGGTTTATCTGCTAGTAAAGAGTCACACAGTGTTCCAGAGAAGACCCCCACCTCCTCCAGCACACATGCAGGGCAGGCCATTAGGATTGCCCATTTCTACATCTAATGACACATTTCTGCCATTTGCAGGTAAAATTCCAAGTCAGGATATTAAGGACCAGAGAGCACAGAAACCAGATGTCAGACAGATAGCAAGGGCTAAGCAGCATACAGCTACACTATTTATGGAGAACAGTGCTGTACTTTCTTACCAGGGTAACCCAGGCGTTTTAGGAAACTTAGAGGGTTTTCCTGCACATCCCTCTCTCAGCACTGAGGTAGGTATGGCATTTGGTTTCTCTTGCCAAATTGAAGCCTTCTCTAATGCCACAGGAGTTTAGCTCCTGTACATGTTGAAGTTCCACAGTCAAGGGGTACTTCGACTCCCTGTTTCTCCAACCCCCTGCACTGCTGTCAGGGGCACTGCAGTGGGACCCAGCAAAAAGAACCGCAGCTCTCTGCTGGGAGCCCCTCACCTTCACCTCACAGCACTACCCTGCCATAAACTCTACTGAAGGTCCATGATGTCAGGGAAGAAGGCAGGAAAGCAAGGTGCAATATGAAGCTCAGCAAAGGTGTCTTGTACTAATGCCTACCTGGCCACAGCCCTCCTACTTCCTACATACACTGCTCTCAGCATGGCAGCATGCTGAAGCTCCTTTGAGAGAAGTCCCAAAGGAAATCTCTCCTAGTCCCTAGAAGGCTTTTCACGGTAATTCTGCCTTATCTGTGTATTTGTTGCAGAGCATGGAGAAGGGCACGGGAGGCCGCGGGTTGCTCTCCGTGGTAATGAAATGCAGCCCACATAGCCCAGAACTGGCAAGCGAAGAGGAGAACAAGTCAGAAGTTAAGGAAGTAGAAAAATCAGACCAAGTACAAGAGTCAGAACAGAGGAGCAGGAAATAAAGCAGTGGACTGTGTGTCTGAAAGGAGCAGACAGAGCCTGCAGCCGGTGAAAGGACTAGCAGAATAAAAGGACTTCTCAATTTAGAACAACAGAAATCCTATCATACATGCTTTAACTTCTCCTTTGATATAAGCACATGGCAGCAGTGCTACTCAAAGAAAACAGAATAAAACGATGCACTAGAAGACTTTTATCTTCTCCTTTATAAATTTCTCAAGCTCCAAAGAGGCCTGATCCCCAGCATCTCCTCAGCATCTGTCTGCCTTTGTGCAGGTCTTCCCTCTACATGTCATCTAAACGTTTGGTCCCCAATCCAGGGAGGCATCACACATGTGGGCATCACCCAACTGATGGAGACAGTGTTGTCTCTTTCCAGACACTCAGCTGGGCCCAACAATTTTGAACACACAGATCTGTTAATTAATGCCATACCCAGTGTCTGCCCATATGTGTACTCAGGAGAGCGTGATGCTTGCAGGACAGAGAATGGGATCAGTTTCCAGTGCTTGTTATGGTTAAGGGAGCATTTCCATTTGACTCAAGAGCTACAGTGATAACATCCCACATCATACCTTTTGCAGTGAGGTCTTTACAGTACAGATGTGCCTTTACTCCAAGTAGAGTCAGCACCTGTCAATGGAACCTCCTTTGAATGCTATTCACGTGGCAGATTGTTTTGTGACCATCATGCTCCCAAAACAGACTTAAAAGCTTTCCTGATGAAGTTTCTCTTGGTTAGCCTTCTTGTGCAGAAGAAAAACAATTAACAAGTTATCACTAATTCTACAGATAGTAGATAAAAAAGCATCCCCTTTCAGAAAGGCTGATTTTTTTAAACCACTACATTTTCTGCTTTGAAGCTATGGGATACATTGGCAGAGGGTGGGCTTCTGATACTGCCAGCATGGCCAGCCTCAGCGGGCTTCAGCTGAACGGCAAAGCAACACAGTCCCATAAATGCCTCGCAGGTTTTGTAAGTACTGCTTTCCTCAAAGGCTGCTTCCCACTTTCCCACTGCTGGCAGCAAGTGATTCCAAATTAACAGTGGTAATTAAGCAGTTTATACACCTTAAGCTAAAGTCAAGTGTGCAGCTTACTGCTTTGAAAGGACTATTCAAATGGCCCCGGATGTATTAAAGGTCTCAGGATGCCTGAGGTCTGCAGTTCTCACAAGTTTGCTTTGATTGCTTTTCCTCTGGATTGTGAATTTTTTGACTAATATAAGCACAGCTAACTAACAACCCCCCCCCCCCCCCAAAAAAAATCACCATGCAGCAGTCACGCACAAGTGGCATCCACTTGCTGTTTCTGCTCATCAGTGCTCTTTGCAATTTAATCAGTCTTATATTTTCTTAAAACATCAAAGACAAGAAAACAGAGGGGGTTGTCTCTCAGGGGAAGGAAAACATGCCATCACCTTGCAAGCAGGCTGGTTATGGTAACACGGGAAAAGCACGAAACCCAAACTGCAGCGGCCACGGTAACGTTCCGCAGCCGCGTTCAGGTTCAGAACGACATTCCACCCCGGCTGCAGCTCCCCAGCTACACGGATAAAAGGCGCTTGAAACCCCACATCCTTCCCCGCCGATGCCACGGCCTGATTGCGCCTTTTTCCAGCCCTTCGTGAGCTCGGTTCCTCGGCGGGGCCCGGCCCGGCCTGTGCCGCGGCGATGCCCGGCGCGGCCTCAGGAGGGCGGGAGTGTCTGGCGGAAGGCAGCTGCCTGCACGGGCAGGGCCGGGCCGGACCGGGGGCTGATGGCCCTTCCCGCCCACCCTGCTTTCCGGAGAGGGACGGGGTGCAAGTCTCGACCGTGTTTCTTTGGGGTTACACAGGCATTAAAGATGTTTGGGGTTTTTTTTAACTGAAACAGTTTTGCTGGAAACCGAGCCCGGCTAGTTGAATACTCAAGCTAGTAAAGGCAGTGCAGTAAATAGCAGGCATCCTTGTGAGGGTGCTGCAGCTCATTTGAATCTGTATTTACATTTATAAATACTACAACGACTGACATCTCTCTGGTACCTTAAGCAACAGCAAAGTCTAACCCTAGGTCTAAACCAGACTATCACACCCTCTGTAAGACTGCATCAGTAATTAATAGCGAAGTTATGACAAATACTTAATTTTCTATTCTAATCAGAGCTTCATTGTTAGAAGAAACTGGTTCTTAACATCCTCACGGACTACACCTGCATTTTTGTGCTCAGAAGGCAAATATCTATAAATCCATGACAAGCTAAAGAAAATACTTTTGTTGGTGTTCACGTAGCCTAATTTTTAAAAATCTTTAAAGGTGGATATAGCATAATCAGATTATAAATTCTTAATGCAGTAAAATCCACTTGGAATGCTGGAATTACAGTTTATAATGGCTGCACATGTTCTTACTTGCTAGGAATTTCAACAAATATTTGAACTGAAGTCAGATTTTAAGATCAGTTAATTTTGTTAAGTACTGATGCCTGTAGAATGTTAAATTATCACTGTTACTTTTGTAGCCATTTTTCAGTTTTTCTTTTGCAATCGTCTTAGCAGAGGAGCCATAATTCATTTTTCACTGCTATAGTAGTTACATTTTTAACTCACATATGAAGTTAAACGGCTATTATTTTAATGCCAAGCTCTATGGATTCTTTTATTCTTCATCTATTCTTCATTAAGAGTTTCCTGAATGGTATTTTAAAGCAATGAAATTCAAGGCCATTGCATGAAATACCCAAAACCCTGCTACTAAACTCATGTTTGACTGTTGGTTAAGAAAAAGCACTCAGGAGTGCTTGCTGGCTTTAATTTCCTATAGCCTAGTAATTTCTTTAGGTCTGACTGCTTTGTTGCTTCTGAACTTCACTTACCCTTTGTATTTGAATTGCGGGGGGAAGGGGGACACTTACAATCTCTTGTATTAAATGTTATGCTTCTGTTAGTAAACCTGAGAGGAGCAGGGCAAAAGCCAAGAAACACCTTGAGCTCATCCATCCTGTTCAGGGCCATGGCACAGCTTTGGCACACAGCAGCCATCATGCTCCCAGCAGTGCCGGTGAACAGGGAGGAGCCTGAGGTCAGCCAGGGCAGAAAGCAGTGAGTTTATTTACTGCAAATACCTAGAGCTGGTGGAACTGCTTGTGCTGCCACAAGATTTCCAGTAAATTAAGAGCTACATGTGTTACCTTTTGGCTGGTTTTGTAGGTGTGCCACGCCCCGAGTTCACAAACAGGCAGTGACAACAGAAAGAGGTTACTAATGTCCTCAGTTAGGAGTGCTTAACTCCTGAGAGATGATTAGTAACTGACAGGACTTGAGGCTGCTTAATTTAACAGTTTTCTGCTAATTAAATATATAAATAAATATCCATGATGAGTTATGTCATGACCATTATTGATGTAATCCACCTCCTATTTAATTTGGATTTAAACAATCTATAAAGCATGATTCCTTTTGACTAAGCTTTTTCTGTTGTTCAATAGCAATCTCAAATCTTTATAGTATTTCATACTCAGAGAAAATATATTTATTTATTAACTCCCAGGCAGGTTTCAACACTCTAACACTTGTTTATAAGAAAGCTATTTTAAGCAATGACACAAACTGTCATCCTGTTGGCCTGAACAATGGTCTACTTAGATGCGGGAGACCTGACAGGATGGGTAGACTTTTAGTTATTCTTATAATCACAGCTATTGGTGAAAACTGTCTGTATCTGCTGCTTGAGGGTGCAGTACATCAAAAGTAAGCTGTAACTGAAACCAGGTTGGTATCAAGCATTTAATTTCTTTTAAAAAATGTAAATCTCATTTTCTACAGCTTCATAAAAACAAGTGACAAGTAATGGCTTACATTCCCCAAGAAAGCACTGAGAAAGGATGCTGGCCTTGCCTTTCATAGCCAAGATACCCAGATACTCAGACCATCTGTTACCACTGTAGCAATGAATACCCAGTATATAGTTGGAGATATAACCCTTGACAATGCTGACAACTGTGTTTGACTAATGTCTCCCTAGTTCTTACTCTGACTCAATAAACACCAGATGCACATCAGCAATGACACTGATGGAAGCAGGATGCCCAGGTGACAAACGCTTTCCCTCTGCCAGCACTACCTGCCAGAAGCTGCCTCCAAACATCACATCTCCCCATGCCATTACCCACAGCATGCCATCAAATGCCGGGTGACCCACCTCAAGCTCTGGAGTATCATCTCCTGAGGACAATAATCAGCACTTGAGGAAAGCAGGACCCTGGCAGGATTTTTGCTTGTGAGCCATGCAGTTTTTCAGGAACATTACCCACTGTAATCCTTCACTGAACAACTGGTCACAAAGTGATTTACCTGACTGTGGCTGAAAAAAAAGGCATAGAATTTCTTTGTTGTTAGTAGGGGAAAGAGCTGCTTAGACAAACTTCTCATCCATATTACAGGCCCATTCAGAATTTCAGATTTGTAACAGGTCTTTAATGAAATGCACAAACAGTAAAAAAGCATGAGTGATATTTTTCTTTGCTAACCACACAGGAAATTGCTTCATTTTATCAGAAATATAGTCTCTAAATACAATCAGTAAGGCCATTCCTAAAGAACTACTGAATACTTTCAACAGGCTGCAAGATCCATTATTTTTACAGTCCCTGTGGACTGTGTGCTGCAGATAAATAAGTGATGCCCTAAGAACTTTGCATGCTAAGGGAATACACAAAGAATTACCAGGTCCCTTTATTTTCTCGGTGATATTTAGTATTTTCCTTCAAAGTGCAGTCCTTCAAGATTTTTAATGAGAATTCAGATTTTCTTTAAAAGATTAATTTCAACTCCCATACTTATATTGAAAAACATCAAAACCTGATCCCAAATCTACTCTTAGAGTTCAAAAGCCAGAGGCAAACTGAAAACACTGGACTTTTCACTAAAGCTCCATGCCCTAACTTTCAAGTTGGTACCCCAGTTCTTGAATGGTTTAGCTCTACACAAGGCACTGGCCTACTGGCAAAACCAGGTGCTCCATGCGAGCATGACTGGTTGGGAAACCCATCCCAGGGTCTGGTCTCAAAGTTACAAGCACTCTGTTTAGCAAAAGCCTAGCATGGCACTCATGCTTTGTCTTCACTGACTTAGTGGAAGCAGCTGATACCAGGCTGATCTCCCTCCACACTCAGTTCATTGCAATCTCACAGCAGTTGCCATGGGTTTGCCTGACTTCCAGTGGGCTCAGTGGCACCAGTACATGCATTGGGTTGCACCTCACAGAGAACAGGCTGAGCACCACAGTCATCATTTCACAACAACAAGCAGCTCCTGAGAAATTTTATGGGCCAATTTTGCCAAGTTAAGAGCAAAAATGCTTTTCTTCAACACCAAGCAGACATAGCTGTGAGATCTACCTTCCTCCCTGTCCTCCTCACAGACCACTGTTGTAGTGAATAAGAAAAAAAGAGGGAAAACCCAAAAAAACAGTGAACCAAACAAACCCAAAAAGCCACATTGCTTTTACAAATGGCACAGACATCAGCCAGAGACAAACTCAGGCTCATCATCCTGCTCTTCCCCCCCATTGGCACACTTCACGTGCCCCATTTCATGTGGGTCTATCTCCATCCTCTGCTTTTGTGGCTGGCGTGATGCACTGACTGTCTGCAGCAGGCTTGGGGTGTGCAGCACAACACAAACATGGATCTACCTTGCACAAGCCATTGTGCTGCGTGAGTGCTCCTGACCATCCTTCAGAAGCTTGATCTGGAGGTGGTAAGAACATCTGTATGGGAAGCTCACAATTTAGCATTTTTAAATGAGGTGCTGTTTACTGCAATTATTTAGGATGGATTTGCTGGGATTGGTGACCCAACTTCCAGTAACTGGCTCCTACCTCCCATGCAGGGTTAAGGCTGTATTGTAAGATATGTCAGTGGCAGGAGCATATGACAGTCAAGTATTAGTTTCCTTTGGTTCAAAGAGGTAATTTTGTAGCAAGAAACTCTAGCAGAGGTCAGGAAGAAGCAGAGAAAGTAGCTGTTTTACAATAAATAATTATTTTCTCTCCATCTCATCACATTTTAGAAGGAAAAAAAAAATCAGGAGTACCAGCACTAGTAAAGCTGAAACAAATTATCTGCAACTTGGCAAGCACAGTAATCAAAGTCTCCCTGAACTATGCAGCCCATTTCTTTCTTGCCCCAGAGTTGCTCACCAAATTCTCTCCAGTTCCTGCTGATAAAGGCTGGCTTTGAAACACCTGCATGTAGGTAAAGCATCTGCCTTACTGCTAAATCTTCTGGCTTAAGAACTTCTGCTAAGGAACATGAGACCTCCAGAAAACTCTGCTTCTCATCAGACAGTTTCTGACATCTCATTTTCTTGGAGCGTTTCAGCATCTCCAGTGTATCTATTTTTAAACATGTCCTACGCGGAGCGAAGCGAAGGTACTTTCCAGGCACATTTACCACATTCATGGCAGGCTTCCATAAGAACATTCTGTTGTCAGAAGGGGTGTAGCACTTTCACTCTTGCTGATACGGATTTGCACATGTTGCAAGAGCAAAATTAGAGGAAACCCATAATGAAGTTGGAAGAGAATTTTGCCATCATTCATAAAGGACACTAGATTACTTTTTTTAAAAATATGACTAACTATGTGATTTAAGAAAAAAAAAAAAACAAACCTGTGAATGTTTATATGAAAGGACCATTCAGAAGTCTGCCTGTACCTTCTTGCCCTCTTACTTCAGATATGCCCACAAAGCATTATCCTTAAATAATTTTTTTTAAAGTACTAGCTATTTCCAGCTCGATGCAGACATGCACACGAAGGGGGCTGCTTTGGCAGTCTTGCCATAACAGGAGGGCATCATTCCAAGCCATGCTGTGCCATGAACACCTCTACCCCACGGCAGTTTGGGTTTGAGTAACAGCCCTGAGCCAATGCCCCTCTCTGCCCAGTCAGCCAGGGTGGAGCAAAGCCCTTTCCTAGCAGCAGAAACCTGAAGACCAAAGAAATTCAGGGCTTTGACAAGGCCAAATGCAAGCATTTAAAAACTGATGCCACAGACTTTCTGACTATGCATTGAGACTGCACTTTATCACCACCGTGCCAGACAGCTGACACCACCTTATCTCTGTAGTCACACCTCTTTCCCCGGTCCATCACAGCATGGCTGACCAGTGCTTCCCGCAGCACTCTTACCTCCTGGTTTCCCCACCTCCCAAGCCCCCTGGCAGGTCTGTCCATCACACGGAGCAGGTACAGCAAGCCAGGTGCTCAGTCAGCTCTAAACCCTGGCCAGCGCCCAAGCCACAGCGGTGCTCAGGAGTCACCCCTTCAGCCCCCACACAGCACAGGTCTGCAGATACCATGCTGTACTGCTGTGCATCAGCTTGGAGATTGGCTAGTTACCCATCTGGGGGGTGCCATGCCACATTTGGATTTAGTCTTTTGCCACGTACTGACACAATGAAGAGGTGGCAGAGGGTGGGGGTGGAAGCACTCATCGAGACCATGCTCTAGGATGGGTATTTGCATCTGCTGCTGAAAATAGCAGCTAACCTGAGCTAAGGTACAAGAGCACTGAGCCAGAGGAAATGGCGTGAGAGGAGCCAGGGGACTCATTTGTGGGTTATTCTGTCTTGGGTAATCCCTTTGTGTTCAGTACTGGGGTCACCAGGACTGACCCACCCTGAAGAGGCAATTAAAACCCACAGATCTATTGTGGTGAAAAGTGGTGTGTCCTAAATTCAGCATGGTCTCCAAAATACCACTGACTCCTCACAAAATGGCAGTGTTTTCAGGTGCATTCATCTGTCAACAACAGATAAACACAGGTATCTATGCTGGCAGGTAGAGGATCATTTTTAAGGGTCCTTTATACCTTAAGGCCTTCCTCTGTATGCATAACTCCATTGCACTAACAGTGCCAAAGACATTGCCAAGGCAGTTTTTAACCTCCTAAGGCAGGTATTTATTTTTCAGCCTAAATTCAAGATTCGTTACAGTTTCTGAATGGGGCACAACCAGTCTTCCAGAATACCTTGTTTGTTTTAAATATGTTGCAATGCTTCAGCCAGCAGAAGAAGTCATGATCAAAAAGCCTCATAAATTTTATCAAGTATTATGAATGCTTTAGCAATACATTAACTCCTCATCTATCTTCTTGAAAGATTTCACCACTCCACTCCAGCCGCCTAGCTTCCCAGTAGGGAAGACCCAGAACAAATCTATTAGCACTATGAATAATATTGTGTGCCTCATCCACATCAAAACCCATTCCTAGAGCGTGAGCTGCCGTGATTAATTCTGTAGCTGTGGTTAGCGCTCCCTATGCTAGTTCAGCTAAGGGACAGCTATATTTAATCTCACTGTTATTCTAGCATGATCTAGTTTTGATAACATCGACAACCCTGATCTGATTTCTTTTTTTTTTAATGCATAGAAAGTGCTTCTGGTCCTAGAAGGTATCCATCCCACCTGCAGCAAGAGGTCTCAGGTGGGAGATGCCTCGGTCTTCCTCAGGGATTCCCTCAATGGCTAGAGATCTCAACACTGCCAAGATTTTTCTAAGCTTTACCCTCAATCTCCTCCATCACCATTTAAGCCAGTTATTTCTGTCTTAATCCTATCTGTGCATCATGAACATTAAAGCAAGCAGTCTGCACACACGGAAGTGCATTCCTTACAAATGCTGTCTGTGCATTTGCAGACTTATCTTCCTTTGTTCAGCTCCTCATTAGAGCGAACCCAGGTCCCTCACACCATATTTCATGGTCCCTGGATGGGGACCCATCAGCTCTGGGGAGGAAGGAGGGAAGAGCATGGGTGAGCAGGGCTCACTGTTCCCTTCCCCTTCCTAATCTCTCCACTCTCACTTAGCTTACTCCTTCCCATTTCTCAGCACATAAGCTGTACTGCCCAAAAGGGCATCCCTACACACTGGGCACCAATTTGAGGAGGAGAGACGGGATTTGCACAGCCATACCCCATGCCAAAAGGGGAATTTAAGAGTGCTTCTGTGTCAGTCAGTAACTGTTTTCCTTGCACATGCAGCTCCTTTCCAAATACCAACCCACCTTCCCTGGCATTTGGCCACTTTTTAAACGAGACCTGTCAAGATGGTCTCAGCCTTCATGCAGGGCTGCACCCATCCGCAGAGGTGGGTGTCAGATGTAGCGGAAGGGTCCCCCATGTCCCCAGTACACAGGTGTCCTGTGTGCCCCAGTCCATCCTCTGCAGGAACAGGCAGAGCGCTGCCGCAGAGCCAGACCAGCCAGCTGCAGACAGCGCTCACTTGCTCTTTAACAATACACTAGCAAATCTTTTTTTTTTTCTTTTTATGCGGCTTTCAGGGACGATCTAAGATTTAATAACATTGCTTTACGGGCATTACCAACGTTCTGGCGCTATTCAGCGTCTTTCCTAAAGTGGCAGCTGTGACTCTCCACTTTCATCTGAAGAGAAAAATGACCCTCTCCCAGCCGTGCCCATGCAAAGCCTCTTGTGCAGGGGAACACAGCCAGCCATGAAGCTTACAAATTAAAATGAAATCTTGAAAAAAAATTTTTTTCCCAATGTCATGCCGTTTTAAACCGATTTCACAACTTGTGGGAGGTCTGCATCAGTTTCTTTAATCTGCAGCAGTATTTCCTTACTGCTGCCTTTGGCCAGCCTCGCTGAAGCTGCTGCGCTGCAAATTGAGCTGCCTGGGGGCACTTCGTAATGTGGGTAAATTGTAATACTGAAAAGCCAGCTTTTATACCAGCACAGCCCTCCTGCACAGTGGTGCCTTTTTGGAAGCTGGCATGCCAGCAAATGGGAAAGGCCCAGCACGCATCCCACCACCCCATCCCAAGAATCTATCATTTTTGCATTCCATATTGTTGTATTTAGTCAGATTCTCTGGTTTGTTATTGCAGTGCTGTACTAACACTTCAGTACTTGGGAAATGGCTTCACCCATGGCGAGACCCCTGTGCCACAAGAAGCCCAAATCTCCCTGTGCAATCCAGCAGTGATTTGGCACAGCTGCCCCTACAGCCCCCCCATCATGCTGCTCTTGTGGGGAAGCAGCCACTTGCTTATCAGTTACCAGAGTTGTCTATTTTCTACCTTAATTTCATTTCAAATCAGATAGAGTATCTGCTTCAAGGCACACACTGCAAACACTCAGCTACGTGTGAGTACAACCAGGGCAGACTGACTGGGTGAGGCACTTCCAGAAGCTAATTTAGAAACACGAGGACAGAATTGAAGCCAAATGCAGCAAAATTTGGCATAACTGCACATATTTAGGGAGCTTGCTATACATTGCATGCTGAAAAGGATTTGTAGGGAAGGGAAGGACAGGAGTCTAGGTTTGATGACACACTAGTTCAGACTGCTGAGAAGGTGGTTTAGATGACAATACGTCATTAACGACCGATATCCCATATTTTATTTTCATATCTACCCTCATAAGAAATAGGCTGAAGCTCAACTCTGTCAGTGAGGATCACAATACTAACTCATAAAAGAACAAAGCACTCAGCAGAATCCTGCAACAGCAAGGTCTTCACATCCTTTTGGGAAAAGAATGCTATTCAGGAGACGCACAAGAAGTGCCAAGAATGACAGAAGAGATTTCTCCTTCCAGACCCTGAGCAGCTGTGAAGCACCTCTTGCAGAGCAATTCCCACTGGCCTGGGAGGGCAACCATGCCCTGGCTCCATGCAAAGACCATCTGTGATATCCAGCACTCCCCATCTACAGCACCCAGTACCACCTCACACGCTAATCAAACAATATTAGTAGGACAAAGTCCATATCGTCCAGTATTTCAGTCACCCCAGAATAGCGCTTTAAAAACCTATGGGTGATGACCTAGCAGCACAGGTATTGCAAATAGAAAACATTCATTTCTAGTATTTGAGACTTTGAGATGACTTTTCAAGCATGATCTTAAACCTGCATAGTGGCAAGAGTCACCCTTGCCCCACAGTGCAGAAAATGCTGCAGGGTGGGCTTTCTTGACTTCCCAGACCCCCCGAAGATGGAACTTATCTTGTTTAGTTTCCTCTCAGGAGGAGATGAAAATCTTCATTACAAAGACGTTTCTTATGCCTTGGGCATGACAGCTGAGAGCAGCTGTCCGAGTTTGTGCCACAGAACTGCTAATTGCAAACGTGGACACTCACCAGCCTTCCCATGCTTCAGCAGAGCCGATCACACACTTGTGCTTCATTGATGATAAATGACAATGCTTTCTCCAGGGTATAATCAGATTAAATAGCATCATACAAAATTTGGAAGAGAAGGTTTGGTGGGGGGATTCTTGTTTGGTCGGCTTGTGGGTCTGGGTTTCTTTGCCTTTATTTTTAATTTTTAAAAAAAAGAAAGAAAAAAAAGAGTGGATTTCTCACTTTCCTGTACCTTACTGTGAATGTTTTGTCATTTCCAGGTAACATCATTGGTTCTGGGATCTTTATTTCCCCAAAAGGAGTTTTGGAGCACACTGGTTCGGTGGGACTTGCTCTTATTATTTGGGTGCTTGGCGGTGGGGTGGCTGCCCTTGGCTCGCTCTGTTACGCTGAACTGGGAGTCACCATCCCCAAATCGGGAGGGGATTATTCCTACGTCACAGAGATTTTTGGTGGGTTAGCTGGGTAAGTACCCCATCTCTACAAAGTCATTTCAAAAAATATTTATACTAAGTATATTAAGTGTGGAAATGATATCTGACTTGGAAGAGACAGGGAACATTTGTCAATAAAATGCTTTTTCAAAGTCATTCTTTCTGTTCCCATTAGAAATACCAAATCACCCCTACGCAGAGCTACAGATGCTTTTGCTTTCCTCTCTGACTCAATAAAATCCATGACAGGAAAGAACGATGCTGTAAATGTCATTGTGTCCAAGCGATGCTCCTGTGTGCGAGCCAGGCGTGATCAGCACCTTGTGTTGAGGAGCTGCACGTGTCAGGCTGGAGCTACTTACTGTAAACCAAAGCCTGCCTTTGACTGTCTTGCAGAAGGCAGCAAATACTTCTGTGGCATTCACTGCGAGACCTTCCTATGGGAAGGCAAGTGGGCTTCAGGGAGGTTTTGGTGTAAAAAGGGAGGGCTCAGTCCAGGCTGGGATTGTGCCCTGCTGCTCTGTGCTGAGCCACCACCCTGAGCCTGCAGCTTCAGGGAACTCTCCGCTTCCCCATTTGGAAGTGCCCGTTCCCCACTAGCACTCATGCCAGAGGCTCAGAGCTGAAAAGGGGCCTGCAGGAGCCTGTGCTATACCTCCCCTGAGGACAAAACACTGCTTCTCCAGAAGTTCAGTTTTCTCTTCCAATTTAATCCTTCTACAGCAAAGAGCATCAAATTAAACACAGAAAGCTTTAGTGCATCTGCCAAACGATTTTCCCAATGGCAAATCTGGATCGCTGGGTGTATTCACACAAAGATGCTTGTTTGTGTATTATAGGAACATGTGCTGTTCCCAACCAGACCACAACAGTACTGTTGTCTTGTATCTGCCCCACAAAATCCTCCCAGTTTATTACCTTTTCCTGCATTGGTATATAGAACTAAGACATACTATTTGATCACAACAGCCCTTGGAGTATTGTGTGCTCCAGCTTCTGTGCTGGGCAGTGTTGATAGCTGGTTGCACAGATTAAAAAGAAAGATCATAATATTGCTTGGTGTGAAGTAATGCGAATGGAGTAAAAGAGAGGCAGGACAGGGCCATCCTCTGAGCTGGCAGAAGTTCTGGCCATGGAGCAGTAGCCGTGCTCCGAGTACAGCTAAAAGACAGCACATGAAATGCTGCTGCAAGCAGCAGTGACGGCAAAACTCATCGATCACCCTGCAACTCTGGCCAGAGGAGAAGGAAGAGCTGCAGGAGGGTTCCTGTTGCACTGGGCTTAGGCCTGGTACCAGAGAGCTGACTTCCCACTTTGATCTTCATCTAGAAATCATCTTGGTTTTAGTCTGCTCATACGCAAATGCTGTTTAACTAGAGGGAATGTGTCACATCCCGTGCTGCTGGAGAAGTCTGAGCGCAGCTCATCTTACATGCACACAGGCTTGTGTGTCTGTAAAGATCATAAAGTGAACATTACCCAAAACAATAAATAATAGGATTAATATGGGTTCTTGCAGCAGACAATGAATTAATTCAGCTTCACTAAAAACCCACTAGTGCATTTCCAATAGTACAACTACTTGTTGCAACTAACATAGCTACTTCACCAGCAGTGACTGATGACTGCATGTCCTTACTAGGAATCAATAGTATTGGGATCAGCAGAGAGCTCTAAGCCAAAGCTTTGATGTGTCACTCCAAACTGCAAGTAAAACATGCTTCAAACATACTTCCATGGTTTATTTTAGTTCTCATTGCAAAAAATATAGTTTTCAAAGGCAGTAATTCTTTCAGTGATGTCAAATAATAATAAAACTAGCTCCAACTTTTTAAAACAGGGAGGTTATTTTACCAGCCCTTTCACCGTCAGCAGCTGCAGAAGCTCAGATTCCCCACACAAACTCCAATGCTCAGTAAAAAAGGGGAAAAAAAAAAAAAAATCACAAGAGTGGGTCTATCCTCCTTTTTCTCTACATTCAAGTGTCTCGAGCATCTTTCTAAAGGTCTGATCACTTCTTAGTCAGCTACTCCTGAAGTGCTGTAAATGACTGAGTAACTGTGAAAGCCTATGAGATAAGGCTTGGCTCCCAACACCCTGAGTGCCACATCTGTGCCACCATGCCATCTTCCTGCTTTGAGCTGGACTTTGGGCTCCCAGTGCTGGCTGTGCTCCCTCTGTGGCCAGGGCAGAAAGCACACCTCCAGGCCTTCAGCACACACCTCCATTTGTCAAGTCGCGTGCACCGGAATAGCAAAGACAACCAAAACTCAGTTATGTCTGCTGGAAATGTCATCCTTGTGCTACTTAAATTACAGCTGATCTGGAACAGTTGTTCTTTGCTAAGGAAATTGTACTCTTAACTCTCCCTAGACAAGAGATGTTAAAAGGTGGTGGTTTAAAAGCTCAGGCCTCCTAGAAGACTTGGTGTTGAGTAATCATACTGGAATTAATTCCTGCCTGCCAGCCACAGCAAATGCCACCTCCCTACAAGCAAGCTAACAGTCATCCCCAGAAATCTGAGCCTCCAGCTCCTGATCCCACCCCTGGCAGCCAGCAATGGCACTGTGAGAGCAAGGCAAGTGCCCAGTGGTGCAGCACCAGCCCTCACAACTGGGCGTTCAAGGACATGAGCATGATCTGAGTGACCAGAGTGGATATCTTGTTCTCAGAACCAGGCTTCGGTTAAAACTTACCTGGAAAAACAAGATAAAAGTGAGCCTGTGTTTTAGGCAAGCTTCCTTCTTGTTTTAATGCCATCTCTCACCTGAGCTTCCCATCTGACAGGGGAACTTTGTCATCCTCCGCTAAAATTCTGCATTTACTTTAATTGGCGTTATCAGTCCCTGCATGTATTTCAGTTCAGCATGAGAGAAGTTGACTGTCAGAAAGCTGCTGCATTATTCACATTCCCATGAAAACGTATTCGACCCAACACCAACCATAACACACTTATTGCGACATGGAAGCAAGGACTAATTCTGCCTGAAAGGCTGTTTTCCGAGTCATTCTCCTCACTAACTGTTTTTATCCAAATACAGTTCTTGGCCTATATAAGTTGTGTGGGCTGAGAAAAAAGTGATAGGGAAGAGCTAGCACCCTCTCCCCTCCCAGCCCTGTGTCCCCTCAGCACTGCTGGGCACACACAGGGACAGCGAGAGCCAAACTCAGCCTTGCTCAGCACCCCAGCACCCTAACCTTATCAGCAAGTTATTACTGCAGTCCTTAAGTCATATTGGGTCTTCAGTAGGGACCAGCCAGGTTAACTCACCCAGCCAGCAAGGTCTGTAGGTAAACCACCACAGCTCCAAGAAGCACAAAGCAACATAACTACCTCTTGCATCGTACCAGTTTACCCAGTCACCTCTCTGGTAGTCAGTAAGAAAAAGAAGGGTCAGATTGCCCCATACTTCCCAGAAACAGAAGTAAAGGATGGTCCTGAGAGACACTCACCTCCCCAGCCCTAGTTGCAGCTAGTGAGCAGCACTCCCCCTCTCTCCAAGTCAGCAGCCAGGGAGGGGCTCCTCCAGCTGTGCCAGATTTAAGGGCTGGCAGCAGGCAGCCTGCTGGGAAGGGGCAGCCCAGGTCGTCTTGAAATTGTGCTGGCTTAGATGGAAATATCACTTCTGAGGCTCACTTGTGTCGGGCATCCCCATGCATCGTGTTTGTGCATGTATATGAATGAATTAAAGTGTATATATCACCACATTTCTGTGCCTGTCAAGAAGGATTTCACTTTCTTGCAGTGACCACTTCTCACCACAGGAATACTAATGCTTCAAGCATCTTAAACTACTAACCAGATTCAATGCTGCTTTTATAAGCTTTTCTTTTCCCAGAGTGAGAAACAAAAATATCTCACATTTCATGTTTGCAAGGGTACCTCGTGCGGTGCGCCCACCCTCAGCTGCAGCTGGAGGCACACACCCAGCCTGGGTGGACCCCAGCCCAGCCATCACCGAATACTGCAGCACTGAGCTGCCCTGGCCCAGGTCACAGAGCCAACCTGAACGTTGACAAGAAGCCCCACAGTGACCTGTGGGGAGCTGGTAGCAGCCCCAAGGGTGCAGCGGGCCTACAGCTGGGAGCACTGCTGAAACCCTTCAGAGATGGCTTCAATGTCTGCTGCAGTCATGTCTCAGCCCAGGAGCAACGGAGGTGTTTCCACTTTGATATACAGAGCTAAATCAGAGCATGCCCACTGCACGTAATCTTCACTCCCTAGACCGTGCTTTGCCTAAAAATGTTTAATCTAAAATCAGTATTGTCCTGGGAACATGGGCAAAGGGATGAGGAGAGGCACAAGAAGGTGGCTCTTAGGTGTAAGCAGGACAAAGGTGCTTGATGCTGATGCCACAGAAGCCATCCTGAAGCACTGTGCAGCCAAGGATGCGTTACCTCCTCCACCACACCCCCAGCACTGCTCTCTTGTGCTTTTTCTTGTCTTTTCAGGTTTCTGCTGCTGTGGAGCGCAGTGCTTATCATGTACCCAACCAGTCTGGCTGTCATTGCACTGACCTTCTCAAACTATGTCCTGCAGCCTGTCTTCCCTAATTGTATTCCCCCCTATAATGCCTCCAGGATCCTCTCCATGGTGTGTTTACGTGAGTATTTGCCTCTTGCGCGCACACAAAGCTTGCCTCGGTTTTACACGGGAGCACTCAAGGGGCCGCTCCAGCCAGGCTGGGGTCACGGCCCCAACCCAGAAGGCAAGCAGGGAGGTCTCAGGACAGGCACTCTGACCAGTGCAGGACATTCAGTCCCTTCCCACAGCAGGCCCACAGCAGGCACAGGGGGCTGGAGTAGGACACAAAGGCACCCAAATTCCCGCAGGTCCCTGGGAAAGTGGTGGCAGGTGAGCTTGAGGGATGGTGCAGTGCTGAGCTCCCTGCAGACCCATGGCCGCCTGGCACAGGTGACCCACTGGCACAGGTGACCCACTACCACTGAGCCCTTCCTGGCCTTTTACACTCACAAATGCAAGCTTGTAGGAAGTACAGCACACCAGTGTGTTAAGTACCTACAGAGCTGGCAAAACCAGAGCTACAGGGACTGAAGACATTCACTGCTTCTGCAAGGAGGCAGCGATCCCTGCACACTGAGCACTGTCCAGACATTGTTACTAGAACAGGGGGGGACCTTGACCAGCAGCACCCAAGGGGGTAAGGCTGTTGGCTGCCAGGGATGCCCCCACAGCTGGGACTCTCCTAGGGGAAGGCTACGCTCCTCCTCACCCTCACCACCAGCCACACTAGAGCTCACACAGGAATGTGTCCAACATTTTGTGTCTTTCAAATGCTTTGACTTTGTGTTCTTAAATAAACATAATTTCATTTCACTGAATTCAGTCTTTTGCTCTCCAGTCCTCCTGACCTGGGTGAACAGCTCCAGCGTTCGATGGGCAACTCGCATTCAGGATATATTTACAGCAGGAAAACTCTTAGCCCTGGCCCTTATCATTACTGTGGGCTTCATACAGATCTTTAAAGGTACTCTGTGAGACAGCTCTAACACGGGTATGGTACTGTCAGTAGACTTGATTTTTCCCACTTCCTGCACTGTTTCCTCCTCTCAAACAGACCCGAAGGAGGTTTAGCCAGGCTGTGGGCTGTGGAAAGGATGGCACAGCAGAGAAACCAGCTGTATCCCCTTAAATGAGTCCCTTTCTGGCCCACCTTGTCAGTTTTGATAGAATGGAGGGCAGCGGAGGAGGTTTTGGATTAGTTACTGATTTTTTTTAATCTATTATATGTTACTTCAGTTTGAAGTGCCCTGAGTGTAAAATGAGTAAGTGATGCCTTGCCCAGGGCAGGAAAATACCTGCTCCATTTTTGGGCACTAGTCCTATTTCCTACAAAAGGTCACTTATAAGATTAAAAATAGGCCCAAAAAAGTCTCACTGATTCACCAACTGAATGGAAAGCAGAAAACTCGAGTGGCTCACAATGTTTTTATTGTGTATATAATGAGTCATAGAAAGGAAGATGAAGTATGACATTTACAAGCGAGCAGAAAAACTTGTTTTCTCAGTGGTTAGAGCCCCACAAGCCTCACAAACCTTCCAGCCCCATAGACATTTTAATTTTCAATATTTCTACCAAACAACAGCAGCCTCCTATAAAAAAATACACAATAAGAACAGGTAGGAATTTACCCCACCAAGGAGCAATCCTTGGACCACTGCAGGTTGGGAAAGGGTCCCAGGAGTTGCCGCGGTGACACCAGTGCCACGACATGGATGGCAGCAAGGGATGCCCGTGTGTACAGCCTGAGCTGCCTCCACAGGATGCCACCCGGCAGAAAGCACCACGAGTGCAACGCCAGCCCATGGTGACGTGAGAGCACAAAGTCCCAAATCCCATAAGGAAAAAAGAATAAAAATAAAGAATAAAAGGCAAAAGTTTACCTATTTTCCAGTGTCCCCAGTAGGTAGGGGTGGCTTAACCTCTTGCTTGCGCTCTATGTGCAGGAAACTATGAAGAGCTGACACCAAGCAATGCATTCAATTTTTGGATGACTCCATCTGTGGGACATTTAGCGTTAGCTTTTCTCCAAGGGTCGTTTGCATTCAGCGGCTGGAACTTCTTGAACTATGTAACAGAAGAACTGGTTGATCCCCGCAGGCAAGTATCCATTTCCACGCCATCCACATTTTCTTCAAGTGCTGAGACATTGGAGCCATCTGGTAATATTATTCATTTAATAAGCTGCAGCAACAGCCTTCCATGTCTGTGAGACTGGGCTTTCTAAAGGAAACAGAGATTTATTTTTTGTTTATAGCAGATAGAAGACAAGTTAAAGAAACACTGCAGTTAAAAATGTGTTGCACAATGCAATGGCTGAATCAGAGCAGACTATAGACAAAGCGGTATCTCTGTGGCACTGTTCAGTGGTACAGTGCTTCTGTAGCAGACATTTAGCTACTGAGGAGGTGCCACAGAGGTATCTATAGGGAGAATTACTTCCATTAGAACAATGTTGAATTATGCCAGAAGTTGATTTGCTTTTTCACCCAAAGGGGATCTTCCACTGGTACCTGAAAGAGGGGATTAGAGTCATTCCTCCCTGCCTCAGTGAGGCTGGGGGCACCTGTCTGCTGGGGTGACCAATGCTGGGTCACTGCCGGTCCCAGGCACAGGAAGGGGCTTGGAAGTGATTTATTGTGGGCAGGCTAGGAAAGCTGGAGGGAAAGTGAATTTTAGTTTAGCAAAGCAAAGTTAAAATGTTTTGGTGTTTCTGAGCTGATGGAGTGACAAATGATCGACTCTCAGAGCATTAGTTCTATCTGGGCATCCAATGCACACAGCAGGTAAACAGGGAGCAGTTTATGCAGTTACACAGCCTGGGTGGGAATGAATTCAAGATGCAGCTTTACGAGCAGCTCTGCACACGCCTTCACACTGGTGAATGGCAAAGTGCACATCCAGAGATCTTGTCAGGAATAAAGAAGGTGTGGTAATCTGTTCCCTCAACCAAACACCAACATTTTATGAGATCCCCACAATTTCAAAACTGAATAATGAAAAATTGTAACATAAATAAAGCAATATGGCCTTAGTTGAGAAATAAAAAGGACTGAGTAGTCTTTAATATTATTCTTTCTGCGGCCTCTGAAGGGAAACAAAAATATATTTAAAAAGTTGAATAACCAAGAACACTTCCCATTTTTACTAATTGTGCAAAATCAGAAAAGTTAAAGTGGTTTTTAAATACTTGTTTCCAAACCTGGCACACAGAGAAAAATGTATTATTGCATTAGATCCCAAACAGTTCAGGCGTCCACCTCTAAGGAGGTCTCTGGATTGGAAGCCAAGTACATCTGTACTACTCTAAATTTCCATGGTGTTGCATGACCAGACCAGGTTTACAGCATGGGTTGGGCCAAATCAGCTACCTGAATATCAGGAGCCCAGTTGCTGTCAGAGCAGGTGAAGGTAAAGCAAGCCAAGGCGTTTTACTCCACCCACTGCTGGTGCCCCTACGTGGGCTTTGAGAAACAGCTATGTCGTTTCTCAGCAACACATGCTGCAATCCCAACCAATGGCCCAAAGGGAGCACATGATGTTTGTCACAGAATCACAGAGTGGTAGGGGTTGGAAGGGACCTCTGAGATCATCTAGTCCAACCTACCTGCTAAAGCAGGATCACCTAGAGCAGGTAAATGGTGTGCTGGAAATGAATGTGTCTGTCCCCGGGAGCTCCCCTCTGCAGACGTGGTGTTTCACAGCACTTTTAGCCTTCTCCAGCCCACAGCAGGTCAAAGAGCTGACGAAGTGCTGCTCCCCTTCAGAGAAAGAGCTGAGAGCCCACCCAGCTGGGTGACCTGCCCCGGGCTGTACATAGTTGTTGTGGTCTCTCTATGCATGACTGTGATTTCTTATCTACCCTCCTAATTCTTTTATTAGGAACCTACCTCGTGCCATATTCATATCCATCCCATTGGTGACATTTGTGTATACGTTCACCAACATTGCATATTTCACTGCCATGTCACCCCAAGAGCTCTTGTCCTCCAACGCTGTGGCGGTAGTAAGTAAACCATTCCCTGGATGTCTACGATACACTTTGATTTCAGTTCTGTGCTTTGCAGTGTATTTCAGTTTCTCTGCCTTCTGTTGCTTTAGACATTTGGTGAAAAGTTACTGGGCTATTTTTCCTGGGTTATGCCAGTCTCAGTGGCCCTATCTACATTTGGAGGAATAAATGGATACCTTTTTACCTCATCAAGGTTAGATGGAGTACAATTTTATGAACATTATCTAATTTGGGGAGGGGATGGTTTAATTTCTTTTGCTAAAGAAATGCTAACTAGACATTTTGGATGTTGTAGAGCATGAGGTCGTGGTTGGGCATGTTGGATATGTTCACTTATGCATTTCTCTGTTTTAAATCAGCAAACGTAATACTGAATGAAAATAATCCTTATGAGCTACTGAAAGTGTTTGCAGATGTGGAATAACTCACAGTAAGAGCCAAACATGGCTTTAGCGTGGAAACAAAGTCATTTTACATCAGTAAAGCTCCAGTAGCTGCAAGCTGACAGTGCTTTGCTCAAAGAGGAGTTTTAGGGCCTGGTGCTGTTTCCAGTTACAGATATTTTCATTCCTGTGCTGAGAAAAAACCCTTCCAGGCAAGATGCTTTGCATGCACACTGCTGTAGGACCAGAATCTGTAAAAATAATTTATATTAATGGATCTATCTGAACTTTAGAAGTTCAATTTTTTTTTTTTGAGGCATCAGCCCAAGTCTGAAATGCCTTGGGAAAGTTATTTCTCTCAGCACTTTCACAAGTATCATGAGATGCAACAAACCTGAGTGCCCATGTAACAGGTTAGACACTAAAAAAATAATTCTTAAGGCATGTTAAACCTCATCTAAAACCCTTCTGACACCTGAAATAATATCTATGAGATTTTTTTTTTTTAATGGGCCTTGTCTACATAGAGCTGATCACCTCAGGACCATCAGAGTGTTCTTCCCACCCTGGGTAAGGAGGCAATGTCAGTCAGCAGAGACTGGACAAGTTTTGGTCCTCCTCCTCCTCAGAGATAACCATCCATCTCAGAGCAGCTCATTTCACAGATTACATTAGCTGTGAAAGGTCTTGTATACCAAAGGTCTAGTTAAAATAATTTATGCCAGATTATGCAGTAGCCTCCCCAGTTGCAGCCCAGCACCCACTTGCCACAGATCCCTTCCACACCAAGAACAGTGAGGGTGGTTGAGATTAGAAACATTATGTGACTAGATACTGAAAAGGCTGTTGTACACCCGGTGGATTCAGCTCTACTCTTCCTATTTCCAGGCTATGTTTCTCCGGTGCCCGGGAAGGCCATTTGCCCAGTTTGCTTGCCATGATCCACGTCAAGCACTGCACGCCCATCCCTGCCCTGCTCGTCTGCGTAAGTTCTACCTTCTCTGCTCTGGCACCCTGTAACCTGCTCAGACCTGGGGAAGCTCTTAGACATATTGAGTCACACAGAAGGGAGCTGGAAGAATCCTGTAGAGGTCATTTGACCCCAGGGGAGGAGAAGCAAGTCAGCCTGGAGTGCTGCTGGTGGGTGGGTGTTGGCTGAGCAGCTCTGGTGGCCCCTGAGACAAGCAGCCTTCAGCCTCAGAAATAATCTCCCCACTCCCAACCACCCCTGATGCTTAGAGGGCTTCCCTCATACCTAACTTGTGCTGCAATACAAGCCCATTACCACTTGCCCTTCCCATGCTGGAGATAGAGACTGGCTCTGTCTGGAAACGGAGGTTCTTTTCACCAGTTTTGCCTGCTTTCCACAAACAACCTGGAGGAAATCCCCATGGTCACTGCTAACCTCCTGCAAGCAGGGCTGGTCTAGACCCCACCGTCAAAGCCAAAGACACAGCAGGTTCCAGGGAGAAGACAAAGTGCTCCAAATGTTACTTAGACTCAATGCGCAGTACATGTGAAGGATGAAGCAGCAATGCTCTGAGCACCAGGGGTGCTTCTGCTGTCTGGGCCTGTAAAAAACACTTTGGGAGAATGATTACAGTGGCCCTGAACAACACGTCTGCTGAATGGTATGTCAGGCAGGCAAGAGATCACCTGGAAGTAAGAGGCCGAGGACTGGAAGGGTTGGGGCTGGCTGGGATGCTGGTGTGCTCCCATAGGAAAATGATTTATCTCACTTTTTATACAGTGCAAGTTCCCATTTACAGATGTTATTCTTCAAAACAAAGACTTTTCCCAGTAGCGCAGCTAGAGTATGTGATGGGTTTTACTGTGGTGTAGGAGATGTTGAAGGGGAAAGTGGCCCCTGGTGCTGCTGTCCCCAGCTGGGTGGCCTGGGCGAGGGAATTCCCAGGAGGCATTGCTTGAAATGTCAGCTGCATCAGCTGCTGCCAGCTGCAGCTTTGCCACTGGTATCAGAACAGTGAAGGTTTCGTCCCAGGTGCACTAGGAAGGGGCATGTCTATGTGTTTCCTGGCTACAGCAGCAACTCTATGTACCCAATGCACCCAAACCTAATTTCACTAAATAATCCTCCTGCTTGTTTCACTTCTGTGACAAAACACCCATGTAGCTGAGTCTGTACAGCATTTCCAGGGCTTAATGCCCCATCACAAACACCTTGTGCGTTACCCATGCAGGTTTTTGGGATAAACCACCCTTGATCTGCCCTGCCCTGGGCAGCCTGTGCCTGCTGGCCCCACCACAGGCTCCTGCTGGGCAGCCGCGCTCCACTGGTGCCAGTGAAGCACAACTCCTTTGTCCTTAAAAATACCTTGGCTGAAATAACTCCCTCAGTTCAAGAGGCTGTTTCGCTGTGAAACAGGCCCGACACAAGCATGCTGCTGGGGCCGAGCTGGCCGAGCCATCCTCCAACGCCAGCCCCCGCGCTGCCCAAACCAGCCCCTGCTCTGCCCAAACCAGCCCCTGCAATTACAGCGCCAATCGTAGCCAGCACTGCCTTGTGATTCGTCACTTGAAGGCGTTTTAATGCAGCTCAGGGAATATCAAATGCTGCCAGGAAATATTAAATCCTTAAAAAATAGAAATATAGTACTAATACAGTGTAGGCAGCCACAGCAGCAAACCAGGCAAGGCTTCAGATAAACCTCATTAACACATAAGGTTCCTTTTTCTCTCCCAGTGAATCACAGCAAACCCTGCATGGAGAAAGGTTTCTTTGTACATGGAGAAAGGCCTTTTTAGCATCACCAGCAAACCCTGTGTTTTTACTAATCCTTTCAAAAATCAAGGGGCCAAGCTAAATGCAAAATAAACAGACTGGGGCTGTTTGCAGCTCTCCCACCGGTGGTGCAGAGGCTGCGGCCAGGCAATCAGGGGGAGCAGCACACCCCTCTGCAGCCTCACCACACCACCATCACACCCACACTGCGAGCAGGTCTGACACATCACTGTCACCTATGCACAAAATCTCACCGCAAGCAGCTGCAAAACCCGTCAGTGGCAGGAGAGGGTCGCACAAGTGTATGACACCGTGCGCCTGGCAGAGGAAAGCAGGGAACTTGTTATGTGACACCAGTGCAAAACACTGTCCTGTTTTAAATCTGCTCTGCGGTGAGACTGCTCAACGTGTGGCAATCCTCCCCCCAAGCCCGCGAGGCTTTGGGCAGGGGAGCAGAGGGACCAAAGGGGCTTTTAGCTGCAGTGGAGCTGGTTTGCCATCAAAACAGCTAATTAAGAAAAGGGACATAAACAAGAAGAGACCCTGGAGTAACACAGCCCCAAATCCCGAGTGCTCTCTGGAGGGATTTGGATATTTATTTTCCCTTGGGCTCTGGCCCCCAGCAGACATTTGTACATCGTGCAGGCAGGGGCTCACATGCTGCTCAGCCCCCCGGGGTACTGACAGGCAGGGGTGTGGGACCCAAGGACCAAGGCCCTGGCCCCAGAGGCAGCTCTCCTGGCTTTGCCAAGTTAAGCAGTAATACAGGACGCACAGACAAGCGTAGGCATGGAAATTTCCACCGTCCATCTGCCAGTTCCAAACGTGAGCAATGCTCCAAAGAGTAATGATGCCAGTCATCTGCAGCACGAGCTGTGGGCCTGAGAAGAAAGGGCAAACCTCTTATTCTTCATGATGTATGGGGCGCCCACAGCAGCGTGGGGCACCACCTACACCCACGTCTGCAGGAAAGCCCTCTTTTGCCAGGGGCCCTCATCACGGATTTCAGTAGCTTCTAAAACATGCAGCAGAAATGGATGGAGTGGGGTGATGGCTGGCCACAGGCAGCAGAACCACCTCTGCCAGCACCCCAGGGAATTTATGGTCTGGGCCAGCCTTGGGCTTCAGCAAGCCCCAAATAGCCCCAAATCCCCTTTTGACACCAGCCCTGGCAGCACAGCTCAGGGATAACACTCCAAACCACAGCAGAAGCTCAACGGGAACATAAACAAAAGGACTTCAGTGGCTGTTAGGGTATTCCGCTTGTTTTTACTGTTTTTAAGGTACCTTTTCTAGTAATTACTAAATTAAGACTCTGCTTCTCTCTTTAAAGTGTTTGGCCACTCTTGTCATCATGCTTGTTGGAGACACATACACGCTAATCAACTACGTGTCATTTATTAACTACCTCTGCTACGGAGTGACAATTATAGGCCTGATTGTGTTACGCTGGAAGAAACCCAAAATCTTCAGACCAATCAAGGTGACAATGTCAAAGCTAATGTTAAATCTCTCGGTGGCAGTGGTGATGCAAAGGGTGGGACAAGCACACTGTGCTCTCCATCCTCCCATTTTGAAGAACTGTTTATTTCTGCATGTAGCAGTAATACTTTATGGTCCCAAACCATGTCCCAGAGTGCCATTAGTGTAAAACCAGGATCCATGGGGGGTCCTGAAGCCACAGCACTGCCTGTGGCCCCCCACAACCCCCCATTACCAGTCAGCCGCTGCTGACACTCTGCACAGTTGTGTTCTGCTCTGCTCTCTCCCGGCAGGTGAACCTCCTCATCCCCATCACTTACCTGGCGTTTTGGGCATTTCTGCTGATCTTCAGTTTATATTCTGAGCCGGTTGTCTGTGGAGTTGGACTCATTATCATTTTAACTGGAGTGCCAGTCTTTTTTCTTGGAGTCTACTGGAGAAATAAGCCAAAGTGTGTAAATAGGCTAATAGGTAAGCCAGCACCATGGTGCCTCGCCCAGATCCCAGGGCTGCTGGCAGTGCCCAGTGCTGCAGGAATCTGCTTAACCTCTGATGCATCAGTGTGGAAATAGTCACGGAACTGCCCGCAGCTGCCAGGGAACTGCAGCATGAGCCAGATACTGCTCTTGGGCACAGGCAGCCCCTGGGCTCCAAGTGACTCCAGGCTCCAGCTGCGTTCCTGTGGCCAGGCAGGGCTTGCCTTTAGGCAACTGCCTGGACACGTTTGCCTCCCTTTGTGTCTCTGTGCATATCCCTGCTGTTCGGCTTGTGCACAGCAGCCTGTCCCGGAGCAGATGCACAGAGGAGTAACTTTTAGCATAGGAGGACTAAATGAGCCATCACAGAGGACTAATAAATAGCCAGGCGCTTTGCCTCCCCCAGCCACATTTTCCTCCTGCTGTGCCACCACCACGTCCTATTGCACAAGCCCTGCATAGCATGATGAATTATTTCATGCTCAGAAGATAAGAAACCCTTACTTTATCACTCACATAAAATTAAAATTGCACCCCAGCCCCCTGTGTTTTGGCTGTATCAGCTTTTAAGTGTCTTGCTCTGGTGTGAGGACTCTGAAAGCAGCAACCAGGCCCGTTGCTCCGATCCAACGGTTTCCCCAGCTGCGGCAGGGCTCCACTGCTGGCATCTCCCCAGAACCAGCAGCGCTCACCACTGCTGCAGGGCAAACAGCTCTGCAAGGGGCTGGGAAAGGGCTGGGGGGGTGGGTGTCCCAAAAGCTGCCCAGTCTCAGCCTGCCCTAGCTTCACAACCACGGACTTGTTCCAGAGGCAAGAAGGGTCGGAGGGGCCGTCAGTGGGTAGTGGGGTCTGGCAGCCCATGGGGAAGACATGTGGTCGTTCACATGTTTCATCGTGCTTTTTGTTTAGAAGAGCTCAAGCATCCCCATTAACCAGACGTTTTCTCTTCACAGAGTCCATGACCTGCTGGGGACAGAAGCTATGCTTCGTGGTCTACCCTCAGGGGGGAGTTGCGGAGGAGGAGGAGGCAGCCTCGGCCCGCTCACTGCGACCAGCCAGCAACACAGCCGTGAGGAAATAACGACCACGCAGCCTGGGAGGCTGAAGCGGCTCCTTGTTTACATGCTGATTTTTGCAAAAGGTTTTCTGTAAAAAAAGAAAAAAAAGTTTTTAGAGCTCTAATAGTGAAGCCCATGGAATGAGCTACACCCTTTAAGGCATCTGTAGCTTTTAGCTTTTCCCAAAAAAATTTAAAAAAAAAAAGAAGAAAAAAAAAAAGGAATAAAATCTAAAATCTAAAATAAGGCACTGGTTGTTTTTTTTCTGGCAGCACACTTGCTTGGCTGGGCAAAGCCGCACAGACACAGCTCTGGAATACTGATTTTAGCAGCCATGAGGGTCCAGCGGACACAAGCAAATTTAGGCATTTCAAAAGTAGGGCAGCTCCCAGTGCTAAATCAAAGTGGAGAAAGCAAGAGAAAGCAATGAGACCTTGGGACACCCCTGCCAGCAGGAAAATTCCTGGTGCTATCCCTGGGTGGGGTGGATCCCCATGGAACACATGAGCTTTCAGACTTACAATCCATAGGATCATCCCTCCACATCTCTGTAAAACCGCAGCACATCTGTCCGAGCAGTGAGCTCCGGCACAGCCGGGGCAGGGTCATCATGCTGAGCACAGACTGGCCTGGGCCAGCCTCGGAGGGACAGCTACCAACGGTCTGCTTGACTGTTCAGAGAAAAAACAATGCAGCAGGTGTGATAAAAGGCCCAAGCATCTCGCAGAGCAGTGCTCCTGCATCCCAGACAGGGCTCACAGCACTGCCCAGCAGCTCTGGCATGAAGCTCGGACCATCCAGGTGCTGACAAGGCAGGACAGAGATGTGGAGGGAGCTCAGCAGTGGGACTCAGGGGACACATGGGAAGGAAGCCTGGTGCTTCCCTTCCTTTTCCTGCTCCAGAGACACATTCCCCACTTCAGCTGTGCTCCACCAAGTGACAAGCCTAAACCATTCTCACATCAGATGCTCTTTAGAAAGTGTTTTGCATATTTCATTTGTGTCAAACACTAGGAAAAAAAATCTAGTTCATGTATTTAATTAATATCTCGAGATTTCCTGCCGCAGCAATATGGGCACTTTCACACCAAAGAGTCTTCTGAAAATGCAAAACATGAGAACAGCTCTGAGCAACGTTTTGAACCACTACTATTCTTTTACAACTTTTGGAAACAAAACCTATCACATTCAGTAGCCTTGGTAACAGCCATGTGAATTTAATTTTAAAAGTATCTTTCCATGTGTGACAGGCCCTGGTACAAAAATTAAGGCTTCCTTAATCTCCTGGTTTGAAGATTTAAGAACAGCCTCAAAATAAGGAACAAGTTCCAGGAATGCATCTTTCCAACACAATTAATTATTCAGAAGTATTTTTACTTTTCATTTTTAAACATAGAATCATAGAATCACAGAATCATAGAATGGCAAGGGTTGGAAGGGACCCCAAGGATCATAGAGCTCCAACCCCCCTGCCACAGGCAGGGCCACCAACCTCAGGCCTGGATCTACACAAGGTTGCCCAGGGCCCCATCCAACCTGGCCTTGAACACTTCCAGGGATGGGGCATCCACCACATCTATATATCTCTCTTCCAACTTTCAAAAACGAAACACAGCTTATGCTCTTCTCTTTGTATAAAGCTGTCAGTCATGAGATTAAAACATACATTTAGCTAAAAGAAAAACGTGTGGTTTCTTGCATACATATGCACACACGTGAAGAGAAGTTCCACACTTAAAATATAAAGTTTGCTAATGAAAATCATATCTATTCAGCTTGCTATTTAAAAATTTTTTTCAATTCCCAGCACACCTCCCCTACTCGTACTGGCTGAGCAGCACCTCAACACTTAACCCACAGCAGAGGATCTCATCACAGAGTCTTATTTTCCATAATTCAAAATCCATTTTCTGTGCTATTATGTACAACAGATTAATTTTTTCAATAAGTCTGTTATCTAGTGGGGAAGTGAAATGTGTTATAGCACCAGCAACAATGACTGCTTTCAGAACTGCTAAGGTTTGGTGTGGCTTTATTTTTGTTTGTTTAAAAATGAAGGTACGGACATCAGTCAGCATGGAAACTTTGCAGCTCTTGAGACAAGAAGTCTGCATTGAAAAGTAATAATAATAATAACAACAACAATAACAGCAGCAGTCGTAATAATATGCTGTAACTGCTACCAAGGCTTTACTTGGCTATTGTTTAAGGAAAACAAAAGCAACATTAAAGGACCAATTGCCTCATAGTTGTTAACTAGGTTTGGCTCAGATTTTCCCTATCATACTGCCATGCTTTAAAACAATCAACCTTTGGCCTTAAATCTGAAGGCTGAATTTAGAACAGGATGGTTTAGTAGAGCTCATCTTCAAATTACATACCAATCCCCCAAAGGTGTTTCACAATGTCGTATTTCATTTTTAGGTACAATTTCATCTGTGCTCCCAGCACCACATACATTATTTTTAAGGGTTTGCAAAAAAGCCAGTTTCTAACGTGCACAATCTCTAACCACAGAAATCAATCTCCAGAACTAGAAAGCTAAATGTATGTGCTACATAAAATTTAGCGGTGTGCTCAAACCCTGCGTAAGGGTGATTTTTTCCAAAAGATGAAGCAACAGCCCCAAAGGAGACATCATCGCCCAAAGGAGACGCAATCACCAGTACTTTAAAGCCCACTGAACAAAAGAAAAGCCTCAAGACAGCTGACACTACAGGATTGCCAACGATATTGCGATACTTGATACAGAAAAACAAGCTGTTTCTAAAAGAGGAGCGTTTAAAGAAAGTTTTGAAAGCAATGCAGTGCTATATGAGTTGATATATGCTATTATATTTATGTGGCATAATAAAATATTAGAGGCTGTAATACAGACCGAAACTCTGTGCTGTTTATTCTTTTAGTGCTGGTAATAATAGAGTGTTCATAGCATTTCTGAGGGAGGAGGTGATGTGAGTGTTCACAGGAGTGTCACCAGCATGCCAGCTTGGTGCAAAGTCAATGAAAGATGTGTCGGACTGTTCTCTGCATTATCACAGCTTCAAGAAGAGCAGCAACAGATCACGACAGGCCTGTGCTACGTGCTGTGCAAACCCAGCCTGGGAAGTCAGCCCATCTCCCGTGTAAAGCAGCATTTGGTGGGGACCTGGAGCTGGGTGGGCACCAGTGGGAAGCATAGAGAGAACGAGGCAGAGGTACTGCTGCTGGCCCAGCCTCTCTCAATTTTTTTTTAGCAGCTTGGTGCAGGAATCAGCTGGTTTTAGTCCATGTTAGTACAGAAAGCAGAAGAATTTTATCTCAGCAGGGTCAAGGAGGCTCGTTTCGGTGCAGAGCTTTCATCCAACTCAGGAGGACGGATGAGTCACTGTGTAGTTAATAATACATTTGAGTCAGAAACATCTTTGCAAAAAACGTATCCAAAAACATGCAGGTGAGATTTCATTAGCTATGCTCAACCCCTTCTGAAAGCACAGCCTGGCTCAGGACTGGTGGCTCCAGAAGAGCCCAACCGTGGCCTAGCGGAACTGCAGGGACAGGGCCTGCTGCCTTTCTGTGAGCAGCTGATGCTGTGAAAGCAAACGTGCTGCTTCGTGCCAAAGACATGAAGCCAAACAAAATGACTCATCTTTGAGGGGAAAGCAAACAGACGAACAAATAAACAAACAAACAACCCCCAGCTTCGTTTCCAGAGGCCTTTCTCAAGGTATTTCTCACGTTTTGTGCTCTTACTCCTGAATTCTGGAAGCCTTGAAAACAAAACACAATTTGTTTTCCAGACGCTTCATACTGAGCACTGAATGAGGACGTCAGTAATTATTCAGCTCCTGAGGAGCTTTATGAGAGACCCTTCATAAATGAAAATGTGAAGAAAAAAAAACCAAACTAAAAGCTTCCTTGGAATTTGTCTTTCCTTAAAGCTTTACAGTTTGGACAGGTGTACGCTGCCTCCACCTCCGACTCCAGTTGTGAATTCAGACAAAGCCCCTTTGAGTTTTTAAACCTTCCTCCCTTGCTCCTTGACACTTCTCCCTAGTGCTCCAATTTCAACAACAATCTTCTGCACTTGGACAAAGGAAAAATGAAAATCCAAGGAAAAGGGTTAGAAAGTGACCAAGAGATGCTGAGAGGCCAAGAAGAAATTTGTCTTAAAATCCAAAGGCAATAGATAGTGACAGGAAGGAGGGAGACCTAGAACACCACAAGAAACCTATAGAATGAAGAGGGAACAAAACATAAACCTCTGCCATACCCACCAGCCTTGGCCACCATGTCACCACTGCAGCCAGGGCCGGAACGTGGAGAGAGGAGGGTGGCCAAGTCAGGAGTTTGCTGGGGTAAGACTGACAGACAGGAGATGAACTTTGCTACCTGCCGGGTTCAGGTAATGGGCAAGCTGCCATTTAAATCCTCATGCCTGCCCTGGAGATTAAAACTCATTTTCCTACAAAGAACAAAAATCTTAAATATACCAAAGGACTTGTTCTGCCTCCCAGAGAAAGGGCAAACTACAGAAATACGTAATTCCCCCAAGACTTTTGGAGTTAGTTCCTTGGTTTGTTGTAAGACATACGTATTGCAGTGCACAGGCTGCCAACACACTGCTGCAAACGCACCGGTATCATTTATTGCTCTATTTCCATTTTATGGGCTACATTCAATTCGGCCCCACTTACCTCAGGATACAGCTTGTAGTGTCGCTGCAGCTGTGTCTGTGCTCCATCACAAAGCAAAGCAAACACACTTGCAACTCGGTCAGGAGGTATTACACCCCTGCACCAAGCGGTGCCCTCCCAGCCTTCGTGGCTATGGATAAACCTCATTGACCATAAAGTCTGTCCAATTCTCTTCCACGCAGATAATGATTTCCAACCCTGCAGAGTAAATCTCTGTCAACACAAAATAGCTTGGCCTCCACCTTCCAGCAGGGCAGAACCAGCTGCACCCTCTGAAGCCCTGACTGGGGAGGGGAAGCATCAGCAAAACAATCCTTGCCCCACAGCAATAGGAGATGGGAACAAGAGGCTGTACTGCAGAAATTACTTTTTTAAACCATAAAGAGTCAGGGCTTCTTTTTGTTATTTGGGGTACAGGCACACATGCATTTTGGAGGCAGATGTATACAACAGAGAATTGCTAGAGCTAAGAGTTCACACATGGTGTCTAAAATAGCAATACAGCTTCAGCTACCAGGAAAAGCAGATTTAAAAAAAAAACCCACCCCACCCCCCCCCAGTCAAAACCCAACCCAACTCCCCTCTCCCCCCCCCATATTCACATCAGCACACTGAGCCCCAGGTCAGCATATGCAGCATCAGAGGCTGCAGGAGCACAGCTGAGGCTCCCTCCATCTCTGGTGTTACAATTGACAGTCAGAAACCCACCATCTTCGGGCACGCGAAATTTTATTAAAAATTAAGAGAACCAAAGCAAGAGCAAAGTATGATGATGCCCAGCATCTTACTTGCTTAGTATCATTGTCCAGGAACCAGCAGACACTGGCAACCACAATGCCATACCTGAACCATATACTTGTACATACCTTACAGCAAAACGTTGTCTCTCAATGAATATATACAACATGTAAATTTTAGAAAAGAGGCACAGAACAGAAGAATAAAATAAAGTACATTAAAGGGACAATATAGGGTCATACACAAGCTGGAAAGTGACAGAATTTCTAACAGAAATATTCCCAGTGATTTAATAGCAGGAAGAGAAAACGTAACAGTGTCACTTTCCCCTTAATACTGCTTGGGATTCCACTCTTCTCAAACCAGTGAAGGCATTCTACTCTTACTCAGAGATTTTTTTTAGGGAGGATTTAGGTTTTTTGGCTGTTTGGACATGGAGGTTTTGTATCTTTAAAAAAAAAACAACAACTACCTTAAATACTTGTTTCCTTTCTGTCTACAAAACCCCTAAAGAGTGCAGAAAAGCATTATTAAAATAACAACATTTTAACAAGTTTGTTAGCTGATTAACTTCAGGTTGCAGTCACTGAAGTGTGATACTTTCCACTGAGCAAAGCAATGCAACAATGACCTCTTCCTGTCTGCTGGTCCAGCACAGCAGCAGCCTCCCACAGGGAGGGCTCCTTGGCTTTTTACTTCTGAATACAAAGGAGGCAGCTTACATGGCACAGACCTGGGGTGTCTTCGAGGACGTTGACTCACTGCTGAATGCCCCCAAGAGCTGAGGAAGGGCAGACACACGCCAAGGCAGACTGCGGTTCCTTCAGGTACTGACACTCTCCGACACTGCAGCGTTCTCAGCACAGACACAGAGATTTTTTCTGCAAAATTAACAGTGAATTTGTGACTCTTCCCTCCGAGGACCAAGTCCTGGGGGAGCTGGGAGAGAAGGCTGCCTTGCAGCATACAGAAGCTAGGGGCTTTCAAAGAGCACCAGGCTTCTACCTCTAACTGATGCCAGGCTCCCAATGCCACCAGTGAGGGCTGTGAACACTGCTGTACACTTCAAGCATCAAATTTTCATTAACCTGGATTTTTTAGGCTTCTAAAAATAAAAACCTTTGCAATGAAGTTGCCACTGAGTTACCAAATGGTTCAGTACAAAAAATACGTATGATACATGTAAGAAATGATGTGAAATTATACATCTTTAGATAAAATACAGTGTTAGCTCTTCAGGGTTGCTCCCAAAATACAGCAGTATTCTGAAGTACATATTTCAACTTTAAGAGCCTTACAGTGGTGATGGATTAAGGCATAGTATGATCAACATTATTTTACTGTAGAAATACATTTCCATAACCTGTAACAGAATTAAATATACACTTATTTCCAAGGTCCTTCATATCTGCACAATGCTGACCTTGAAATATAGTCTTCCTCCCAGTTATAATTGTTTTACAAATAGGTATTTTAAATTACCTTTAGGAAAACAAAACACAGAAAAAAAATCACCACCAAAAGACCGAAACACTAAAGCCCTGTAGCCTGAGATGCAAACAACAACCCTGGCAGTGTAATGACTACAGTACATGGCCTTGCAAAGATGGAATGTACCTAAAATGTTTACAAATACTCTGAAAGCAATCTCTTTTTCAAAGCTACATTTCCTTTGATTTAATGAAATTTGATCACAAAAGCACTTGGAAAAAACGAGTGAGCTGTGTTTATTTAATGTCACTACCACCTTTACTTGTTATACATTTTGCCACAAGCCCTTCCTGCTATCAATGCCCTTAAGGAATGTGAATATTCTGCCTCTGGAACGCACAGTATGAAACCAATTTGCAACTGAAGACAAGAAAAAGCTCTGCTGCAATTTAATTCTTTCAAGTTACAGTTGCAGTAAAGCCAAGGTCCTATTCCTTCTTCGTGACTCCCCCAAAAGGAGTCCTAGTAAAAGATCCAGGGCAAAATACAGCCTGTTTAAAAGGAAAACAATCTCTGACACTTGGATGTGAACATAAGTGTTCACTGTGAAAGCCTGTGGACGGCAGAACCCAGATCCACAGATGCCAAAGTCCACCTCAATTTCACAAGTTCACTTAATAACTTTGGGCTACCTGAATTCCTAGAGCAATAAACAGGCTTCAGAGCACTCAGGTATTTACAGAGCAGCAGCACCAACCTTGTTAATTCCTATATAAAGCATTTTACTTTGTCACTGTGTCACGGGGGAACTGAAGCAGAGCTCCTGTTAGAGCACGGGGGACTCAGCCAACACCTCAACTACTGCACCAAGGCCAAGCTGTCTCACAGTAGTGTTCTGTCATTCTGCACCCAGACACTCCTGGTTAAGCAATGCCAAGCTTCTTCCAGGTAACCAGCTTGCCTGCTTTTATTTGCACTCCAAAACCCAAAAAGGCACCAGTTTACATTTAAGTGTGGTACAATCCACACAGTGTCAGCTATGAAAACAGCACTGAGCTACTTCAGCTCTCAAAAGGAAAAAAAAAAAAGATCTCTAAATAGAAAAGAGGGGGGAAATGATACATCTGCACCTAGGTAGCAGATTTACAAGCAAACTTGTGAAACAAAATTTATTTCAAAATAAAATAGAAGTCTGGTCCTGACAGTTACCAAATGCTCAGTGCTTCCTACTGCAGCACACCCGAAGTGGTATGATCACAAAAGCCCCTGAAAACAAAGGGGAGGAGAGGAAAAAGAGGATAGGGAGAAAGCAAAGAGTTATCCAACCCTCACATCACTATGAAGAGAATGTAAGATAGGACAACACAAAAAAGAAATACTGCTGCAACTTCAGTGCACTCCTTACACTGAACACGGCTCATCTTGCTACAAAGCTGTAGCAGGTGAGACACCATCTATCATTCTGGGTATTCTATACAGAAACTTTGGTTTTCATGGCTGCCTTAGGGACATATGGCCATCAAAGCATTTCTGAAAGAAGCAAAGGAAGTGAACAACTTCTGTGAAGAGGAAACTACAAAGGATTTTATTTCCTTCTAAGTAATTGCAATTGTTAAATTCTAATTAAATTATGATGCCTAAGACAACAAAAAATGTCATGTCTAGTTTAAGTACAATGACTGGTGCCCGCCCCAGGTTCCAACAGAGTTGTCTCTAGCTTCAGTAACACTACTTGAAACGCAGAGAAACACTAGTTCCCTGAACGCAGGGTAAATAAGTACACAGAAGAAATACCAGAGGATGGAGATGCCTCCAAACTGCAGTGACACATCCTTGCTCTCCTAGCCCCTGACATCACATACTGGCCTACTTCTGCCCCACTGGAATTTCAGGAATAGCAATGAACACAAAACCCTGTCCCATTTAGTCTTGTGCTGTACTCCCTGGAGGGTCAAAGCACACTGGTTTTCAGAGACAAAGCTGAGAGCACAGACATACCACCTATCAAAGTGCACTGTCATATAAACAATGAAGTTACAAAATGTACAGGGCGAAACCAAAATTTTTTATTAGCAAACAAGTAAAGATTCATCATCACTGGTATTGATTTCAGAGAGGGGAGTAGAGGACTCTAACATTGGCACTTCCACAGAATGGCAACAAGCTGCATGAATACCCAAAGGCTCCTCCCGGTATGAGTTAGGGCAACATCGGTTTTGTCCATCCACCTGGATATGAACATTCACAGGGCTGTCTGAATAAGCAGACTCCCACTTTTTTAAGGGCAACCTACATGGCTCTTCACTCAGCGGATGATTTCTACTTAAACTACTGTCCTCTGGGACAGTCCTCCTGGATGCTGACCCTCCATGGATCGTTTCTGTAGCACTTTCAGACAAAGGATCTCTGAAAGACTTTCCTGAATCCACTTTACTGGACTGCTTAAGCTCACTGCCAGAGGTCTCAGCACTTAAAGATTTGTCAGTGTGTCCAGCCTCAGGCTCTGCGTGTGCAGCTGTGCAAGTACTGGGTAAGATATTTGAAGGCGATGGCTCTGTGACTTCAGTCTCTGGCTGCAAACTGCTACATCCAGCTTCTTGTAGACCCCTGGCCGGGCCATGGGTATCTGCTTCTAAACTAGGTCCTTCAGGGGAAGGGGCAGGACTCTGAATAGTCCCATCAGCACGGTTGATAATTCCATCACCCAGTGTAGTCTGTGAGGTGCGGGCGGGCGTCAGGAGTGGGATCTGTCCTCTCACCCGAGGTCTGTGGAAGAGTCTGTTCCAGAGCCTGCCCAAGCGTCGCCGAGACGAGCTCCGTCTTGATGAGTGTCGTCTCATCTGCCTCCTCATGGCTGTTCGAATGTTCTGCAGCACAGAAGCCTGTAACACAGACATAAACTAGAATTTCACACATGCTCAGAAGACTTCCCCCTAAACCCTGCTCTTTCCACTAATATCTCCACCTTACCACCTTCTCAGGCTTGATAGCTACACTTCCTTGTTAAATGTGTATTTTTAAGGCACTATTTAATACCACCAAAGACAGTTCTGCCTTTACCAAAAGACTCTCCCTTAAAGTGTTTCCTTTAGAATTTTAAGCTCTACTTGTCTGCCAAGGAAGATCAGTAACATGATCAGATCGCCACTAAAAGAACCAGCCTGCAGACCAAGTCCTCTATCATCAGCAATAGCACAGGACCTCAAAAGCTGATGAGAACAGCAGAGAAGAAAGGCCAAGGCACACTACTTCTCCACTTGAGTAACAAATGACAAGAGCTTTATCACACTAGGAACTGCATCACAGTTGGATGCCGTTGACATGGCACAGGAGATACTCAGCAATGAAGTGGAAGAATGACTTAATGGCTTCTCAGTGTAATGTAACTGTAAATGAAAAATAATCCACAATTTTTCCAAATGTGCTGCTAGAGACCTTACTTTCTTATCGCTTCAGGCACATTTACAGTTTCAGCTTCAAAAGCCTCTTTTCTGTTTACTTTCTGCCCTTTGTCTCTGTTCATTCTATCTTGATGTACAGCAAAACAACATGTGCTTATCTCACTGCTGTTCCCTAGCAAACACATTTAATGTGTTCAAAACTACCCAAAGCACCAAGATGCCTAACTGTGGTTCTACAGCTCCAAGTAAAACATATGCATTTTTATATGGCTTCCATATAATTAGCAGAGCTACTGAAAGAATACAATGCCAGATTGATTCCATCTAATTTATAGTCATTTGGCTGCAAATAGGTTCATCAGCACTTGTGTCTCCATACTTGTGATGCGTTGTACACAGGGAAGTCTTCAACTGGGGGGATAAGTCCTTGTGCAATCAGCTGCCCATAGGAAGGTGGAGCTTCCCGCCGCACAAACTCTGCCTCAAGTCGGGTCATCTGGGTCTCAAATGCCCTGGAAACAGAGCAAGAGGGAAAACATGGAAGAGAAGTCACAGTTTGTCCTGCCTCCCTCACATTAAAGTATGAAAGCAGTGCAGAGGGCTTCGCGCTAGCAGAAAAAATGCAAACCTTCAACTAGGCTCCATGAAAATCTTGTAAAATAAAATAAACAAAAGGAGTAAGGGTAGAAGGTATAATCATCAGTGAGTCAAATCAGCAAACTTTGCTGCAGACCCAGGTTGGACTCTGTGGCTAGTGAAGCTTTTTCAATTGGTCAGCTTATGCTATTAACAGTGGTAACTTGTTCAGCAAGGGCCCAAAGGTTATTTTTGGAAAAGACAATGTGAAGAACTGGAAACAATCACAGAACAGGGGCAGCTTGCAGCTGCAGAGAGCTTTGGCTGTCTTGCCAGAACACCAAGGCACTGAGGCTCCCAACACAGCGCAGCGGATCCTTAATCATGCAGATTTGATCAGGAGAGAATGTAAAGCACACTGCCGAAACACAAACAGTGTCAGCAGCACAGCACAGAGCTCATGCACATGGCAAGAGATGAGCTTCAAAAAGTCCCTTATGCCTTGTTCCCAAAGGGCAGGACCAGGCTTGCACACACACAGACACACCACTGACATGGAAGCACACTCACTGTCCAGCGACACATATGAGACAGGGGAAAGGGGAAAGGTAAAAGACTCCAGGTCAGAACAGGCCCCACCACCATGGCTTTTAGTAGAACTGAGAACTAGAGCATTTGGGGATAACAGGGGGAAGAGTTACTTGGTTCAGATTTGGCAGAGGCTTCACTGTAACGGTTCAGCACTCAGCTTTTGGCAGTGCAAGGGGTTTGCCGCAGGAGGAGGAGGTGGGAGAGGAAACTGCTCAAAACAGTTTTGATTTGAGTTAGACACAGGTTCTGCCAGGCTGCACAATGAATGTGTACTTCTCACAGATCGCAGAAGAGCTGACATTCCCCTCACTGCTTCTGAATAATCTTAACTACGCTTCTGAATAACTTTAACTACTCTAAGCCTAATACCACGACTGCTATTTAATTGTCATCAATTCCTTGGACTGATTTAACCAGAGATTTTGCAAAATACTGTGAACAACTGACTTGTTTTCCTTTTGGTTTAAAAGAAAACCCCCGACAGCTCCTAAAGCATCACAAAAGCAAGATGCTTACCTGTATTCCCTGGTCCTCAGAGAATATAATTTAAATGCACAACCCAGTGCTATCACCAGCAGCAAGCCACACACGAGACTCCCAATCAGAGCAGCTGTGATGACCTTCCTGGGAACAATCACCAGGCAGTTATGTTCATCGCTTCCATCCTGGCAGTCTTCTTGGCCGTCACAGCGCCAAGTCTCAAAGATGCACAGATTTGTACCACAGTGGAAGTTTCCTGGCTGGCAAGTAAAGCAGTTTTTCTCATCCGAGCCATCTGGGCAGTTCTTCTGGTTATTACAGCGGTCAAGTATTGAGTAGCAAAGTCCACTGTTCCCTTCACATGGGTATTCATTCTTCTGGCAGGCAGGACAGTTCTCCTCATCCTTGCCATTTGGACAGTGCCACCAGCCATCACAATGCTGTTTATCCGTGAAACATTCCTCATCACTTCCACAAGGGTGTTCCCAAGGAAGGCAATAGCCTTTCACCTGATAGGTTGCATTGAACCCATGGCCAGTGCTCTTGGATCGGGCATGATATGAGACAGTGAGCTGGCCCTTTGATGACTCCACACTCACCGAATGCCTGTTGTTGTGGTACGAAAACGTTTGCATTAATTTATCACCTCTTTCTCCAATACCATCATACACCTTTACGTAGTCATTGTAGCCTAACTGCAAATCAAGCTGCAACAGAACGTGTCGATTATCTTGCGTGTTCACGTACCATGTGCAACGAAGGTCTGATCTGCTGTGATCAGCACGGAATAAGTCTGGGGAAGCAAAAGATCCATAAAAATTACCCAGTCTTTTGCCACAGGAAAGATCAGGACAATTATCTTCGTCCGAACCATCGCTGCAGTCCTTAACTGAATTACACCTCAGCTCATTCATCAAGCACTTGGTGGAGTGGGCTGCACTGCACTGGAACATTCCTGAGGGACAGATGCTGGACGGAGGCTCTGTTGGAGGGACAGTGCAGTTTCTCTCATCTGAGTTATCACCACACTCATCCATGGAATTACACTTCCAAGTACTGGGAATGCACTTTCCATTTGCACAGCGGAATTCATCTGACTGGCACACAGCTTGACCTATCTTTCCTGTGAAGGAAGGCAAGGAGAAACAAAATCAGCATCAAAACTTTCAGAACCATCTGATGTCACTTCTTAACGTCTGCTGTCCTGCATGTCACCAATCCATGAAGCCAGTACACTTCAGGAACACTGTTAAAAAAGCCAAGTGGAAATAACATCAGTGTTACCACACTAACACCTTACAGTCATCAAGACTGGCCCAAGACTCTTGTCAACAAAAATGACTACCATCTTCAAGTTTTGCCAGAGAGAGTATAAGTGAAGCCAACAAAACTCTTTTTTTTACCTCTGATATAAGAAAGGCGAAATCCCTGAGCCTGTCCTGAGCTTGATGCATCTGAGTGGAAAAATATCCAAACATGGTCCCTTGCAGAGATGAAAGAGGGAGGTATGGAAGACCCACACACTTTGTACTCCTCCCTCTTGGAAGATGGGCCAATCATCAACCAGTCTACTGCACACTTCTGAGAGTCTTCCAAATCAAAGTTCTTAAAACTGTTAGGAACAAAAGAAAACACAAGTTACAAAGAGGATATGTATCTGGAATGAAGCCAAACAGAGAAATAACAGACTGTAATAACTGACTTTCTGCACCAAGCAGTGCTGACATAAAGAGATCACATTCAAAGATAATGAAACACCAACAGTATCTTGAGAACTTATAAACAGAGCACTCAAATTCCCTTGATTTGGAAAAGCACCCATCTCACAGGTGTAAACAGCATGCTAACTAGCTCCAAAGCTGAAAGGATGACTCCTCTTTTACTGAATCCTTACAAAAAATTGCTTCCTAAAATACAGGTATGAGTAAAAGCAACATTCCAGAATACATTTTACAGGTGGTAGATTAATTTCAGCAGTCTTTTCTAACCTTAAAATCATTAAAACTATGGGATGAGAGGAGAGACTACTGTTTTGCTAAAAAACCAACAGGGAGCAGTACAAAGAACAGTAAATGGATAAATACTAGACACAAAAACCAACTCCTCAGGTAGGAAGAGGGCAGGAAGAAAACAGGACTGTAAAGGGTGCAAACAGAACCTAAAGCCTAATTTTTTTTAACTCAAAGACTAAAATATTCCCTTTCTGGGAATTCAAACACAGAACAAACAAGCCTGTAACTTTTTCCAGTCAAACCTCAAGCCCTTCACTGACCCAAACCCAAGTGGTTGTTCAGAAGTAGCTTGCCTGGCACCAAGAAGTGCCCCAATTGTTTGCAGAACACTGAACACAACCAGATTAATAGTCCCTAACCTGTAGAACCATACAGGGTATTTGTTGTTTGATGGAACAGATTACATCTGCATTCAGTAATCTGCAATGACAATAGCACTGCAGAGGAGCCCACTCATTAGGAAAGAGCACACTGATCAGAACACTTTGAAATTAATTTTGGTCCTCTTTCAAGTAACTCAGCTATGCAAAATTAAGCTGGTAGAAGTCTGCGTGTACTCCAAGCAAACACCTAGACAGAAGTTTCAGAAAGGCTGAAAAGCTGCTATGAAATACAGATCTCCTTCCACAAAGGACTTTTCACAAACATAAAAGACAAATTCATGTAAAAAGATAAACGGAAAGATAATTTCTTGGTGTCACAGTGTTTCTACAAAAGGCTGCCAGATCTTGCCCTTTGAAGGTGAAAGGGAAAGAGCAGCAACTACGTAAACTAGCGAATTTATTTAAGCAGGAGACCCAGCCTACACAGACCTGTAGGTTCTGCCAAACATACTGGCTTAATAACTCAAAAAAAAACCCAACCCCAAAACCCAACCCAAAAAAACCCCAGCAAGAACATGAGAAGAGAGCACTAGGAAACTGATAGATGTCCAACAATGTATGGTGCAGGCAAGGCCAACCTACCCAGAAATATGTCCTCCTTTTGTAACTCTTTTTCTCCCACCATGCTCTATGTGTCTTCCCACCCAGGAAGAAATATTCCCACAGCACCAAACTCCTTGCTATAAGCAATCTCATCAAGCTTCTGAAACCAGCATATTTTGCAAGGAAGTTTTACATGACTTTGCAGTCAGGATTAAATTATTCAAGTATTCAGCCGTGCAAATGTAAACTAAAGAGTACCTCTGTCCCAACTGTACTACAAAAAACCTTTTTAATGACCAAGAAGGTGTGTGAACAAGCACTACAGTGTGAAAAGAAATTATACAAAGCATCGGTGAAACTGTGGGCACCCACTTCAAGTCTGCTGCAGAGATGTGAGCATTATGGAGTTACCACATTGGTTTTGTACTCTGTAACTCTTACTGGCACCAGACATCAACAAGGAAGGGTTGGTATCATCTACCCGGAGGATTGTTTGTAGGGTTTTCTTCTCATAAAAGACTTTTTGGGTAAGGATTAGAAATGCCTATTTACCCAACAATATTTTTAAAACAGTCACTAAATCAAGAAATGGAAACTCAGAAGTAGAAGGGGAGGAAAGAACGAACTGAAAAACTTAATGCTTCTGCGATACAAACAAGATCGTTTATTAAATCTTTTGATCTCTTACGTCTATAGTTACTTTAGATGTACCAGGGCCAACCTTAAAGAGCTAAACAATTTGTTCTCATATCCTACCCAGTTCCCAGCACTCCAGCTGAGCCCCACAGCCACTCGTTTTCCCTGCTCTGCTGAGTATATCAAGTAAACAATTCCCCCCTAGTGTGGTTTCACAACACAGACTGCACACACCCAGGGGACAATTTGCCTATATAATACACTGTTTGTACCTTGCATTAAAGGTGTTCTTTGGGCGGGGAGCAGCGGGGGAAGGTTTAACACTTTCAAGATTCACACAAAGGAGGAGTACAGAAGAGTCAGCTCCACACAGAGGTTTTGTTTACAAACTGTTTTGCAGATGCTAGCGATACCTCTGGAGACCTTGTATATAATTAACAGTATCTTCTATCTGCACCGTGAGCATGTACTCTTGTACATCACTAGTAAAGGGTGTGGGGTGTGCATTCTTTTATTATAAAGGCTGTGGAAGAGGAAGAAATTCTGGTCCCACCTTCGAGAGCCCAAGCACCAGCCATACTGATTTTCACAAGTATCAGCTGTGGAACTGAAATAGATCCAGAGTAGAATGCCATGCAGCTCCACTAAGAAATCCAAGCTTTAGCCACAAAACCAGCTGAGTACAAGGGTGACGATGCAGAGCAGACTTGCAAGGAAGCACCGTCAGCCTCCCTGAAAACACCATGCCTCTCAGGGATGCAGGAGCTACTGAAACAAATGCCTTGGCACTGGAAAAAGGGCAATACAGAATATTCACCAGAACAAACTCCTTTTCCAAAGCAATAAGCATCTTAATCCCAGGTGCCTAGGAGTTTCAAACACCACTGAATAAACACAATTTCTCTGAAACACAGATGTTCTAGTTCAGACGTAAAGTTTTTTATATATAAAACAAATACCACAGCAGTTACAAAATTTCTTCTTCTAAAGGCAAAAGCAAAGTCAAAGCAATTATGTTCTACCTCATGCAAGCTAATCAACAGACATATTTTGAACAAATTTTGTTTGATTAAGGCATTGTCACTCTGTTCCAGCACCCTTTTAAGTTACATTGTCTCCACTGGAAGCAAATTTTGCCCATTTAAATCGATGGTGATTTTACACAAGACCAAAAGCGTGATACATTTGAAGGGGACGTCAACCAACCTCACCACAAAACACACTCCTTTGTGAAGAAATACAAAGCAGCATGAATACATACGTGTGTGCATATAAAACTGGTTTTCACTTTATAACACGTTTGCAACAAGGTTTTGTGTCAGAAGTTTCTGCCACACTAATCTGACATTAAATAGAGTGCTGATTTATTTCACCTGAGAGTCCCAAATAATTCCCTCACCCTTTGCTACTTCACTCCTTTCATCATCTGTAATTAGATCTAGCGCTGCTGCTGTTACAGGCTTCTGAAGAATAATTTAATCCTGCTACCCACAGAATAGAGCATGGGCACATTTACTCATTCAGTTGAACTTTCTCAAACTGGAATGCAATTTTTTCTATCAAAAGATTAGCCCAGTGGTTGAATGAATGATGGTATGTGGCGGAAATAAGGGACAGTCTTCTGTTTGTAGGACTGTACAAACAGCTTACACTCTTTGGAAAAGTACTTAATGAAGTCTGTAGCTACAGTTCTTGAGGGAGGTCTCGGGGCCTCTGTATCCAAAACCCACACCATTTTCTGCGATTAAAACAAGAAACAGAATGAAGTCACACTGAAACAGAGGGTACTAACAGCTAATGCCACCCATATCTCATGCAGCACTAGTCACTACTGCAGTATTTTTAAACATCTGAGGCAAGGAAGCACAGTGTTGGGAGAAAAAGCAAGAGACAGGTCTGGCCAGTCACTTAACCCCCTCCAGCAAAGCACTCTGAGGTGTCTGAAGCAGCAGGATGTGAACCGAGGTCCATCCAACCATGCAAACTGCAGTACACAGTGGCAATAAACTCCAGCCCTTGCACCCCTCAACTAGAGCCCTCCCCACCACATCTGCTGCACAGGATGCAGACATCCCCTTCCACTCACAAACTTCACTTATTGGGCAACACTCCTCTGCTTTGGCACTCGATGACAAAGGGAAGGATAACTTGGCTTTCCTCCAGGCTTTGCTTCCTGTCTACAAGCAGAGAACACAACCCAAGCTCAGAGGACAGGGAGAGCAGGAGCACTAGGGCTCCATCCCAAAGGAATCAAACACTGCTACTCTGAGCACTCAGAGCTGCAATATTAACAAAGTAAAACAACCATGACTAACTCACAGAACATCCTTTAAAATGCTTTGTCCCTTAGGCTGCTCTCACTGCTGCCTGTGATCTCCAACACAATACAGGAATAGAGGAGGAGAGCTCAAAATTATCAGACCAAATTTTGCAGGTTTTGTTTCTACCAAAAGACGTGATTCAAAGGCACTAACTCTGGTTACCCTGCTTCTGGAACTTTATACAGAGGTACAGGAATAGTCTGTTACAAACGCTGGGAGCGTTCACTCTGCAGACCAGAACAACTCAATGAAAACTGGTAAATGCAGCACTAAACTGGTTTTTACAGAATTCTGCAAAAATAGGTAAAATAATTTGACTTTTTTTTTTTCAGCAGTGTAATACTGCAAAAAGGCTACCTCCAGCACTGAGCAAGGCTCCAGGAGCTTACAGAAAATTACAGGATCAGCCAAATATATATATAGATCTTGCCTGATTTACTCAGATGAACCAACAGTACCCTACACTGACATTTTCCTATTAACTGAAAAAAGTATTTTTATGTTGCTGGAAAGAGATTCATTAGAACAGATTACTGTAAATATACATTAACACTCTGTAAATATGAAAAAATATGCTATCTGCAAAACTTATGCTTAGCAGGACTAAGCTTTTGCTACCTGCACTGAAAGGAGCAGTAGCAGCAGAAAAAAAAAAAGGAAAAAAATTCTATAAATAATGTAGGGAATTCCCTACAACCCTCTAGAAATTTAAGCACAGCCAACTACAGATTTTGGGGGGGAGGCAGGGGGAGAAGAGGGGGAGGCAGGGGGGGAGGAGGGGGAGGCAGGGGGGGAAGTACTCCTAACTGGAAAAGGAGAAATATGGGATGTAAAATCTGAATGAAAGTAATTAGAAAACAAATCTAAAAAAATAAGTGTCCGATTTGGCCCTCTAAACTCATTAAAAAATTGGAGAATAAATATTATGGGTAGATCAGTGTAGCACATTCCCAAAATAAAACAGACCAGCCAATTAAGCAAGAAAAGTTACTTCTATTTGCCAACCTCTCACAGCAAGTGCAGACTGTGAACAACTGATGACTTAATTGGCTCATTAAAAACTTCTGCTTAACCACTGAAGCACAAGGACCTGGAAGTCAGGAAAGCTCTATTCTACTCCTAGCTCCCAAGCACCAGCTAACTGAGTAACCTTAGGCAAGAGACGCAGGGGCTGCTCTTTCAAAAGCTGAGCACATGCAACTGAATTAAATAAATGGCTATTATGAGGTTTTTCCAATTAATGTCAAGTTCTGAACCACTGTTAGTTTGGTAAGGAGACTGTGAAGCAGTCCCTTTAATTCTTCACACAATTACAGACCAGCAAGCCTTTACATAGACAGGCCTCAGTTTTACTGGGGAACTGAAGCTCAGATGGTAGCTGACAATTTCTTTTTTTCAAAGCCAGTGACATGAATCACTGAAGTGAAAGCCAATGAAGGTAATATCCCACCCCCATCCTCAATTAATAAGAGACAGCTTGGCTGGTCACTAAGTAGATCATTTTTCAATACCCTTATCTTGAATTCTTAACATGGAGACCATTTTACCCTCAGTTCCACAAATTCCTATAATAAAACACAATTTATTTATACTCAGCCCACATCAGGGTTAATTACAACCACCAGGTAACAGGAACTACCAAACAAGAATTTTTTTGATCTTTTACTCAGATATGAGGAAACATATACCAAGTAACACCTGCAAAGGATGGTACAAAGGCAATTACTGCATATGACATCTTTATCTGATCTTACAGGATTTTTATGCAGTCCTCTGTGAAAATAGGCATAAAAATAGAGAAAATGGGTGGAAAAAATCACCTAGTTTCCAAACAAGTAACTAACAGACTGTTTGCCTGACTCTAAAGTGACACAACACAGTCCTGGAACACAGTAGCTACACACTCGTTCCCAGATCTCAACAGCACCATTCTGTCAGACACACAAATTTGGAAGAAAGTCCTGAAATGTGTATAATTAACAGTGGGCTGTGAGCACAAAGAACATCTATTTCCTGTTCCTGTGATGTCTCCCCCAAGGATTTCTAAGAGTAAACTGTAAAGCAAAACAATAAGCATCAAAACGTGAGGATATGAAGAAAATCAATTCATACACATGAAAGGTAGATATCAAGACAAAGCCTCTAAAGGACATGCCCACAGGAGCCAGCATCTTATATCCACATGTACATCTGGGCACTGTTCTGTTGAGAGCTGCTAAATAATAGCTTTATAAAAAAAGATGACCACCAACTGCATATTTTAGAAATCAAAACTACTTTCAATTGCAATTTTATACCTTAATGACTCCTGCTGTATCTCAAATATGATGCTTATATAACATTGCTGTCTTACTGTCAATGAGAATTCAAGATCAAAGGAAATGCATTCAGCGTAACATAACACAAAGGAGGTGGGTTTTTTAAAAACCTTTCAAAATCCAGATGCTATCACAAGAACTGTATAGGAAAATTAAAAAAGCCACTCTTCTACGCCTTTATCAGCAGACTGTTAGGACGAGAAGCATACCCAACTGTTAAGGGGAAAAAAGTGTTTATATGTGAACCTTCTTTCCCAGTTTGCCTGCATCAGGTTAGCCTAGGCAAGTCAGCTGCTGCTTGTACGTCCTTGGCATTACAAGGGCTACAACCTTCTAAAGAAATCCTCTGGTGCTGTAACGTTCTGCATCTCATACGCCAGAGTGAGTCATTCCAAGTACATTTATAGTCAGAAATGTAACACCACAACACTACTTCCTTGGATGTAAACACGTAGCTCCCATTGTTTGTATGTGCATAGGAGGGCAGGATATGGTAGTGACTGAAAACAAACCCATTAAGAAATTTTTCAAAACATATTGCTGTGCACCCATCTAAACTGTATAGACACGTAATTACCAATTTCCTTGTCTTACTTCCTTAGCCTCTGTCACACTTGTACTTGCAGAAGAGAATCCAAATTCTAACTGGGAGCTCTGAGAGGTTTTCATAGCATAAACTGCAGCACTATTCTCCAGAGCCAAGTCCGGTGTCTCATTTGTATGCTTCTTCAGAGTTTCCAACAATCTCTGCTTTGAAACAAATTCCCCAAGTCCAATACAATTTAATGGGGTTTAAAAGCGTGTTTCTATTTATGGATCTCTAATGCTGGCAGGTATCTACTTCCTTACTTTTGATGAGTAGTTCCTATTTTGAACTACGGATGGTGGAGCCCTCCTATTACTCCATCTGTGGCAGATTTGTTTTTAATTGCTGAGCATCTGCAGTTGAAGAGGTTTGCAGTCCTTTTAAGCAGCTGAGCAAAGAATGAGCAGATGGTGTCAAATACAACAGTACTAAAAACCAAACAAAAAACCCTTCCCTACGTTTACCCCCCCCCTTTTAAAATAAGAAATTCTTGGTTTGAGAAGGATACTATGATTAGCTCAGAGAAATTAAGCACATTCGCATTATGCTGGTGTTATAGCCTAAACATGCTTAACAAACCATTTGTAATTTATGGTAGTCTTTTCTAAATCGTACTTTTATAGAATGAGTGGAAATTGTGCCACAAATTCTAACTATTATTTAATTCTGTGGGAAATAAATATTAAGCAGGAAAGCATGTATTTTTGTGTTAACAAGTAGCAATAAGAAACCATTACCTTCAACTGACAATTAAACATAGCACCATTTCAAGACAGTACAGAAAAAGCCATTTTTGCTCTAAGAATTTTACATATCCCACTGAGGCTGTTCCAGGTTTTATAGCTTTCACCTATTCTTATTTATAAGCAATGAAGAGAAGGGGGGCTATTTAATGGAGTAAATACATCACTGTTTCCCACCTCCTCATCTATCAGAGGTGGATGAAATCTCACACAAGTATTATGAAGAAAAATACAATAAAAGACTACAAGTGCCTCGCACATGTAATAATGGATGTCAAAAGAAGCCTACAGAAACAAGGCACAGTGGAACATTTCTCAAATGAGATGCCCAACCTGTAATCGTGTACCCATGTAATCAACTTCAGCTTCCTTTCATTCAGTAGCTTCTGACAAACGGCCCCATACTGGTATACTAGATAAGAACTTGCATTTTGTTTCAGTTCAGCAAAGCAGTGCTTTATTCTCCATGGAGTATCAAGCCATACCTAATTGTTATCATGTCTCCTCGATCTCCTTGAATGTACCAGCTGCAGTTTACAGCTGGAGGATAGTTCAATGGCCAAGAAGGACTATAGATGACTCCTCGCCTCTCTGTGTGCTGTTCCAGTTCTCCACTGCAAGCAGCTGTTAATAAGGGGGGGAAAATATTCTTGTTAATGCTTTGCCTAATCAACAATTCACATTAGCTACAAGGGCTTTCATCAATTTCTGGGGATTGCAGACAAATGAGAGTCAACAGTTTTATCCTCTTACCGGTTTCTTCCCTGCCCCAGTTTTTAATTAAGACACCCACTCTAAGTGTAGGTAAGCATAACCTGCATTTCAATTCAGGATCAATCAATAGCGTTGCATGAATGTACCAACGGCTACAATCAATTTTACTGCATGGATCTGCCAGGAGAATGTAGCACAGAAATCCTTCTTGCCGGCTTCCCAAAGCCTGGGTACATCACCCAGCAACCGAAAAGGATCCATATACAATGTAAAGTAGCTAGAAGCTCATTTTGTTGCAACATATCCCTGGACACCTCATTTATTTTCCTAACCTTATGACAGACCTGAAGTTGATTTAAAAAATATCCCCAGCAAGAAAGAAAAAAGTAAACTGGACTCCAATATTGGTCAAATGTTTTCATTGAACATTACTCAGTCCTCTAAATTCCTTCTGAACTCCCATAGATAGGGGAAATTTTCCAGACAGGGAAAGGAGCAAACAGGGCTAAATAAAGCTCAGTATTTTCAAAGTACTTTCACATCTTCCTATGTAAAACAGCAGGCAATTAAGGCTACATCAAATACTTATAATTTGTAATTAAGCAATTCAAAAATGAAAGTGAAATGTTCCAAGGACAAGTGGGAAAGCTGTTCTGATGGGAAAATGTACTCTCAGCAGACTACAGGAGGGGAAATTCTGTGTAATGCAATTGCTATTCTGAACATTCTCCAAAAATATTTTAAAAACTATTTTTAAAACAAATGACTATCTAGAGCATGACTTGTGGACTGCAGCTGAATATTCCAATTTTTGAGAGAAGCTTACTTTCCTGTAGCTTCAAAGGTGGCAAGGAAAAATAAAGGTTGCCTGCACCTCAAATTTCCTCATATGCATCCAAATACTGTGTTACGAATCAGAGACTTACAGTATGGCTTGAAATTCTGCCACATAAGTGGAAATGTTTCAATTTCCAGTCAGGATCAGATTCAGCTGCACTGGAGGGGCAGGCAGGGTGAAGCAGTGCCGGCAAAGCTGCCTGGCTGCACTCAAGGCAAGCAGCAGGGCTGCCTGCAGAGCTCCTGGCTGGGGCCGGGGCCAGGCTGCGGTATCCCCCACCAGCAGACCTGTGCCTGGCACTATTCCCCTTGTTCACAGTAAGCACTTTCGAAGTGAGAGCCACAGGAATATAAAAAGTACGAGGTGAGTAACTTACCTGAGGTAAAATATATAAAAATACATTATTTTTACTCTCCAAGCAGGGCATTCTGCTGAAACGTATGCATGTAAATCCTACTAGTTTAAAAGGCCCCCAAAAGCATACAGCATACATAAACAGGCAAAAATATCTACCTTCGAGAGGAATATATTGCAGTAAAGCTGTTAGAGAAACAAGATCATTTTCTGTTCCCACATTTCTAAAACCAGATAGGCTCCATGCTAGGTGCTGGCAAAATACAGAGATGCAGATGCAATTACAGAGTTACAGAAGTGAGAGTCACAGGACTTCTCAACTCTACTCCCTGTGTTCACGTCTGTAACTGTGCTCCTCCACAGATTTGTCACTGCATCAACGTATCGCAGCAGCATAAGAGGGCCTAGAGCTAGCAACCTCAAAGGAGCTGGAAAGACTGCATTTCCTAACTGCCAGATTACTGAAACTTCTCAATGGGAAGGAAACAGAATGCACAAAGCAGAAAGAGCAAATACACCAGACAGCACTATCCAGAGGCTGCCAGCAATGTTTCTGCAAACATTTCTTTTCACCTTGTATGAAATAGTGTTCTCTGTTAATATCCCTTATTCATAGTATATGCATTAGAACACAGAACAGAATCATAATTACACAAAGCTTATTTTAGTTTTCATTCTGAGGACATCCCATTGACATGCTGGTGACTCCGCATGAGCACTTCCACTCATGCATTCATCAGCGTGGTTAAGCAGAGCTTTTATTCCCCCAAATACTTGTTTCTCAGTTTTAGGAAATATTTACAAAGATCCCAAGCAATAGTTAACTTGAAGGATCCCAGCTTTTCTTGAAGATTACAAGTACTTTTTCCTTTTGCAATAATGTATAGTTTCTGAAGTTGTAAGCAGTGGATCTGACGTAACATGGCCACTCAGGTTGTCAGTGAGAAATGGTTTTTATTATTAGAACCCAACATCTGCTAAAAATGTGGAAAATGGAAGGAAGAACAGACCAAAAAAAGAAAGAAAAAAAAATATTCCATTTTAACAGAAGAACTGTAGCTGTGAAAGTCTGAGGACATAGGCACAGTAAGGGCTGTGCTGACATGATGTGCCATTTGGGGCAGTTCATCTGGCACTGGCCACTGTCGCTCAATACTTCCCCACGGCTTCACCCCTCTGACACACAACAAACATTTCAGACTTGCCCTACTCAAACTTAAAAGGACAACTGCTTTGCTCTTACAAAGGGTCCTGATTTGAATGGACCACTAGCATGAGTTCATATTGCCAAAACATAACTACACTATTTTAAGGATTTGTCTGTGGTCCCTTAAACCTACCAGAACAAATTGGGGACAGACACCCATCCATCCCCCAAAACTACTAATGGGCTTACCCAAACCTCATTTAAATGCCTTTCAGTTCCCAACAATGCTCATACTACGGTGTCTGCAATAAATCAATCGATCTCTGTCCTAACCAGTCGCTTGCTTCTTTACTCCTTGCGCACTGACCGGTGTGCGGCAGACAAGGTGAAGTATCTGAGCGCTGCTTTCAGTGGCTGTTCTCTCACCTACACACACTTTGCAAGAAGAACCCACACCAAACAAAGCCTTCAGTGCTGGCAACAAAACAGAAAAGCCACACAAGGGCATAATTTCGTACGGCTTGCATTTTGTGTCAATAAAGGGGCCCCACTTCCCTCCTCAGCTCCTGGCCATGAAGCTTGCAGAATCACACACACCCTGAGCTTCAGCATGACAGTGTGATTCCTTAAGGAAAATAAACAAAGGCCATTTCAAATTGCCAAAACAGCTAAAGGAAAGGGAAGTCTCTAAATAGAAAGGTACACTCCTGGGTTCCAAAAGCCTTATCATCAACAACCAAAAATCTTATCTGAGTTGGTGCTTTTAAAAAAAGATAATTAATTTTTACAGATTAAAAAAACCAACCTTAAGTGAATGCCTGAAGTGATACAAGTTCAGAGAGTTTCAGTCAAACAGGTTTAAATCTGATTATTGCAGAAAGAGCCTCATGAAAACGGATTTCTTCCACTGTAAACAGCAGCGGATTCCTCCTGCCAGTTAAATATGTCACAAATACTTGCAATAAAGTTTCCAGAACTTTACATAACTATTACTACTCTTATAACAGAACTCCTATAATTGTAACAGAAATGACATTGAGCTCCACCAGAGGACAGTGCTGGGAACACTAAACTGTGCAGAAATAAATTTTCAGACAATCCCAGCAGAAAATAAATCATGTAGTTTCACACTCTTCTGCAACGCCCCAGGGTCTGTCCCAGCCCCAAGGGACACATCCCAACCATCTGCTCCAGGATGAAGGATGGTTTGCACCTGCCACAAGGAACCTTCTCTCAAAACCAAACGTTTGGCAAGATACACTTCCCCAGTAGCTATGTTGGGGTCAGCAAGAAAGTCTCCCCAAGTTCTCCAAATGCTCCCTCAGTGAGGGCTTGCACACGTTGCCGAATGCAGAACCCTTATGCCTGTGGAAAAAAAAAGAACTTAGGCTCCCCATTCAGTCTCCAAGAGACTGTTTCTGCCCTGCTATCAGAACCAGCAAAGGCACAGCCCAACAGTTCAACTCGCTGGTCTGACAAAAGCCACGTTTGCACTCTGCTAGATCCACAGGCTGAACTGGCTCACTGCGAGCTGGGGCAAGGGGGCTCAGGGGGAGGACTGCTCCCTATCAGCAGCTTCTCTGGCCTAAGGTCGTTTTACAAATATCTCCAGGATGGTGGCTCAACCTGTGTTCTCCAGAACTCATTATTTCTGCTCTTACCTACTTTCTAAAAAGAAACTGCACTATACCTCATCACAGAGATCTCCTCTGTAATAAGCTGCTTTGTCAGGATGTATTGAGGACAGCAAGCACTCCTCCCAACTTTTATCAGGGCTCCTAAGGAACAGCTCCTGTGAGATGATTCCTGGCAGGGTCATCTACCTTACAACTGCACTCTCCTAACCTGCTATCCTCAAAAGCACAGGTAAAAGCAGCTACACATGGATCACACTACTGCAATGACCTTTTACAATCATTTTTCTTCCCTGCTCCAGTTACACCATCAGGAGGCAAAGTAACTCAAAATTGTATCAGTACAAGAAAACACGAAGGCTACAATACTCTAAGGTTCTCAGCCTACTTGAAAGAATAAAAGCCAAATGTTAAAACTCAGTCTCTGCTTCTAGCAAAAGAACAGCATTAGAAAGCAGCAGAGCCTACTGGACGAAGCATTATATATTTCAGGCCAAAAAAGTATCACCAGTTTAGGCCAGACACTGTATAATTACTAAACTTGCACTTTGTAAACTTATATATGATATAGCCAAGTGGGCAGCAAAAGCCCAAGAACCATCCAGGCAGAAACTCTGTGATTCTGTGACACAGATGACATTCTGGATTTTTTCCAATGAAAGAATGGAAATACTACATTGCAAGCACCATGTTATATATGGTTCATCCATACTTCCCCTAAGTTAAATTTAAGGAAGTTACCTAATCATAAAATTACCACCTTTTCCTGATTTAAACCTTGTCTCAAACCCCCATGTTGACTTGAAGGCTCAAGGTCCCTCACTAATCAACTGCTGCCTTAGAATTATTTCCATGTTGCCCCGTTTCCTTTCCTCCTGTTTCCCTTATTTGTTTTTTTCTGGTTTAATTTAAATAGCAACCTCTTTGGGCATAAAGTATGCCTACCAACTGACTGTTGATTGGCAGGCACAAGAGGCCCCTTATCACTAAAAGGGCCCTGATTGCAATGTTCCCATAATGTCAGTAAGTCACAGAACTGCTATACAGAAGGAAATTACACTAAGTGCTGGGATTCTGGTTCATTTTCCATTTTGACATTCATAGAACATTTTTAACATTCTTGTTTTAGCTCCCCTGGGAACAGGCCACTGTCCCCGGCTTGATACTCCCAGGCACATTTCCTAAACATAGAGTTTTCCTCTGAACCTATCAGCACATACTATGACCTTAGCATCAAGCTTATGATTTCTTTCCTAGCACGGTGACACTCATGGAGCCTATAATCCTAGGAAGATTTAGAAGTCCTAAACTTCCTAAAACATCACTGTTCCGCCCTCTCAAATGAAGGCCATACCATTTTGTTAAGAGATCTCTTTGCATGGGGAAGAAACAACTCAACAGCAGAGAAAATACAAATAACAAAAGTATGTCTTACCTAGTGAGGTAACAGCACTTTCTGTTTTCCCAGTCAGGAAGAGATTCACTGTGTAAAGACAGAAAAATAATGTTGATATAGATTCCAGGGGCACAGGGTGGCAGTCAGCAGTTAACCATTTCTACGTGTTTGCTGGGGTGTTAATATAAATGCATTGCAGTCTTCCAACAATAACTTTATCTATGCAGGTAAGTCATGTAATCAACTATTATCCTTTGCTGTAACTATAAAAAAGTCAACACACAATATTAGTTTACTACCCATCAAATATGCAACCAGAAGAAACAACTGCCACAGTATTTTAGGTTGTCTTCTGCAGGAATTAATTGGGAAAGACAGAAAAAGAGTATCACTAAAGCCTTCATCATCACAACTAGTCACTTTACCTCCTTAAATGCTGGAAAATAACTAGTGAGATTATCTTTAAATACATCTCCTCTCAGGTGAATGTCACCTTGGAAATAACCTGCTAAAGCTAACATGATGCCATGAAGTTTTCAAAAGCTTTTTTTTTTAAAAAAAAAAAAAGCTTTATACCAGCCCACTGGTAATATCAAAACAGGATGAGGCAGAGCTTGCAACACACAACTGACTGACAAATTAGTTTCCAAATACTTTCTCAGAAATCTCCTCTCTCAGTATCTACAGTTAAGAGTAAGAGAGTGGCTACTGAAAGAAAAAAAAAATAAAAATCTCCTGTGTCATCGTTCATCCAGAGGTCAGTGTCAACACGCAGTTCCACTTCAGCTTCCCCACACAGCCTGTGAGGCACTTCTCTAACAAACACAGCGCATTTCCTACCTGCTCCCATTTCAGCAGTACTCTAGTGTCTACCAAGACAAGCTATTAATAAAATGACAAATGTTTAGAAAAATTAGAGAGGTTTAAAAGGTTACCAAAACTTAATTCAGAACATCACAGCCCAAGCACTCGCTTTGGCTTTATTTTGCATGTGTTATGTGCTAAATCTTTTTATAGTCAATCTGCTGGCACGCATTTAGTGAAAAACATCATTAAAAAATGAACAATAGAAGAGAGGAAGAGAAACTGTCCCTGTTCCCAACAGTCACTTGGGAAGCTGCTGACAATTAACACTATTTATGTCTCAGAGTAGCATGTACAAGCACAAGCCTCCATTGTCTTTGACACGTCCAAACACTTCACAAAACAATGGCCCTTGCCCTGACCACCTTCTGGCATAACTTAAACCAGCACAAGGGGAAAAAAGTGCCTACTACTAACAGGGAGGAAATAGAAAAACTAAAACTGACCCCTCAGCTTGCCTGTTTTCATGGCTTTTAGTCAGTGGTGGATCTGAGCTATCACCAAACGGCAGCAGCCCAGGTGCCTACAGCAGTCATTCTCTGACTTAGGCCTAGCTGTCCACAATCTGGAGTTTCTCCTTCCTCAGGCCAGAGCTCAGAACTAAGAGCAGACAGCAATTTCAGCAGGTGCACAGACCGCTACTGACTTCACGCTGAGGCCAGGCTCTGCAAACCAGAGAGAGCAACCTCTCCTGTGGCCCCCCGTCACAGAGGATGTCAGGGTACTACTACTACAAAGGGCAGTGACTTTTCACTCCTTACAAGCGGTTGCAGGACTGAGCTTTTAGTAACGCACAAGGGAAGGAGGGCAACCAAAAGGCAGCATATGTATGCTGTGGCTTGAGAAGAAACAGGTTTGAGCTGCAGATTTGCATTAATAAGCATTAACACGATGTTGAAAGCACCTCAACAGCACTGACTTTATTATATAATTAATGTACAGTTACATTTGTTATATGATAATAACAACGTGCCATGTAATTATTTCCTTTGTTTCACAGCGCTAACTTGCTCTGATAGGTCAGTAAGCACACCTAGGAGCTACACCATCATCCTGTACCAGGAAACGGCTCGGCTCTGCTAACTCCCGCTCTGTGACAGAACAGCACCTCCGTTTGTGACAAACCTTGGATCACAGCAATAAGGGTGAGATGACGTTTTCTCACACCGTATTAAAGCACACTATTCCTGTAACCATAGTAATACAGTCATAAAGACTGAGCAGAAATTAACCAGTGATTGTGTCACAAATTTACTTTCATGAAAATATTTTGCTGTGCTCCAAAGCACTATTATCACCACTGCTGAAGGGAGTGTTTGGAGATGGGCCTGTACTACCACTCTACAATCTTTTTTCCCATTTCCTACCTGAATCTCCCCGATGTCGTAACAAAACACTCCCAAGCAAAGGTTCCCTCACACAGCTGATGAGGGGGCCCTATGCCCTTTTAATGGAAATAAGTAGCACAGAGATAAGGGGCATGATAGCCTGGCATTACGTGGCTCAGAGCCATGTTACTTTCTTCTGAGGACTGTTCGACAGCCCTAGTTCGCTACCAGCACAGAGTTAGAGGCACCTTTACACACCAGGCCTGGCAGATACCCAAGAAACACAACCCCTAAAAATGCTTTAACCTCTGCAAATGCAAAACAACTCTTGGCTGCTGTTGCAATTTCTTTGCTCTCATTTTCAAATGCTTTCACACTAAGAAGTCTACAGTCAAGAACAGTTCTTTAAAATAAAGTCCAAGTTTCGTATCAGGTACTTTCCCCAGCAACTGAATAAGCTTGAGGTTTCCAGTATCTGTTTGCCTGTCTCGGTCTTACTCAAGACCGTCAAATCAAACCACAAGAGCAATGTAAACCAGCATTTTCTGAAGCACTCAGCTCTTAGAAGTGTCAGAGACCCAACAGATAGAACAGCCATTCCCTGATGGTTTTCTTGTCTCTTGTCAAAACAAGATCTTATCAAAATAAAACTAGGTGAGAGACTAGGGGTATATTAGAAACTTTTCTAGATGCTCTTTTTCTTAACTGTTGGGCAGAGTTATGGGAAAGCCAGAAAAAAACCCAACAACAACAACCAAAACCAGAAGTGGTTCAGTTGGCCTGAACTCTGTGTAGGAAACTTACTGTGCCATTCATTTGGATTGCTAAATGATTCTCAGGGTGAGGTTTTTCAGATGGAAAAGCGGTTATTGGGATCAAAAGGGAAATTTACATCTTGGCACCTCCAAACCAAATGACAGCTACCAGGCTTTTCCCACAGCCAGAAGGAGAGACAGCAGCTTCGCTGTTTTGATTGCCTCCCATTTGATAACTTTCTATGTCCTCCAGAATTTCTCAAGAATGAGAAACAAAACGGCCTCATGAAAGAACAGTCACAACAATCCCAGTCCCAATCTTTGGAGCAGCAGTTTACAGACAAGGTCACATACAGCAATGGTCAGTGGCAGTGCATTGATACAGACACCAAACACCACGTACAGCCTATGCAAAAACAAAGAGTAAAAAGGAAAGAGTGGCGAGAAGCAAGAACCAAAAATAAGGATGAAAGAAAAGGGCAGACAAGCAGGAAGTAAAATACAAAAATAGCTAAAGCAGCAGCGTTATATTCTTATGGGTTCACTGAAGCGGAATACCTTACAAGCTTCCCACTTCTCATGTTTCTCAACTTCCACTACTGTCAGTTGTGCAAGGAATAGGAATAATACATTCCAGCTGAAAAGAAGAGCCAGACAGTGAAATTCTAGAAGTCATAGAAAGCAGAAATCTACTAAACTTTCAACCTGGCATTACCCAGAGCTAAACAGAAGAAGTGTTTTCCCTTAAACTCTGGAGTCTATACCATCTTTTATTACCTTATTAGTCATTTTGATAATAGCGGTGCTATTTCTGTTAAACAGCTACAACAAGGTTTCCACAGAGGTCTGACCAGGCTGCAAAAGAACCCCAAGAAATTCAGAGATATGGCAAAACTTGCATCTTTCTCTAACTTTAGATAAACAGTGCAGCAGACATTATCCTCATGCTGTGCACATCGCTGACATCCCTTCAAGTCTCTAAAAAAAGTTGTGCTAGCTAGAACGGATGCTCACACTGCGCTGCAGTTTGGATAGCTTTTTACATTGCACTTCCGTTAATTAAAATAGATACATCTGAAGCAACCAGAGCAGCTTTTAAACTTTAACTTCCTACATTTTTCTAAGCAAGCACCGATGTTAAAAAAAAAAAAAAACCACCAAAAAACTTCTACAAAAATAGATGGAGCAGCCTGGCCACAGATACTCATTTCCGATCATTTACAAAACAAATAGTACTGTCCTTTGGGACTCTAATCCACCTCGTTAGCAAACAGCTGTGGCTTTAGCACATTCTAGTTGAAGGAGGGGTAAGAGTTTACCAAACAGCCGTCGGGAGAGCTCAGCGCAGCCCCAGCACCTCTTGGCGGGCACAGCGCTGCTGCCAACGCTGCTCTGCCTGGACCTTGGCAGCACGCAGGCACGGAGCGGTCAGCTTCGATAACTCCCAATTTCTATGCACCCCTGCTCAGTACGTCGGGCCTTTCACTCGCTCATCCTAGGCGTCAACGCTCCTCCCTTACCAAAAACATCTTCCCTGACAGAAAGGGCTGACAGACTGGAAACCAGTAATGCGCTTCATCGCGTTGCCATAACTTAGCACCTGCTGCGAAGCAGAGCGGAGAGCAATTGCTTCAAGCAGAAGGGAGGGAGGAGAGCAGAATATGGCAGAGAAACGGGGAGGGGTGGGGGTGGGGGGGGGAAGAGAGGATGTTTTTCCATCCTGCCACTCCAGAGAGGTGACAGGCAGGCGAGAAACGCGACCGAGCGCCGGGCCGGCGATGCGGCACCGCGGGTAGTTTCGTAACCGCCCCGGAGCCGCTGTCCGCGCCTCGCCACGCTCAAAGTCTGGAGAAGGCACCCACAGCCTCCAAACTTTTCTTCTTTTTTTTTTTTTAAGCGCTATGCGGGGTTACCGTAGCGGTTTCAAAGCCGAAGGCGAAAGGCTGGTTCCCGAAAGACCGGGCACAACTCCGCTCGGCCTCCCCGCCGCCGGGGAGCGGGCAGGCGCGCCGACCCGTGCAGGGACCCTGCGGGACCCGCGGCCGGGCCGCCCCCAGCCCTGTCTGAGAGCGAGGAGGGGCGGAGGGGGGCAGGGAATCCACCGACCGGTCCGGTCTGTGCGGTCGTCCCGCCTCCCCCCGCCCGCCCCGGTAGCATCCCGCAGCGGACGAAGGGGGCCCGGTAGCCCCGCCGCAGATGCCCGTGCCCCCTCCCCTCCCCTCCCGCCGTGCCCGGACATGCCCCGCCGCGGGGGGAGCGGCCGGGCCGGCACTCACCCAGGCAGATGGCGGTGAGCGGCACCAGCGCGCCCTGCCGGAGCTCCGCGGCCGCTGCCTTCTCCATGGCGGGTCGCCGCCGCCTGCCCTTCAGCGCGGGGGGAACCACGGCAGCTGCGCGCCCGCCTCGCCTCTACGCCGAGCCGCGGGAGCCGGCGGCGCGGCCAGCCCGCGGTACCCCCGCAGGCCGGGGGGCCGGGAGTGGCGCTGGCGCCTGCCGCCGCCGCCCCATGGCCGGCCCGCGCTCCCCGCTCCGGGGCAGGTGGAAGAGGACAGACCGCAGCGCCGCCGCCGCCGCTCCGCCGCCCCACGTGACAGGCCCGCCGTGCAGCTGCGGCGGCCGGGCCGGAGGGCGAGGGGAGCGCCGCCCCGCTCCGCGCCCCGCCGCGCACACCTGAGGGGCCGCCGCGAGCCGGCGGGCGGCGCAGGCGGAGCGCGGCCCGGGGCGGAAGGGAAAGCGAGGGCCGGGCCCGGCCGCGCAGCGTTAGGGCGCCGGGCTTCCTGTCAGGCACGGGGCGCCCTGCTCCCGCCTCGCCCTGGCTCACTCCGCTGGGGAGCCCGCGGCCACAGCGCGCCCCGGCCACCCACGCCGAGCAGGGGGCAGCAGAGCGGCGTCCCGCAGGGGCCGGTCCCCCGTCGCCGCCGCCGGGCGGGCTGGGGGGAGCCCATAGCCCCATGGCGGGAGGCCGCGCCCGGCGCCGCCGCAGCCCGCCGGCCCCCCCTGCCGGGGGAAGCGGCCCCCCGGCTTGCCGCAGCCGGGCTGGGGGAGTCCCCTCGGCCCAGGCGCGCCCGGCTGCCCGTCCCTGCCGGAGTTTTGTCTGAAGGTGCGCTGCGGGCCCGGGGGCGGCAGCAGGGTCTCAGGAGAACGGCTACCGGAGCCGCCTCCTCCGCGGCTCACCGAAGCGAACGCGTGGAAGGCTTAAATCGGATGTCAGCGGCAGCGTGCGCTGGGAGAGCCTCCCCGGGACTGGCTGTCCCCGGAGCGCTCCGCTTCCTTCAGGGCACGCGGCGGGTCACTTGTCAGAAGGGCTGGCACCCTGATGCTCCCAGGCCCTGCGGCGTGTGAGGCTGAAGCTACCTGGTTATGCTAACAGGGTCACACATACGCAGCGAGGCAGCGCAACGTGAATCAACAAACGCGGCACGAAACCGTCCTGTTCCACTGAAAATGGACAAAGGCTCACTGCCTACTACAGGCAGCAAGATGACAGTTAACTGGGAGCTTTCTGATCAGAACAGCAAAAGAGCGAAGGATGGAAGATACCCTTGTTCAGGTGATGAACTGCTAAATCGAACCCCCTCTACCTCATGTATTTCCTGAACTTCTCATTGGTTTTCCATGTGCAGGTGCTGTCATCCGCCCCCAGAAAACCAGTACCAGCTCGTCTGTTGGTGGCACAGCTTCTCTTCCAAGGAGCAAAGCGAGCGTGCTGCAGCACGCTGAGCAGCTGTTTGATTCCGCTACCAATGCCAAGTACAGTGTAAAACTCCGTGACAGCACTCATCGTTAAATTGCACAAATGGGGGCTGTGCTACAGGGCACAGTTTAATCCTCCAGGGCTAAGAGGAGGTCTTACTGCATTTCATAGAACCATAGCATGGTTTGGGCTGGAAGGGACCTTAGAAGAATCTCCCCACACGCTTTTTAAAGAAAAAAAAAAGCATCTTTGCATTCTGTAGCTGTATCACGAGAGAGATACCAGACGTACAGTCTGTGGGCACTTAATCAAACTCTCTGATCACTCAATTAAATATTGATTGGTAAAATCAACATCATAAAACAGTGACATATGTTACTGTGCCGAGGGATGCAATTCCCAAGTAAAACTCCTATTTAAGGGGTTTCTGCCCAGCAGTAACCACGCTCGTTGACACACAGTAAGGAGCAGGCAGGCGCTGGCTGGGCTGCCCTCCAGGGCGAGTTGCGGTAGGCACAATTCAGTTATAAGGACAGGGACTCGGTTATTCTGTCATCGAGGGGCCCAGGTTCAGGTCTTCACTCTGACTAGACCTGGTGGAGTGATCCTATCAAAAGGGAGACATTTCTGGAGAAGAATAGCAAGAGACAATGCTAAGAGGAACTAGGACGCTGAGATAAAGCAGTGAACATTATGCATGCCACGAGTTAAGATTCTGACTGAAGAGATGCAAGAAATTGCAGTTGCTGTGGTCTGTTGAGAGCTTTGTGCTGTTTCAAACTTACGACTGTCAAGAGTTGGGGTTAGAACAGCTACTGCCCAAAACCAGGTTAAAAATAAGCACGTGCAGAAGGCTAATAAGTATGTTTAACAGCAAAAGTGGCTGTGCAGAGGGAAGCAAGTGATTGTGGGAGAATGGAATGGCTGTGTTTCCCGAGCCCACGACAGCTCACCCAGCTATGTACATCATCAGGCCTCATACCCTTTGATGCACGCATTTGAAGGTACACATTTGGACAGATATTTCAGATATTTGTTAATTACATGTGTCCCATCAAGGAAAACAGCTGCACAACTCTAAACATCTGTTTATATGGTTAAAATATGAGCGAAGAGCACACTTAATTTGCCTGGGGTGGCATGCAGTTTAAAAATATTAATTAGAACTATGATCTTCATTTGCCCATGAGCTCATGAGTGTAATTTTAAGCACACAGTTCAGTTGAACAAATACTTTCAAATGTGTCTGCAATAAAAACATTCTGCAGAGCTACTCTCATGGCACTGTATCTTGTTTAAAATTAATCCACTCAGCAGAAAGTTTCAGAGTCAGATTTGGCCAGGGAACTAGAGAAAAAGACCACAATTATAACTTGGGAAGGAAACACCAGATAAGAAAGAAAAGACAAAACTGGATGAGAAAATGCCAGGGAAGGCTGAAGCTATTTTAGGGCCACAGTGATGACAGATGCTTTCTGGACTGTCTATGGGAAGCAGATCATGTTGGACATAGAAAGCACATGAAAGCTGAAGCACAGACTCAGGTTCCCTTCTGCTGATTCTTACTTGATAGTGAAAAACTCTGGCAGAGTGGTGAAACGGGGCTAAGGGCTTTAATGCCTGGAAGCACTGCAGTTCACCAAAGGACATCTCAGCACACTGAGATACTGCTTTAGGCCTTTTATTTTCAACAATACAAAGTGTGGCTGCAGTAATATCTCGGGGGTTCACATGATCCTTATCCTCACTGAGCTACAGACCTGTGCCTTATCTTAGCAGCCCTTTGATGGAATTATAATAATTGTAATTCACATTTGTCTATCACTCTGGATCTTAATGGATGCCTAATGGATGATTGGCCTGAGGATCAATAGTATCACATCTTGTCTACTTGGGATGAGAGAACTGAATGCTAAAACAAATACTTCTGCTATGCTAAAAATGTAGAAATAATAAGCAGATCGATACCAATGAAGTTTACCCATAGGTGAGAAGGCCCCACACACAGCACAGAGGGGACCTGGCTGTTCTGCAGATGGAGCCTGCTTTACAAGCACCCGTGTCTGTGCACAATAAATCACACAACATTTTCCACAACTAAATTCTTCCTAATCTAACCAGACAGTTCTTAAACCTTTAATGGGGCCTTGATTGTAAAATCATTTTGTCTGGGTTTTTGAGCAGTAATCTTCAAATTACGGGTCTGTAACAGCAGTAATGGAATGCGTCATAAAAGAGTTTTTGCTCAGTGAGTCTATTACTGTAATAAAATCATGTATCTAGTCACCTCTACATTCTGCATTAACCCTTTTTATGATAATTATGAGTAAGGTGCATCTCTCATTTCCGTTAAATAGTATCCTTGCATCTCACTGAAACAGTATACAGGAATGAAAGCAAAGCGACAGATGCATGTTCTTTTTTAGCAGATCCTATCCATGCCACTAACTTCTTAAGATTAAACCCACTCAGTTTAAGAATTATTCTTATACTTTAGTGTTCATGTAAGACTGACTTAAAATTCTGAGTCCTGATTTTCAGTCACACACTTTTGTGTTCACAGAAATACATGTACAAATCAGAACATTACATATAAAATCACATATACATATGGTCCAGCATCTACTACCATAGGGGGAATTCATGATCATACTACAAGATCCACACAAACACCACAAAAACATAACCACCCTTTCTAGGTGCTCTACTTCAGGATGATTTGCAGATCATTTTTAAATTGCTCAAAAAGAGTTGCACTAAGCTATAAACCATCATTGCAAGCCAAGTGTCAAGGTTTCATATCCCATTTCAGAACATGATACAGAGATGGCTCTAGGAAATTTCATTAGTAGAAGTTATATATTATATATGCTGAAGCTATAGGCACATTTGTTCATTTTAATGCTTCTGACAGAACTGGATCACAAAAAAAGTCATGTAACACCACCAGGATAAAATTCTGCTAAAGTTTTACCCAGTCTAATCAAAGCATATTACAAGTTATTTTTTAAAATACACAGTAAAAAGATGAAGACATCACAAAATGATACTACAATGTTGTCAAAGAGATTATGGGCTTCATCAATATTAGTACTAAAAAATGCTAAAATAACTTGAAGCCTTGTCCTCTCTACCTTAGTTTGACTACATATAATTTTACATTTTCCATGTCAGTTCCCTCTGTATCTAATTTACTTTTTAATCTTATGCTTCTTTTATAAGAATCTGTTTCTTTGTATTAATTTGGTCAAGATTTCTTTAAGACCATAATTTTGCCTGTTCCACAAGTTCCTTCTATGCATTTATCTCTTCACCAAAAATCGGGTTCAATGCAAAGGTACCCCGTACAGAGTTGTGTAGATAAGCAAGGCTGCAATCCCATATATTTTAATCACCACTGCTCTCCTTTGAAACCTGGCATTAATGAAAACTTGGTTAGAAACCATTAGATGCAGTAATAGGCATTATTTGTCTCAATCTCCCATAGTTTTGTTTTTACAAGGGTTCATATTGCACCACCACACAATGCTATCAGCCTGGATTTAATAAGGTTTACGTTTACTGACAACTACACTCTCCCTGCAAGAGAAGAATATTCTCAGGGGTACTTTGCTGCACCGACTTTATGCTATTCCTGTCTTGATCCATTATAGATCATTACTAAACTTCCCAGTGAACTATTTTCCCTACTCTTCTTTTGGATTTTGTTATTCATGTATTCTACGAAGAGCTGAAAAAAACTCCATTGTAATTCACATTCATTTTCTTAAATGTGATGGGAATAAATATAAGCAACTCAGTATTACAGGAAAGCAAATCAAATTGTTTGATGGAGAAATGCTATAATAAGATCACCAATGTATAGGCATTTTTCCAGAGAGTGCAAAGCAGTCTTATTCCTCTGTGACAATCTGAGTTTTCAATGAAATCTTGAATTTGTATCAAGCAGACCAGATTTTGAGTAGCAATTACATTAGGGCAATTACTTGAAAAATAAAATAAAAACATTCTCTCTGGAAAGGGTTCACTTGTCTTTGTAACTATTGTCAAGGCAGCATTAATTACATGGGCTTTTTTAATGCTTCTAACTTAACTCTCAAAACAAAATTCAGTGAAGGCCTACATAACCTGCTCCGTTAAATAAATTAGGCGTCATTTTTAACAGTGCTACTGAGATCAGAGTTTTGAAACATGCAGCATAACTACAGAAGAGGAGAGGAATTGTCTTCATTTCTAATCCTTACAAAAACAATTTGAGGAAGTTTATTAAGGTTCCTTATCAAAATTGCTAAAGCTCCACTGGACAGCGAGTCACTCTGGACACCTGAAGGAGAAAAAGCCAGGCCAAGACCAGCATGGTTTCACTTCTCTTTTTGCCTTTCAAAATCTTCAGCTGATTCAGTTTCAAAAGAACAGTCTCATGGTGCTGTTTTATGCCAGCAATGATGTCAATTGTTTCCTGAGGCTCTTGTCTATCACCTGCCAATGTACGCAGTTGGTTGCCTGCAGCACGCTCCCCGGCCACGGTTCCCGGGATCCTTTGCTGTCCCGCTGCCCTGCGCAGAGGTTCTGCCACTTACGCAAGTACAGTGAGTTCCCAGAAATGTATTTCACTTGTGACTCCACATTAAAAGGCTGTTTCAACACCACGCTTCCTACCTCCCTGGTGACTTTATCATTTAATAACTGTATTTGGATTGATTTAAGCTGTGGTGATGCTAGTTTTTATTATCTGCATTCTGGAAAAGCACTGCAAGACAACAGCGAGTACCCTGATACACCAAGATGCTAAATTGATCTCTCTCTTCTGCCCGTTCCTTCGTATCTATTGATGAGCTAAGTTTGGATGATTTAATTTAGTTCATGATAAATCCTTTTATGCTTTGGTTATGTTAGGGGCTTACTCTGGTAGCCAGAGTCCTTAAAATATGTACTATTCTCCTTGACATACACAATCTGTGGTATATAAGGGCTAAAATAACTCAGAAGTGAGTATCTTCCACCTGTTAATGATAGAAGAGCAATGCCAAAAAAAGGCTGAATCACGTTTCATGTGTATGAATATAATTTCCAGTTCCCCTTCACATACTGAAATTCAGAGTTGTAATGGGCTCAGTAAGCCTGAAGTTGTCTTTATCACTTAACTTCTTTCCCACAGAAGAAAATGAAACAACCTATCGATACACTCTTAGCCAAACATACACTAGCTGCATGAATTACTACAGACTTATTTTAGAATCTAAGTAGGAGATCAAACAGATTGGAATTAGAAACATGAAAGCTTCTCTAAGTCACAGGATGAACATAGTGAATGTGCATTAAAACTATCTCCTAGGGAGAGAACAAATATTTTCTGTGCTCAGTATGCATATTGTTATTGGAGCAGATGAAAATAGCCGCATGAGGTTGCTCAGCAATGTGCTTACAGGCTCCAATTCTGTTTTAAAAAAATTAAAAACCCAAACAGAATTAAATAAGGTGTTGCATGCAATCAGGCATATCTAAAATTGTGCATACATTGAAAAGCAAAACATATAATTGGGACTGAAGAGCCACCTTCAAATGAGTTCAGTGAGTGGCTTCTGTACTGGGTGGAGAAGGACTGCACACCACTGTACAGCAGATGGAGAGGTGGCAGAGAGCTCCCTGGTCACACTGGCCTGTAGTGTGTAGTGTTCCCACTGCCAGCCCGCACCGGTGCAACAGTACCCGCTGGCTGGGAACACAAGGAGTACTTAGAGCTGTCTTCCATCCAACCTTACAACTGGGAAGCTCCTGCAAAGGCTTCACACTGATACAAACCAGCCAGAGCATGGCACCCAGCAAGCTGACATTTGAGGAATGTCATGGCAGGTAACTCGGAGCTGCTGCTCTGCCAGTGCCACCTGCAAGCACAGGGGTAAAAATCGCTGCAGTGCCCGCAGTGCAGTTCTGAGCTGGACTCAGCACTGCAGCAATTCCAGTGCAAACTGAATATAGTTATGCTCTGTACTATCCAGTATACTTCTTACAGACTGCCATTTACCAATTATCTCTTCAGCAGGAAAAGCACAGCAGAGGCTAAGGATAACCAGGCTTCTCCTGTTTCATTGTCAATTACTTTTTTTTATTTTCCCTTACTACCCATTGCATTACCATTATCTAAAATGTAGCTGCTAAGGCTACTTTTTTTTCATTAACATTTGGCCCACACACTTCCTTAAAGGCTTTACTTGGTCCTAGAGAATATAGCTTGTATTCAGTCTGTCTCAGGGGTTGTCACCAACACTGATTTATTGCTTCATTTCCCTTATTTGTCTACTACAGTTACATTTTTAAAGTTCCAGTGCCACATTTTTTGGTACGAATTTCTGTTAAACCCATTCTGCACAAAGGACTGTGCTTCTTATTCACTGCAATACCCCACACAGTTTTGAAGGTCCCAAAGATTTTACGGTGTGAATGTTCCCTTAGAATCAGCTAAAATCATTATTACTAACAATTCTTCCACATTTTTTTCCTCCAAGTTCTCAATACATATTCATAGCACAGATTTTTGGGTTCATAAAAGAGCAAATTACAGCTTATTTCCCAAATGATTGCAAAGCTCTTCTTAACATGCATAGATGGAAAGCACAGCAAGAATTTGCAACTATGCACCAGCAAGGCTGTTCCACAGAAGAATGAGAAAGGCTGTAAAGGAACGCATGAGCTCACCTACCAAATTCCCCCTATTTTCCACAGGGATAATACAGCCAGACTCTTAGTGTAGTATTAACAAGGACATAAGGATGACGATGCACTGGGTCACCAGGACAATATTCTGTTCAGCTAATTTCACTAAAAGTCAAAGCAAGCTTAAAGCACCAGGGAAGAGAAATACCAAGATGTGTTCAGAGTCGAATGTCAGGTCATTGCACAGACCCTGTGCCAACACTAAACATGAAAGGGACACACAACGTTTCGAGTCCATCGCCAGGTATGTTTCCATGATACAAACCGCTCCGCTCTCTGCTGCATCACACTCAAGAAACAAACACTGTCTCTCCTGCACCTCAGTGATTCTACCAACTGTTAGCAAAAAAAGCAAGAATGGGTATTTATTGTACACACCCTCGGTGTCCCAAAGGAAACCTGGAAGCATGTCATCAGGGATGGTGGGACAGTAGCTACAGATGGGAAATGATACTTACCCTGATGGTGTAATGATTTCATCTCCATTCCTTGCTGCTTGGGCTGCTTTGTTAGTATTGTACAGTGTAGAAAATCTCTAAAAAGTAAAAGCTGTTTGAAGCATGTGTGTAGCTCTATCTGATTAATATAAAACTGAATAACAATTTGACAGATGAGCATGCTAATTCAGACTGAAAGAGAAGAAAAACAAAAAAAAGAGGATAAGCATAAACCATGGAAAAAAACCCTCAAGTCAAGAGATTTACAGAAGAAACAAAGCTGCTTCAACCTTCAATGGAGCTTAAAACCATGAAAAGTCACATTTTCTTTTGCATAAGGAAAACCTCCTAATCCAATATACCCTTTGACTCAGACTGTGCCAGTTGTACATTCTGACCAAAGCATGGGAAAAAAAAAGAACCACCTGTTATAAATGGGCTAAATAATGTAAAGGGAAAATCATCATAACAATTGTGTAAGAACCACATTGTAAGAAAGTAGCTGTATGAACAAGACAGGGGCCTGTGGATTCATAAGCACAGTCTTACGTGTGCTTGGAGAGAGAGAGAGAGGGGGGGAGGGGAAAAAAAGGAGTCTGAGGATGCTCAGTGACTTAGAGGATCAAAGTGTTTTAAGAGAGCATAGGTACTTGTTTTCACAAAGCTTTCAAGAGATGTTTCAGAAATCCTTCATACAATTTAAGACCTGAACTATGTAACTGTACATTGTTGTAATACAATATCATAAATAACTATGATGCTAAACAGAGGCAGTAGAATATTTGTCAAAGATGGAAAGAGAAAGTCAAGAAAAATATGAAGAAATTCCTACCCCTTGCACTTCCCTTTTTTTGAAGGTAGAGTCTCTCAAGATCCTCTTTGATACGCATCAACCTCTCACAGGGGATCAATGGTACTCCCCTGAGCTGACATTTGTTTATTTATCCTTAAGGGCAACAGTAGCATGGCTGCATGCACTACTGCCCTGAGATGTCAGCCCTTCCCAGAATATTTATGTGACTGTCAAAACATTCCAGTTATTCCCTTAATTCAGTGACAGATGAAGGTGCCAGATAAAGAAGCCAACTAAATTAATGGAAAATATTATTTTAACAGAAATAAAGAAATAAAAAATGGCAATTAAAACAACTTAAGATAATATCCAGGATCTGGAGTAGTAGGCAGATGAATGTGAACATTCAAAAATGGTACCTCCTTAAAAGCAGTTGAAGATAGTTTTACCTTTCCTAAACACATAATTTCTGTACAGAGTTCTCAATCTGAGAAATCTCCAAAGTAACCAGATGTTCCAAAGGGGCTGGGGGGTTGAATACTGCAGCAAGCAACAATTAAAAAACCCCCAACTTATACATGTGTTTCTCTATATTTATACATTACATGTTTATGAATTCTTTTAAAAAGAAAGCAGTTGAGCTGGTAGACAAAACCAGCAGGGCCACAAATTCTAAATTAAAAGTAGTTAACCAAAATGTACTTTGATTTTGTACAGATTTGTGAGGAGTTCAGGGTAATTCAGTATATATACCACAAAAATTCCCATGATACCCACTTTGGCATATGGTATTTACAGCTCTCAGTATTCAAATATTATTCATTACAGCACTGTTTCCCCTGGCAGCATATTCTTTGGTTTGTCCATGTCTGGAGAGGTGCTATGAAGTTTAAATCAGTTTTAAAACCTATTAGAATATAGGAATAAGTATTTATTTATACTTAAATTTGTATTCACTTTGTCAGAACCATTTATAGGCAAGCTGTGTTGATTTTTCAGTTACTAACTCAACCAACCAGTTGCTTTGAGTTCACTGTAATTAGCTTTTATGAATCTATCATTATTCACGACCATCTCAGAACAAATGAACAAAAATATTTCTATGCATTCACATTGTTGACTACTAAAAATATGGCAGCTCACATATAATTTCAAAGCAACTTAGGGAAACCTATGCATTTTAAAATATTATTCTGCTACAGTAATTTGTCAACTGTCATAAGTGACACTAATTATGGTAATTGGGGTTTTTTTCATCTTATGCAATGCTCTTCTGCTCTAGCAACAAAAAATAGTGGTAATTATGTCCATAAAAATGGCATTCTACTAGCTTGAAAAAGAATAGCAATCCAAAGAGATAATGTTTAATACCATCGTTTCATAAGCCAGCATGGCATTGATCCACTTCCAAAGCCACAGGTGTCACCATCACAAATTCACTTGTGTCCCCTATTGCAAAGAGCCTTTGTACAATGATGAGTTCACTTGTTCCCAGCGCTGCATTCACTGAACTTAGAGGCAGAGCAGTGCCCGTTGCCTGCGATGATACAGAGGTATGAATCACAAACCTTTCCCGTCTCTCAAAAGCGAGGCACACTGGCAAAGATTTTAACTGCCAAGCAATTTTAAATATTTCATCCCATGTCTATACTTACTGAAAGTACAGTAATCCCAGTTGGAAACAATTACAATTACTCAGTGCAGTGCCTGCATTTAGCTCGGCACAAGCCTCGCTGCAGTTGCCGGCAATTGACTCGACGCATTCCAGAACAGAAGGGCTCCTCAGAATTTCTGCAAAGCTCTGAAACATCGAGTGCAGAGGACAAAAGTTAATGCAGGAAACATCAGCGATACATAAAGCCTGATGTGCAAGTATCTGCAATTTTAAGTAGGACCATAATGTAACTTGGCTTCAGAAATATTTGCATATACTGAGAGCACTCTCTTCCTTGTGGTCAGTTTTCAGTCCAGGGGTTGTTTCTGAATGTTCTTCCTGAAGGTCTTCACAGGGAAAGACACAGAGGAAAGATCTGGACCAATTCCACATTACACAGTACCAACCAGGAGCTCTGATGCTGAATTAGCTACGATGAGTGTCATGCAGGCCTAAAGCCAGTGGTGCCAAGACAGCCCCAAATCTATTTTTATGCTCTCCTGAGGGCCCTGCGTTCAGAGTTGCTGAAATACAGAAACCAGCAGCAGCTGTATAATCAATTTATGTGAAATCATTTGGAAATTATTAAGTCAGAGATTCAACAAGATGGTGTCAAAAGAAGTGACTAAATCCTTCACTAATTTCTAGTCATGTAACACTCAATTCAGACCACTGCATCTAAGGTACTGCATGATGGGTCTTTGTAGCATCTTTTCAAGCGACGTGCTAACTCATAGCAGTCTTGGGCTCTAATCTCTCCAAATTTGTGTTTGCAACTACTAATTCATTAATTCTCCCCTAATTTTCCAGGTTCTGTTTCCAGAAACCACAGCCAGAGAGACCGCCAGAAGAAATGGCAATTGACCTCACAGGAAACAGTATTAAAGAAGCACATGGAATTCACCCTGTTCTTGCTGGCTTAGAAAGGGACAGACTTGGGTCATGGGCACTGAGGCAGTGCACTCATTTTGACTAAGTGCCCTAAGGTAACTGTTCCCCAAATAGTTTATTTTTCTGGGTAGTGAAAGAGCTGCAGGACACAGATACCCGTGTATCTTTTCAGCTGGTTACAGTTGAGAAATAAAAATCTTGAGGGTTTTTTTCCATAAGCAAACCTTACATACTTTGGTTTCATTTAAGGAATTTTATACAAACACCTTGGATACATTTTTCCAGGCAAAAGAAAAGGGTGTCGTGTGATAATGGTACTGGAAAAGTCTACACAATCCCAACTTTCACCACACACGTGTGTGCAGGTTTAGTGATTAAGGACACACAGCTCTTACACTTTCAAGGACATTATACTAGAAAACAAAAGAACAAACTTTACAAATCAGTTAACAGATAATACTGTACAAGGATTGGGCTTGGGTTGCCTTAAAGGTATAAAAATTATAGGATATTGATATCCTTCTGAATTATATAATGCACCAATATACATTTATTATATAAAGACAATCCAAATGATCACGAGAAGCACTAGCAGAAGAGCGTAACCTATACCATAGAAATGAGTGATTCTGTTTTGCCTAAAAATGGCATGTAAATTCACATGAAGGAAGGCAAAGAAGGAAGGCAAAGAAGGAAGGCAAAGAAGGAAGGCAAAGAAGGAAGGCAAAGAAGGAAGGCAAAGAAGGAAGGCAAAGAAGGAAGGCAAAGAAGGAAGGCAAAGAAGGAAGGCAAAGAAGGAAGGCAAAGAAGGAAGGCAAAGAAGGAAGGCAAAGAAGGAAGGCAAAGAAGGAAGGCAAAGAAGGAAGGCAAAGAAGGAAGGCAAAGAAGGAAGGCAAAGAAAGGCAGTCTAGTACTGAGAATAATAGCCACTTAGGGCTGGCCAAACAGGAGGCTTAACATGTTACTGATCAATTTCTGTTACTCATAGTGAATATGTATTCTATCAGAAAAGAACCATATATGTCATAAAAAATAAACACAAAGTTAACTGAATAGCTTCTATCAGGTATTTTTCCAAATATTAACCCAAATCCATACTAAATAGGGACAATGTAGTAAATTATTTATAGGCTATGACATTTTAGCATGTTCATTCAGTGAGAAACATCAAATAAAATTATAGGTATAAGTGGTCATGTTATTTGCTCTTCCAATAGTTTCAACCATTATATTTTGCTATCATGGGAGGAGGAGAAAGAACTTCAGTGTATCTAGTATACACGTTAAAAAGCACTTTTGTTTAAAAAATAATCCAAAAACAATACCTAACCAACCTTTATGTCATAAAAAAGCTGTAATTTAGATGGCAATTTCAAATTAATTCTTGTGTAGATTTTTCAGAAAGAGACTTTCAGAAAAACTCAGCACTCAGAGTTTCCCTTGACGACAATGAGAGCTCAACACGCTTTGGCAGGAATAATGTGAGGGCTAATAGCATTTAGTTGTATGTAAGTAAAGAATAATCATAAATACTGCAGCAGATAAGGACAGACCTTGTTGTTTTGATGGCATTGCACAGTTAATAACACAGGAAACACTCTACCCACACAGCTTGGGTTGATTCATCTTTTCTTCCCTTCATTATGAATCAGATTCATTATTATCTTTTTATTGAATGAAAACCTGACTGCAGCACAGACAGTGGGAGTTTTGCCATTGACGTCAGTGAGGTCAATTCTTGATTACTTCACCAGCCAATATTAAAAATATCCTTGTATATTTAAACATTAATCATAGCTGAACTACAGTTTTTGGAAGGAAAGACCTGCTGCAAAAAAGACAGACAGATACCTCTCTGTTTCATCCACCTCAGGCGTTACGTTTCAAATGGCTTACAATAGAGATAAGCGAGAGATGCTGGCTCCTCTGTTGTTGTTGAATCTATTGTAACTTGCATGCTGGCCCTTCCAACCCATGAAACAGAAGTTCCCACAACTGCATCAGTAGTACATGTGTGCCCCCTGCACATTATTACATCTCCAGCACGAGAAAGGCAATGTCCTGGAACAAGACTCATTCCTTGAACAAGACTCGTCATTCCCCTGCAGGAATGGTGCTGCAGGTTCCACAGGTCCTTCTGCAATGTCTGCCCCTCACTATCTTAACCATCATGAAAGAGATGCACAGAGACCAAGCAGAGACCTTCAAAATATACCAAATTTCAATTGATTTGAAGCTGGAAAGGCACTCTGGCTGAGAAGGAATGTTATATGAAGGAGGCCTTAACACTGTGGATTTTATTTCACAGTTGTTAACAACACCATTTGATCAAGGACATTGTTTTTAAAATACTTTTCAAAATGAACAATAAGCCTATATTCATGTAGTAGAGATTTAGGCAACATTTTTAGAGGCTCATATTTCTTACTGCACATTCCATCTTCACACCACTCAGATCATGCCAAGGACATGTGTCTACTGTGATGTCAGGCTGCACAGCTTTCAAATCTATACTACTCCTACACTAAAACAAGATATAAAATCATTTTTGTGTGTACACATTTGCCAATCCATTCATATCCTACTGGAACAGAAAGTTAAACGGAAAATAAACTGAATTGTCATGGCTTCACCACCTAATGAACCAAATCCAAACTACCAGGATAGGCAATGTATATTTAACACATAAGAAGTGAAAACTCCTTCAAGAAAGTACAAGAGCCAAGAGTAGCTAATGAAGCAACATTTTACATAGTGGTCAAAGAATATCTCCAAAACTGCCTCACTTCTCCCACTGGTCCCACAGAACCCCATGTTTTGTAGCTATGGATTTCAGCCCTTCAGATGAAAAATTCCCCATTGTGCTGCAGGAAGGCCCACAATTTGCAGTTCTCTAGCCTGTCTCCCTGATTGAAGACTCTTTTTTTTTTGTTTCATGCCAAACTGAGTTGCAGAGAAGTTTTCAAAGATTTTTTTTTATTTTTTTTTTTACCAGTTGCACTTACGAGGTGTCATTTCTGCAAATCACTTACAAACTAAACCAGCCATCCCACTAGTCTCTGCAAGCAGCAAAGCAACAAATGCTTGTCTCCACATACGCAGACTACAGTATCCCAAACAGTTCCCCCCACCCCAAAGTTCAGAGCTGACACATTACACTCTGGCAAATTCTTTCATGACACATACATCACATCACATTATACAGACATGACACTGTGTAGCTTGACATGCCTGTCGAAGCATGACACATCACAGCACAGTGTCAGGAAATATGGAAGGACAACCTTACAAACTGGGGTTAACAGGCTACGTGGCTTCACTCGATGTTTTCATCAAATGTTTTCACCCAAATCTTTGTGAATAACATGCAGGCAGCAATGTCAGCTCACTGGAAAATATCTTCCCCATAGCCTATAGTCACTGCTGCAATAAACAGCCACTAAACATTTCACTGCCTCTAATATTTTCCTTCTTTAGGCAACTGTCCCTGTGATGAAGACATCTCTAAGATACACATCTGCCTGAAGGAGTCACTTCACTTTTCCATATTCACAGACAGGGGGAAATGAAAAATTAAATTTGATCAGGTTTGTATGTGAGAGTTGAAGACCCTGAGCTGGAAATGACCAGAGGCTGGCAGGGTATTCCGGAAAAATATCACTGCATGTTTGCCCTATGCTTATGTTCTGTCCTAGACACAGGCCACTGGCCACGGTTATAGAGAGGACACTGGACTAGATGCACCTTTGGTCTGATTCAATTTGAGTATAGTTATTTTCTTAAGTAAGTGACACTTACCATACTCAGCTTCATTGAGTCTTCATGACTGTGGTACGTTCTGGATACAATTTCACAGAGCAAGCTGGTTATGAAACTTCGAAGAAAACTATTAGTCACAACAGCACAGGAGCTAAAGATCTTCTGGAGCAACTCCTGCCGCTTCATGAATTCTTTAAAGTCTAAGACACTGGCTTTTTATTTCACCATTTCACATTATTTTTATATAAATGCTAAGCTGTTGAGATACTACTTCACATGCTGTACTGGCTTTTTATTTCACCATTTCACATTATTTTTATATAAATGCTAAGCTGTTGAGATACTACTTCACATGCTGTTCTTCTATAGCACCTTGACAGAATCTCAACAGTTGATTCTCAAATCCAGGTCAATTTTGTGTTCTGAATTCAGCCGTAAACCAACAAGGAGTACAAACTGTGAGGCTTTTGCTTATTAAAAATATACTTACCAGGATAACTCCTATAGCTCCTTAGAGGTACTGTATATACTGTGGTTATGTCAAATAAAGTCTGCTAATACATCATTTTTTTCCACCACTGGTGTATGCGTTGCATATGCATGTCAAATTATGTCAATGAGAAAACCTGCAGCAGCAGCAGGTGAGAACAAAGCTAGAATTTAAGCTGAGACCTCTCAAAATGCAGTTCTTGGGCTTTCAAAATCACTCAGCCCAATCCAGAGCTCTACTTCAGCTGTTTACTCTCCTGTTTAAAACATAAATGTTTTCATTAGAACACAATTTCTTGTGATGTAGCTGCTGTTAGGAAACAAAAGGAAACATACTTTATTTGTGAATATACAGGCAGTCTGATTCCTTGTTTCGCTCTTTCTCACCCCTGTAAATTCATCACCACTGGGATAAAGCATGGAAAGCTGTTAGAACATAGAATTTTCTTCCAGTTACACACACAAAAAGATGTTTTGTTTATTCACCCAAAGTTAATTTTTTAAGACTTTCATAAAAGCCCAGAACTGTAGTCTTTTGTATTCCAGATAGAAAGTGTTTTATTAGACTAATTGAAGACAAGGCTTCACTTTCAACTCGTAACAGATAGGAATATCACATGAAAACCATTAAGCAGGTTCAGGCTGGACAGAGCACTGCCATACCTGCTTCATGCTGGAGTCACCTCACCAAGTTCTTTTGGCATCTATTTTTCATGTTTTGTGTTTAAACCAACAACAACAAGACAGAGGTCAGATAAACTGCCACTAAATACACAAAGGCAAATATTTAATTATAAAAACCTCTGCATTTCTAAACTGAAACCATTTTCACCAAGATTGAGACTGCACTGTCCTACTCACCTGGGGCTTTGGTTACAGACCACATGTGAACAATCCACAGCCTCCTGACCCATGGCTGAATCCGTGTCACATATTTTGTTCTTGCCCCACAGAAGCTAGAAAATTAAGGTAAAGATGAACAATAATTAAGGAAACATAGAGCATTTTAGGGGAAGTATTAGGAAAAAAAATCATGGTTAAATTACCTGTAACATCCAAAGAGAAGACTCAGTTACTTCTCAAGAACTTACATGATTTACTTCATCCCAAATTTTAAAAGGCAGGTGGATTTTCTTTCCCAACTTCAACAATAAAACAGTCTATTTACTATTGGCAATGAAGTTATTCTTTGGTTCCACCTTAATATGATTTCAGAGAGTCATTGCAGATCTGAAAGTATCGAACACTCTATGTTTTGTGGATAAAAGGACCAGAGCACAATTAACAATTCTAGGGATTTGTGCCTATCACATGACTTAGTCAGGGTCATACATGAGTTCTTATGAAATGTTAGAGTCTTAGCTTACTTAACTTGCCAGGAGCCCCTGTCTTTAACCAGGTGTTAATTGGTTCCATTTGCAGGAGGCAGTCATTATGGGCACATGTTGTAAGAATTACAGAGTTGTAGGGGTTGGAAGGGACCTCGAGAGATCATCGGGTCCAAGCCCCCTGCCAAAGCAGCTCCCCAGCTCATACTGAACAGATAGGCGTTCTGATGGGTCTTGAATATCTCCAGAGATGGAGACTCCACAACCCTCCTGGGCAGCCTGTCCCAGGGCTCCCTCACCCTCACTGTGTAAAAGTTCTTCCGCATGTTGGTGCCGAACTTCTTGTGCTCCAACTTGCAGCCATTGCCCCTTGTCCTGTCCCCACAGACCACTGAAACGGGGCTGGCCAATTCCCCCTGCACCTCATACCTAAGATATTTATAAACATTAATTAGGTCCCCCCTCAGTCTTCTTTTCTCCAGGCTGAACAGCCCCAGCTCTCTCAGCCTTTCCTCATAGGGGAGATGTTCCAGGCCCTTAATCATTTTCGTAGCCCTTCTCTGGACTCTCTCCAGGAGATCCCTGTCCTTTTTATACCAGGGAGCCCCCACCCAGAAAAAAGAAGAAAGATGGTATGTTTCCTTCTTTCTTACAAATTGTGGTCATTTAGTTTGGGCTTGGCATCAAAAAATAAGGGTTTTTTTTAAGTTAGAAAGTTTTTAAAGTATTTTCTAAATACTCATAATAAGCTAGGTAATATACTTGCCTTTTCTCAGGCAATATCAATCATATACAGATACAGCAATCAACTTCATGTAAAATGTTGCAATATTCTGAGAGATTACAAAAGGAAAAACACCAGCCTGTAAAAACATGTATGGCATATATTTCTGTAGGTAAGCATAAAATAACTTTAATAGCTATTGAGCATCTTCAACAAAAAAACTGCAACAGTCCTACATAGCAAATTTTCAGGGACCACCTTTATTTAAACCCTTCCAAATTTTTATCTGCAAGTTGATTTTCTACCCCACCAGTGAGGTGAGGTCAGTCAGGCCCCTTTTCCCAGACACAGTCCAAGTGCATCTGTGAACACTGCCAGCACTATTGAAGAGGCTTAGGAGCAGCATGACCTAACTGCAGAACGACTGAGCTACTGAGAAGAAAAGTAAAACCATGGCTTTAATAACATTGATTTTATCCAAAACCCAAAGTGCTTCATACAACATTAATTAACTCTCCCAGCAACGCTGTGAGATCAGTATTATTATAATTTTGCAGATGGTAAAAAAGATCAAAAGTTAAGAGCAGTGTGTGCAGAGCCAAACAGCAGCTGAAGAGCAAGGAGCAGGCCTCTCGATGTGCAAGGCCAGTCTGACCAGGCTCTCTCACTTACTGGGAATTAAACTGATCATGCTTGATTATAATTGTATTTCCAAATACCAGTAGCGTAAGGGCCAAGGGCTCTCTGAGCACCACTTGCTATATTTTAGAGCAGTTGATGACATGATTATATACAGAGTACCACTGCTTTACATCACTGGGTATTGGTGTTATGGTGTAACATTTGGGTGAGGAGTGGGAGAGGGAATCTTTTCCAGATCACAGTAAAAATAAAAATACAAGTATTTATGCAAAGACAGCTTTTACTACCTGGTACTTGGCAAACCACTCATAAGCTTTAATGCAGTTTTAACGCTATTGACAAATCTATAACTGCATCCTTACTTCAGATTTAAGTGGCCTTCATCCAGCCTATTCCCACACACAAATGTAAAATCAAGAAACAAAACCAAAAAACCCACACACACTCCACATGTACAGTTAGCTTGTGTTAGTGGTTTGTTTAACAATGTTAAAATACCTCAGACACCTATCAGCCTATCGTTGTAGAATTGCACATGATAAAATAGACTCCTTTTGGCATGATTAGCATTCTGACACCTCAGCAGAGGTTTCTATCACTTGCATTAAAACACTTTACACACCCCAGTGCAGCAGCAGGAGCTCCAGCTAACTCTTCCCTCCAGAGCAGAGTTTGGTCCCATGGTGTCACTGTTCATCACTGCAGGATTTATTCAACACTGGAGTTTCATGATACTGAAACTCCACAGGTCTCTGGACTCTGCACCTCACCTGGGGCTCCAAATCAGCACTAGAAAGTTATGTGATTTTGTATCATCTACAAAGGTCAGAGGAACAGAAGCATCCTCACAGGATTTTTATTTTCAAAATTCTCATTTCCTGCAAGATCCAAGCTGCTGCTGGTTGAGGAGCAGCAGGGGACCTGGCTGACCTTCACTGTAGCTTCTTTACCCCAAATCTTCCTTGATTTGCACTTTCTAATTGTCTCAACCTCCTGTTCTTTTTGTTTTCTTTTAGACAATGCCAATCTATGGGAGGTTAATCCCAAAATAGACCTAATTTTAAAAAACCAACCAACCCAACCATATTGCAACTTGAAATTATGGTTTACTTATATTTATCACATGCCAAAATACTGTGTTGCATTTCTGCAGTAAGCACTACTTGAAGAAAGATTCCTGCAGGTAAAAAGCTATAACCAAAAGTGCTCATTCTGGACATTAGACTTACACAGTGCACGTAGAACTACTGACAGCTGTGATGTGGTCTCAGATCAGAGTGCTGGAGACCTGACCCACCAAATGTGCCTGTAAATCCATTTGCTGCCATCACTGCTGTGGGAGCCCAGAAGAACACCCAGGGTGTGGCTGCTAGGCTGGGACTTGGGCAAATGGGATTTCAGCCTTTCCTCTTTAGATCTGAGCACAGATCCTGCTTCATTTACAGGCAGGCAAATTTGGGATGATCTCACTAATTCACAAACCTAATGGGCAGGATTTGGCCTTTGTTTTTTTACAGACACCTAGGAAAACCTCCTGCCCCCTACTACCTCGGAAAAGCCAGGCTTTCCATAGCACAGTAAGAGGAGGTGAAGGTAGGTCTGACGGGTGACAAGAGCCTCAGCACCAGACCCCTGGCGAGATGCACGAGTGGTAAAAGGGAAAATAACGAATCGCTTCCCCTACCCGCACGGCTGCGGACACTGGGGACACGCCAGTGTCGCTTTCCTTGGGCCGGGGGCTGTACCCGGCGCCCTACCGCGGGGATGCGAGGTACCGGAGCCGTGACTCCCACCTGCACAACCGGTTTTCCCCTCGCCCTCGAGCGGCCTCTGCAGCCCGTCGCCCCCTCTGGTGCGGCCGCGCGGGGGCCCCCGCACCGCCGTAAAAAAACAATGCCCACGGGCAAAAGGTGAGTGCCGCCCCGCACAGGCACCGCTGGGATTCGAACCCAGGATCTCCTGTTTACTAGACAGGCGCTTTAACCAACTAAGCCACGGCGCCAGGCGATAGGCGCAGCTTCCACGCAGCCCCAATACATCGTCCGGCAACGCGCCGGCCGCCTCGGCGGTGTTTCTGTACTGGGTACCGCGGCTCGGCCCGGCGCAGCCTGGAGCTACCCGGGCAGCCCGGCGGGCTCAGCTCCTGACGAAGTTCCGACAATCTCGGGGTACGAGCAGCCGGGAAAAGAAAGGCTGCGGCTGCTGCTCGGCGAGCCTGGCTTCTCAGCGCCGGACTGCCCGCCGCACGCGTCAGCACAACGTATGGACAGGCCGGGGAAACACAGAACTGTCCGCGTCTCGCACGAAGACTGAGGCACGACCGCGTCGGGCTGGGCTCCAGCCCACTGCGTCTCCACGGCCCAAGGCTCACAGCAGAAGGTAGCAAGGAAAGGCCAGGCCTCAATTACATCCTGCAATCAGCTAGAATGATGCAAAATGTAACTACACCGTGCTTTGTGATCTGTGCTCACAGGTAACACCAGAGCTCCTGACGAAACACACCCATATTCATACAAGCTAAACCATCAGGAGAAGCAGTGTGGGTAGGTATCTACAGAGCACACGAGAATTCTCACTCAGAAGTGATGCCACCTTCCCTCAGGGAGCCAGCCTCAAGCTGGTACCTGTGCAGAGCCACAACGGGGGATGTACCACACCAAGAAATGGATGGGTTTAGGGCAGGAATGAGCTGTGAGCGACCACGGAGCCTGGCCCACAACCCAACGGCATCGGGAAAGAATCATCTTCATGAATAGGCCTGATTACACAGGCCTGGAGTGTAATCAGAATCTGCAAAGCATAGAGATTGCTTCGGCAATTTAACAGGCATCTAAGGCATATTTACAGCGAAATTATAGATGTTACTCTTCAAATAGCTCCTACGGAAGGGCAGCCGCACACACTTGGTCTACATCAGTCTTATAACTTTCTCATCAGGTTAGAACAGGGACTGAGCGAATCAGCCAAACTACAGGGGTACAGAGCCAAAAAAAAAAAAAAAAGGTAAAATCTCCAGCTTATATATTGTCCATAATCACAACATTATCTGCAGACCCCACGCTGCATACAAGTAGGAGCCCTACTGCTGCAGATTAGATCAGTTCAAGGCTGAAGGCAAGCTGCCTCGCACGGCACCCAGGCACTAAGGAGGTGATGGTAATGGACAAAAACCAGCCAGAAGTCATTAAACTTACTGAATTTATTAAAACCAGAACGCAAGAATACATTTTTCCTTGTGTTTCTCAAACTGGGAAATAGAGGATTCGTTCAAAAGGAAATTTACAACCCATTGAAATTACTACTGTAAAATGAACCAAGCTTCTGTAAAGCAACTGGCTTTTGGCTTTTTTCATGTTTCAGTGGAAAAAAAATTTTCCAACTGAAAAGGGCAAAGAAAAAAAAACAAAGAACACTTTCAATTCTAATATGATATTAATTATACTAGGACTTATCTTTTCTAACATACAGAAATTAGGTCAGTATTACTAACTACATTAAAGCCAAATTAATTCAGCTACTAAATGCATATTTTGTGATGTTTAAAAACAGAACCAAAAATTTTCTTTTAGCTTCTCTGACAAAACAATATTAATTAAGTAGAAAAAAGGGGAAAGAATGCTGGAAAAAAATACAATTTATCACCTAATACGTTTGCAAAGCCATAAATCTGTACATAAAACATACTATTTCCCTGGAATACTTTTCATTTAACCTTGGATTCAAGTGTAATTGTTATTACACAATTCATATAATTTAAACAAGGAAAAAAAAATCTACCTACTTTGATTTCTTTGTATTCCACAGCTTGACAGCATTCCAGGCTGTTACATGCCCAGTTGCAACTTTTCTCCCCATCTTAAATTCCTTTTAGAAAGAAACACTGAAAATGTTTAGAACAGTATTTTTAGGAATAAGACTTCCAAACATTTTGAAACACCTAATCTTTTATTAATTGACATTCTCACATGGACTGAATAGATATAATCCTCTCAGGGTTCCTCCTAGGGGTAGGAAAAAAAATCCTATGCTCCTTGCTGGAGGGAGCCTTTATTACACAAAACTAATTTGTGCTGCATCATGTCAGCTATAAACCACAACTTACTCTCAATGACTGAAAGCTCCTTTACAAAATCTTTGTAAGGAGTATGGCAATAAGTTAGAAAAAAAGTTCATGGTCTTATTCATGGTTTTACTCATAAAACTTCTGATGTCCACTGACAGTAAAGACTCTTTATTTGCCATAGTAGAATTGTTTATCTAAAGAATGGAAGGATGCCAATAATTTACCTATCCACATTTTCTTTAACTGGGAGATAGTGTATTCATTTAAATTGCTTAATGTTTCCCAAAGGACATGCAAGTAATTTTCTTCTCTAGTACCATGCAGCATAAATAAGATTTCTACTCCTGGGATTTTATTCTTTATCTGATACTTCACAGCTATTTAATGGATTTGTACAATGAATGTTATTATTCTTCATACAGAATACTATGGTAGAGCAAGGTTAGAGGAGAGTCTTAGCTTTAAATATATACTGCAGAAAGATGTACAGACCTCCACTTATAATTAAATGTGTTAACACCCCAAGACTGCTGGATTAATTTAAAGATCAGGAAAAACAGGCGGCAACAGCAGCATTTCTTTCACTGGAGAAGCCCGACGACAGAACACACACACACGCTTGGATCTTATTTCAGAGTCACTTTGCTGCAGGCATAAGAAAGGTTTTCCACATTCTTCACACTGGTGTAAATGTAACAAAAAATGGCAAGGCAGTTAATATCTGTGACAGGCATGTATTATTGCACTCATGAAGGTACAGCACTACATACACATATATCTAGGCCTGATTTTTGAGATGCGTTGCTGTTGTAAAGATGCTGTTGTATAGTTGTTGTAATCTTAACACAGGTAACACCTCTCAAAATTCATTCCTGTGATGGAGTCTTTTTCCTCAATAAAACTATATTTTATGTGAGCTCCTATTTTATTTCTTTTCAACTAATGTAGTAGCATATTTTATTTTGTGGGTGGCTTGATGGGTGCTGGTTTTTTAGCTGTTCTGTCTTGGTGATAATCACTAGGTGGTTTGGGGCTTTGTTTACCTTTTTTTTTAACCTGATAGCTGACTAAAGGAGCAATGTAAAAAGGAAAAATTAAAAAAGGAAAATTAATACATATTAACCCACTGTAGTCAGTAGAAAGAAGTTTTTCTGATTTCTACACACATAGTCACAAAGTTTAATCCGCTTTTATCAGAGTCAACAGAACTTCAATTCCCAATTCACTACTTGTGAAAATATTTTTTAAAATGCAGGACATTTTTCTAATTGTTAGGTATGCTTAAATATTGCTAAAGTGCATTAAAAGTCCTTTCCTGTATCAATTTTAACCATACTCTCAAATTTCTGTTAATTGATACTTTAAGAAATGAACATATTTTCACTGCTGGCACATTTACAAAATTTATTTAGAAGCTTAAACCACTGTACACTGCTTTTGAATATCTGCTATTCAACAAGGAAGTTTGATAAAAATATTATAGAAATTATTTTTAAAAGTTAGTTCTTTTTCATGCAGTTTCACCTAATGGTTATTGACAAGAAGAAAAATACACACAAGATCTTGCCAATCCACTACCAAAACCAACTGAGGGATGGTAATAAAAAGCATGTTTCAGTAGTAACAAGCCTGTTAATGTTCTTTCCTAACATCTATTTATAATTCACAGACACTCCTCAGAATTTGTATAAGATGATTTATGTCCAGGAGCACATGAATATTCCCTGCCTTGGCTTAGTAAGACTCCTATATAAGTGGCCAATTACAAGCATCAACTGTAGAAAACCCAAATATGTGTACTTTTAAAAGTACATGTACATGGCTCTGTCTTCAAAAAACTAAAATGCACCTGGATAAAAACTGGTGTCCTTACCAAAATAATTTTTAAAAAATAGCTGTTATTACTACATCCCACTCCCAAAAAGGATTTGACAGCCTTTGCAAAGAGAGAACAAACACAATGAATAACTGACTTCAGCCTAGATAATCTGACACCTCCAACATTCAGATTTGCCTTATGCATAAAGTATGCAGTGTGTTTAAAAACCAAAGTGATAGAACCTGGGCAATTTTTGAGCCTCTTGCTTTCCTGCTTTCTATCACTGGAGCACTATGATCCATCTTTTCAACATTCCACAATCTCAAAGTAGAATCCTGAAAAAAGGTACAATTATTTTGATGCATTTGCATATTACCAAAAGAATGATTTAGATAATTTCCATAAGGATGCAATCTCATCAGATGAGCCCTCTCAATATGAGAGCTGAACTCTCACATTTAAATATCACATCTTTGGAAACAATCTTCAGCAATCTTAAAAACTGCCTGCATATTTTAAAATAACAAAAAATAAACATACTTATCAAATTCTTTTACAGATTTTCTCTAATTTCATGATGCAAATAACATTTACAAGCTAGCACTTCTGTGAACAACTTTAGCGTTGTAAAATTTCATTTTAAAAAAAAGCTGCAAACAAGGGATGAAATCTTCACATCCATTTATAAGTTAGCTCCTGAAACCACATCAGTAATTAGGGATTACCTTTGGGGCTGAAAGAATCCATTTCTTGCTTTTGCTAATTGCAACATCTGTCACCCAGTCCCAATGACCCTACGATAAAGCCAAATTTAACTATAACACAAGGAAAAAAACCAACCCCTTCTCTTTTATAATATTAAAAAACCCTACATATACCATAAATCCATTTTGAAATGCAGTGAGAAAATTTTTATCTAGACCTCCTCATGTCCAATGATGAAAAAAAACATTGGTCTGAAGTTCATACTTTCCTACATATACCTGAAAACAGGGGCTGTTACGAACCCTGGTAACCAAAGTATGAATTGCAGCTACACAGTTACAGCTTTAAGCTCCCTTTAAACATACATCTTCTCTAAATACTTCACTGAAGAATTGTAAGGAGAGAATTGACTTCTAATACTCATTATCTAAAAAAGTCTGTTTATCGCGTGATATTGGAGGGAAGAGCTTGGGAAACAGACAGCAGCTTCCCCCCAACTTTAAGGGAAGGAAACCAGTTCTGAAAGCAGGCCGAGTCAAGCAGCTGTATCAGATATCCTTGTTCTGATAACAGCAACACAGCAGATTTGAGGTTAACAGCACTGAGTTGGCCTAAGAACAGAAACAGGTTAAAATTGAAAAATAATTATTTATTCCATTTAGGAAGGTTATTCAAACATGAATGGTATTAACAGATAAAATTCCTGGAGTTGAGGAAGGCATCGTATCATTTTGATAGACAATGCCACACCTGAGAAATACAATAAAAATGAGAACAAATATTTTTCCAACACAGAGTTGTAGTCAAATATGCACACACAGAACGTGGGTTTTATAGCAGAACCTTTAAAACATCCTTTTAAATTTAGTTATGAGCCCAGAATACAATTATACCAAGGCAGAGACACAAAACTGGAATTCTCCATAGTTACAAAGATTATTAGCATTTAAACAGATGCCTTGTTTTTTATGGGAAACTGAGTTACTTAAAGTGTTTGCTGTGACCTGGGAAATCTGCAGTTGCTGTATTACATAAAGCACCAATGCTGGTGGAGAATGTCTACTGTTACTGCTCAAAAGGTTTAAACAGTAGAGTTCCAATTCCAGGGGTTAGGCAGCTTAGGTTTAAAATAACACCGTGAGGCACAGGCTTAAGAGCTCTTCTGTATGAAGATGCTATCTCAAATGTGACAGCAGCTGAAGGCTATTTTTAAGCCCGAGGTTTTAAAGGAAAGTGGTCTTTTCTGAGATCTTCCAGGTGGTTTGCTCATGGGTGTTTTAACTAAGCCTTGAACAGCGCTTGCAGTAAGTACAAAAAAAGTCCATTAAAATAATGTTTTATAAGATAGGAATGAGCCACGGTTGCAGATATGAACTCTGACATAGCTTGGCTTCTGTGAATTCTCACTTGTGAAATGCTTGCACATAGCTTTATGAATGTGCGTCTGATCATTAGTTCAAGTCTTGTGGATAGTTTCTAGCAAAATATGGAAGATAATGTAATACAATAAGGTATGTTTGCAAAACAAAGTCACAATGACACAAAAAACCCCTGCAAAACTAACAAGAGTTGGATTATTTTTTTTTAGTGCATGTATTTCTGCCTCAGATTTTGGGTAGTATTACCATGGATATGGAAGAGGAGGCCTAGTTCTAAGCATGGATAGCTACATACTGAATAGCCACCTTGTTTACAGAATTGTCCATCCTAGAAAGTACTGTAACACTGGGGCTCACATCCCCACTATCAGGAGTAATGTAAACTATGTAACCTACAGACTGAGCTAAGCTTGATGACTTCAACATCAATATTTACTTTTTTTTTTTTTTTTGCATGTTTCTCTTTTAAGGTTCTGTTTTCTGTGGACATAAGCATTTATATATATATATATACATATCTATAGCAAAACATACATTGCTCTAAGAAATTAAACCACACAAATGTAGGATATATTAATGTCCATATCTAGAGACAGTCAAGGGTATTTGTCTGATAATGAAACACACAATGTTTTTAAACCAGCAATACATTTTGCACCATCTCATCACACTAGTGACCAAATTAAGATCTTGGTACCTTTAAACTTAGCTTTTCATAGCCTGCCTCTGTATGCCATATAGCTAGTTTTGTCATATCCGCCAGACACAAGAAGTGATGCTGAAATATAAAATCAGAACACTGTATCTTTGTCATACAATGTCAAACGCATTGCTTTGTCATACAGAAGTAATAAAGGAGGCTCCTTCTAACAGTGAGTCAGACTTTATTAAGAACATTAAATAATGATCTATTACTCATGACTTAAGACAGAAGTTCCTTTCAGCTACTTGTTGTTATAGTTCTTAATTTTGTAAATATTAATATATAAATTTAGCAAACACACAATTGAGTGGAAAAAACATACATGAAAAACTTTGTTGAGTTAGAAAATTAAGGGTACCTTGTTAAAAAATTAAAATCTACAGAGAATACATTCAGAATTGCTAGGACAACTGTGAATAAAATAAAAAAGGTAGAATTAAGTGTGGAAAACATGCTCTCAGATTTCAGCATTCATAGGCCCATCTACATTTGCATGTCTTCAAGCCATAGGTACATTTTTCCCCAGAGAGTTGCTACTTATTTGAGTGGCATAACTCAGAAGGCACTGTTTGGGTATCACTGCAGACTGACCTCCTGTCAGCACTCTGGGGGTCATCTTCACTGGAATAGTCAGATGTGAAGTTCCAAAAGAAAACAGCCAATTAGATCACAATGAACAGAAGTTCGAGCTAATCTATCCCAGTGAAGAGAAACTTTCAGTGCAGTAGAGCTTTGGCATAACACTAATTTCATGCTCTGGAGGGACTAGAAATCATCTGTGACCTTGTGAGAGTAATGGAACTAGTAGCAGCTCCTCACTACCTCCACTCAGGTACAGCCAAACTGGAGTGTCTGTTTCTTCCTCCTGTTCTCCTTTTATTTATTTAAGTGTCAAAGGAATATCAAGTTCCAGGTGCCAAATTGTCTTGCTATAACTCATAAATATAATCTAATTTGAACTTGTTAGTTTATGTGCTCCATCAGTGTTGCTGAGAACATCCATTAAGTTTTTCAGAAGTACATTACTAGCATCTGTTGTTTGGGCTGTGAAGTAACACTACTTTTAGGGGTACTAGCAAAGACATACACATTTTCCTAATTATTACAGATCAATAAAGTATTTAATTAATAAGTGTTTTTATAATTGACTAATTTTAGGAGAATATCTGCAAGTGCCAAGTTACTCTTCTAACATAGTATTGTGCTTTTATTCCATTAAGATTTTTGTTATACCTCTTGATGAATATATCAGTTAAGCAAGAGTTCTAGTTTCTTGATTAAGACAGAACACAGACCATCAACTTCCATTTACTTATTTACATAGACATCATTTTTTCATAATTAAGCATGTTATCTTGGAAATTATGAATTAATTACCTACATGATTAGAGTGGTCACTCATCGTTTATCTGAGATGTCCTATAAACAGTTATTGAGAAACACCATGCACTAGTACTAAGGTAACTCACCATCTTGACTAAAAACGCAGGAACTAACGGAACCCTTCCTTCCAGGAAATGGGTTCAGGACACTGAAAGATTCCTGTCTTTATGTCCCATACTTTTAAGCTTTTGTCCCAGGACGCTGTGCACAAGAAGCGACCATCCGAGCTAAAGCAGCAACCTGAGATAGCATTGCTGTGTCCCCTGAAACACAGACAGAAAACAGAGTGAGCTTTTGTTACCGTTACTATTCACTCCAAGAGCCTCCTGCAATGCTGAGCACAGAGTCTCCACCCAGTAAAGAACCATCAGCGTACTGTGAATTTTAGGTATTTGAATAGTTCTGTAAAGTCTCTGGAGCTGCTTACAACCTCACAGCCAGCACAGGCTTAATCTCTTACAGGATTAGGTGGCTTTGCAGGACTGAACCCTAGCTGTTAAGCGACAAAGTGACAAACGACCAGCTTGCCTTTTTTTTTTTTTTTTTTTTTTTTTTAAAGCAGTTTAACAAGGAATTGTTAAGCAGCTAAAACACAACCACATTTTCCTAAAAGCAAATTACCAAATTACCAAAAATTACCAAAAACTGCTATTATATAAATAGCATGCATCTATCTTTACATGCAAATTTCAACTCAAACCCTTAAAGGAAAAAAAAAAGTTAAACAATTCTAGAGAAAAGTCTCATTTTGGAAGCAGTGATACCTAACTTTCCCACCTGGAGTACTGTGTCCAGATCTGGGGCCCCCAATACGAGAAAGATGTAGAACTGTTGGAGAGGAGTCACAGAAGCCACAAAGACAATCAGAGGGCTGGAGCACCCACCCTACAAAGAGAGGCTGAGGGAGCTGGGGTTGTGCAGCCTGGAGAAGAGAAGGCTGTGGGGGGACCTCATTGCAGCCTGCCAGTACCTGAAGGGAGCATACAAACGGGAGGGGAATCAACTTTTTTAAAGGGCAGATAATGGCAGGACAAGGGGGAATGGATTAAAGCTGAAGGAGGGAAGGTTTAGATTAGATATTTGGGGGAAGTTTTTTACAGAGAGAGTGGTGAGGGGCTGGAACAGGCTGCCCAGAGAGGGGGTGGATGCCCCATCCCTGGAAGTGTTCAAGGCCAGGTTGGATGGGGTCCTGGGCAATCTTGTGTAGATCCAGGCCTGAGGTTGGTGGCCCTGCCTGTGGCAGGGGGGTTGGAGCTCTATGATCCTTGGGGTCCCTTCCAACCCATGCCATTCTATGATTCTATGATGATTCTAACAAAAAAAAAAATCTGGAGGTTCCAGAAGTGGGCAAGGACTCTAGTGCTTCCTCAAATCTACAGAGGGGAAGGGTTCTGAACATCTCTTAACAGGAAACAATACTGGAGCCTCTGCAATTTAAAATAAACATTACAGTGTTCCAGGTTAAATTTCCCATCCAAAGGAATTCCTAATCCCTCAAAGACAATTTTATTCCAGTGTTTAAAGGCATACTCCCTCTCTGATTATTGCTTAAACATTCAAAGCTAAATTGGTTGAGCTTATTTAAAGCCACTGATATTTTTAATGGTTGACTTGACGTCTCTATAGCTGCGTACTTCCTCCTTAAAATGATAAAAATATCCTAAATTGACATAATGATTTTACTGTACTACTGACTTCAGTATGAGATGTAAGAGTTTAGCATGTGCAGGCTCAGGAGATCATACAGAGCAAAGCTTCTGGCACTGGGTGCGACCTGCACCAAAAGCACGTAAAGAAAAATGATCTGGAAAAACATTCTCTGCACTCAGAGAATGGCCCAGATGGCCTCAAGGTGAAAACCAAAGTACGTGTTGAGCTGGGGCGCACAGCATCTGTCCTGAATCCTATTTCATACTCCCATTAACAATGTAGGTAATGAGATAAAGGGTACAGATGTACCAAAGAGGGTCTGCAGTTATTACACAAGAGAGAAGATTAAAATTCAAAGCTATCTTCACAAATTACCAGAGAAATGAAAGGGTTATAACAGCCTCCATAGGAAGCAAAGTTGTCATTGTTGCAGTTTGTAGGAATCTTACAGTGTTTAATCAATTATCTAATACAAGTGCTGCCTGATCAGTCTGACATTCTGTAGTAACATGCAAATAATAAACTGCAGAGATAAGGGGTAGGAACAAGGGAGTGCATCACAGTTCTGAAAAAAAAGGATGCAACAAATACAGTCCTCTTCACCATCATACTGTCAAGAGTAAATCTTGCTGATGGATGCATGAACAGAGGCACATCAACAGAGAAGCATGTAATAATAATTAATTTCTATTTTTTCCTAGTTAGAGGGAATACTGTTTAAGTTAAGGGGTCATGCAATTCAAGAAAAATGTGGGCCAACTGGAAAGGTCTCAGATTAACAAGAAGAATGATCAGTAGAACAGGAAATTATAATTAAATATTATGTTATTAAGGATGGTTTAATCTACTGAAAAGATGTCTCAGCAGATATAACAGAAGTTCTTGGATATAAACAAGGGAATAATCTGAACTCCATGTCTGAAGTGGATCTAAATGGAAATATGAGCTTAAGCTGCAGCCAGAGAATTCCACCTTCGGGGAAATTCCTCTAATGATCAACACAGTGAAGCAATGGAACAGAATGTCTGGAGCCTGTGAAGTCTTCACTGGAGCTCACTGGAAGCATGGTAGATCATCCTGTAGTTGCTTGGAGGCCCAGGGCTAAGGTGATCTCATTGCCATGCAAAGCCTAAGTATCACAAAATATTCTGTATTCATGACTAATTACCAATTCTCAACATCTCCCCATTCATGAATGTCTGTACATTTTTCCTAATTAGAAGAAATTAGAACGAGAGTTCTATCTTCTGCAGTACCATATTGCATATGCTATCTTTTGCCTCTATATATACACCAAAGAACCTAGAAGCTCTAAAAAACCAGCACTAGAAATGCTTACAATAATCAACATACAACTATTCAGTTATTTACAGCAGGAAGCTTTAGTAGATCATTTTGTTCACACGTGCAATACACGTCATTGGCTTGCGCACTACTTTTAGTTCAACAATTACTGTTCGTTTTCTCTAGTACAAATCTTAGCATGAATTTCACTGGCAATTGTAAAATATACATATCATGCCATGCATAATTAACTATGGTATTGTTTCTTACTCAGTAATTGCAGTTGAGGTGGATTATTTTGTCATATCCCATAGCTTTATAGTCTTATTGTATGATACTGAAGCTACTCTCTGGTTCTTGGAGTCAAAACAACATCTTGTGATAGTATTTTTGTGATGACCTATACAAAAAACATCAAGTGAGACTACTAGTTATTTTAAATAATTACATGTGGATCTCAGAACAGGTCTGAAAGGCAGAACTACCCATAAAATATATGCATCTATCTATTTCCAAAACACTGTCACTTCCAAATTGCTGTTTTACTGGCTAGGATGCCTCCTCACCTACCTCTCAACGACAGAGAGGCCTCCTAGTCACTGCAGACTAGTATGAAATACAAACCCAGGCACTCAACATACACTGTTAACAAATTCACTGTAGTAACTTACTTCTCTGCTCCATTCCTGAGAAGAAGCCTGGAAGTGTGGCCACCTGATACCAATGACAGCTAACTGCTCAGACTCTTAGGGAGCACTTAAGCATGTAATTATACTTTAAAAATGCAAATAGCTCCATTAAAATAATGTAAACAAACTACACTACTGATAGTGTCACCTAACACAGACAGTTCTAAAGCAGCTACTACAATCCCTTCCCTGCACTTTTAAAACAGAAATGGTTTTACCATCGGGCTCCAATTCAGGGATGTACATTAACCATATGCTAATTGAACATTTGTATGACTGCTCATCTATTTAGAAGCTGATTGTGCAGCAATGGCAAACTCCCTGACCTGCAGTCCTAAGTGGAAGCCTCATGGAACTGAGGTCTCACTAGTGAAGTTACCTTTCTGGCAGGGGGGTTGGAGCTGGTATGATACTTGGGGTCCCTTCCAACCCATACCATTCTATGATTCATTTCAAAGGGAAGGTATGCTTAACAAAACAAAACAACAACCACCCAAGAAAGCCCAAAAAAACAAACAAACAAACAAACAAAACAAAACAAAACCCACCACAAAACCCCCAAAATAACAACAACAAAAAAAATCACTGTTGATCTCATTTTGGTCTGTTCCTTTTTAGAAAACTATTCTGAAAAACACTGAGCTTAATGTCTTACAGGTAAGTTTATTTTACCCTTCTCAGGAAAGAGTGTTTGAACCAAAATAATTAATTTTCCCAACTTTTTCTAAGACATTAAAAGAAATTCAAAAGCTGCATAAAAAAAGACATAAAAGAGTCAAGTCTTACCTGGGATGTGTGTCACTACTGTTGCACTTAGTGCATCGAAAACATGCATGGTATTTTCTTTGTCTGAACTAGATACCACATATCTACCATCACAAGAAATATTACATGAAGTTACAAGGCCTTCATGTTCTACTGTCCACTAAATAAAAAAATAAAAGGTTTTAGAAACATGCTTTAGGGTTACAGTTTTACAGCAGACTTTCTATATGCTGTAAGCCAGTTCAGAAAGAAGACTTTTGATGTTACTTTGTTTTAGTGAAAGCTGATAGATGTCTTCACATTCAATTTTTCTAATTTATGCATTAACAATAAAATTTAAATTAGACAAGGCCAACCTGTTCAAATCCTAAAACATTAATTTTATCAATCTTAAATGTACCTTCTGAGACAGGTTATTATTATCATGCCTATTGGTATCTGAAATAACTGAGACATGTTCATCAAGAGACTTACCCAAGATCAAGCAATTACTGCTACCAAAACTAGGACTTAAAATCAATCCTACCTGCCCTAACTATATCACATGGTGCTAACAAAGAATGTTGTGTTTTCTTATTTACCAGTAACAAAGCTATAAATCTGAATTTTACAGTTGTGCCTTCTGCAAGATGCACTCAAAAGGATACATACAAGAATTTTTCCTGTTTCCATATCCCAAGCCTTGACAGTGTTATCATATGATGATGTTACCACTCTAAAAATGTTAATGAAAACAGCAATCACTATTTTCACTTAAAAGAAGGTATTCAAAACATAAATGACAACTTTTAATTGTGACAATGATTTGACATCCTCACAACCACTAATTCAAAATGGATTTTTAAAGGCTATGACAGAAATTATTGCAGAGCTTAGTTGAAAAAAGGATGATTTCAGATAGAAACTGTGTGTCATTTTCAGTGCAACCAGTCAACACGATTTCATTTCATCCATTACAAGATACTCAATTATTTCTAACGTTAGAAAAAATTTTGAGCCATGCTGATGTCTTCTCTTTAATGAGAGTCACGTGTTCTCATCAGTCAGGTTTTTGGGTTTTCAGTGGTTGCTGAGTAATCCTCTACCACAAATGCTGCTCTGCACAAACACAAAGCCACATTAGACAACAAAGCTATTCAACAAAATTAACTAAAACTGGCAGGTTTCCATTAATGGGAGGTCAGAAGTGTTTCCCTGACAGTTTTATTCTCATAATCCCAAATATCTGAAGTAATATTTTGAAAAAAAACCCCTAATGCATTAACACTCTAACAATTAAAAATATACAACTATATAATTAAAATCTTTATATTCTCCATATGTGTATACTTCCTGCAAGAAAGACAGTCTGCTCCTATACAGAAACACATAACACAAAAGATCACATGAAGTTTATGAACTGGAGTGGTTTTGTTTGTAAAGTTATTTCCAGGGCTATACACTATGTCATTTTACTTGCTGTCTAGCAATTTTCAAACATATACACAGTATGCAGTAGGCAGCATAGCATGTGTACTATTCTGTGATCAAAAACCTAATCAGTGAACCCTATAACCTGATAAAAATTGATTAAAACTATGACTTATTGATAAAATATGCCAGAAATAGTACCTCTGGAGGCACTGCATGACCTGCCTAACCAAATGTTAATATACGCTGCTGTTGTTTTAATTATTAGGTCCACAGATTGACACTGGGTTAAGATGCATTTCTTTAATTGACAAGACTAGCTTAATGGAAAGGCTATAGAATATTAATAAACAATACAGACAGAAGAGAACTTTTAGGAAAGGTATAAATCTCACTGCCAAGTGAACCTCTGAACACTGGCTAATTCAATGTTGTTCTTTTATAAAAGTGTTATATATTTATAGACCCCTTTCAGAACATATGGAAAAGACTTTCAGCCCTGTATTACTCAGAAACAGAATTAAAGTCCTTTGCCCTAAAAGAGGTCATAATCTATCAGGCTATTGCAATATGCATTTAAGACAATAAAAAGATTCATATTTCATTTAGCTGACATCATATGCAAACCTGAAAATATTTAAGAGCTCCCATACAAATTGTGGGTGAGAACAAGGTGAGATTTATGGTAGTTCATGTAGGTAAGTGTGGCAGTAAAGACTGCTAGCAGAGTATGGACAGCATAAATGAAAGTGCAAGAATGGAGAGGAGGATTGTATGGAAGAAAGGAGATGTATACCAAAATTATAACAGAATGACGAATTATGAAGCACAGAAGTAAGCAAAAGAAGTTTGACTTTCACATAGTATGTTAAGAAACCATGGGAAGGATTGGAAAACTAACTTATTTATTTTAAATTTTATACTTAGTATTTCCACATGCACTGAAATTGAGGCTTGAAATCACAAAAAAATCCCCACCTTTAAAAAATAAATTCAAATAGAAAATGGTCACCTTCTGTCATCAGGAGTCAAGTTACACTTGGAAATTGGGGCAGTTTGTTCTTCAAAAATCTGAACAGGAAAACCCTTCTCAACATCCTTGAATAAATCCAGATGAGTTTGATTAGGAAGTGCTTTGCTAAATTGTAAAAAAAGTAAGAAGCATCACAAAATAAAACTTGCGAAATCAAGATAAGTTACTCTTACTTTAGTTACTCTATATTCCTTAGCTTCAAGACGAACTGCAACAGCACTCTTCATCTCTCACGCCCAGACTTCTATTTACCTTCGTCCCATCACAACAGTTTTTGCCAGAAATTTCTTGAAGAGTTTTCCTTCAACTCTCACACCCAGGTCTGTGCCTAACTCCTGGCAAGTCTTTCTTCATAAATTAATACATAGCTTTCCATTTTCATTAGTAGTTAAAACTCCCACTCTCAAGGCCTGCCACCCCTGTATCAACTACTGCAACGTCATTTTCTTCACAAATGCTGCCCCCCCATTTGTATGCAGGTGCAGTGCTCTTCAATAATTTTCCTTTACTTGTCTGTATTATATCATTCCATGTGTTTGTGTTGCTTAAATGATTACTTATTTTCAGTCACAAATACAAGCTTCATCTTCAAATACAAAGCTCTTACGTGTTTTATCCCCAGACATCATCCCCTTTCTGCCCTACCTTTGATGTCAGCCTTTGTCACTCAGTTACTCATTCAAAATTTATGAGTCCCCTTTTGCACTCCTTGATGCCTTGAAGGAGTCACCTATAAATAACTGGAAATCTCTCTCATAATACAAAATCTCATTTACATGTCTGTTTTGTGATTCCCACAACAGCAATCAACAGATTGCTGAAGTGCTAAGATGATAACCTATACTGCATTACATAGTCCATTTATCATAGAATCATTTAGGTTGGAAAAGACCTTTAAGATCGAGTTCAACCATAAACCTAGCAGTACCAAGTCCAACACTAAACCAGTGATTGACAACCCTTTCAGTGAAGAAGCTTTTCCAAGTATCCAATCTAATATCTCCCCTGGTGCACCCTGAGGTCACTATATTTCTCCATCATCCTCTATTTACTTAGTCTGTTAAACAGATTTTTAAGCAATTTCAGGATGGGACACTCTTTTGTCATACCTATAATGTTCAAAGTGCAGTGCAGTCCTAACCCATGAGTAATGCCTTTAATTTCTTCAGTAATACAAATAAAAATCAAGTTTTCCAAATGGATCATGGTCCCCGAGTGTGACCATCAGAATCAAAAAAACCCAAACAGAAGGAGTGCTGATATGCAGGGTAACTCACAGATCAAAGCTTCAAAAGATCAGTCATCACACCTTCTTCTAGGTAAATAATATTCTGTTTCCATGATTCTATTTCAATTAGATTTTTGTTTGTGTGTAAGTACCAAGAGGTTTCAGCATCAGTTTGGAAGCAACATGAAATCCCTTCAGTGTGTGTGTGTTCTTTCATTTGTCTACATTATGAGAATAAAAACTTGCACTTGTGACAGCTACTCCTCTTTTTAGCATCAACTGTCAAGTCTCTGATCTAGAGCTGCTTCCTTACAAGGGCTTTCACTTCAAGGAGCTACCCTCTAACTTGGCAGCTCTCAGTAATGAAAAACACTGGAGTGAAATTACATTTATTTTTTCGCGTTTTCACTTATTTTCTGAATGTGTGTCAATGCACTACAGCCTAACAACTAACACCAGAATCATTAGGAACATCTCTAAGACCAAAGATAAAAACATAGATCAAAGTCACCATATGTCATTCTTCTCTTTTTCTGAGTCAAAAAAGCCTGGGAGTCACAACTGCCCTTCTCAACTTACCTAGTCTTTGTTTTCCAAAAGACGCATGGACTGTCAGTGAGATGCTGTCTGTTCTCAAGAGGAACTTCAAATGCTTTCTCAGAACACTCAGTCATTTGATATCTACTCTTTCAAAGGGAGGAGAAAATAAGAGGGGAAAAAAGGGGGGATGGGGGAAGAGAACCCCAAAGTGAAATTGTCTGGGCTGATTTAGCCCCCTGCAACCAAATCCTCCCTGCTTTCCTGAATTCTAATTGCTTCAGCTTCTCCTCCATAAGAGGAAATTAGACTTGTCCAGCAGAAATTAATCTTACAAAAATAAATGAACATAATCGTGCCTGCCAAAGTTTCCAATACTTAGCCAAATACTGTTAGATAGATTCTGAAGAATAAGTATTGCTCAACAAGTGTTGAGTAAATCTTTCTTAGATAAAATGATAAAGTGTCTTAGATTACACCTTCCACACTTCAGGCAAAGAGCACATGGCAGCCTTCCCAACAAAAAGAACATTCATGGATGTACCATGCTTAAAAAATTAATAGATTACCTTCCAGCTGAATAACATCTTGCTAAATATAGAAAAATACAAGTTCCTGATCTGAGTTCAGACAGATGAGGGATGTTTGGAACTGTCAGTGCAACATTTATTACGCTGTAATCGTTGTGACTAACACACTGAGATACTTGTTTTTATTGCACTTTATTTTTCCTATCTGCAATATTTGCTTAAGATCTCCACATGTGTATTTACTTTGGAACTGATCATTAAAAGAGGACGTTTTTCATTCTGGACTTCCTGATTTCTTGGATCTCATCATCCACAGCTCTTGGATAAAATAACAGTGCTAACCCTGAACACTGACTGGGCTTTTTACATTTTCAGGGTTCTTGGGTTTTTTCAGTACATTTGGAAAAAAATGTTTAGATTATAGTAGAAACCAAGTCAGTCAACACTTTAGATCCTTTACAAAATTATTTCATCTGTATTCATATCACATTAAGGCATTACTATAACTTATTACCAAGTCTTGAATCAAGTCATGACCTTTTACTACATGCCACATCCAAGTGCCTACCGTTTACTTAACACAGCTACATTGCCATTCGCTATTTGCTTTCATGAAATTCAAGGGCTCAACTAACTATGTGTATGCAAGCTATGTTTTAGACTGAATGTAGACTGATCATCCTCTGCACACTTCCCCAGTTCAGATCTTGCCATTGCCCTGCCCAGGGTGGTTGGAATTTTAGGGAAAGCCCAGCTAACTACACAAAACTTGGAGGGGCAAGAAAATAAGGATGCAAATCAAGATTTAAAGGAAAGGAAAAAGCACATGACAAGTATCAAAACACCATAGTCGTGCAGCCAACAACTGTGTGATCCTTAACTTCCACTTCTCTGCAAATACCCATATAAGTAACTCAGAAAAAAGAACTTTCAGGAGAAAAAGAGTAAGCTTTGTGAATGAACTTATTTTTAAATACTAATAAAGTACAGCTCTGATTCAGTGTATGCTTACTTACGTTTGCAAGGGTCACCTCTTAATATCAAAGAATACATTCCAAGTATGAAATAGCAGTTCTAGGAATTTATCTGTGACTGCAAAAACATTTACAGTTGTTATTTTTTAAGTTAAATAAAATTTCTTCAGAAGGCTCTGTGACGATTCACTCTTCATGCCTGTATAACATTGTTTGATTCAGCCTTTAATTTTTTTATAAATTTGTTGTTGTTGCATTTGTAACATACCCAGAGCTTCACTGTTCTATCGTAAGAGCATGAAAGTATTTTTGTGTCTTCAAAGCAAAAATGGCAGGAGCTCACAGTATCGCTGTGTCCTCTCAGAATTTTAAATTGGATCTGTAAAGGAAAGCTCAAAGTTTAGGACTATTTTTCCTTAAAATTGTTTTTGACAGCTTAGTCCACGAGGGGGAGTATGAAAGCGGGAACCGAAGGAGAATTTTACGTTCCATTTCTCTGAGAAGAGTTCACCTCCTCTCCTTGATACTACCTTGGAGCTGATTTACCAATTTGGGTTGAGAAAGGAAGGTTGTTGGAAGTGGACTGCATTTTTGGTGGAGAAGGTTTGGTTTGATTTGCTCATTATTCTTCCTCTCATGAAAAGCAGTATTTATCTTTAAATCTCATAGTCCTTCTCAAGTCTTTCCAAGACCCCCCTTCCTTGGTTCTAACCCACTGAGGAGCAGCACATCACACTCTTCGGCCATGTTTTAGCCAAAGCCATCACAAATTTTGTCAAAGACATTCTGACATGGGTTTTCTGCAGGGAGTTTGCCCGTGACTGTCCAGTGTGCGTTTGTGTGAAGAGAGCTACAGAAAACTCCAGCTGCTGCAAGCATTAACCACACAAAGTTGCAGACAGCTTTGCATCCCCCAGCTTTCAACAGCCCCTGAGTACCCGCGGGTGTGGAGCCCTGTCTACCTCAGTCCTTCCGGCCTGCCATGCCCAGGGCCAGCCTTCCTCAGTGTCCCCCCTCCCACCTCCGGCCTACCTCTGCCATAGGGCCTCAGTCATCTCAGCGAGCCTCTGCCGGGGAAGGCAGCAGCCGCCGGGCCGAGCGCCCCCCATGGCTGTTCCCTGCCGCCATGAGGCTCCGCAAGCTACCTCAGGCGGCAGGGCAGTGCTCGAGGCCCGTCAAAGGGTTCGATCCTGCCCCGGCTGCGTCCCTGTGCCCGCCGAAGCACCTTGGCGGCTCTAACAGTGAACAAACTCCGAGCCGCTACCAAGGCAGGCAGCTGTCGCGATGCTTTTCATGTACCAGAGGCAGCCTCCAGGCCCAATTTCTTACTTGTCTTTCCACCTGTCAGGTCTTCCTGTTGCCTTTAAATTTAAAGGCACATAACATGTATGTCAACGAAAGGCTGTTCGATTACCTTGCTCACATAGAGCTGTGGATACTGAAAAATACATTCGATCAGGGCCCAGAGAACTGCCATCTGCAACAATGAACTTCAATTTAGGGCTTTTGTTCATAGTTTTAAGCAGGAGTATTCTTTTGGTTTCTCTGTGCACCTAGAAAGCGAAGCGCTGTGGGTCCATTTTAACATCCTCATCGTTATAAAGAAGTTCAGTATTATTTCATATTTTATATTTAAAAAGTTCTATAAGATTATAATTGGTTTTTAAATGTACTGCATGGGATATAAACAGTTGTCATTTTAACTACACAAAATAAGGCAGGTTATGGTGCTAATCTTTTAGTTCATTAGCCTTAATTAGCTTAAAATGGCTACAGTAAATGCTATTTACCATTTAGAGATGTAACTCCAAGTACAGCCATATACTGCAAAATGCAATAGGTAATTCTGCATTAGACTCATTAAAAATACTTGCACCCAATGCAACTTTTATATTGCATTAGTTTTTAACTTCCTAACTTAATTCAGACTAAAATTTTATCTTTTTAGGAGGTCCCAGGCAATGACTTCCCATACAAAAAAAAATTTTAAATACTTAGTTTATTAAAATATCATGTTTCATGTTATTTAAATCACAGCCTGCAGTATTTCAGATTATGCTGGCCAGAGAGGAGTCCTTTCAAGATTCCATAATCCATACATTTTGAACGTACAAAGCATCACAAAATAAACATATGCACATTTACTTTCTAACAAATTCAATATGAATACAGTATCTACAATGCTTCAAAGTACACGACTGATCTGCCATCACAGAGGAGATCAAAAATTTGAGATCAAAAGTTACACAGCACTGAAGAAAGCAAGCTCTCTCTTCAATACTGAAGTTGTTTTAATCTAAAAGGGGGAAAGAAAAAGAAAGAGGTCAGACAGAATAGTAACATGCACCATTAAGAACATTTAATTACTTGAGCAGTTTCTTAAACCTTAAAGAAAAAGATATGAGTAATATGAGATAAAAACATCTTCTCGGTGATACAAAGAGGGACATGCAAATGTGAAGACTTTCAAAATAACAGCTTGTACAAAGAAATCTATTTCATGAAAATGCATAAACCCCTATTTTAGCTATTCAGAAATCAAAGGAGGAGTTTCCTTTTTAATAAGAAAACCCTGATACCTAAACAACACTCACTTCCAAAGGAATGGAGTCCTTTGGAATGCCAGCCTTTCCCTTGGTATATATCCCCTTCCTCTAACCACTGAGACCCCAGTTGTTCTGCCATTAAGCTAGCTGGCTGAAGATATTTAAAGTATGTTGAGACCTCTCCTTCAGCTAGTAAAATGCTAACCAGAAGTCAACGCAGTGACTGTTCCACAAGGGTGTGCTTGAAGTTGACTGTGATCTGAACATGACAGTTACTGTTGTTTGCACTTCAAGTGTGTGAGCAAACTGAAATTGCAAACAGTTCTTTTTCAATTTCCACATTTCTGTTGGCGCTGTGTTTAAGTCTCAATTTTATAAACTCTAACAGCACAGTCTAAATTTAGCAGACGTGTACATGACTCAAGCATTGTTCTGCTTGCTTCACTGCTCCTTCCTCAAGCACAGAATTATCTTAAGCGTCAGTACTGCACAACAGATCTATTTGAATCAGACCTTTAGCTAATTATGCATAAACCAAAGCAGACTCAAAACTTTCTGAAGCAGACAATGTCACTTCCCATGTTTCCAAATAAGGAGAAGCAGAGTAACGGAAATATGAATCTTAACCTGCACACGTTCAATTTTTAATGCCCATTCAAAATACCTTCCAGAAATACCAGTCATCCTTATAAACTCCATTAACTAGCTGAGTTGTGTATTTAGTACCCTTTACCTTAAGAGGCTTCTATCCTAAAATTATTTACCCTCTAGCCCAAGATGCCTATTACCTGCAATCTTTCATCACTTTATTAAAAAACCTGAGCAGTACTTTGTATTCATACCAGACTGGCTGATCTATATTTGCTGCACATAAATTCACTAGAATGGTAACACATAAATTGAGGTTTGGTTACCCAGAGCAACATCTGCAAATGCTTAAGTAACCTTTCTGTTTACCTTCTTAGAAGTTCTTTGGGCGACAAGCCTGTGGTATCTAGATCACTAAGGCTGTCACTGCTGTCTTCAGTGTCTGAGCTGCTGCTGTCTTTTTCTGATTTTTTATTCTTGTGTTTTCCTTTGTTTTTCTGTTTCTTATGTTTCTTTTTCTGTAAAAAGAAGAAAAATAATCCCTTATTTCATTGTGAAAGACTTGTGGTTTTTGGAAAGGCAACATCAGCAAAAAGTTGATTTTAGTGTAAACTCCAAACTTAAATGAAGAAAACCCACACTTAACTCTGCTACTACTCAGACTGAGTTTAAAATAAATGTACTAAAATCACCCATTTCACCCTAAGCACCCAACCACCCCCAACCCAGAAATTTTTTTATTACTATTTGTATACAAACTATGAATTACATGCAGGTCTCAATATGCCTGACATCTTCAGCAGACCTTAAACTACACACATTACATCTGTGGTCACATTGCATATACGTTGAAAAAAGCAGCACCCTTGTTGAGTAATGTTCTGTTCTGAAGTCCAGGTTTCAAAATTCAGACATTCAGTTGGTTAAGTTCTAGTCCCAATAGATCTATTTTCTGGAACTTAGCATAAATGAAAAAAATTGACTGGCAGATCAAAAAATCAATAAACTGTTTATTTAAATTCAATACCTTTTCCTTTTTGCGTTTGTGTTCTCTCTTAGTCTTGTGTTTCTCTCTGTTCTTTCTATGTTTTTCTTTCTTACTAGGCCCAGGAAAAGTTGTTGGCATCACTGGTTCCTGTTGCCAGGTAGGGCCTAAAGCACAAAGCAGTGTGTAGGGGGAAAAAAACCAAACAAACCCATGAACAAAAAAGGGTAAATTTATTATTAAATTCTTTATTACTTTTAATCTAATAGATTAGCTTGAAAAAAAAAAATCTAAGCTGTCAAATGGAAATGAAATGTCTAAAACTTCTAACCACAACCTCACTATTGTAACTAAATGCCCTTGCAATCTCTTATTAGAAGAAATGGCAAGTCTGGTCCTGTATTTTCACTACAATTTATCATCATTGCCTCAAGAGAGCTACAATAAAATTGGTACATGGACAAAGAGGTTCCTTCTAGTGAATCACAGCACAGTTTCAAAACATTTGATGCGAGTTTGACATAACACAGGCATTTAAGAAGTATCTATTCAGAAGTGTTTTTAAAATAAAAATATATCTTATATGCACAATTTCAATGTACACAATTTATACACTTATGTTTACAGAACCTACCAGAAGAAAAAGCTGGAGGCAACTTTGGTCCAAACTCCTCTGTTGCATCCGGTTCCTGTTTTAAAGCAGGCACTGAAGAAACGCCAGGATCAGTTGTAGCAGCTGCATTCTCTATGAAAAGACAAAATCCCTCTTTATTTGAAAGAAAAGGTAACACTTTTTCCAAGACATTCTGAAGAAAGTTAAAGGAGACTTTCTAAAAACCTCTAAGAAATAAAACCTGATCAACATCTATGTCGGTGGACTACTCCGGCCAACTGGGCATTTGACATTCTGAAACATGTCAACATATAGTTTTTCTTAATTAAAAAAACCCACATAAATTTGACCTTTTACACTAGGTAATTACTAATTAATATTAGTTCACGTTTCCTTTCATTTAGTAGCACATTATTATTTTCCACTACGTAGGATGAATCAAAGACTCCACAAGATGTATGAAGTTAATACACACTAAAAGTTAGATGTACAGAACGAACAGTAAGTGAATACATTATTTCCACTGCAAACAAAGTATATAATACATTTTGATAATTGACATCCTCAAAGCAGGGGAATTTTTATGGCTCACTTAGTAAAATTCACTAAGAAGTGGAGTGAAAGATTGGTATAAAAGTTTCGCTGTATTCCTCAGTGAAATATGTTCTAACATTAGATGGTTTGTTCCCCCATAATGTTTAACAAGCATATTCTATAAGGCAGCTTGCTTGTAAAATCTGCACAAGGCAACGTAAGTAACACTAACATGCAAGGTCTTACTCAGTGTTGTACTAGTCACATTTTCGACATACCCAGCTCCACCCCAGATGATCTGCACAAGAGCACAGCACTGTCCTCGCAGTCCTGGAGTATCTGACTCATAAATTAAGCTATTACAAGGGATTTATAAAAATTAACATCTATTAAGTACTACCTTGTACATTAGAAGAAGAACTGTCTGGTAGATCAACTTGCTTGGTGCTTTCTGAATCTATTACTGAAGTAGTTGGTTGCTGTTCTTCATCACTCTCTTCTTCAGAGGACGACGATTTTTCATCTGAGGAGCTCACAAAGATGGCCTTAAATAAATCCATGGATGGTCTGCTTTCTTCTTCCTGCTCCTTGTCTTCATTAGTTACCTGCAAAACGACAGCATAACAAACCATATTTAAACACTAAAGAAACTAACAATCTCTCTCTGATAAGTAACAGCTTCAAACATATGGACGTGTGTTTATAAAAACACTCAAATATCACAATAGCTGTGAAATATATGGTCTTAGGAACTGCTAGAGTAAAGATCTGCTAAAACTAAGTCCATGTCCTGGAAAGGGTAATGCAATTCGTGCTATGCAGACAACCGAAAACAGACCTCAGGACAGTAAAAATGCCAGTTCATTAATTGAAAGTTAGTTATATGCTACTAAAATTAAGCAAATGGAAAACACTACCTTTCTACCTAAAGTATGCACCCTTATTCATTGAAAGCAGAAACCACCATCCCACACACTCCCCTGCCTGTTACCAAAGCGGGGGTAAGGGACTGACTTTAACTCCCAGACTGCTGATCTACATTTTATCTTAAGTTCCTACTTCAAGAATAGCTGCTCTTGCTGTCCTTGTTCACTGTACATGTTTTACATCTGGGAATTGTAACTTCCAAGACTCTGCACAGAACAATCTCCTCTTTGCTTATCCTGAGTTGGCTCTCCTGCAAACTGATCTGTATTAAATCAATAAATGTATTACCCAACTTTATTTCAGGGTTGTGAAGGTTTACAGTTATTCACCTGTAAGTTCAAACATGGTTGCAAACTCACCTCAGTGGGAAGTGTTTCACTTGGCCCAGTTCCAGATTTTTGTGTTGCTGGCACTGATTGCTGCTGCTGCTGTTGCTGTTCAACTTTTGATCTAGCAAGACTAATGAATTCACTGATAGAATCTTTTTTCTCCTTCTCTTTATCTGACATATCCCATCTTGACGGTTTCTTTGGTTCTAAAAAAAAAATATCCCAGACATTCAAATCAGTTGCATGCCAAATTATCCTGCATTTCAAGGCCTCCTTGATTTTAAATTACTTTGGTTTTCAGTATAGTTTGACAAAAAATATGGTTCTTCCATACTACCATCTATACTACCATCTCATTTATAGCTAAATGAATAAAATGGCAACAAACTTACTGTTGGAACTATTATTCTGTTGGATTTTTTCATTAGTTGCTTGAGCTACAGATGTGGTGGGTTCAGGCAGAGTTAAGAAGTTAAACACAGAATACTTGTCTCGTTTCACTTTTGGTAACCCAACAATGGAAGAGCTAAAGGGAAATAAGAGATGAAAGATGAAAAACCCAGAGTAGTCCTTAAAACACATAGTGTTTTAACAGACGTCACCAAGTTTAATGAGTCAAATAAAAACACTATACCATTCTACATCCAATCTATTGTGACACAAGAAGAAAATATTAAACCAGATTTTCCATAAGCATAAAAACACCTCATCATTTTCAGCAAGTGTTAAAAATATCATCATCAATCATCTTACTCAGGATATGGATCAGGAACATTAAATCTTCTACACAACAGCTTTTCAGGATGCCATTCAAACTTGTCTCTTGTGAGTTTGCCAAACATCTTCATCTTCACCGCAGTTTCCTTATCATCAACATCATTCTGAAAAAGTCAAACATTTATAGCTGATAAGTAAGTAACAATTTACTAAACTGACTATACCTCTTGTAAGATTTAAGAAGAGGACAGAAACAAATATTTAAATTCAGTTTAACAAATCGCTGCTTTGTGTCCAGTGTTTCCAAAACTTTGCTAAAGAGAAGGGCAAAGCATATTGACATTACATTTACAAAAGAGTTTTGAGGAAAAGAGTTTTGAAAGTCAGAGTTCAGGCAGCAACTGTATGTCCAATGTATTAAGAGAGAGTAAACAGCATCTACCTCTTGGTCCCGAGGAACTTCAACTTTGTCAACATCATCTTCGTATTTGGCCCGGGTAAACCTGGATGCCAGCGTTGAGTTTGAGGATTTGTACAGCATTGCCGCACGGAAGAACTCCTCTTGTTCTCTTCCTCGCTCCCATTCGGTCATACTTGGGTCTAAGTAACGCTCCAGTGTATCTACTATAAGACAGGAGAGAAATGCTTAGGGGCGATTACTGCTTAGTTAGGTCTGGCCCTTTTCAGGCAAAAGATAATAAGCAAACATCCTTGCTAGTACTCCATGCATATTTATATTAACAACAGTAGTAATCTCAACTGTCTCGAAAAGCAGAGGTAATTTTTAAAGATAGCAAGAATGATAGGAGTTATTAAATGCAAGATAGTTAAACAATTGTACTTGGAATGTTGACTCTACTCATTGCCCTCTAACGAATGCCCAAAATACTTTATGTATTTAATAGGTGTTTTAAAACAAATAGTACAAACCAAAGTTTTGTCACAGAACTAAAACACAAAACAAAAAAGGTTAAGCAGTGAGTAAGCCTGGGCAGGCTTTGGTAACTTCAAGGGTCTTTCTGGTATATAAAGTGCCACTCAAATACAGAATTTGGACAGAGGTTTTTGGAAACAATAGAGATCCTGTTTAAAGCAACATTCGCTCACAGAAAGAGTAGGAAGTTAACACCAGCAAAAGAAAGACACTCTTACAAACAGAATCTTAATCATTCGAGTTCTTTAAATATTTCTGCATTTTCACTGTTATGACTAAGGCAGCACTTACAGTTCTAAGAGGATACTCAATTGTACATGCTGAAAATCCCAGTCCTTGACAGAGGACTCAAAGCTCAAGTACTCTGTCCCAGACCAGGTTACTGAGCAGAAAACCTTTTTTTCATACAGTGAAAAGTAGTAGTTAAAAAAAACCCTAAAATAACCAAAGCAGGTTTCTTATCTGAAAAAAACCCTTATCTGAAAAAAACCCAACCTCCCACAAAAAGAGCAGATGAAGGGGGTTGTTTCAGGTTTTTTGTTTTGAGTGAGTGGTCCTCATGTGTGCTATAATTTTACAGCCACAAATTTTCTGTGAAAAACATAACTGACAGTGTTCATGTCAAAGGACATGTAACAAGCTTTGACAAATGTGAACAACTTCTGTCCATATACCCTCTGGAAGTGGCATGAGTTTTCTTTTGATTTTTTCCTGTCTTGTGTGGGAAAAGGCAAAAAACCTGCTGTTCTACTGTGACAAAATAATCTTTCTGCCTCTATAGGATCTGTCAATTTTACTCCTCAAACAGAAACAAATTACATGAAAATGTTTCATCCGTGTACAGCTTATGGTATCAGCCAAAGCTGAAGTCTACTTTGCTAAACTAAAAGACAGGAAACCCCAAAATACAGGTAATTAAATAGGACATCATGGAGAACCTCACTTCTGCTACAGCATAAAGGCATGCATAAAATCAAATTTTGCCTAAGCTTAAATTACTAAGCAGTTTTCTTGAAGTCAACGTAAGTATCCGTAACTATTTTAATATTGGCACTACAAAGTAGAGGAAGAAATGCTGTGGAATTCACAGTGAACATAAAATGCAATGGGGGGAAAAAGGGGGAAAAAAAAAATCTCAGAGAATTAAAATGCTGATAATTGCTCTCTTTAGTTACCTTTTTCTCCTTGTTTAAGGCTTTTCACAAAACTTTCATATCTTTTTTGTTTTTCTGGATCTTTTGCAAATGGTTTGAAGTCACTAGTTCCAGCATTTGCTAACTGCCCCCCCAACAACATCTGCCATTTGTGAGAAGCATCATCTGGTGAGGCTGGCTGGAATCTGCTATTTTGTGACTGCTGAGGCAATGTTTTTGCTTTCATTTGTTGTTCAGATGCTTGTTTAACTTGTTTGAGTCTTTCTCTGTCTTTCTCAGACAAATACTCTAAAACAGAAGGAGCTGGACCTAGAACCAAAGAAAAGCAGTGGGAGATAAAGAGAAATGAAGAATTACTACAACTGTTTCTGCCACTTCAGTGGAGGAAAAAAAAAAAAAGTCTACCACTATGCAAGTACCTTCAGAGGAAATGCTCTTAAGCATCTATAAACAGTATAATGGCAGAGATAGCAGATAAAAAATTAGCCACTAGCGCATCTTTTATGCTATTTACCACATATTGACATTAATTTGTAAACTATTCTTTTAGATATAAATGCAAACCACATTTACAAATTACCTTTTTAGTGAATTTGCATGTATTTCAGTGAAATCTCATTTTTACACAGAAAAACAAAAAACCTCGTAGCATACTATACTCATAATTCATAATAAAGCCTCCAAAAAAACCAACATAACAAAACACAATCCTACACAAACTTTTCTTCTTTAAAGGATTTAAGTAAATAAGAACACAGGGAGATATGTAAACAATTCATCTGTTGAGATGAAAGTGAACAATGACAAGGTATTCCAGATGATCCAAGCAGATTTAATACTTTTTGTATTAGGAAATACTGTTCAACACCAGACCAAATTTCAGTGTTACATAAGCAAAGAGGGGACCTGGAATACAAGCAAGTTGTGGTCATATATATCAATACCTTTTAGGCCAGTCTCTCCTAGTCGTTCCCTCCTCTGAGCTGCATTCAAAGCATGCCTGCTTTGCTGCACTGAGTCACTCTCAAGTCTTCCTGTCGATTCCTCCAATGTCTTCTGTAAATGGGCGTTTTCATTCCCAGCTGCCAGCACAGGTCGGAAGTAATGGACCGGTCTGTAATTTCGTGGCAGGTCAGGTGGTCGATAAATCTTGGGGGGGGGTGGATTACAAAACAAAAATCCAGTAAGAGAGGTACAACTTTACCACTTAGAGATGTGTTTCAGAAAAAGTCACCTCAATCTAAAAATTCCTCACTTGCATATTAGTAGTAGAGACAGATATTACAAGCTACTGATTCTTTTAGACCTAGTCAGCAAGTAGCATCGTAATACGAACTTTGGCAAAAAGTACCTGTATTATTAATATATAATGATTGTGAAAACTAGGAAGATATGCATATAAATTAACAAGAGTCTTTCTATGCATCAGTTTTGAAAATATGTTCTTGGTATTGTTTGGAAAGTTCTGTGGGGTTTTTAAAACAGAAGTCACACAATCTAATCAATTAATTGGACTATCGAGTTCTTCTGTGCTTACAGTATTTTAATGTCTTTCCAAGTCCTTTTCCCTCTTGTTCTTCATTGAAGCTGTTACTTCAAATGTTATCCCTGTGCCTTCTATACAATGTAGTTTTACATGACACAAACGTTCTTCCTTGTTCTTCATTAGAAAAAGGATCATGTCACACCATTGTTGTCATTCTACTTTATACAAATATATATGGGATAAATGATGCAACTTTGAGAAACAGGCTAACAAATTAACCTGTCCCTAAAACAGTGAGTGGATAAACCACAGAGCCTGATTTTTACAGAATACTGAGTATTTACACCTGAAAAATCTAGAAGCAATAGATGTACTTATTTCTTTATTTCAAAATTAAATCAAATCATTAGTCCAACTTTATGCCAAGTAACAGTGGACAGCAGGAACTCATTTGCTCAAAACCAGTACAGAGGCAAAGTTTAAATTCTGCCAGTAATCTGGAAAATTTTATGTTTGTATGGAATAGCCTCCAATGCTATCATTTTGCTCACTCAGCACTCGTTATTGCCAATCAGAACTTTTATTTCTCAGAACATAAAATCCATTGAGCAACAGTAAAGTCCATACAGCTTACATGTTACCTTCTGATGTTAATACAAAAATACCAGTATCTGCTTACCTTGCTTGGAGTTGATGACTTTGAAGCCAAGGAAAAACCATCCAAGATTTTGCCTATGTATTTAACTTCTCTTTCAGACCCTACAAAAACAACCATAGAGTTGGTTAGCACTTAAAATGCACATGCTTGGCAAAAAGGGTTTTTTTCTTGAATATTTTCTATTCTACAATGTATTTTATGGAGCACAACTGAAGCTCTTTGTCTTCAATGCCTTTCATTTAAAATTAAGGGCTCTGAATCTGTATTAGTATTATATAGTCAAGAACTACTACCCATCTTTCAATTGCTGTAAAATGAACATGGTGAGGCAACAGCATCATTACTGTGCATAGCTAACACCGTGAGTGCTACTAATTGTGTAAAACTAACATCAACAGAAACTCTAGAAATCACTGTGGTGTTTCATGCATGTAAAAGTTGCACTAAAAATAGTATCAAGATGAAATTTTAAAATTTTATTTGAAAATACACAATATTAAAAAAAAAAAATCAAACTCTTTGCAAATCTTGGTTCATATTTTGTAGCCATAATTCAAATAGTTCTTTTCCTTCAGTGAAATTGAATGCTGTCTCTCACACAGCAGCATACGTTGTCCTTTAAAAAATTAATTTGGAGGTTTAATCTACACTGGGATCTGTGAAGGACTTTGGAAATTATTTCCAGATTTGAAGACTTGAATATAGAAAGAAGACTAGATGAGGTTTCAGATACCATGGCTAGAAAAGTCCACTGAAAATTATTTAACACACAGGCCATTTTCCCCTAAAAACCAAATTACACTAGTTCTTTAGATAGAACTACAGGTCTTACTCTTTTTGGCTTTATACTGCTTAGGTGCTGTCCAGCCATACAAGCCATCTCCAGGTTCCTCATCTTTTAGAACTGTATCATATTTTGACAGTGTTTCAGTGGCATAAATGTCATCATCTTCCTCCTCTAATGCTCCAACACCAAAAGCCTAAAATATATTTAAAATAAAGATAAATAAAAACTGTAAAAATAGCAGTGTCAGAGCATACCTACATATCTACAGTACGGTAAATATATATATAAACATATACATACACTCAGAAAAAACATGCAGCTTCACAAAAACCAGTACTACCTACTAGTGAAAAAAAAAATCAAACCAAACCAAACAAAAAACTTAACCAAGCCACCAAACACAAACCCAAATATATTCCACTTTGTTGGCAGGGAAGGACAGTGAGTTTGGTCTGTACAGGGCAAGGACAGCAGCATAATAGCTACCATGAGGTAACATTTACAGTCTGACTAAGAGCAGATTGAGTTCTCAAAAGGAAAAAAAAAGTAAGTCAGCATGAAATTTAAACAAGTCCCAGAAATATAAATTGACAGTGCTTCTACATAAGAACTACAAACACATGGAAGGAAGCAAAATCTTTCTAGCTGAGAGATTCACCATTTACAAAAGGATTCAGTAAAATTCACTAAAAATGTAATACCAGAAAGAAAGTTGATATTCAATAATAAATGTTCAGAATGTGCTATTTTATAGTTTGGTTTAGCTATATCAATAAATAAAAAATTGAGAGGTCTAAATATTTGCCCAAATCTTCATATTAAGTCAAAACCCCGCAAAATCCTGTTCTCAAACCACATTTAAGATTTCTTACAATAACCCTACAATGACTAGGTGCCTTCCACAAGGAAAAAAAAAATTATTTATATTTTACTGAACTAATAATAAAACACATTTTTAAAGCCCTTACCTGACCAGTAATACCTAGTTTTCTTCCTTTACTGTGTCTCAGTTCACCAAGTAAATTGCTTGTGTCTTCAGAACCACCTGTGAAAAGATTGAGATGCTCTCTCCCAGATACACCAAACAAAGCTTGTGAGGGATCCAAACCCTTATAGCCAAGTCCATGGACATTCTCTTTTGGAGTCAGATCTACAGGTATTACATCTTTTGGTGCAAATGTCACATTCTCTGGCTGGTACTCATCCTCTTCATCCTTGTACAAAACAAAATTGTAACAGCAAACATGACTAAAAGTTTTGTATCTTGAGCTTTTACAATGTTTAGGTAATATGAGACTAGGCAAGTCTGAGTGTCCTAATTTATATATGAAAATATTTATTAACTACATCTGCTTAGATAGCAAATGAATAATTTATTTACATTAAATTCTTTCTTCAAAATAAGCACAATAAACTCTTCCAAGACATCATTAAGTTTATTTTAAAAGCACATTTGCGCATTCTTACATAAGTCAACAAACAACTTCTGCCTGTTCAGTACCTCAGAACCCTCAGATAGTCCAGGTGGTAAGGCACAACCGTATACTTTCACTCCAGGGTCTGTAAGATACAGAGAAGCACAATATTAAATTACAGTTCTTTATTCTATTTCTCCAAGATTAAAGAAGCAGACCAACTAGAAGGAGGCTTTAAAATGCACTTTGTTGTCAGTCTATGAATGTTAAATTTCTATTAATGAGTTCAGGAACTTCACTGAGCTTACCAGGTTTCTGCCTGCATGGCTTTCTTTTGACTCGCGGCCCAATTCCTTGTCCTTCTTTCCATCCCATTTTTCTTAACAGTTCAACACCAATTGTTATTCTAAGAAAGACAGAAAAAAATTACCTCAAGCCACATGTTTAATACTTCTTGAGAAATAACATATAAACTTATCATTCAAAATTATGTTCCTATAGCCCACTTGAAAATCCAACCTGAATGTATCAACATCTGCGTATATACTACATCCTAGTTCATCAATGTTTAGCTGGTACAAGTCTGCATATACTGAACAAAAATTCAGTACAAGCTACTTTCAAAAAGTGTAAAACTGCAGATCTGCCAGTCTCTTACAAGGATAAAAGTGATCAAACACTACTTTTCTAACCAATACAATTCTCCAAAGTGAAAGGAATTGTTTGGTTAACTGTTATTTAAATATACTTACTTTGATGGTCCTATTAAGTCATCAAATGCTGTGGTTCCTGGAATGGCAGCAACTACTCCTGCAATCTGTCTAGCTTTCTCTTTTATTCTGTCTTTAGCTTTGGATGCAAAATCATCTGTGGTTGTAATATCTTTTGGTGCTATCCCAAATTCACTAAGATCCTGGAAAATGGAAAAAATGTACATTGAAAATATTGTTTACATCAAATGCTTACTTACTGTAATGGTAGTTCTGGGGTTAGCCTTCATACCGTGATTACAAGAGCTTCCTAAGTGAATCTATGAAATGCTCCATAGGACCCAGCAGTATAATACTGTATACAAGAAGTCATTTCAAAGTCATTTCAATTTTTATGACTTAAACTCTCTACAAGCTTTCATCATCTGAAAAACCAGCTGTCATGGCAACTACTTCCAAAAGATTTGTATTCCTTTCTAAATTTACCTCTTCATCCATGAAGTCTTCTGGTCCAAGAACAGTTCTGTCTGCTCTCTTCTGCCGTGATGATACAAAAGCAGAAGGAGTCCATCCTTTAAAAAAAGTAAATACCTGAGTAAGGTACCATGAACTGCAACATACTATTTGAAAAAAGTCAAACACTCAATCATAAGGTTACATCATGGGAATATCAATAAAACCACAGTCTGAAAACTCAAGGAGAAATATCTTTAACAATACTGTTTCAGCTACCTACTGTATAATGAACAGCAGGAAAAAGCAAATTCTGACAGCTAATTTGTTTTCATTAACATTAAATTACAGTAACCAATTAAAATTTCCCAGAAGACAAAAGAGCATCCAACCTTCCTTTGTGCCAACGGTATTAAAATAACCAGCAGAGAAACCACCAGTAAATGCTCCATGGAAACGCTGATATCGTCCCTTTGCATCTTTAACAGTCTGTTCTTGAAGAGGAACTGGCCTTTTAATTCGTTCACCTACAGGCAAATAAATCATAAACTAAGTCACAACATCACATAAAGAACGGACTCTCTGCTTCCTCCAGACACCATTTCTTCCTTATAATTATGAACTGGATCAAACAGTAGCCACCCTGAAGTGGGAAGCATCATCAATTTATGTTTATTCGTACCCTGCTTTAAATACTGGTAAGACACTGTCACTGTACACTGCTGAAGTTAAAAGCACTAAGTGTTCAAATAGAAATCCTAAATTCTGAGAGAGAACACTTTTAGTTGTCAAGTACACAAGACACTTCATCATGTAAGTAACTAGAGAAATTACATCACATAAGAAGTAGCTAAAACTAAAACAAAACACAAAAGCTTTAAACTTTTTTTGCACTTTTTTCACTATTTCAGTGAATGAAGTGGCACAAACTCATTAGCCACAGCTGAACAGAAGCCCCTGGACAATGGTGAGTCTGTGTCACAAACAGAAGGGTAGGACATTCACATCAGTATAACTGCACCCACTTGACTAGCTGTATTTGCACTATAACTTTTTTCCTCTGAAAGAAAGAGACAGCTCCAACCAGAATAGTGCTGGCACAAGCCCTGGGGCCGCAAAGCCGCGCAATGCTGGAGCCCTTTTCGCACGCCTGTTGCGGAAAGCCTGCCTCCCGTCCCTAGGCCACTGTACCCCGTAGCCCCTAGCTCAGAGCCGGTGCCGCCGCAGGCCAGCACGGCGCCAAGGCAGCGCCCTACGGCCCTGGGGAGCAGGGGAATCAAGAGGCAGGTCTGCGCTAAGCCCGCACGCCGCAGCTTTCCCAAGGCCGTAAGGAGACAGACAGCAGCCCCGGCCCGGGCCGGGCGGGCAGGCCCGCCGAGACACCCCGGCGCCCCACGCCGGGCTGTCTCCCGGCCCGCGCTGCTCCCCGGCGCCCCCCACAACACACGACGAAGTACCGAGGAGAAGCAGACGAGCTCCCCGGGCTCCCTTACCCTCCTGCAGGGGCTGCAGCGCGGTCCCATAGCTCACCAGATCCTCCTCATCGCTATCACTGGACTCCGCCGCCGCCATCTTGCCGGAACGGTGGCTCGCGTAGGACAGAACTCCTCACGTGAGGGAGGCGGGGTGCCGCCGCGCAGCCCGGCCTCCCCTCGCGGGCCTCCGCGCTGGCAGGAGCCCGCTCGGTCCCCGGGGTGGCGGGGAGGCCATTTCCTGGCGGGAGCGGCGGCAAAGCGCGGCGGCGACTGGAGCCCGCAGCCCGCTCTGGCCGACCGGGGTCACTCCGGCGCACCCTGCCTCGAGTGAAGGGGTTAGAACAGCCAGCGCGTTCCGGCCCGCCCCTTCAGCCGCAGAACGCTGAAGCAGCGTGGGAAGCGCTGCTCCGAGCCCGGGGCCCGCCCGGGACGCTCCGCGACGCCTCCTGCAGCGCTGGGAAAGGCCGGCGCTCGGGAACCAGCGGGGGTAAAGTGCCCTGAGCCAGCACGAACAAGGGGGGGTGCGGCTTTAACTGAACTACAGGCCTTAGCGGATATATGGCAGAATTCGGTGAGCCACGGCCCTTTAAAAGCTCTTAAACCGTGCGCAGCAACGCTTAGTTAAAGCCCTCAGGGCTTTTAGTACCTCTGCGCCCCTCTGGGGCGTCTCGCATCAGCAGGGAAGCGCTTACTGCAGTACTTCATACACAGACCACGTACGGACCCTTCAAGTATTCGCCAGCAACACCCAAGTGTTCAAATTGTGCATTTAAATTGAGAAAAAAGTGACTGGTTTTTAATTGCCGCTTCCCAGCGCGTTACCCAGGAGAAACTTACACGTTGATACCGATCAACGGGATGTCTGGAGCACCAGCACCAGTTACTGTAACTTTATAAGCCAAACCGCAGCAAACCCAAGCAAAACCCCCCCGACTGTGCGCTGGAGTTAGATTCTACCCATCCACAACTTTCGTGAGCGAGTTTCACCGGTTTCTCGATATCCTTGGAAATCAGTCACCACGCAGCCCTGAGCGTCGCTGCCGTTCTGCCCGGTTAGTGGCGTGTTCTCTAATCCCCTGTTTGTCTCTGTTTGTATACACAGAGCTGGTTTCCTTCACAGTGAAACTACCCGAGTTTCATCTGGTTTCAGGTTTCCAGAGGAACTATTTACAGGGCTCCATGCAAACAGGGAGTACTCTGTTTAATTTAGGTCGCTTAAAAACAATATAGTAGGAGCCAGAGACATTTATCTACATGTATTATCTTTTCTCATCATTGCTCATTAGTAAGCAGTTAGCTAGAGCATACAGTGGCAAAATGAGTTGTTAGCACAGTTCCTGCCGCTCTTTGTTGAGGAAATAATTGTTCCTGAATAGTCAATTTTATGTAACTTTGATTTAACGTACAGGCTTTTTTTGCACAATGTTAACAGAAAATCTTTTGAGGGTCTTGTCTGTTATGTTCAAAGAGCTGAGGTAATCAAATATTGACTTTTTTCCTTTTAAGGCTTTTATCAGATTAGAATTACTTTTGCACCCCAGTGGTATTTCCTTCTCCATGCTAAACTCTATCTTCTGTTTACAATTGTTAAACCAAGTGACGATTGCTATTTGTACCTATTAAACAAGGCAGTAATTGTGTTTTAATAACTGTAATGAAACTAAAATATCAGTAGGGCTGGATAGCTTACATTTTAATTTTTACTGTCATTTGGCCGGTGAAAAAAAGGTCAGCATTTCTGAATGAAAGCTCAAATACTTGCCAGTACAAGGCTCCTCAACCCAGATGGATTTCAGAGTTTGGTTTCCCAGTACATTTCCAACACCTGTTTTTGAATCGGTGCATCCACAAGATTATCATAAAAGGGTCTTCCTACATATTTTGCTATATCCTTTAAAACCAGTGTAACGTCTTGATTATTAGTTTTAAGTTATGCGAGTCACTGGAACTTTAGGCTAAAAGGACCATGATCAATATACAAAAGAAGGATGCAGAAAATTAATTATTTTACAGGGGTGTTAAAAATGCGTTGAAATGGGAGAACAAGTACAGGGAGCATGAAAATACAATATTAATACAGTACCTTTTTATTCTTCGAAACACAGCAAAGAGAAACAAACGGCTTATCTTCAACTCTGCCTTATCTAGCATTCAGTTGGAGTACTCTGAATATTCTCCCTGCGGACACATGGCTATGTATCAGTTGAAGAAACAGACACAAGAGGTACAGACCCTGAGGCATTGTTTTAGCTTCTACAAAGTGCTAATTTTAATTTTTAAAACAACAACAAAAAAGGAGATAACAAATACCCGGATTTTTATCTAAAGGCAAGGTCTTATCTAAGAAAAGTGGTGATGATTTTACCCATGTTTGGCCTTACACATTTTAATTCCCCCTGAAACCGCGATGTCTTGTTCCCGATATGAGCTCACAGCAGGACAGGCAAAGCCTATTAGCTATTCGATAGCAAATGGGATTTTTTTTCAGTGAAGATAAACCTGCCGCTAACACGTGCCCCACACTTAAGTTGGAAGAAGCATCAGAGAAATGCTGCACCTATGACCAGTATCATCACGGCCACCCAGTGCCCTTATATTGCGTTTCTGCACCATTTTTATACCATTTTGTTATTGTTTAGTGGATTTCTTGGTAAGGAAAACTACTGGCATTTGTTACTTGCAGTTCCCGTCTGGTCACTTTTCAATTCACCCCTCATAAAATGCAGAAGAACTTCTTTTGTTTATGAGAACACATTCCCATTCTTTACGCTCAAACTTCAAACTTGAAAATCTCCTACATCCTGTAAATTTACAATGGCCTCAGAGCAGAGTCACATCATTATTGCTAATGTGCTCCCATGCCTTTTATTTTTTTGCAATTCTCAATCTCTCTCTAGCCCCCCCCCCAACCCCCTACCCTCCCCCCCCCCCCCCAAATACATCTTCCGAAAGAGTTTAGAGGAGAAAAAAAATCAACCTATGATCCCTTTTTCTTTATTCTCATCTAAAATTCCCATTCGGTAACTCAGACGTTTGCTCATTAAGAACTGCAATGTTTGGAAATAAATTCACTCCTGCAGTGAATTCATTGACTGTAAAGCTACAGGCTGCCAGGATTACTGACAATTTTGGGGTTTTTTTGGTCTTCCAGCTCAGAACAGGTTTAATATTCAAAGCCACCAGCAACAGGAGCAATATAACCATGTGTGTCAGAGTCAGGATTCTACAACCTACCTTGAGAGCAGTGGGAGTGGATACATTCTTCTCCTATCTTACAGTGCAATGCTAACGTTTTTGCTGATAAGTCTCTGTCCATCTGGAACAAAAGCTGTGTTTGAGGCACCTTTCACCACTCTGTAGCTGCAAGGTCTGTAAAATCACAGAAAAGAAACATTCCCTTTCCAGGGAACAGTACCTGTCCTTACTAAATCAAAGTAGATTCCTGTCCTCAGTATGTAACAGTGCATGAACACATCCCAGCAGGAAATTAATTTCCCAAACTGAGACCATTTCCTAGTGGCCAAAGAAAAGGATAAAGATGGAATTTCATATGTATTTTTTTAAGATGGGGGAGGGGAATAAGGTCAAGATTGAGCAATTGGAGTAATACAAACATCACAGAAATATGGCACATAATGTGTACAGGGGCACTGCTAGGTGGCTGTGGTAAGGCTATCTAAATTCTGGTTTCTCTTACCTTCACTGCTGTGGGACAAAAATTGCGACAACTCTGACATTCTGTGCCTGTTTTCGGGTGGTCATTGTTCAGATCACCTAGCTGGTTAATCTGTCAAGATGCACAAAGCCTGATAGCACCGAGATCTGTAAAACAAAGAGAGAGATGTGGTGCAGAGATAAGATTTACCAGTTTCAGTACTTAGGCAAACAATCTGATCTTCGGATACAAATTCAGAGATAGTGCCACATCCAGTGCACCAGATCACTGAACTTGCTCTCTCCTAATACTAAATATCAATCAAACATCTGCCTCTACACGCCCCTTTTTCTGAGTGCATGTGTTCTGGATTCCTATCCTGTTATTACTCAATCTTTACCACGCAGCAAACAAAACCTTACAATTAACATAATCGTGAGAAACTAGGAAAGTCTGCAGCATGAACCCACCTCTTTAAGAATTCTAATAGCAACCAAAAAGCTACTGGAGACAAGATGTTTAATCAGCTGGTGAGAAGAGCAGGGTCGTGGGTTCTTTCGAGAGCAAATCAGGTTTTGGAATGTTCTAAGCTGCAATTTACATTCCAGGGTCAGAGAGCACTCCTACCCAGCCATCACACAGCTCAGCCCTAACTACTCAGACCATACAATCAACGTGTCCTTTTTGAAAAAAAAAAAAAAAAAAAAAGCAAAAAAAAGCATATTCACCACGTGCAGGCAAAATCTACAGCGACTTACTTAAGAAATACATCAGCCCCAACACAGTCACAGTGAAGTATTTTGTCCAAGTGTGGGAAAGGCACAGTCAAATCTGGCAGTTGTGGGAGCACTGGACACTAAAGCTGGGGGAAGAGGCCTGTAAGAGCTATCTCAGACTATTGGATTTGCTGTGTGTAGCACTGCTGACTGTGTTTTACTCAGTGACTCCACCAGCAATGAATAATGGCTGTATTTTGATCATCTTTTGTTACTGCGTGCAGAAACTTCTGGAAACTTTTATTTTACACACAGCCACGATAACTGTCACTCATTATGTTGTTAACTGCCTGACCCTTCAGCCTGGCTACAGACTCTTAGGACTTTATGTGGACTAATAACTGTAGCAGCCTTTCAGTGAGCCCAGTTTTCAACAAAGCCAATGAAAGCAGTGCAAACTCCCAAGGTGGTCACATTGATACTGTTTTAATTGCCAGATTGTATCAGCATGACTTGTGCTGGCAAATTACTATTTTCTTGCTCATTTGTATTAACTTAAACTATAGGTACTGCATTGGAGTTTTACACTGATCTTGCAAGATTTACATTTTAAAATCCTTTTCAATTTCCCAGATAAATAAATTCTCTAATATCATACAAAAATAACTTTTTACACCCTCTAAATAGAAATTGTTAAACAACTCTCCTGCTTTTATCAATTTCTATTTAACAAGTAACTGGATACGTTTGTTCAGAATCTTTAGAATTATTGAAAAAAAAAACCAAAGTACAAGAGCAAACAAAATCAGAAAGAGCAACATTCAGCTGACTTCAAAAGACAGTGGCAGATCTTTGGATCCCAGTTTTTGAGTTGCTGGCTCTAGTCTTCCTCCTTAGAAAACAGTAAACAGTTTAACTGGACTGCTCGCCCCAACCCTGTGGGGACTCCACCATTTTCAAACACAGTTTCAGCAAAAGATGCAATTCCAAAGATATCTTTCCATTGATAAAGGAACAGTGTCTCTGCAGATTCTTTCCTGACACATCTACACTGTACTTTTAAGAAAGATGACAAAAGAAAAAAAGGAAGGAGAAAGAGAAGTTTGGTGATTTTAGTATTTTCCTGTATCGCATCTTGAAATGCTAAATGCCCACATAACTCTGTAGGTAAGGCCTGGCTAGTAATAGGAACCAATATTGGCAATTTCCTGACATGAGCTTCCAATAACGTTTGTGAAACCGGTTACACAACAGAGTATTTCAAAGACAGGAGGCTTTCAGTGCAAACATTGTAGATTTGTGCAATGCTGGGGTTGATCCCACAGCAGTTTCCAGGAGCCGGGGCCAGCTCTGCCTCTCACCGAGGTGCTGCCCTTATCAGGGGCCAGGGCCAGAGCCCCTTCAGCTCTCCGGCGTCCTGCCCTCCCTCAGAAAGGGAGGCAGAGGCCAGGCCTGCACCACGGCAAAGCCCACCGCTGAAGCGCAGTATGGCCGTGTGAGCCCTGGGCACCACCCCGGTGATTCCCCCGGCTGCAAGGGGCACCGCCGGGTTTGGGGAGCACCCCTTTCGGAGGGACAGGGGCCACGCTCTAGGACAGCCGCCCGCGGCTTATCTCCCCACCAAAGCAAGCACCGGGGGAAGCTGGCGGCGGCTCTACGGTGCTGAAAGAGGGGGCCATCGTCGGGCACGGCGACAAGGGGAGGCTGCGTGGAAGAGGCAAGAGGTCCCTTCGGGGTAGGCAGCCCGCTTCAGCGGAGCGCAGCCAGAGGGCCGGGGAGGAGCGGGCTGAGCCGACACCGGGCGTCGGGGCACCGAGGTCTCTGCTTCCAGTCAGTCGCAGCCGCCGCCCGTCTCCGCACGAGGGGAAACACCCGCCCTGCCAGGAGCTGCCCGGCCCTGGAGCGTCCACGGGAAGCAGCTCAAAGGTCGCCGCTGAGACATCGCTGAAGTCACCCGTCAGGGCGGCGGAGAGGCACCGCTGTGGGGCGGGGCAGCTCCTCCCCACCGCCACCGGAGGTGGAGCGAGGCGGCGCCGTGGGGCAGCGCCGACATTTCCCGCAGGGTCGCGGCTCCCCGCAGCAGTCCTTACCTCGTAGAACCCGCCGAGGGACGGCTGGCTTGCCCGCCCGGAGATGACAGACACCCTGCCGCCCCGCGGCTGCCAGACAGCGGAGCCGGCGGAGGACGGCTACTTTCGGAAGGTGGGAGGCGCGGGTGGTGGCGGTGGGCAGTGTGCACGGCGGGCTCTGTGCCCTGGGCAGCTCCCCCGTGGTTATTTGGGGCACTCGCGGGCTGATGCTTTCTCGTGGTAGAGCATGCTGAGCTCCGTCCCTCGGCAGCGGGGAGCGGGAGAGAGATGAGGACCTCGGCCACGGCTGATACGCTCTGCAGGAGCCGGGCTCCGGCCGCGGGGTACGTGCTGGCTGGCGGCGGCGCGGACGGGGCGCTCCGCGGGGTCCCGGCCGGCCACAGCCGATCCGCCACCGGCGCAACCCTCCCCTGGTCCGGGCTTCACCTCGTAGGCCTGGAACGCTCATACCTCTACAAAGCGAGCGGGATTCCACCTTCTCTGTCTCTTCCCTGCACTCTTCTCGCTCCTCACTCTGCCCCCTCGCTCGCTCTCTAGTAAATTGCCTTGTGTACCTGTAAGAGTTTACTGGAGTAAGGCGGTGAAGTTAACAGACTCCGTAGGAAGTTTTTAATGAACATCTGCCCTAATTACTTTTCAGACTGAGTGGGCGGCTTATGCCACAGCCTGCACCTGAATTCTTTCTGCACAGCAGTAATTATAGTTAAGTATCGCCTCTAATGCAGCCCTGTGGGCTTCTGTGAACTTCACCGGAGGTAAAGGGCAGTAAGTGCCGTTTTCAGGGAGCTCTGAGTCAGCCTTCCCTCGCTGTTTAGGTTTGGTCCGCCTGTAACTTTTGTTGATGGGCTTCAAATAGGGGTAGGTACACGGGATTTTCGTGTACAGACCATAAGCTCTTTATTCTATAGGGAAGAATAAAGCGCCTCATACATCAGGTTATTGCTACACGTTTCACCTACCGCCTGGGTTAGGTGGTAGGGGGTCACATAGGCTTTGCTCCGTTGCCCTCTTTAAAGGCTGTCTGTTTTTTGCGCACACACACACCCTCCCACCCCAGTATTTACCAAATTCATAAGCCCGCAGGAGCTAAGCAACGCTATTTCCCTTTAGCAGGGGATCTGCTTGCAGCTGAAAGTGAAGGTTTACCTGTGCCAGCCACACTGCAAGGAATCGCTGCTGCTCTATATAAAATCGACAGCGCGAAACCAAACTGACCCAATCTCGTCTGGTTTGTTCATTTGAGTAATCCTACTGTAATATCTAGTGAGTAATCACTTCTGTCCTAGTAGTCTGTAGCAGGAAATGTGTGGCAAAGTTGTAATTACTTAGTTTTCCCATTTCTATAGTATGAGATGCTCACAGGCAGCTTCGAGGCATTATAGTAAGGAAAGTTGAGTTTTCATGACCTTGTCAAGTTAGACAAATCAACTCTTCCACATATTCATTTTTACTGATAAGGACAAACTGAAGTTAGTCAAGTTATGTTTCATAAGTCACAAGAGCAGTAGATCATCTACTCTTGGTTTTGCTAAAGGACTGAGTTTATTTTCAATTAAATTGTATGTTAGGGTTAAGTTCACTAGAATGGTATTAGATCAGTGTAAACCCCATCTCCTGAAAGGGAAATAAGTCTGTCTCATATGACAATGCCATAATATCAATTTTATACCTAATCATAAGCATTTTTCCCAGTTTTTAATTACTTACGTCTTAAAGCATTAGAAAATTTATATTAATCTAATATTAAGTAATTCTGGGTAAGCCAGTGTTGCAGTAGAACATTCTTTCCTCTGCTCTTTCAGATCTTTGAAAGGTACATCTGGCTCCTAAATGTCTGTATTGATGTTGTAAACTTCAGATCAGGCTGGGTGCTCAAAGCCTTCTGTCCCTAAATGTTAGATGTAAGCAGGAAACCAGTATTCCTTGTTATACATTAGTGGAATGGTCTCAAAGATCAGAGCTTTAATTCTGACTCAGTAGCTCTAGAAGAAGGGGGAAGGAAGGAAAACAACCCCAAGCAAAACAACCCACTCCTGGAATCTTGAACACATACAAGTTGGGAACCTAAAAAGACACTTTGTACACAGTCTTACATGTTCATCTGAATGGTATGCTAGGTGATTTCCTGTACCTGCAACTAGTGATTGAGCTGTTCATGTGTGTCCACAAGCTCCCCCCAATTCCTTTGTATCACTTTCCCCTCTTTTTAAAATCACACTGCTTTTGTTTTTCTGAAAGGATCTGAGGGCTGGTTTACCTGTTTCGTTGGTGCAGAATCACATCAATTTCCAAGGCTAGTCCTCATCAAAAGATTAAAGGATGCTAAATTGACCTTTTTATTCTATAAGCTGTGGAGCAAGGTGAAAACACTTGCTTTGTACCAGTCCTGCTCACAAAAGGGTTTCCACAATGAGGTTGCCTTCCATACTTCAAGAATATTGTACACAATGAGATTTTGTAATTGAGGAAAATGGAGCAGTTCATACAGTGTCTATGTTTCAGGCTATTGGTATTTTTCTTCTGATAAAACAGATTACTGTAGGAAGCAGGCTTAACCTGGTTTTTTTTGCCCCTTTTGTGTATTACGCTTTTTGAAATCTTAAATTCATCATACCAGAAAACACCCCAAAGTATCCCCAAGATGCAATATGACTGATGTACTTAATTCCTGCTTAGTGCGCTCTTTTCCCTGTAGGGAGGAGGCCCTGTAAAACTATGACAGGTTCTGTGTAAAGGGCCATGACCAGAAACAGGGAAAAGAGATACCTGATCCTGTTTCCTGCTTTGACTTCTGTTACCACACTAGGAAGTTGCGCTTACTGTGACACAGGTAGATGAGTCTGAGATGTGACAGCTACTGCAGCCTGCTTGCACCATTAATTCCTCAGACTCTCTCTCCCTTCCCTTCCAGTGATGTCAGAGTTGTTCTCTACTGACCTTTTCCTCATTCCCTTACCCCGTCTCTGTCCATTATCTCCTTTTCCCCCATGGCAAAGATTTGTTATTTATGTAGGCAAAACTAAGTTTTCCTTAAACCTGTAAGATGCTTTGAGCTGGCTTGGAATTTTTTTTTAATACCTAGTTTTGAGGAAACTACCTGTACAGCCACACAGGGTATATGCAACTCTGATACAACCCTCTAACCATTTCATTAGCTGCAACTCAGCTTGTAAGAAGGATTGTAGTTTTAAAAACAAAACAGAAACCAGCAGCAACAAAAAATCCTTGCTGGTGTCCTGAAGAGCATATGGCAAAGTGGAAGAAGCGCCTTCCTTTATATAAAAAGGAAGATAGAGCTTCTGTCTAGAACTTCTTACTTTCTGGCAAGATAACGCACCAGGAAACTGGTTCTGCTACTGTTTTGTTTATCTCAGCCATCACATGCAGATAGCTTAGTTCAGTATGTTCCATGGTACACTGCCAGTGCAAACTGTACCTGTACTCCTGGGTGGTGCACATGCTCTCGGATGGTCAGCCTCATGCCTCCTCTGTGTGGAGTTCCACATTCTTTTGCTATTGCTGGCAGCGACCTGTGAACCAACCATGCGTATCCTGCATGCCCATCCAAGTTCTGCTTCCAGTCTTTCTTCCCTGTGAAAGAGTCTGTGGGCAGCAGAAAATAATGACAAAACTACTGATAAGACCAGAGAACAATTTGTTTTAAAAGAGCAAGGCATTTAGAGAGAAAGGACTTTTCAACAGACTGATAGTAATTAAAGCACCTTTGTCCTTGTGTGCTGCTTTCCTTATGCCAGATGCTTCTTCTACATCTGGGAAAGTTATTCCTTAAGTAAGCCTGCTCTATCTCTGTAGATTGTTTGGCCTCTCCTCCTGGGTTACTTTTTAGTTACTTCTGAATTCTTACGGGAGAAGCAGCTCTTATTTTCAAGCTGTTATCTGTCTCTTCTTTTTCTTTTTTTGTTATAACACACCACTCCATGTGACTGGTAAGCTTTCAAAGATACACATCCCCAAAAGCACATCAATGGATAGAACTTGGGATATTTACAAAGTAGTATTCATCCAGTCCCAGGATCCAGCACTTGTGTGGGGACCTATTAGTAGGGCTACACCTGCTCTCTGTTAGTGGGGGCTTGGGGCTTTTTTGGTGGTAGATGCAAAGCAAGGAAGAGATAGATATCTCTATCAAGTTATCTTTATCTCTTCCATCTTAGCTTGTGGATTTGTAAAACCTTACACAGCCCATAACTTTTCAAATTCCCTATTCAGTCAGGGAGTTACAATAAACTACAAGAAAAAGCCATAGCTAATTTTCAGGGTTACCCTTTCTGTAACTCTCAAAGCAGCACTAAGCTTTCAGTATTCACTTTGGTTGTTTTGGATAGCAATCCATCTTATTACATAAAGGCAGAGCAGTGGGACAGCTCGCTTAATAAATCTTTTAGATTTAAACCAGTTTAAAGAAGGTGCTTATTTTCTTTTCTCTTACCTTTCCCAAAGCTTTGATTTCATCTGTGAGGCTAGATACCACGGAGACCAAGATTCAGAAAGACATCCAATATATACTAGTCCTCCCATTCAGGGGAAAAGGCTAAAACCAGAAAGCAATCACTCCCATAAATGAAACATCAGGCTGAAAACATAATAGGCATGGTAACCAGCTCATGAATCTGCACTTCCCTAATTACTCTCTGTCCTTCCCTCCCATAACTTTTTGGGGTTTCTTCTGCAGGGCTTCCCCTCAGCTGTGGTTAATGTATCAGTTTACCAACCTGCTACACTTGTGCTTCCACTGGGGTTTAACTCATGTGGTTCTTTTTAGTCATTAGTAGCCAGGCAACCTCAACATTAGCATTAGCACAGGAATATTTATTTGCCTGTTTGTTCTCTTTGCAGTTGTGTGGCGGGACAGAAACAATGTTGTGATGATTCATACCCCCTCTATTATGCATGTCCACTCATCATATAGACACTCATAAAACCTAAAACTGAAAGTAGGCCTTCCTGTGAAACTAAGGATCACCTGAAACTTGGTTAGTCAAGACACGGGCATCTCGGATGAAATACTACTTTTCATTTTGCTTAGTGAGCAGTGTGGCAAGATAGAACGTTGTCTAGAAAAAAAAGTGTGTTTGGAATTGAACATAGTAATTAGTTCTTAACCTTCATATTGACCTTTGGTGCTAGGTACTTAGAACTGTAAAACACATGTTCATAGCACAAGTAGACCAGGCTTTAGAAGACCAGACCTTCCTCCTCTCTCCCCTCCTTTTTTTTATTTTTTAAACTTAGATCTTGTACTATTGGAAGACTTGCAGTACAAAGCTAAAATGTTAAAATCACACTAGTAAAAACAAGCGAAGAGAAACTTTAATTATAGCTGTGGAAGAAGGTAAGGAAATAAAAGTAGTAATTTAGCAGGCCTTAGGATCAGTTCTAGAAATACTTGTGTGAATCATGCGGTTTACTACAATTGTTATTACAGCCAAAGAAGTTAAGCACATAAGTCAAATTACATAAATGTTTAAATATCTGGAGGATATGGCCATTTGCGTACGCAACTGGGCTTGACAGGCAGCACAAGTTGCACTGGCTGGAAAGGAATGCTTTAGTTTAAGTAAGAAGGCACACCCAGTTTCAACTCTGTGTCACCTTCAGATAGTGTGTGGCTCATCTTAAAAGTTCAAACCACTACTTCATAAATCATATTTATGTTAATTTCAAATGCTCACTGTGATTACTCATAGTTTAGCAAACAGTCATGATTTATGTGTCCATCACAATGGATTTCTGATGTTAAAAATACTTCTGTCTTAAAGAAAGAACTACCTGGCATCCCAATTAAATAGAACTGCTTCTTTATTTGAGCACCACACTTTTGACAGCTATCTCCCCTCTGTGGCATGTTTTTTCTCAAGGCCTAGAGCCTAAACTTGGAAAACCACAAATGCAACTCCCTATACCACTTAGGCTGAGGGAGTTTAAATCTTTCACATGGGACGTCCACTCTGGTGCTTTGTACAGGGTCAAAATACCGTCCATCCACAATTAACCAGAAGTACCTGACTACAGGCTTGCCTTGCTACCCTCTGCTCCCCTGCAATCTGCAGAATAACATCTTCCCCAAATCCCACCTAAGTCCTGAACAGTCAGTCAGCTGCTTCTTAACCCTGCCTGAGCTGTTGAGCTGGCTGTGCCTGGTCTGTCAGAGACAGCATCACACTGACATCCCTCTGACATTCATAATACAACTATTTGCCAAATAAGCGTGTGTGTGATACAAACTTAAAAATAAAATTCAGTGGGATATTCTGCCACTCAAGATGAGGCATTGATTCTAAAGAGAGATAGGCAGCAATCCCATTGGAATCTGTCAGTATGCCCCATTGATTAGTCAGATGATTGCTGTCAAACATGGAGGCCTGATATTTGTATATCAGTGTCTCTTTTCAAGATGCTACCTGACTAGGTACATAAATAACATGGCAAGAATCTATAACTCTTGTATAGGTGTTGCCTCTGATAATAATAGATTAAAAACATACCAGCTTCCTGGTTCTGCAGTACAATAGTACTATTCAACCAAGCAGGAAGAAATAAAGTAATTTTAGGTTTTAAACATTATTATTATTATTAGTTCCTGAACCAATAAAAGCTTTTTAAGCACTTTAAATGCTTCTTTATGAAGTGCAGCTGTGCTCTGAAAGGGCAAAAAAAATCTAAAACTGACAGCTGAGTTTACCATTTGAATTGTCCTCACAGCAAAGTTGCTCAGTTTACTTGCGCCCTCCCTCCCCAAATGGAAAAAAGCATGCAATGAAAGCTTAAATCCTGTTCCATTCTTGGTCATTTTTGCAACTTCTTTAGTTAGCAACCAATCTTTTGTTGCTATTTCATTAATAATTTTACTGATAGTATATAACCCAGGGTAAAATTCAGTTAGGTCTCACAGTTGTCTTGGCTCGGCAAAGATATAAACAGTAATTAAATGAAGCATCTAGCATCCTGTTGACAAGAAATTAAACAGTAGGTGTGGAAACCACTGTGAAGTTTGGCTGCAAGATATTATAATTAATAACATTAACATTCTTGGGATTGTCCAAATGTTAAATGAGTACAAATACTGTCTGGGAAAGGGATCTTCTACATGTAGGAATACCAAAGTAAGCACTTTCTTGGATCTGTATGCTAAATAACTTTATAGTATATAGATTTTGTACTTTTACACAAGGGGGAAGTTGTCTTCTCCCATTTGTGTATTGTGCATGTCTTTTTGCAGATACTGATTATTTTCACTGTCCTCTATACAGATTTCTAGCTATGAGTTTTCTGTCAGCTTGATCACAATAAAGAGTTTAAGCCTGCAAATGAACACCAACTAGCTGAGTGTCCCCACCCCCTCTGCAGGAGATGTAAAAAGCAGCACTTTCCAAAAGATAGAATATGAGTTCCTTGCAGGCCTTGAAGTAGATAGGAAGTATATGCTGGTAGCAGGTGACCCTATCCTGAAAATAAGATGCCTTTCCCCAAGAAACCACAGCACATCGTTTCCAGGTACATGGGAGGAAATAGAGATCCCTCAGTGTGTCCATGCCCTGTCCTATTAGGCACCAGGGCTGTTTCTGCATTAGAGCTTTATACAGACATTAGTGCCTGGTCTTGAAATGCAAGGAAACATCTTTGCCACTATTTCTCTTTGCAGAGTTTAAGATCACTGCAGTTTTGCTGTCATTTCTCAATGGGAGCTTGTTTGATTTTTGGGCTGGAGCTTGATCAAAGGTCCACTGAAATAAACACAACCCTTCTACTGAGCTACGTGGTCTTGGGAAGCAGGCTGTTAATCTGCCTGAAAAATTTCCCAGTAGCAGAGCTGTAAAGAAGTATTTGAATGATGTCATGAAACTTGTTTGGCACGCAGGAAGGGCAGGGAGTGCTGGAAAGAAGCTTCAGCTTAAGAGAGAAAATGAAAACAGGGGCAAGGCAAGGCAAGTCAAGGATATGTTTAGGAAGGATGCTTGAAGTAAATGGTCCAAAATGGTGCGTAATTTAGTCATGGGGAAGATTTGCATCGGACGCATCTGATCTTCCTTCTAGTGTAATGCACAATCCAGTAGGATCCTGATAAGCTTTGCAGTAATACCCAGCAAGGCCACTTAAGAGGACATGCTTTATTTAAGGGTAAACCTTAAAACAGAGTGCTCTCATTTGCTTCAAATCAGTAGTTAAGGCTGTGGGAATGTGCTGGTTGCCTATAAATGAGTATTAACATCCAAAGACATTTGATGCTTTAAAAAGAGGGTGGGGAAGGGCAAAGAATAAGTGGAACTTCTATTTAAATAAGGTGTTAATATTGTGTTTCTTAAAAAAAAACCTCAACAAACCCCACCCACCCAACACAACACCCTCCCCCAACCAACCAAAAACCCCACCCATGCACTCCTATTCACGTACAACAGTTTTAGCTTATCACCACTCACCAGAATACAATAGCTCAGTCCTGCGCAAACACAGGTTGCAGTGGTTTGAGTCTTATGCTTGTGTAAGGTATGCATGTACACTGGGGCAGTCTTGTGAATTCTAGATTTTGTGCTTTACTTTGTAAGGACTTAATTTGATTAGTATCTGAATGTACAATCATCACCTAACCCTGTGAAGCTGTATTATTCTGTATTACCACATCTTGCTTGACACTGAGCTATCAGTAAATCTTGGCCAATAGGTAACAAGAAAAACTAATGGGCAGGTAAATTGCTGCATCTGGCGCTGTGATCATAGACAGACAACATAACTTATGAAACTTACTCATGTTTTTGGTGTGGTATACAAAGGTGTTGGTGTATTAGGGCAGGGGAGACCTAAAGATTCCAGAGTGTTTCCTGGGTGTAAAGAAGAGCTGTGCAGATGAGTAGTATTGTGCCAAAACCAAGTTTGAGGTGTAAAGGCAAGAACCTAGGGGACAAGGACTAGGAATTGTACTGAATGTCTGAGCATCAGAAGGAACATGAGCACTGATCCTTATAAAGGCCCTTAAAAGTGTGAGCAATGGTGCCACCACAGAAAACCTATTTTTGGCAAGTTGTACAGCTACCTATGTCCCAGTAGGGCACTCTGATATTTTGCAACGTTTAAGCAAAAGCCTTGCCAGATAATTGCTTTTATTGAAGCCTGTAGAAACTTAGTAACACTCAGTCAATTTTGGTTGTAATGGGAAAATAGCTTCAGAAAGTTTTTAGGGGAGAACACTGCCTCACACATGTACCTAAAGTTTAATAAAAAAATTCTACCTGGGCAATAATACTTTAGTTACCATAACCAGAGTCTGAGAAAAGAAACACTGTCAGTCACTCGTTATTGATGTTAATGTAGTTAATTTGTATTCATACAGAGCCCAAGCCATTAAAGTTCATTCAAACTCAGTCCCTTTTCAGTCTCTTCCAACAGTAACAGAGAAATTTGTTTCCTAAATTCTAGGGATGTAATCCTCTTGCTGAGACTGGTCGAAGCAAACTGCAAAATCAAAGAGCTGTCCTCAACCAACAGATCTTAAAAGCAGTAAGAATGAGAGCTGGTGCTGAAAACCTTTTAAGGTATGTGTCACAACTTCCTAGTTCTCTTACCTGAGTGACAAAAATGATACATTTTTAAATGTCTCTTAGCTATTGCTTTTTTCCCTAGTCTGTCTATCTGCTCCCCTAACATGCTGCATGAATTACTGGTGGGTGTTTTGTGAATCTCCCTGAAGTTTTCTTAATGCTGTAGCTCTATAGAGTCAATTAGCTCTATAAAGTGCACTTTCAAAGCTGCTGGTTTCCACGAATGTGCTGAATGTTAGGCTATCTTGTGTTGATCTCTTTGATCAGCTTTATTGCTACTGATAATGGCAAGTGAACCTTGCTGATTATTGTAATGAGTCCTCCTTACATCTTCAATCAACTAAAGGTATTGTTGCTATACTGTTGTTTTTTCCAAGATTCTTTAGATCTGTGCTCTGCCATCGGTTACCTTTATTCTGTGTAGGAGTGATGGAGGAGTAGCAGGGTAGCTAGCACACATCTAATTTGAACTGGGTTACAGTTACTACCAAATTCTCCTACAGTCTGAAGTAACTGGAAGACTTGCCCTTAAAAAATAATTTATTGTTCAAAATATAATTAAGACACAGTTTCTTATGTGGCTGTCTCCATAGGAATGGCCTTACACTGACCCTGTCTCGAGGCTATTACATCCTATCATTAACTGGTTAGCAAACAGAACAACTGAAAAATTCCCAGTACTCATCTGCAATAGTGTCCTGTAGTGTCTGTTTCTCTGCAACTGGAGCAACAATGGGTCTCCAAGAACAAAAATCTAATCAATATACTTCCCTTAGAGAAGTGAAAATGTTTGGATAAATTAACTTTTCTTAAACTTGCCATTACTTGATAAAATCCTATTTGCACCTGATAAAACAAAGGTAGGGAAAATGTAATTGTATTAACAAGAAATATCTTTCTACTTGTGTGTTTGGTTGTAAAATATTCTGTAGTAATAGGAAAGTTGTTTTCTTAAGAATAAAAGTTCATTAAAAAAAAAAAGTTCATAAGTCTCAACAGATCATTATTTGATTTATAAAGTGAGGAAATCTTCGGGGAAAAAAATTCTCCTGACTCCCCCACCTCTACCCTTCTATCTTTTAGGAAAAGATCATATAATATCAAAAGAGGATAGTGATTCTGTTTAAGATGCTTTAGTTTTGTTGATTAATGTGTCTGAAAATAAGCCTGACCCTTAATCACAACAGAAAATTTAGCATAGAAAACCTTCCATATGTCTGCATGTTCTTATCTGGAAACTATTCCAGGCTCGCTCTTGATAGAAAAACCTAATAAATTCTGAAACATGAGGTTTTGTATCATCTCTTAAGGAGATAAATAAAAAAATCCTAAAAATGCTGAGAATGCTGACAAGGAGGTCAACACAGCTTATGTAGAAAACCTTTTCCTCAGCAATTTAAAAAAAAAAAACCACCCCACCCTATCTGTCTCTTACTTTCTGCAGAGCCACCACCAACAACAAAGTACGAGAACAGGTACTACTGGAACTGAGTTTTGTAAACTCAGACCTGCAGATCTTAAAGGAGGAATTGGAAGGACTGAATATCTCGGTAGAGGTTTATCAAAATACAGAGTAAGTATAAAGCTAAGTTGCTCAGTTATTAACATCTTCTGCTTTCCACTGGAAACAAAATTGCTTCTAGGTGAATGTGAATGCTGGACAATAAATACATGAAGGAACAGAGAGCTTGATAGGAAGAGAACATATTTGACGGTAGATTTGTTGACTAAGGGTTAGTCTGCGTATTTGTCTTTCACTTGGGAAAGGTATGTACCACTAATCCTTAGATACAGAGTTCCTCCATGGAGGAGGGTATTGTAAGATTTGAAAGCTCTGGGGACCTTATGGGGAGACACATGGCACCTAGTACCAGTACTAGCAATTTCCAGTACTAGAATGGCTAATTGGTTCTGTGCGTTCTGGAGTGAGCAAACCTAGTGATAGAATACCTGTTCTCATGTGCAATGTATACAACAGTCCTCTCTTTAGCTGGAGGAGAGAAGACCAGCACTGATTTGGAGCTTGGAGCAGACTTGAGGTAATCTTTAAGGTGTGCGCTTCAGTGATAGAAATCCCTAAATTAGCTGACTAAAGCAGAAGATTTTTTTAGTAGATTAAACTGGAATTGTTCCAACTGAATTTTTCCAACTTTAAAAGGTACACTAAACTTCATATTGAAATGGGTTCCTCAAAGATAAAACTTCAAAGTTAAAGATTATTAATTGCCTGAATACTGCGATGATTTCTATATTGGTTAGATCTCTCACTACTCCTAAAATTAAACGGCTATTATTCAATTAACACTAGCAGCTTAAGACACAAATATAAGTGCTTCATATGAGGGTGGTATAATTTTTGGGTCTTTCTTAGCACTATTCTCAGTTAGGTGTTAACTTCCAGGTGGATTATAGGGAACTCTTAAGCACGCTTCCAGTGGGGTATTGTTCAACTGAATGCCAGCGTGCTGCAAAATACTTACGTTTCATTTTTATCAAAAAGCAACTTGGGCTGAAGTTCCTGCCTTCTATCCCTATGTCAGACTCTGACAACTATTTGATGCAAAAATGTGGTGGGTTTATTTTTGGTTGGGAAGGAAGGTTCCAAGATTTGGGGCATGTGAAGTGTCAAGAGCAGTATGAAAGTTATGGGAATTAAAACGAGACTTCAGAAGTACTACTCCTTCTAGCTAAAGAATATTTGAAATATTTGGGTTCTCAATGAAGAGTGAGCAGTAGGTCAGGCCCCAAGGCAGGTAGAAACCTTGCAGCTGGAGGCTTTTTTCTCTCCTAACCCTGCTTCCCCAATCTGTTCTGAACGTGTTCTACCTTTCTGATGGCTTCAGTCTGAGCTCTAAATGCTTTTAATGTTCTATCAGCTAAACTAGTTCACTCCCTCTGTAATTGCTCTCAAGCCTTTAATAGCAAATAAATTCATTGAGCAGCTATTAATAGCTATTGCGCATGTAGTCATCAGTATGAGGTCACACCCACAATTAACACATTACAGCTTAGCCTAGTAACCTAAAGGGTTGGCTTTCACAGTAATTGCACACATGTCCAGCTGAATTAAGCAGGATGATGTTTCTACTCAGTTCTGGAAATCCAGGATCACCTCCCTAACTGTTCAATGCCCCCATGATGTTGACACTATGGGTGTGGACCTCTAGAAACTTAGAAATTCAGTTCCTTTGAATGACAAATGCTGGTGTCCACAGGGACCATGGGTGGTACTAGAACTCATTATATCAGTAAGTTAGGATTTCTTGTGCATGTGCCTCACTTCCTTTTAGGAAAAAAGACTATTCTCTTGTAAAGGTATTGTAGTTTCTCCAAAAGTCCTACTAGAAATCAAATCACTTGTAATACCTGTAGTAGTGTTTTGGCTTTATATCCTGGAAGTCCTTTTCAAGCTAGCTGAGCCACTTTCTGGATTTTGCCAAAGAGTTTAAAGACTCTTCCTCTGCTGAGGAAGCTGCACTCCTCCCACCTTCCCAAGATGGAATTTTCAAGTCAGAAAGTGGTATTTTAGAAGCTGACTTGTTTAGAGGTTAACACCTAGCATTGTCTACAAACTAAGTAGTTCTCAGACTTCCTGCTCTTAGTCCTTTCACTGTTAAAGTTTGTATACTTTGGCCCTGCTTCTTCTCCCCATTAGATGCATATCACTTCTATATATGAAAACATTGGTAATCTGTAAAATACTGATAACTATTGATCATTATGATAGCTCTTACCATCACAGATCTTCTAGCAGCTGTAGAGCTGTCTTCTGTTCATATGACTTGTAAAAGTGTGTAACAGCTGAGTTAAAGGCTGGCTTACCACAATTTTAGAGTCTCTTTTTCTTTCCTTGAAGGAAAAATAGTCTCAAATTAAAAAAGTGCTGGCAAGTAGCTTTTCTCACTCTCCTCTTGAAGAGTTATAGAACATGAAGCAGACATTCTTGGACAGGAAGGAACTTTTATATACCTTTTACCTGAACAGCCATCACCCTACTAACTTTCTGTCATCAGATGAAACAAAAATCTTATAAACAAACAGAAAATAAATATTTCTGAATCTTTTTGGTTTGGTGTTTGTTTTTGTTTTTTCCCCATAGAGAGACTTTCAGCATTCCCTTGGTACCTCTTGGCCTAAAGGAAACCAAAGAAGTAGACTTTACACTTCCCCTCAAGGTAAATTTCAGAGACTTAATTCAGAATGAATAGTTAAAAGAAATAACTTCCTTTCCAGATCTGTTCAAAGATGCAGAAGTAATTTATGTACAAATTATTTTTTGTTTCATTTGCCCTAAAACTGAGATCCCAGTATGTTAGAAAATTAACTACCAATTATTTGGGTCACTGCTAGCATCCAGCTATGGCAAGGAGTCAGAAGATAAGAAATCCCACTCTAGAATCAACAGTGTTTAACCAAAGAGAATTCCTTCAACAGTTTTTGGTTCCAGTAAGACTATTACTATTACTACTCAGCAAATAGTAAAGAAGATTTTACACTACATTATGCAGCGACACTCCAACTTGCACTAACCAAACCAGTAGCATTAACACTTCTTGTTTGTTGGCTAATATACTTTGCTGGCTGTTTGAGCCACCTTCTGGGGTTTTTTTGTTGTGTTTTTTCCTTTGACTACCCTGCATTGTGCAATGTAGATTCTACCTCATGGTAAACCATCTTATATCACCATAGAATGTGTCTCTGCTTTTACTCCATGGTTAGATTATAGTACTACGTGATGCCATTGCAGCTTTGTTAATTTAAGTGGAATTGCCCTAATATAGCTGACAAGAATTTGGCAGTCTCTTTCTGTTAACAAGTTTTTATGGTCACTTGATTCCTTTGTTATTTTAGCTAACAGGGTTCATTTGTTCCTTTCAAAACCAATAGGAGTTGTTGTTTTAAAATCCAATGGAGTTGATGTAATAGGAGTTGGGTTCCTTCACACCAGACCAAAATTTCTTGTCTCAGATATCAAATTATTAGTTCTGTTGTCTTGTAGTCTCATTGCTATATGTTGCTATATTATTGACTGGAAGAGAATAGATGCAAATAATAACTGAATCAATTTTGTACTGCTTATGACTGCAGGGAAAAAATTAATAGCTAAGGTTAATTTTAGATATGCCAATTTTTTTACCTTTTTTAGGACTTTATTCTGGAACATTACAGTGAGGACAGTTCTGAGTATGAAGATGAAATAGCAGATCTCATGGATCTGAGACAAGTAAGTTCAAGTATGACATACCATGAGGTCTTTCAGTCTAAGTTGTAAATAATAACATTTGCATGAAATAGGAATATGCCTCTGTTATTACTACTTACCATATTCTTATTGACTCTTTTGGAGATCTGTTGTATGAATCTCCATTGTCCAAGAGCTTTATAATCTGAGTAAAGAACAGGTGAAGAAAAGGATGAAATTACACAGGGATCGAGTTACTGACACAAGTTTGTAAATATTTTGAAGTTAAGATTTGTCTTAACTACTTTTTTTAATGTTGTTTTCATGAAGTACTTACAATCTTTATCTAACTCTCAGACTTGCCAAACAGATCCTTCCTGCTTTCCTATGTGCTACTTCTGTGCAGCTGAAAAACTCTTCTTTGGAATGCATCCATATGGCCTTAAGCTTAATATTCTTAGCTTCCACATATCTCTGACATACAGAAGTCCAAAGGAAGTGGAGCTTTATCCTTGGTGTTTCAATATTCATTCTGTAACTCAAGAGAATACACTTTAATTTATTGTATTTTAAGGCCTGTCGCACCCCGAGCCGAGATGAAGCTGGCATTGAGATGTTGATAAGCTATTTCCTTCAACTTGGTTATGTAGAAAACAGATTTTTCCCACCCACCAGACACATGGGAATTTTATTTACATGGTAAGTTGTAGTTCATCATGTGTATGTTTGTTCCCCACCCCCCAACATTAGAAGACAATTAATGATTAATGTTTAAATTGAAGTATGTCAGTGTGTTTTTTCCCTCCCCACTCCCTGAAGTGTGCATTGTCAATTTTTTAAAAAAACTTTTTTTATTGTTAAGAGTAAACCAGACTAGAATACACCCTGCTCATTCTTAGAGCGAAGCCATTGGTTAGATTATGATTTGGGCTACAGGTTAGAGGGGCGGGGGGTAGGGGGGATAATATGCAGGCGTTTCCTGGAATCTGAACTTGGGTGCACAAAGCAGATGGGGAATGGGTCAGACCTCAATTTCCCTCCTTCAATTTGTTGAGGAATATTTGGGCCAGAAGAGAGGTAGCTTAATTTACTGTAGTGGAGTGTTTACTGCATCTGTGAGCAAAGCTTTGACTCTGAATTCAGAATGATTTTTGCCATGAAGATGATGGTTACCAAGCAGCCAACAGGAACTGTTAAATTTCGAGTCATAACTGCAAAAAGAAACTTTAAAATGTAAGCTATAGAGGATCTAATCATGCAATAGTTATCTTTGGCAACTTCCAAGTATGAGAACGTAGCAGCACATATGGATACTTCCCCAGTATACTTGGAGCCTCTGTGATGTTCTATAGGCATATTTGAGTTTGATGCAACAGTGCCTCCATAAGCATATTATAAAACCTGCTGAAAACTAAGCCCCAAAAAAGCCGTTCCCTGGCTTGCAGCACTTAAACTGTCCATGCAGTACATAAAGGTCTTTTCTATTCACCTTCATTTCTGCTGTAGCAGAACAATTAAGAATGCTATTGCTCCATTGGACAAAAACAAATGAACATATCTGTAGTTTTTATGGATTGCTAATCTTAACAATTATTTTGTTTCCCAAGGTATGATTCCTTTACAGGTGTCCCAGTGTGTCAGCAAAATCTGTCGCTTGAAAAAGCTAGTATTTTATTCAATATTGGAGCTCTCTACACACAGATTGGAACACGATGCAATCGTCAAACCCAGGCTGGACTTGAAAATGCTGTTGAGGCTTTTCAGAAAGCTGCAGGTATAAAATTAAAAGAAGATCTTTATGGAAATGTTCCTAATCTCATTCGGACACCTTGCAGATTTCTTCATTTCCCTCTGACTTCCTTACAGAAAAAGGAAGAATAGGGGAATTCAAGAAGCCTGGTGAAGAGCTGCAGTGAAGCTTTAATTCAAATCCTGGAACTGTAGTCTGAACATGCAGATAAAGGCAGTGAATACTGTGGTTAATGATTAATGAACTGAAGTTCAAAGGTCTGAGTAATAGCCCTAGCATTAACTGCTTCATTGTTCGTTCTTCGCTTCACCAACATAGCTGCTTTTACCTCAGTGTTACTACATTGATGTAAAATCCATACAAGAAACCAATTTAAAGGGCTGATAAATTACTTGAAGCCTAGTTTTCCATATGGTCTCTTTAAAATTAATCTTACTGTGTTCTCTGATGAATTTTACAATTCATTGGAAGTTGACTACGTATTTTTCATAGATTCTGAAGGCAAGCATGTCCAAAATACTCAATCTATCTCTGTCCCAAGCAAAGAAAAATACGAATTTCTAATATGGGGAATAATATCCCCTGAACTACAGGGATATAGAAGCTTTTGTTTGTTTTTTTTTTTTCCCCAAGTAGTTTCTCTATGTTTTTGTAAACTTCGTCTGCGCTACACAAAATGCTTAATGATGTGACCTGCATAATTAATATGTACTGTAAAACTTATTTCTGCACTAACAGTCTCTGGCTGTTGGTTTCCACTGTATGGGTAGCTTTATCAGCTACAAACTGTGGACCAGAGTTGGATAGTAATAAAAAGTCTTTGCTATATAACTATGAAATCCAAAAAAGTATTTCTTTATGCATTTATTTTAAAAAATTTTTCAACCTTTGTATTTCATCTAAATTTCAATACTTGAGCAGCAACAAAATGGAGAACCTTCTTCCATTTTGCAAATTTTAAAAAAAATCATTGCTTTTTCACTGCAGTGTTTCTGCAGAACAGAATTAATTCAGAAATTGAAATGCATCTCTTGCTACCACAATACCTTTGCAGGGCCCCAAAGCAATGTGCTCAGGAGGCATTTCATTGTACCTGTGCTCTGTATGCAGGCTCTGTAACACTGTTCATTATGTTGGTAGAGACATGATATAGAGCATGAATTAACCGTTTCTCTGTACTGAATGGAAACTGTTGCATAGAGCTCTCAGTATGTATATACTTACTGCATAAGTAGAAATATGTTGAGAAAAACTCTTTTTCCCACTCTGTACGTGCAGTCCCTTTCAGTAGGGTGCTCTGTCAGTACTTGGGATATGCAGGGATGGCCATAATCCAAACTCTTTTCAGAGCATATGCATAAGTTAAGATACAAGTATAAAAAAATAGGTAAAACCTCAGAAACTGGTGGTAGGGAAATGCAGCACAACATGGATAGAACTGAATATAGTGGCAAGAAGTAAGATTATAGAAGCTGGGACACTTAAAAAGCAGAGGTTTTATTGCTACACTTCTGTAGTATTATCAGCAATTAGCAGGCTATATCACTAAACCAGGTGGATGACGGGCATGCTGAAGATTACGCTCCTCTTCCTGAAACTGTTACTTAATATTTGCACTACAGTTAGTGTTTGGAATCTGATAAATGATAGAAATAATTAATATTTTTGTGGAACCAGATGCCTACAGCAGAATCTAATTTCACCCTACTGAATATATCCTTGTAGGTTACTTACAGGGAGAGAACTGAGCTTTCATTTGGGCACATAATGCACTTGGCAACATCTGTAAAGAGAGTCATGATTAATTAGGTTTGTGTGGGTTTTTTAAATTTCCTTCCATCTAAGGGTTCTGCTGTTGGCTCCTTACAGTTGTGTAGACTTCTCTTTCTTGTCACATGTATAAGCCCTAGACTAGCACTCCCATGTACAAGTTGCATTCAGTTCAGCAGTTTTACGGTCAATTACAAGAACTGTTACAAGCAAAACTGGAAGTATTGCCCTTAAAACTTGCAACTTCTGTTGCTCCTCTGATTTGTAATTTTGAGAACTGTGCCTGGAGATGTTTGGAATGCAAAGCAGAACTTCTAAGTTAGTTTAATTTCATATCTACTGAGAATCCCTTCAGATGGCTGTAGTGCAGTACCTAGAAAGCATGCTTTCAGTCTTAATAATTATGGTACGTACTAGAATTAAGTTCACATGTTTCTGTCTTTGTAATGCTGACAAAACCATTTTGTAATTTCAGGAGTCCTAAGCTACTTAAAGGAGACCTTTACTCACACACCAAGTTATGATATGAGCCCAGCTATGCTGAATGTACTAGTAAAAATGATGCTTGCACAAGCTCAAGAGTGTGTTTTTGAGCAGATTGGTCTTCCTGGAATACGCAATGAGTTTTTCACACTAGTGAAAATGACACAGGAAGTTGCCAAGGTAAAATGAGAGACTTTAAATTTAGTCTTAAAGATAACTGTTTACAGTGCTGTGTTACTAACTACAGCCTCTAGCAATATTAACAGAGTTTATTAAACCTAAATGTTAACAGTTATTACTGAAACAAAAGTAACAAGGGACAGCTCGCAACCTTTCAGAAGATTAAATACAAATAGCTGCAACTTAAATATCATTATTTCAGAACTGTTACGATTTGGTTTTAATTCTTAATTCATGAAGTTTAATAGAAACACCTGAGCAGTGAACTGGCTGAAGGTTTGGGTTTTTTTCCAGGCTATTTATCAAATTGATCTTTTAATCAGTAGAGAACTTGTCCACAGAACTATGTACAAAAGGACAGGGTTGTTTGTGTAGTTCTTGAAGTATTGAACACAACCTGTCTGTTATTTCCTAGCAGCTGGAGGTTATGCAAATCTAAAAAGCTTAAGTTGAAAAGAATAACTGAATTGTAACTGGGGGAGGGACCCTGATGAGCAGTCAGATTGGTAGCGCAGTCTTGGGACTTGCCTGAAGAACGGAGAGGCAGGCAGAATGCCAGACAGTAGTGTTCATATTTGATTGAGGTTGTTGTCATCTAAAATTGAATATGCCAACAAAATACTCTCATGCTTTCCGAGCCATCTCCTAGTAGTGGATATAGAATTGGTTCCATACTAGATAAACGGGCAAAGCCTCTCCTACCTGTAAAGCCACCCTGACTTATCTGTAGGATTGATCAGCCGGAGGGGAAGGGGTTTTGCATTCTGGCAGGTGGAGTTGTTTGATGCATTAAAGCAGCATTCACTACTTAAAATAGTATTTTATTTCTTCTGCATAAAGGATAGTAGCCCAGTTCTAACCAGACCATACAAGTATGACTCCACAGCTTCAGAAGCAAAGCACAAACCTACTGTTTTGCCCTTTGTCTTGGCTCAAGTAACCTGATGAAATCTATTGATAAACAGGGTTTAATTTATATGGTGTTTTTATTGAACTCTGAGGCCATTTAGACTAATGCACTTAGCCCATATGTTCTTGTACAAAACTGATATAATTTTTTCATAGGGGGAAAAATCAGAGATGGAATTTCAAATTTTCTCAAAACTTAATTCCAACCCTTTTGAACAATGTTCCCCTCACCCTCTTTGATGTGATGCACGTGAAATTATCTTGAGGCTGAACATAATATCCCTTAATTGAGCTCCTAATAACTTGTGGTAAATTCTCATACTTTAATTCTGTGCTTTATTTTAGGTGGGAGAGGTTTACATGCTGGTTAACACTGCAATGAATCAGGAACCAGTGAAAGAGAATATTCCTTATTCCTGGTCCAAACTGGCACAAATAAAGTCAGACCATTACAAAGCTCTGGCACATTACTTCATTGCTACTATTCTGTGTGACCACGAATGTAAGAATTATACTTCTTATATATTATTGTTATTTATATAAACACATAAACAGTAATAATTTTGTTCATGAATAAGACTGGGAGCCAGAAACTTTGAGGTCTCTATATATGTTAATCTCTGGGACATTTTCTTGTGGATGTGAGGCCCTGCTTTTTTGTCCTTTACAGAAGAATGTGAAAACTCAAACCTGATTTTTGCAGAAACAAAAGAAATATGTCTGTTACTTGCTACTAAATATTGAAAAGAATTGAACTATGTTCTGTTACACAAGTATTACTTGCATGCTGCAGATGATGAAACTAGTAAAACTCCTAAAAACTTGAAATTCCCGCCAATCTGGGAATGCATGTGGAGGAAAGGTAATCCCCACACAACAATACACCTAAAGGAACAGGGCACCAAGAGATGTGTAATGGTTTATGTTCTGTATCAATTACTCTAGTGCAGTCTGGTGATGATGAAGATCAGCAGGAGAAAGCCTTGTCCCAGTTGTATGACTACGTGCCTGAAGGACTGATGATTCTCTCAGTTTTAAAGGACAAAGTTCAAAGGAAACAATTAGGTAACTGCCAGTTTCACACAGCTACTGGATAGAGTCTGAAAATGACCTTGTATTGTCTGTGGAGGACCACAAATAAATTTCAAACTTTTTTCAGGAAAAGCACACTTACGCAAAGCCATTTTTTACCATGAAGAAGCTCTAAGAGTCTGTGGTCTGTGCAAAAAGCTTCGAAACATTGATGTTCTTCAGGAGGTTCTGACAGCTGCACATAAACGCTCACTTCTTAAATATGCTCAGCAAGAGACAGAAGATGATTTTCTCAGTCTAATCCAGGCTCCAGATATTGTTCGTAAGTATACACAACTAGAAATTAAAGGCATCTAACCATACATGTTTAAGCTTGGAGGGGGATATGCCTTTATCTTTTATATATGTATACATCTATAATATATATCCATACATAATATAAATAATGTACAAGTTAAATACTGTACGCTATGTGTTTCCTCAATCACAGATAAATTATTTTGTTATAGATGCTTTATAGTGTTTCTGTCTCTGGCCATGTTAATTTTCTGGGATAGGTAACGACATTTTTTTAGTCACCAAAAAAAAAGCTGGAATCTACCTCATGAGCTTTAAAAGCTAAAATCATTTGGGGGAAAACTAGAACAACTCTCAGACTGGTCTAACTCAATTTGACTGCTATTGATTCTTCCTACAATAGTCTAGCTTATCCAACTCTTCTTTAAAAGCACTAGGAAAGAATGAGTGCTGGTTTTAAATATTTTTCAAAGAAAAATAAAGAGGAGAATAGCATAACTTTGTTTGATTTTTTTAAAAGTTTTCTGTATTGACACTGTGAGCTCTAAAGACATTTTAAAGGAAATTCAGGTATTTGTTTTAAACATTTTCATGATAATGAGTATTTCTAAAGCCTGGTAAGAATTTAGGAGAAAATTCTATCTAGCTTGAAATGCAAGGAAAAAAACCCAAGCAAAATCAACTTGTATGTCTCTTAACTTGAAAATTGATTTATTTTTCTTTGTTTTAGCTAAAACAGAGCACAAAATAGAAACAATCGCTCCTCAGTTTTCCAAGGTGAAAGTTAAAGACTTCTTTCATAGGCTGGTACGTTAACATGCTTATGTCAACCTCTGTCGTTTTGTTAACAAGTTGAAATGCACTCTGTGAGGCATGGGGCATAAATATTTTAGCCTGAAAAATGATCCCATAGTAACTGTGCTTTTTCAAAACTTATTTGAGAGATCACTCCTAGTTTCAGAAGTATAAATCAACTTGAGACTAGAATAAAAGTTCCATTTGCATATGGCTTGGCACAGCATTCATTCATGATAACCTTTATAAACATCCCACAAAGTTTCAATGGATAATTGCATTCAAGTTAAAGGCTGGGAGGAAACGCGTAGTAGCTGGAGGTGGCCATGTAGAATACGTAATGTACGCTACAAAGCCAGTCTTTCAGAAGACTTTCTGTTGGTGGGCAAAGGGAATTGAAAGTTGCAGTTAGGACCTTATATAGGACCTTAGAGTCTACTGCAACCGGGAGATTGCACCCCTTAACAGAGATCTCAGGAGAACTTTGCAGTTGCTCTCATGCTACTGTTTGAAGTATCACCTGAACAGTTAAGAAATAGGGTGAGCACTTCAGGGGGACATTCTAAACTTGTGGGATAAATCTCACTGTTCAATTTCAGTGGAAGTAGCTAGAAGCTAACCTGAGTAAAACCTAGGCAAGATAAGCTTAAAGCATTATGACTTCAAAGAATAGAAATGCTTACTTACGAATGACAGTAGCCATAACATGCTTGCTGCTGTGCTGGTTACCTCCAGGGCCCGCTGACCGTGTTCTCAGCCAAGCAGAGATGGACGGCTCCACGTACCATTCACATCCAGCATGAAGCAGAAGAACTAGGCTTCAGTCTTAAAGGAGGTTCTCCAGTGCAGATTTATTGTCTTGATCCAGCTTGTGCTGCAGCTGTAAGTACATCCAGACTCTAGCTATGCAGTCCTTTAATGGTAACTTTAGCTTGTTCATGTTGGTGTAGCGAATATTTACTGAGCTTTACTATACTTAGTCAATCCATATAATCTGAACAGATTTTCAGTACCATATGCACCTTAGATGTTAGACTATTAATATCCCATACATCACATCAAACTGGAGTTGATTTCTTCTTCTGTTCACACTTATAGATTACATAGGAAATGTTATTCCCTGTCTCATTCAGGAAGTTAGAAGAGGTAAAGGCTTTGGAAAGTAGCAACAACGAGGACCAGGAAGGGTGACGGCAAGGTCCACAATGATTTTGTAGCATCTAATAGGGAAATGCCTTTAAGGCAGATACAGTATGACACAAATACTTTATAATTTCATGTAATAACCTGTGCAAAATTGTTTTTTATACAGTTGATGGGCCTAAAAGAAGGTGACTACATTGTTTCAGTTGGTGGCATGGATTGCAAGTGGCTTGGAGTGAATGAGGTGCTGGAAAAACTCAGAAGTGTGGGAGAACAGCCCATTGAGATCGAGGTTATCAGTTGCCAGGATACAGCAGCGTCTATGGTATGCAATGAGGCAAATATGATTTACAGATCGAATGTTTGAGAGGTGTTTCCATTTCCTGGCTTCAGTCCCTGATAAATGTTTACGTTCATGTAGTCAGACACCCCCCTCCACCAGTGAATATATAAAGCATTCAGGCATGTGTTCAGTTTTAAACAGTCTATTTAAATCATCATGCCTTAGCAAGGTACAGTATGTCTGTATGCATAAGAATGGTTGGGTGATAAGGTGTTTTTTGTAGTGGAACCACTTAGATTAATTGCATTATAAATTCCAGGGAGTATTTTTATTTTCCCCCAAACTTGGGGAAAGGATGAAGATATTATCTTGTTTAGCATTGGAAAAGCCACAGTGAAACAGTAATGGCACAAAATAAGCACGTAGACCTGAATGTTCTATTTTCAATGCACTGTTAACAATGCAGGTGCGGCTTTTGTTTTAGATTATGTATCAGTGTATATATTTTGTAGCTTGGTGGACTTCTAACAGTCTAGTCCATTGCTAAGGTGCTATAGAAGGTTTAGACTTACGAAAAATTATCACAAGACTTAAAAATGTTAAGCTCTAAATAACTTAGCGTGAGAGAACCTGTAGTTAAGCTAAATCCACTGCTTTGTGCTTTTGACATTCCCTGGCAAGCTTAGGCACTGGAGTATTGTCGCCTTAGAAGTGACAGAAGTGCTCTTACTGCTGTCTTGTTTTGTTTAAGAAGTTGTGTTTTCTTAGTGAAAATAAACAAGTGCACAGGTGCCCTTCGAAACTGTTACTGGAAACAAAAGGCTAGAATATAAACAAATTGCTTCAAGGCACAGCTCAAGGTGCCTTGAAGTACTGAGAAGGTCATGCCTTTCAGATATCCCAAAACAATGTCTTACAGTAGCTCCTGTTGTCATAGTTGCAGTCAGCTGGAACCTGTCCAAAGACAGCAAAAAGACTCCCCTTCATAGATGTGTGCAAGAACTGCATACTTAAGTGTACAATATATACTAAAATTACAGAAGACACCAACAAGTGGTTACTACAACACAGCCCATGAAAAAAAAAAAATCATGAATCCCTTCACGCTTTGCATAGTATACCCTTGAGTCAAGTGGTGTGATTCTGGTATTTCGCCCACATCAAGGGCCTTGTGCCCATTAGTATGTCATTAGCACAGAAAGCTTGCTCTAATCTGCATTAGAAAAGTATTTGCATAGTAGTCTTTTGTTATCTTCATAATTTTGACCCATTTTGGGTGACTTGATGTTTATAATGCTTCTCTCTTTCTTACAGCATAGTAAGTGTGCAACTTACTCTGTGGGAATGCAGAAGACCTACTCCTTAATCTGTTTAGCCATGGAAGAGGATAAGATCGATCAGACCAAGAAAGCCCCACTGAAACTACCTTTTCTAAGTTGGGGAACTAAAAATAGACAGAAAGCTGCAAGTACTCTCTGCCTTCCTTCAGCTGTGGCTGGAAGTTCTCAATTTAAGAAGAAGCTTTCTCCCTTCACACTCCTGAGTACAGAGAGTTCACTGTATTGAATCTTTCAGAAGGATCTGTTACCATGAAAGTTTTCTTTAAAATGTATAGACAATATTGATCAATTCTACCTTTAGATATACGTGTGTAAATTCAGACAAATACTTCATTTACTGTGTACTGAGCCGCAATGAAGTTCAGAGACTGGCAGAAACTGTAAAACTTAAGTATTTGAAGGTTAGAACAAAGTGGCTTGGGAGGTATGGAGTAACAGTTTGTAGCTGATAAAATTGCTTACATAAGGACTGGATTCCTTTGGAATTTCAAAATACAGTATCGTGGGTAATTTTTGTAACTATGATAGATGAGAATTATTTATTACAAACTTGATGCTGCATGAAAAACAGTAGGGGAGACACTAAAGGATGATTTTCCATAAAAGTTGAGTCAATAAATCACTTAGCAGTATTTAAAAGAATTATTTTAAACCCGAGGGAAAAGAATATTCAGAGAAACTAACCTTGTGCCAAGGAGCAGTGTCACATAGTTGGTGCTTTTATGCACAGACACTATCTTTTCTGGGAGTACTAGGTGTATTCTACTGAATACTTAATTTTAATTCTGGAAGAGAATTAGAAGGCTTAGAAGTCAAAAGATCTTTTGAACTACAAAAGGCTTTTTAACTCTTGTAACCAGATCAGAAAAAGAACATTTTAAATGCCCGCTGATTCAATTGTTAAAAACAGGCATTATTCCAACTTGAAATTCCTTAACCTACTTACCATAAGACTTCTCATTAGTCTTGATAAAATTGATAGCTGTGGAACAAGTCTCAAAATTGACCTATTCTAGTACATTGATCAAGAGTATGTAAATTGTGGCGATGCTTTTAACACATGAGGAAAAAAGTGCTTAGGAGTAAGTGGCAGGATATTTACTATCACACAAAGTAAAAAACCAAATAGATAAGAAAACCTTCCTCCTCCCCTTAGACAATCAAGTAGTGGCTATATATAAAGGAAGGAGACAAAAAAATCTGTGAGCATTTCTCTGAGATTCTTCTACTTTCTAAAATTAAAATTGCTAACACTGTAGTGTTAGTTAACGTTGCCATCTACAGAGTAGATATATGCTGTTTGATACTCAAAACTTAAGGGGAAGTTTGCATCTGGGTGTAAACTTTGAAGTTGTCATTCATTTTTAGTTTCTTATGTAATAGGTGTAAATATATTGATGATGCTTATTTAAGAATAAAAATCAGTTGTTGCCTTTTAGCAGTAGCTTCTTGATTCTGCTACAGCTTGGGTGATAGAGCAAAACCTAATATTGTATCTATGTGCTAGCCAGACCTATTGCAAGGCAATTCTCCCCCTCTAGCCTCCCTCCTGCGACCACACTTGCAGTACTATGTCCAGATCTGGACAGTCTAAAACTTGCTTCTCTACAAAAAGCATTATACAGAGTTTCCCTAGAAAGGTTACAGAAGAAGTTGTAAATTACTTATGACTTACCTTTCCTTAGTAGTTTTTCTTCGTGTCTGTCTGTAGTAGCACCGCTTTTACATCATTAGCAGCAGTAGTCTCATACTGATCTGTATGGGATACCGTATGGCAGGATCATGCATAAGAGATTCACTTTGTGTGTATGGCTAAAATTACTATCCTGCTAACGAAATCTTTAGCAAAGTCACTTGAATCACCCTTCCAGCTCTTAATTTCTCTTACCTCACTAAGATAGTTTTCCCACAACTCTCTTCCTTCCTAGCTGCACAGTTAACTGCCTTTCCTATGCTCACATTCACTAGTCCTTGAGGAAGGCCTGGCGTGTGGGGGTCTTTTGAATTTAACTATGTCCTCCCCTTCAAGTCAAAATTTGGGCTTCAAGTGCAATACAAACACAAAATACTTTGTCAGTTAACTTGACTCATTCTACAAAGAGTACATCAGCAAATACTAATTTCACAGCAAGATGCATTCTTTCTCAGACCATAAGGATATTTGAAACAAGTTTCTATCTACAAGGATGTAAAGGGCTACATCAAGGCTATAAAGCCCTAAAAATAAAGATTTCCAATGGAGAACTAGCTTAACCTATCATTTCATTAGTACTAATTGTTACTACTTTAACTGAACTTCATTTAATGCACCGATGGCCATTCGACGTTGTAAAAGGGCATTTGCCCTGCAACATCAAGAGCCACATACCTTTCGATGTGAAATCTGGTTGCCATAGCAAATTGACCAGACCTGAGAGAGAGGCAGTGAAGTCTAAAGCATCTTCATAAATCAGTTAAGCATTCCCTAGTTATAAAAAAGTATCTTGTTCTGGAAATACTGATGTTTACATTATCCAAGCTTCCTCAATCTTTTGCTTCATATGTTACAATTTGATATATTAACTGTGAATTACAGTTTATAATATATAATTTAAAGATAATTATCCCAACCTCTTTCAAAAGCACATGATTTAATGATTCTTATTATACACAAAGGAACAAGTTTGATAAACACCCTATGAACGGAAAAAGGAACCAGAGCAATATGTCAATGATATATCCTAGTAGGACTTCCCAAAGGAACTCCAAAAAGTTATAAACCCAAAATATTACTATAAAGCAACATATGCTAACTTTAAAGCACTGCAACTCATGTTTCCAGTTACTGAGAAGGTAACACGACCCACATATAACAAAGGGTTTATTTCTGGAAGACAGTTAACATGCTCTAGTTGTTACCAGTATTACAGAAATTATCATAATATGGGATTATTAAAACCAAAATTTTATAATTCACAAGAAATGAACACGTAAAAAGTCTTTGTTTTCCAAACCAGCATTACACATCAGGAACATAAAAAAGCATAAATTTGTTGTGCTACCGTTTGTCCAACTACTAGCTCAAGCTCTTTGACAGATGCATTACAAAGCCGGTGGATGCTTCCGAATTGTTGCAGTAAAAGCAGAGCTTTTGTTTTGCCAACCCCTGGAATTTGTTGCACAGTTCGAAACACTGATGGCTCTGCCAGCTGAGAACACTGTTTACGAAGAAAGGGGTTACTGTTGTGATCCTTACTTTGTTCACCGACCTGAAGCAAAACAAAACCGTAAGTGACACTGAGTGCCCTCTGCTGGAGATCTGCTCTGGGGTTTAAAAATACTGCCGAGTTCAATACAATCACCAGGAAGGTTTGGCTTTTTAAAAAAATAAGACCCCTCCTTACGTGTGTGCCCTTATTAAGGTTTTTGATAGAGATCTGCCAAGTCTCACTAGGAAACCAACAGTTTTAAGACCAAACATGGAATAAAACAATGAATTTGTCACAGCATTTTGGTGTAATCAAAGAAAGGATAAAGGAAAAATAGAACAACGTAAAAACACATTTTCTCCAGCCTGAGACAAAACAAAATCTTGTCTGTTTTCAAAAGAACTTGAGTGAAGATTGCCTATTGCACTGGCAGCTCAGTACAAGAACATACTAAAAATCCAGTACCATAATTCTTCAACATTTTTTTCTTTGTTCCCAAATAAACCCTCTTTCCATTGAGCTGCACTACCATATTACTGTTGCAGGGTATTTATTCCTTACATTCAAACAACAAGATTGCAGGTATCGTTTCTGAAATGAGTGATGATTGTGGGAAAACAGGTAAGTCTCCTCATGCCCCAAATTTTAATAAGTGTTTTACCAATAACATAGCAACTTACTAGCTGAGTAATAAGTTGAGCAGCTTCGCCTTGATTTGCCACAGGAAGCAACACCATTCCAAGTTCTAGCACAACAAACTTTTGTACCGGTAAGAAGTACTGATCACTTATTTGGGTTTTCTCTATGATTACAATTCCCCCAAGACTACTGGCCTGTATTGAAAGGAAAAAAGGAAAAGACTTTTTTAATGACAAGCTGATGCAATGCAACACAAACTGCTGTCAAGTATGAGCTGCCAAAAGCAAATCGGAGAGAACAGAAGTTGCAGCAACAGTACTGAGGTTGAATAGAGTATTATTATACAGCTGCATTTTTTTTTTTTCAGTTTTCAGGTAGAAATTACTCCTAAGTTTAGCTCCACTAGAATTTCAAAGACAACACAAGAATGTTTTCTGAAGCATGGAATAAACAAATACCAATTGAAAACTTTTCTCTCTATGTAGTACTTACATTTCTAAACCGAACCAATCTTCGTTTGTATTCATCCCCTGCAACCAAATCTGCTTCAGAAACATATAAAATGCATGTTCTGTTTGAAAGATGAAAATCCACAAGCCCCAAGCCATCTTCAAAAATTAGTCTAACTTTTCCTTAGGATGAGATTGTTAAAAGAAAAAAACACAATAGTTAAAAAGACCCCAAACAACCAAAACTGAATAACTACTTTGCAGCACAACCTTCCTAATATGTCATTAGCACTAATGACTTAACGAAGTTCATATTCTTTAAAAGCCTTTCTTTAGGCAAAGCTAGTACAAGAGATCCCAAGTACTGTGTGATGGCTTTAGCAATGGCAATTAATAGCATTTTGAAACTACAGGTTGAAATGTGCTATAGCTTCTCAGTAAACTCGACCTGAAAAAAACTTCACATGCTATTCTGAAAAAATAATCTTAATTTACTTTGCTGTGATGATAGCGCAGTCCCAGTATCCATGTAAATTGAAGGGATGTCAGTGGAGAAGCACAGTCACCACAGCCGCACTACTGTGATTCCCAAGAAACAGATACTTCTGTTTCTTCTCCACAGTGCTCAGCAATTATGCAAATATGACAGAACTGATCATGTAGACACATGATAGACAAACAGGAATTTTCAGTCTGCTATCACAGGCTGTACCACAAATATAGGATAAAGGATATCCCATCCAATCTTAATAATGAGTGACTGAGGGGAATGCTTTGCTTGAATTACTTTTCCTCGTTCAATTTGTTTGTACTTACCTTGCAGCCTTTGGGCTATCTCTGACCCTCTCCACTTCTCGTTTCCAATCACATGCCCAAAAGGAACGATTACAGATCCTGCTGTCACAGGAAGGTTTGCTTTCATTGTCATCAGGCCTCCTTTAAGTCTTTAGCAGTAGCAGTTCAGTAGCAGTAATGCCTTAGAAAGAAATGTGGAAGATACTAACAAATTTCATAAACCTGTTCCAAACCTAACGATTAAAATTTGAAAGACTTAATACTCTGGAAGAGACACTATCTCCTCCCCAAAGCTACCTTAGAGTCGTAAGGTATCAAAATCAGTAAGCCACAGCGCCCACTCCAATACAGGCTATTGGCTTGCAAATTCCACTCCAACTTTGCCAACCGGACAAACGCCGCAAAAAGCCTGACACCGCCTTTTCTATGCCCTCACCCGCCCTTGCTGGAAGCAAGCCTGCCTCAGTTGCAAAGCTGACTCCAGAGCCGTCTCCAGACTCGTTAGGAAGCAATTGCAGGGACAGGTCACGTCCAGGTTTGCCAGCTTTACGCGGTGCCCTGACTTTAGCGGGAGTCCCTGAGGCTAAGGCACGATCTGAGGAGGAGATCCCAAGACGAGCCCGTACTACCGTCAACATCACCGCCCTGTCCCGCAGCCGGCCCAGACAGAGCTCCCACCGGAGGCCCGCGATGGCAGGAGCAGGTGACGACCCTGAGAGCGGCCGCCGGCCCACCGCTCACCCGCCCAGAAAAGGCTGAGCTCCGTGCCGGGCGCCCCGACCTCACACGGGCCACCACCTCTCCTCCGGAAGCCGCCCGGGACACAGCGGAGGCCAGCTGAGAAAGGAACCCCACCGCCCCTCAGGGCGAGCGCCAGCTTACGGCTGACAGACGAACAGCCCGCCTCAAAGCGCGCGCCTGGCTGACAGCGACGGCCACAAATAGAAAGCGAGAGCGCCGCCTCCCCTGAGCGAACGAGGAGGCGGCTTGGGGCGGGCTTCTCCGCTGGTAGGTTGCTATGGCCGGAGGAGGGATGAGTAAAGTGCGTGCTGATTGGGGGTGCGTAAAGCCGAAGCTAATCCGCTGCCCCGTTGTTACCAGGCTGGTCGCGACGGGCGAAGCGTCCGAAGCCGGCGGAAATTAGTCAGGCGGCGGTAGGAGAGCTCTGTTCGCCAGCAACCGTGGGAGAGCTCTGTCCAGTACCCGGTCCCGATGGCTTCCCGGTCCCGGTTTAGCTTCAGGAGAAGCCGGAAGGGCCCTTTCGTGAGTATCACCCCGTGCGGGGCCGGTGAAGCAGGCCTTCCGGGGCAGGCGGGGACCGTGTCCGGGCGGGACGAGCGGAGGCCCCCAGGGGAGGGTGGCCGAGGATGGCTGAGCAGCGTGCCTTAAGGGAAAGGGGGAGAACAGTAAATCCTAAGGGGAGGAAAGGCGGCGCCTGGAGGCTGGTGCTGGTGTTTTCCTCTCCTTCAGCTCCGGGCCTGCCCGTCTTCTCCAGAAGCGCCCAGTTTTGGCGGGGCGGGGGGAGGCGTTCCGGCGCCCTGCCCCTCCAGGGAGGGGTCTGGGTCCTGGCAGGGGCCGGAGCTCCGATGCGGAAGCGCAGCGCCTTCGCTTCCCGCTCTTGGCGCGGCGATCCTCGCAGCACATCCTCGCTGCCGTAAAGCGGGCTGGGGAAAGTCCAAGGCGAAAGCTTAGAGCAGCTGCGGGGTTGTCAGCAACGGCGCGGATGCTGGCTATTAATGTCTTGAAGCAACCGAAAGGCTTGGGGTTTGCTTTTTTTAAATATCAGAGTGAAAATAAACCAACACTTTGCAAGATAAGACTGAGTAAAAAGACAATCTGTGTAATGCACCGTTTTGTTATTTGACGTGGCTTCCTGTAAAGACAGAAATACTTCCCAGTTCACTTGTTCATTATCCTGCTGGAGAAGATAGTTATAATTTCAACAACAACAAAATTTGCAGCAGAAACTTACCCTGTTTTATGCCGTAACAAGGTAGTTAGTATCTGTCAGAAGGTGATGGACTTTATTATGACATAGTATATTTTGATGCCTAGAGAGAGGACCAGGCAATGGGCACAGATTCAAACACAGAGAATTCAACTTAAAAACCTGCCAAAAACTAGTAAAAAGTACTGTGAGAGTGGGCCAGCACTGAAACATGTTGCCCACAGAGGTTGTAGAGTCTCCAGGCTTGGAGATACTCAAAACCCAACTGGCCAGATCCCAAGCAACCCTCTCTAGTTGACTTGGACCAGGCAATCTCCAGAGCTCCATTCCAACATCATTATTATTATCATCCAGACTGAAACTTTGATTCCAAGACTTGTTTAATGATAGTTTTTTTCTTCCATCTCATACTGCTATGATTGCAGATTACTTCTGACTGACAAACTCTTTCTAAAAGAAAGGGACTAATACTGTTACTCCAAACCAGGGTTCAAATATTTTGGAAAAAGCTTAATTTCCAGTACATACAAGGAAAAAAAAAACCCTTGAATTGAGGAAGTAAAAATTCTATTATTATAGTGGGTGGAGAACCTATAGTCATGGGTCTTACATAAATTACATTTCTAACCTTCATTAGCAGCTGGCCATACATATAAAAACATTAAACTTGGAACCATTTCAAGTCTTCTATTTACATTTATTGCATGTAATTGTTCTTCCCTTTTATATTATTTTGCATTGTTAGCTTCTGTGCACGTTCAATTATGTGTTTTTTTTTCATTGTGATCCTTAAAGTCATCATCAACTAATTTTATTTTAAATTGTTTAGAAACATATAGCTCATGGCCTGGTCCCTGCCGCTACCATAGCTCCTAAACCTGCAGTTCCCCGCACCCCTCCCCCTCGTAGTCCAAACCCTTCTCCAGAAAGGCCCAGGTAGGTTTTGAGTTTTTTATTTTGTTTCATCAACTAAAATGGCATACTAGAAAAGCATGATTAGAGGAATTGCATGTCTTTCCTGCAGTATTTACATAAAACTTTTCATAAATAGATTATTTTTTTCATTGGGACTGTTCCTTTCTTTGAACTTTAAAGTTAGCTATTCTTTTCCCTCTCCTAAACATGCTAGATAATTAGGACAATGACCATGAAAAATCTGAGACAATTAAAGAAAAATATACTCCATAAAGTTAGGACCATTTTTAATTTGGTTGCTAGACTCTAGTAGGACATTAGCAGTACTAGTACCATGAGTCAGAAAATTTTAATCCATTAGAAAAGCATAAATTAAATATTACTAATGTGTCACTATTGCTTTAAAAAAAAAAAAAAGCAGGGACATAGAAATCTGGCACGTAAAACCATGTTGGAGTATATTTGAGTTTATTTTTCTTCTAATTTGTAACTTCTTACAGTTTTTTTGTTTTGTTTATGTTTAGTTTAATTCTGGTCGTTTTCCATGGTCTTTCTACCATCTGTAACAATCCTACTTAATCCTAGTTCAATTCTACTTCCTTTTTGATCTCCAGTTGTCATTCCTGTTACAGTTATGACTGTTTCTTGCCTTCAATCTTTGTTCCTACTTGTTTTTTCATCTTCATTTTACTCCATGGTATCTCATAAATAGGCACTTCTATCTGCTTATGCTTGCCCTAGTTTGCAGTTCACCGGCATTTATTAACAGCTTCAAGAGTCACAAATAAAAGTTTCAGAGTAGGGGATAATGTAAACTAGGAGACAAAATAGCAGAACATGGAACACTTTTTCAACACAGCACCAGGTAAAAATTCTTATGGTGAAAATGAATAGAAAGTGTGTGTAAACTATTGATGTAAATTTTGGGAATGTAACTGTGTATTCCATGATTTCCATGCATGTAATTTGGGAAAACTGATAGGTATTGTACTTTCCTTTTAGATAGATGTGTTAAAGACCTTTCCCAGTTTTGTGTTTTACTTCAAGAGCTAATAGTTTTAACCAGTTCCTTAGCACGTTCAGTGGTTTTTTATGCTTGTTGACTGTGAACTTTTCGCTTTGCTTAAGTAGCTAGAACATTTTGCAGTGAAAAAAAAAAACGTGGGCCACAAAGAAGACATCAGTGTTGTTTCATTGCTTTATTCTGTTTTCTTCCAGATCTGCTCTAGCAGCAGCTATCCTTGCAACGACACTGACAGGGCGCACTGTTGCTATTCCTCAGCCTCGGCAAAGATCACTTTCTGAAAGTGATTCCACCTATGTGGAACAAGAATGCTTCGAACCATATGCGACAGTCACGGAGCTCAGAATGGGGTAACGTAGACTTTCTGGTTCGATAAGACATAAATAAGATATTACAAGTAGAATCTGTCAACAGTGTAATTTTACAGCAAACTAATTTATCTCCAGATGGTACAGCCACTTACTTTTTTTCTCACCACAGCATAAATTTGGTTTTTAGTGTCTACAGTCCTTATTCCATGTACATATGATCTTCAGAGAGGGAGGTTTGGATCATACAGCAGTCACAAGTAAAAATGTGTTATTTCTGCTAAATGATGATCAGTTATACAAACAGTTACTGGAGAGTCATCTGAGTTCACATCAGATATTTCCTTTGTGCTAAATAATTATTTCAGACTCTTCTTTCAGTAGAATTAGCAATCTTCTATCTCTAATCTGGCATTTTCTTTAAGGTAGAGAAGAACATGTATCTTCAGTACTATTATTTTAAATCATATGCATAGGTTAGATTCCTTATTTGCAGCTGGCAGAAACCTAGATGTCTGTGTCAGCTGTCTGGATTTGGGTATATTCTGAGATGGATGATTCTACTTGACAAGTGTTTATTGCTTTGGAAGAGTAAGCAACACTGAAACAGTCTTCAAACTGCTTTCTACTTGCAGGCCCAACTGGAAATTTGATGGCAGTGACAGATCTCCTGAAGAATCGTGGGAAATATCAGGAAATTATTGTGAGGATGAGGACATTGCTACCTATCTTTCAGATGCTGATAAAGAGGCAGAGTCCAGCTGTCAGAGTAATGAGAAAAGAGGAGAAAGCTTTAGTACCAATGCTACTTACGCTGTTCCTTGCAAAAATAAAAAGGTAGCATTTTCAAATCCGTTAATTCCTTTGCCATGTTTTAATACATTAATGCAAATATTAGCTATTTCTAAGGCTTTTAATTATCTTTGCACTCTGTAGACATTTACTGAATCTATATTTCACATGCTTCTTTTAATGGTTCGTTTACTCCTAAACAAGTTAAATTTCTTTGTTGATCCTCACAGATTCTGTATCTCTGATTGTTAAGAACCTTTCTTGTTAGGAAAACACCACTATTGTGCATAATTATTGTGCATAATTTAGTCTTGTGAAATATTGAATATTTTATGTTGGATGTGATATGTGGTAGGTTACTTGTTAAAAGTGCTAGGAACTTTACTTTTACAAATGGTGAACGCTTAGTGATTAATTCAGTATTGTGAGCAGAGACCTATATAGAGACAGGGAGATTCAGAATCAAACAAAATTAATTATCTTGTCTTGAAGACCAGTGCATTTTTCTCTGATAAAGGTTTACATATTCCTAGCTAGCAATGAGTAGCTTAATACTCATTAGGCACATTTAAAGTTCAGTTTGCATCTCTGTCCAAAATGATAGAAAAGAAGTAACTGAATAGTAGAGAGGCAATAACATGCTACATATATGAAAGAAATCAGAAAACACCCCAGGTGTCAGTAAGAGAAGGGGAGGGCAAAGGGAGTGAGTGGAATATGTGGAACACTAATATGCAATCAACAGGGGAAAACCAGCAAAGGTAATGTTAAAAATTATTCATGAAACCCTGCAGTTGATACAGTAGATTAAGTGGTGGATCTTTTAAGAACCAGTTTGGCTATGACACAGGACAAGCAAATGTGGGATAATTTTACAGATTTGTGACTGAATAAGGAAATACTGGCCCTCCTGTTTATCCTATGGTTTAGATTTTATTTACATAGAACATTAAACCAAAAAAAGTATGTTTTATTTATTATCTTAAAATACTGTAGCACAGTACTGAATGTTACCAGGACATTAGTACACTAAAGCTTTCCTACAGATATCAACATGTCGCCTATATTAACAGTCTCATAATGGGATAGGCTTGTCTTATTTTTACATAGGAAGAGTTTCCACCATCTCCTAGTATTAATGCTGACAAGGAAGAGACACCTTCTCATGAAACTGAATTTCACATGCTGGTAGATGAGTCAAATGTGCAAATACAAGGTAAATAAACTTTCTGTAGTCAAAATGCAGTACATTTTAATACCATGGGGGAAAATGTCTTAATAAAACTTAATGCTATATGACAAAGATATATTCCCTTTTTTAAGTCACTGAAAGAAAGGTTACTAAATACTTACCATTTCTAGTAATTACAGAAAATTTAGCATGTGCATAATGAGGGAAGATAGGTCTTTATTCACTCTATATCTGAAATTCCTAGATACCCACTGTCAGCCAGTGTTAAAAAAAAAAAAGGGGGGGTGTGTGTGGAGTAGTTTTGTGAACTCTTTATCTTGTCTAGTATAGTCATTCTCTATTGTATGTGCCAGAATCCATCCAGTTTATACTCTGTAAACTGTTGGGAGTGTTATTGTGCTCAAAAAATGGAAAAAAGTAGAAGCTACCACTGGTAAATAAAACCAAAACAAAAACCAAAGAGAGAGAGAAGATGACACTTGTAATCAGTCATTTTTCTTGGATTAAAAAAAAGTCATCAGTAAGAACTTTGGTTTTCTTTATAATCAGATGGCACAGTACTGGGATTGTTTATCCATTTTTTGTTGCCTTTTAAAGTCTGAACCTTAAAATTGTACATCAGGTCACGCAGGATATTCTGACAGAATAGAGAACATGAACATCTGTCTCCACTTACCACCCTAAGCTCTGAACTGCTGTTAAGCTTCACACATCATTTTTTTTGCAATAAGTAATTTGATTAGATCGGGGATATTTGTTGCATAACTGGAACTGTCATTAAGCTATTTTCTTGTAACAATAGAATATCATGGAGAAAAGAATATGATGAGAACAAGACAAATCTAACTGCCTAAGAATTGCATAATTACCATGTCCATTATTTTAAAATCAGAAAAACAAGGAACCGGAATTTGCTCCAGAGCTGCAAAATGCAGTTTTCACAGAGGATGGCAGCACTCTAGTAGCCATGGGATAGGGAAGAAAAAGTAGGACCAAGTGTGTTTTGAAAAATCCCTGTCTTTCTAAGTTCTATGCATATTGGATCCCAGTGTTGTTTTAGTGTTATTTTAGTGGACTTACTTGTAAAGCTTTATAGAGAACAATATCCAGAAAGAATGGGGTGCTTTGATAAAACCATTTGGGGAAGTGGAACCATTAAGCTGAAAAGAATAGGATATATAAACTATTTGTAATCCCTCTTCTACATAGTAAGTGCTGCAGATGTCAGAAGCTGTCAAATTTGCACTTGCCTTATTCACAGATAAAATAGGATTCGAGCCCAGTAAAATTAGTGAAAATACTTGTCTTTTAGTCAAATTCTAAACAACAGTGGAAAACAACAATACAACTTAATTTCTTCCATAGTTGCATCCGTACAGTGTGAGGTATAGTCTCACACTAGTATTCCGATACACTATGAAAGAGAATGGAAAGGTAGTGATCTAATGTGTGGTTTGGGGAGAACTGTCTTGGATTTTGTGCAGTGTATAATAGATGTACACACATATCCGTATGAACTGTCATAACTTAGGGATTTACAAATACTTGTGTTTTTAATTGGCTGAAAGATCTGTTTTTTCTTTGAACAGAAGAGCAACATCATGGCTTGAATATAAAGGTAAGTTACATGAAAGTTAATTTGTGACGGATTTTGGAAAAAAAAGGTGTTATAAAGAGCTCGTAAATTGCAGTCACTTCAAACTAATATATTGCCTAATATATTCTATTTAGTATAAAGTCTTTTTCTTTTGAAGTACAAGAATGGCTAAGAAACCCCACTATGTAGGTAAATAGGCCACACAAAAGTCTTATTTTCTAAAAATAGATCTTTTGTAGTTCCTCATGTGCAAGAAAGAAACTGAGAGTGGGAGACATCAAGTTATAGCAAGAGACGGCTCTTACTGATAATTTTCCAATGCTGAGCCTGGCTTTATCAGATTTTTTCTAGTTTTCTGTCTGGGCCCATCTGACTGCCTTTATAAGCTTGAAAAATAATACCCAAAAGTTTAGTTTCTCAGATAAACTTGATGAAATATTATTTACAAAAATGATCAGTTCTTCCATTGTCAACATAGCCTTATTTTTTTTTCTTCAAGTTATTGACCAAGTATATTTTCTTTCAGAATTGATTTGAGTTTTGACCCGTTTAGTCATCAGTATCTTGGTACATTAAATTACATGGCACTGTATCCTTACAGAACTTCACTCCTATTTCATAAAAACACAGAGAAAGTTTATATATTTATCATGTTCACCTCAAGTAAATCCATCAGTATAAATTCAGCTTGTGGTTCCTACCTAAGGAAAGAACCTTCTGAAAATGTAAACATAGGTACTTTTCTTTTTCTGTTAACCAGGAAAGGGAGAACAAATTTTAATTTACTTGCTGATTCCCAGCTAGGGACTGAAAGTTCATACCATAATCAACTGTCATAACTTATACAAACCTAACAAATGGGAGCAATATCCATCCTGTTTACAAAAACATAAAGCATCTTGACTAGCTTTTATATCGGCTATAAAAAGGTTTTGAGGACTGTACTCAATGTAAAAATATTACTCAGTAAAAATATTACCAGTTTCAAGTGTTCACAAGTGACTGATGGCAGTGAGAGGTGGCAGAACAATGCCAAGATGGGTAAACCTCAAGTTGTATATTGTCAGTAGTGAATCCTACCTTACATTTTTTTGTTTAAAATAAACTGTTTCTTATGTTCTCCAACAGTGATGCTGTTGAGAGTACTTCAGAACAGATGACTGTTAAAGCAAATTATCTCATTTAAAAAAATTTCTCTACTAGGAAGAAAAGTCATTAGCTGAAAATCTGATACGTGAAAAGCCTCCACCATCTCCAGGTACTTCGGATTTTTCTATGACTTGACTACACATCATCACTTTAATAATACACATATCTATTTAAAAATCTACTTTCTTGCTTGTATTCTCTAAGCCACATTGTGTGTGTATGTGAAATGTATTTCTGCTGTACAGTGGTGAGTGCTCTGTGATAACATATAAAACCAGCAGTTATGTAGCTTTTTTTGGTAGGCTTGTGTTTTCCAGAGTTACTTTTGAAGTCTTAGTAAATGACTGTGAACTGATATAATGAAGATAAAATGATACTGGATCTCTCCAATTCCTTAAGTTTCATCTGCAGTAGAGGATGTCATAGCTATTAAGTGCCCCATTGCAACTTAAGTAGTAAACATACTACTTAAGTAAACATAAGTGGTCTACCTTCAGCTGGTGCCTTATTTTATCTCTAACTGCATCCATGTAACAATTCCAGGCACAGCACCTCTGAACTTTGTCACATGGACAGAATATGTGCCTATCACAGGGTCATGAGTCTTTGTGTGGTTTTGTATTTCTGTGCTCCCCCAAGTATCTTACATCTTCTCACATTAAATTTAACAGTGACTATATACACTTGAAGCTGTTTAATGAAAAACAGACAGCTCTAGATTTCAAAACCAATTATTTGGTGTCATATATATCCTATACTAAGGAACTCTTCTGTACTAAGTTATATTTGTGCCTGTATGCTATCAGATTATACTGGCTCTTGGAAGTCTGATGGGAAGGGTAAAATCTCAGCCTTCATTTATGAAAACATAAGCTTTTTAGCCCATACAGGTGAAAAGACAAATTTGGAAGTGTGATCCATTATTACTGATCCAACAATATATTAATGATTTTGCAGGTGATCTAAAATTTTATCTTTGCAAGGACTGTTAAGTAGCTTTGCTTCAATAACAGATTGAAGTCTGCTCAGTGGGAGGGAGGATAAAGCTTTCATTGCATAAGTGATTAAGAAGGGGACAAGAGGACTGACTAGTTCATGCAGGCCACGTACACTTTGCTTAATGCAGTGGGTGTCTCCGTTTCATCTCTCTAGTCATGCATGCTAGGGAGAGGGAGATCTGGTGATGCCTTCTTTGCCCTTTAAGGAAAGAATGTTTTTAGTGTCTGAGAGAAAAGATGGGGACTTGCAGCCACTCCACTGTACAGCTCTCTTTACAAATCCACTTTCTTCATTCTCTTACAAAGTGTCACTCATATAATGCTAATACTGGGAAAAAATTACTGTAATTTGCTGAACCTTGTATTCAAGTCTGAGTACCATTTAAATATAAGGTACTGTGGCATTACAGATGTGTCTATTCGGGCAAGGCAAGCACGAGAAAATATAACTAAAGAAAAGCTCAGAGAACTTAACCAAGAAAACTGGTCTCTGAACAAGGCATACCAGGCTATGGTTCAACAATTTGAAGGAACAAAACAGCAAATGGAAGAACAGCAATTAAAGCTGAAGAGACTAGAACAAGAAAACAGGAGACTTAAAGAAGCTGCAGAGAAGTCCAAGAGTGAAGGTGGGAGAAATGTATAAGCTGTTACCTTGTTTGATTTTCCTAATTTCTTACAACCTATTCCAGCAGTAGTCGGTTTCCACCCATTCCTTTGAGCAATGTATCTGTGCAGAAGTGTGGAAGAATACTTGTGTGATCATGAAAGAAAATAATTACTTGGTTGTTTCCATTTCTCACGTTACTAATTTTTCATGGAATTATTCTGTTATAGTATTTTGAGATAAGATCTCTTATGATTCCAGCTTATTGAGGTTTGGTTTTTTTCCTTATAATTAAGAAATTATTGTGAACATTTCTTGAATTTTGACTGAACTTTCTTGTTGGATATTTGTTTTAATAGAGGAGTCTACAGAATTACATAGTCTCAGACAACAAGCACAAGAACTGGTAGATGAAAATGATGCTTTGAAAATGACAGTTCATCGTTTAAATGTAGAATTAAGTCGCTATCAAACTAAATTCAGGCCATTGTCCCAGGAAGAGGTAAGAATTTTGGTTATAAAGGCAGTTTGTACTGAATTATCCATTTTCCTTTCATTCATCTTTGACTTTTTGAGACTGTTTACTCCAAATACGCCACGAAGGCTACAAATGCAATTAGCTTTATCTGAAAGTTAAAATTACCCTTTATCATTAAGTCTAACTTTAAGAAGTTAGATGTTTTCCTGTATTAGTAAGATACTGGATTTCCAGTTTTGTTGACTTTTATGTGTGTGTTACATATGCAACGTGTAATTAGAAATATCAGTTTCTTTGGGGGTAGTGGTTGTCACTGCAGTGGACGGCGGTTGGTTCATCAAAAAGCAGAAAATAATTTCAGTACCTTTTTAAAAATCTATTTTAGCATCTAAACCTGAAAAGTTTACCCATGAAAGGGCCACCACCACCATGGCTGGTAAGTAAAATAATATTTTCACTTACCTGTCCATTCTTTTTAAAGTAAAGCAGTAGAATTTCCTTACTGAAACCAAGATATACAGGATATTATTTTGTTACTCTGCTGAACTATCACATACTAGTAGACTATTACAAACATTGTTATATAAAAAGACCTAAGGCAGAACTTTGCAAAGAATGTGTGCATCTCCAGTTGAATTTACAGTAAGCTACATATTGCATACAATCACCAATTTGAACTACTGAATGCAAATTAAGTAGAAGTACTGTTACCCTGAGAAACGTAGATGCCACCTTCACTTTGTATTGCCTAACATGTAGTTTGCTTCAAGGTCTATTGGTTAATTGTTAATGTGTTGTGATTTTATTTTTTTTTTAAGATGATAAGCAAAGAAAATATTATATTTCAGGGAGTCTGGTGGTAGGAATGGTCACAGGTCTACTAATGGCCTATGAATTTCTGGCAAGGAGAAAGCAAAGAGTCTGTGAAATTTAATGCATTTGTAAAACGTGAAGCAAGTTCTCCTTGAAATCCTAATGAGATATTAAATTTTCATTCCTCATTGCTATTCAGAACTATACAGAAATAGAAAAGTTTTCCTTCTGCTTTTCCTTTTTAGCTGTGATACCAAAGAACCCCACATCTATGTATTTAGTTTCAAAGATACAGATTTGAGAGTGTAAAAATTCCTTTCCCACTTACTAAGGAATCTGAGCTAAATTGTAGTATTGTTATTGACTGTATTCACTGTAGTGTTTCAGTTTGGTTTTATATTCTGCTGTGTTACATATACCGATAATTAATAGCTGCTTTTTAGTCTGGAAGTGTGGAAGTGGAGCATCCAGCCTTGTCCTTTCCAAAGTGCACTGCCGAAGTGGTGCTGTGAAGTGCTGCTGCAGCATCATTCTGTGTATGGCTCTGTGTGCTTAGGGATATGGTTTAGTAGAGGACAGGTAAGGTTGGACACAGTCTCAAAGATCTTTTCCAACCTAGTGATTCTATGGTTCTGTATATGTCCTGCACTTTTGTCTGCAAGGCATATACAACCCCCTTTAATAATTCCTAAAACTGCCAATATATAGCATGAGAGGTAGAAAAAATATAAATGAGATTATGGTTTAATTTACTTACATAGATTTTTATTTTTTTTAAAGTTGGATATGAAGTATTTGTCACCTCTTCTGTTGGCATATGAAGACAGAATAAGAGAAAAGGAAGACTTAAATCTTGAACATGAGGCAAGTTGCCATTTAAAGAAAAAACACTTCTACACTAAAGTAGAAATGAATTGGTGAAATTTTTTTTTCCAGGAATTTGTCAAAGCTGTTTTCTGCCTAAGATTAGAAGTGACATTGTTTTACTTTTCCATGCATAGTTATTGTGCTGTCTTACCCTACTTGGCTTCTGTGGTTTTGTCAGCTTCACGTGGAGAAGCAGGCAATGCCCTGAGATGTAGAAGAGTTGTGCTCATCGAATAAACTATAAACACAGTCAGTGGTAGAAAGAATTTACTGTCATTGCTAATGGGGATGCAGAGCCCAGGGCACAGTAAGTCTTCCAGTTACTGGCCTGTGGATTTTGTAGTAGAAGAATATCTATTTCTAGTTGTGTAAGGAATGGACATGAAGCAATGAATACTCTTTGCTCTTCAGAAGTAGGTTGGTTTTGATTTTGGTTTTTTTGTCACTGAATCTTTCAAAAATGGTGATTTGCTTCAGAGCAGAACGGCCATAGCTTAGGATAATTTATTTCCTTAAAAAAATTAAACCATAAAATGAGCATAAAACACCAAGGGGCTTAAATTACTGTAAATTCAGTATACTGTCCAACCATATTCAAATTCATGTCATTCATACTGAATCTGGTAATTTCCAGAATTAAGATTTTAAATCCATATTTAAGGATCTACAACTTGCTTAATTCAAATGACACTTGGCAAATATCTGGCACATTCAAATATCATTATTTCAAATCAGGTTTGATTGATGAAGCAATTTAGAAGTATGAATATCTGAATTAAAGATAAGTAGTGAGATAGTATCCCATTGGCAGAAGAATTAGAAGGTACCTGGGCGTGTATAAAAAGTTGTTATTGATATAAAGATTAAACTGAAATACTTCTGAAGAATTTTATGTGGAGTCCTTTGCCTTCCAGGAGGATATGAAGAGTTTCAAAGTACAAGTTGAAGAGTTGGTGAAGGAGAATGAAGACCTGCATGAGCAATTAAATAAAAATAACTTCATTACCCCTATAGAATGGCAAGTTACACTTCAAGAAGTTAATTTAAAAGCTACTCATTATTTTGCCTGTTGGATGTAAACTTTTAAGATTACAGATCTTAATGAAAAATTTTGTTCTCAAGCAAAGGAAGTTTTGCTGAAGAGTTAGAAGGGTCATGATTCTGTGTGGTTGGAACAGTGCTGATCTGCAATCAGCCCAGAATAATTTTGGAGTAAAGTGCAGTTTTGCATCTGAAGACTACAGAATTGCCCCAGATCTTCCCAAGCTTTTGCTCTGTACCTTCACCGGCTTCTTCACACTCAGTGTTGCAGTGTATTGCTCCCCATACCTCCTTTTTCTAGCAATTTTTAAAATTCTGATTCACAACATTGCTTCATGGTGCCAGGCGTAGCTGAGAGTGAGGATGTAGCCTGCCAGTGTGGGAGAGATTCCTTATGCTAAAACCTAAATGTTAGTGATAACAAATTGAAAGTTGCAGTTTTACCTGGAGAATTATTTTGTCCTTTGTTTACAGTTGTTATACTTCAAAGGCTTGTCCAGTAAGAAACACAGTGGATACACAATCTATTTTCTCAAACTTAACTCCAGCCCAGACAGTTTTGATGGGGAAAAACTTCCATTGTTTCTTTCAACTGGTAATGCTTAGCATCTTACATCAGCACTGACCTTCCTGTCACAAATGGCTGATGTGTATTTGCTTCCTTCTCTTATGCCCACTGCAGCAAATTTCAGAGTAAATTAAATAAGTCAGCTACAAATGTGAGCTGGCTTCCATGTCTGTGTTTGCAGAAATCTTCAGGGTAGGCTGTTTTAAGACTCTGTCAGATGCCAGATATAAATTGTTAGCTGTATGGTTCAGCTTGATTTTAGTCAGAATACCATTTGGTGCAGGGGAAACTGTCCCTATCTATACATTTTTATATATGCGTTTTTATCAAGGTCAGACCACACAGGAACACAGTAGATATACACTGTGTTAGTTACTGTCATCAGAAATCCTTGATTACAGTCTATTTTGCTACACTGTTTGTTTTAGGCTATTCTTGCTGATTGACTAATGAAAACTCTTGAGTTGAAATTCATGTGATAGTATCTGACAATTGTACTGTATTTCTGCTTGCACTCTGCTTAACACTTCTCAACTTTTTAAGCTATTATTAGAACAGCAAATAGTTCCTTAAGCTTTTGTTATCATCAGAAAGACTGGGATTAGTTTTCTTGAAAGCTTAATTAGTGCCAGTTGTAAAGAACAAAGTCTCAGGATAGTTCAGTTTAAATGTCCATCTTCTTTAAAAGCCTATAAAACACACAGGCAGTATTTTCTGGAGATCAAAGCCAAGTAGATCCAAATCCTATCCAAAAAAAATCAAATTTACTCTGATAGAAGTCAGTTCTGTGGGTTTTTTATAATACTTGAGTTAGGTTTTACTTACAAGCTTGTTGTCATTGCAGGCAGCAGCTGCAAACTCAGGCCAAACTCGTCTTGGAAGAAAATGGATTGTTGATGGAGCAACTTGAAATTCAGCAAGCTAAAGCAAAAGATAGTCACAGACAACATATTCAAGAAGGTAAAGTGCTTGAGTTGCTGGTTATTTGAACTACACAAAAAATGGTACTGCAAGCTTTGGTTTTTGGTTTGGAGGGTTTTTTGCACTTTATATCTGCCTACAAAGATTCACTGAATGCAGGTAACACAAATATGACATCAAGCCCTGGGTGTCAGCTGATACTGATGAGAAATGTCAGTATTGCCTACGGACACTATACAGCATACTCCATTCAGACTTGCTTCCCCTGAAAAAGGGACAAGACCTGTAAAACAGTGATATCCTAATTTTCATAATTTAAAGAACACTTTAAGCTTTACAGATGGGTACTCTATTTGCTTATTTGTTTAATTTTAATTTTTTAAATTTTTCTGCTTTGTAACTGATGCATATCACTTAATACAAGCAATTATAAGTAGCAGTATTTGATTTTACACTTTCATAATTTGATATTGCTTAAATTTACAGGCACCTTCAAGTAATCTTTTTTCTTGCTGTTTAATCAGAGATTTGTGTTTGCTTGGATTCAGAACAATTGATATTCCTTGTCTTACTTGTAAATATTAGTTCTGGACCACTTTTCTGGAGTCACTTTTTGCATTGGCAGATTACTCTGGATAGCTCTTGTTAATAGCTTTCTGATTGAATGTTAACAAGAGAACCATCATGTTACAGAATAAAATCCCAAAACTGAAAGTGAGATGTCTTTGTGAGCTTTAAAAAGCAAAACTGAATCTTAATTTTCACATCAGGATGTTCTGAAAAACATTTAATTATGTGCAATTAACGTGTCGCTGATGAGAACAGTTTCTTCAAGGGAACCTTTATACCAAAACTTCAATTCTGAAATTTTTTCGTAATCTGCCACCTAATTGCATAAATCCTTTCTGATTTTAAAGTTTCTGAGTTTCTTGTGTGAAGTTTTATATCTTTCTGTGTTTAGAAGATAATTGATCATGCCAAAGGCCAGACAAGACCCCAAAATCAGGTGTTCCTCTTTCCAGATCTTGAAATAGCTTGATGTGGTGGTATGAGTTGTCAGAACATCCCTCTTAAAGACTAACAGGTTGTGTCATCTATTGCTGGAGTTCTCACAAGGAAACAGGAGCCCCAATATTCTATTCAACTGTTTGGGCAGTGTATCCAGTGATTATATTACAGGAAGAACTCAGATCACTGAACAGAAAACTGGGCAGTCTCTGGATGTGTGCCTCACCTACTAGGCTACAAAAGTCATGTTCTGTTTTAGGTTCTTGTAATGAATTAGTAAAGTCTGCATTAGAGGATTTACCAGAGTGAAGTGAGGTTTCAGTGAGCAAGTAACTTAGGGCCCTGAAAAGAAGCAGTTGTTTTAAGTTTGGGCACTTTGCCAAGACAGACTGCTTGGGGTAGGGGGGTGTTAAACTCTTAACATAAAACCCAAACTGATAAATCCACTGTTACATGATGCTGTAAATTACTAGAAACCAACATATTACTGGCTTAGTTGGGAGTGATAGATATACTTGCGCTGTAGGTGATAGAATTACTTGTGCTGTACCCAGTTGTTGTTTTTCTTTTTCCCTTCCCAAAAGCTTCAAAATTGACCAAGCAGGTAATAATGTTAGAAGATAAGAAACGGAGTCAAGAAGAGGAGATAGCAGAATACCAGAAACAGCTGAATGCTTTGCGCTCTACTTGTGAAGAGCTGAAAGGCAAACTGGAAAGCAGAATAGCAGCAGAGGAGCACTTTGCTTTGGTGAATGATTTAAAGAGGTATGAGTTTACATACGGTGCACAGAGAAACAATTCTGCTAAGCATTCACATGAGCAGATACACACAGAGCATTCTGAAGGTAGGAGGCTAATGGAAAATTAGGCTGGTAATCTAGGAAGGTAACTACTAAAGTACAAAGAAAAGTAAAGAAATGTTTCAAAAATACTGTCTCACTTTTTAGAGACAATTACAGAAGGAAATCCCAGGTCTAGAGACATCAGTACAAGTGTTTTTACCATGGAGTGTACTGCTAAACCTACCTTTTTAAATAGCAGAAGAGAAGGCATTAAGGATGCAATTTTGTCAAACCTAATTTCTTCTATCAACACTGTATGTAAAATGTTCTCATTCTTTTGTTCCCATCTTTTGGAAAATGCCTGAAGGAACCTGAAATTATAAATAAAAAATACTAAGTTTCTCCAATCTTTACAAATATGGAAATAACACGTAACAGCACAAGAGTGCTATCATTCAGCACAGGCTGTAATGTTTTTCCTAAAGATAGTCTGATAGGGCAAGTTACTGGGTTTTGGCACAGTGCCTTCCTGAGGAGGAGCTCTTCCCTGAAGGGAATAGATTCAGACTCTATAGGACATTTTCATAATTTAAGTTCTCCAGTCAGGCTGAATTATTTGGATAATTTTGTTTGCATTATGCTTCATTCATGTCACGAGATTGTAATACCTCTCTGACATCACCACTGAATATTAAGCATTCTCAATATATCTTTTTCATACCTTGAACACTTAACTGTAAAGTAGCTTTTTAATGAAGTAGGTCTGCATGTGGCACCTGTTTACACCGTTGTTCTTTGCAGCCGTTTACAACAGGAGCAGGAGAAAAAGCGCTGTGAGGTGGAGGATCTGATGGGAAAGATAGAATCACTGCAAACTCAAAACAAGAAACTGCTTTTGGAGAAAAATAACTTCACAGCTGACAAGAAGGTTCTGGAAACTGAGTTGGAAATGACACAAAAGACAAACAGGTCATATCACATTCTCATTTTCTTATATAGAAATACTTGTATTTCTAAAAATAATAGCAGAAATACCTGCAAAAGTATTGTCTGACATCCTACAGTGTGTAATTTCTACCTATCATAGAAAAGCCATGTTTCCTAAATACATCTTTGTCACATTTAAAGGCCTGGTCATTAAGCAACTTTCCTAAGCTTTATGTATTTCCGTGCATACTTCCCCTATCTACCTGTAATTAAGAGTTTATCTTTGATGCTAGGAGTTAGCTATAACAATCATTTGTGTACTCACTCGAAATATAGGCTATTAAAATATTTGCAGACCTTCTTATGCACCCAAGTGGTTCAGAGGTGATCTCACAGTACTTTAAACTAAAACCAGTATTATTACTATATAAGAAATACGAGCTTGTAGCCATTGCACAAACTGTTCTTTTGAATACTGTTACTCACACAACACATTATAAAGAAAAACAGTCTCCAAAAGTGGGAAACTACACTTTAGGAGCTGCAAATACTTTGAGCCAGCACATCTTTAACAATGTATTTGATTGTTTGAGGCTTGTACAAGCTGATTTGCGCAGGCAGTGGAAGTTCTTCCAATGCCCTTGTTAATTCCCAATACAAGATTTTCCTTTTTCTGTTAATTTTATAGGCGATTAAAGAAGAAAATAGGTCTTTTGAAACTGCAGTTAGAGGAAGCAATGGAAAAAGAAGTTACAGCCCATCACTATCTAACAAACCTGATTGGTTTGGTGGAGAAGATAGCTCAAGAACGTGATCATCTTATTTTTTTGGTAATTACCTTTAAATAATTAACATGACTTAGTTGGCCGTTTACACAATTAACATCCTAGTAGCACAATTTATTGTTAATTTATTATCAATTTGAATTACCAAAAAAGCTTAATTTCCATTTAAGGATTTAGCTGTGTAAATAACAGAATAGGGGCAGCATAAGATTATTTTCTAGAAGAGTGGCTAAAAACAACTATGCTAATTTCACAAATCTTTCTTAAAGTAAAGCTTATTTTGCCTCTGTTTTTCAAGTAATGGACAAAGGTTGTCATCGGTGTTGGGTAAAAACGTTCTGTGGTGGTTCATTCCTAATTCTAGAAAAGTAACTGTGGTGACCCATCTCAAATCCTTGTCCACTGCAAACTGGACTTCAGGATTGTGAAACTAGGCACAAGAAATGTTTCCTACGAATAGGGGAACTGGTTCTTACCTCTCAGTGTCTGGTGCGTCTACTTTCAAATACTCAGCATACCGTGTTAGAAATACCAGAGACATCCAGAATTGCAAGGTGTGCCATTTGACTTAATAGGACCCTAGTAGATGTTCAGAATACTTTTAGCAGTAAAAGCCTGTTTCAGAAGGAAAGGTGTCTTACCACCTTGTGGTAATTAAGGTTATGTTATAAACCCCATCTTTGCATGTGTGCAGTATTTGACATCATATTCTTTCCCTCTGAAACCTGCACCTGAAAGTACAAATTTTCATAGATGTGCAAAAAATCTCACAGTAGTTGTGTGGGAAGTAGTCCAGAAGGCAGTCAGCTCTGGGCTGTCTTTCTTTAGGCAGGTATGAGCTGATCCAGCAATTGGAAGCCAGTTCAGTTGTGGAAACCAGAATTTGTGTCTTCCTTTTGGATCACATTGTGTGTATGATGATACATACTTACTTGCTGTCCATTATTTCTCCATTTTGTGGCTTAGATGAGACAGTCCACAGTCTTGCTTTACTTTTTTATGATTTCAATGTGACTGGGCTGACAGCAGAGATACCCTGAGACAAACATCCTGACTGAAATAGTCTAATATCAGCAAACCCTTTAAACAACCAATTTACTTTGCCACTTGGAAGAGCTGAATCAGAACAATCTGTTCCTAATTTTAATCACTAAACTTAAAACCTACCTTAGCAGAAAGTTAGGCTGTACATATCTTGTAGTCAGGTAATCTGGTTTGGTTGTCTAAAGGGAAGGCCTAGAAAACAAAATAATTAAGTAGAGCTGGACCCTAATGATTATGAAGAGCCACTGTTGACCATAACGCATAATTAAAAATGTATTATCATTCCCCCAACCTCAAAACTCATTAATATCAGGTTTATTTACTCAGTTCAGCTACTGCTGTTGCCCTACTTCTATTTTTTTTAATTCACTAACTAAATAAAAGCATTTAATTTAATTGCAGATTTAATCCAGGAGAAGAGGGAGAGGAGAAAGGGTACAGCACTCAAAGAAATTAGTCTATGTTCTTACTTAAGGATTCAAAAATCAAAAACTGTAGTAACCACATCTCCACAAACATAAATGGATAGCTTTAAATTTACTGGTTCCAGGAACAGTGACAGCCTACTGATAAATCCTGTAAAACAGAGCAGGCACAAATTTATTGAAAACAATTTTGGTAGAGCAACACTGATGATGAACTGTAATCCCAAGTTAGCTGCTGTCAAAATACTGGGGTTTTTTTATTGTGTTGTATGATTCAGCTACCAGACAGTAAATCAAAATGTCACTGAGCACAAAGCTCACAGGCTCCAGTGATGCTAGTTAATTTTGACTTCCATGAAAGGAGAAGAGTCTCTGGAGTGGTAGGGGTAGTTCAAGGTGGCAAGACATCACTGATTCTGAAACCTGGTTATTTTGGTTTTTGCTGGATTTAACAGTTGAAACCTCTTAGAGTTTTAAAATTACTTCATTGTTTTCCTTTGATTTACTTTTTATATCTGAGAGAAAATGTAATGCTTATAAACAATGGAAACAATCATGAGCCAGAAGCATTTCATAAACCACGTGTCAGATGCCCTGGCTGAACCTCTGCTGAGTTCAAGGGCTCTTGAGAGCAGACTCCTCAATCTGACTGGGAAAGATGAGTCTCGTGCACACAAACAGGATCCCTAAATACACATATATATCTCTCTGGAATGGGTTTACATCATCAGTAGCTCTGATCCTTTCAGAATAAAACTGTTTCAAGATACTTTGTTAGTGAGACACTTTGCAATCAGATGACAAATTATTAATAAGCCATTATTAGAATAACTCTCAGAATTCCTTTTCCATCTCAGTTCTTCAGACTATTGGAGCTCAAAAGGGAATAACTTTGTCTTCCCCCATGTATTTTGTCTGCCCTGTCTGAAGTAATGGTCACACTGAGTTATATATACTGTATGTTTGCAGGCCAGATGTTTGGAAAACGAGAACCATGGTGTTCTCAACAAAATGGTAGAAGGAAGTCTACGCTTAGGAAGATTGGAAGAAAAAGTTAAGGTAAGCAGCATTTCTAAGCCAAATGTTATGTGAAATGTTTTGCTTCTTCAGAGAGAAGAGACAGAAGTTAATCTGTCAGGGGTTTAATGAGATTTATGGATTATTTTATTAAAAGTTTTTTAAAAAGCAAAATAGAGCATCATTATAGTTCTTACAAATATCTCTTTCCATCATATTTGTACATTGCATGTCTGCCAGATCATTGCATTTACATCATTACTTGGAGAATTATGACTAGCTATAAAGAGAAAAATAATCATACTTTATTTGTATTTCATTTTTGCTCTGTAGGGTAGCCCAGTTATTCTCTCCTCTGCTTTTTTGGGGCTGTACTAATGCATCAACTTGAAGTCCATTACACTTATATTTAGGAAAATGAGAAACATCTCTCAAGTGTACAGTTACCCTCAGGTACTCTCATATGGCCATAGTGTGGGAGGTTTGGAAGCTCAGAGGATGTTCAGACATGCAGCCAAATTAGAGACTGTAGGTTATCTTTACAACTGCCTAAACCAATACAAAGCATAGTGTGGAATCGCAGTGTAACAGTGTATAGCATGAAATATATTTCTCTTACATGCAAACCTTCAGCAAAGGCTACCAACCAAAAACCCCCACAGAACTATTCTTGTCCAGCTTTTTAATTATCAGGCAGGAAAGCATCTGATAGAACACGCACCTGTATTTTGTCCCAAATTACCAGCTGGGAAAGGAGGGCCCAAGCAGCACAGCAGAGAGCACTCCAACACCTATTCATTGTCCCTTCATTCCTCTTCACGCATGGCTCAAGGTCTGTCAGACTTTGTGATGTTAGTTGAAGTATACAAAGAATCCCTCAAAGAGTCTTCTATGTGTATGTCACTATTTTGTGTACTAGGTAGCTCATTCCCCAGAGTTAACAGTGTTTGCATAGAAAATGGGAATTATAATGGAAGTTGAAAGGAAAGGCATTCATCTTACTGGTAAGGAAACATCAGAAACAAGTACTTTTCCCCAAAGCTTTCTCTTAATGCACCCAGAATGATCTGTATGCACAGAAAAGAGATGTGTGCCCAAATTTACTTAGGGTTTTGTCTGAAACCATTTCAGTTTTCTCATACCTCTACTCCCATCATAACTCTGAATTTACTGGTAGATTTTTCACATACTCTGCCACTCAAAAGTACTGCTGCAAATCAGGGAAGAGGTAGATATCCCCAGGAACTCTGGCCTTGTGCCTGTGGCATTCTCAGTCACCTGCTAAGTGGAACTTGTCTTTCCATCATTGTTACAGAGTCATCAGTTTAGAAGATTGCTGTGACAAACTCAGGAAGCAAGGTCCTCTTGGGAGACTAGATGGAACAATTGCACAGTGCTAACCCTGTGTGACTGCAGGTGGCTTGTTCTGAGCATACAGGGTAGTACCATAAACTTCTCCACTAAAAGCTGCTGACTTGTTTCAGTGTATTCATTTTAGAGGTAGTTTTCTAATGTACATTAGTTTGCAACAGACACTGTCTCTATCACAGCAGATTAATTTTACCTTGCTCCATCTAAATCACTGGGCTTAATGCTGGTGATGACTGTGAGGATGACCAGCAGCTGGAAGTCACCTTGGGTTTCCACAGAAACACACTTTAATCTCTAGAAAGTGGCTTTTGTCCATGGGAAATGGAGGAGTGCCCTACTTCAGTGCCTTCTCCAGCAGTTTGTCCTTCTCAGTCAGAACAGACCTCTGGGATGTTTCAGGTATAATCCTAGCCTGGAACTGCAGTACAGAGTCAAACCTCAAAGGTTAACAAACATGCACGTTGCAAAATGTTAACCTCTCTAAGACTTTTTGAATTCCCCTTCCTATTTCTGGGGCTAAGCAAAGGCACAAGCCCTGGCAAGAAACCTTACATAAATACACTTTGTTTCCTCCTGTATGCTGTTCTTCAAGAAATGGGTATTTTAATGTTTGTGTATTGATTCCTTAAACCTAAAAAAACCCCAACTACTCACAGGGAAAGATCTAAAGGGAAATTTTTTTAAGCATAGACAGCAGTTTTATGAACTCAGAGATTCTGTGTCAGCAGCTCATGTGTGTCAGTGTGCACAGCACTGCCCCGACCTGGCCCCACAGGGGTATGGGGCAGGCTGGGCACTCTTCACCCATCCTGCTGAAGTTCTGCTGAGATCGTAGATGTGTTTCAAATAGACTTAATCGGTCATAGGAGCAAGATCAGAACTGTGTATCCCTCATATCTAATTTCATGCCCTAATTAGTGGTGCACTTTTGCCCTTTGTACCTCATTGATTTTGTAACCATTCTGCCAAACTGGAGGCAGCTGTGGGATAAAACATGTAGGAGATGCAGGCTTGAACCATCTCAGTGCAGCTTAAAACAGGCCTCCCAGTAGCTGGATGATCTATAACCAGTAGATTAAAGATGGATGTCATCAGTACTATTTATCAGCTTTTGATTTGTTAGAAGAGAGAGGAAGTTCTGTGCAATATAGAAACGTGCCCTAACAAGAGCATTCCAGGTTCTGGGTCTGGAGTTACCGACAGGTGAAAGTTCAGCAGTTTTCCTGGCTCTGCACTTCCTCCAGGCTGGTTCTAAGCAATGCCCTGCTCAGGAGGAGCACCTGCATCCTCCCACAGCGTTACAGCTGCAAGCATCTAACTGCATTTTGAAGACTGCTCTGGGAATCTTAACTGAAGTGATGCACTGGTTAACTTGCAGGCTTCTAATTCTTTTCTTAGAGCCAACAGGGGAAAACTGGGGGAGGGGAAGCCAACCATGGAAGTCAGCCTTAAATATTAAATGACTGCTGTTCTACGTAGCGTTATTTATCACTATTACCTCCAGAAAACAGAACTCTAAGATGACACATTTGATGAGAGCTAAAAAGGAAAAAGTTTGTGGAAAGGATTACATGGCTTACAACACAGACCTGAAAATGCCTTTGTTTTTCTTTCCTTCAAAAGGCAAACTCTGCTCCAACTCAGATGAAGAGAACACCTTAGTTATTAACACCTTAAATAAAACCTTGTATTAACAAGATATGAATAACGTTTTCAAAGCTTCACTAAGTAGTTTGTGGATTTACTAAAGAAAGTGCTTCCATCCTGTAGCCTGTATCAAATACCGCATTCAGCACAGTAACAGTTTCAGCACTCTGTAATGGTGAGAACAAAGCTAACTTTGGAGAATACATCTTGTTTTTGAGGAGAGCACCAGCATGTAGTAAGTAACATGTAACAATACACAAGTTGTATTTTTCAGTTTCTCACATGCTGATGTAATTTAATGGGGAAGTTATTTCAGAAAGCAGAATCCTGTAGTACAAAAAGCATTTCTTGTTTCTGAGATTAGACCAGTGTCTCTGGTTGTGATTATTGCCAATGAACAAAAAAGCACTTGTGCTTCACTGAATAGAAGGAATGCTATGTGAAGCCGCAAGGTATTTTAGAACATGAATCCCCTCTTTTCTTTCTCGAAGTATTACGATTAAACAACTAACAGAGCACATGCATTTTCATAGTAATGCATCAACAGTACATGGATTTGAAATCCACTGGAGTCTCCCTGTGCAGGTGGGGGGTTGGAACTAGATGGTCTTTGAGGTTGCTTTCAACCTAAAGCATTTTATGATTCTATGAATAAACATGACTGTTGGACAAGTGGTAAGCAAGACGTGCTATGAAGTGTAGCTTTGCATCTTGGAAAACAGCCTGATTTTTTGCAGCTAATTCTTTTCACTTACAAGGGAGACATATGGTGTAACAGTCACTATATGCACTGGTTTCATGCACAGAACAAAACACAAGTGTAATGCCTTCAAATTAACAAATAGGTAAGAACTCCAAAACACAACCTACCTGACATGCGTAAGCAAGGCAGCACCAATGTAAAGATTAAACTGCAAATTAGGATCTCTAGCTGTTTCTTTTGTTGGCGGTGTGTTGTCCTTATTTCTCCTCAATCACACTTTTTCTGTTCTCCTTAACCATTACAGGTATATAAAAAGAAAGCAGCTGGAAAGCTTGGAGATATCAGTCTCAGGATGTCTGAGCAGGAGAAAGAATTTGCTGGGAAGACAGCTCAGTACCAGCAAGAAATGAAGCACCTCCAGTGCCTCCTGCAAGACAAACAGGAAACCCTTGATGAAGTGCTGCAGCAGAAGAGGTAAGGCAGGCACAGGCAGGAACATTCCAGGGAGATCTGATGGGAGAAGGGGTGGGGAAGGCAGCTGTACACAGGCGTGAGCTCCTGCTTTTCATCAGATCCCCACATCCCTATTCCAGCCATCTTGTCTCTCTCCTGTTGTAGCTCTACTGAAAATGCTGAAGCGTTCCTCTTAATTCCCAGCTCCAGGAAAGGTGGAGGAATTTATTCTGGATGGCTGCTACTGTTCTTATGACTGTTTCTTAAGAATATCAATCTGATCCTAATCTTTTATGAGATTGGGGGCTGTGTATAAATCATCAAGGCATATGTCAATTATTTAATAATATTTTTTACTGAATATTTCCCCCTCCATAGCCCTCAAGCATTTTCAGAATAGTGGGAAATTAAAATAACCTAATGAGTACACATAGGATCGGTTTCCTTTTGAGTCTACCTCACTGTTCTGTTAGTGACTCAGACTGGCTGCATGCAGAATAAAAAGATGAAAACATAATTTAACAGATTTATACAAGGTTGTATTAAAAGGATATTTCACCACTGGCTGCCAGAGAGCTCTTTAAAGGTATTTTCCCTTCTGGCAAGGGAAAGCTTCACAGCACAGTCATGATACCAGCATACAGGAAAAGCTTTTTACAAGCAAAGAGGAGTAATTAAGCAGGTGTTTTGCAAGTCATCTCTGCCATTATGAAATAGTAAAGTTAAATACAACAGAAAAACAGGGCTTGATGTCCTTGTATCATGGGTTCCTCCTCTCAGTTACTTTATACAGAGCATTAAACAGGCGTGAGTAGCTGGGAATTGAACAATCCCACTAAAATTTGCGTGAGAAAACTGTATTTTGAATAGTCTACATTTCTCTGGAAATACTTACTTAGGATTTGTAACTAATTAAGTGCCTTTCATACCTCTGGTTACAATTTTTTATAGTAGAGAACAGCCAGTTTTTTCAATGTAGGATAGAGCACAGATCAAAGTCCCACCACGTGGTCATTCAGCATTTACCTATCGAGCCCCACATAGGTAAATGAGATGATACAATACAGCCATGTCAAAAATCAGACTTTCCACACAAGTTACATGAAATCATTTCTTCCTCTCAAGTCTGAAATGACTCATTTTCCCTTCTGTAAACACCCAAAATTAGTATTTTCAACTAAGAGTTAGGAAGCAAGGTCTGCACCTGGCACAACATAGTAGTCAATTTGACGGTATGACGATGTAGAAAAACAGTTCACAGAAACAAGCACAGGATGAACCTCATAAGCGTCTCCAACGTTAATGAACAGTGAAATTGGTGACTGCCTGTTTCTAGTGGTAGTAAAAAGTCACAATAAAGTAAAAAAAATAGTTTTTATGCTCATCTTTCAAGTTGTATCTTGGTTCATCTCATCATTTGCTATTTTCCTTTGTAACTATATTTTTAAAAATCTAGATTAAGTGAAATGTCACTGAGAAGTCAGCTGAATTCTACACCTGTGCAAGAAAGAATATATTCTTATTCAAAAAAATCAATAAACCAACACCACATGCTGTAGTAATTATAAACTAGTTTTCCCACATTCCTTCATTACTCTCAAGTGTTGTGGTGGTACAGTTTCTCAAGGGAATCCAAGTATGTACGTACCCTGTAATGTCTATCTACAAGACTTTGAACATGCAGTTTGGCCAGCTGCGTGTATTTCTGGTCTTATAGGGCATATTATCTTCTCCCACCCTTTCCTCCACCCAGGCCCAGGGGCAGGGAGGGGAAGGTTATTTTTAGTTTAGATCTTGCTACTCATCTCTAGCTTGGCAACCAAGGTCACTTGAGCCAGAACAGCACGAAGCATTTACACTGACTGTTTATGGCTAGCGCTGTAGTCTGGAAGACTGTCTAGCTGATAGCATTTCAATTTACAGCACGAGTGTCTGCATGAAGGTGAGCGCATACAATAAATACACTGTCTAAAAGATGATCTAATTTCAGTGTTTAAATAATGGAAAAATCAGAGCAGCGTGCCACATTTTAAGCAGGAAAGCTGGTTTAGTTTAAAATCTAGCTGAAGGTATGCTGACTGTGTAACCACAGACGAAGCTGGAAAAGACCTTTGAAGATTATCAGGTCCAACCATACCCATCCTCTATTAAATCATATCCCTGAGCACCTTGTCTGTCTCTTAAATCCATCCAGGGATGGTGACTCAGACGCCTCCCTGGGCAGCCTGTTGCAGTGCCTGATAACCCTTTTGGTGAAGAATTTCCCAATGTCTAAAATTGACTTTGTATTTTATTGAAGTTACAAGTTCTCTTTAGGAGGGCTGTAAAGTAAATGAAGCTATTTTAAAGGCGCCAACCACAGTCAGTCTCATCAAAAGTACTGTAAGGAGGGGAAAACTGGAAACTTCTTAATGTGATTGCTTTTGCTCTTCCATTTTATAGTGTTGGAGTTGGGAAAGTTTACCAAGTCTGACTTAGCTGCTACCTGAAATCCTTTATGAACCCTTTAAATGAAAGGTAACCACCTCTACTTTGGGGGCAAATTTCCTTGTAAAACAAGGGTAGATAACCACTGTTTCAGGGCTGTCAACAGCACAGTTCTTCCAGCAAGACGCAGCATCAGGGATAAACAGCCCCACCATATACATCTGCACAGGACTACAGCAAGCCTGACCTGTAGTGGGTCCAGACCCCTTCCCACAGCACGTGGCACAGCACCAGCATGCCCAGAGGTGGGGGCACTGCAGAGTGCAGCACATTCAAATGTATCCTGCAAATGTCCAAACGAACTTCTCACTTCTAACCAGCCTGTAGCCAAACTAACATGGGCTTCACCAAACACAACAAAGGTGACTAGAGTTGGAAATCTGTTTCCTTCCTGCACGGCCCTTCACCTGATGACAGAAATCAGGGCTTACACTACCTACCCATTATGTCCAAGGAACAGAATTTTTCCACGTGGTTTCCAAAAAGAAATGCATAGAGACATCAGTGTTCTTTTGATAAATAAGGGCTTTTAAAGTGTCTAGAGATATGGAAGTGTTACCTTCCTAGAAATTGCTCTTCAGACCCTTTTCCATAGCTACAGCCTTTGGTGAAGAACACTGGAAACTTCCAGCAACCTTTTGCCTAAAGGGACTGATGAGAAAGCAGTTACATTCTCTGCTCCTCTGACAGCTGATAATCGTAATGACATTTATTTTTTACTGGGTGATTTATGAGTCATCATTATCCCATACCTTTCCTTAAATGAAACACATTGCATGTTTCAGATATGACCAGTTACTAACTTGGTTCTAGGGTAGGAAGCCAGGTTTGCAAGTGCCTCAAATCTCATTTCACAGGACACTCACATTGTGACATAGAAAACTCATAATGGTATTTCCTGCGTCTTCTGCAGAGGGAGAGTCCTTTGGGATCATTGCATTTGCTGTACTTTGGATGTTACATGCAGGTTTGAGAGCCTTACTAAGGAAACTGCCTGAGTCTGTCCTTGGAAGAGGGGCAGCGCCAGTAAAGCTTTGCAGCCATGTGGAGGCAAGGGAGAACAGCTCTGTGAGGTTACTTATAAAACTGTAGCTATGATAAAAATGTTGATCTTTGTGATAAGGACTATGTAAATAAACTTTTACAGGATACATAGAAATCAATGCTTAAGCCAGCAGCCCAAATATGATTTTCAGAGATGAAGGCTGAGTTAATTCAGTTCAGTGAAGGCAGAAAGCTGTCTTTTGTAAAGAAGAATCTGCTTTCAGACCTCCTGTTAATTAAGCTTTTTGTCCTCAAACATCAGTGCAGCATTAGAATTCTGCTAATTCTTAACAAGATGTAAACCCTGACATTTTGGCTAGGCTGGAGTTGAGTGGAACTTTTACTTACATAAGTAACAGCAGCCTACACTTAGGAGAAAAACAAACTTCAGTGCTTTTTGCCTGGAAATAAGACACATTTACTGCTGAGTCCAGATCTGGTTTGAAATGCCAAGTGACAGAATTGTTTGAAGAGGTGAAGGAGCTGCTGCTGGCCCCATGGAGTAACAAGGGTTCCTGGTCAGGCTGTGGTCTGTACGGGGTAATGTCACAGCAGTCAGTCAGGGTCAGTAATGCCTTGCAGAGTGGCGGGGAATTTCTAGTGATACCCAGAAAAATGCAAGAGAAGGGCACTGAGCACTACTGCAAGTCAGGACAAGGACATCCTAGTTTTGAGCAGGATAAGAGAGACCTTCAGCAGCTGTGGATTACACTGCAGCTTGCTTACTGAGTTCCCGAGAGCAGAAAGGTTGTGACTAACAAGAATAAAGACGCCCCCTCTCCAACCCATCTGCTGAGTGGTTTTAGATTTTCATTTAGTCTGAATTTTAAAGCAAAAAACCCAGAGATACAAAACCCCCTTGTCTGACTACAGGGCAGGGGGTCAAAACTGCTACTGCTGGGATGCTCACCCAAAACCAGCAGAACTATAACAGCAGTATGTGCTGCCACATCAGGAAGACTTACCCATGACTGCAGTACAGCACGTGCAAAGCCGGGGTGTCCGCAGCACGCTCTGACAGTGCGGCTTTCACTGCGCTTTCCAAAAGCAAAGTCGATGAGCACGTTCACATTCGGTGTCTCTCAGCTCTGTTTAAAAATTAATTCTCCGAGAAGAGTTCAGACACCATCCAAAGGCACCTGTGCCCTTGCTACTGAAGGAACTTCAACCATGTGGATACTGTTAAAGTGATCTCTTGAAACTATCTTTTCCAAAATTCAGTGTGGTCACCATTATTACACTGAACACTGAAAACAAGCATCCCATTGGTCTGGCCTGCTGACAGCATCTAACTGCAATTCAGCTTCATCTTCTTGCTTCAAATTTTCTCTGCTTCAAGCTCCTACAGCCATTAATAATGAAATCTTAAAAGAAGTCTTGGTTTTAGAAATTAGCAGGTGAACTAAAACCTGGCCACTACAGTAAGAGTAAACCAGATTAAGCTCCTGTGTGTTAGTAAAATAGAATAGTGCTGTGCATGCTGCATACAGACTCCAGTTGGAGAGAAGCAGCAACAGAGAACAGGAATTTCTCCATTTCAAGATACAAAAGCTCATTTGAAAACCAAACCAAGATGCAGAAAGTGTTCCCAGACGACAGCGCAAAGGGCTGGAGTCAACCCATGCGTGAAACTCAGCACAGCTTCGTGGGGGAGTTAAGTCATGTAATTTTACTCTATGCCTCATCCACCCAGCTGTAAGCTGAGGACAACACCAGTTGCATTTGTAAAACATGTACTGAGTAACCAGTACTATCAGGCATACACACTGCTGGCTGAAGGAGAAATAAACTCTGTGAGAACAAAGTCATCAGCACTGTTGGTGTTCCAAAAAATGAGATTGCTTCTTGGTAGCTTTGAGAGATTTGGCAGAAATTAAAAGGTCCAACTCATTAAAAGCAGCTTCTCATGTTCTTTGGCAGAGTCTTGGGCGACTCGTAGCTGCTGCGCTGCTTTTACGTGCTGCTTTTTGCTTTACTTCCATTTGTAATGGTTAATGAGCACCACCACCATTCAAGCTGTTCCCAAGCAATACATACAAGGAAAATACATGTTTTGAAACCTTTTCAATAAGGTGTGTTTCATCATCCATCCATCCATCCATTATAAAGAGCTGATGCTGTGGCTGGGCCACTGATGATTATTTGGTAGTACACACCTTTTGCCAGAAACAGCTCAATAGTATTTCATCTCACCATACTTACCTACTGCATTGATTCATTCTTCACTTTTGAACCTGGTCTTCAGGAGAACCTGTACAAAAGCTTCAGGGAGCAGCTTGGAGCCTCTCTGCTGGAGAAGCCTGTAGTGTTGAGGTTTCTGTGCTCCTTCCCCACGCGATGGCTTTCCTTTCCACTTCAGACAACCTCCATTTCCTTACTGTCTTCTGTTTTGACATTTTCTAGAAGCCAGTCAGAGGAAACCCAAGAGTTTAGTCTTGACCAAATATAACTTCTAAAAAGGCCACTTTAACCTACCTTAGCTGCCATATTTGAAAAATAACCTTTTCCTTGAGAAAAACATTAAATCATTCGTTCATTTATGCCTGGGCAGTCAGAGAACTCGGGCCATACAGTTATAATGCCTTAAGGACTGTCCTTCATTATCTTTACCTCCCCTCCAAAAAAAAAAGAGCTTGCACCACTTCTGTCTGACCTCCACCACGAGGCGTTGGGTAACATGGGGTCTGATGGAACAACCAGGAACAAAACTCAGTCAGATAATCCCAAGCACCTAAATACATGTGGTTCTTGTTTATCCAGTACTGGAATGACACACTGCTGAAAAGTGGGTTTAAAGTTATGATTTCTTTTTTTTTTTCCCTAGGAAAGTGGAAGGGGAACTTGAAATCATTTGGGAATCCACATCCAAAGAAAACAGGAGAATGAGAGAACTCTTACATAAATCTCTAGGGAAGAGCAACATGGGGAGCATCATCGCAGTGCATGAGCCACACTTAAATGAAATTTCTCTCAGGGACCCAGTTTACGGACATGATTTTAGCTATTGTGATGTGAAACCTTCATCCCCTTCTAAAAGTGAAATTCTGCAAGGATCTCAGTGATCAGCATAAAGATGTGTTACACATCTCATCCAGGGAGGAGACCTCAGTGCCTGACTGTAACCTTTTCAACAACACAAGACATAATAGAAATTTTACCCTCTATTTTAGTGCCAATCACATATTCTCCAGCTGTACTGTCAACAGTGGAAGCCTAGTCTAAAATGAACATAGCTTTTTGAAGAAAAGGCTGTTCCTTAAGGCAAAGTGCAGCACAGCTCTAAATTAACAGAAAAACACAGGTATCCCGTTAACAAGATAAACAGCTGTGAAGCTCAGTGTTACAGCACAGACACACACCTTGCCACAAAACAAACAGCAAGACAGAAAGCCTCCCATGTGGTAGATACTGTGTCCATTACAGATGTCTTAATTAAGAGAACAAATTTCAGTAAATTCTCACCAAATAAAGCATAGATGGAGTATGACCAAAGTTGGAAAAACCGTGTGCTGTCTGTTCTCACTGCTGGTGATGAAACATCTTTGCATCCTGCAATGTTCTAGTACCAGATTGTCTGCCAAAAGCCTTGTCACCCCAAGGATGGAGCAGAATTCAGCTGCGAAACAGACGGGGCAGGAACATCCTGGTGAGGACGGGTGGTACCTTGTCGGGGAAGACAGCAGGCCAGCTAGCAGCCTAGCTCTCTTCTCCCAAGACATAGGCTCTGACAATATTCTTCTGTTCCCATGAGAGAGGAAAAGTTCCTCATGCTGAGAGGATCATAATAATCACATTCTCAGAACACAGCGGCCTTGCTGATAAGGGCACAGGCCGCCCTAAACCAAGAAGCAGTTATGGGAGGGTATTTGGGAGTAACAGAACATGTTAGGAACCAGCCATAACAAGAGGGTCAAAACAGCAGTTGTGGAGATACTTTTAGGTAAACTAAGGATGTTTAGCTACAAGATAAGTTTAGCAGAGCTTGTCGTAATTACTAACCAATCAATATGGTGTAAACAGTGTGTGTAACCAATTAGCAGTTTTTTAGCTTGCCACGTTGGTAGTAAAAAAGGTATATAATCTGTGTAACTTCACCTAATAAATGGCTTCACCTACAATTCATATCGAATTGCGTGTTACTCTCTGCTGCTCGTGACCCCGACGTGATACTGAGATCGCGGCCGACTCGACCTGAAACTACAACCGACGAGCTCCTGAAACCACGACCGAGGGAGTCAGCGAAACTCTGAAGAAAAGGCAGCTGGAAGCAATCACTTCAACAGCCAGACAGCGCATCAAGGACAGCGAAAAAGCAAGAGAAGATAACACTTTGCAGCAGTACGCCTGAGAAGGTGAGCAGCTGTTACAGCTATGGGGAATAAGTTATCTAGTGAGGAAAAGGCTATAGTCAGGCTCTTAGCAAAAATCCTCCCAAAGTGAGGCATAAAATACGATGAGTGGATGCTAGAGCGTCTGCTGCGGTGGTGTCGTGAGCATGGAGTTTTAGTCGAACCGCACTTAGTGCTCAGCATAAACACCTGGCAAGAGGTGGGGGGTAAATTATGGGATGCGGTCTGTAGGGGAAACAAGGAAGGAAAGAGACTAGCTACTGCTTGGAAACTTGTGATTTCTACTCTGGAGGACATAAAAGCCGAGCAGACAGCTGCCCGTGGGGCTGTTAAAGCTCTCGCGGCAACGGCATGCCCTGCTGTTAAAATGTTTGAGCCCGTAGTCCAGAGACCACCCGCCCCCCCCCCCCTCCCCCGAAGACTACGGAGAAATACAGACTAATGCACTGGTCAGTGTTGTCCCCACAGCATCTCCCGAGCCTATGGATACTGACAAGGAGCCTATGGCCACAGACAAACGTCCTACAGAGACGGTCCAGAATCCGCCTTCCCTGCCATCGGGACCCACTTCATCTCAACAGCCACCGTCCCCACCCACACGCCCCGACCAACTCAACCATAAACCCCTTTCTCCTGACGACCCAGAGACTCCAGCGAGACGGCTCGTCGGAGCCGGGGCACGTAAGGTGGCGTCAGTACGGGAAAAACAGCTCAATCGCGGTATTTTTATGCGAACCGAAGGGAACTCAATTTCTGCTCAATCGCAGAAACTACCGGGGAAAAGTTTACGTGGGAACTACCGGGTGGGGGACAAAGCTGATAGCGGGCCCGTGGGAGGTGGCAGCATGGAGACGGCGCGGCGCCCGGGCTACCCGCTCGCCCTGGTCATGCAGCTCGTCCGGCGCTTAGGGCTCGCCCAGCGCATAGCGCTCGCCCAGCGCATAGCGCTCGCCCGGCGCACAGCTCCGGAGGTCGGCAGGATCGCGCTCTGTGGCGCGGTGCGCCCCCGCGGGAAGCGGCCGAGATCCGCTAGAGCGCGGCGCGGCGCTGGGCGCTGTAGCAAAAGTGACGCGGAAATCGGACAACCGCCCCCCCCATCCCCACCCCCGGCCCCGCTCCACATCCCCCCCCATCCACACGGTTGCAGCTCGCATTTTGCAGTGTCGTTTGCCTGATAAATCGGTGTGCAGCCTATGTTATAGGGTCAGAGATGTGTTTATCCACTGAGAGCAAAGCTGGTTACAGAGCAAAAGGATTTTTGATAGCAACCATTGAAAGTGGGCAGCTGACTTTGAAAATTTAACCTGGAAAAGAGAAATCCCTGTCTGGGTTGATCAGTGTCTGCTTACTCACAAAACCACTTGCCCCCCGACAAGATTTAATACAGAAGCAACTGACTAAGAGTCCTATCAAGCCTTCCACAAGTCTGTGGAACATGCCAAAATCTTTAAAATATTGGGGGCTTGATTTTATTTTTCACTATTCCTTTACACCCTGATGCTTATGAAAAACTTGCTTTTTTAGTCCCTACTATAAACAAGAATGAACCCATGAAAAGGCAGCACTGGGTAGTGCTTCCACAAGGCATGGAAAATTTACCAGCTCTGTGCCAGACTTATGTAGCCTGGGCACTTGCTCCAGTACGAAAACACATCCTGATCTAATCTTTTATCATTACATGGATGATCTACCGATTGCGGGAAAAAACTTGGACATTGAAAGTTTGATTCATGAGTTCACAGTGCATTTGAAAAGCAAGGGGTTACAGACTGCTCCAGAGAAAAATCAAAAGAAGCCAATGTGGAAATACCTGGGTTGGCAGATTGATAGAAGTACCATAACACCTCAAAAGATTGAGATCCGAGCTGAGGTCAGCACGTTAAATGATGTTCAAAAGCTGCTCGGAGATATTAACTGGGTTAGACCATTGTGTGGCATTGCAAATAGGGAATTGGAACCTTTAGTGGCATTGCTAAAGGGAGGAGGTGGTGCAGGAGCACCGAGAATCCTGTCATGAGAAGCTGAAAAGGCCCTGGAAGTTATTAGTACCCATTGATGGGATCCGGACTGGGACATAGGAGTCACAGTCATTACTCAAAGAGAGCATGTGTTTGCTATTATAGTGCAGTGGACTAATGACACAGATCCCTTAAGGTCGTTAGAATGGGTATTCTTACCAATGCAGCCAAAAAGAGAACCAGCATTTCAGAGTATTTAGCTTGGGCCTTGAGGAACAGTACTGACCTGCAAATAGCACTATTAGACTATGCAGGGGAAGTGAAAGTGCATTACCCACCACATGGACTCTTTACAGTAGTGCATAACTGTTGAATAGAAGAAAAGCCCTTGTTGTCTGGGCGTCCGGTTCGGGGTATTACAGTGTTTACTGATGCGGGAGGTAGGACTCAAAAGGCTGCAATTACATGGCAAGAGAATGGACAATGGCAGGATTTGATATTAAAAGGAGCCCAAGCCTCAACTCAGCAGTTGGAGTTGCAGGTGGTTGTAAAAGTGTTTGATAAGTGGACAGACGAACCGGTTAATATAGTCTGGGATTCACTGTATGTGGTGGGAATAGTTACCTGAATGGAATGTGCACTACTGAAAGGAATTTCAGATGAAAGATTGTATAGGTTGTTTAAAGAATTATGGGTCCTACTGTCTAACCAACAGCATCAGTATTTTATTACCCATATTCGTAGCCACACTGGCCTAACTCAAGGTCTAACAGAAGGTAATCAGAGAGCAGACAGGCTGGTAGCACCAGCATGGGCTGCTCCCTCAGCAGACTGCTTTACACAAGCTCAGAGATCGCATGAATTCTTTCATCAATCTGCAAAGGTGCTTCAGTGACAATACCACCTGTCGGTTGCCGAGGCTAAAGGGATTGTACAGTCATGCCCAGACTGTCAGCAATTCACTAGTGGCCTTGCCCCTGGCGTGAGTCCTCATGGCACAGGCCCACTAGAAGCCTGGCAAATGGACATTACACACGTCCCAGAATTTGGTTGCCAAAAGTATGTCCATGTCTGTATAGACACTTTTTCTCTGGCAGTGTGGGCCACTGCACAAACAGGGGAATCAAGTAAACATCCAACGCCACGTGTGCTCTGCCATAGCAGCACTTGTGGTACCCTGTGAAATCAAAACCAACAATGGCCCAGGATATATAGCACAGGCAACACAAACCTTCTTCTAGTTATGGGGCATTTTACCCATGTCACAGGGACACTACATTCGCCCACAGGCCAAGCCCTGGTAGAACGTATGAATCAAACTCTCAAGCGTTTGCTTCACAAACAAAAAGGGGGAGAGAAGGACATCTCTCCAGCTGATCGACTACACAAAGTTCTTTATGTTCTGAACTCTTTAAGTCTGCCACAGGACAGTTTGGTACCTCCAATGGTGAAACATGGAGTAGGTTTAAGAGGAGGCTTGGAAGGGATCAAAGAAAGACAATGTCAGCTGTTAGGTAAAAAACTGAAGTTACAGGTACTAACTTGGGGAAGGAGATCTGCCTATGTCATTACAGATACAGGAACCAAGTGGATACCAGCCAAGTGGATAAAGCTGTGGATCCAGAAGAAAGCAAGCCTGCATAAACCAGGACAAGATCCTGATCCCAGTAACTGAAGTCAAGTGTTCCAACTGCAGCCACGGTGGACTTGAATTTTGCTATGGGACATACTGAACTATTTAACTGTCTTTGAAATACGCCTGTAAATTAGTGAAATAGTGACTTCCGCACAGCCTAAGGCCATGGACTACATGGGGTGCCTGTACCAGAAGAGAAGCTGCTGTTACCTACACCCAAACACTCATGACACTCCTGATTGGCAAAGCAAACAAATACAACATCAAAGGTAGCTAAGGCACTTAGCTACAAATGTGGATTCTGTGAGAGATGCCACCTTACAGAATCGTGCAGCAATTGATTTCCTTTTGCTGGCTCACGGACATGGGTGTCAAAATTTTGATGGCATGTGCTGCATGAATCTGTCTGACCACTCTCGATCGATTCATGCCAGCATTCAGAAATTAATAGATCAAACACAAAAGATAGAACAAAAAAGTAGATTCTTTGGATTGGACAATTGGTTTCATGAGTGGGTAATTTCAGGGTGAATATTGTCAATGGCCAAAACCGGATTGCTGATTTTAGCAATCGTAGTAGTTGTCTTACTTTTGCTGCCATGTTTGTTGAGCTTCCTGCAAAGGGCCCTGCAGAAATCTCTACAGGCAGTTTTTGTAACACAAATACAAAAAGGGGGAACTGTCAGGGAAGACAGCAGGCCTGCATGCGGCCTAGCTCTCTTCTCCCAAGACATAGGCTCTGACAATATTCTTCTGTTCCCATGAGAGAGGAAAAGTTCCTCATGCTGAGAGGATCATAATAATCACATTCTCAGAACACAGCGGCCTTGCTGATAAGGGCACAGGCCGCCCTAAACCAAGAAGCAGTTATGGGAAGGTATTTGGGAGTAACAGAACATGTTAGGAACCAGCCATAACAAGAGGGTCAAAACAGCAGGTGTGCGGATACTTTTAGGTAAACTAAGGATGTTTAGCTATAAGATAGGTTTAGCAGAGCTTGTCGTAATTACTAACCAATCAATATGCTGTGAACTGTGTGTGTAACCAATTAGCAGTTTTTTAGCTTGCCACGTTGGTAGTAAAAAACGTATATAGTCTGTGTAACTTCACCTAATAAATGGCTTCACCTACAATTCATATCGAATTGCGTGTTGCTCTCTGCTGCTTGCCACAGTACCTGACCCTGTGACTGTCCAGTACATGGATTTACTGGAGCCCAGGTGCCAGCTAGGTCCTACCACAGTTTTGCCAAGGGGACGAGATGCTGGCAGAGGATGCCGCCCTCCTCCAGACTGTCATCTTCATCCCACTTCAGTAGCTTAGAACCCACTTTTGTTCCCTCCAGAAGCACTCTGCAGCAGTGTCAACCTTTACATTACAACACAGGTTTGTCTTGGCTTTCTTAACTGTTGGGTTTTCACAATACTGCACGTCAGCATTGCGCAGTCTCTATCACTATGAAGTGACTTATTCTGGATTCACATACAACTTGTTGGATCAGCCTTTTGCTTCTTTTCCATAACGAAACCTAAGTGGTACAAGAGAACTCTAACTATACAATCCCCCTGTAAGTACAGTGGCCGTACAACATTAGAAATAATGAAGAATCTCTTTGGCTTTGATCAAAGTTAAAGTCGAAAACAACATCAAATACTGAAAAGAACATGTACTGTTTGCATCTAGAAAGTTTCCTGCTTTCCTGGAGTGTTTTCTTTCAGGGTAAGGCCATGACTCAGCAGAAGATGGTTATTAGGAGGAGACCTCCTATCATACCCTTCTTTGCAGCGTAGACCACATGCACCATTTGTAAAGCCAGCTCTGCTGTAGGACATCAAAAAGCCTCTACAGACTCTCAAAGCACTTGCAGAATCTTAGCACAGTCAGATATCACCCAGCTGGGAGACAAGCCACAGGGGCAGCCAAGCTGTAAATACATACGGGTGTCCTATAACCAGTGGGGTGTTACTATGGACTTTAGGTATGGCTGGGATAAAGCCAGTGCAACAACCCTACCAGCTCTGCAGGATAAAACTTCCACATGCCAAACAAGGACTGTGACTAATGAAACCAGCCCTTCTAGCTTACTGTCTGCTCCTGGAGACTTAACAAGAGTTGCACCTTCCAAGTCTCTTGTTCTCCTGGCTTTTAAAACTAGATTATTTTAGGCCTCAGCAATTTGCAACCACCACTAAAACATTAGAAATGATCTTTAAGCACAGTCTTAAATAAGTGAATACATCAAGTTGTTGTTGGAGGGGAGTGGCTTGCAAGGTTCCTGGGGAGAGGGGAGTGGTCTGTGGCTAAACCAGTTTTATGTCCCATCTACTGTGACATAACTAATTTGGAATGGAAGGTCTGAAATACCCAGTCAGACAAGTCGTACAGAGACTGTACAGACATACACCCTCCCCTAACTGCCACAGAAGCTCCAACCAGCAAGTATGCTCAGCAGTTCCCAGAGAACATAAAGCAAACAGGGCTATACCTACATTGGTTTCTATGTTTGTGAAGGCAGGTTATAAAAGCAGTCTTTTATATAGTATTTTTCAAGATAAGCATCTCTGAGTATGCAAATACCACCTTGGAGCTGCATATGTAAGTGATTCTTCTCATCTGTACTTCATTGGCTTTTTGAATAAGTATCAAGATTTTGTAAAAATAAATGAATTCACTTGGGAAAAAACAATTATGTTGGTAATTCCTTAGAAATAGAAGTGAGCTTTTCAAAATTCCCTCAGTACTGGCTCATCTGTTCTTCCACTGAAAGCAACTGGGAACATCTTGGAACTATACTGGTGCCACACCTGCATCCCGGATTCACAGCTCTCATTTTAGAGTAGGCTTCAATATCTCGTTCAAAGGACAGCACCTTGACAGTGACACTACTGCTACCCCTCAGAAATGCTACCCTTGCTTTTTCATTTGCATATCGTTAAAACATGATGTTAAACTTTACATGAGCTAACATTTAATCACATCCCCAGGTTTCCATAGCATTGGCAAGATAGTGGAGAAAACACGTTGCCCCGTGGATGAAAGTCCTTTTGTGGCTCAGGACCACCTTCTCAGCATACCAAAGGACCCTGTGAAGAGGTATTTTAAATACGCATGGACAGACAGACACCCGCTGGGCATTCCTGCACAGTAAGATCCTGGACTTGTTTCAGGTTAACAAAACCAAACACATCTGCGAGAGTGTCAAGTATTGTTCAAATAGAATTAATGATTAGACAGGTGCTTCTCTCCAGTTCCTTCTGACACACAGGACAGAAGCTGATTTTCTCCTTTATGAACAGTTAAAATCATTGGTTTTCCCTTACGGCTGTTTTTCATCTTGTGTTTAAACACTTGGTCTTAATATGCTTTTATGTACAAAGTGTTTATTGCACACCTTCAACTTCAGGATTAGGAAAAACAGGCCTTACAGCCATAAGTATTCTTTTGAAAAAAATCCAGTATTTTTATTAAAACACAGTATTTAAACACTAAAAATAAAACATGACAAAAAAATAATCTCACTGAAGTTACTAAGAAAGTTGCTGATTTTCAGAGTTGCCTAGCAGGCAATACGACTGCTTAAACCAAACAAAAACCCAGTATCTCAAACTAGAAGAAAAACCTTGAAGAGCTTCAGGGAGGCTCACCACCACTCCTACACTTAAGCAGAAGTTAAAAGCAAAATAACTTTGAGCACTGGATAAAAGGAGAGACTGAACCACCAGAAACCCTGTCCCTGGAAGTGTTCAAGGCCAGGTTGGATGGGGCCCTGGGCAACTGTAGATCCAGGCCTGAAGGTTGGTGGCCTTGCCTATGGCAGGGGGGTTGGAGCTTTATGATCCTTTGGGTCCCTTCCAACCCAGACCAGTCTGTGATTCTATGACGGTTCTAAACTAACCCAAGTAGAGTAATTTTGTATAATTTGGCAGTTACTGACTCTTTCCAGCATATTGAAAACTGGAGTAATTCTTGGAGGCGCAATTAAGGAGCATTTAACTGCACGATTGGATAACTGAACTCCACAAGGAATCACCACTGGGTGCGTTTCATTTTAAGAGTCCTGTAAGAATTCTATGCATTTTTAATTCATAGCATCCATTCCCCTCTACGTGCATTCACTATACTGAAGTGAGCTGCTTGAAATGCCACCAAGACAGGTGCTACTCCTGCCAGCACCCAGCAGAGATAAGCAGCATGGAACACTTCCACAGCTCACCATTACAGGTCCAGTTATGGGCAGTTACATGCTATTCAAAAAGGGAAAGTTACCTACTGTCATAGAATTGGCATTTATCCGGAGAAGGAACTGAGCCAGGTCAGGTAACTACCAAGTTACAGGATACTTTGGTTCTGATTCAACTAAGAGAAAAAAGTTCTAAATGGGTTAAGGTTAAAATTAGGTTTAAATGTGGATAACTGAAAACTTTCCTTTTGTTTATTCATACCAAATACAAGGTATCACACATCTAAGATCCATCCTTTCGGAATGAACAGCCAACACTCTCATCTGGTATTAATTTCTCATTACAAATTAATTTCACAAAGATGCACTGCCAATGGAACATTAACGCAGTAACAACACAACCAGTGAATTACACACCTTTGCTGGAAAGCCCAGTCTAGAACACACTTCACATTATGTTCCAGTGAAGTAAGAGGCTGACACAGATCTTATTATCCACCAGATAATAAGATAATAATATCCCCTGATTTTATATTATCCAAGGGGCAGCAGACAGATTAAATGAAGGCTCTCAGGCAGACAATGCTAAGGGAAGAGATGCACCTCACCCTAGTGTGAAACAGTAAAGGTCTGGGGTGCTGGGCGGTTCTAAAGAACAGCCACCAAGGACTTCATGAGAGCTGGCCAGGCCCAGCAGCATCCCACCCTTCCTCTTCGGCTGTCACATCCAACTTCATTTCCTCTTACAGCCACATTCACACCCCAACTCAACTGCACTGCTGGCCTGTGCTTCAGAGGCCTGCGACCCTTCCCCCCTACACAGTACTCAACAGGCAGGTAGGAAGGAGAGGAGCTAGAGAACTTGGAAGCAAGTGGGACAAGTTGCTGGCATGTGTTCTTCCGTTCAAAAGAGGATCAGATTATTTTAAGAGAATGGTCTTACAAAACCCCAATTAATTAAGGATTAACTGTGGGCTGAATATCAAAGGTGCTAAGTGCATCACTTTCACTACAACAAGTCTGTCTGAATCTTTCCATCTTCACTGTGGCGATCACGTTGCAGGCACCTATGTGCAAGTACGAATGCTACGTAGTACTACCTTGTTCTTTCCCCTGGCTGTATGATGTTAATCATCTTGCCATTCTGAGCAGAACACCACTCCTCAGATTTTGTTGTGAAAGCCTTCATTAGCCTATATAATCTAAAATAACACAGCCAGAAGGCCAGGGGATCAAAACAGTGCTACAAAATAGTTGCCACCTGCTTCTCATGCCCTGCATTTCAGCAGTGACTAGAGATAGCTTAGGGAGCTAAGCCACTGAACTCATTCTAACTAGAACTATTAGCACCGACACAAGAACTAGAGCTTCCTTGTAGACAGCCAGTATAAACCAGTCTGCGTTAGCATATCACAGTGTACAGGTGACAAAAGATATTTCAAATACCAACTTAAACCCTACGTTTGGCAGAGAAACCTTTGGCAGAAAGTAAGGTGTTTCACAGCACTGTGCTTGCTAGGAACCAGAGGCAGGTGTTTTACCAGTGGGAGTATTTTTTCCTGATACAAAAGATGACTAAGAGCAACTAAAGAAACTCCTACCCATTCACATTAAACCTGCGTGTCCCTTGCAAGGGAAACAAGCATTTTTATGAGGTTGAAGTGCCTGGGTGATAAGATAACGTATCAGGAGAAATCTGTATTTTGTGGCTTTGACATAGTTGTACAGCACATAAACAACAGGATTCTCCTCTGAGGGACTGCTGTCACCCTGCTTTTAATACACAAATGTTGTCAGAAGTGGTAGGAATTCACCTCTTTCCGACTTCACATAGAAAGCTTTAGTTTTGAGAGAGGTTGACCTCACAAAGTCTGTGATCCTTATGGACAGAGATTATGACAGTGACTTAAATCACTAAATGGTCTTTAAGACCAAAACCATCAGCTTCCAGTATTCCACCTCTCATCATCTCACAAGATACACTTAGAAGGTATCAACAGCATCTAAATGGAGTACTGCTAGTGAAAGTGAGAGCATGAAAGAATGGGCAAGGGTTACTGTATCAAATAGCAGCCGATCTTGTATGATCTTGCCACCTTTGGAAGTTCTGAAGGGTTTTTTTGGTTGCAAGGGCCATTGGAGAAGCGCTCACCATGTAACACAGGGCTTGCTGCCCGCTGCTTTTGCATGAACATCCAAGAGCCATCAGCTGACACATGGTGAAGCCCTTCTGCCAGCTCCTGCAAAAGGTGGATCAGCTGACCTGGCCCAACACAAGCAAAAGCTCCATTCACCTTGTTCCAGCTGAGAGAAGTAATGAAAGCAAACAGTGCAAGAAAAGTAAACAATTTAGTCTTTTTAACTATAGAGCATTCTTGAAGAATTACAAAATTAAAATCTATTACCTCTTCCACTATTAGACATGGCTGCAGTTGACCCCAAATTAACAACTGGGATCTGGTTATCACACCTTCTTTCTCCAGAGTGAACAATGACTTCCCCCACTACAGGATTTTTTAATTCCCTAGTGCTGACAACACACACCACTACCCATCACCAGCTTGTTTCCACTCCTTGCTACTACCTACAAAACCACAGTAACACTAAACCAGCTCATTTACTGTAAGGTCATCTTTGGAGGGAGCTTCTGGAAACACAAAGTTACAGATTTCTTGCCTAACTAGTGAGCGAAAACTAAGGAAGAAACAAAACTTGTAATCATTCTTCACTTTTCTGTTAACATTGAGGATGGAAATAAATTACTTCAAGTAACCTTTGAACCAGGCCACACTCAGTAATGGGATGAAGTTCAGGGAAGAAAATGGCTTTGGGTAAAAGTACCTAGAACCGGTTACCTAAACTCCAAAGTACTGCTGTGTGCCCTGAGCATACTACATCTATTGTAAACCTCTGGAGGCTGTACCTCCTGCTGCAAATCGTGGAGAAGCACGTCTCCTTTTCTCTCCAGCTGGCACGGTCTGCCTACAAGTCACACCACACGTCCCAAAGCACATACTGCATGTCCTGCTCCATGTCCACAAACACGTGTTAAAAGCTTTTAGGATGCTTTGTATACACAGTGGTTAAGCAGCCATGAAAGCCACTGGTTAGTGATTTTAAGTGTTACATCTTAGGAAGTTGCGACATTTGTTCCGATTTCTCTTGCTTGGTGTAGCTTCCAGCACACTACAGAAAGTTTAGGATGGGTGAAAAGCACCCCTAGAGAAGGATTTATTGGGGCACTACTGGCAGATGCTGGTTTGGGCTCTCATCAAAAAGTGTGTGATCTAGGAATCCTAACTTTGGGCAATACATTCCAGCCTTTCACCAGCCCACTCCGTTACCGTGTCCTTCCTATTTTGCACTGTTGGGCAATTCAATTCATATGTTCACAGTATTTTCCATCAGCTGCAGCGACACAACACTGAGCAGAGCGGACCAAGGACACACTCCTACAGAAGGAACCTTCCCCCAGCCTGACAGCAAGCCACTGCTGCTTTCTACACCAGTGTCTCAATTGGGTCCTCACCAACTCTGTTACAGTTTGGTTTGGTTTAATATACCTGCAGTTCACTGGTGAGAATACAGTAAGCCCTGTATAAAAAATAATATGGATTTATTAATAATAAAAGCCCTTCCAAAGCATGTGTGTGTGTACATATGTATATATTACTGTTTCTTTCCTATTCCCTTGGCTTAGTACTCAGAAATAAAACCAGTTTGACAGAATTACTGACAAATTCATATTCATTGCAACTCATTCCTTCCAGTCCAGTGTCACAGCTATTGCTGCTAGGCACTACAGTACTACAAAGAAACAAACAGGATACTCTTCCTATTTACACAGGTAACAGCTTTTATGCATCTTTAAAGTGCTGAAATGACAAATTAACTAACCTGTTCGAGTAAATGATCAGCTGGTATTTAGAAACAAGTTCCAAACATGCTCAAGTGTGAATGTGTTGGATTTTTGCATAATCAAGCCAATGAATTTGGTTAGTACTCAGGCGTTGAAGAAAACTCTACTTATAAGTCGCAGAACTGAATGAGATTTTATAATCACATTATTTCTCCTTGTTTCACAGATACTAAATATAGGCAGCATACCAGATAAACAGTTCGGCTGGGTTTTGTACTACAAGAACTTTACCCATTCCAGTATCTCTTTTTTTCCATTACCCACCTGATATGAGCAACTTCAACTGACCTTGAGCACTGCTGATAGAGAGCTCTAGTTCTGATACACTGCGCCTTGTATTTACAGTATCTTCCAGCTGCAAACGGAGCCAGTGAAGTAGTTTCAGCTTCCTTTCACAAAAGCACATAAAAACACAAGAGGGGGGTTTTCCTCCTGTCAAGAAACTGGGAAAACAATTCAGAATTTGTGGAACTGTAATCACACTGAAGTTTGTTGTTGGATTTACAGAGCCAGAGCATTTTCTCTCCATAGTAACTGAACATAATTATTCCCTAGAAAACCATTTGGATTAATGTGATTATGAATTGAAAAACAAACATCACCACCACTTTTCCAATCCCAGTGGAGAGTCCGGAGTAAACCTCAGGAGTTCCAATGCATTTTCCAACTACTATTAAAATGCATTAGCTTTACTTCTTACTCTGTTGTGAGAGCAAAGCTTCTGCTCTGTACCAGGGAGATGCTGACCCTGAACAGACGCATTAAGATAAGGATGCCCTCATGTCCTGTGAACTGCTGGCCATTCTAGCACAGAGTGTTAGAACAGAAGTATCACCTATGGAAGTTGGTCACAGATCCTCTGAAATGCTTATCATTAAGTTGAGATAAACCAGAAGGCACTGATGTTTCAGTGTGGTGGTGTACTGATTGCCAGAAGGCACACTGTAATCTATCTGCAGTATAAAGGAATTCCTTGGAATAACTGACCCATTTAGAAGTCATATAAACCCAGCTGTTTCCTTCTTCCCTTCCCCTACTTTCAAGCCAGAAAGGTGCTGTTATCTTTCTGGCCGAACATTGCCCTCCAACAGCTTGGAAGAGAGAGCTGCCCAAGATTGTCACCATGAAAAATCCATGCCACTATAGTGGCACACTGCACCAGGAGTTCCAGGAGCTTTTCCTCTGGGACGACAAATCCCTGGCTGACCAGGCACAGCTCTGCCATTCAGGAAAGCTCTGAGCACTCAACCTACTCTGCACATCTAACACAAATAGGGTAAAAATTCTACAGCTTGAGTCTAGAAGATGAGATACACTTTGATGGCTTCTTTGCCCTTCCTAAACCCTTTTTTATCCCTAAAATCTCCAGATTATTTTTAGCTGTGAATTTTCTTCCAGATAGGAAGAAAATGTCAATAATTTCAACATATCTATATGCACACATTCAGATATGCTATCTAAAGATATAATATTGTAGTACTTTAAAGTTGTTTTATGTAACAAGTGTTTGGGTTTGGTAAATGTAAAATGACACCAAGACTTGAAAAGTAGGTAGTGCAGAGCACCATGACCTTTAGGGAGTGCTTCAGTATGTCCTGCTTTCTTCTGCAGCTGGAAGTGGGCACAATAAAGACACTGTCTTCCACAGCTAACATTACCCTCCTTAGGGAAACACCAGAGGAACACAACCTGAGTTTGTGATTCAAGAGAAGATCAGAGAGATGTGCTCATTCCTCTATCAGAAAAAGAAGAGGAGCTGACTGTGTGTCATGGAAATTGCTGATCCTGAGCAGGCTTTGAAACCTCAGCTCCTGAATGCTCTGATAAAAACTAATTCGATACACTCCAGCCAGTTTTCTTCAGAGGCCATAAAAATTCCTTCAGGATACTCCTGAGTTTTGTTAATTTTTTGTGGTCTTTTGGATAGAACACCATCCCCAGCATTTACGAGTTCATGAAGAACTGTGCTTAAAACAAGTAATTAAAAAAAAAAAAGAAAATCTTTGTCTTACTAAAAACAGGGGCACTACTCATGCAGGTCTAGCACAAAACCTGTAGCAAACCTCAAGATCTTCTCAACAGCCTAATTTGTCACAGGGGCAAAACCAACTACGCTGTAACCAACACTTCAGCAGGGAAATGCTGCAGGTATTTAAAAAAACCTCCACACATATACTACAGACTTGAAGAACTTCACAGACATCTAAGCTTTCCTACTGACTGGCACAAGATGCAAAGATCTTACAGTCTAGTGGCATAACCCAGCATCAGCACAGCTGTTGGAGAAAGCCTGTGTTCTCAGTACCCCACTTGCAGCACACCTACCCAGAAAAAACATTGAACTGCATTAAAAAAATGACAGCAGTGAGATGGCTTCTCAAGTGATACCTTCAAGAGCACATCTGTTCACAGTAGGACTCAAAAGAAGAGCAAGTGCAAGTCAACAGCCTGGACCAGTCGTCTGATTAAAATTAAGCAACCTGTGAAGTAGCAAGGTTAGAATGGAAAGTACCCATCCTGAGATACTGCTAAGCTACAAGTAAAACCTCCAGGTTAGAATGATCCTTACCATTTGCTTAAGTATTGGTCAAAGCAGAACAGGTACATTACTGCAAGCAATAAATACCAACTCTAAGAAACATTAACTTTTATTATTAGTGACTAATGATAATAAAAGGTGTATTTATACACTGTGCCCTTGCCATTCCCCGAATTAAAGTTGAAAATTACTTTTTACGATTTAATTGGTAAATAGTGTTTGAAAAGGTTCAAACTACACTGTTTAGACAGGACCAGCCCACAGAGTGTTTGCTTCTGCAGCCCCTTGGAATTTGAACTCCTTCATCTCTTCATCTATGTATACATTTGAGGGGGAAGAAGTCTTTTCCCATGGCTGTAAAAGTGCCATTTCTCTTGTCCATGAAGAAAATAACAGTAGAATCCTTGGACTCAATGTTTACCTTTTCCTTAAGTGGCTGAGGAAGAGAAGGATTGCTGGTAAAGTTGCAAATCCTTTAACTGCTTTACAGCATCCCTAGAAGATTAATCCCTAAAACAAAACTAGACAATAAGTGAATATACTTTGCCATTTTTATAAGGAAACACGGTGAAGTTAAGGTCAAGTCACTAGCAGCAATTTAGAGACACCTGTGGAATAGATGAGAACTCCTCTAACATGCACTCCAGGCTGACTGAGGCAGAAACTCAAACAATGTCTTTTCAATGCTGCCTTTATTCTATCTGAAGAAACTAAGTAGAGTACAACTCTGATGCAAGAATCAAAGGCAGCTGAAAGCATCACATCTAGAACATACATCTGCACAAAAAATTTCAAATATCACCTACATTAAATCTTAAAAAAATACTATGCAAAACAAGGAATTAAAGAGAACATATTCCATTATCTTGTCACTGAAGTTCTGTCCCAGCCCTCCCTTTTTTGCTAAGAAAGTCAAGGATAGAGATGATGTGAAAGGTGTGTCTACTTCATTTTGAGGTACAAAGTTAACCCCATAATATGATTCTCCCCTTTCTTTTTGATTTTCACCTTAGCCACTTCAATAGTCCCCGTAGCATTTCAGGAAGAACACAGGAATGATAGGAAGACTGCAAATCTCAATTTCCAAATTACCAGCTACAGAGCACATGGGAGTACTTTAATGTAATGTAATACCCCATCCCAAACAAGGTGTCTGCAACTCACAGATATAAACACATCAGCTTATTGAATCCTATATCATAATTACCATGAAAAGTATTTTGCTTTCTAACAGATGCAGAAAAAGGAGTAAGTTTCAGGTATCTGGCTTTTCATATGCCTCTAATAACACTATAATTTTAATGCACTTGATTCTTCTTACCTGTAGGAAAAAACTTTTGTCCAACCATGGTTCAGGTGGTAACCCTTGAACAAGAAGCTAGTTAAGATGGAAGAGCTTCTCTTGAAGCTTAACACTATTCCTGTGAGAATTAAACAAGAGAAAATAAAGAAAAACACAGCTTTGATTTTGTTTTCAGTACTGGCATTAGTTTGCAAATAGAATCTTAGAAAACATTCGCAGCACAGAGGCTGGCTCAGCAGTCACAAAAGGCGGCAAATACAAAGCAACTCAAGTCTGTTTCACATTTTCTTAGAGCACAATTTTAGTCACAGATTTACTGCAACACTACAAAAGACAGGAAGCCCTGTTTATCAAGCCTGCATGCATCAGCAGGTTAAAAAATAAACAAAAACAATTGTCAAACCATGCCAGGATACAGTTTATTTTGATATTTAGGTCCAACACTTCAGTTTTATTTCCAATCCTGCACTACTACTGTTCAAGAGGCTTATCTCAACGAGATAACAAATCTTAACATCAGTGACTAAGACCAATACATCTTTCAGATTTTAACAGCAGATGTGTATTTAAAAGAGTCAGCTGATGTTAGATCACACTGATCATGTCTTACTGGTCTGGATGTCACACAGAAAGGAGGTGTGCAGCATCACTGCCAAAACCAGTGAAGGGAAACATGATTAAGAGGCATTTTGCAAATACTTTAGAGATGACTAGCAGCAATGAAAGCAGCTATCTTACTTCAGCATTCAGGATAACAATATATTTTCTCTAGATACACGAGTGCAGAAAAGGCATTTTTCACTAAAGCAAGATTTTTAAACATTTACAAAAAATGAAAAATTAATTTGAGCTGCAAGTGAAGGGAATGCAATCTGCCCACTCAGCCTCCCTCAGGTTAATGAAAAACAAAGGAGAGATTTCTCTACCTTCTCAAAAATGAAAGAAATAAAGTATTTTTACAGGATGCAGCTAACACCTGGACAGATGCTTTTAATGCACCCATAATACAACAATCACTTCAAGGTTCTCTTCCCAAAGTATTTTTTAATGAAGATATGCTGGATATAAATGCATCCAAACAGACTCTTCAAATTACAGTCACTCTCACTCTGTGATCCACTCCTTAGGAACTGGACAAACATTCTCACGAATGGAACAAATACTTTTTTTTTTTCTTAAAGATAAACTAATTGGACTATTGGTTTACCTGTGGTTCCTATCTCAAAGCTTCTTGGCTGAGAATGGGTTTAATGATTACCTTTTATAACCTCTGTACTTAAGCTGCTGCTTCTGCGTATTCTTGTTTCAGACATGGACCTGTCGTGCTGTCTAACTGGCTGATAAATCTAACGGGGGAAATAAAGAAACACACTGCACAAGGATTCCTGGAGCCTGGTTAACACCAAATAAATACAAATAAGTAAGGTAAGTGAAAGCATGAATTGCTAAGAGATGATGATTAAAGCATTCTGAAAACTTTAGAGAGCGAAGTTGGGCACAAAGCTGTAACGAAATTCAGTGACCCAAGCCCTGCATTCCTCACAGGGGCAGTTTTTCTATTGTAGCTTTAATCAAAGTTGGATTTACGATGATTTCTTTTTCTTAAAATAAAATCTTCCAAACATAAACCGGATGTCTTCATAGCCCAAGTATTTCTCAAGACCAGCCGTTCTGAAATCGCTCTTTATCAGTTTAAAATGCCACAGTTTTGGTAGCCGAGTGACTGGAGAGTGCTAAACTGGATACTAGCTAAACTCCGGAATTACTGCCTGTGTGACTGCAAAACGATCTACATCCGAGTAATTATGTCTAAGGAGAGGTTTGATTGAATCAATTTAAGAATCAGGACCTAACGACACATTTCCTTCACTATCTCAGGTTGTGTTCTACCCCAAAGCTGCGGGAAACAAGCGAGATCCTCCCCAAAACAACCCCGAGTCTCAATTTACATTAGGAAATAAACTGTTCACGTGCTCAATCTGAACAGAACAAAACATTCCGTAGAAGACATTCACCTTGAGGCAACAGGGACAAGACTGGCAAAGAGCTGCTAATTAGGCAGTTCCAGGAGACAACGCTCGGTTTAGCAGATACTCGCATCTCCGAGGAACTGAGACAAGGCTTCATTTACCGAAGATCGCGCAGGTGGTCTCCTAGATAAGAAAAGAGGCTGGCTTTTAGGAGAAAGACTCTGCCTGGACCTCTGGAGGAATGCAAGGGAGGGACTAGCTATAAAAGGTAGAGCGTTTCAGTGAGATCCCTCAACTGAGAGTAACCTGAGACAGAAGGCACTGCCTGCCAGGTGGGTACGAGGAATCCACATCAAGTCAGAGGAACAAGGTGAAGTAGACACCTTACGTTAGGCAGAAGTCCTCTGCCTGTGAGATTGCCTGTTTTCTGGCAATATTTAACTACGCTGTTTTGGACCCGCACAGCAGCAGCGCTCGGGCAAAGCTGAATCTCCGAGACTGATGTTTTGGTTTTATCTCATTAGAGATTTCAACAAGTAAATCAAATGGGGGAAGAAACCTTGAGGAGAAGAGAGAGCAACAGAAAAGAGGATGGACAATCTATTCAGAGTCATGAACCCCAAACGATGAACCTACAAAAGCAGGCAAGCCTTCTTCTTTTCTCCCTTCAGTCTGCATGCGAGGGAGGGGTGGCAGTCTGGAGGGGAGGGGACCGGGACACATGCATCACCGTACAAAAACTGTAACTGTTCCAGTGCAACAGCGATGTACTACTACCTGCTCAGTCTGGTTGGTTTACATTTTAGGAAACTGCTAATTACTAGTTTATTAGCTCCGATATAAACTCAATTTTAAAAGTATATTAAGTCTTTGAATTATTTGATCAAGTGAGATGCTTCATAAAGTTAACTGCTGCTTTCCAAACGTACTTCTCAGGAGCTGAACTGGATCGTTCAGCTCCTTGTTAGTTTTTATGGCTATAAAATGTCCACTGGCTCAGTCAAGGCAACGCGTCCTCCAGAAAGTTACGGATGCTTTAGAAAACAGATGTGCTAATTCCTCTCAGGACCGAGTGGAATTCCTCTTAGTAACCTAGAAAACGATTGTCTTAAGTGGTTTTTAGTTTGGTGCCAAGACTTGCAAAAGGTTACTGGAGTAGCCATAACTAACAGGAATATTTAAGTAACCTATGCCACCTTTTTTTAGCAGGAGATACCTTGAGTTTTGGCATAAGTTTCACACAATGCATAGGTCACTAGAGAGTCAGGAGGACATCATCTTTCACTACATAGCAGTATCAAGATAATTCCTGTGCACAAATACCTGAAAGTAAGCAAAGGAAAGAAACAAAACCCCTTGAAAGAAAAAATATAGTCTCCATCCACAAAAGCAAGCTTTTAAGGCATACAAAACTCAGAATTTCCCAAGTGCTTATAGAAGAATCTCAGACTTTAATCGAAGATGTTCACCTGTACAAGGCTAGATCTAAGTCCCACATAATCCAAAGGATGGTTTAACAAAGCAAATACACATGCAAGCTCCAAATAACTGCACTCTGGAAACAGAGTATGCTACAGGGTGTGTATGCATCTTGGAAAGAAGAGGGAATCTTCATATAGTTTGTTACTCTGTACAAGCTAAGTGTTGAAAACTAGGATCAATAATAACAATTACTATGATTATACTAAACAAAAAAAATATTCTTGAATTATTAGAACTTACCAGAATGTCTCCTTTTGTTCCCAGGTGGGCCTCATCAGTGGAATCTGTATGATTGTTGGTACAATTATTGGCTCAGGTATCTTTGTTTCTCCAAAATCAGTACTTGCCAACGTTGGAGCTGTGGGTCCTTGTTTAACCATCTGGGCAGCCTGTGGAATTCTTGCAACATTAGGTAAATGAGTCCACAAAGATTTGGAGTTTTTGCTTTTGCTTAAGTCTACTGCTTTATACTACACATGTCAGAAATGAGCTAGTAGCACCCAGGCCAAGATCAATCATATCCTGAGATGAGTGTAGCACTGCTCAGGCAAAAAAATAAATGAGCTGTTATAAACGAGCTGTTTATAAAAGATAAATTAGGCTTCTAAAATTGTAAAGCCCATTTTCAGTTAATTTTGAAAACAAGTTTTAATTTTGCAATATTAACTGCAGTAAAGAGGCTACTTTTCTATTTAAATCACAGGTAAAATGTCAAATTTACTGGCAGTGAATTAGGCACTTGCACTATTTTTTCTACTCCTGGAATTGCATAGATCTATCATCCTATAATCTGAAGATTTACTATTAAACACCTTAAAATATTTTAAGTAAACCAAAAAGGAATTCTTTAGGCATTGTGTCAGGTACACAGCACAGGCAGAAACGCTTCATGCAGATGCCAGCTGTGTATTTTTACATTGAGTTTAATAAACATTTTACCTCAAAATTGTGCAGCAAGTCTTCCCCCAGCCCAAGTCTCCAAAGGGCAGGTTGGTCAGCCAGCGCAGTTGTCAGATGCATTTTATGGTGTTGGTTCCTTAAAGAGAAATCTAATACCAAGTCAGAATGTTTGTGCTTTATTTATCCAAATCTTTAACACCAATAGAAGCAAGTTCTAGACTGTAATAGTGTATTTTTTCCACTTGCTCGCAAGTAATTAAAGCTTTATATTCACAGAAATGTGAATAGTGATGCGTTGTACATGTCCATTCCTTAAATTTTCTACCTATTAAAAAGTGATAATCTCTCCTAGAAGTGCATTAATTACCAACCAGTGGGTGCTTTTCTTGTTATGCAGGTGCACTTTGTTTTGCTGAGCTTGGTACAATGATCACAAAATCCGGGGGAGAATATCCTTACCTCATGGAAGCATTTGGCCCAATTCCAGCGTTTCTCTTTTCCTGGACCAGCTTGCTGGTCACAAAGCCCAGTTCATTCGCCATCATCTGCCTCAGCTTCGCAGAATACGCGTCTGCACCTTTCTACCCGGGCTGCGACCCGCCCCAAGCTGTCATCAAGTGTCTTGCCACAGCTGCCATTGGTAAGAGCCCTGTGCTAGCAGGCTGGATCCAAACTGCACAGCCATTCCCATTCAACCCCACCACCAAGTGCTGTTTCAGCATAGTGAGACCTCAGCAGATTACCCGTCACAAAGACATCAGGACTTACATTAGGTATTAGGGGGAAGATTTTTTACAGAGAGAGTGGTGAGGTGCTGGACAGGCTGCCCAGAGAGGTGGTGGATGCCCCGTCTCTGGAAGTGTTCAAGGCCAGGTTGGATGGGGCCCTGGGCAACCTTGTGTAGACCCAGGCCTAAGGTTGGTGGCCCTGCCTTTGGCAGGGGGGTTGGAGCTCTATGATCCTTGGGGACCCTTCCAACCCAGACCACTCTGTGATTCTATGACTCAACACTGAAAACAAGGAAAACCTGAGACACAGCACAAGCCTTCGTCACAATGATGATAGGTTTAAAAATGGTTTGTTCCTAGTCCAAGTTTTTTATGCTTATCAGTACAGCTGTGGAATGAAGGCTTATCTCTACCAGGAAAGGAAGAAAAATTTAAGTGTGGAGATCCTATTTCTGTATTTATCAGGATGCTGTGCAACTTTGGTATTTTTTTGTGGGCTTGTTCTGTTAAAGGTACCAGCAAAATCTCACTCAGAAAACCTTTCCCTCGCTATTTAAAAAGTTATCCAAACATTGTATATTAAAACCCTGGCTGAATAATACAAACTTGGAGTAAAAAAGCATTACATAGAGTAAATAAGGGGGCAACATTTTAAGAGGCAAGTTCTTTCTGTTCTGAAAAATTTAATGCAGAAATATCAATGTCTTTCTTGTAGTGGTAATTACAATAGTGAATTCACTGAGTGTGAAGCTGGGAAGCTACCTCCAGAATTTTCTCACAGCTGCTAAAATGATCATTGTCACAATCATCATTGTAAGTGGAATCGTTCTCCTTGCACAAGGTAATTAAATACACTTTACTTGCAGAAATTATTTTAGCTTCTGCTGTGACCATTTTATCATTTCTTACTGACAGAAGTGGCACAACAATAAGTTGTTTATTTAGTGGTTCTTTATTTCTTTACTCAGAGGTTTAGTTCCAGATCTCTTGGAAGCTATACTACTTCTCTTGTAGTGGAAGAAAGGCAGCACTAAGATCACTTCATCAAAAACTGGTATTATTTCAATAGTGAGATGTTTCAAAGATGAAATGGAATAGTGAAATGTTTCTTCATCTGTCAGGAATGAAAGCAATGAAATAATTCAACATCCACAGTAATCTGTGTCTTATTTGCAGGAAAAACTGAAAACTTCAAAGACTCTTTCAAGGACAGTAAAATTTCTGCTAGCTCAATCAGTTTGGCATTTTATAATGGCCTCTGGGCATACGATGGATGGTAAGGTCCTTTCAAGTGTTAATGGGTTTAACAGCCTTTAACTGGTTTATTCTCTCTTGCTATAGAACTCAAAGATGTGACCTGAAAAAGTTAACATCTGGCTTATTAAGAATTTCTTAATGAATTTTGGAAAAAAAACATCAATTTGGTTAAAAAAAAAAATCCAACCAAAAACAACACAAAAAAAACCCCCACCCCAAACCCCAAGAAACCACCCCCATCAGCCCATCTCCTACCCAACTCCAAATCCTCAAGTTAATGTTTATTAGGGAATTAGATCCTGAAAGGGCTACTGCTTTGCTGCTCAAGGGGCTTGGATACCATGGTAATGAGTACAGAAGAGTTTAATACTAATATTAGGGAAAACAGCTTTCCTAGAGCCCCTACAAACCGCCCCATCAAATTCTATTCCGTGGGCAATACATAGAAGCATTTGATACCCACAGGACACCCACCCTCACCCCCCTCCCCAAATTTGTGAACCTTCAATTATTTTTTTTTCTTATACAGCTTCATTTGGAATTAATGTAAAAACACTTAAGTCTTTTTCTATGAGAAGCCTTCAGTTTTAAGTCTCCAAATCTGTTCATCCATTACCATCTACCCTGTTAGACTTAGGGAAACACGTTTGAAAATGATCACAAATGTGGATGGATTTAACCTTCCACTTATGTTCCATGGAGAATAGTTGTATTTAATGCTAGAAGAGTGTTCTAGAATTATTTTAGTAAGAATGAAATTTTTACTGTCAAGAATGTAAGTTATAATTTGTCTAGGTGCAATCCTTAAGAGAGGTTTTTTAGACAATATGACCCACACAACAACGGTGATACACTGGCAGATTTGATTCAGCGCCTGCAATGGGAATGCTTGTGATTTGAAGACACTCAGGTATTACAAACCTTGAGGTTCAAAGTCACTCTTGTCAGTTTGAAGTGTCTGCCAATTTTTTTGTTACTCTGGGCTATTTTATCCGAGACAATCTCATTTTAAAAAATCTGAGTTATTTTAAAACGGAGGAGGAAAAGATAGTGAATCAAGAGGTTGGCATTTAGATAAGGAGCTGGTTTTTGTCCTGCAATTTTTCCACTTAAAATGAGACTCCTAGTAACATTGTATGAATGCTTTTCCTTCCAGGAATCAACTCAATTACATCACAGAAGAACTTAAAAATCCTTACAGGTAAAGCTACCACTGAAATCAAACAATATTATTGTAGATGCAGACATGTATTTTGGATTGATTTTAAAAACAATGGTTATTCAAAGTTATTCAAATGGTTATTCATTAACAGACAGAGCTAAATAGCCTCTGTTATAGGCTTCATAAATATACATAAAGTCATATTTTTTTTTTACTAAAATCCTGATTGCAATGGCTCTACAGATAAGAAATGTAAATACACCTAAAGAAGAGTATGGGGAAAAGTAAGAGTCCACAGTTTACTATGACAACTCTACCAGTGATCCAGCCATGCTGATGGGGTCTTACTTTTGCATTCCTTAGAAACCTACCGCTCTCTATAATTATTGGAATCCCCTTGGTTACAGTTTGTTACGTTCTGATAAACATTTCATATTTCACCGTAATGACTTCAACAGAGCTCCTGCAGTCCCAGGCAGTTGCTGTGGTAAGCCACTTTATTTTGTAATAGAGCATCTGAAGGAAGCTATGTGCATTGAAGTGTCTGCAGCAGTAACAAGAGTCATGAGGAACCTGTAATTTTTCTTGAGATACAATTAACTTATAAGCTGTTAGTGTCATTTTTTTTTCCATGTTACCTACTGTCACTTGTTAATCCAAAATTTAATTTGTTAAGCAGTTCTGTCATATCCTGGGGGTGGGAGGGAAAGAGGAAGCAACAGCAATGCCATCTTTAGCTAACCTTTTGTAAATACTGCAGCTCAGAGGTTGACTGTTTTCCATATGCACCAAAAAGCTGGAAGGAGAAATAACACCTGACTGCTGATGCACCCTTCTCAGTGTTTCTGGGATTTCTAGGAAATATCCACGTGCAAAATTACAGCAGATGAAAATTTGCTGCTCTGGAGAGAACAGAAAGCAGTCTGCAATTCACCTCCTTAATTCTTTTTCTAACAAAGATGAGAAACACCCTTTTTGCATTTTTGAAGTAGATACTAATTAGAGACAAAATTATGGATTAAATAACTTTCTAAAATCTTAAAGGCATCCATCCCTTTTGTCTCACTCAGTAAATTTTTCATAGGACATTTGTCTCCAAAACAACTGCTGAGAGGTTGTGCAATTTTTCCTAACACTAGCTTTTTTTGGAAAACAGCAGTATGTCATTACATACAAAGTGCACTGTACTGCACACTGAAGAAAAATATTAACATAGAAATTTTTATAAATGTAAAAAAAGGTGGAACTTTAGGTGCATTTCAACATCTTGACTGCACCCGGAGTACAGCAATGTATATAGGAGTTATATGTTAAGAACTAGTCCTCTTCAATACACCCCTAAACTTACAATCTTGAATGTCACACATCAGCTAGCACTTAATCTAAATTAACAGCTAAATCAGAACAGTTACTGAGCAGCACAGGAGGAGCACAGCAAGCAGCATGAGGCAGAAGGGCACTGTACATCCCTAAGCAGACTTCCTGCTCAGCACTGCTGAGTGTCCCACTGCTGGACAAATAAACCACTCATTGCACTGGTGCAAAACCAGAACTCTTCGTGCTCATTAAAAGAGTTAACCACCTCCCACCCAAAACCTATCCAAAAAGTTTTGACTCAAATTTACAGTAGTTCACAGTACCTCCAATGGATCTAATCTGTCCAACAGTGAGGACCAGCATTCCATGGCACAAGTAAAGAGTGAAGATCAGAAGACCTGACCAAGTTTGTCCTTTACTCATTCACCCCTAAGGCCCAGGGTGTTGTGCTGTCACTACTGCTGTTACACCTAGAGTAGGTTAAAACCAGGTTGCACACCTGTGGCACTCTGCTGCAACATTCTGCTCCGTTCTGCTTTGCAGACACACCCCAAGCCAGTGCCAGCATTGTTATTTCTGTATTCTTCTTTAAAACCCACCTCCCAGTGTTTCCCACACACACTGCATTTCACATACCAAAGCAGTACTCCACGCTAAAGAGCGGTTCATATATTAATCTGGGTCTTCATTTGGCAAGGAATTGCTTAATAGCTATACGAAAGGTGTTTTTGTTGGTAACATACCTTAGATACCCTTTTTACTGTGCTTTTAAAGAGGCTTCAATGTGGCTGAATATACCAAATAGTAGTTAAAAAAAAAAATCAAAAAAAAAAATCACAAAAGTGATTCCTTTTAATCCCACATCCCAGACATTTGGAGACAGAGTCCTTTATCCTGCCTCATGGATTGTTCCTCTCTTTGTGGCCTTTTCTACAATTGGATCTGCCAACGGGACCTGTTTTACTGCAGGCAGGTAAGCTTCCATTCTAAAGATCTTACAGTAGAAGTTTATAAAGGATGGGATAATTTATATATATACATTTAATGAGTCTACACACAAAGATAAGGACATTCTTCTGATCAAAATGTACAAGTTGTAATTAAAGAAGTACCTGCAGATCTAGCTATGTTTAATTTCCAAAAAGCAGCAATGGCTGCACAGGTCTGAAAAATTAGAACTGTCTTATTCTTAGTTCAAAGCAGGTGTAGTACAAGAGGCGGCATTTTTTCCCCCCCCAGTTTAAAGGTAGGAATTAAACAGTTAAAGAACTTACCAGTAAGGATAAAGAATTGAAAAAAGCTATTCCTTTGTTAAAAAGGTTCAATTTACTCATTAAACCAGTTTAAATCCCACATACATCTGAATACGGTAAGGCTGTAAAGACCAATGTTGACAGAAGGATGTCAGTGCAGCTTTTTGATGTAAAACATATTAAAAAGGAAATCTAGTGAGAAGGGAGTCAATAGCTAACGTTTTATTTCTAAAATAATTGCAAGTGAAGCATGCAAACTAATGATACAGAACAGAAGTTTCTGATTCACGACTTGAATTTGGAATCAGAAATAGTTTGGTTATTTGCCTTAATGCTGTTTAGTACAATATTCCCTAAACCCCACTGCTATCAAAGGAAACACTGACATTACAGTCATATGTAGCCACACAATAAAGCCTACAATTATTTTAAAGGCTTTTCCTAGTAATGTCACTTGGAAACCTGGGTGCCACACTAACAAAACTGCCTTGTTTTTGTTTTGTCAGACTTGTTTATGTTGCAGGTCGTGAAGGGCACATGCTGAAGGTGCTATCTTACATTAGCGTGAAGCGTCTAACACCAGCACCTGCAATCATATTTTATGTAAGTATAGAAACAAACAAACAGAAATTCTCCAGTAATAAATGCTCCACAATTCCTTAGCAGCAGCTCAACACTTCCCTTTTACTGTCTAGGCAAGAAAACTCCAAAATGCGTATTAGAAAAACCCCAACTTCCCAAGTTTAAGAGTTTTCATTCCAGAACTTCATTTTAAAAATCAAAATGCTTTTAAGAAGCTACAGCATGATAAGAAATTAAAATACAGGAATTAGTATGGGGAAATCCTTTATTTTACAGGATGCCTGAAAACAAGCTATCCCATTTCCTCCCTGTAAGAATGCATCCGCAAGGCATTAAAAAAATAATTCTATTTAGTAGAATATTTTAATTTAAAAATAAATTTATATCATCTTGGGTTTTTTATACACCCTACCCATTTATCTAAGGTAAAATAAGGTAAGTTCAAAATTCAATTGCTCTGTTGACCTCCAGTAGCATTACTAAGCCTAAAAATACATTTACTCTCTTCACTTCCTCCAAGATAGAGTCAACAATAAAACAGATCAATGCATGCAAATTCCATTTTCAGTCATAAGAATTAAAACTAAGACTGCACATACACAAAACCACCACCAACACAGGCTGGCAGGATGTGGACATTCTCCTTAAAGCTGCTGCAACAGACTGAAATGTTTAAGCATTTACAGATCACACTGAACATATGCCTATACTGACACATAAGTGAAATGTAGCCTTCTTTTGTAACAGACCAATCTAACTTTTGTTTTCATTTTTAGGGGGCCATTGCCATTATTTATATCATCCCTGGTGACATTAACACACTCATAAATTATTTCAGCTTTGCAGTCTGGATATTTTATGGTTTAACCGTATTTGCACTCATTGTTATGAGGTTTACAAGAAAAGAACTCAGGAGACCAATCAGGGTAAGTTCAGCACCCAGTATGGCTTTTTCCCTACTCCCATTAAGCACTGAAACACAAAGTCATCCTAAATACCTGGATTTTCAAACAGCATCCTCAAGCAAACCACTCCTTGTTTAGCTGGGTTCCCCCCTGCCCTTAGCTGAAACCTAGTCATTTATTTGCAGCTCTTCTCTTTGTTCCAGCTTTGCACTAGGACAAAGCTCATAAGGGCTGGGAAAAAGATTGCACCAGGTTCATTCATCATGTGCAGAGCACAGGCACAATCCAGGTTTTCAGATGGGAAACAGTAGTCAGCAAACTACACAGGAAGAGTACTTGAAATAAATAATATCCCAGGTCATTGCACTGGACTCTGGTCCCAGATTCATTAAAATGCAAATTTTAACACTGCAATCTAGACTGGGAATTTTTTAGCAGATAATGTATATACATTTACAATATAAACAAAGATATCGTTGTCAATGATTTAGCAGAGATGTTTCCCCTATCCATATTCTTGCTACTCTTGCAGTCGCCCCATTGACTTCCTCAAATTTTAAAGTGAAAAACTGCATAAAGCAATTAAAACATTCTTCTTTTATATATCTAACTTGTAAAAACTGTGAAAGAATAAACAACTTGGCACTCTGTGTCTTGCAGGTACCCATCATTATTCCAGTCATAGTGACGTTAGTCTCCATTCTACTGGTCCTGGCACCAATCATTAGTGCACCTGAACTGGCCTATTTGTACTGTGTTTTATTTATACTTAGTGGACTTATAGTTTATGTGCTTTTTGTTCATTATAAATTCAACTGGCCCCAAAAAATATCAAGTAAGTATACTTCAGACAGGCTGCTCCAAATTCAACAGAACACTGCTAAACTTCAGGTTAATTAATATAACGAAGCTCGTTATGTGCTTCATAACATCTAAGTGAGGTGGGTTGGGGTGTGGAAGCAGTTCTTCAGATGTGCAGGGAGGGGCACATAGTGAATTTTAGTAAAGACTGTATTTTACTTCTTCCTGTGGAAAAAGCAATGTCTGACCTGAGGAAAACCAAAACTTAATTGACAAAAAAAGCAATACATTACTGTAGTAGAACAAAACCTCATGTGTCAACTTATTTAGTTCTTTGATTGTCTGTATTTCAAAATATTGCTTTAGCCATTAACTAAAAATTAGCAGACATATATTCCTACCCCACAAAATACTGTGCTTTCAGTTCAGGTTATTAACTTTACTAAACTTACTGAGGAAAGCGTTAACAGTGTCAAGGCCAAAATTAGTTACAGTGCTGAGTAAAGTTTCAAGAAGCCAGTATGACCATTTATAAAATGCTTTTGCAGTCTCAAGAGAAACTCTGCAATTACCCCAGGGGAAACAGAACACACTGGTATTTTTAAAAAGGAAGGTGGAACCAGCTGAAGAGAACAGAATTGTTTCTGCAGACATTAAAAAATTCAAAATCTGTCTCTCCTGCCCCCCAGGGTTATTAAATACTGTATGATTATACAATGAGAAACACTATTAAGTGCATGTTTAGATAAGTTCTGGAATGCTGTAGCTTGGATTTTAAGATTTGTTCCCCACCCCTTGTTTTCTGAGATATGAATACAGAAGAGACAGCTACTCACAAAGCTGATTTTCTCACTTAAAAACATCGTTTAACTATGAAGAGAAAGAGTGATCTCTCACATAGCCTCTAACAACTATTTTTTCCCCAGAGCCCATCACCATGCACCTTCAGATGCTCATGGAAGTTGTTCCAGCAGAGGAAGCTACTGAATAAAGTATTTTTTATGTTCCAAGTTGTTTTTAAGTGCTATGTAAGTTGCCAATTGAGTCTGGCACACATTTCTACTTTCTATGTTGTTGTTCATACTGGTTTATTATTTTTGCAACACTTTACTACTTGAATGTGTAAGAATAAAAGATTTCTGAGACAGATCACATTGTCTAGTAGAGCAGTTTTCATTATTTGCCAGTATGCTATGGTGTCTTGTTCAATCAAACTTTTCAATAATGAGGATGGCAACACTTGCCAGCAACACTGTCAAGATGCTTTCAATCACACTGCTGAAAGAACAAAGCATCACACTCAGCAGGCACACAGAAGGGACAGAAATAGTGTAAAACCAGACCAACTCCATTCCTCAGTTTCTCAGACTGTGAAAAACTTGCTATATTAAGACTGAGGAAATAGGAATAAAGTAAAAATGGAAAGCAAGAGATTGATTTTTTTTTAATTGAAACCAATTATCTTAATTTCTTGGGTATCCATTTTCTCCAATACCACCCAAGTTACAGAACAATGAGTGCCACAGTTGTTATCCTCAGCATGAATGTGACTTCAGAGGTAACTTCATCATCCAAAAATCACTATCTGATAGCTGATGAAAATAAAATACAAAAAATAGACATGAACAGGGATTTAAGTAGGTTTTACTTTCCTTGCCTATGAAACTTCTAGATAACATTGTTTATCCACCTGCACTTCAGGTAAGTAGTAGCAAAGAAATTTATCAAGTCACTTGCCAGTATTTTGAAGCCATCAATTTGAGAAAGGCTGTTCTTACTTAAAAGACAAGTCCTCTCAACAACTAAGCACATCCACCCAGAATTACACACAAGAAGACTATAAACTGGTTGCTTAATATGAAGATCATACAAACTGTAGCCTAGCAAATTCAACTGAAACAACTACTTGTATCATCCTGCAAATAAAACTTAAGATCCTCTGTATTTTGTTTTACACCTACCTACCTGGAAAGCAATCCCAAAAGTAAATATAAAACTAATAGGTTCCGATCATTGCAAGTTTCATAGATTTGACTACAATCACGAAATATCAGCTCCACGTGCAGTAAGGGCGAAACAAAAGCATGACTAAGGCAGGCAATGGAGAACAACATTACGTGTAATTATGTGTCTGCTTGCCAGAGTGTTTTGTTCCAGCCACACTATTGCAACTGCTGTTCCCCCAGGCCTACTTGTAGAAACATCACTTCAAAACACAAAAACTCTAAGATGCAGGGAAAGAAGAAAGGATAGAATGCTTCTGTACAAGGAATGGCTAATACAATTTTGAAGGCTAAAATAGATACGCCTGATAGGGGGATAAGGAGGATAGGACTCCACAGGCAGTCTTCAGTGACAAGAAAATGGGAAAAAGCAAGCTATCTGCACCTCTTATCTTGAGGATACAGGATTCCAAGCAGACAGGGCAGAGATGGCTTTAAAATAGAAAAAAAAACCCTCACTAAATGTCATTTGACTACTGAATTCCTTAGGGCAGGAGATGTTAGATGTTGACACAGCTGTACCCAAAATGCACCTGAGCTAATTCAAGTAAGAATCTGAAAGCCTTCTTCATGAAGCCCCTGATCAAAAATTGCTAGAGGCCAAAAGACTATTCTTAGAATGTATTGATACATTTTTTTACACTAATTTTTATGGACTGGCTCTTGGCAGCTGCTAAGAATATATGGCTAAAAGCAGTTTTTGCTTCTATCTAAGAAATCTTACTTTTCAAGCAAAAATTACAGATTATTTCTGCCTATTAAATAACCCACTAGTTATCTACCCATAGAAAAATCCTCTTATATTTACACAACAGACAAATCTAAAAACAAAACACATAAAAGAGCCATCCTGCCTCATTACTATTTTTTCCATTAGGTGATTTGAGTCTTCTGTTGGCATGACAAAGCAGAGCAAGCCCACACCACATTAGCTACTCCCATAAGTACTTTTAGAATTACAATTTGCACATACCTGTACTCAGGTGTTGCTAGCTAGGGCCTGGCGGTCGGAAGATCACCTGATATGCGGGTAGATAAGGCCCCTCCCCTAATAGCAAATAGCAAGCAGGCGGAAGTGACCTTCTGAACCTCAGTTATATAAGGGCGTGTTTCTTGTTAAGAAACGCCATTTGCCATCCATGGTATTGATGTCAGTGAGCAGGTGGTCCGCGCGACCTGGGTCTGGTTGATGTGCTGTTCCTCAAACAGGCCGCCACGCCGCTGCAAAGGCAACATAGTAGTGCCGAAAAACCCGGGAGTAAAACCTGGGAACGGGATTTCGCCTGGATTCGAGTGAAGGGCGGCCGGAGCGCCTGGACCAGCCCGGCAGGGAGGATGCTCCCGGACCAACAAGGAGGATGGAAGCCCTTGTGAAGGTCACATCAAAGTTATATAAGTGGTGGGGCGGGTTGGCCGAGGAGGCATGGGGTGTCACGGAGAAACTAGAATTTGAGGTCACGTGGCTTGGAACACCACCGTATGCACCCCAAGTAAGGGAACATGTCATAAGCCAGTCATAATGAAATGGCCAAAACACAGCAGGTGTGCAGATAACTTTTTTAGATTGCCACATTTTATAGTATGGCGTTTCACTTATTTAACTAACTCTGAAAGCCATCCCATAAGGACTTAGGTTTTGTTAGTTACAGCTGAAACCAACAAAAGTAACTGTTAGGATCATATAATTCTATCCCTTCTTTGTCTGAAATAAAGTTATTAGCCACGTGGTGTAGCAACTTTATTTCCAGCTTTAGCAACAAAAATGGTGAGTTTCTGTTTACAGGACTGGATCGTTGGATACCCTGGTGGCAAGCGTCCTGTACAAGCCTGGGAGTCCCGCACTGGCAGAATCCAGATGACGGCAAAATAGCCTCCGCAGGGGGTGGGGAGGCTGCAATGCCTTTGTGTGATCCTGCAGGACCCCACACGGCTCATTCCACAAAAGCTGTACAGCAGTTAGATACTACAGTGAGCTGCACTGTAGACTGTTTCACAGTAAGTCAACACCTTTCCAAACAAGTAACAAAAACTGACTCCAGAGTCAATGCAGAACCAGCAGATGTGGTGACTGCCAGAACACATATACTTTGCAAACAGGAGGAGTGTGGTACAAACAATCAACAGATGATCAACATTTGTGAAACTTCCAAAATGACTACTGCTAGCATAGCAAATTCACTCAGACAAAAATAAACTAGAAACTCTGTAATGACTAATAAATTCAATTTAACCCAAGGTCAATGTTTAGATTTTACTGTTTGCGCAGGACATGCACATATGTGCACATCATCACTACATCCAAAATTTTAACGTGAAAGCATGGGAAAACATACATAAGGGTTGAGTATTTTTTCAGATTCTGAGCCCAAAGGTAAAGAGCTTGTTCACTGCTTTCCTCCAAAAATTAAGGGTACTTCCATAACATGTTCTGCGTTACCAATTTTATTTGAAATAGTCATCAAGAGAATACTTTTAAGCATAACTCTTATCAGAGGAAAGAGATCTGTCTCAAAATTACTCAACACTCTGTTTCACTGTCTTCTGATGAGTCAGTAGGTTCTTCACCTGCTGCAACAGCACCATGCCGTTTTTTAGTACCTAGAAGTAATTAAAGTACAACATTCATAAAGCAAGAAACATGAGCTTCAGAACAAATACGCGGTAGTATTAAAGAACCCAAAACAACGCCAGAACAGCAACCCCCCACACTTTAGACTACAAATTAGATCAAAACTACTTCAAACTGCTTTTTTTCCTATGCTATTCTGATAGAAAAATACCCTGTTGTCTAGTTCATTAGAGGTTCTCTAATTTGTTTTTAAATAGAGTAAGCCAGACAAGCATCAGTCATCTAAAACCAGGAGTATTTGTTAAAAAGGCTATGCAAAAATTGAGGCTGTGAATAATTTTATGGATCAAACATGGATTTGTTCAACCCTTACCAACTGGAAAAGGGCTTTTCTCTTCAAAATCTTCCCAATGTTCAAAATCATAAGACACTTGATGATTCTGTGGACAAAAAACACTGTTTGAAATACCTGCCCTCACACACTGTGAATATGTTCAGAACATTTAATAGTTCTAAACTTCCACTTCACCTTGTTCTTCAGTAATCTGGACCATGCTCCTTTTTTCTCTTTAACAAGAACAATGATAGCCTCTCTAGCCTTAATTACACACGTAGACTTTTCTGGAAGTATGTAGTTACGCAGCTCCATGTCAGCCAAATACTGTTTGCCTCCTGTAGAAGCGCTACAATATAAAAAAGTTTAAAAAAATTAAAATGCAGGCTGACAGTCCAATCTTTTATTACACTCAAATTACTTAAAACCTACCTGAAAAGCACCCTCTCTTTAGAGAACTCACATTTCCAGGTAGCCACACTCACTATTTTTACTTTCACTGTAAGACTCTCTTCGCTTTGAAACCACTTTACTTCTGGATAAAAGCTAAAATAAAGAAAAATTAATTGGATTTTTTTCTAGAATAGGAAACAATTGAGTTTTAGATAAGCTGCCTCACACACACAGAGATTCTTTACAGTAAGTTAAAACCAACCAGCTGTAGGTGTACTCAACCATAGTGATTTGACACTGAAGGGCAGTATCCAGAAAGCACATAATAGGACATCAAGCCTGCTATAAAAGCTAACCAGTAAGCATTATAAAAGCCACCGATCATAGTAGAAGGTAACAGAATTTGAATTCAGACTCCCTATTTTTATGATAAACTTGACTACATCAACTTGTAGGTTAACATTTTCTAGAATTGATATTTTTCTTCCCAAGATGATTATGTGGTAGTTAAACAATAGTTAAGCGAGAGCAAACAGATCACAAACGCTACTGTCTCTGTATTTAAATAAAAATCTGATTAAGCAATTTTAATGATGAAATTTAGTAACAGAATTTTCACCCTAGTAAGGATCATGCTGAAAACATTTGTAAACACTTACAAAAGCTCCAAGTTCATTTCCGGATCTGGTACCATCACGGATTCACACAACTTCTGAAGCTCCGTTACATGTTCTGGATTGTCAGTTCCCAGACCCGTAGCCAGAATCTCCAGTCGAACATCATATTCACTGACAGACTTCTTCAAAGACAACAGTCTGACAACCCGCACCTTAAGTTACAGAACATTCTCAATGGAAACCACAACTCTAAGCTGTTCTTTAAACACATACCCATTTATTTATACCTGCAAGCAGTTAACTTTCTATTATGCTCCAACAGGAACCTACCTATGTTTCATTGTTTTCACAGTATCACTGCCTCTTCCACTGTGATAATGGCTCAAGTAGCTAGATCGATCTAACAGAATCAAGATGGCAATCAAATACCTGATGACATCAACTGCAGCCAAACCACCACATAGTTAGAATAACTTCAAGACCTAAATAACAAGGGATGTGCTGCTTGATCCTGACAGAGTACACTAAGTTATTGCTTTGCTATGGAACGTATTGACCTCTGACTATTCAGTCAGCTGAAAAATGAAGTGGAAAGAAAGCTATCTGCTGGTGACTCTTTTTGACAGCTTCCTTTCCCATATGGCGTCCCTCAACCTTTCTTTGATTTCTATGCTTTTGTTTAAAGTTTTTCTCACTGTGCCACTGCCCCCAGCAGTTTTATTGTTATTGTCCAGACAATAAAAGCAAAAAAATCCCTCAACTTGTGAGCTACCTTTGATAGCAATACTTTACAGAATTATTTCTGAAATAGGCATCATAAAGAGGTAACTGGCTTTTTCAGGTCAGTAATAAAGGCCTAAAATACACTTGATTTTTGTCCTTTCATGTAACTGTCAGAACAGATTCCTGTTTTTTAAAAAAAATTCTTTTCCAGTAAAACACAGCCCTAAGGTGATCTTCTACCTGTAAAGTTCTGTGAGAACAGAAGGCTACCCAAAAGAAATATCGCACAGATGACATGCTTTTAAGTTTTTCCCAGCCACCACCTTCCAGTCAGCAATACCAACAGGAATACTTGGTCCAGGCCGGCACTGCCTTTCTTACAGGCCAGGGAAATGCCAGAAGAACAATATCAACATTGCAGTGCTCAAGAAGTATGGGCGCTCATATTATTAAGTAGTTTAGATACAAATACTTTGTAATGCTACAATTCTATACTTACCATTGGGTCAACCCAAGCTGTATTTCCCAAGGTATGGATTATTTTTGTTTCATGTAGTTTTCCTTTAATTTTGCGATTAATATAATGTGTTACCTAGAAAAAACAAGTTTTCACTGCACTTGACGTATGCCAATAGAGTTATTTAAGTGATAACTATTAACCTTTTGAAATTAACAATGAAAAGGTGATCCAAATAAATAAAACCAGTTTTGAGTAACCTAGTAGAATACTCCAACTTTACTGTAGGTTAAAATAGTATTTGCCTTTAAGGAAGGAGCTTCCTTAATGGAAGAAGAAACACAGGTCAATTTATGGAGGCTATCCTTCCCTTCTAACTAACTCCCCACCAATGAAAAGCAGCAATAACCTCTTCTAGAAGAAGCCATTTAAATAAAAACCAAAAGCAAACCACTGAAGTCTTTGTTTAGTAAGAAAACACACAAGAAAGCTGACACTAACCCTGGCCTAACATCAGATAGTTACTGGTAATACTAACACGCAATGAAGTTCGATAACCAAATTCGCAGTTCGTAACTCTTTCTTTAGTTTGTAACTGTTTTCTCGTATAAAGTAACAGAGAGAAATCAAAGATCTTAGAGGAAATACCATGAAAAGTCTGATAAAAATTACCTTCGGGTTCCATTCAATTTCGTTATCAATGGGTTTCACTCCACAAACTATGAATTCTACAGCCTGAGGCGGCAGACGCTGAAATCGTGCAGGTAAATAAAGTAGCTGACAACTCCGAACTTGACGTGTTCTGCCTTCATCTATGAATTTAATCTCAACAATACAGAACTTATTTTCCTCCTCTACCACCTGAACCCTTCATAAAGTAGGGAAGGAAACAAAGAATTATTAATCATAAGATCAGTTGTAAAGAGTTCTTTTAATCTACTCTTGTTTAAAAAAAATTGTGCTTTTATAGCAAAATATCTAACTGTGCATGTATGTGGGTATCAATTTGTTTTTCATTCGATAACTTAAAGAATATGTGACAGCTTTTTAAAGAACAATTTGAATAGCAGTGATTTTTTGCTGGCTTTGGGTGTGAATTATTTCCTTTTCTTTTAAACAGTTAAATTTAAAATGACATTGTACAAAAAAGTATACATGAATGATTTAAAACCTCAACATTTTTACCTGTGAAAAAGTGCTCCCTCACATAATCCATAAAACCCTAGCTTCTCCACAGTTTGAACACCAATTTTATTACAAGGTTCCTTAAAATATTCCTGAATTTCTTCAGCAAGAATTGTATATTGGTCCTTTTCTTTATCTACTATCCGACCAAAGTAGTTTGTTGCATTTACAATGTGGAGAGGCAGTATCTAAAAGCATAAAAGATACATTAGAAAAAAGGACTAGATTTTGTAAAGTCACGAAATACAAACTTTTATATTCAAGGTCACTACACTTTCCAGCCCAAAGAGGTGACAGATGCTGCTATATACACACACATTTCATTCATAACAAGAACTCATAGTATTTTTCATAATATTAATTGCCCACAGTTCAGTCAACAGTGGAGAAAAATTTACAGAGCAAGAATTGTTATGTGATCTGAGGACATAGAATTATAGAATTGATCTGGGGTATAAAAATCACAGTACATGTATAGTGTAGCACAATTAGGGAAGACAACTCTTGCATAGCTAGGCGATGTAGAACAGCTTGAGAAAGCCTTGTACTTTCCAGGATAAGATAAAGGGCAAGGACTGGAGGATGGAATAACTGGGGGATAGAATGATACCCATCCCCGTCATCTCCGCCTCGATAAAAGAAGCGGGAGGCTGATGAAGGACATGATGTACGACTAAGACCAACACATTCCGAGGAAAGCAGATAGTTAACAAGGCCGTACATTAACTCAGACTGGTAAGAACGTTGCAAACACCAAGACCAGCACATTCCAGGCAAAGGGTGAAAAATACATCATGAGGTAGACTCGGAGCCTTCCTCCCAAGACCACCAGAGACCCTTGCCCACAATTTCTTGAAAGATCTGTGCAAGCGCGAAGGACTGATAAGCTAATTAGCATGTGAAGCGAGAGTAGGCGGGGTTAGGTAATAAATATGTATAGGTGTTAATTGAATATTCACGGCTTGGTTGTATAAGTATGGGACGGTTTCGCTGCTCGTGTGTGCACATCTGTGGTGGAGTGATCCCCCGTGCCCCTGCGCGCAATAAACATACCTACTTTATAACTTTCGAGTTATAGAGTCTATTTCCGTACGACATATGTCTCAGCTGCTGGTGTTCCACTTAAACACCAGTGAACTATATCATTACCTGCCAAGGTACTAACCACTAAGGCATTTCCCATCATTCAAGGTTATTCTTTCCAAGCATTCTCCAACCTTACAGTGAGTTTTAGAAGAACTGACTGCAGAAGTGTGAGTCCTTCACTGGTTTTGTATTATAAATGCTTACAAGAATAATTGTGAATGTATTACTCTTTGCTCCAAAAGATTTCTTTGTTTTCTCTAAAATAAACATAATGGAAACTTGTAACTTAAGCCTTTGTTTGTTTCAGTATGTAGCCACAGTTTCTGGAGGGAAAGAATAAACAGAACATAAGCCCTCTTCCCATTCAACAGGAATCCTCAATGCAGAGGAAAGCCTGAGAGAAACTCAGAGCCACCTGGAAATCATTCCAGTTCAAGCTAAGGAAGAATAGATAATCCGGAACACTTGGAGGCAGAGAGGAAAAAAGCTAACAAGTGTTCAGGAGGTACTGTATACATACTACAGTAACATTAATGCAACGCAAAATATAAGCAATATGCTAAGCAGCTATTTAAAACAGTATGCAAAACCATGATAAATAAGAACTTACTGTCACATATCCAGGTGTTTTTACAACTTGAGCAGGTATATTCTGGGGCACATCTATTTGCATATTAACTTGATGACGATCTGGACAGACTGTTCTATTCCTAAGCATTAAGAAAAGTTACAGGAATAAACCACTTTTGTTTTCAGTTGTAAACTATTCTGTTATGACTTCAAAAAGCTTTGAACGCAAAAATCAGTTTTACATCAGATTCTGTATGACTGGTGCTTAATATTTTCACTGATGACCTTGATGAGGGAATAGTGTCCACCCTCAGCAAGTACACCGATGATACAAAGCTGGGAGGAGTGGCTGACACGCAGGAACACTGCGCTGCCATTCAGTGAGACCTGGGCAGGCTGGAGAGCTGGGCAGGGAGAAACCAAATGAGGTTTAATAAAAGCCAATGTAGAGTCTTGCACCTGGGAAGGAATAACCACATCAGTACAGGCTGGGGGATGACCTGCTGGAGAGGAGCTCTGTGGAGAAGGATCTGGGGGTCCTGGTAGACAACAGGTGGACCACGAGCCAACAGTGTGCCCAAGGCCAATGGGTTCCTGGGGTGCATTAAAAGGAGCATGGCCAGCAGGTCAAAGGAGGTGATCTTCCCCCTCTACTCTGCCCTGGTCAGGCCCCACCTGGAGTACTGTATCCAGTTCTGGGCTCCTCGGTACAAGAGAGACAGGAATCTCCTGGAGACAGACTAGCAGAGGGCTACGAAGATGATTAGGGGTCTGGACAATCTCTCCTGTGACGAAAGGCTGAATAAACTGGGGTTGTTCAGCCTGGAGAAAGATGACTGAAAGGGCATCTTATTCATGTTTACAAATAACTGAAGTGTGAGAGACAAAGGGAAATGGCCAACGTGGTTTTAGTTCTCCGTGGGGACAGGACAAAGGGCAATGGTCTCGGGTTGGGAGCGTGGGAAGCTCTACACCAATATGCAGAAGAGCTTTTTCATGGTGAAGTTGACAGAGCACTGGAACAGGCTGCCCGGGGGGGTTGTGGAGTCTCCATCTCTGGAGATATTCAAGACCCATCTGGATGTGGACCTGTGTGACCTGTTCTAGGGAACCTGCTTTGCCACAGGGTTTGGACCTCATGGTCTCTTGAGGCCCCTTCTCCCCCTTTCTTCTTTATATAAAAGCCTTTAAGAGTGAAAAAGTTGCTACAGGGAACAGAAAAATAATAATGAAAAAACATAATTTCAAGAAGTAGTATTCATCAGGAAAATACAGCAAGGAAGTAGAAGCTGTCATCATTCAGGGAATACAAAACCTCCCTATGTCAGTATAGGTGTCAAGAAAAAAACTTTTAAAAAAATCATTCTTTCCTTACTTGCAAATCCCAAATGTTTTAAGATAGGTACACAGCGGCCTTGAAAATTTCTTGTCTTCAACTTCTACAGTCTTGGCAGTAAAACCATACAGTTCCTGTGGAATTTCAGCTTCTGCACGCTGCATGAAGTGCAGGATCTCAAGTGCATGACATGCATCGTTTTCTGTTAGCAGAAAGACTGACCTTGCCCTTGGATATTCCCCATCTACAGAAGAATCCTAAAAGAAATTTTTTTTAAAAAGCTTTTATGCGTCCACCAATTAATAACCAGATGTGATATTAACCCATTAAACATTTACTCAAACCTTCATCCCATTACAGAAGTTGTCAGACATGGTGCGGAGACGCTGACCAAGGATTTGCAGAGAAGGAAAACTAAAGTGTACCACGCAAGTTGCATCTGTAATTTCCAAGTACTGCATGCAGTCATCTGTTAAAACTAAGCACATGTGTTACACACTCATGCAAGGTGACAGTTCAAGGACGCGAAGTATTCTATTGATATGGGGGGGGCATATAGAAACAGAAAGAATAGCTCACAAGATTTAAGACACTCAATTGTGTAGCTTAAAGAAACAGCTAAGGAGGCCCACAGGAACTGGCTTGTAGGGAGGTAAATTTTGTAGGGAACAATTGTAGGAATTTAGGATTCAGAAGACAGAATGGGAACAGGATGATATCCATCACAGAGATGTCAATTATCCCTTTATCAATGAAGGATTAGATGGCCGGAATACATCCATAGGTCTCCTTTATCAGTCCAAGCTGATAAGAATACTGCAAGTCGACAAGATTCTTGCGTTCCAGGCAAGGAAGTTGAAAAGTACATTGTAAGGAAGACTCAGGGCCTTCATCCCATAGACCACTGGAGACCCAGGCCCACTAATTTTTTTAAGGAACTGCGCAAGCGTGAAGGAAGATAAGCTAATTAACATACGAGGCGAGGGTAGGCAGGTACAGATAACTAATATGTATAGGCGTAAAATGAATATTCATTATTATACTGTACAAATACACGAATGGCTTGCTGTGTGAGTGTGCACGTTTGTGGTGGAGAGATCCCCCGTGCACCCAGCGCTGAATTAACATACCTACTTTATAACTTTCGAGCTATAGAGTCTGTTTTCCGCACATCACTACCACATGAACAATGCCTTTGTCTTTCTCCCCATCCACTGACTGAAGAATTAGCTATCAAGTATTTAGTGGAAGTATTCTATCACCACGAAGACTCAACCACAACTAGATAAAATGAAAATACTCACCTAACACAACAGGAGTGCCAGAACTATAGCTTTTTGTCCATTGCTCCAAAATACAGTTGAAAGCAAACTTACTTTCTGCATCTATTTTCAAGGAAGCTATTGAGTTGTCTGTAAGTGCCTGGATGACAAAGTAGAAAAGTTTTATGCCCATCCAATACAACAACTGCTCTAAAACACAAATTATCTATTTTGCTAGTATCTAGCATACATTAGGTACAGGAAAGAGAGCCAAGGAAAAGAGTTAGTAGAATTTAGATTGAAAAAAAATATATAAAAAGTAGTTGAGATGAGGGAGATTCAATTAGATTTCCCATATAAAAAACCCAAATACAGCTCAGGTTCCTAGGGATGAATACATTAGAACAGATGTTTAAGAAAGTGTAAATTCAGTTTGAAGTTTATCCCACCATTAACATGTCTTCTCTACCCGAAGTTGATTCTATCAGGTAGGAACACACAGGCTCATGTTTCAGTCTCTCAGTGGACAAAAATAAAGCACTAAAGCCCCCTTATGAATCTATCCATACTGAACTTGCACGGATGTAATACTTAAAAGGCTTTCTGCAGTTGTGAAGTTCAAGGTTCAGAAATTAATCACTGAAAAAAAGACCTGGCTATTTAGTAAACTTGCGTGTCTAATGAACTAAGTTAGGCATTTTGGTAGACTATTTAAGGTATTTGAAATTAGCACACACAAAGACTGCTACAAACAGCTTCAACGCTTCTTTAGCAGCAGTAAACATTCTTCCTTTAGGTAGTGGTAGGGTTGGTTTTGACATGCTTAAAGCAATTAACCCTCAAATATCCAAGGCAAGCGTCAGGCAAGAGAAAAATCAAATTTGTTTCCACTAACAATCATGAAAGATTGAACATGCCAGATACTTAAAGGAGTCTTACGTAAATGTTGGTGTATCAAGCTTCTGGAAGAGAATGCATTCCCATGTTTATGGGCTGACACCTCCCTTAAAATGACATCTGAACAATCTAGACAGACATCCTTGAAACTAACACAAAGGTTCTAATATCCTCATAGCTTCCCTCCTTTAGCAATATCATCCCCATTACCCTGTGATGAAGATTGAAGAGAACTTGCTTTCCAGTCAAATCAGATTGCACTCCCCTTACTTCACAGTTAGACGACAGAAGAGATTTTTCCATTGTGATGTTCTTTATATACACACTCATTCACATAAGAGCTGAAAAAAGAACTACTGCAGGAAAACGCCTTTCTAGTCTCCATCTCTAAAATGCTGATTATCCCATCCCACAAAAAGTGTAGAACTGGACCGTGTTCTATTTTACAGCAGCTTTACGCCAGTTTTAAAGAAAATACATACTAAGCATGCTATCTTCTCCCCCATGCCCTATGACTTCAAGCTTAACTGAACTCTGCTAAGACTTTCACAGGATAAAAGAAAATGTTTCTTTCAAATCAGAGCAACAGCCTTCCACAATTTCAACTACTCTTGAGTAGAAAGCCACAGAATAGAACTTCTCAAGAAAGTAGCTTAATTTTTTTCTCCCCATACCACTCCTAGAACAGTAAAAAAAAAAAAAGTAGGAAAACAAAACAGAGCTTTTACTGGATAAAAGAGAGTTTGATTCAATTCAAAGTTTCAATTTGACAGAATGTAGTTAAGAATTGAGCAATAATTGCATTCTGTGCCAGATATTCCTGTCAGGTTTTCTTCTACTTGGCAGAAGGGCAGAGTTGGAGCTATTTTTAGCAAAATTAACTAACTTCCAAGTTTACATTCCTCTTTTCTTCTCAGAAGCCAAGACATTTTAGTCGGTCACTCCTTAAAATTAATAAAAACACTTACCTACGTAAATTTAAGACTACCTTACCTTATGAACCATTACTGCTTCATTTGCTGAACTAGTGAATACCAGCACCTTCTGAGGATCATTGTGGGTAAAATCCAGTATTTTGAGTAACACAGCTGTTCTCTCACTGTCTCTGCAAGGTTGCAGGACCTGAAAGTAGACACAAAGCAGAGGGATAACAGTTCATGTAATCTATACATATTTTACTACGTAATTCTTCCTTTAACAAGCACTGAACATTGTTATACAATACTGAAGAAAATGCAGTAAATGGTAGCTCCAGTAAGTGGTAGAGTTCTGTTAAACTTACAGAAAATTCAACTCTCACAAGTAGGACTGCTTCCTGAAACATAATTAAAATCCAACATATAATCAAATCAAAATCTACCACAAAGATTTTTCATTAATTTAATTTTAGGTGAGTTATCAGTGTGAGTGCCACTAGAAAAGCTTCACACTCCAAAATACCACTGCACCACCTGAAATGCTCTTAACTACGGAAGCTACTGACAGTTCAGTCCCCCGTAACCATGAGACATCTCACAAAAACTGGCACTTCTTCAGTTATATGCCATGCTCAGAGTATCTTGTTTCAGAGATTTCTCAAGATTCTCAATCCCCAAACGATTACATTTTGAAACACAGAATTCAGACCATACTTACAACATTTTTCTATTATTCTTAAGGGCTACACCACATGGACTGGAAATTAAATGAGAAGTAGTCACCTAAGAACATGTAATAACTTTCTGGAAATACCTGGTCAGATTTATCTTTGTATTGTGTGGCATACAGAAGTAAAACAAGTATTTGACTAGTTTCATCTTAGGTTAACATTCTGTGTAGCTCTGCCACTCACAATTAACAACTGCAAAACAGTCTGATAAAATTCTGGTCACAAACTACCATTCACAAATGCTTCAAATAAAATTCACATCTATTTCCACTAACAATGAAAAACCTGAGAGTGTATCTTCACCACAGTGCTACAAAGCAAGGTAAGTGACCTTCAGTCCATTCAGTGATTAACTTGCACGAGTCTTAAGTCACCTGAGCTCATACATGGGAGGTGCATCTGAACAGTCTGAGCAAGGACTGTACCAGTATCCACTAAAACTCATCAGCCACATATGACCTTGGTCGGTACAAACAGCAAAATATCTTAGTAAACAGAGACATCTCCACAAATTTTCACCTGCTGCACATTTCCATAGATGGAAGCTTCTTCTACAGTTGTTATCACAACGTAAGGATTACTCATGAACTCCTTGATCAAGCGCGTTGTATGTTTATTCCAATGAGTTCCAACGGCAATAATCTGATGCAGTGAATACTCCATGTCTCCAGTAGAAATAGCTTTCTTGTAACATTCCAATAGAGTAAACACCTATAAAGAAAACAAGGTTTTTTCAACCCTTTATCCTAGCTCAGTGAGTATCTAACAGCAGCGAGAAGTACACTGTTTCAGCACTCTCTTTTCCAGTCAGAAAGACCCCACTGCAGCAAACTACAAATTTCACATCCCAAAATAAAGTGTTTGGTTTGTACACTTTTATCAACTTCTGAAGCAAGAACAAAGTGACAGGACAGCAAGAAAGAACAGCACATGCATAAAACCGTAACAGAGGCTTCTGCCCAGAGGACTGAAATCTCACAAAAAGCATGTTAAAATTTGAAAACTATACTAAACCCAAGCAAAACCAGATCCAAAAGGTCAGACTCAAGTCAGCAAAAACCAGGAGGCAAACAGAAGATAAGTCCAACCTGAAGTATTCCAGGAGCCTGGCACATTTATCATAAATGAATTCTAAGTGATTCTCTCAAGCCATTAATTCAAAGAGATTTCTCTCAACCTGGCACTAAACTTACCCCAGCAATAGCAATGTAACATTTCTGTAACACAATACTCCAGAACAGCTGCAACAGTACAAACATTATGAAACCACCACTTCCCTCTGAAAAAAGCATCTTTATTTATTTATTCAAGACCAATGCTTTGGAGAAGCTTCAATGGCATGCACATGCACAGCATTTTACAAACTACATTTCCAACAACCTCCATATAGTATACCTGTACTTTGTCTCAAGGGGTACAGAAATGCAACAGTTAAATCAGCCTAAACAGAAAGGAGAAATGTGCTGCTGGGTAAGGATGACATTTCATCTAATTTAGAACTACAGGTTCGCTACTACAAAGGCACATTTAACAGCTTCACATGTAGCAAACTGGACAAACTCCATCAAGATACTTCACCAGCTTTTCACAGTTAGAAACACAGCTCTTGAGTCTTATCAACAAGTTTTAAATAGCAAATATTTAAATTAATTCTATTAAAAAGATAAGCCAGGACCAATAAAAAAGGTCTGCAATCCACGTTTTGTGTACTGATGACGTAACATGCTGTAATACTAACACAAAACTTCTGTCCTACAAAGCCTCAAAGCAGCAACAAAACCCCCTCGAATTTTCTCAAACATGAGTTGTAAGTCATCATTTTAAAACTAATACAATATATACACTCCTGTCAACACAAAACTTAATGCTAATCCCTGAGCTGGGATCAGTTTCGACTTTTGCCTGCTAAGTTTTTATGATTACTTCCAAGAGTATTTGATCCTTCACTCCTGCCTTCCATTCTACAGAGGAGCATTACCAATAATGGCAGCGGCTCTTGAACCAAGGCTGTTCAGACTGCACTGACAAGGGGACAAAGGAAGCGCCTTGCAGACAGAAGGGGCACATCTTTAAACTAAAGAGCCCCACAATACAAGTCCTTTGGGAAGCATCCACAGCAAAGGAAGACAGCATAATGGAATATTAACACAGGACAGAGTAAATCAGAGTTCTCTGATGATAAAAACCCCCAAAACCAGGGCAAGTCAGATTTAATAGATCACAGATCCACTTTTCCAGTGTTTCATTCCACCGTAAGTACAGAATACGATTTTTAAAAATTTTCTTTTCTTCTCTACCCCAAGGGTTCAGGAAGATTTTTAATTTTCAGTATTGCCACTGTTTTCAAGATAAATGCACAATTGGAAAAGAAATTTACCATCTCAACATACGAGCCATTTACCTGTTCAGTAGCATCAGAGAACAGTACCTCAATCGCATCAAGAATAAGATGGCAAAGTCCAGAAAAAAATAAACTGTGATATTCCAACAGTCTCAGGAGGCTATATGGTGTGGTCACAATTACTTCACCTAGAAGCAGTTAGAAAAGACACACCAACCTTAATCTGTGCAAATATATCAACAGCTCTACTAATAAAACCAAATGAATCTGAATACACCTTCTAGGTCTTAAACTTGAATGATGAACATAATACAAACAAATGAAAAAGTTTTTAACAGTCCTTCACAGTTTTATTTGTATTTCCTGTTTTCTTGGCAACATGACAGCTTAAAAAAATGTAGTTACCAATTAAGGCTTAACAAAAATAGACCCAACAAGAATAATAACAGTGTATTTTCAAAATACTGAAGTATCTCAATAGCTCGTATTACTTCCATGCTTCCTCCTTCAAAAAATGACTAAATTTTAAGCTGCACATTATGTAACCTTAAAAAAAACCTATGACTTTTTTTTCAAACTCCAGATATTTTAAATACTTATATATTTGTTACAGATATTTTTTAAGGACATATGTGCATTACTGTGGCGGGTTAACTGTGGCCAGCAGCTAAAACGCATGCTCACTCACCTCCCTTGCGGGATAGGGAGGAGAATAGGAACTGCTGAAGTGAGAAAACTCATGGGTCAAGAGGAAGAGAGTTTAATAAGTGAAGGGGCAGGGAAGGAGTGGTACAAAGGTAACCACTGACAACTTCCCACAAGCAGATGTCTGGTTCAACCACTCATCAGATCATCCCCACCCCTCCAATTTTTATTGCTGCGCATGACATTACACAGTACTGTATGTCAGTTTGGGTCAGCTGTCCAAGCTGTGTTACCTCCCAGCTTCCTGCTCACTCCAGTCTACTCACTGGGTGGCAGACTGGGAAAAAGCAGCAACAGCCAAAACACTGGTGTGTCACCCACTGTGTTCCAGGTGTAAATCTAAACCACAACCATACAGAATATAGTGAGAATTAATGCCATCCCTGACAAACCCAGTACCTCTGCCCACAAATGGATGCTCATGTATCAAGAAAAGCCGTTATAAAATTTGGTTCTAAATCAAGAAAGTCCATGATTAATCCTAATTCATCATGATCTTCAGCAAATCCCTGCCACTAACATGGCTCAAAAATAAATGTCATGGAACTCAGAAAAAATACCATTACAGCACTACTGAAGCTTCATGCATCACTACAGAGACACAAAACTAAAGAACCAGAATTAACATTTATAGAACAAAAAAAACCTGATGAAAATAAATTGCGTCTCTCATAATTTCCTATAATAAGAGCAGCTCACTGTTTTCAAGCATAATTAAGACAGAAAGTATCCTTACATCGTTGAATTTTCAGACTTTCAGCTTCTTCTTTTTTCTGCCCAAGTATTATCAACTGTGGGCGAAGCCGTGTGAACCATCTCTTGTACCTTTTCAGCAGCCCAAAAACAAGTTCTGCCTTCTTCCATCCAGGGCATAAAATAAGTGCTCGTGGCTACATACATACAAAATTTTACAGCATAGTAATATTAGGTAAGAGTTCCAATTTTTAAGAATTGTACTACTTCAGCATTTAGAGCAAAACCAAAACATGCAATACAGGCCTTTATGCACCTCAGAACTGAAGCTTTTAGTACCGCGTCACTATATAAATGCGGAGACAAACAGCATGCCTGCAGCAACAGCTAATAAGAGGTCAAAACATTTAAAAGCATCTTGCCTAGAACAACCCTAAGTAAGACAATTGCCTGAGGTGCCTTATAACCTCTGTAAATCTCTTTCTATTATCTAATGCAAGTTAGAAAACTACATTGAAAACAAATAATTCAAATATTAATATCCACTTACCACCCCCTTAAAAAGAACGCTTAATCAAGTATCAAAGTGATATGACATTAACCACTTATTAGATACTACTTGACAAGTAAGTTTTAGACTCCACCGTTCACGCAGTTCGTCTCTGTAAGCCTCCAAGCAGAGAGCTTACATAAGCTCATCAGCATCACAAAGATCCACTAAGATCACGTTAAATGCATACATTCTAAGCATCCACCATCTTTTGGATCATTATCCTACATCTGTACTTTAGAACAGAAAAAACATTACTACTTTCATATATACATACTCCATTTCTGCGAGACAAGGGTTGGTAGCAATTTCCCAAGACCAGAAATGTGAGAAGCGGTGGAATATATAGAAGAGGATCATTCCCCTGACTGGAGATGGCAACCACATCACATCCTCGAGCTACTGGTGGCCAACAGTAAGATTCTGTGAAGCTAGGGCCTAAAACGTTTTTCCACTTAAGTTCCTACAAGAAGAGAAATTAAGAGTTCCACATGAGAACAGTATACTTAAAACACTAACAAAACACTGAGCCATCTAGAAGATTCTGACCCACTACATAAGTGTCCTTATGGTACAACATGGAAAAGTTCTTCTGGGCTTAGGAGTTCGAATTATTATATTAAAATTAAAATCCCATGACTTGTGGCAGTGGTTGATACACCGCAAGCTGCACAGACTGTTCTTACAGCAGCTCTCTGAAGCTTCGTTTATTCAACCACATGAAACACCTCCTAGACATTTCTTAATTAAAATATATTACAGTAATATTTAATACCTAAAATTGGGTTAGGATAGTAGCCTTAAAAAGATATCCAGTGTAATATATGACATTAGCATTACCTCTCTCAGCTCATGAAGAAGTGGTGCTGTTTCCAGAGTAGATGATGGCATGATTTTGTTGCTAAGAAAGACAAAGTTCTTTTCTTCACCAAGATTTTGAAAACTCTGAAATCACATGACAAATAGATGACATGGGCAATACCCAGTAGAAGGGTATTAGCTTACACATGACTGTAAATAATTTGTTTAAAAATAATGGTATTTTGATGAAAAATAGCCAAATAAATTGTAAATACATTTAAAATACTACTCTCAAGTACTGTTACGTTACACAGGCCAGTGGTGAGACAAAGACTCATTACTGGTATTTCCTGAAGAAAGATTTATCAGCATTTTCTTAAGACAGCTTTCTTAAACCGCTCAAGATAGTGCTCTCTACGTTCTGTCTACAGCTAGTATTCAGCTATAAAAAAAAAAATAATCAAAATACAACTGAAAGATGACTGCTAGGTTTTGCTGTGGTGGGTTAGCCTTGATTCACAGCTCACTTGCCTGCTCACTCTCCCCTTCCACAAGGATGAGGGGTAGAGAAAACAGGAAGGGTGGTAAGGAAGATTCACAGGTCGAAACAAAGCCAGGGTTGTTAGTTACTGACACAGGTAAAACAGACTCAGGTTTAGATTAACTGGACAACAAATTAACACATGAGTACAGAGAAACTTTTAACACGCTTCAGAAGAACACCTTTCCTCCCCCATTCTCAGGCTCAACTTCACTCCAAAATCTTTTCCTCTCCTCTCACGATCAATGCAGGTTACACTCAGCCCCACCACTGAGGTAATGAACAGCACAAGGCAGGCACTGCAGTTTCTCTCATGTCTTTCCTCTGCTCCAGCATAGGTTCTCCACAGACCACAGTTCCTTTGGGTACACCTGCTTCAGCATGGAACATCTCCTACTTCTCTGACCTTTGCATTGCCTCTGTTTCTCACATTGTTTGGGGGTTTTTTCCCCTCCCCTGCATATTCTGCCCTTTCTTGCATGTGTTTCACTATAGCACCACCATTTTTGCTGGGTAACTCAGCTTTGGCATGCAGTGGAACCTGTTGCCAATGTAGCTGGAATCAGCCCCAACCTTCTTCCACAGAAGCCACCCCTGCAGCCCCAAGACTACCAAAGACTTTCACATACACAAGATACATATGCACAAGAGAAGATAAATGCATGTTAATGCTCCAGTTACCTGTTGATGATCTTCAATTACATGTGTCTTCAGAGGATCAGAATTTAAGAACAGCTGAAGCCTGAGAAACACAAATATTAATTCCAAGAAACACAAAGGCAAAATTTGTAAGTACCACCAGTATATCTAAAATGTCATTAAATCATTAGAAGTATTTTAAGAGGGAATTTTCTGATGTATTACTTATGCCAAGAAGAAAACCCTTCAAACATCAAAGAAGAAATCAAGAAGTACCATTTTGAAGACAGACTACTAGCCTTTAAGTGTCTGAAAATAATACTACAAAATTTTTTTATTAGCAATGATAATTAGTAGGTTTCTCAACCTTAGAAGAAAATCAGACTGGACTACAGGAAAGGTTTCTTAAGCTTTCAAAAATGAAACAATAGATCTCCACAATATTTAGAAATGGAATTAAAGATATTGTTTGGGTTTATGACATGCACTACACATGTACACTTACAGCACAGTAAAAGCACAGCACTATCACATCATAGTCATACGTCATTAAGTTTGAAAAGTTTATTAATGATGCTAAGAATAAAGAAACTTTAGTTTCTACACAAATTCAGTGTGCAGAAAATACCCTTTCCCCATCACATGCTTGTTTAGAAAGAACTGCTATTTTTATTGTAGGCTGGGTAAGTACCAGTAGCTTCAAATTCCCTTCTTTCCCAAAAGCACATGTATGCATCTTACCTTACTCTGTCATTTTAACTGCCAAAGAATAGTAACTGGAAATACACTACAGCTCCTAAAGACCCGATTACAAAACCATCTAAAGCCTTTAACACTGTGCATCATACCTGCCTGTGTGAACTGCTGTATTTGTGTTCAAAGCCAAACTTGGAATAGCTTTGACAATCTATCAAGAGAAGAGAAACATTTTTAGCAGTAAAATACTGTTCAAGAGCAACATTTTAGAAAAAGATTACTTCTTCTGTGTATTGGGTTCAAAGTGGGGTTTGTACCAAATCTCCTCCAGAATATTTTTGAGAATTTTTGTAGACATTGTGTTTTTCTGAGTAAGGCAAAAATTCTGATGAAACAAACTTCAGAGAACTGGTCAAACTTATTACAGAACAGTATTTTCTTTACTAAGAATAAAAATTGGGACAAGAACTTTGCCCACACAAAAATTAGTTCACTGTCACACCTCAAGCTATAGCCATACTTGGAGACCTGAACTAGTAGGAAGACACTCTGACTGGTTTTTCAACATTCTCATTTTTAAAACAAAATTATGAAGAATCATAGAAAGCCTGCACATGACGGAAGAAAAAATAGGAACAGATTACCCAGCTACACACTTACAGACACACAGAGAACAACACTGCAAATCCTCAAGGAAGCAAACAGAAGCAGGCACTAGATCCAGATTTACCCCAAAGATTGAACAGGGCTTTCTAGCATTTGTCATTAGCCATCAACAGGAATGGTTTGGTAAAAGCCTTGCACAGCTCAAGTGGACAGAAAAGGTAATGCAGCTGCCTGCAGAAGCATTCTGAGACAGAAAAAGTTACTCAGGCTGAGAGGATCTTAATAATCACATTCTCAATACCCAGCGGCCTTGATGACAGGGGTACAGGCTACCCTAAACCAAGAAGCAGTTATGGGAAGGTACTTCGGAGTAACAGAACATGTTTTGACCATCTTCTTATGGTTGGTTCGTAACCAGCAGGTGTGTGGATACTTTTTGACACTAAAGGTAAACTAATAATATTAGCCCTAAGATAGGTTTATCAGAACTTGTTATAGTTACTAACCAATCGATACAGTGTGAACAGTGTGTGCAATCAATTAGCAGTTTTTTAGCTTGCCACGTTTGCAGTAATAAAGGTCTATAATCTGTGTGATTTCACCCGATAAAATGGCTTCACCTAAAATTCCTATCGAATTGTGTGTTGCTCATCACCTGTCTCCACACCTGGCCTAACTGAAGAAATAGCTCCACTACTATCACAGGAGATTTCTACTTTAAAGCACGTAGCAGAAGGGGACATGGAAGAGCATGTGAACTTTTTAAGAGTCAAGATCACATATACTCAACAGTGAGTATTTGCCTAAAATCTATTGGTTCATTTTCCTTTCTTCCCATGGACACTATAATAGCTCAAATCGTGTAATTCAGAAAACAATTTAACACTCAAGAATGAAATGTTTTCAAAAGGTCAGCACTCAGAAAAGAACAGCAAGCAAAAAAAGAAAAACTAACAAGCAACCAGACTAGATAAAGTATCAGACAAGTTGTTTACCGTGGTACAGCAAAGGGACTATTTTGCTTTCAGTTAAACATTAAAACATACTTTTAACACATGCAGAAAAACTATGGTGTACACAGGTGTCATCTGCATAAAACTGTGACAAAAGAGTGCAGAGGTAGGCACATCTTTTTCAAGGACTGTAGTATTTTTTTAAAAATTTTCTGCATTAAAGAGAGAAACTGAAGTAGAATGTTGTTAACTATGTCAAGAATTAGCGCAGTCCCCCAGATCTATGTTATACAGAAGAACAAGCTAGATGAGTACAGTATTCCTAATATGTCCTACGTATGTTCAATTTAATTCATCTTTGTTATATTCTGTATTAAATTCTCACTTACAGGCTCAGCATATTCATTTAGACCTGTTCTTGACCTTTGGTATGTCTCTTCAGGAAAGATTCTGGAAGCAGTAAAACCTAGAAAGTAAAAAAAATTTAGAAGTATTTCTGATCAGACATCTGAACACAAAAAAATAGGGTGGATGGTTTTTTGTAACGTTGGGGGTTTTTTTGGGTGGTTCTTTTTGTTGTTGTTTGTTTGTTTTTACAGTGGGCTGTGACTGACTGGAGTTGCTTTTTCTTTTGCCATCAGGAAATGATACAGCACACAATAAAAAGGATGGAGAATGGAAAGCTGCATAATTTCAAAAAGGCTTGAATCATGAGACAACTCACAGTAAGCATTTTTAGAAGTACCTCTGTTCAAAGAAATCCCTCCAAACTCCAAAACCAGCAAAGCATCATTCATCAAGGCCACAAACTTCAATAATATCTATTAAGCATATTAACAAGTACCCATGTAAGTCAGTCAGCCTTTCCTTGTTTTATAGAGCACAGAAAGCTTTACAGTATTCCTGTATCTGACGTTTATGTCTGGCCTTTGTAAATCTGATATGTAAGCATAATGTGGTAAATATACCGTTTGATCCAATTGTTTTATTGAACAGAGGTAGGAGGTTCATGCCCAATACACACAGTTAAAGACACAGGACGGACTAAATACAGGCATGTATCCAACACAAGAGGTTCCCACCTGTTTCAAGGTTTGTCGATACGTTCCCATGAAACGGCACTGGCCTGAAACCAAGTGTAGTATTAACGACTTTCACTGGAAGGGACTCATCTGCAGAACTCCCTGAATTAGCTTCCTCAAAACAAGCATAGCTCTTCAAGACAAGATCATCATTAACGCACACCTACAAAACCAAGAACTTCATTGATTATTTATTCTGAACTAAAAGGAGACGTTCCAATTAACAAGCACCTTCAAAGTTATTGTATGGCAAAGACCACAGCTCCAGCACCTTGGTAAAGCACTCCAAGTAGGAGTATTCAAATAAATTCACTTGTATCTACCATACAGCTACTTATGTCTGACACCAGCTACAGCAGAGATTTAGCACAAGTTACACGTTCGGACAAGTGGAATTAGTTGGGTTCCACCCCCCCACCCAAAAATGTTGGAGGACTCAGTCTTATGCAGAAGCAAGCACGAACTTCTATTTATTTTTGTAGTATTGTGCAGCTGCCTTATTCAAACATCTTTAAGCATGTGTACCACAAAAAGGCACAAAGTGCACTAAAGGCACATAGTTGTCCATTTGAAGGCATCTGCTGGTTTCTATTTGCTTGTCAATACTTTCCAAAAAAGAGGTTCACTAAGAAAAATGGGATTTCCGCCTCTTAGACTTCCTCCAGAAGCTTAAAGCAACAGAAAAATAAAAATATAAACCTCCAATAGGTTGATCATTTACCCTCTACGGTAGCTGACAAATTTACAAAACTGACTTTCAAGTAATGCTTTTCAGTCTTAAGGAAATCACAAAGTTGTAATTTACAGAGCAAAGTGTATTAATAAGTAGATAGGAGTATCCTACCTTTTCATCTTTTGTTGTCACATACAGAAAAACATGGAAAGTGTTCTCTTCTACAGCACATAACTTGGCTTGCATTTGGGTAGCTGCTAAATATGACAATAGACAGAACAGCAAACAAGGTTAAACCCTTATCAAATTATCTTTTTTTCACTTTTATTTTGAGATAGACCAAAATGGAAATCACAATTAGCTGTATAACCTATTCCTTCAGAGAAGCTACTACAAGTGTAATACTTTCTTGATTTATTGAAGTTCACATGGCAGTAAATACTTAGGTTGGAAAATTAAAATTGTTAGCCTTTGAAGGCAGACTGAGAGCTATAACAGATTAATGAGCTTTTCACATAAAGCCACTCTTAGTTCTACACCAAGAGTTGTGGTTTATCTTTTAGACTGACAATCTGTAGTATAAATGTGTACTTTCCAAAACTGACATTTATTTTTCTTGAAAGAAGTTATATACGCATGCTTGCATAGCTTGGGGAAACCCAACTCTTTCTTCAAGCAAATATGGCTGATAAAACACTGTTAGCAAATTCTGAAGCACTTCTGCATAGAATAATGATGTGCTAGCAATTACCAAAAAAGTATGTGTTACTACTTGGGGGTACAGTCTGGGACTGTCTATGAAGTTAAATATAATGTTATTATTGCTCCCTACCAATCTTTACTTGGCACAGCGACTCTTAGAAGGGGTGGAGGGAGGTGAATCATAAGAAGTGCTGTGCATAATCACAGTGTAATTATTAGCCTAGAGACTGTTCAGTGCTTTCACTAACTCATTCTCTGGTCCCCTGATATCTTTTATGTGAAGTTTGCTATACTTGTGAATAGAAGGCTTGAGATGAGGATGACTGAATGATGTATGGAAACACCAAATATGAGAAACGACAAAAAAGATACCTGAGGAAAAAGCAGTTCTAGCTTACTTGGAGCTCAAGGTATTTCTTCAAAACTGTATCAAAGAACTAAGTTGGTGCTTACATTTTTGTCAAATAGCAAGTGAAAGAGTAAACTCCTAAGCCAGATCTTGCCATCTCTGTACTAAACTAGAACAACACAGGTCTGATGCAGATTCAAAGATTTAAGCTGAATACACAGGCAGGTTCCACTGTTCAAAGTAAATGTTGCATGACTGTTACCTTTATTCAGCCTCTCCAAGAGCCCTGTACCATCTAGTCACCTATGAAAATTTATGCAGCACAGAAGCCCACAGTAGTCAAGATGCAGCTCCACAAGTACTTTTGCCTTTGTCCATACAAGAAGTCTTATGTTGTGCTTTTCTATTTAATATGCAACATTCTTAAATATAATCAAAGTAGTACATTTGCTTAACAATTTATTTTTCCAAAACAGAAGTGCGAGTAAGATCTTTTATTTACCTTTGAGAAGGTTTCGAAAATAAGAAATAGCAGCACTATCCCACCTGTTGGTAGGTCTAGGGAAATAAATACAACCAATTATCCCACAGTATCAAAAATTAAAAGAGTAATTAAAAAAAACCCACTTTGTTTGCATGTAAAGAAGTTATTTCAAGTCATGTCAAATCCTAAGTAGTGTCTCAAGTCCACATAGCAGAATCTTATTACTTAGAATGTAACTTGGTAACACTGTTTCATCCCATCAATAAAACAAGCTGATCAAAAATTCCTGGATGCTGCTTTGTCAAGGCATGATGGCTTACATACAACAAGATATGATGATTAGAAATTAAATAGAAAATAAAGCAAGAATCCACTTGCAGAACATCTTAACTGAATACATACAGAACAATTTTGAACCAGCACTTTAACACTGAAGCGTTGAAGGCTGAAAGGTCTGTAGCAGAAAATCAAGTTCATGGTTTACCATGATTTGCAACTTTAAATGAAGAGCACCCTAAGCAAAATAAGACAGTGTACTACTACTTTTTTGATAATCGGCAATGATGGCCTACTCGAGATATATGCTATTCCTATCCAGACTATGCTAATATCCTTTCTGTAAGAATACTGGAAGTCAAATATTCACAGACTGCGTTAGGCTGGAAGGGACCTTTAAAGGTCACCTAGTCATTTGTTCTTCCAAACAAAAGTATAAGAGACCCCTGCAAAACTGCTTGATCACATATAGTTTTTAATAATATTTAATTACACAAATCAAAGCAGCTTTCTTGCTGTGGAGACATACTTCCATGTAATTCCTACCAAATTAGCAGGATCTTTGATAACAGTAGCCTGGAACTCAAGGATACAAGTCGTCTGCTGGTTTTTTTAAACCAACAGAACCTGGTGAAAGTCTTTCAAAACTGCACTGAGAAAGTGACATGAAGATACAAAAAGCACAACAGGAATCCAAAGATATAATCAAGAAGAAAGATAAAATGGGGAAGAGGAAAGCTAACTCTAAACAGCTACAGAACTTCAGTTCAGCTAACCATGTAACTACACCAAAAAGAAAAAAAAACCCCAACCAAACAACAGAAGATGAGCACTTCTAAGAAAATCAAAGCATCATGTAAGGGTACACTAGTAACAAGTTCACGTGCCAGGAACCAAGAAACACAGCTGTGGGATAACAAAGGGCAAGAACTGCCATAAACTTGTCTAAACTTGTACAGGTTTTAAGATAAATATAAAAATACTCAAACAGGTGAATAACACCCAAATAATCAAGAAAGAATCATTGCAGTGGCAATTAAGAACTGCTCCTCTGAAACAGAAAGTTTTCCAAATCTGATTTTCTATGTTCTTTCTGTAATGGTCTAAAACACTTGCAAAAAACCCGCAACAGAACTTCACATTTAAGAAACATATCAATACACATTTGTTGAACTCTACTTACACTATTTTTGCAGCACCTGCACTGAAGTCGATACGCAATGTCACTGGCTTCGTGCGATACAGTCTACACTTCTTTGCTCTATATGGGATCCGCATAAATGCATCCAGTGGAACTCGAATGCTTAAAATCAAATTGAAAATTTACAGAGCAGATTTTACTCTCCAGAAGTTACTGGTCTCGTATGCATCCTTCCACTAGCCCATACATGACAACAGTTCTTCCAGATGTTTGGTTTCCACTGCAAAACATCCTAGAGCCTTTGTCTTAGCTTTAAGAGAAGCGCTAAGCAATCAGCGAACAGATTGACTCATGATATGAATACACTTCCTACTTCCTCAAAATTGTTCTCACCACTACAGTTTGAAGTCTTCTCATGTTTAGCCCTCATATTACCACATATACCACCTGGCACTGCATATCCTATCCTGCAGTTATTACTTCTGTGCGAGAAACCAGGTATGACTAACATGAGCAAGAAGGAAATCTAACACACAGAGTAATTTGCACTTTATAAAGGTATCACTAGAGTGTTAATTTTATCCTTTACACTTGGTTTCGTTGGGGACATTAAAACCAAAGCCTACAGAAAACAGTTTAAAAGATGCACAAAGCAAAGGCTGGTTTATATCTGCACATGCAAAGGCCTATCATGTGGCTAACCATTTCTTGTAGACCCAACTCACACCTCAACTGCCTTGCCTCTATCAATCTAAATAAATATTAATACTATTTGTAAGCATCAACTCACAAATATTATTTCAGTGAGTGTCACAAAATGCAATCACTTACTCCTTTGATTTAACAAAAATGTACTTTGCATAATCCACAAGAAAACATTCTGCTTGATAACCATCTGTAGAGGGCATGACTGACTGAATAACAGCTCTACACCAGCATTTGAGTTCCACACTGAAAACTACACAAACCTGAAAAAGAAAGAACAAGACAGCAGGTTCAAGTAAATGGAGTGAATGACTCAAGTTTTTTTAGAAGCAAGAACATAGTATTTATTATACAGACCTCAGTTTTCTTTATAAAGGGCAAGCATTGCAGCTTACGTAGTTAGGAAGTTTACACATAAGATTAACACCTCTAGATACCATTATCTACTTTTCTCCACAGCAGTATTAAAAATAAAGATTAATGCATATCTTTTGATACTCCACCCCCAAACCAATGCAAATACCAAATTATTTCTATCTGCACAACATAGAAGGGATTTTACCTGGCCATTTTTTACCGTCAGTGGTTTTAATTCACTCCTGTCTTCGAAGGGTTTGCCATAGAATTCATTCATTTTAGCATTCAGGTTTTTATATTCTATTTCATCAACTATGTCAGGCCCGCATGCTTTCATAGTAACCCAAAAGCAATCTGGATCTTCAATCTGGGGCAAGAGATAGAAAACAGTAATAACATCACACCATTAGTTAATTAAATGACTTCATAGCTTGCAAGTTTCTTCGGTGCTGCAACTAATGCCATGCATAGTTTAAAAGGTAGCACCACTGCCTAAAAAGACAGCTAAACCAAACAGGCAGTAAAGTGCAAAGACTAAGGCTTTCTGCTTCCATATTGTCCTCTGGAAGTACATATAAGAAACCCAAAACACACAACAAACCCCACCAATGGGCTTTTCTTCATGCTTACTCTAAGACATTTTCTTTAAAAGGGGGTCATAGCTTTCTGCTCTGCCTTTTGTAAGCCTTTATATCCCAGCCTTTCAGGTGATCTGGGTCCCCAGCTGTGGGTTAATCCCTGCATACAGCTAAACACTAACAGCTGCTCCCTTAGTCCCCCTGCACTGGAATGACTGAAAGAGCTGATAGGTAAAAAGTGAAAGCTCACTGGCTGATATAAAAACAGCTGAATAGGTAAAGCAAAAGCTGCAAATGCAAGCAAAGCAAAATAAGCAATGCATTCACTGCTTTCCTGGAAATGGCTACACATCTGCATGCTACTGGGAAATATGTCTTTGGCATGCATAATTCTTACTTTGAAAGAGAAATTTGATAGCCACAGTCATCACCCTTTACTCCTTCTTCCCTGCAGTTTTTACTGTTGAGCATGACATCTTATGCTATGGAATATCCTTTGGGTCAACTGTCCTGGCTGTATTCTGGGAAAATACTTTTTTCCATGATTTCTTGTGAAATTCAGTAGAAACTGGTACTTCACTACACTATTTGAAATGGCATGCACGTCTTCCAGTTAGGATTTTAGCTGCATTCCTACTGACCTCTTTAGAGATGAAGCCAATAAAAACACATAAAGAAATTTAAAAATGTACATAATCCATGAATGACTGCACACATGTAAGAAAGTCCTGCTGAATGGAAGTACAGAGGCATCATCTTATTTGTATGCCACAAACTGCAATCCTTCAGACTTGAAAAAAGACAGCATACCCCTAAGAGCGAGACTTCCATGTTTCTTAGCTAGAAATCTTCCTCAACACTTCTGTAAAATAGCAATAAACATTAGGTTAAGCATTTTCAAAGCCACCGTTTGTTTTAAAGCATATCTAAGGAGCATAAAACTAAAAGCAGCCTATAGATTTCTGCTAGTTGTCTCCAGAGTATTAGTCTAGGTAACTAATTGACATTAAAGAAAAACTTACATTAAGGAAACACACTAGTTTTCTTAATAAAGCTCTATGTTAAAGTCTAATTAAGATTCGTCATGCAAGCTTATTTACATACTGAGCTACATCCATTTTCAATTCACCAAAATACACTTGTTATCCTCAACTTACAACATATAGCTGCTTATTTTACATTCAAAGGCCAACAGAAATAAGAGTGATTGAAGGCAAGGACTGCTACAACCTGTCTATATGACCAAATGGACAGAAACACCACAGGGAAACGCTTACATTACTAAAAAAACCCCACCAAATGCCACAAGAGCCCTCACCTCAGCAAACAATTTTAATACAACAGAGGTTTTTACAGGTATTTTGTACTACATTGGTCTAGTAATAAATATTCCACCTAGGAATTACAATGCAACAATAACTACCTATAGAGTGAAGCAGTTTGCACTTCATTTTGGCACAAACCAACACACCATGGTATCACTGCAGTGTGTAGTTTACTACTTACAAGAATTTATGCTGCAAGTAGGTACATAATAAAACATTTCAGAAGAGCAAAGTCAAGACTTTGGCCTTCTACTTCCCAAGCTAGTGCTGAGTAAGGCAGTGCTAAGTAAGAAGCAGTACAAGTATGCTGTGCTCATAACTAACAACATTCTTTGCTAAAAGATGGTGCTACTCATTCCCATCTTGACTCTACAGTGAAACAGATTAATCAATTTTAGAAGCTTTATCTAATATCAAATGGCACAGGCATACCATCCAGATTGCATGAGTTTCTAATCCCACACTATAATATGCTATAATACAAGATACACAGTCCTGCCTTAACTGCTAAAAAAAATATACAATTTTATTTCAAGAATAACATGAGAGGCATAACTAACCTCTCCTGCTTCCTGAGATGTGCAAAACCAATAGACGACCTACCAAATTATCAAGGGTAAGGCACACCTGGATAGAAGGATAACTCTCCTAATATATTCCTGCTAACATACCCACTAGATTATTAAGAACTGAATAAGAACACATACATTTTCTTAAATCCCATACCTAGCATTAAAGACATTGACCATGCGAAAGTTACACAGGATCACTAAACCTCAAACCACTACCTAAAGAAAACCATAACAGGACAGTGTAGAAGAATGCCAACCCAGCAACACACAGCTGATACAAATCCTATCCCCCAAAAAACCACTCATTATTGCAGCTTATCCCCGAGCCAGCCTTACTCCTTCTGAAAAAGCCACAAGTAATAGGCACAGTGCCAAGAAAGAAAGGCTCAGCAAAAGGTGAAAGACTAAGTAACTACAATCTGCTTGACTCCCTCCCCACCTTCTTTCACACTTGACTTAAGCACTCTTCTTCATAAAAAGAATCCCACTCACTTTAGCCACCGATACCACCGCATACACCCAGGCACAACCTCCCCAAAGAAGCTTCCAGAAGCTTCCAGCTCCCCCACCTCCAGGACCTGCGCAGGGCCACTCAGCGCGCATGCGTACGTGGGCTGCAAGCGACAATTCGCGCCTTGAGAAGCCTCGGTGGTGGCTGCGCATGTGCCGTACCCACCTGCGCTGATGGGGGGGTGGTTGAGCTAGGGTGACTCGTAGCTGAAGCGAGGTTAGCGCTCTGTGATATCGCGTTCTCGGCTCGTTTAGGTGTTTTGTTGTGGTAATCGGGTCTTGAATGAGAGCCTTGCCCTTCTGCTGCTCTCGTTCCCGCTCAGAGGAATGAGAGTTACAGTGTTAGGGTGATGCCTCAGGCTGAGAGGGGAGGGGGCTGGCAGGGACGCCGAAGGCGGTGCGCTGGGATTGCTCCTGTGGCTGGATCTCCCAGAGGCAGGGCGGTATCCCGCGTCCTGAGGCAGTAACAGCCAGGGCTCCTGCGGCATGCAGTTTCCCCGAGACTGAACGTTCTGAAATGCAGTGCGTCCTTGAAAGGTGTATAAAGCTGGGCAGCCGGGGTGAAAGAATACCTGGTGCCTACCTGTTGGGGTTCACCTATGTTACTGAGATACATGTATGTGTCCAGGATAGGAGATAGCTGCTGTAAATGTTCCGTAGCATTAGGGCCTAAAGAAAGTGACTGCTCTAGCATCTCACGTTCTGTGATAAGGCAGCTACCCTTTATTTTAATTCACACTGTCATTTCTATGCAGGCTTTGGAGAAGGGAAGTATTTCAGGCCTGATTGGGTTTTGTCTAAGGCTGCATAGATGAAGTGCTAGCCCAAGAGAAGGGGATGAAACATGCAGCTGAGAAATAAAGTCCACGTCTTTGGGCAGAAGCCTGTGCTTAAGGCTGGTTCTGTATTTTTAAACTACAGTTTTAATCAGTATTTTTAACTCACTATTAAAAGGTATGTTTATTTGAAGCTGTTTGTGCCTGCTGTTTTGGGTTGGGTTTTTTTTGTTACTTTGGCCTTTAAGCTCCCTCTACTGGACCATTTTGCTTTGGTTGGTGGAAAAATGTAAGATGATTGTAGATGGAGGCAGACTGCTTGCATAAGATCTGTATTTAGTATTGAAGTAACTTTTTAATAGACAGCAAAACTTACAGTAGATTTAAACTTAGAATTAATGGAGTAGCAATGCATAGGTGTGTAAAAACTTTAATAAGAATCTAACCTGTATCTAGGTTATTAAATTTCTTTCCCCAAAATATTTTCTAATAGCTACTTTCTATGATAAAATCAATTTGGAAGAATAACCATAAGGTACAGAACAATTAAAAAAATTCATCAAGGAATGTCTCCAGCATGAAGACCTGCATGGCTTTATCAAGGGCAAATAGTACAGGATATATCTAGTGGCCTTATATAATGAAGCGATTACGTCAGTGGACAAGGAAGAACCATAGGAATTTCTGTACGGCCTGTGATGTGGTTCTCTGCAACATTCTTGCAGCAACCCATTCTCTCTCAAACCCATTTTAGAGAGATGGGCTTGATGCATGGGCTATTAGATGGATGAGGAATGGGCTGGCTTGCCACATCCAAAGTGATAGTCAGTGGCTCAATGTCTGAATGGAAAGCAGTATCAAGTGGTGTCCCACAAGGGTCCATACTGGGGTGAATACTGAATTCTGTTTAAAAGTGCTATTAATGACATAGTGGGATTGAGTGTACCCTCAACAAGTTTGTAGATGATACCTAGTGGAGTAGTGCAGTTGGTATGTCAGAAGGAAGGGATGCCATCTGGAGGGATCTTTACAGGTGTGAAAAGTGAGCCCATATGAAGCTTTTGAAGTTGAACAAGACCAAGTGCAAATTCCTGTACCCATGTTGGGGTAATCACCTGTATCAGTACGCACTGGGGATTGAATGAATTGGGAGTGAAGGACTTCTTGCTACTGCTGAATGAGAAACTGGACATGAGCTGGCAATGTGCACCTGTAGCTCAGAAAGCCAGCTGTATCCTGGGCTGCATCAAAAGTGTGGCCAGCAGGCTGAGGTGATTCTTTCCTTCTATTCTCTCATGAGATCCCACCTGGAGTGCTGTGTCCAGCACTGGGGTCCCTGGTACAAGAAAGATATGGACCTGTTGGCTGAGTCCAGAGCAGGGCTACGAAAACTATCAGAGTGCTGGAACACCTCTCCTGTGAATAAACAGTGTGAGAACATTGGGATGGCTTGGCCTGAAGAAGAAATGGCTTTGGGGGGACCTTATTGTTCCCTTTCAATACTTACAGGGGTGTTTATATCAAAGAACAGATTGAGCATATGTAGACATTTTTTCCAATCCAAGTAAACATTACAAACATTCAGTTAAAATATTGTAAGAAGACTTTAATTGAAATACAGATCAAAAGCTGAAACAAAGCTTTCTGAAGAACTTGACAGGCTAGTCTCAAGTCATCATTCTTCTTCCAGATAAAGAATTTGTATTGCTGCTCCATTTATTGCACAAAAAAGACAAAATTAAACACTCAAAAAAGCAAGCAGCAATCTTTCCTCTGAAGCTTTTAAATCCCAAATTTATATAGTAAAGTAGTAGAGAGAGGCAAAATATGGGATGTTGAAATATGGAAGTGGGTGTTTCCAAGGTAATATGTTATTCCCTGAAGTCACTGGTACCTCTGTGGAGCTAAACAATTTAGCAAATTTGAAAAATAACAAGTTGGAGATAAAAATTATGACAAAAAGAATGTTGAGAATGCACTCAATCTGATAGATGACTGAGTTTAACTAAGTTATCTCTGCATATGGAAACTGTAAAGATTTGAATAGATTAACATTAGTAGAAATATTTATGTATATCACATGTGTTAACTTTTTTTAAAAAAAAATACATATGCACTCATTTTCTCAACACTGAGAGAGAATAGGCTGGGAGTTTTCATTCATTCCTACATTCACATTGCAGTTGTTTAATGGGGAACTTTGGGAAGCATGGTAAAAGCATTTGTCAACTCAAAACAATCCTTCTTATGAACATAATATATAATGAAAGGACATAATATATACTTCAATTTTCAGTAAGGAAAGGACCCGTATGACCCACAGATCAGTGTTGCAGTGTATTCTGCAGTTGGTGTGTGAGTAGAGTAAGGTGGTAATGACTCAGTATAACTACCATCAAATTGCATTGAAGTTGAAAAATTAAATTGATGGTTATGTTAATTTTTCAGTACCATCTCAGTATTATAACTGGAACAACTTTCTTCTTTTAAAGACTCAAAGAAATAGGTGCACATTAATCTTAAACCACATACACAAAGTGCTTTGGCAAAACAAAGGGGTATTTTCCTGACTATTTGGCAATGATTAGAAAGGACTCAAGCCATGGTCAATATGTATGTGATTAAAAATAGTCTGTCCTTAAACCAAACAGATACTACAATCTGCTATTGTAATCTGAAGAATCAGAGTTTATCACCACTGGATTAATATGTTTATATTTTGCTTGAATATTAACATAGACAGCAAGATCGTTGATGTTTTTTATTACTATCCTGTGAAATACACTACCCTCTTTCATGAGATCTTCAACCCTTTTATCTGTTGACATGATTATTTTCTTTTCTCCTGTACAATCCGGATCTTCTGGGTATAACTCATCTCCTAGGGATGGAAAAAAAGTTCTCGTTACACATTGCTTATGTTACTTTTTTAGTCTTGAGTGATAGTGGAGGTTTTAAAATATTTATCAGGAAACAAAACTTGTAGAAATGTCTTTTACAATGCAAAAGTAAAATGCCTCTAACATTTTCAGATTTAAAGATACAATCATAATTTTCTGAAGTATCTGTTGGCGTTGCTGCAGTAAATGTTTGCCATGTCAATTTGAATGTCCCAGTGTTCCTGATAATACTAATATGCTGTAATCACAGCCAGGTCAGAGAAGAGTTTATATAAGTATGTGTATATGGGGGTGGGGAAGACAAATTGTTTTCCAAATATGTAGACTATGGTAAGATTAAAAATAGAAACTGTTCATTTGTTTTTTATTGAAAACTTTTTTTTGTCATATAAATGTATGTTACTCTTGTGCAAGAGTTTTAATGGATCATGACTGCAGAAATCCTAGACATCACGTGTGACAAAAATGGCAGGAGAAAATGTAATGAAAACTAAATAGAAGTAAATAGTAGATGAAACTCTTCTTAAGGAGAAGGCAATATACCTGATACAGAATGAGACACAATTAGGAGAAAGGATATAGAGAAAATGATTGCTGCCCCATCACTACAATTGTGAAGATTGATACTGCAGCTGTGCTTGATCCACTTGCCACTACAAACTGTAGTAAATGAGAATTCCTACTTCCTTCAGACTAAAAATAATTGAATGGCTAGAATTTCTTTATAAATTAACATACTAATAGCAGCCATATGAGACAATGAGTACTGAAATAACTCTGCTGAGTCAGTAGTTTGACGGTAGCCATTTATCAAGTGTATCAAAGGGAGTCAAACGGTAGAAAAATACGAAGTAACTGGACTTAAAAGAATATTTTCCTTACAGTTGTAGATGGGTTTGTCGTGTAGTTTGAGTATGTATTAATTCCCAAGCTTTTAAATATTAAAAAGAACCTTAATCTGTTTACTGACCTGGCAGTAGCTGAATGTAGCCATCTGAAGCAGTTAACATTACAGGCAACCAGCGTTCGCACCCCTCTAGAGCTCGATCAGAGCCAAACTTGTGTAACTCATGGAGTGATGAGAAGTTGCACAGCCTACACAGTTCATAGAATTGAGGGGGAGGAAACCATATTTCTTGAGATTTAAAGTGCTTAATGGCTTCTGGGGGTGATGACCACTGAAAGATGAGAACAAGCCTTGAAATGGTAGTTTCATCAGCAGATGGAAAGTTATTAGTAGCTTTAAAATCCATTAGCAAGGAAGTCTTTGCAGAAAAAGCTTTTCTGAACATAATAAAAAGCACGTATAAACTATACCAAAATAACAATTACCCTGAAAAACATAATAAAATTTTTAGAGGTCACCCTTTTCCTATACAGGTAAGTTTATTTTGCACATAGACATGCAAAGTTTGGCAGTTGAGAGTTGAGACTACATTTTGGGGCCCTAACTCTATTGAAACCCACTGAAAACTTTAAACCCACTGTGAACTGAGTTAACAGAGGTTACTACTGATGCGTGATAATACATGTGCATGAACACATGCAGTACTACATCCATAATGAATGGATGTGATGCAAAAGCGACTAGTGTCACCCAGCTTTGAAAGATAAATTAAAGATGATCTGAGGTGACAGACCGGATATGTCATTAAACTTCATGGGAAAATGACCTTCCAGGAACACCCTCTTCTGTCAGGAGTTAGAGCTGCACGCTTGATGGAAGGGGGCAGAGGCAGTTGCTGTTCATAAAGAGTGATGTACAAGGGAGGGGGGACGATAACTCCCCGCCCTTTTCGGTGACTGTTTAATCGCCTTTTCCCCTAGACTGCACTGGAAACAGGCCAGCGGCTGGGGGTTTTCCCGAGCGATGAAGGGCCTGGTTGCATGGGTCAGAAGCAAGGTCGCTCCTGCTTGTTGCCAGCGGGGTACTCCCACGGCAGAGCTCAGGCGGTAGAGCCCTGCGGCAGGGCTGCAGGCGCTCTTACCAGGAAGGCTGTCACCTCTTGGTCGTCCTGCGAGGTGTGGGGCGGCCGCTTCTCCAGACAGCAGAGGTAGAAAGCCGTGTCATAGCGCCGGCCGCCGCGACCAGCCCTGCCCACAGGGGTCAGCCAGTTGCTCCACTCCCGCAGCGCCCATATGTTGGGGACGCAGCCCAGGTGCCGGCACAGCTGCAAGAAGCAGGCCGGGTCTTCCTGTACCCGGCGTCGCCACTCACTCAGCTCCCCGGCGGGGGGCAACCGCTCCGCTGGCACCAGGGCGGCCGGCCCGCTGTCCGGCGCCGGCCCGCGGCCCGGCACCAGCAGCAGGATTCCCGCCTCCTCGAAAGTTTCCCTGATAGCGCAGATGCGGAAGGCGACTTCCCCCGGCAGCGGGGAGCCCAGCTGCTCCCGGTCGGTAGCGAAGAGCGGGGCCCGGCTGCTCCCGAGAGGTGGCGGCTTCACGAGGCCCAGCCCGCAGTGAGGCGAAGGGGGCAGCAGCCCCAGCCAGTCAGCGGAGAAATCCGCTGCTTCCACCAGGCCCCCCGGGAAGACGTGGGCGTTGGGCATGAAACCGCTGCGGGAGCTCCGCTGCAGCAGCAGCAGCTCATAATCGAAAGGTCCGAGGGGAGAGCGCGGCAGCCGCGCCGGTGTGCCCGCCGCCAGCAGCAGCGTCGCCGCTTCCTTCCAGTGCCGCAGCCGCGAGTTCATCTTCAGGGGCAGAGGAGGCGGCGGTCGTGGCCGCAGTCGCGGTGCGGAGCCCCTCGGACGCCACCGCCGCCTGGGTTCCCGGAGGAGCTACTGCAGCCGCCCGCCGCAGGCGAGAGAGCCTCGGCCGTGACACGGGCCAGCGCGCACCTCTGTCGAGTAAACGCTTGGCCTGCTCCGAGACGTGGTGGGATGGAGGCCTGTCAGATACTGTCAGTAATGCCTCAGTCCCGATCAGCCTTAAGCCGGTAAGTGATGTCCTTAAAGGGCTAAAGCTTAAGGAAATGCAGAGCACAGGGTGAGTGGCCGAGAGATGAGGTGATGGCTTTTGATTTACTTCAGAGATGGTGGAGTGGTTTGCCCTTCCCTGAGGTTTTTGCTGTGAATGTATTTACAGCATGATGAAATGTAAGTGTTGAATAGCTACCTTGGACCCTGAAGTCTTCCCGAGTATTGCTGAAGGGATTGTAGTTACAGTCCCAGGAATCAGCACAGGGTCAGGAACCAAGGATGCCGATTTGTAATCATAATACTGCTGCTGACCCGCCAGCTGGCCTCAGAGAAATCTCCTTATCTCAATTCTGCATCAAGGCATGTTGATAGCAAATATTATTTTAGGTCTTTAATTAAGCATGACATGCTCCAAGTTGGTTGAATTTGTTCTAGAGGACATCAAAGGGGAGGAGTATATAGGCTTTTAATTAATTTTTATTACAGAATTCTGTTTTGAGGCTAAGTACCTTCTTACCTGAAAAAAAAGATATTCAAGCAAGATAGCAAAACCTCAAAAAAGTCCTCTGAACAGGCATTTTACTTCAGGAAACACTTAATTTTGTTAATTTAACATTTTAATTCCTCAATTTAATCATAGGTTGTTTTTTTTTTAATTTGTAGAGTTTAAGCAGAGGAAAACATGACAGAGGTTGAAAAATTTTGTAAGAATGTTACTTGGATGTGACATTGAGATTCTTCCTCATAATCCTTCTCTTGCTAGATCCCAGTTGGCAAATACCCACATATGCCTCTGACAACTTAGCAATTTTATTTTCTATTTGAGCATGTACTTATTGCCTGTGAGATGTAACCAAATTGGTGTTTAGAGGCAATTGAAAACCAGTGGGATGCTGGAATGTGTTGGTTGACAAAAGCAAAAATTCAGAGTAACACAGAAACGGCAGGGCCATAAGTCCAGCCTGATGCTGGGCTGCAGTGGGTAGAGGTCAGCCAGCCAGCTGGTTACACTGAAGTGGGCAGCTGCGGTATAACCAGACAATACACAAGTCTCCCTCTCCTTTCCTTCCTCGTGACCAAATACACAAGCAAATTGGGACATCTTGTATCTTTTGCCTCCTTTTTCATACTGATTTGGTATTGTTGCTCATTGGTGATTACTGTCTTAGGCAATGGAAGCTTAATATGCCTCTTGCCTAGTAGAAGGTATTTTTGAGCCTAAAAATCATGATGCTCACCTTCAATTTGTTCGTCTTTTGCACTCTCAGTATAGTTATTTTACTGTGAGAAGTATACGTGTTGTTAGGAATGTGTTTTGCGTAAAAGCTGCTTTACTGATGAAATATTTATAAACTACTGAGGTTTTTCAAAATTTATCATGCAGTGAGCTTGATGGCTGATTAAAAAGGTTTAGGGCCCATAATGGCATTTTAAGTAGAAATTGCTCATGTACCAATAACAAACAGCATCATTTTCAAATCAGTTGTAACACCAGCTCATACACAAAAGCATCTTACAATGGCAAAAATGTAATGTCTTATATCCTGTAACATTATTTCAGAGCATCTTTAGGAGAAACTGATAATAGAGAATAGTGCAAATGATATAGTTATCTCAAGTTTCAAAATGGAATGTTTTTATATTTTCTTTCAGTTGGAACAGTCTAAAGTTTCCTAAGTGCCAATATGCAAAGCAGGAATCTTCTGGGAAACTGTTCCTCTGCTTTCACTTGTATCCACTGGTATTAAATTCAGCAGACCTAATTTCTTATGCATTCTTGCATAGGGAGTGGAAGTTGAATGTGTGGCTGGCATGTGTGCTGCTCTTTACAATCTCAGACACATACAGAACACCAGGACTGTCGGTAGAGAGATAGTTGTGTGGTCAGAGATAGCATTGTTTGTGACTGTTCTCAGTATCTGAAGCAGACCTTTGGGACTAAAGACAACCAAGTGCAAGTTCAGGGAAATAATATTCTCTATGCCATTGAGTGTTTGTGACACTCAGAAATTCTATGAGCAGAGATCAACGGGGGTAGAGGGATGTTATATTCCCTTCCTGTTTCCTAGTAAGGCAAAAGCTAAGTGCTGTGAGTGTGCGAGTATCTGCTCTCTCAAAGCTATAGCTAACCTGCTGGAGATATCTGGAATGTAGAAACTGTCTCAAAGCTGGACTACATGTAAGTTTATCTAGAAAGTGTGTTTAATTTCTTAATTTCCAACTTAGGTGACTTCTTTCTTCACTAAGTCATGCTAAATGCGAAGCTCATCTCATTTGTACTTAAAATTTCTATAGTGTTACCAGTGATTTCAGAAAAAATGAAAAATCTGAGAAAATCTGTTATTTGGAAATGTCACTTCTAAACCAAATTTATTCCATCAGTGTTCCAGCACAAGGGCATTCTGCATGCAGCTGGGTTCTGGCATTATGCCTCAGGGCCAGTACATAGGCTGGGAGTGCGGGAGACTTCAGCTTGGAGAAGAGTCTCCCTATGGCAAGAATTGGCTAGATATAGTGTGACAGTAAGATAAAAGAGAGAGGTATGGAGAGTCAGAGGTACCCTCCAGATTAAATGATTAAAAAAAATAAATCAGTATTTTGGCTAAAATAATTTAATTTGGCTAAAGAATTTAATTGCCTGTCATGCTTCTTGTGTTCCAGAACATTGTTAACATAATAGACCCAAACATTTTTGTATTTCAGGTTGTTTCTAAAACCAGATTGTGCTGTATTACTAAGTAAACCCTTCTGGAGGGATGCAAAAGTTGTGTCAATTGAAACACCATCAGATTACTTCACTGGTAATAATTCTTTCTAGGTTGTATTTCAGCAATGTGGAGGTTACTTCAACATTTTTCACTGCAGTTATGAGAAAAACAAAACATTAGTTGTTTAAAGAAAGAAGACTCAGGTCACTAGATACACAGAAATTATTGTAAAGTGCTCTGGGTGTTTTGTGTGTGGTCAGCATACTTAGCAATAGAAAGACTTTGTTCTTTTTTGTCACATCATTGCCTAAATTATTTTGTATATACAGATCAGTGCAGATCACATCATTGTAATAAGTAATTTCAGATGAAAAACAAGGTCCACCATTATTTCACAATTTAATTTGGTTTACAGACTATCCTGTGAATTGGAAATCATTATACTAAGTCAGTTCTTGATTTAATTTATATACATCTGGTAAAAGCTTTGTCCTTTAAGGGTTTTCACTGAGCATGTCTACAACTTTTTAACTGGCTTATTTCAAAATTATATTCTAAAGCTTTTAGATTGTTTAGCTCATACAATATCAATGAATAGACTGACAAATAATATAAAAAAGTAAATAGATTATTCACTATATAGTTGTCCGTGTCTGAAATTTGAATAAATGTCAAATCTAGGAAATGCAGGTTTATGATTATAGCACCATTATATAGATTGACTAAAAATAAAAATAAAAAAGAAACTACTTTCATACAAAGCATTCCAACAAATCAAAGCAGATCAGAAATCTAGGTTACAGATAGTATTAACAACTGGAAACATTCTACTTCCAACAGACGCATAATGGATTACATGTCTTATGCAAACTGAAATTATGGTTCTAATTCGGCAGCTCTTAATTACATGGATAGTCTTCACACGTGATTTCTGACTAAATTGAGTAGTGATGGCTTACACAAGTAATGATTCAGCCTGCTCCCTTTAGGACCCAGTGCTCAAATGTGCAGTTATATATAAAGTTACACCACATGCAATTAGCATATTCAATTAAGTTGCGAAGGGAGTATCATGTTTGGTGTGTCTGGTACTCCTCATATATTTTATATGGTATAAATAGTTAAATATTTTCTTTTGTTGTCTTTTCTCACTTCCACCTTTCTCACTTCTTTTTTCCCTCTGAGTTTTATGCTATTTATATGTAGATTCTTCCAGATCATATAAAAGAATTGCCTTTGAATTTTTAAGTATTTTTTTTTAAGGCAGTGATACATGGCTGTATGACTTGATGTTTACAAAACTCTCATGATTTTTGCATTAACATTTTTAGGCTATGTAATTCCTTAATGCTGTGACACATCAATGTCTCTGTCTATCTTCTTTTGAACGAACACCTCTGTGCAAGACACTGATCATAGACATCAGTGATTATTCTAATGTGTAGTGGAAAACTGATCAAAATAACAGAGCACACAGTTACACCATGATTGTAACTTCAATTTCTGTGCACTTGAATTAGAGATAGCTTTTAGATGGATTGTTTAGTTTGGTGGAGACGTTATTAGTAAGTATATGGTAAACAATGTCATGCAATACAATGTAAATAAAACATTTGGTTCAGTCAAACGAACCTTGACCCTGTGGAGGCTCAAGCAGTCAATTTTTGGCACTTACAGAAATTGTAATAGATATTCTGATGAAATTACTGGAATTGAGCAATAAACATAATTGCTTTTGCTAACTGGCCTCTCTGTGGGTGACACATTGTCAGAGATGCTGTATTTTTACTTGTCTTTGCCTACATGGCTTCTAGTCACATTGCTTCCAGCGTGAAATGCTTGTGCTTGGCTCTATGAGAAGATGCCAAAAGCTTTCATGCTGGTTAAGTGCCATGTGACTTTTCACCTTTCTATGGGTTTAATCGGGGGTAGTTGATTAAGCTCCATTTCCAACTGCATCACAGTACTCCAGCTGGCAGGATGGATGATGGAATCCAGCCTTCTAGGACCACCTTCTTCGAAGAGAAAGTCCCTTGTGTGAAGCAGAGAGAGAAAAGGGTTGTCTTTTGTAAAATTGATAACAACCTGTAGCAAATAAAAACATTTACTGTTCTTCTGTATTGGGTTAACAGGGAATGAGTAGTCAGTTTCCACACGGGGAGGCTTCATATTGTTTATCCAACTGCTCCTGTAATACTGCCTTCTCATAGGGAAGCTATACTTTAATGTTGTGGTGCTATTATATCCTATTTAACAAAAAGCATACCTTGCTAACAAAAGATGAAGACGTATTTACTACGTCCATCCATCTCCACCCTTTTCTTGTCCTTCTGCCAATACATGCAGATAATTTTATACAAAAGACATTCTTGTCTAATCCCACTTTTATTGTATGCTTACCATAGCAAATGCTGCTCACGTGTAGACTACTATTTTGTCCAGATCTCTTCCTGCATTAAAAGACTTACATAATCGTATTGAGAGAAAGCACTTAGAGATCTGTAATCCACTGGTCTTACTGAATGACTTTTTACATAATGAAAATCTGTGAAGGGTAAATACGTTGACTAGGAGTTCCATTAGCACTTAAATATAAGGTATTTCTGGAAAATACACATAAACAACACAAACCTTATATGAGAAGAAGCCTATAACCAATTTTTTCAGACTACAAGCAATAAGTATGTGCTTAATTTTTAACCTAAAAGCTAATGACATCAGTCATTTACTCCATTCTTAAATAATCCCGTTAATGTAAAAAACCCTTTCATATTTACATGAAGAATTTTCAATCTAATTTTATTTCATATTTGTAATGCTGAAGTTTGATGTTACATTGTTTGCAACATAAAGAACATCACTTTAATTATTTCTGTGTTCATTTTGTTGGTAAACTAAAAGACGGTGCAGAGGGGTTTTATGCGATTGGCTGCAAGTCCTGGAATAAAACTACAGACGGCTGCATTTAACAGACTTGGTTCTGATAGTTTGATGCAGCTGATGATGGCTGCATTTAACAGACTTTGTTCTGATAGTTTGATGCAGCTGATGATGGCTGTTGCTATCCATACCGCAGGATCGAATTGCACACTCCTTAGGTTATGTATAGCTTTTGCTAAAGTAAATGCTGGCTGTGCTGGCTGAAATGGGGCTGAGTTTGGATCCTCACACACTGAGGATCTAATACGTTAGTTAGTCTAGTCTGGTATGTGCTGTGGTTTTCAGTTGTGTGAGCCAAGTTCTGTGCTTTACTCAGCAACACTGAACAAGCTGTGCTGAAGGCAGCCTTACCCGAAATGTTACTGTAGCTGTTTCCTAAGGCAGAGAATTCTTGCCTCTTCAGACTGCTGATTCACGCTAGTCAACATGGGGAGCTTGAGAAGGATGCATTTATGTAAAGAAAACTCTACTTAGCATGTTACTTTTGTTCCTGTCGTTATAGGAATTTTTTGTTTAGAAGAGCTTACTGAAAAGTTGTATTAATATTCGTGTTTTGTTGGGTTTTAATTACTGCTGCAAGCCAACCAGTAAGTTATAAGAATGTACTTTATTTTAAGTTAAATAAATAGTGACAGTAACAAGTTTGAATTATTCAAAGTGTAGAAAATACCACCCATGCACAGGCAAAACCAGTGTAATTCAAGTCAGGAATAAGATTTTAGTATACAGCAAATTTGATATGTATATCCTGTGAATAAAGACAAAGGAACTGAAGTAGAACAACATTGAAATTAAGCAATGATGATCATTTTCTGTACTGAAAATACAGTAACAATACTACTTGCTGACCAGCGTGCAAGCATTTGCATTTTTCATAATGCTATTATGAAGTACTGAGTATTTTGAAGTTTGACTTCCCATTTTGCAGTTACAAAAATAGCATTTCCAGTCTCCTTCCAGTTGCATTCCAGAGGGGGGAAAAAATGAAGACTACAAATCTACAACATCTATTTATTTCTTAATTTTAAATAAACATGAGTACTTTAGAACAGTGGTGGCTTCATCTCGCTTTGGGTGCTGTTGTACCTGAACTCTTGTCACATTGAGTGTACACTTGTATCAAGTGTAGGAGATTAATAGCAGGAACATTATCCATTTAGATGGTGCCAATCCTCTGTTAGAATTCTACTTAATCTTTTAATTTCAGATAGCCGAAGTCTAAGATTTTTAGGAACAAACTAATGAATAAATCTACAGCCAGCTTTGTGTTAAGATTTGAAAGTACATTATTTTTCCAAGGTTTGATCCTTTAAATACTAATCATGTGCATATTCATAATAAAGCAAGAGTTACACAATTATAGGCTATTTATATGAATTGAGTCCTGTGTCCAAAAATCCAAATGAAAAAAATGAAAGCAGTGGCCTGAAAATGCAGTTTACCAACTTGCTGAGGCTTGCTTTTGAAGATGAGATTACTTATTCTTAAAAATTCTTCTACACAGCTAACCGTAGATGAACAGTATACCTGCTTCAGTATACTAAGATACAAGATAATGAATGCTGTAGGTGTTACCATTTACTTATCCACAAGAAACCAGATGTGTGAAACATGTCATTAAATGCTCTGATTTCAAAAGGAACATGGAGTTTTCAAGAAGCACAGAAGAGAGTCCAAATTCTTCTCAACCTTCCTGAGAGTTAAGTAAAATGAGAGCACAAAGAGTGAAAATACCCACAAGTCCTCAGTGGCTAGGGGTAGGAATCCAAATACGCTCTGCAGCTTAACAGTAAATATGTTTACTCAGTATGATTGTGAAGAAGATAGTCTAATGTAAATTAACACACAGCAGTTACACCTTGTCTAGACAGACTGAAACAGTAGCACCAATAAATACAGGCTTGACTTTGTTAGAAAGCTGCCGGGGATCTCTATGAACCTACATTACCTATGTATAACACATATCCTATGGAATGAGTGAAGTAAAGTAGAAAGGGGTGTGGAGTCATCTTCTAAAACTCTGAATTCCCACAAGAATGGAGCTAGACTGGATCATGTGCAGTAATGATAATATAGAGCCTTTAATTCAGCTCTCTGTTTACCATTTTTCACCTATGTTATTTTTTTTCTCATGCAAGTGTCCAGATTGAAATTGTCACACACTTTTTCTCCCTAAATCCAGTTCTCTTAAGCTGTAAAGAATAAACAGTTTGCTGCAGCTTTTCAAAGTATGTTTAGTTCTTAACTCAAAATACTAGCCATTTTGGAGTATATTCAACATAATTTAAGCGTGAAGACCATTGTCTAGTAACTTCACAAAACCTGTCCAAATACTACTTTTTGATAATGTGTCCATAATAATAAATGCAGACTCATAATAACTTACAAAACTCCCAATATTACAGGAACTTTATTTGCTGAGAGAGTGCCTCGTACACCTATGGCACTATAAAGTATGGACCAAGCATACGTGAATGGATAGCATGTGTTCATAGTAACAGAAGACTTTTCCATAGTTGCATAATAAATACCATAATACATAGGTCAATGAACTAACCATTATAGAGCTTCTCTGCAAAGTTAGTGGCTGTTCCCCCAATGTTACATGATATGTTGACCATTTTAAGGGAAGCAGTGGAAAGTTTTATGCTGCTCTCACATTTACCTCTCAAAATTGCAGTGTTCCAAACTGGACCAATCCTGCAGACAATCAGTGTCTCAAATGATTAATCAGACGTGAATGAGATGCCAAGCTGAGACACAGTTTTAGCTTTGTATTTCTGCAAAGAATTCAGGAGCTTGCAGAAATGTGACTGTACATACAGAGGCATCAACTCCCACCCGTCAACAAGAGAGGGCACTTCTCTTGGGATTATTAGAAAGGTCTGCTTTAACTCAACATCATTTCTGTTTGCCAAAATCTGTTTTCAAAAAGTTACTGCTTCTGCTGTGGGCAGATACATTGCTCCTATTCTCACAGTTGTGAAGAGCGAACTGTTTCCCTCTACAGAAAGAAAAATTTTAACCAGTGTCAAGAATCAGCCTTTCTGCAGGGGAAGAAAAAATCGTGGTAAATGACAATGAGAGCCATAAGACTTGCTAGCATTTTTCTGAATATGCAACTCTCCCTTTTTTCTCTGTGGATTTGGAAAGCCATTAGTCATTCGGGTATGTTGTGCCAACCCATGGGACTGGGTTCTGTACAATACAGTCTAAATCAACAAACAGTATTTGGTATCAAACATTGCTTGTTCTGTTCTCTCCATCCTCCTCCACACCTCCCCCCTCTCCAGCCATTAACATCTAAAATAGAGGTGTTTACATTCTTTTACCAGGGTCTGTCCTTCCCACTGAAATAGTATTTTGTGTATTTGAAGAAAAAAGGAAAAGTATTCTGTTCGTTTGTCTCCAAGTTGTGTTACTCTCAAATACTGTAAACAGTGACCATCAGCAAACACCAGAGCCTATTCAAGAACACAAAATACAGGCTTCTGAGAATAGTGATCTATTAATAGCAGACAAATCCCTGTTAGAGCCAGTAGTGATAATACCCTGATACTTCAGGGTTAACCCGTACAAGTCCAGCAGATGAAGACATCCTATTCTGCAGGCTAATTTGCATCTCTCTTCTTCAAAAAGCAAGAAGAAACAAATCCTGCAGTTTAGGCTATTGAGAGGCAAAAGTTTTGCTCTTTTTTTTCAAGTGCTAGGTTTCAATTCTCAGCTCATCCATGTGACCTGCACTGAAATTAAAGGTGAGGTGTGAAACACTGCCAAGACAGACTGGAGGGGGATTGCTTTCGCCAGAGTCCACACCACCTTAAGAGAGTTTTACCACACACACTGCCAGGACAATAGCGATGATGAGCACAGCGGAGAAAATAATCCCAGCCAGAACTTTGCTGATATCACAGAAGGACTTATTTTCCTCCACGGAGATCATGCCAATAGAAGAAGCGCCCACGCTGATGGTGGATTTTAGTTCAGCCCCTGGGTCTTGCTTAGCCTCTACTGTCCACTGTGGGACATTGACCTTCATTTCCATCTCGTACATCATCTCTCCTACCTGGTTAATTTCATTCTCGAGGTCTTTCAAATCCACCACGTCTATATTGTGCTCAGCCTCGTATTTCATGTTCTGGACGCTCATCGCCCTAGCAGCCACACCGGAGGTTCCCCCACTCATGCCTGTCTGGATCAGGTGTTTTTTGGGGACGTTCAGTGGGAACTCGTGGCCCAGCTCCAGGGCCCTCCGCATGTCGATCTCCAGGATCTCTAGGCACGTAGAGAAAATCACCCATAGCCTCTCGAACTCGGCTTTATCTTCTTTACTCACGGTTTTGTCCTTCAGGACCGTGGTCAGCTTGTTTCTGTTGGCCACCGCTAGCTCCTGGGCTTTCTGCCGGGTTTTCTTGAGCTCCTCCCGCAGGTTCTGGGAGTCCGAGGTGCCGCCGATGGTCAGCACCATGTGTCGGTAGCAGGCGGTCACCTTGTTGAGCGCGTCCAGCAGCGCTTTGCATTCCTCCTTTACCATGATCGCGGCGGCGCGGGGCTGCGTGCCCCGCCGCTCTGCCCGGCTGCTGCTCCGCCCCGATTATCCGGTGCCGGGACCAGGGAGCTGCCGAAGCCAGGTACTACCAGCACACATGGCAAGCGGTAGCTTCGGGTCGCGCATGCATTCGGCACTCTCTTACCCGCCTTGCGTACCCGCCGGCTGCTCAGGCGGTGCCGACGCCGCTGGGAGCCCGGGCTTGGTGCGGGGAGCCGCGGGGAACAGGCAGCATCGCTCCCCGCCTGCTACTGCAGCCGTGCAGGAGAACCGGGGCGGCTCGATTCCGCACCGCGCTGAACGGCAGGCAGTGCTTCCAGCGATCGGGCGCCGCTTTTTCAAGAGTGCCAAACACCGGGGAGGGAGGAGAAGAAAAGACAAACGCGAAGCATAAAGCTGTGGAGAAGCAGAGCCGGGAGCTGGCTGTGCCCGGCTGCCGCCGCCCGCGCCTGACTCGTCCCAGCTGAGCGCCCGCGGGGTCACATGGCGCAGCGCTCGGAGCGCCCGCGGCCTCTCGGGTGCGGTGCGGCCCGGCCTTATAAGGCCTCGCATGGCTCCGCCTCCGCAGGCTGTGACCCCGCGGCAGCTGCCTGGCTCCTTGCTCGCTTCCCGCCGGCGCCCGGCTATTGGCTTCGTGCGGCGCCGCCGCTGCGCCGGGCCCGCCCTGGATCCCGGTAAGGCTTGGCGGAGGCGCGGAGCGCTTGGGGGAGGTGGGCTGCCGGCAGCTCCGCGGGCGGGGAAAGCAGGGAGGCAATGTTGTCGGTGTAAGTACCGCTCCCTCCTCAGGCGCCCCCGGCCCGCTTCTCGGCGGGAGGACCGCTTCGCCTGCTCTGGGGAGCCGCTTGGTCCGCGGGACGGCCGCCGGGGAGTGGTGCTCTTCCGGTGGTGCTCTCCCGCTCCTCCGTGGCGAGGGAGTGGGACAGGACGCCACCGCGGCCTGCTCGCAGTGCGGCGGGCGGGGGCTCTACCGCCGCGGCCTGCTCCCGGGCTGGAACTGTGGCGCGGGGCCTGGGGCGGGTCAGGCCGTGCTCGCTCCCGCGCCTTTCGGGTACGAACGGGCGGCACTTGTGTGGGCCCGCGGCCGCTCAGGCACCTGCCTTCTGCTCCGCTCGGTTCCCGGGGCAGGGTGGCAGAAGCGTTTGCTGCGCTGGTGAAGTTCACTTCGTTTAATCCTGGCTGTGTAGGTTATTTATGTGAGTAGGTGCTGTCGGACTCCAGCCAGACTTCATGGTGCATTGGGTGTCCTGGAGTGCTGCAGGTGCTCCAGAGCAGTGCTTGGGGAAAGAGCTCTTCTTGTCCTTGCTTCTTGTGTGCTGTGTTGTCTCTACTACATGATGTGTCTCTTTTGAAGTGGCCTTCTGGAGAACTTGCTTGTAACATAAGTTACTATATACTTCTCAGTGCTTGTGGCTAACTGAGTGGTCTTCTGATGCTGCAGTAACTTGAGAAAGATGTGAAGGTATCACTCGTACAAGAAGGGGGAGCATGACCCTTGTCCCTTATCATGCCACCCCTGCAGTGCAGCATGCACTGGGAGCAGGGTAAGTTGCCAGGGGAGCAGAGTCCAGGCAGACTTGCTCTGGTGCAGAGCCCGGCCTGAGGAGTCTCATCTAGTCTAGGTTCCACCTTACGGGTTTTGGTAACTTAGAGCTCTACTTTTTTTGTTTGTTTTTGTTGTTTTGCCTTAATTTTGGCCCTCATTCTAAGCCATGTGTGGCTTCTGCTGCAGGTTGCCACCTGTGGGTAAAACTACCTTTTAATTTCTGTAGGCTGCCAGTTACTATAAGGTAACCTGAGCAGCTCTCCAGGAATGTGTTGGTAGCTTAAAAGCATCAAATCAACAATGTCGGCTTCCTTGTAGGAATAAACAAACAGGATGATTTTGACCTGATTATAAGTGAAGTCATATAATTGCTTAATCATTGTCAGGTGGAAAAAGGATTAGCTCTGGGTTTGAATCTGGAGTCCTGTGTGACTTAAGTGTTAAGCTTATTGCTAACTATATTATGAGTATTTGTGGCTGTGTGTAGTAGCTGTGTTTAATGTCTGCCATATCTCACTAAAGTTACTGTTTGTTGTGGCATGTCAGAATCTGAAACTGCTTCTCTGATAGTAGCTGGAAATGGGAGGGGGGCATTTTTTTCAGGAGCATGTGACTACTTAAACCCAAAGGTGGCAGTGGTTATAATCTGTATCAGATAATGCTTAAATACATCTTTAAGTGTGTCACGTAGGAAGAAAGAGTCTGTTATTTAGATCAGTGCCAAATTAAGTTTGGCTGCATGCAGTTATCCAATTTGGGTAGATTGTGGAAAAACTTAAAATTCAGTTGTACTTTGACAATCAGGCATGATGCTCTGAAGAGCCAAATCTTGATACCACTTTCAGACAAGATGCTGACTAGCTGAAATGTTGTTTCAAGGAAACTATTAGTATGGAGCGTGATAATTCTTAGAAGTGAAGTAGAAAGCAGCATGAGTAGGAGGAGAACTGTATTTCCTTGTTCTGTAGAAAGGCTTTGTTTCGATAGAGCTTAATGACCATATTCTTCCTATTCCAGCACCCTTAAAAATGTTTGTGAAGTGTTTTGTGATGGTGCCTGGGCATCACTACTTGTTAAATGGTATATCTTCATTTTAACAAGTGTAAGTAAAAAAATCAGGTAAATAGAGGTAGTTTTGGCATACACGATTGGTTCTCTTGCCCTAATGGGCTTGCTCAGGTACTGAACTTTGTGGAATGCTGTGGCCTGGGAGTGTTTGAAGCCACTGTGAGCTGAGGAAGGAAAACAAGGATGGGATATAGTGAAAATGAAACATGACATCAACCTCCTCCCTCCCTTTGGTAACACTGTGCAACTTCCTTCAGTGGCTATTGTGATTTTTCTCTCTGCTAAGCATTTTGCTGGTAAGGTGTCTTGAGGATTTGATCTGTGACGAGAATCTGAATTTATATCATGTCTGTCATGGTGTTTATTGTCAGGAAACTCAACCTCAGGCTGATTTATGGTGCATTATGTAGCTTCAAAACAAGCGGTGGTTAAAATCACTTACTCTGTTGGTTACAAGTTACCTGCTGCATTGTGTTCTGAGCTTTCCTACTGTTCTGTTCCTCCCCAGAGGAGAAAACTGGTGTAGTTCTTCAGTGTATTTCATGACTAGATATTCTAGTAATGGGGTGATATTTAAGTCTCCTCAAGTGATGAGGTAGGTCTTGGTGCTGGCGTGAGCTTGGTTTTCCTGTTGAGATGTAAAGAGACTATTAAATTCCTCTCCAGTTATCTGGTCTAAGAACAGTGTGAACTGAGGTAAATGGAGTACAGGGCTGCTGGCTTCAGTTCTCTTGTGGTTTCTGCGGGTGACTGTGCTGGGTCTGACCCTGCATACTTGGTTTCTTTACAGAATTGCTGCTAGTCTTGGAGCTGTTACCAGTCTTACATTGTCTGCTGTGAACAGTGGTGGTCTGTAACTTGAGTCAAGAAAAGGCATTAACCTTCTGCCTGCTGCACCCTCAGCACAGGCTGGGGAATTATACTGCAGAATTGCTTCAGTAACTAAAGGATCAAAATAATTGGCTGTTCTTCTACTTCAACTCTTATGGTGTCATCTCACCAAAAAAGGTGCATGTGCCAACAACTCTTCAAACTGAGGAGGTAGCTTAAATGTAGCTCACTGATAGGTGGAGAAAGCATCCTTGTTTTAAAAGGTGTTTTGGGAACTTTGTGCTTTCTGTTAATGTTTTTCCTCTAACCATGTTCCTTGTAGTTGTTTATGTGGTTCACTGATCAGCATTCCCAGTGCTCTGTTCCAGGGCTTGAGCAATGTGAGACTTCAATGTAGCTTTAGTAGTGGTAAGCCAAAGGAAGAAAATTCTTTGCAGCTGCTTGGGTGGATTTCTAAACCTGCAAGAATTGGGGATCTAGTCTGTATTCTGCTTGTTACTAATACTTGGCTGATGACTAGTAAGATTATCCAGTTTGATTTTTGAGATAGAAGTGGGATGCTTGCCTGTTGAAGGGGGAGCCACTTACTGAAATGTGCTTTCTCTGGAGGAAAGAAATAGTGACTGTGGAGACTCATGCCAGTGTGCTCTCTGGTCAGACAGACAAGTAAGAGTGTGTTCACCTCAAACTGCTGCAAATGCACTCTTCAAATGCAAGTGGTGAATTCCTGAGTGGTTTTTTGAAGAACGGGCTCAGTTGATGGACCCTACAGTGAAAGGCTGTGTGAGGAACTGACAAAGGGACCTGCACAGCTCTGCCCTGTGGCTGGAGGTGCTGTTGGCTCTCCCCTCACCGAGTCTGGGCAGGCCTGTCTGAGAAGGGTCAGAGCAGTGGTAGGAGAGCCCAGGCTTGAGGGGTGTTGGGCAGACACAAAACTGAAACAATGAGACCTGTGCCAGCTCTAACCCTTGCCTGGAAGAAATGTGTGTCTGAAGGGGACGTCCTGAGAGAAAGAAACGTCTTCCTGGAGTGCTGCTGCTGACCTCTCCTTTCCAGACCATGTTTGTTACTATCAAGACTCATGTTCTTGGATCATAAAACTTTCTTCCTGGTTGATAACAAGCCTTGAGCTGACTGCTGCAAATTCACTGCTATAATCTGAAAATTCTAAGGTGTTATTTTGATATACTTAACTTTCATGAAATAAATACAAGCTGCATACAAATCTAAAAAGGGTAGGAATAGATTGTTTTGTCCCCTGCTCTTGTGTCCCAGTGCACCTTGCTTGCCAGGTCTTGGCTGTTTTTCATTAGATGCTCAGTGTTCATCCCTTAGTGAGACTAGCTAAATTCCACTGTTGGTACAGTTTGATTGCAAAGTGATTTAAGATATGCTTAGCTTCAGCTGTTCTTTCTAACAAGTGGTGCTCTTTGGGGGGGGGGAGGGGGGCAGGGAGGAGGGAGGGAGAAGCACTTCTCTAAAAAAAAAAATCCTTTAGAACTGGGGAATGACTGCTTCCTCTTGCTTGCTTTTCAGCTCTGTAGTTTGCTAGTCTGGTACACTTACATACAAACCTTAACAGAAATGTCTGTGTCTGCTACTCTGAGCTAAGCACCTTTGAGAGGTAAGTTGCTGCTTGTTCTGATTTAGCTCATTTTGGGAAGCTGTATTCTAGCATCAGGCTTACCAAGCCTTAGTTCTTGTAAAGTCTGTAAGCTAAGGTGGGTGAAATTGATGTTGTGAATCTAGAATGAAACTTCACAGTATTGCTATGCAAGTAAAAGCGAGTTTGTGCTTGAACAGTGATGTGCTAATGGGTCTGTTAAAGACTTGAGAACATGGCATTCTGCTGCTCTGTAGTTGGACTTGTGGAGGTGACACTGATGTACTTGATGTTGGTATCCCAGGTAGCTCTCTTGGAGAGATTTCAGGGTACTGAATTAGACTGTTAATCTTTGCTACCTTTGGCAGCTATTTACTGTCTGCTCTGCCAAAACATTGTTGAAATGCCTTGGTGAAAACACAGAACATTGTACTGCTCAATGCAGAGTATAAAATGTTTGTGTACAGCATCCCTATTTCTGTTGGGAAAGGCATTTTCTCTGCAGCATGTTTTATTAGTCTTTGATATTAGTATAGCAGGATGTTCAGGAGATGATGTGCCTAAGGATTGAGTAAATAGTTGTACAACTTGAATGTGTACATGATGTAATGATGCACATAAAATGACATCTTCTACTTCAAAGTATATTTACCTAAATTTCAAAATGTTCTTTAAGGAAGTGAAACCTAATGGGTCTGAAAGGTGTTTCACTTGACCATGCCTACAGGAAAACACTATTATGATGAACTCAGTTAAATCTATAGTGAAAGTATTAGAGATTTATAGGGCTTGATTTCCAGTGTTCTGGAGGAAACAGTGACATACTTGGATTCCATGATACATTTTTCATTTTAGCTATCCCTTGTTCCATTAGTTATATCAGTTGAATTATCATTCTGCTCTTAACCTAGAAAGGATTTGCCTGTTCTAAGGCTGTATGTGTTTTTAAGCAGTAACATAATGCTTATTTGAGACTTTTATCACCTGGCTTCTGTTCTTCCAGCAGTTTGAGCAATTTCTGTGTTTACAAGCATGAAGCAACACAATTAAGTGATAGTGCTTAAACCTTTTATATAATGTTAGTACTTGTGTACTGGCTTATGGCTCAGCATGACAGAGTTTAATAAACTTCATAGCAAATATGACAATGTTTAGTGGGCTTTTCCAGAATCACCGGGTTCTGGTATATAAACAAGGGTTTGGACATTTCCTGCTTGCTTAGAGTTGGATCTAAAGCTGTCCAAGATGGAACTATAAGAGTAAGTCTGTTTCTCCCCAGTGCTGCCCCTTCCCCATCCCAGTTAAATAAGGTTGAAGGTAGATGTTGTCTTCTGCCAAGAAACTCTCAGTGGAGTATTCTGATTTGTTCCTAGATTTACAGCAATGCATTAGCCAGTATTTTCAGATGCATTTAACTTTTGAGGTGGAAAGTAATTTACTTCATCTCAAAAAAAAAGGCCTGAGCCAAAACTTGCTTAACGTTTAATGTCCTCCTCTTGACCCTTTAGATTTGTTCTGTTTCAATTTAGCATAAAGTCCTTTGGCTTCAGTTACTTTAATTGGAAGTGGTTTATACATCCACACTTCTGTGTCTCTCAAGAATGCCATGGGTAGGTGAAGGATGCGCCAAGTGAATACAGTAGCTGTTTCAGTTAATAAGCATTCAGTCCTTTTCATACCCACTTTTTAATCTGTTGTGATAGCAATCCACTCACCCCCTGCATCTACTCGGTGCTATGTAAGGGAGAGAAAAGGGAAGGAAATTCAGAATTGTGATTCTCAAAACAGGACTGACTTGGCTAGTGGTGGTTGTTTCCTGCTGTAACTGCTCACACGCAGTGAGCAGTTCAGAGTTCACATCTACTTCTGCCAAGGTGATGCATACTTATCGATGTGAACTAGATGCTTTAGCATCCTTATCAGGGTACAGCATACTGATGGCCTCTTAGTTGTGTTGCAGTAGTGAGAATGCTAGAGCTCAGTGTGAATGCAGTTTCTGCACTCTCGCTGGAGCTCTCAAGTGTGATTCAACCCTGTCAGTAGTTCTGTAGTAAAAAAATCTACAGGGCTGCCACTGTTTTAAAAGTAGTTATTAGCAGTCTGTAACTCATGAACCAGGAACTGAAGACTATAATTTCAAGCTTTTCCTGTGATGACCTGTCAACTGAAATGATTTAAGAGCTGTCATACAGACAGCAAGCTTCATAAGATCAGGTTTTCTGTGGCAGCTCTTCTACTTCCACATGTTTTTCTAGGGAATTAAATATTAAATCTGTCATCTTCATCTGAGGTTTCTTCTACAGATGTGGAAAAATGCTCTTCAGAGACCTTGATCCATTTTGGGAAAACTCTTACTTGATTCATGCAGGTTTTTCAGCATAAACAGTGTCACTGCATTTCATGTTTTGGATCCTGATTCCAGGGTTTTCCCACTTCATGTTTTTCTCCAGTCAGTTAAAATCCTCTGAAATGCAGCACCCAAGAAAGGATGTAGGTCTTGCAGGCAGTTTTGCAGGTTGTATGAGTGTGCTTATATCACCACTTGGTGCTTGATTTATTGTGTAGTAGACTGTAATAGATTGATGTTTGAACTGTCATTGTATTCTTTCATAGAAGCTCTTTGTTTTGAAAGTAGAGGAGCTATTTTATCTGGAACTTCACAGGAAAACTCTGCTTGAGGCAGTTATGTGCCACTGCCAAACTTGAGTGGTTCAGCTGAGGTTGCCCAAGCTGTAAGTGGGAATAACTTTGTAGTGGGAATAGCTTGAAGCTTTAGCTGACCATATTGTGTTTTTTCACTCCAAGGGAGCTCTTCTTGTGCCTAATTATAAGGAGAGACCAGACTGTAGATCAGTTAAGAGGCTGCAGATCAGTTAACAGCAGAGCTGAAACTCAAAGGCTTTCTAAAAATTGGTGGGAGCCAGGTGTATTGTTTTTCCACTCTTACTAAACTGCCATACAATGGTTTAATGTCTCTTCTGTGATCTACAGAAAGAGGTAATGCTGGGCTGGTATGAAGATGAAGTGCTGCAGAACAAGCATGAGAAGCTCTTGCTGAGCAAATGTGTGCTAGGTATAATTCTTCACTTAAAGCAGGGGAATACTGTTTGTGCTGGTGGCTTGCTCAAATTGAAGTTCTGTTGCTGTTCTCACCCTTTATTAGGATACATTGCTGAAATTGCATGTGCAAATTGCCCAACTTCTGCTAATTCCTAATGGAAGCTGGATAAGGGAAAAGACCTAGAAGAAACTAGTGAATTAAGTGCTTGTAAGCATGTTAATCTGAACTATTCTGAAAAAATTTTGAAGCTATTCCAGAAGGGACATACTAGGGTGTCCCTGCCTTTGTGTCTAGGGTATGTCATAGTTTTTACTGAGAATTAGAATTGAGGAAGCAACCAGTCGAGGGGCTAATGCCTCTAGATTCCATCTTTCCCTGAGACCAGCCTGAATGATAGCTTTTCCAATGCCTACAGCTTAGGGTTTCCATCTCCGGTCACTTACGTGCTATTTTGCCCAGTGTTAGGCATCAGCCTGATAGCAGGTCATTGAGATTTTTATCTTGGGAGTAGAGATGACCACAAGTAATGTGTTTCATGGTGACTTTAATTATTACGTGGATATTCATATCCCCTTGGTGCACCTCTTACCTGTAACTTTCCCTGGAAAGTTGAGGATTGCCTTACACAGTGGTTCTGGTAACATTATCTGGGTGTCTCATTGATGTGTGTCAGTAATCCTGACACAGGTGAGTTAAGACTTACAGAAGCATACTGTGAAAGAATCAATGTCCTGTGATGCAGTAGGATCTGTAAAGAAGCTGTTAATTTGTGTTTTAGATTTTGTTAGTACAAGTTAGCTTGTATATCAAAGTGATAATAATGTGGAACTTGGGAGACAAGGAGTTTTGTCTGAATGGATCATGTGTTGTTGTATTCCAACACCTAGGAGGCCTAAGGAAACATTATGAGGATAACTGTGTACTTGGAAAATAAACTTTATGAGAAGCTAATTTCTTGTTAAGCATTCTGTTAATTGCTACATCAAGACCTGAAATGGCTTTCTTTTCACACAAGGAGAATCAAACTGCCCCCTGGATATTTGCAGATTTGTTTTTAATGCGTTATAATACATTAAGTGTTCTTCATATGTATTGTAGAAAATCTCCTTGGAATATCTGAAGTCCATATGGCTATGTATGATGAAGATATCTTGAAAAATCCCTTTTATTTGGCCATTCAGAAGCGGCGTCCTGATCTGTGTAGCAGAGTTGCAGAACTCCATGGTATTGTAAGTATAAGCAAGTAGGATAAAAGCTGCTTATTAAGTAGTAGCTGTAGGAATTTAAATCACTTAGTTCCTATGATATGTCAAGATTAGTGCAAGCCTACAAAACTTTGAAATGAAGAACAACAACTTTTAAGCTGCTGCTTACTTACTGGTATGAACCTCTTGATACATTGTGTGATAGTGAAAGGTCAAAGATGGTGGTGTTTCTAAACGGGAAGCTGAAGCTGTGTATTATTCCACTTGCTTGTAACACAAAATGGGATTGACCTTTTGGAGTCCCTGGTGGACAGACAGTTGCTCATTTCTGACAGCACTTTATGTAGCAAAATAAAGCAATTAAACTGAGCTTAAGCCTTCTAATCTGGGTATTCTGCAATTAGTCTTTATCTAAAAGTGTCTGGAGACTAAGGTAAATACAGAGGCTATTGTTACCTGATTATAAAGTTAAGTCTTAAATTGGACAGGGCTTTTTCAGTTGTGTATTACTTAAGACAGGGATGTGGTCAGCTGAAATGCTAAAATCTGTTCACCAGTTCTGTCTGTATTTTCACACTGTTTTGCGAAGCTGACGAGTATTGAAGAGAACCACTTGCTTCATGCTGCTTTTCCTTGACAACGAGGTGTATTTTTCTGATTCTTATGCAGTGTTTATATTCGTAATGGGTTGCTTCCTAATGAAGAATTTGTCCCAAACTACCTGTTTCTTGGTGTGCAGTAGATCCATGATGTTTCTTATATTAGATTTTTTTTCTATTCTTTCTGATGGATTTTCAGTTTAGTTTGAAAATATGCTTCAATTTCCTTAGCTGCCTAATTGAGTCATTCAGGTGAGTGGTGCTAGGTAATTTAAGACTTCATTTTGTTCTCGGTGTTAGTTGCCTCAGATAAATCTGGCATCCTTTTCCAGGTAAGTCACTAAACTTCTACATTTGTCACTGGCCTATCTGTCTGTCAGTGGCCTGTTTTGCTTGAACAAAAGTGCCTATAGTTGCTATACATTTGCTAATAAAAGTTTTTAAGCCAGATTAAACTGCATGCTTCTACAGGGCAAAGGTATTGCTGTTCAGCTGGTGATACAGTGTTTTTCTCTAACTTATGATCTAACTTTCTTAGGTATTAGTTCCATGCAAAGGAAGCCTCTCAAGCAACAGTCTTTCTACTTGCCAGTTTGAATCGTATGTTCTGAAGCCACTAGAAGAAAACTTTCAGACCTTAAATGGAAAGGTATTGATGTTTTTATCTGAACGTAGCTTGGGGACACTCCAAGGAGTAAATCAATGCATGTGATGACTGATAGCATGAACCAGTGGTTACGAGAGAGGTGGGAGTTAGCATGAACTAGCACAAGTAGTTTGTTTGACCATCTGAGGTGGAGTTCTTGGGGATATACTGCTTTCTAAAAGGAGCTGTGCTCCTGCATGTACACAAGCATAGTTGTGTTCAGATGGTAACACTGCCTCTGGTTTCAGCTTTGGCAAAGCAACTTTTGACAATCTATCAGTGTTTTGTGGCTGTTAAGAATTTTGGTGTGTGACAGAAAGGCCTTTATTGCTTAGTTGAAAATTGTCTAACTCTTATGTAAATAGTAACCTGCTTGTATTGTACATGGATGTAGGTTCACCAAGGCTTAAGACAAAATTATGATGCTACTGAGTTGTATCTGAGGCCTGATGTAAGTTTAGAAATGGACTATTGTAGCAGCAAGCCATGATAACCACTGCTAACTCTGCATGGCATCCTGCTTTGTCACTTGTAATTTTGCATTACAGTTTGAGGCCTTACACATGTTTGCAGGTTACCATCTAGATCTTCCTTCTGCTGATGTCCTTGCTGGCATTGCTTAGGAAGATAAAACTGAGCATGAGATGTAGACAAGATGTGGTCCTCTTCTGAAGCACGACTTAAGCCTCAATTCTAAGTTATTCTTCAATTTCCTGCCTACTGAAAGTACTATTAAATCTGCAAACTGCCACTCAAACCTTGGAGACCTCCTGAGAAACCTTCTCTAGCAGTGAACTTGTAAAGAAAGCAGGTCCAAGCAAGGTTTAGCTAGCCTTGTAGACTGTTCCAGTAGCCTTTGCTTCAGAGTCTGTGCAGTATGAGACTCTAAAATCTCTTGAATCTGAGGCTTTCTTATCTTGTAAGATTTTCTTCTTCTTTCCCTGGAAACAAAACTAGACAATGCAGAAACAAAAGTTTACAGTTGATCTGGCTTTTGTTTTGTTCCAGGAGATCTTCATACAAGGAAACCTCATAATTTTAGGAACTGGTTTTAATTATCATCTCTCAGTACCTGTTCTTTTTGAGGAAACATTTTACAATGAAAAAGAAGAAAGCTTCAGTATATTGTGCATAGCTCATCCTCTGGAAAAAACAGAAAACTCAAGTATGTATTGAAGTGTTAACTTAGTGGTCTTGTTTGCACAGTGAGCAAATTGGTCTGTTTTTAAATGCTTAATGCATTTTCTTCATTCTGAAAAGCAGTAGCTTGGTTGAAAGCTATTGGCATTTATTAGCCAGCTGGAGCAAACATTGGTACGCTGCTGGAGGGAAAGAAGAAGCTGCTGCCAGGGACACTGAATTCTGTATGGTCTGTGCCCCATCTCAGCACGAACTCTGCAGAATATTTGATCCCGTGTGAGTCTTCCTTTTTAGCAATGCTCAGTTTAATGCTGACTGCTCAAAGGGATTTAGTCCTAAATGTTGTCTTGTGTTGCAAGGTGGATTTCAGCACAAAAAACTGGAGAGGTAAATTCTTTCATGATCACCACACCACAGATTAGAAGTTGTATAGCACAATTACGTAGGAGCTCTGCTGGAGGTGGTCTGTCTCACTAGGTTGAATGTGTCAGTTTTTGTCCTAGGACTGAAATAGCTCTTGATAAGGCTGGAACACTATGCTCACAGTTTTAACAGTAGTCTTAGAAATAATGGGGTTTCCTTGTGAGTTTGTATAATGATCTGTGTTTACTAATTGAAAGGAACAGAAGCCTAAGACACATGCTCTTCCTGAAATACATAAGATTATCTATTTGAAACAGATGATGACAAAGTGAAATAATAAAAGGGTAATGTGAAAATAGTACTGAGGGAAATACAATTTTTTTTTCTAAAAAATTATGCTGGCATATTTATAGAATTTAAGCCTATGGGTATTCATCTATAGCTTAAAAAAATCTTGTGGCATTCCTTCTTGGCTGCTCCTTAATGTAGTTTAGCAGTCTTTCAGAAGTGAGGTAATTTGTAGTTTCAAACGTTATTTGAAATGAATGAGATCCAAGGCTGCTGTTAGTTGGCTGCCTTTGATTGCAAATGACAGACTTGCCTAGAAAAAATGTTTGGAAAAGCAATATGAATTTAAAGTGAGGGATTCAGCTGTTTTATTCAGAAAGTGGATTGGTATAATTTCTACATGAAGCAGTTTTTCTCCCATTCAGAGAAAGCACATCTAAATAGAGTAGGTTATATAAAAATCCAAGGTGGATTTTTACAGCTTGCTTAGAGCACACCGACTTCCTGCATGGGCAGATTCAGTCAATACTGTCATGTGTTTTTCAGCTTTCAAGCTTGACTTACACTTGGATTGAGTTGTATATGTGACAATAAACTACCCCAGGGTAAATAAAGCATGTGAAATCAGTTTTATGCTAGTCCAAATAAATATCTGACATAAAAGCTGAGGGCACCCACTCTAAATGTGATGCATTAAGTTCTTTCAATTGGAAAGCAATACCTTCCAAGCTGAGTTTCTGTTTCATTGCTCACAAGTTAGCTGTGCATGTAGGAGCAAAGAGCTTTACCATGCATACTTACTAAACCTGTGTGTTAATTTTTGGGTTTTGTTTCAGGTGAATCGACAGCTTCATCAAACTCCTATTCTCTTAAAAATATTGAAGATGTTAGAGAATTCCTGGGAAAGCACTGTGAAAGATTTGATAAATACATAGGATCTTTCTACAGAACATTTAAAGAACACGAAAGGAAAAGCCTCCGCCACTACATTGTCAGTATCTTGGTGCTTGAAGCTTAATTTACTAAATGTTGTTTTCTTCACTGCTTTGTCTTGCTGAGCTTTTCTGTTAGAGGGATTGAGAGTTGAGGAAGGTGGGTATGGAGAAAGTAGAATTCTTAACTGTGAATTAGAGCATCTTAAGTGTTAGGTAAAGGCAACTTTTTTTCCAGCTAAAAATCTCACTACTGTGTGCTTCTAAAGCAGGGAAGGCTGATTTTCTTAGTTTTATGCTTTGTTGCCTCAAGTCTGATTAACCTGAATGCTTTTTTCTTCTGTCCCCCAGGATTCTGTCAGTGCACTTTATACCAAATGTCTCCAGCATCTTTTGAGAGATTCCCACTTGGTAAACACTTGCACCACTAAATACGTAGTGTTACTTAAGCAATGAATTATCCAACTTTCTCTTACTGTTTGTATGGTTTTCCTTTTCTAGAAGATGCTTGCAAAGCAAGAAGAGCAGATGAATCTGATTAAACAAGCAGTTGAAGTAAGCATCTGAAATGAAGGAAGATAATTAGCAAGCTATTTTTATCTCTCCCTTTCATGTCTAAAGTACTCTTTTTTTTTTTTCTACAGATGTATATCCACCATGCTATTTATGATCTAGTCTTTAAATACGTGGGGACTATTGAGGCAAGTGAGGTAAGTTTGTTTATTGTTAAAATTAGTTATATTCATCTAATGCATTTTGACTAAAAATGTTGTCTTTATATTGATTAGGATGCTGCTTTCAACAAAATCACGAGGAGCCTTCAAGACCTGCAACAAAAAGACATTGGAGTAAAGTCTGAGTTCAGGTGAGAGATAATAGGATTGTGGACTCTGAGGAGTCACTTCCTTCAGAAAATTGCAAATTTTTCTTAATTTCTTTGACATGTAAAATTAGAGCTTTGCTAGAGGGCAGTCATTGTGTTTGATTATCTCCTTTGGTTTTATACTTCCTTTCCATCTATAGGGTAGAGAGATGCAAGTGTACTTGGAGTAGAGATGGAAATATTTTATAGCATTCTTCATTTTAGCTCTGAATAATCACAGAATCACAGAATCTTAGGGGTTGGAAGGGACCTCAAGAGATCTTTGGGTCCAACCCCCCTGCCAAAGCAGGCTCCCTATAAGTTAAATTGGGTTTTGGACACCCTACACAGGAGCTCTGTATGCTAATAATTTCTTTCTAATTATTTTGTAGCTTTAATATACCACGTGCAAAGCGAGAACTGGGTCAGCTGAACAAATGTACTTCCCCTCAACAGAAGCTACTTTGTCTGCGAAAAGTGGTGCAAATTATTATGCAATCTCCTAGCCAAAGAGGTCAGTAATTAGTGAATTAATAACTTAATTTTAAACGCTTAACCAGCGCACACACAATACAGTTTATATGGCAAACAGGTGTTGGAATAGCACTTGTGGATTAAACACAATTAGACTGGGGTCTACCTTGCAGGGGTCTAAACAAAGCAAAATGGAGACAAGCTAGACAGTCTGCACTGTTTCTCATGGGGTTAGGTGTGGTACATAGTTTATGTATGTTTTAGTGTTTGACAAACTTGCATATGCTAGGACACCTTATGCAGAAGAACTGAGGGTCATTCACTTTAAACCATGAGGATTGCTGCTAGATCATGCATGTTTGTTTATCAGTGTTCCTTGATAATCTTGATGTTCTTCATATCTTGCAAATGCAGTGTACAAAAACCCTCCTATATGCTACATTCAGAGTGCTACTATGGATTACTGAAGTGACTCTGGTGGGAAAGCCATGGACCTCTAAACCTGATACTTACTTTATCTAGCCTGGAGAGAGGAGATACCTCCACTAAGCAAATGGAATAGTACAGTGATCGTATGCTCTCCCTATCTTACCTCTTCCTTTACTAATGCCTGGGTTAGAGGAAAGAGTATCAACCTAAAGGGTAGCTTTAGCCCTCAATTTCAGAAATCACAAGCAGTCAAATACTGCAGTTTGTACAGAACAAATTGTATTTGTGTCTTGGATGCTGGCAGCCAGTTTTAGCAGGAGATTGAGAAAGCTTGAAAAGGCTGTCTTGGTTACTTAATGCATTCTCTACAAATAGAGCTAGCCCTTAGTCTTAGGGGGCAGAACTCATTTATAGGTATTACTCTTGATTTGGATGTGACATGACTAACATCAGATGTAATTTTTTTTTCTAGTTAACATGGAGACCATGTGTGCAGATGATCTTCTCTCTGTTTTGCTGTATTTACTTGTAAAAACAGAAATACCAAACTGGTATGTAACTACTTTGGCTATGCAGGGCTCCCTTGTATCAACTTATATGTGAAGCTGCTGAAATGTTTTTGAACATGTAGTAAAAACTTACTGAAAGTGTAAGAGGAGGTAATGTAATGCAGAAAAACATTTTTATTATCAAGCAGCAAAGTTATATCACAGGTGTGACCAAATTAAGGGCCTATCAGAAATTCAAGTGCTGTTTTGACTCTCAGCCTAGAAAGTTGTAATGGGAGGCCACTGCTATACCAAATCTGTGTCCAGTACACACTTCAGACTGGTCCTTTCTCATCTGTGTTTGGAGCTATAAAACATTTATGCAGCTTCTAAATGCTTGATACACATTCAAATCTAATCTCTTACTATGAAATGTAACTTTTTGCTGCTAGCCTATGCCCTTGTTTAGTTCTTCTCACTTACAGAAGTGTATCTGAACTCTCCACCTCTACTCAAACTAAAAATGCTGCTATGAGATACACCAACACTAAAATTTAATTCAATTTGTAGCTATCACTTTACACTAGTGCTTGAAATATTAACATGTTTGAAATATTGAAAAATCACCTGCTGCTGTTCTTATACTGTCCTTCATATCCTTATAACCCATGATTATCTTTCATTGGTTAATGAAGAGATAATTTGAGTTATGATCCATCTACGAACTCAGAACACCTATACTATTGCTAGCTGAACAAGTTTTCTAGAAGCTTTTCCTAAACCTATGCCTACTGGATTGCTTGCAGGTGATTGTAGTGTTAAGATATACTGGTGTTGTCTTATTTTTAGAAATTAAGGGCTTTACCTCTTTATTTCAGGATGGCCAACTTGAGTTACATAAAGAACTTCAGGCTCTGCAGTTCTGTGAAGGATGAATTGGGATACTGTCTAACCTCAATTGAGGCTGCAATAGAATACATACGACAAGGCAATCTCTCTGACAGATCAACAGTAAGCTACTCTTAGTCTGCCAAATGTGTATCTGATAAGCCTGTAGGACTGTGGGAGTAAATCCAGTCAGAAAATGCAAACAGTTAACATGAGCTCCTTTTTGACACTTAAATGAGTTGTTCATACCTGAAAGAAATGCTAAAATAATCCAAATGCTTACAATGAAGCCCCAGTCCTGTAGTAATGCTTCTTGTCCCTTGTATGCTCCTTGAGAAAGCAGTTAATGTCAAATCTGCCTCTTCATATGGTTAGAGGAAAAATGACTGCACTGTTTTCAACAGCTGAGTCTTCAGTAAGCTTAAATCTCCTTTTTATCATGGTTGTTGAAGCAGTGCAGTACTTAAGAGGAAACACAGTATAAACACATTCTTTCTTAATTTTAAAAGCTTACTAAGCAGAATGGCTATTGCAGTGCAACATAGAATTATTCAGTAAGTCTTCATACTCTAAAGTTGCACCAAGGTGACAGTTTAATGGGAGTGCAGGACTCTCATATGATGGTGTTTTGAAGGTCAGATTTGGCTCTTAGGATCTCTAATCTAGCAGGGGCAGGAAGTTTGTGGATGCATGAGTTATTTCCTACTGGGCAACTAGACCTGCTGTCAATCAGATCAAATGCCTGCAGGCCGATCAAGGATGATAATGATATGACTTTAGAAACTTCTGTGATATAAAACTTTGTAGTGTGTTTAGTAAAGGAATCCAGTCTTACCATTCCTGTAAAACTTTCTACTGTAACAAAATGAGGTTTTCCTAATTGGATGTGGAAGTCAGGAGGAGTGAACTTGGAACCAGAGTGAATTCAATGTGTCTCAGTCTGCCCAACTGCAGAGCACTGAAATCTAATTGCAGGAGCCGGAACAATGGCTCAGTGTGCAGGGCTTGGGATGGGGCAATCTGGGTACAGTCCTAAAGAAGAAGCACTTTGGTTTTGTTCTTTCTGGGATCTTTACCTGAACCTGTGATGCTTAGGTTTTTGTACTCTCAAAAAAAAACTCATCTTGTGTTAAGAGACTGTGATATTTATTGTCTGTAATGTATTGAATCATGCTTAAAAAAAATAAAAATGCCGGTTTAAAAGGCAAAGAACCTGCCAAACACTTCTGCTTCCTCCAGTCACTTGACTATCATTCACAATCAAGATACAGATAGCAGTGCTGATGTTCTGGTTGGAACTGGAACCAAAGTAGAATTTTCCTCAATGCCAGCAAGCTTGAAAAAATATGCCGCTTAAATTTTGAGAATAAACTCAGTTTTCTACTAAATGCCTGGTCCTCTCCCTCTTTATATTCCCATGGATAGCAGGTTTCTTTTATACTGGAATTGCCCACAAGCCACAACAGTTTGTGCTATTGCCATTAAAGTGCTGTATTTCTTTGGGAGGTATCCATCTTGAAAGATGATCTGTGTATTTGAGAAGTCTAAATGAGAGCAGTCTTTCACTAATGTTAGTGCCTGCACCAATCTAAGAGCAAGCAGTAAGTGCTTCTGTCCATACTTCAGCTGGATCAGTTCCAGCCCTAGAGTACTGGCCTCCAGCTTTTTCCTTCAGGGTGCGTACAGTCACTGTGCAACAGAACTGCTTTCTTCTACAGGGCTTTCTTCTCATAGGAGTCAACATGACTCAAAGGCAGCACCTTGTGATGGAATACAGCAGACTCCTGAAGACAATGAAAGCAGGTTGCCTCCAACCCTCTAGCACAGCTCAAAAGGAAAGAGGCAGGCCCTCTCATTTTGTCTAGTGTAGGGTAAGGGAGAATGGGGCACACTGGAAAGGAAGAAACTAGGTACGAAACAGTCCCCTTGACGGCACTTGAAAAAGGGTAGTGATGAAGGTGGAGGAACATGATCTCAACATGTGAGGTACCTATTTGCTTTATTCTCAGATCAGAGATCAACTTTTCTGTGTAAAGCAGTAGCAGCATCTTGATGTCCTGTGGCTTCCTTTTCCAGATTGTGCTAGAAGGGGCTGTGGGATTTAAGTGGGCAGGAACACTGCTGTACCCTGGGGCTTTGTTACAGCCCCTCATATGCTTCCACTTAATTTTATAGCTGGCTTCAGATGGTGCTTCTGGCAGTAATGCTGTTGTCCAATCCCTAATGAAGCTAACTACATAAAGTAAAGTCAGCAGGGGACTAATGTACCCTGTGGGCTAATGGGTGTATTATCACTCTTGTTTCAGTAAGAAAATTGCACTTAGGAGATACCTGCCAAATTCCTTCACACAAGGTCAAGCAAGTCCTAGACATCTTGTTTGGGGAAAGAAGCATGAAACTAGTATCACAGAAGTTTCCTAGGAAAAAAACAACAACTTGTGAGCCATATTTAATTAGAATTCTAGTTACTGCACCACCTTAGCTACACAGCTAATGGGTAGTAGGACCCTCTAGTTCAGAGGATTGGAGTAAGGTATGAAGTAGAATCACAGTCTGGTGTGGGTTGGAAGGGACCCCAAGGATCATAGAGCTCCAACCCTCCTGCCACAGGCAGAGCCATCATCCTCAGGCCTGGATCTACAGAAGGTAGCCCAGGGCCCTGTCCAACCTGGCCTTGAACACCTCCAGGGTCAGGGCATCCACCATTTCTCTGGGCAGCCTGTTCCAGCTCTTTCTGTAAAAAAAACCTTCCCCCAATATCTAATCTAAATCTTCCTTCCTTTAGTTTTAATCCATTCACCCTTGTCTTGCTATTGTCTACCCTTTTAAAAAGTTGAATCTCCTCCTGTTTATACACTCCCTTCAGGTACTGGCAGGCTGCAATGAGGTCCCCCTGCAGCCTTCTCTTCTCCAGGCTGAACAAGCCCAGCTCGAAGGCGACCACTTAAAGTAACTCTTTAACTGCTGTACCAGCAAGTAAAGCTGGTACAAGTAAGTTTTGTCTTTGAAGGCCCATACTTGCACAATACTTCAACTAGTACCTGATTCTTCTGCTATTCTGTATTTCACTCAGATACATGAATTCGCTGAGGATGGTGAATTTCATATGTTTTTTTCCCCCTTATTTATATAATAAATGAGGTAATACCTCTATGTCAGGATTGCTGTCTCAAGTGACTGAAATAATTGTTCTGTTTGGGAGTCACTTCTCTCCTAAATTACACTGTGAAAGGAACAGCACTAGAATTACAGTAGGTCTAGTAGTGGTTACTTCGGTTCTCTCTCGTGAAATTGTAATGCTGTCTGTGAGCATTCTTGTTGGAAATTCTGATAAGACTTCAGAAACTTGTATCAGCAGTAAAACTTTAACACTTTTTTTCTAGTTAAAAAAATATTTTGATCAAGTATTTCATAAGAGAAATTATTCCTGGTCCCACTGAAGAATCTATCCAAGGCTAGTGTTACGTGTCTTGTAATTCTGAGAAAGTATGCTAGGGTATCTTAAGCTAAAGTACTTAGGTTTGAAAATATTAGCGAATGTTTGCTATCTTCATGTATCTAAATACAAACTACTTTCTTCGAGGTACAGATCTGAACATTTATCTCCACACCTCACAAGAGTGTTTTTAACAATACTTGCTATACTGTGAAGGGGGGTTAGACAAGTGCTATGGGAGGTACTTGTGTTCATTTTCAAATTTGTGTGATCAAACTTCTAGAAAGTCTGGACTCTTTTTATTTTTGGTGTTCAGGCAATCCTGGTTTTGTACAGTTCACTAGTTTCTTAAACTTCATGCTGGCTTACTAATATTAAGAGCCAAGCTGGACTTCTGTTACTCATTTATATATTTGGTCTTTATAGACTTAAACTGTGATGGCTTATGAACCAAGCTATAGCTTCTTCAATTGTCTGAATCATGGGCATCTATTTTAAATGCAGAGGTCTTCACTTTGATGCTGGGAGTCTTTCTGTTCCTAGGGAGATAGACATTATGCAAAAAGCAGATATGCATTCTTTGCATGTTTTCTCTGGACTTTGTGTTGTTTTTATAGACCGCTGTAGCACAGTCAGATTTTTTTCTAGCGTGAAGAATCCTAATTTTTCCTCATAAGAAAGCTGTATTTCCCTTCCTAACAGTTCTTGTTGACTTTAGTGTCTTTCCTAGTTTTGTTGTGTTCTTTTATAGATGGTGCAACCATAATTTCATTAATGCTCAGTTAGTTCACGGAGAGTTACAGTAAAGGAGTATTGTGATGAACATCTACTTATTATTTCTTTGAACAGCAGATGCGTGGTCTTTTAAGTCTTGGAATCCTAAATGTGAAACTGATTGAGGTTTTACATGTTTCTATTAATTCATAAGTGGTAAATACAGTGTTTAATACTTTTAAAGTTCATTCCAGGTACTTTACTTTTGCCTGTGAAGGAATCTGTAGACAATCAATGTGTATCTTTATTTTTCAGGAATCTGAGAGGCTGTGTGACAAGCTGCTTTTAAGACAAAGGATGAACTTGTTGTCCCAGATGTCTGCTACTCCAATAGACTGCTTATTTAAGGTTAATAGCTTTTTTGGTAGAATATGTATGTGCCCACATATTGTATATTTATATCCCTTCCTTTCTGCAGTGCTCTGAAATCTAATGCAGCGTTAATTACATTTGCACTGCAAAATGCAGGTTTTAGTAGATGATGTAAGTGTGCTTTCAATCTAGTTCATTTCTGTGCCAAAACATTACCAAGCTAATGTAATCTTACAGATTTCAGTGTGTTAGAAGAAATATGGAAGCAAATGAGGATGAAACGCTACTGTGCTGGTGTTCATTGGCCCATTTAACGCACAGATGCCATATTACTATCTGGTCATCTCTCAGAGCTTTTAGTCCTTGAAATTGAAAGAGTTTTCTGAAATAATTTAAATGTGGTCATCTGACAGCCACTTCATATTGTCTGTTAATCTCATATTGTCATTCTAAAAGAATTTTGCCCATACAAGGACACAAAGCAGAGCTGCTAATTATGTGTGTTCACAGCTTATGGCTAGCGTCTTAGTAATTTTGTGGAACTGTTTTTGCACAGAGGGAGTTCAATTTCGTGACTGAGTCTAAAGAGAACAATAGGAATTGTTTTAATCTTTTATAGAAAGCGAAGTAAGCCAAGAACAGATTCTTTTTAATACTGAATGCCCATTAGGGGTTTTGTGCTGTGACATTGTTCATTTCTGCTTTCTAATGCTTGAATATGTGTCTTTTATAATCAGCTCCTTTCATTTAATACTTCAGTAAATTATTTTTTTTGTATGTGTAGGCTTTTTTTCTTAAAAGGCTTTTTGTATTGGTTCTCCATTGTCTCTCTTCTCTTGGGTTTTTGTAGCATATTGCTTCAGGTAATCAGGAGGAAGTGGAGCGATTGCTAAGCCAAGGTGACAGTGATAAGGACACTGTGCAGAAAATGTGTCATCCGCTCTGTTACTGTGACAAATGTGAGAAGCTAGTATCTGGGTAAGCACTGTTCATCTCCACAAATAGACAAAATGCTACGTCTTCATGTAAGATTTACTTAATAAATTATGCTGCTGCCGGTTATAGAGGAAGTTGGTAGCACTTTGGGGTGTAGCACTTTGGGGTGTACATTTGTGTGGTTTGAAAAAGCAGAAGAAACATTAGAATACTAAATGCCTTGGAGCCAGCCAGTTTTGTGATGGAGGCTATACGTGGTAAATATGGTGTGAAATGTTTATTTTCTTGAACCAAACAGACATGTCTTGGACAAAACCCCACCTCTTAACAAGATGTCAAATTCTGTATGGAATAATTTTTCCAGCGCAAAAGGATAAAGGATAAAAAATTTCCAAAATTGGTGTCTTGTCAGTGTTGGCAATTTTTCTCTTTCTCTCCCCCTTACCACTGCTGCATAGGTAACTGAGCTGCTTTTAAACCATTGTGTTTTCAAGGAAACTGAATGATCCTTCCATTATCACGCCCTTTTCCCGAGATGACCGGGGTTATACACCACTTCATATAGCTGCTATTTGTGGTGAGTATTGTTGGTTTTCTTCACTAGTGCTTTCTATTCCTTGTGTCCTTATCTTTATGTTAACGTGTTTTCCAACTTTCCATTGAAAAATAAATTTTGCATTAAACTGTTTCCTGCTTATTTGCTACAGAATCTGGTACCTTGGCACGGACTGAAACTATTGTGTATTATTTTAAACTCTCTTTCTCATGACTGAGTTACTGTTTGTTTGCTGTTTAGTTTGGCATTAGTGGTTACCACAGTTGTTTGTTCTTCAGCAGTGGAAAAAAGTAAAACTGTGTCATCAGAAGCCTGTCTTGTTTTAAAGAACTGGTAAATCAAGAAATTAGGCTTTTCTGCTGTATCTGGCTGTGCATGGTAGATCTGTACCATCTCCTGTCTTGTAATGTTTATCATGCCTTTGATCTTACATTTATTAGAAGATATATTAATTTCCTTAGCCAGGTTTTTTTTTAATATATAATTTCCTGGTTTTATTATTATCTTGAATCACAGTAGGAGAGTCCTTTGTATGACATAGCTTTATTTTATATTCTTTTCTTTTTCATAAGATATAAGCATAGCTTGCTTTAAGCTGGAGGTTCTTTTATGGAGCTTTGACCTTGAGTAATCCGCAGTAAAAACCTGCAAATGCCAAGAAAGTGAATATACAGTCTATAGAAACATAGTATGCAGAAATGCAAGGTATCTCAGTTTATAGTTCATGTTCTCATGTTTGAATTTGAAAAGTTGCAATGTTCTTGTGTAAAGTTTGCTACTTTTTTTAATGGCTGTGTACTTTTCAAGGGCAAGCATCATTAGTGGATTTGCTAGTAGCCAAAGGAGCCATTGTCAATGCTACAGATTACCACGGTTCAACTCCGCTTCACCTTGCCTGTCAGAAGGGATATCAAAATGTTTCAGTAAGCAAGAAATGCTTAATTAGAAATAAAGAGAAATACATAACCTAAATAATAAATATGACTCTTACTAAGCTGATCTACTGGTGCTGTCATTTAGATCTTCTGAGAAGCTCTTACCACAACTCTGTACGCTCTCAGAATTGGGGATCTTTTGTTGTTGTAGTTGCATGATATTTTTTTTCCTATAGTGCAAGGTTTTCAGACACTTATAATAACCAAGTAAGTGATGGCTATGCATGCCTTTAATTCATCCACTTTATTGATGCAGATCTCTAGTACATAGGTCAAAGTGGAGAGCCTGTTAACGTCTCTGCTCTTAAGACAGAATCACCACTGCAGTTATGGGAATGAGTTAAATGACTTCACATTGTGTTTAGGACAGACTGTGTAACTACGTTATTGTGTACTTGAATTTCATGTATGTGAGATTCTTCAACTAGCGTTGTTGAAATGAAGCTATGTCTTCACTTACATAGGCTCTTAAAATACAGGGGAAGTTGTAATGTAGCATATGTACTGTAGTGTTTACTGCAGTAGATTATTTTTTCAGTGCCATCTCTGAATGTGTAAGAAACAGCTTTTATTTGGTTTTTAGGGTAGGGCAAAGATGGCCCTGTAGTGTGAAGAGGATAGTGTCTGAAAAGGTGAGACATAGCTAGTTTTTCATGAAGGGCTTCATCATGATAGAAAACTAAAGGAATTGACAGAGTAACTGTTGTTTGTCTGGTAATTTTTTAGTTTCTTAAATGCCTACTTTTATTTTTCTTTTAAGCTTCTCTTATTGCACTATAAAGCCAGCACTGATGTTCAGGACAATAATGGAAATACTCCACTTCATTTAGCCTGCACTTACGGTCATGAGGATGTAAGTAATTATTTTGCAACAAAGTAAATGGGCATTCTAATGGAATGGAATTAAACTGTGGTGTGGATTTGCACTAAATGTACATGTTTTTAAAAGTAAATAAAAAAGATTTGAAGGCTAACAATTTAATGTTATAGATTAGTCCACAGCATTCTTTATTATGCATTGACATTAAAGATGATAGTGCAGTGCGAATTCAGTGGAGTTATTTAACTCTTTAGCAACACTGAACCCGAAACCCTGCCCTTTAGCAGGGGATATGAGCAGCAATGGAAAACAACCTTTTTAGGATTGCCCATAGGTTAACATTATAACATACGTTATATAATCTGAGAAATTATACTATAATTCATTGATGGCTTTCCTTTTCTTTCCAGTGTGTCAAAGCTTTAGTCTACTATGATGTGCATTCCTGCAGACTAGAAATTGGCAATGAAAAAGGAGATACTCCTCTCCACATAGCTGCTCGCTGGGGCTATCAAGGGATCATAGAAGTGCTTTTGCAAAATGGGGCAAATCCAGAAATTCAAAACCGGATGAAAGAGACTTCCCTACAGTGTGCATTAAATTCCAAGGTATTCCTCTTACTCTTCTAGCCTGATTTCTTTCTGATGCAGTTCCACAGAGGTGTGTAGATGCTCACCTACTCGTAGGATTTTGTGGTCTCCTGCTTTTAAAGTGAAAATGCATGAGTTCTCTTAATGAGGAAGGGTTATATTTTTAATCCAATAGCATGACTATGGTTTGTGATATAGAACATTAACTTGTAAGTAGTACTTTTAATCTGCTCAGTCATAATCGGTTACCAATATTAGGTTTTCAGCTACTTTGTGTTTCAGTCAGATTCTTCTTTAAATGGAATTACATTGGTTGTCTTTATTAATATTTTTATGCAGATTTTGTCATTGATGGAATTAAACTGTCTAACGTTTGAAAGGGGACAGAGTGCTTCTGAGGTAATGACCAATGCAGAGTGCTAATTTTTTTTTGTCTATGCTTAACATGCTTGTATCTGATATATAACTCTTCCTGTTCTGGTTTTTTCCACCCCCCCCAACTTTAAGTCACCACTTAGGTCTCCTCAGCAGTCAACAGAAACTTTCAGCAGAGGATCATCTGTCTCAAGCCTTTCATCAGCATCAACTGATATAAGGCAAGAAGAAGTAAAAAATAGTTATAAAGAGGTAAGACTGAGGTATATAAGTTTTGACAATAAGCAAAGTGAAGGAAGCTAGAAGAGTGATATTTTGCAGCACTGTTTTAAACTGCTTCTTCAAGAACAGCCTTCTCTCTGGTTTGGGAGATATATATATGCTGCCTTCCTCAGGTGCTTGTCATCTCTGTACTGAAACATCTATTTTTGTATCGTATCGACTGCTCTGCTGGTTATTTCTGGGGAAAAAATTTTAAGCATTTATGGACTAGTTGTTCAGTAGTTAACTACATATCTTGAGAATTTCTTAAGGCTTATAAAATTGTTATGACAGGCTTTGCAGTCCTGTACAGGACAGGCTAAATGCCACTGTTAGCTTGCCAAATCTGTTCAGCAGGAGGCAATGACTACAGGCATAGTGGCAAACAGTTTAACAACCTAGAATTTTAAGACAAGCTTTCAAAATAGGCGCAGGAAATCAATTATGTAATGTGAAGAAGTACACTATATAGCAAATATCTTACACATGTAGAATCACATGTGTGTACTGATTTTGCTCTGGCCATGCCAACCATGATGCAGTCCTCTGAATTTTTTCATGTGAGACCTCATATGCATGCTTTCCATTGATCCCCTCCTAAGACTCTTACATCACCATTTCTTTTGGTGCAACTCTCTCATATCACCATTTCTTTTGATGTATCTCTCTCTGCTTTTCCCAGTCCTTCTGTTTCATTTTTTCCAAATTGACCTCCACAGTGCTTTTGTTTGTCTCCATGCCTTCTCTATATTTAAATTCCTCCTTTTTCTGCTGTTGAAAGGTTCTTCTCTTGCCAAATATTTCTGTTTTCTGAAAATTGCAGATGCAAAGTTTGACTTGACAGTATTACTTCATACTTCATTATCAGTTGTTCAGTGAGAGCCTCAGTGTAGGAGTGTACATCCCTGTTTGTACAGTCAAACACTCTAAGTAAGGTCTAGTGTACGCAAAAGTTCACCTTAAAGGAACAAATTTATCACACTCAAGAGCTAAGACTGTAGTTCACATCAGGGAAAAAGATTAGAAGCAGCTTACACCTTAGATGCTTGGGGTTAATGACCTTCTGCTGTAATCCAGCTTAAGTACATTTCTGTTTGCCAAGTTTCACATGGGCTCACTGCTCTTGCTCTTACTAAGCAAAGAGGCAAGGGCCTAATCCTGAGAGCGCTGTGAAGGGAATGCCAGTGGAGGCCATGGGAAGCTGATGAGGTCAGTTTGCCAGACTTCAAGGTTAGTCCACGCATTAAGGGGTTGCAGGTTTGATCTTTATTAATCAATACTGCTCTTGGCTTAATGGAGCCAGTCATGGTATGTGTCTTATATGGGGCTTGTTTACAACTTAAAAAAGAGAGAGTGAAAGCGCCAGGCACGACAATTTGGAACTAGTAACTCCTTGCAAGTATCTGTTCAGCAACAGAAAAACAGAGCATGTGAGTGAATTGCAGCAGATTTGTTTCATCTATTTTTACATTTAAAGGAAGGTGCTTCTGTTCCATGGAGGACTGAGAAAGCAAACTGGAAAGATGGGAAAATGCATGTAGCAGACATTTTGCCCTAAGTACTCTTAATAAATTATCTATAAGCTGCACAACAGATGTTGTATGCATCTCCACTGTGAGGGCCTAAGGCAGTTTTTAGAACTGTAAGGAAGTTGTTATTTTTGGAAAGAAATTATCAGATCTTGCGGGTCACTTGCTATTACTGTTAGGCATCTTGTATGTGGTAAGGCTGGCTTCTGAAAATCATCAAGACCTTTTAATTCTCCAGTGACATTATCCTATACAATTAGGAGAAATTTATGTGAGGTGCCCATCTCCCTAGAATATTTAGTCCATTTGAGATGTGTATGTGTAGAGATTGGGATTAGGTTCACCTGACTTCAGATGTCTGAAAGACAGTTGTCTTAACTTTAGACATGTTCTCTCTCTCTTGTCAGTGGAGAGAAATTGGTATCTCCAGAGAAGAATTGCTCTCTGACTTGCTTAGTTTGACCTGTGTTGCACTTGAGTGTCATTTGTTGCCTGCTCTCTGTTCTGTAGTTACTAAAGAGGGTAAATGACTGACTTAGGTTTAGACTGCTTTAAAATACACAAAATTAGGCATGGGGAATCCTGACTTGAGCACCTAGTGCATGACTTCAAGAAGCTTCACCTTGTAGTAGAAAGGTAGTAATAAAATAAAACTTAGCAGCTTTCTTTAAAAAGAGATAAAAAATGGATGGAGATATTTAATCTAATGTCTGATCTTTCGCTTGTGTCCTGTTCCTCTGCTAAACCCCTGAGGTAAGAAGTCAGGCCAGTATAACACAACTTCCTTTTAGACTCATCCTTGTTTTCTTTACCAAGCACAGCTGTCACAATCAGCAAGATAGTAATTTCTAGATAAAGACTGAAATGTGACTGTGGCTGTTACTCTGTGACATCTTCAATTTGCTAGATGTTTCTTAATTTTGAAACAACTTTGTTTACACAGCAGCATCTTTGGTGGTGATGGCACAGTGGAAAAGTAATTTGCTATAATGCTGAAACAGACTTTCACAAAGCTTATTAAATGGTTCTTCAACAATCTTCAGAGGCTGGAGAAGTTGCTTATTGATAGTGCTAATGGGTTGTCCCTGCCCTTTACTGGCATCTATCCCTTTTTATTAGCTTAGATCCGATGATAAGTTGGGAGACAAGTCACCTCCTTGTCCTGCTTTCACAAGCAATGGGAGGGATCCAGCAGGGCGGCGTCAGTGCACTGCACAGCACCTTCACTGTCTTCTTCCCCCACTTACCTCTTTGCCCCCTGCACAGCTCATAAACATGGTACACCAAGCAGTTGTGCTCAAGCATTGGCTGGCCTGAGCATACACATCCTTAATTAGTCTAATGCAGGTCTCAGGAATAACTGGTGAGTTGAGGAGACCTGCCTTTGGCTCACACACACCATTTGATACTTGTATCTTTAGATTTTTAAGTAAGAAAACAAACTCAAACTTACAATCAAGTTAGATTTGTACATGTTTATTTTTTAATTAGGAATAAACTGGTAATCTGCAGGTATAAACAATTGGAAACATCTTTAACTGTTGTTTGCCAAATAGCAAAATAAAGCCTGCCATCCTTTGTGCTTCTGGTAGCCCATATATTAGCTCAGCAAGAATGCAAACAGTGCTAGTGTTCATCAGGGTAGAAATTTGTCCTGAGTAGGGATTTTTAATGTTAGGTTCACAACAGAAAAGCAGGGTCAGCTGCTGCTGAAGCAGCAAAATAATGTGTGTCAGCTTACATGACTCTGCTTATGTGTGCACTGCATGTCCGCTATTTAGGTAAGTACTGTTTATCTTGAGGCAAGTCAGAGGCCATCAAATGGCCACAGGCCTTGCAAAGGTTTTGTATTTCATAAAGGAAGAAGTGTTTTCCTTTAAAACTTTATAAAAGTAATGGCACGCAGGCCAGGAGGCTTAGGAGGTTAGTAAAGGAGGCAGGATTTTCTGTGTATGGCTTATTACCAGTACTAACCAGGCAAATAAATTTTCTTTTAGGTAGAAAAACTCCTAAGAGCAGTTGCTGATGGAGATCTGGAAATGGTGAGTCTTAGCATGGCCGTTGAATGTTACTGAATTCCAACTTACCTCATTCAAATCGAGGAATTTATTTGGAAATTATATTTAGTAAAGAAAGTTTTGGGTTATACCTTCCTCTAGCAGCAATTAATCAAATTCAGCTCATTTTCTACAGAGAATATTCACTCCATGTTCCTAAATTATTATCCCTACAGTGCTTTCAGGACCCTTATTTTTACATTTCCATGACCTCTTGCACTAAAGAAATCACTTCAAATTGAATAATTTCTGTGTGAAGGCCTGTAATTTAAAAAGCCACCTCTAGGAGATGCAAAGAGCTTGGGAAGAACAGCCTCCAGGGCAGGCATGTTGAAAAGAAATATTGTGGGAAAGAGCTGTTTATGTGCTTGTGGGTGCTCAGGCTGCACTGTCAAATGCCTTTGTTAGATGGGGAGCATGGTGCATTGCAGAACTGTAAAAAGATGCATATACTGAGGTCACAATGTTGAACTGGCTAAAAAGGCAAAATAGGTTAGTTTTCAGGTAAACCTGTTTTTTTACAGTAAATCCAATAAAGTAGTGTTGTTAGGTTTGATATCAGGAAGAGGTTCTTTACTGAGAGGGTGGTTGGGCACTGGCACAGGCTCCCCAGGGAAGGAGTCAGAGCACCCAACTTGGCCGAGTTCAAGAAGCGTCTGGATGATGTGCTTGGTTTCATGCTCTGACTTGTCTGTGTGAAGCCAGGAGTTGGACTTGATGATCCTTATGGATCCCTTTCAACTTAGGAGATTCTGTGATTCCCAGTTCCCTCTTCCAATGTCACAGAAGTACATCGCTTCCTTTCCCAGATGTGAGTTGTTGGATGTGCTTGAGTGGCAGCGCGGTGCATCAGCTCTGCAAACTGAATGATGGGAACTACAGTTTGTGGGGTTTGTTTTACTTGGCAAGCATTCCAGTAATACTGTGTTTTAAAATCCACAAATGCTTTTTGATTCCTAAGTTGTCAGGTTCTCTAATGCCTTGAGTATTGTCTACTCTTTTTTTTGTGTTTGCTGTGTGGAATAGCTGTGCATTGGGACTACAAATGAAGGTCTTTGTTGTGATATGTTTTCATTACCTCTCTGTTTCATACAGAGAGGAAATTTAGGTGACACCAGTCAGTACAGAGAAGTTATCTCATGGGAATACAACTTCCTTGTAGTTCAAATAGATAGCTGGTTGCTATAACAATACCAGTGTCAAAGTTGATGTTCTGCAATTTTTCATAATTACCACCTGCCTTGTGGTATTTTTTAGTTAAAATTGACCTTTATTCCTGAAAATTTGAACTATAAGGTGCTTTCAGTGTCATTCTACTGATAAATTGAAGATGACACAGGTATCTTTAGACGTTTTGTCTTTAGAAAGATGGATAAGGCTGTAAATTTCTTAATTGTTTTGTAGTTCACAGAAGAAAATCATGCACCCATGTGAAAACACAGGGGGTTTCTGCTGGATGCATATTCTGAAAAATTGGTTTAGATGATATGTACCAGGAGAAACAGACGCTAACGAGGTGTCACACACAACAAAACTGATGTTCTGTGTGGCCACATACACACCATGTTAATATTGATTCTCTCATGTTTTATTCCAGTTAGATGATAGAAACAAATTAATTTATCAACTGATAGAGGAAAGAACTGTTCAGTGGTTAAGTAAATATTGCTATCCTCCTTTACAGTGTAACCTAATCTTAGTAATTATTTCCAGGTCAGCCCCTAAGTCATTTCAGGAAGCAGCAATACATACAGTGGTGGTATTTATCACTCTACTGGCAAGTAGTAAACATGAATGTATAACAATTAACTTTTCACAGACTTTGTGAAAATCGGAACAGTAGGATGAAAACATTTAAAGAAAATTAAATATAGTGCTATAATTTGCTGGAAAATGAATATCTAGTACTGCTCAACAGACATCAGCCATGAAAGCATGTAGAAATCTAATCATGCATTCAGGTGACAGTCACCTTAATTTTTTGTGGCTCTACTTTCCACATTTCTCAAGTTTGCATAAAACTCTTCACTATAAAGAGAATTGTCCAGTTGGGTGGCAAAGGTTACAGCTTGCAGATCTATTTAAAAAACCATGGTTATTTAAAAACTCTTTATCTTGTTCTGACAGCCTGAGGTCTGTCTCCATAGGAACAAAAGCTGCAGTATGGTCATTAGTGCTGTTGCAGATTTCCACCGTGACAGCCAATTGAGCGCTGCAAGAAGAGGCATTAAAAAAGGAAGGGCTATGAAACTGCAAGATTTTTTTTTTAAAATATCATTCTGTGATAGTTCAGTAAGCCAGAAAGCAACCTTTGTCATCATTGTAGCACCCAGAAACTTCAAAAGCAAGTATGCTTTAGAGTGGAGGGAATGGTGTTAATTGATGACAGTAATTTTCATTATTGACTCAATGGCAACTAATTCTACATTTTGAAAACAAAATTTAGCCCATTTTCTTAAATTTTCTGTGTAATGAGAACAGAATAACTTGGGGACAGTATTTTGGGAATGTATGTATAAAAATTTAGGCAGCAGCTTTTTTTTGGGGGGGTCTCAAACTGTACTGTTCGTGTTTAGTGGTTGCTGATTTGGTAGAAAATTAGAGCTCCAGGATTGGTGCCCACTGTTGCAAGTTGTCTTAGCTCATCACATGTTGCTTTGAACAAAGCCCTAATGTGGCTCTGAGTCAGTGAAGTGTGGTGTAGAGTAGCTGATAATGCTTAACATCAGTTTTCAGTCTTCCATTCGTAGTGATTGGATTTGGTGGTCATGTGTATGCTGTGGCTTCTTAGTGGTGGAAGAATGATTCAGCTTCCAACAAAGATACTTAGATTTAAGAAAGCAAGCAAATAACCCTCCTCCCCTTTTTATTTTTAGAATGGGACAACCCTAGAAAAGAGATGGGAGGCTACAGACCCTCTTCTGTTAAAAGTATTTGACAAGAGATTGCTCAAACTCTTGTCAGTGGTATTAAAGAATTGATTTTGTCTGCAGGGGAAGGGAAGTGACAGGGATACTTATTTTAGACAAATCCCAGTGTAGCAAATTGTAAACCTTCCCTGACTTGGCTGCCTGTGAACAGAGGAGCTTGCAAGATTTCTTTTTACTCCAGAGAACAATGTGGAACTGCAGGGAAAGTGAAAAATATCCTTTTCCTGTCTCACTTATCATTCAGAATCAGGTATATGGCCCTTACTGGTTGTCCCAAGATTTATTCTAGCTGCATCTGCATGATTGGATAGATTATTAGTATCATAGAATCAGAAAATGGCAAGGGTTGGAAGGGACCCCGAGGATCATAAAGCTCCAACCCCCCTGCCACAGGCAGGGCCACCAACCTCAGGCCTGGATCTATACAAGGTTGCCCAGGGCCCCATCCAACCTGGCCTTGAACACTTCCAGGGATGGGGCATCCACCACCTCTCTGGGCAGCCTTGGATTAGTATGTCCTTGGTTTCCCAGAGCTACCTTAATGGCAAGAAGCAGAACTTGCTGACAAGTGTGAGAGTTCCTACAGGTTCCTCTCTTTGTATTGAATTCCTTTCTCCCCGTTGTCTCTTTGCTTGGCATCAGTAGAGCTCTTGGGTTGGAGCAGTTCTGTGGCATCAAACCCTACCTGCAATCCAGCAAAGATGCTCCTGTCTCAGTTTTGGCAGAAATTGGTTCCTTGGCTTTGCTCCATGCCACATCTCGGGGGGGGGGGGGGGAGAGGGGGGCTGATCTTTCTTCATGGTAGTAAGACGGTGATAAACCTTCTGACAGCCCTCTTAAAAGCTGCTCACAAAAAGAGAAAGAGTAAAAAGAAGACTCCTCACAAGATGACATGTATTACAACTTTATACACACTGTGTGCTCCTGAAACTTCCTGTGTCTGGGAGATACAGCACAAGTGTCCTTGTCTTCCTTCTTTTAGAGCACTGTGATGTTACCCCTTTTCATGTGCCTAGAGAAGGTGACAGTGCATTGTCCTTTGCATTATGAGGCCAATTTAATTGCCACTTCTGTCTTGAGATTCTGAAAGACTTGTCTGAGCATAATACAAACTCAAAGTGATATGCTAGCTAGAGGTCAGGCTTAACATTGCCATAAGGGAGATTTAATGCAGTCACTGCTAATTCTAAGATTTCCCTAGTTTACAGTGGATTAATAAATTTCAAGGTGAAAATGTAGTTCTTAAACAGCCTGTTGGTGTTGTTGCATAAAGTTTAATGTAAAAGTAACATGCAGTAAGCATCACTTGGCAAATTGCACATGAATGCTCTGAGTCCTGAGACTATTTTAATTGGAGACTGCTCTCTTCCTCAAAAACAAGTAATTGCACATTGAGGAAAAAGTGAAACTGTCAAGGTCCTGGGAAGTGACAGACCTAAGAAATGTCAGTGCCCCTGCAGAGTTTTTGATGTTGGTTAAGTGTCATTGTCCTTGTAACTTCATATGTTCTTTAAAGCAAAAGATGAAACAAATGTCACATTGATACAAGCTGGCACAAATGACCCAGGCTACAAGGATTTGGGGGGTTTGAGAATAGGTGAATGCTGAAGTCTTGGTTAGGCAGATTTACTTCTGTGCTGTACTTGAACGTTTTAGCTGCCTTGTCAACAATAACATTTGATTTGTTTAATTTGGGCTGTGGGCAGCTGATGCCAGGAGGTAGCTGTGGTCTCACTGAGATACTCAAAGTGTGTTGGTGAAATTTTACTTGTCTACCTACGCAAATCTGTTTGGACATGGAACTTCTGGCCTTCATAAAGGAGGACTTGCTTTTTATGGCAGGTACGTTATCTCTTGGAATGGATGGAAGAAGACTTAGAAGATGAGGACGACACAGTCAGTACATCAAAACCAGAATTCTGCCATCCATTATGCCAGTGCTCAAAATGTGGGCCAGCACAAAAGGTTGGAATATCTACTCTGTAAAAAGAATAATTTCTGTTCTTGTAATGTAACCTCTAGCTCTAGGCCCAAATATGTACAAATCTTTAGAGAGTTCATCTGATACAATGAAATTGTTCTCTTTTTATTCAAAGGTAGAAAGTTTTGGATACAGGAGCAGTGTTCAAAGACTTGTTCGATACCTAATGGAGTGAAAAAACTTCACATTTTGCTTTTAAAATATGCAGACTGCTGTCATCAAAGTTTGCACAACTTGGAATTAAAAGGAACAATAGTTTTCTAAGCCTCAGTTTCTCCTGGTTCTTTTTTATAGTTTACATTGCTAAGTGTCACAGAGTATCTACTTATCTGTTAGTAATCAGTTTAGCAAGGAATACCTGATAATCCTATAATCCATGTAATGCTGATAAAGTGTTTTTTTTAATTGCATGACATCTTTCATAGAAGTTATGTCTAAAACCTCTTCAAACATTAAATATAATTGTGAAGACTTCTTTTTCAATTGCCAAGATTTTCTTTCCCTTTATCATGGACTGTAGAAGAGAATCAGGCTTTACAATACACTTTAAAAAAAATTAAACAAGGAATGATCCCAGCTTCTTGGACACAGAAAACTAATTACTTGCCTTTCATAAAGAAAATGGATTACTACATTTGAAGATACGTGTAGCTGGATAAGTCATTGCAAAATAAACCAAAGCATAAATTTTCATTGTATTGGTGGCTTTGGGGTACCAGTATCCTTATCACTTAACTGAGAAACTGAGAGCTGGCTTGACTTCTAAATTCCGTTGCTACTTTATGCTTATTCTGCAGGCTAGGAATATGCTTGTTGTCCTTAAATTCTTCACATTCACACCATGCTTTATTCTCTGGCAAGGTGTGCCCATGTACCTGGAGGGCAGAGATCATGCGCTAAAGATGCCAGAGCCTGAGACCACCAGTTAATTTTATTGGTGACAGGAGGGAATGGCATTTGCTGTGGAATTTACTTGTCTGCTGAATCTGAAGCAGAAGGGACTTGTTAACTAACCTTAACGCCTGCATTAGGTAACATGCTGAGGACGGGTAGAATGAAAGATGGTCTACTACTGTAACTGTCAGGCAGTTAGAAAGGGTGCTCTGTGCTGTTGTGAGCTGTCTTCCAGGTGGTTTCCTTAGCTTGCGTCTCCATGGGCATCTGCTCTCTGGGTAGTGTTGCTTCTACATGAATAAAATTGATTTTACTTTTTATCCTTATTACCTCAAGCTTCAGGTAACAGTAAAAAATAGGTGTGTAGCATGTGTCTCCAAGAGCATGGAAGTCTGTATAAGTGAAAGTAACTCATACTATTTTTGCTTACTCTCCATGTGTATGAGCATTCTAGCAGCTGTATAAAACCTCTGAGTTTTACTTCCATCTCAACCTGTGCTTCTTTACCCTCTTTTCAATATCATGAATGCTTTGCCTGGAATTTCCCTCTATAAAGCTATCATGTTGGAAGAGAGAAAAATAAAACTCACTGTTCTCTTGAAAAATACCACCAAGCTTACAAACTAATTTCCCAAAGGTCTCAAATTGGGCTCTCCAGTAGAAGTTCTTGAAATCCACAATCTATGTGTTTAGTATATACTTAGTAGATATTTGGCTGCTTTTTGTCAACAGAAGGTAACGTGATTAATTACACACATTTGTTGTGTATTTTCCTCAACAGAAATTTTCAAGGATCTCTGCTAATGGACTTGGAGTAAACGTTTCTAACCAAGATGGCTTTACACCACTGCATATGGCTGCACTACACGGACACTCTGAACTGGTGTGTCTCTTGTTGAAACACGGAGCCAGTATCAGTGCCAAGAATGCAAAACACGCGGTTCCTCTTCACCTGGCCTGCCAGAAAGGTCACTTCCAGGTAACTCAGCCTCTTCACACATGCAAGCTATTTAATGCTTGGCAGCCAACAAAAAGCTATTTTGTGAAATTACCACAAATTTACCAACAAGACTTAAACAGTGAAAATTGGTTTGTTGATTTTGGTTTTTATTTGAATGTCTGAAATCTCCAGATGGGAAGAGGGACTCCAATTGAAACAGTTTCAGAGGGCACCTTTTCTTTCTAAAACACCTGAAATAATGGTTTAATGAGAGTGCTGCCAGTAGCTACTGTCATACATCAAACACTTTAAAAATACCTTCAGCAGCTGAGGTTTCCTGTGTATTTTCCCTCTATTCCCTCTGCTCAAGGAGGTTATGCATACATCTGTTGATATCTTGATTTGGTATTTTCAGTAGCCACAGTATTAAATATTTACGGTATCTTCAACTCGCTTAAGAAGAATGTGAGCCAAGTGGAGCTCTGAGAGTAGCAGAAAAAATCATTATTGCCTGCAAGTCAGGGAAGCATAAGCAGTGAAAAGCAGGAGCTAGTGAGGGGAGGAGATTATACAATGGGGAGTGTCATGAGAGTAGAAAAATAATGAAAAAGTGTGTGCAGACAAGCAAATGGGAATATGCAGCAAAGTGGAAAGCTAGGGCTTTAAGAATAAGGAGCTGAGGACTGGAGGAGGGAAAAAATCAGAGAATTGTGCAGATGACAGGGAGACAGAACACTAGAGCAAGCAAGAAGAAAACAACGCAATTCAAACTTGTAGTCCGATGAAAGTTCGGTCATTGGATATTTGCAACGTAAAGAAAAACTTCTAAGTGTTCTGATGAGTTCAGAAGTGGGAAAAGGATACTGCTGCTGTGGTGGTTTTCTTTTGATGTTTTGTTAAGTTACTGATTATGTATTCCTCGAGTTTTATTTTCTGGCCTTTCTTTCCATTTGCTTATGGGTTTGGTTTATTGTTAGGTTTTTTGGTTTTAAAGTGTGTAGTAAAACACGAAAATGCATATGATAGGAGCACCTGCTTGTAGATATCATCTGTTTGGAATAGGTGGGACTTGTTTTCTCTATCCCTCTGTCTTTCATCTCTCTTGCATTCCGGAGTTCAAAAAATGTTTAAATAAAAAAGGGGAGCTTTCAGTGTATGAATAGGGTTAGCTGGTATCGTGAATTAAAGAGTTGTTACTTCCTTTAATAGGTGGTAAAGTGTCTGATGGATTACAATGCTAAACAAAATAAAAAGGATATATATGGAAATACCCCTTTGATTTATGCGTGCTCGAACGGTCAGTATGAGACCACCGCCTTGCTGTTACAGGTAAGGTCGCTGGAAACACAATGTCAGGACAGCATTTCTGTTCTCTATTCTCAGTCTTCATAACTTCCATTTTATCTTGCTGCCCAGCACGGAGCTTCTGTTAACCTTTCCAATGCCAAAGGGAATACAGCACTGCACGAGGCTGTGATAGGAAAGAATGAGGCCCTGGTGGACTTGCTGCTTCAGAACGGTGCAATGCCACACGTAAGGAACGAAAGGAACTGCACCCCTGCAGACTGTGCTGAGCCGGTGAGTGCAGAAAGCTCCTTCCTAAGGCTACATTTTCCTATAGTCCATATGCACAACGTAGGGAAGAAAACAAATTTAACTGTGCCACAGCAATATTTGTCAAGACTTTTGTATTTAACAATTATGTACAATGTAGAGACTGAGATGCCTGTTTATTGTACAGTGTACAATATGATACCTGTGTTACATGAAACTGTGTTTCTAAAATAAGTTGTCCTAGGCAAAAAGGATGAGGAGTGAAAGCACATATATCAGTAAGATAACATCATCTATGCTAGCAGTGGCAGGGAGAGTAGAAGAAATGTTGAATATAGGAAAACGAACACCTTTCACAGAACAGTTACACTGCTAGCAGTCTTCTAGTTCCATCCACTGTTGTCTGCTCTTCATGCCTTTTGATGCCTTTCATCTTGTCATGGATAACTCTGACCTCCTTTATTAATAGCAATAACACAGTATGTAGTATTCAATTATAAAGAACTACTATTTCACTCTTTAAACAATTTGATGTGTGGTGTCCTTAGCTTGATGTGCTTCAGTAGCCTCTGAGATGTAGCCTAATAACCACAAAATTCTTCACTGAATCAGTTTTACTGTGTGTTACCATTTAAAGGGAAATGTGCTTCACCATCAGTAACACAGTTTAAAATAATTGGTCAAGACTACAAAATCATCACTCGGTACAGTGCAACTTGTGGAACAGTGGTTTTGTGCCTACTCAAAATGACACAATTTAAAGTTTGTGTTTATAATGTAGTATTTTTGTGTGTTGCATTCATTTTGGCAGCAGTTAATTAACACACTCTGCACAGACTAGAATCCTAAACTCTATTGATGTTTTTTTCTTTAATAATGGTGCAAATGGAAACTTCTAAAATGAAGAATTCAAAGATCATTAAGTTGCTGGAAACAGCATTGAGCTATGTACCTCCGTCAGCAGAGAGAGAAAAGGAGTCTGAGCAGCATGCTGCAATCCAGATACGGAAAAAAGGTACGTGTCCTCTTTCCACTGCTATGAATAAAAAGGGATTTAGGAATTGAATTCATGCGTGACCACATCAATTATTTTATATAGTTGATTTACATATAATTAAAGGACAGCTATTTTGCATACTTATTACAGGTAACACCTAAAGTACTGTAACTAAATGCATCAGACTGTTGTGTTCATGACATCACTGCAAACTCAGTGAGTGAGGCTGCCTGAGCAGGAATCGGGGAAGGTGAGGAGCAGGAGCCCTTATTTTGGCATCCATGAATTTTAGGCTTTTCAAAATCACTCTTGCCTGTTTCCCTAGGAGGGATTGTAAATGTTCCATTAATACAAAACCAAAATTAATCACAGTATGCTGATACCAAAGGTGGCTCTAGTCCTTTGAAATACTGTGAGAGTAGTTCTAAAGGAACAGTAGAAGACATGAGTAAGTAACCTTAACAAAGAGGTGGTATAGCATCTGTGTGCGAAGTAATTTGGGTCTGTAACAATTGGAATTAAGGGCCTCGAAGCCCAGAATGACATGTCTCTGCAGAAGCCTGGCCAGTCATGCTAATCTGATGAAGAATGCTTGTTCCTGTGACTTAAGAATGCTGTAAAATTTCCAAAGATATATTGCAACTGTTTCAAGTTATTACTATTATAGTTTTACTGTAAAATTTTAAATCTAATGTCAGTAGATAGCATGTCTTATTCAGAACAGTGGGTTTTTTTATTTTTTAAGCATGACTCAGTTTTAATTTTAGCTGCCTGTTCTTTTAAACCCCCAGTGAATTCTCAGCCATGTGAGAAAGCTGATGATCCCATAAGCAGACAACTTCAACTGGTCCAATCAGTAAACAGATTTAACAAGTAAGCATAGAAGCATCCTTATAAGTACATTTATTGTTTCCCATCAGCAAATGAAAATACAGCTGTTAATAAAACCCCAAAGTGGGTCACACGTAGTCTCACGTCACATATGACTAATTTGACACAGGATGTTAATCCTCCAAGGCACACGCGTTCATGCCACTGGATAGATGATGTAGGCATGACATTCTCATTGGTGGTGAACAACAGTGACGTGCTGTGCAGCAGGAGGAAAGAGCTGGCTAGAGGAGGAGTACATACAGACATTTTTTTTTCACTAATACTTGGTGTACCAGAAATTAAGAATTTGAGAGCTGGATTGCTTTAGAAATGTTATCTTGGCGCTTTGCACAGCAGCTGGCTTTTGCCTATGATCTTGTTGAACAGTTATGTTTGTTCTGTGGCAGAATAGAGGAAATACTAGAATACTAGTAGGCTGTCACTGGGCAATGTCAGACAGCAGCCTTTCTGTGTTGAGATGGGGCCACCTTGTGGGTTTTCTGTCATCAAGACTTCAGTTAAATTTATTTTCTTTAAAATGTTTTGTAGAACAAAGCATTTACGGAGAACAATAACAAGAGATAAAAGTGTCCCTAACTTTGACTATCAGTTACTGCATCAGGTAAGTGGAACTACTTACTTGAAATATTTGTATAATACAGCAAATATTTGTTTTTGTCTGCTTTCAGTAGATAAACCAGGAAAAGTTCTTTACTAGTGATAGTGAATCCCAGAGGTTTTGACCTGTCTGCTAAGCCACTAATGTTTCATCAGTGTTCAGACTTCAGGGGTGATTCTCTAACACCTTGTAAAACATCTTATTCTTACTTTTAAACTGCTTAAGCCTCTTACTGCAGGCTTCATCTCTGTCTTGTTTTCTGTGTCACGTCTAACAAAATCTAGGTTATCCCAAGCTTGAAACACTCCACAGCTTATCAGAGCTGCAGCCAAACTGAGATGGTATTTACAAGAGAGAAATTTTTCAGTAGAGTAAAATTTAGGGTTGCATGGTAAGTCTGTTCATAGGAGGAGATTGTTTGCAAGGGTGATAGCAAACTGCTGCATGTTTTGTTGTCAGCTGAGACACGAATAGATATAATCAATTAATCTGTGGCAGGGTACCATGGCATCCTGCACCAGTGTCTCCACCCAGAGCACGTGCTCCCTCTTCCTCCTCTACACTGGCTTTGCCTCTGGTTGGACCTACTGCTGAGCCATTGCAACTTGCTTAATCATTTCACGTACCTGAAGTTTGAGTACTGGACATTTCAAGTTCATTTCAAGACTTGATTACACAAAGCATCTAGAAGACTTAGGTGGTAATTGGGGTAGTGCAGTGAAAGAAGTTTCGGAATGCCATTTTTACAGTTCTTCTGGATGTGTAGCCTGGGGCAGGTTGGCCTCGTTTTCTTGTGTGTAGACCAAATCCCATCACTGATCTACAAAGTGTGCAGGTTTAATGCCGTGCTGTGTTCTCAATATAAAGACTGCCATGGAATTAATGTGATAACTGTATTCAAGAAACGCTGTATTCATTTTACCTTGTTGTAATGAGGGTCATAGACAAGTTTTTAATGCACTGTTTTTTCCATCCTCACAGTTAGCTATTAAAAGCTTTGATAAAACCACATTAAGATCTGTTGAAACGCTGGACCAGAGCAAAGTTAACATGACTGATACAGGATGCAGTGGTGACTTTGTGAAGCATGATGACATGTTAGAAGTTCCTCACAGGAGTAAATTACTGCATCGAAGACACACTGTTAATGTGCCACTTTCAGCAGAGAATGTCAGTGAAGATACTTTACCCAGCCCTAGAAATCCAAGTGTTTCACAATCGAGAGACTGCTGTGATGACTTGCTTTCAAAACATTGACAAGGAAGTGTGAATTTGATGTCAAAAGCTGAGGAAGGAGGTGGTGTTAATTTCAGTTACCCTTCACTGTGTATCAGAGAATTTGGTGACGCTTGCCAGCCTGCCTGCAGAACAGAATGCGAGGTTGACTTCAGCAAAACAGAATGTGCCTAGTGCTTTTGAAGACTGAGTCCTCTGGTTATGTTGGAGGTAACTACACAGCCAGATCCTTACTGATCTCAACAGACAGGGATGTACCAAGATGTAGATGGCAAAATTACTTTCCTATTCTACTTAGCACTTACTAAAAATTACATGTAACAGTAAACCAAACCAAACCCTGAATTGTATTTTTCAGCCGCCCACTTTGTTTTTAAAAGTCTTTGAATAATTTTTACATTTTCAGTTTTTATCACTACATTGGATAAGTATATATTTATATATATAAAGGTATATTGGATAACAAGGTATTTATTGTCAGAGGTAATTGAAATGTCTATATTTTTATTGTAATGTTACAAACCATTATAGTATATATTTCTGTATATTGGAGTAGCTGGGAAAACAATAGTCCATAACATCTGCCACGCCGCATCAGAAATTCCATGCTGTTAATGTGAGGGGAGGCAGTCCTTGCCAATGGCTTTGCAATGCTCCCCTGTATGGATCTGCAAGATCAAGTTCTTAGACAGGAGCCAAGGTACTGCACAACACTTTGGACTCATTAGTCACAGCATAATCAAAAAAGTAGGCAGAAGCAAGCATGTGTGAGGACAAAAAATGGTTTAGGTCAGTTTTGTTTGTAGTTTGTGTTTATTTTTTCCCCCCTTTCTCTAAAGTCAGTCATGCAAAAATGCACAAATACGATTCTGAATGTGGTAAACAGCTGCAGACAAAACTGCTGCTCGGGAACCTGCTCTGGACAGCTCCAGAGTGGTATTTCCAGGTGCAATTCCAATTACGAAGGGCGTCTCTCACAGCAGTTGAGAGCATTTGTTGGAATAGGCCAAATACTACCCCATTCCTAGAGGTGATAAGTGAAGAATTGGAAGCTTGCAAGTGGAACTGTGAGAGTGCTGCTTAGATTTGGGGTTCATTTTCTGTTTCAGTTACGGTAGGAGAACATGTAAATAGCACAAGCCAGGTTTCGATGTGCAGGTGGGTTTTTTTTTTCTTGGCTCATCACATCCAGCTTGCATTTTATTTTTATAAATTATTTCTATGAATAATTCTATTTCTTCTAACTGTGGTGTTAGGAAACTGCCTGGCAAAGTACAAAGCTGGAAGACATACTGGTGATTTTTTTCAAATCATTTTTTTTAATCTGAGAGGTAAAATGTGCAATAAGAGCACATATGGACATGAGGGTCATGTGTGTATTTTTCTAATAATATGAGTTTATCTGATTTTATAATGTGCCTTGGATTTGTGCCAAACGATGGAAAAAACTAGTAAAGTTACTCTTGAAAATGCTGTTTCCTTGGAGTGCTTTTTTCAAAGCATTGAGTGTTTTACGCAGCTTTCCTTGCTTTTCTTTCTGTAGGCATTTGAAGACTTCACCTTGTGTCTGCGTAAATCGAGGGATCTGTTGAAAGTCAAGGACTTTCTTCCCTCCTACCTTTGTGGGTTACTATGATTAGCTTGTGTGGTTTTGGGTTTAAGGCATAGGTTTTTACAGTGTGGAAGTGTTGGTGAAACTGAAGCTTTTCCTAACTTCCTTCTCTAGCTGTTATGTTCCCAGTAAAAAAAGTGGTATAAAAAAGTACAGATTATATTAGAATTAACCTGAGTTTTCTGTTGCAATATCAACACAGCTGTCCTTGTAACCCTGAGGCTACTCAGTGTTTCAGTTTATTCAGTATTTAGTCTAGGGTTAAGTTTATTTAGCGATTGTTTTGATGAAGCATTTAAGTGCCAGATGATTCGTAACATAAGTGATGGAAAGAGGACTAAAAACTTATTTAGGTAAATAAAATAGCTTGCAAGTTTCCTTTGATATGCTTAGCCAAGCTTGAATATTAGGGTGTTTTTTTTAATTACAAAGATATGATGGATCAAAGGCTAATCTGGAATAGGATGTGAGGGGGGTAAACCCTGGAGGCTTCCTTTTACTATAAAGTAAAAAAAAAAGCAAAAGTTCCTTTTACTATAAAGCATTACTTCATTTTAACAAGCAAAATTCTGGAACAGTTGTTTCAGGACACCAAGGCAATAACGGTTATGTTGTAAGAACTGTGTAACTTGGGAATGGGCAGGTGAAGCACAGATACTTAGGATGCATCTGTAGTCCTAATGGGGAAACTCTTAAACCACCTATCACCACACCTTGGCTTCAAACTCATGCTGGGCAAGGGTCATTAGTCTGAAGAAACATAGCCTAAACCCATGGTATCAATCAAATTGTGGGATCCTAATTACAAATACAGACCGGCAGAACATCCAGTCTAGTTCAAAGGAAACAAAAATAACTGTTTAAGTATTTTTACCCAGATTCACACAAGATGAAAAACCCCACTAGTGCTCAAACAATTTTATTCTGTTCCAAAAAAACACTGCAGTTGGGATCATACATGTTCCTGTTAAATTACATCAGCAAAGGGTTCTGTGGTGGTGTTTTTATCAGCATTTTACAGTATTTATCCTCCTTACTTCCATAACCATATTTTACAATAAACAAACAGCACACGTTCAGCTTTACTTGATGCATGCAAGAGTTGCAGAAAGTTTAGGAAAATGATCGTCGTTTTTCAAGGTAAGAAACACTCCAGCCATTTGATTAAAAGTGGAGGTAGTTTTAAGAATAAATGGTACCAAGTGTCTGAACAGTGCTGTATTACACAGGTAACTTGATTTTTTTTGAGATAATTTGATAGTTTTATAGGGGAACAGTTAATTGTATGTTGGCTACAATTTCTTTGCCTGGTATGAAGTCTGTTGATCCAAACGCTACCTCGATCCCTTCACTTTATTTTCTAAACTTAACAGTAAGGACTTGAGAGCCAGTCAGAGCTGCTGGAAAGGAGTTCTTCCTGTGCCTAGGAAACCTGGTTTCTAACTAACTTATGTGATTTAGAGTGTGGAGCTAGGTCTTTAAACTCTTAGAGGGAGGGAGTGGCTGTTACCAGCTTTTCACGCAGCTCCCCCTCACATTGTGATATCTCCAATAGCAGCAAGTGAAGTGTGTGCAGTTGCTGAAGCATAGGTTACACGCTGAGTAAGGGGCAACAAAATGCTCATGCTAGCGAAGCAGTGAGGAACTCCACACTGCTCAGACCTCTTCCACTACAAAAATTTAAGTTAAAATCCCGTTCTCAGATTTATTTTACAAGACAAGTTCAATTGTTGGCCTGTTTAATAAAAAAAAAAAAGAAAAAAGCGTAAACATTTTCAGATCTTGCATTCTGCCTCAACAACAGTATGTCACCTCTTCCCAGGCCTCTTGTTTGGCAGACAGTCTTACAGTAGTATTAATAATCGTCCTCTTCATCAGAATCCAATACTCTCCTTCTGTTGAACTAAAATGAAACATATGAAGTGAAAACAGCGGGGTCACTGTGAATCCAACACAGAGCAAGCCTTTCAGATGTGACGTTTGACAAGGAATATGTAACATGAGAGCAGAACTGTCACCCCATCACAACAGCCCACACCCAATCCCTGCTGGCATTGTGGGACAGGTCAGTCTGTCTCCTGACAGAACACGGACACCTCAGGGCTGACAGCTGCAAGTTACACTGTTGGTACAACTGTTATGACACGATGCCAGCACTTGCCAGCGTAGGCAAGAAAGACAGTAAATACAAAGTTAAGTTCTTCCCTGAACTGAAATGGGGTCCAATACATGCAAGTTTCTGCTCTATTTTATAGTAAATAAAAATTGCATTTAGGAAGTACGTTTACCTTTACTGTTGTTTTCTTCTCTGTTTGCTGACTCACTTTTTCAAGTATTTCTATCAAACCTTGTTCTGATACCTAGGAACACAAAAGAAAAACCATATAAACATATTCTGTGAGGTCCTTCATACAAAACAAATGAATCAGCTTCCCTTCTTATTAAAGGTCTTTGATGGAATTTTATAGTAGTACTGAGAAGCTCTAAATTACCTTTACATACAATTCTTTTAAAGTGAGGTTTGAAAATGAATATGTGAGAAAGAAGTAGAAAACTGTAACTCACCTTTCCAGCTAGCTGTCCAAATCTTGCCATCTGTATAAGATAATTCTCTACTGCTTTTGCTTTGTCTGGTTTCACAAGTGCTAAATTGCTTACTGCAACAAAAACAGGCTGTGTTTGGGTTTTTTTTATATCATATACAAATACCTTCCCTAGTAACTAAAAAAGTGACAAGAACCACCACCTTCATGCCAGGTCATGAAACAAATCAAGAAAGATAAAAGATACAAGATAGTTAATATTTCTTACTTGTAAATATTTGTTGCTCATGGGATTTTAACTAAGCTTGACTCTCACTACAATTCCTACTAATAATTAAGGAAAATAATACAATTCAGGTATCAGCTAACCCACCTCCTCCAATCATTGCTGTCACTAATTGAAAATCTCTAAGTTTTGTCTTCCAATCAGCATCAATGTTTTTCATCTGTCCTCTACGCAAGCACATATGTGCTTGACTTGAGTGCACTAGCTGAGAATTTTTTTATGAGAAGGTTACTTGGATACTTACATCTTGCACGAGCTGCTTGATCAAGAACTTGAGCTAAAATAGTATTTCTTATCTCTGCTTCCCTGCAATGAAAAATTAACCACGCATTAAAAGTGGGATTTCAAATACCTAAAATAATATGCACAAAGCACCAAGCTCCAGAAGACCTTTGATTTGTGGATGGGACTTCCTAAGGTCCCTTCAAACCTTCCATGTACCTGTTTTCTTTTTCAGCGTTTTCTGTCATGATTAGCTCTGTGTATGTTGACAAAGTTACACAGCTGATGTCTTCCAAGAAATCCAGATGGGGTTTACTTAAGTTACACCTTATTACTGTTTGTTATTACACCTTAAAGAGAAAGGCCATGCTACCTACTATAAAGCCTCTGCATTCAGTTCCATGTGGGCTTTCACCAAAGGTAGCGTAGTGTGTGCTACAGCGGGGAAATTGCAAGACAGAACCAAAGCTCCTTATTTATTTAGAATTTTTCAGTAAGTCTTCATATACTTGGAACATTTGACTAAGTGTTTGTGAAATCTGCCCTTTTAGTTTATACATTTCAGTTAATAGAAACTTTGTGTTTGAGTCCTACTCTTTAAACACCTCAAATTTTCTACTTAGTGCAAATGCTAAATGCTGCTTCTACATAAGCTATGACATTAATTTAGTTTCATATTTTTAACTGCAATAGATGGCCCAGAAAAATCCTGTCAACTAGGAAAGGATGGTCCCACTGTACCAACAGAGCCAAACCCAAACTTGTCACTAAGGCAAAACTCCAGTTTGGGGAAGAGTTCTGCCAGCCTTCAGGATTTTTTCCTAGGACCAACTCCCACCAATCCCAAAAAGCCAAGAATTCCAAAAGCAGATGACAAAAAGGAATGATGACAAGCATCCTATTATTGCACTCAGGTGAATCCCAAAGTATAAATGAGCTGCTACTTGTTTTCCTCCACATCAGTGGAGAAAACGAGTCAGGGTTTGGACTGCCTGACTACTCTATTGTTGATCATGCAATACAGTCATGGCCTGGGAGCCACACTTTGATCAACTGGATTTGCAGCTATTCTTGGAATGTATCTTTGTCATTTCAGCTCCTTTTATTGTTTTTTTTCCAGCAACAAAAAATCTGGAGTGTATAAAATTAAATGCTCAGAAAAAAGTAAAAGGTTTGAAATGATTAAAGACGAAATGTCAATAGTTCTTATTTATACCTCTGTTTTGCTTCTTGTTGCGATGGATCACCAGAAGGATCCTGAAGAAAAATCAGAATAAATGTGATCATCCAAAAAACATTCCACACATGACAGTAAGTTTAAATATTCCAGCAGAGTCAGTGCAAGTTAAACCTGCCTTTTAAACCCGCCTGACCATGGCTAAGGTCCTGAAAATAAGAATTTGCTGCCATAGCAAATAAATACACCATACAGTGCTTTGCTCACAAAGCAGTACTGCACACTTGTGTGATGACTAACACTGCTGGATCTATCCACAGAATCACGGAATGTTAGGAGTTGGAAAGATCATCTAGTCCAATCCCCCTACCAGAGCACCTAGACTAAGGTACACAGGAACACATCCAGGCAGGTTTTGAATGTCTCCAGATTAGGAAACTCCACAACCTCTCTGGGTAGCCCGTTCCAGTGCTCTGTCACCTTCACAGTAACAAAGTTTCTCCTTACATTCACATGGAACTTCCTATACTCCAGCTTGCACCCATTGCCCCTTGTCCTATCGCTGCCATCACTGAGAAGAGCCTGGCTCCGTTCTCCTGACTCTTGCCCTTTACATATTTAAAAACATTAATATGGTCACCCCTCAGTCTTATCCAGGCAAAAGAGGCCCAGCTCTCTCTGCCTCTCCTCATAAGCAAGGTGTTCCACTCCCCTTAATCCCTTGGTGGCCCTGCACTGGACTCTTTCAAGGAGTTCTACGTCCTTCTTGTAGGTCTGAACGTTAAAAGTCCTTCCCATTAGGTCTCACATAATAAACTTTCCAAAAGTCTATGAAACAGGCAAAAATCATTGAAAAATCTATCAAAGGAAGCTAAGGACAAATGAAATTCGATGCAACGCTTCGTCTTTACCAGTCAGAAAACCCCGCGGTCCGAGCATGCTATTTTGGGACCAATACAGGTACCTGAGGTGACTATTTAGAAGAAAGGAACAAAAAAAAAAGAAAAGAAAAGTGCTTTATGTGGGATCTGCACCCCAAGTTTTACAGGCAGCATTTCCCAGTGTGGAAGCCGAAGGGGAAGCCGCACTGGGAGAGGAAACTGTGCTGATCACGGGTGCGGCCGGCCGCCTCCCAGGCGCGGCGGAGCGGGCCGGTACCGGGCTCTGGAGGCAGGCTGACTGACAATACCCGCGAAGGGGATCCATCAAACCGCGAGCGGCGCGGAAGAAGGGGCGGGGGGAACGCTTATGTGCTGAGCTGTCCCCGGCGGCAGCCCAAGCGCCCTGCGGTCGTGCCGCAGCCGGCGGCCTCGGGGGCCTACCCGGGCCTCACCCCCCACCCCGGCCGCCAGTTGCCGAAGCCACAGCCGGGCAGCCAAAGCACCGGGGACAGCCGGGCCGCTTTCCGCCAGTCTCCAGCCGGCCCTTTATTCACGGAGGCGCCCCCCGGCGCGCCACCTCTTCTCCCCGTCCTGCTCCTGCCCTCCAGGCAGGCGGCCGCCACACGCGTCCGAGGGAGGCTCGGCCAGAGGAACAGACCCAGCTGCAACCGGCGGCAGGAAGCGGAGACGCCGCCCCCGCGCCTTACCCCGTGCTTGGCCTGCAGCTCTGCCAGCCGCTGCTGCCGGAGCGCTTCCAGCTCCTCGTCCGCCATGGCTGCGGGGCGGCCGCGCAGCCGCACCTCCCACGCCCTACTGCGTCTGCGCCGCTACGCCAGGCGCTACCAATCCACCGCCGCACGCGCTCCCGAGCGCTGGGCGGGATCTTGCTGAGGGCGGGAGTTCTTGGCCTCGCCTCACTTCGCAGCACGGCCGCCTGCCCGTTGAAGGGACTAGCCACGCAAGGCTGCAGCGCGGTGGGCCGGAGTGGTGGTGATTCTTCATGCTCCCAGGGGCCGCGGTAGCCCGCCTTGGTCCCCGGCGCTCCTCAGCCCCACGCCGTGCAGTGGTTACCCAGGCTGGTGGCCCCTGAGCCTGCTCTGTGGTTTACCGGCCGGTCAGGAGGTGATCCAGTCACTCTCACTTCTCCAGCACTGGTATGTAGGTGTAGCAGCCGGGATGCTGCCAAGGGAAAAGGGGGTGCTGCAGCCCCTTCTCTGAGAACTGCTGACATAAGGAGCCCAAATCGCCCTGGGTTGGGCCAGCTTGCTCTCTGGCTTGGTGTCTGTGAGGACATAGTGCAGGATGGTTATCCTGCGCCAGGTACACTGCCATTATTGTAGCCACTGACCTTGGATTGATTGTGCTTTGGACGTGCCTCCTGTATGTCCTCTGATTCCCTCAAAAAAAGGGGAAGGTGGGCATTAGGACTTGGTTAAGCCTCACACACACAGAGCACTGACAGATACTCCCCCCAAGTTCAGCTCAGATGTGACTCTCCAAGAAGCAATTTGCAGCTTCCAAATTCAATTCGTAATTGGCAACTGTGACTGAGAGACGTGTGACATGACACAGTTCCTGCCCCTGGGCTCTGTGGTCTGGCCCTGTCTCTGGAAGCTAAGGGTGTAGAAAGATGAGAAAAGGCTTGATCAGGCTGGTACAAAGTCACTCTCATGTCAATTGCCAACATACTCAGAAGCTTCAATCAAGTTAAACAAGTAACTTTGACATACTGGGATAAATAAGACACGATTTCAAAACCCAGATGTTTCTAAAAAGAAGTGTTATTAAGTATTAGTACTAAAAAATACTAAATGTAGTTTTAAAAAGCAACAAACAGGATGAAGTGCTCTTTTGATTAATACTTTGATTAAAACCTCCTGCAGTGAATGCAGACCCAATCAGCAGAGTGGACTTAATTCTCTGGAGCTTTCCATGCTGCATCCTCCACATAAATAACATGAGCCTCTCTGTCCTCCCTGAGAACCTTGCATCCGTCCAGATAGCCTCAGAAACATGTTTATACCTTGATAACCTTAAAATCAGGGTCTATTTCAGGAGCATGTTTTTAGTCGATTTCAGGGAAGGTTTTGGGGTTGACCTCCCTGTGAGCAGCAGAGGGAGCCCTAGTTCTACAAAAGTGTGTGTCTGCTCATCATGCTGTAAACCAGAAAAGACAAAAAATGTTGGGGTTTTTTTGCTGTGCAGTATGTTTTCACAGATGAAGCTTTAATCTGTATCGTACATCTCTGTTGCTGTAAATTCATGCTCCATTATACCCCCATATGCTTTGCTTTAGTCAGAGAAAGCTGCAGTAATCCTAATACTTCCTCTGGCTTTGTGGATATTTGTGTTGTGTGTTTGATTGCATATTGTTTGCTCACACACTTAAAGGTTATGTCTTAATAAGTTGTTCTAAATGAGTATTTTAGCAGTGAGCTGGCAGTTGATGAGTTTTTTTGTTTTGAGAAAGTATTGTTACTGTCAATTACAGTATGAGATTTGGGAAGCAAAAAAACCCCCAACAACAACAACCAGGAGAGTTTGCCTCATTAAAAAATCTGGAGGCTTGTAGCACAGTGCTTTAGGTGGTAATTAATTTTTCTTGAGTCAGCTGCCTAGTTTCTTTTTCATCTGCTTGGAGGTATGTATTAATAGACTGCAAACAGCACAGCTCTTAGTGTGAAAACATGAAGAATAGATACAAGTTTTTAAGTACTGGTTGAGTTGCTTTAAGTTTCCTGATTTAATTGTGATGCAGAAATAGTAGATTCCTGAAAGTTTTGTGCTCATTTGATTTGTCCACAGAGCCCTGTGTTCCACTTAAATTGGTGGTAGGGATGGTAAACAGAGAAGCTTTGAAAATACTTTTTTCTATTTTTAAATCTTCTTTTCTTATATCTCTGCAACCAAATGTATGTTATATATTATATGTAATGTAAGTACTATATAGTTATGTTAACTACATCACGTAACAAACATATTGTTGTAGAAAAGAAAATGCTACATACTGGTAACTAATCTCTCTACAATAGAAGTATATTTTAACTATAAATGTATAGTGTATAATTGAAAAGAAAAAAGTATTTTATAAGCCTTACTTGGTATATCCTATTTTAAGGTACTTCAGCAGATAGAATTTTCCAGCGCAGGCTGGGCTATGGAATGTGCCGAGGTTGAATGATGTTGCAAATGTAGGCTTTGTTGCTTGGTCACAGAGGCCCTAAAAGCAGAGAAATAGGATTCTATTGTGGTAATTAAGTTTTATATAGCATTGTGTGGCTATAATTGTGTCTTTCCTGAGGCATCAGGTTAAATTTTGCAGGTATGAACAAATCCAATACGAGTTAAAATTCATGTTACCAAAAGGCAAGTTTAATTTAAACACAACTGATGTGGTAACAGCTCCAGTATTTTTATAGCATCTTTTAAGATACCCATCTATCTCAAGCTGTTTATTAACATGATATACATTGTTCTAGAAATAATGTCTTACATATTCTGATACACTGATGGTGTTAATTCTCCCCAGTATCAGTCACATCAACCTTACTAAATTACATGAGAATGGTTGTTATCTCATAAACTTAGACTGGCGTAGCTACACTGAACTCACCTAAGCAATACTAAGTGTTTATTCAGCTGGATTTTGTCTGGAAGTTAGCAAGTCAAGTAATTTTTGCTGAAGGCTCACAACATTTGGTGTTAGCAGTTATTCCATAGACTGTTGGCATAAAGGCTGTTGGGGTGAATAAGCATCTAAACATTACAGAGAAGTTACAGGGCAGAAAATAGAAGGTTGAAGTATGAAGAAAGGACAGCTGGGTGTGAACTGAGGCCCTTTGTAAAAGTAGTAACCAAGGGGGGGCAGGTGAGATAGGGAAACTAGAAATGTTTGTACTTGAGTGCATGTTTTTGTTATATTCCATGGAGGTTTTATCTTTGAGAGGTACCTGTGATCCACAATCTGCTCCTGAAAATTCGGGTGCTGATCATGCAGGTAATATTGAGGGCAATGTTTTAGGAAAGAGGGCGGTTCCCTAAAGGAGCACTTGGTTACTCTGTTGCTGTGACTGATTCTCTGTGTTTGGTATACATATGTAATTCAGTGATGTTAAGCTAAAAATTGCTTCCTAAAGTCTTCTGGCAGAATTTACTTTTTAAAATTGAAAAGTAGCTTGCTCTGGCACTAAAATAATAAAATTCTTATATGACTGGAGAAAAATAATACTCTGTATTCTTTAAGAATGCATTTTTGTCAGCTGTGAAGAGTGCTCAGCATCACATAGGTTGCAAGTAATAATGCGCTATATGTGCATTAGTAATTCAGTAGTAACAGTAAAAGATATTGTTACTGTTTGAGAGATGTAAAAACACCAAGGATTTTGATTTTGTTAAGCAGAGTCCTTCCCAGGACCTTTGAGACTTAATGCCAAACACTAGAGGGCTCAAGAAATGTTTCTGATTTTTTTCTACAAGGTTTTAATCACTAGAAACAGTGTCTCTTTGAGTAATGCTTACATTAACCTCATAATCTTACTTAAAATGACACGGTACTTAAGTAATAACAGAGGAATGACAGTGACTAAATAAGCTAATGAACAAAGCTTCTCAAGCAATGCTAAATAAAATACAGTAGGACACTTAAAACTATGACAACACACTGCCAACTCTATGCACAGTACTCCTCCTTGGAAGATGCCCTGGAATTCCTTGCTCAGTGGAATCCTTTTTTAGTCATTTCTGGCCTAAATTAATTTTAGTAAAAATTAATCACATAAACATTGGTATTGTAATTTGAAAGAAAATTAGCAAACATTGCAGTGCCTTCTAACTAAGCATTGCCAAATTTTGCCAGAAACTCAAGTAAGACACTTCAAAAAAAGTAATATTTAAAAAAGCTAACTGAATTCAGTATTCAGTGTCAGAGAAATGAAGAAAAACTTACAGCAGTGAAAACTAAATATATAATCTTCAATTATTAACACTGAGTTTTAATTATCTAATTAGTTGCTATTTGATCACATCGTGCTTTACTGAAGCCGTAGAGGTGCTGAAGCTCTGAAATCAATGACAGTATCTTACAGATTCCAGCAGGAACTGAATGATGGCCTAAGTCCAATACCTGCAAAGTACTTGAGTTCATGTGTAACTTTCAGCCCATGGGAAAATCCAGTGAAATTAATATAAATATGTATTTCTTACTTTAGGGTTGTCATCACTCATGGATTTGCTCTACTACACAAGTGCTGAGCGTTACTTTAACCTGGCTGAAGCCATTAATGTGATTTTTATTGCTTTATATCCTTTGGTGCCTCAATTTTTTTGAGCATCTGTAATAAATATTTTTCTATTGCTTTGTCAAGAATTAGAGCATGAATGCCTTTAGGATTTTTTTTGCTAAAATCTTACACCTCATACTGTTCATCTTCTTTCTGGGATGTGTATTTGTGCTCATATGAAGCAGCTGTGTTAAATGAGCTGGAGCACAGCAAATAAAACATGAACTCTGCTTTATCAGCAAATGCATGGATTGAAACAACTTCCAGTTTTTCTTTTGGGATTGTAATGTATCATCAAAATCTTCTCTAATAGTATTTACTGTATTGTTACATTTCTACAAGATCATAGAATCATAGAATGGCAAGGGTTGGAAGGGACCCCAAGGATCATAGAGCTCCAACCCCCCTGCCACAGGCAGGGCCACCAACCTCAGTCCTGGATCTACACAAGGTTACCATCCAACCTAGCCTTGAACACCTCCAGGAACGGGTCATCCACCACCTCTCTGGGCAGCCTGTTCCAGCACCTCACTACTCTTTCTGTAAAAAACTTGCCCCTAATATCTAATCTAAACCTTCCTTTAGCTTTAATCCATTCCCCCGTGTCCTGGCATTGTCTATCCTTTTAAAAAGTTGATTCCCCTCCTGTTTATAATGTCCCTTCAGGTACTGGCAGGCTGCAATGAGGTCTCCCCGCAGCCTTCTCTTCTCCAGGCTGAACAAGCCCAGCTCCCTCAGCCTCTCTTCTTAGGGGAAATGCTCCAGCCCTCTGATCATCTTCGTGGCTCCTCTGAACCCTCTCCAACAGTTCCACATCTTTCTTGTACACAGTACTCCAGGTGGGGCCTCATGAGGGCAGAGTAGAGAGGGACAATCACCTCCCTGTCCCTGCTGGCCACCCCTCTTCTAATGGAGCCCTAATGAAGCTCTTTGTCACTCTGGTTTGATTCATGACAACTCTTGACTATATTGTCAATATTGATTTGGGTGTGGTTTTGGGTTTTTTAAAATTCTTTTTTTCATGGTTAAGTATTTATTGCATTCTAACTATTAAATTTTGCTCTAGCTTATGGAAGAGAAAATGCTTTAAATGGTATGGAACAGTATTGGTTCTATTTTTTTTTAATTAAAAGCCCATGGAATAGAAGATGCACGTTAAAAATGTTTTAAGTTAACCTGCTTCAGTTCACTGTCCATTACCTCTTTAGGCTGCTGTTTCATACATAAAGATGGAAAGAGAGAGAGAGAAGGGTAAAGGGAAGCCAGATTGCACAGAATGCTATGGAGGAAGGTGATCAAACGACTGCTGCTGGGAAAGGAAAGGTGAGACTGAGAGAAAAAGTCATGTCTGCTGCTTTTTGGCTTCTGTCATGTGGTATTGCTTTGGTCAAAGTATGGTGAGAAAATCTGAGCTGACCCCTGCAGCAGTTTAGATACTCCATACATGTGTCAGCAGCTGTTCTAAGAAAAGGTGGTGGAAGCAGGACAAAATTGAGCATTAAAACCATTATAAGGAAAGCAGGTGACGTGCTGCCCTAGCAGTCTTTTTACTTAGAATTATTTACAATAGAACTAAATAAGAGATAGACTGATTGCCTTCAGCGTGTCTCACCACACCTTCATCTAACATGAAGGCAGGTGATGAATCCTTGGAGACATCATTCCTTACTGCTTCCTTGGGCTGTAGAATCAAGAAAATTTTCTTTGAATTCCCTGGTACAGGTTCTCCTTATGCCCTGATTGCAGCCATAAGCTTTGGTTTCTAAATTGCCAGCCATTATATACTTGAATATTTTTAATATGTAAAAGTTTGTAGTGGAAGTCAAACGAATTAAAATACTAGTTCAGTTTGTATCACTCAGGAGCTTCTCTAATTTTAAAGATGAAGATGAGCTAATTACTTTAAAACTTTAAAGGTACTTTCTGCCTTAGTAGGTAGTATATTATTCTTTATTACTTATTAATCTGCAGCACTTCTCAGAATATTTGTTGATCCGACTGACACACATGCTAATTCTGATATACAGTATAAGAAAACTCAGATGAGCACAGACACCAGTGTTTGGTACTGTCCCACTGTTCAGTTATTTGAACAAGCATTATCTTCAAAGGATACTCTATATAAACATGTAATTAATTTTTTGTTAAATGTGCTGATGTGTGACATTTAAAAACTTGGTTTGTACCACTTAGGTGCAGATCCCTCTGAAATCCAGAAAATCTCTATGAAAGTGTGTTACATTAGATCTAGGTCAGTCCATCTCTGGCTTTCAGAGCTACTGACCTTGGCAGATGTGGGCTCCCTGATTTTGTAGCTGTTATCTGCTCCAGATCCTGGAGGCCCATACATCCCAAGCCATAGGGCTGCAGTCCATATGATGTGCTTCCCAGAACTGCAGAACATGGAAGATGAGGTTTGTCAGCAGCCCTATAGGCAGGATGCTGAGAAGCTCACCAGAAACCTGCCTAGCTTCTGCTGGAACCTGGGCAAAATTGAATTGGACCTTTTCTTTGCCAAATCTGTTAATTGTGTCCTTCTGATTAGTTCTGTGGAAAGGAGAAGAGTTTTGGATCCTGAAACACAAAGAAATGGGATGACCAAAACAAAAGATACTGAAGTTTTGGAAAATTATGCTTATAAATAGAAAATGTGAGCAAGACTGTATCGATTCTTTCTGTTTACTGCATGTATATAAAGAGTTGAGAAATACTCTAAGCAAGGTTTACTAAGAGTTAATGTCAGGCATATCCATTCACTGAGGTTTATGTATTGAATGCAAACGCAGCAGTTTGTTTCTCACAGAGATGTTTTATTAAGGTATCTATAGGGATGAATCATAGTTTTGAGAAAGATGCATGTTTAGAGAGTAGTATGAAGTAATTTATAAAATTCATTATTTAAAAAAAGGGAAATTACTTTTTCTCTGTCAGTCACATAGTCAAAACTCTGATTAATATAAAAATTATGTGAAAATGTGGTATTTTTAAGAAAAGCTCTTCTGTTAAGATTTTCAAGCTGTTTGCTAAGAGTATTAACAATGTAATGAATTAATTTGGTAAGTAGTAAGGCACTGGCCAGGGAAAATGGAGTATGCCATTAAGTCTTTTCAGTGAGAATTTATTGTTACTGTATTGTCTGATTTCAAAATGCCTCAAGTTTCACTTTTTTATGTATGCATAGCTCATTTAATTTTATTATAAGTGATTAGGTGCTTCTGACTGTCTAAGAAGTGTGTCCATTTACATAGATTATTGTGGTTAAGACATTTAGTTTACTCTTCTTGGACTTGCATATAGTGTACACTGTGCTTAACAGCAGACAGGGTCTTCCAGCTGGGTGAAATAAACTGGAAAGTAATTGTCATAAAATACTGAAAGACATTGAAAATGTCATCAGTTTTTCAGTTTTGGAGGAAGGATTCTGCTCTTAGCATGACAGAAGGTGTTTCTTGCACTCGTACGACTGCTAGATTCCAAAAAAAACTTGTGAAGTATAGTGAGAAAGCTACATAAAGAGCTAGGAAGGATTAGACCACAGCAGCTGCACTTCTGAATAATTTAGGTTTAGTTTGCAAAATTATACAGGAAAGGATAATCAGTTAAACTTGCTTTTGAGAAAATGGAGCTACAAATGTTGTTACAAAAAGTGACAAGGTACAAAACATCTAAAGTAGCACAGGGACACATCTTGTCACTTTGGGCAAGGTGCTGCAGGGCTGCGTGCCAGGACCTGTGCGGAATCACGGCTGGGAAGTGAATAGGGTAGAGGGAGCTGCCTTCCCCTGCACATGCAGCAAGGCACAGCCCTTCCCCAAAGTTTAAACTAGTGCTTGAGAGTAGTGTCTGTCAGGGGTACCAGGGGGCATACACACCGGCTGGCTCCGGAGGGGCAGGTTAACTGTTATTGCTGTGCAATGCAGTTACTTACAGTAAATGGTCCTAGGGGAGTTCCAGCCGGCTACTGAGTATGCAGCAGTTGGGAGGGCTCCCTGCTGCAGGCATATTTGCCTTTTGATCAAAAGCAAAGTAAATTGTGCCACTTTTCCCAAAGCCATCCTGCTCTTCAGCTACAAGGTATATGTAAAGCAGGTGCCAATCATTCTCTCCTGCCTCAACAAACAAGTCTCTATAAAAGCTCTAATTTCAGTTTAAAAAATAATTTTAAAAAATTGTCCTGCTGATTTGTGAGCTTTCTGTCTACAGGCTAATGAAAATAATGTCAATTGAATTCTGCAGTTGCAGCCATGAATCAGGCCTATCTTTAAAGTCTTTCAAAATGTATTTCAATTCCAGGTATATTCGCACAGGTTTTCACAGAGAGGAATCCTAGTGGATGCAGAAAAGAGAACTCACTGAAATGATCCCACAAAATGGTTTGATCAGATACTAGTTGTGGATTCTCTGTAGCATCCTACTGGTTAGATACAGATACTGGTTAAATACAGATTTCAAGGCCATTTTACCTCTGTAAGGAACACTTCTACCAAGAATTTGCATTATCTCAACTTTGTACATTAATAGAACTGTAATATTTTTAATTTTTTTAAGAGAGCATGTTCATGATTGTTAATATAATTGCTAATTATAATGAAGATTCGATTCTGTTAGAGAAATAGATGCAGGATTGACTATTATATCATCTTAATCAAGACATCCATCCCTGAATTGGAATTCAGATACAGCAGCTTCTTACCCTGCAGGCTTTATGCCAAAGTAGAATGGCATGTTTGAAATCTCAGGTACATTTAAGGAATGGAAAAACAATTCCTTTGTACACATTTCTCTTGTTTCAGGTAAATGGTTCTACCTTTCTGATGGGCCACCAGAGGTTTATCAGTAGTGCTGTTCTACCTTGGATGGCATTTGTTCAGACTTTTTTCCCCTCTTCTGTGCTTCACTGCATGTTAGGAATAGATGTTTCATTTATGGAAACTCTTGTGCCTATTCTATTTTGTTGGAAAACAGAACAGTAGTCTTGCCCTGGACCTGGAAGAGATCTGTCAGTCTGAAATCACTACTGACTGTTGGTGTGAAAGGGGAGGAGGGGATGATGTGTACAGCTGCTCTACAGCTGACAGTATCATGCTGCTTGATTGAGGCAGGCATAAGTGGAGGTGATGTATTAATGTATGAAGCTGATGATTTGTATCTCCTCAATGACTTGCAGGATGAACTGGAGAAAGCACTTGGATTTTTCATTCTGAATCTCTGAGTCTCTTCCTGCTTGATTCTGGACTTCCATTTCCCCCTAAAAGAACCTGTTTCTCTAAAAAGGATATCAGGAAGGTACAATATTGTGTTTTTAAAGGTTTTCAGTCTTGGGTGGGAAGTCTTAAGGAAAATACACTGTTTAATAGGTAACCATTATTCAGTCTTGTAAAATTTGAGTTGTGTGACTAACATGGAGGGATTTCTTTTTTCTTTTCTTGAATCCCAAATCACTTATTAAGTCTCAAGAATCCTCTGTGTACTACACAAGTATAGTCAATGCCTGTTTTACATTGCTTGACTTACTCTTGAAAGCCCAAGTCTGTTTTGAACTACTTCATATAGTAACTTTTCCTGCAACACACGTGATTTATGTAGCTTGTTAACTTTAATGGTGAAATTTAGTTTTACTGGGCTTTTAGTTTTACTTATGCCAAAAATCCAACACCCTTAAATAACTGTCAGATTTATTTCTTTTTGTTTATTACCAGGAACATTCTCTAGGTAAGCTCCATTTCACCTAAAAAAATTGATGTGTTGCCTTTACAAATCTGGAGGTATTGGGGAGCTGGTTAATCGTTACCAAAGATGTAGCTTCAGGGCGGTGACATTGCTCAAGTACGAGCTGAGGGCACGGCTGGGATTGTATAATACGCAGCTATACAGAAATCAGCAGTAAAGTATATTCAGCAGACACCCGAGTGCTGGGGGAGCCTGATGGAGACGTGTGACAGGCCGCAGGTCTGTACTGCTGCCCGGTAATAGCCGAAGAACTTGGCTCCTGGGGAAGGTGGGGGCTTGAGGAGGTAGAGCGAGCGGCGAGGTCATTATGTAAGGAGGATCGCTGGGGCTAATGGGCCGGTATCCCCCCGGGACACCCTGCAGCTGGTGCACGGGACAGGTGGCTCCGTGTGACCTGGGAAGGGAGGGCGGCGGAGCTGGCTGCCCCGTGCCCAGCGCGCTGCCTCCCGCCCCCAGTCCTGCCCCGCGGCCCCGGCCCCTCCCCGCCCGCCCACTCGCCGCGCCGCTGCGGGGGACGGCGGGACAGCGGCGCGCAACCGGCCGGGCAGCCGCTCGCCGCCGTCATGGGCCCCCGCGGAGCCCGGCGCGTCGCCGGCTGCCTGCTGCTGTGCTGGACTCTGGCCGCCGCCCGCGCCGCTCCGCGGAAGAGACCCTCGTTCGGCGGCCACGTCGCGGAGAACCGTCCGGCGGGCACGCGTGTGCGCGGGCTGAGCATCCCCCTGACGCGGCTGGGACCCGAGCCCTGGTGCGCCAAGGTGCAGGGGCGCCGCTGGCACCTACAGCTGCTGGGCGAGGGCCACTCGCACTTCCAGGTGTCGCTGCACGCCCGCACCGCCCGCGTTTGGCTGCGCACCAGCCGACCGCTGGACCGCGAGGCGCGGGAGCTCTACTCCTTCCGCCTGGGCTTGTGCTGCAAGCGCTGCCTGCCCCGCGGCGCCGCGCCCGCCGAGCTGGCCGCCCTCACCGTCCAAGTGCTGGACGACAACGACAACGCGCCGCGCTTCGTGGGGGGGCCGCGCCCCGGAGTCACGCAGCTCCGCGTGGAGGAGACGCTGGCGCTCAAGTCCCAGGTGTGGCAGGCGCGCGCCGAGGACGCGGACGCGGGCGCCAACGCGGAGCTGCGCTACTTCGCCCTCCCGCGCAGCGCGCACTTCTTCGTGGTGCCGCGCAGCGGGCGTGTGGTGCTGGTGCGCTCCCTGCTCCACCTGCGCGCCCCAATCCCGCTGCGCCTCTATGCGCGGGACCGCGGGCAGCCGGCGCTGCTCAGCGACCCCCTGGAGCTGGAAGTACTGCCCCAGGCCAAGCGGCTCCCCCCGCTTCGCGCCGCCGCCCGCCGCCGCCGGGCCGCGCTGCCGCCCGCCGCGCCCCTGGCGCTCTCCCTCCCCGAGGACGCCCGTCCGGGCAGCCACCTGGCGACGCTGGCCCCGGCGCGCTTCGCCTCCGCCTGGTTCGAGCTGGTGTCGCCGCCCGTCGAGGAGTCGCCGGTGCGCGTGGAACGGGAGAGCGGCGAAGTGACGCTGGCCACGGTCCTGGACAGGGAGGCGGTCGCTGCCTGGGAGCTCGTCGTCCGCGTCCAGGAGCGCCGAGGTGGGTGCGGGCGTGAGGCCGCGGGGTACTCCCGGCCCCGCTAGTTGCAGCAAAAAAGTTGCGACTTGGTCAGAGTAGTGGCTGGTCCCGTCAGAGGGCTGGAGGATGGTTCATCTTTCAGCGGGGTACAAAGTCCCCAGAGTGACAGCAAGTGCGTGGTGATGGTTTAGCATCAGGGGTCTTCAGCCCTTGTGTTGTGGACTGTCGTTTTCATCTTTTAAACCTATTAATTGTTACTGCTAAGCACTGCAGGTGACAAGAAGCATTGCACGTTTTAGTGAGCAAGTTCTGGGAGCAGTAGGTAAGGTGGCTGTCAGAATTTAACTGTTTCACCTGTTAAAATCCTTTGTCATTAGTGAGCAGCATGGCAAATGTGCAGTGTAGACATATATATATATATATATGTTACATATGTGTTGAGACTAAGCAACATTATGCCATGCTGCTTACACGTGTTTTGTGTGACCATGCTTGCTCAGATCCGCTGACTACTTAAGTTGAAGCATACAGCAGAAGTCAGGGAGTTGTTACTACCTTTGAGCATGTTTGACTCACAGGAACAGCTTTTGCAGGGTTGGTGCCTCTGTGTTTATGTGGCTGCTCTTTTTAAAAACAATCTGAGTCGTCCAGTGTGCATGGTTAAAAAGGCATGTTGAGGATTTAATTGTCATCATTCAGGGGTTTTTACTCAAGTTCAGTAGCTTGTTTCAGTTGTCTCTGGCTGATTGCATCTATTACTTTTTAAAAATATTTTGTCATTTTGAATTGTTACCTTGGCTAATATTTTTCACCTATGAAAATAGAGCTTAGTTCAAGGATGTCATTAATTCACCGGATGGTGGCTATCGGTGTGCATTATTTTCACGTTACTTGTGATTGTAACAATATTCTGAAGATTATCTAGAATTTAGGTATTTTGGAGAAAATTGTATCCACAGTAATCAACTGGTTGGCTTAGCTTAATCTTGCAAAGTTTTAGAAGGGGTTTTGTGTTAGGTGGCTTCTAGTGTTTGTGAAAACTTCTCAGAGGAGCAGCCGCTCAGAGCAAGTTCCATCAGCTGCAGAGCAGTGCAGGCAGAGAGCTGGAAAGCCTCCCACGCTCTCCCTTTCCCTCCTCCCTTCTGCTTCCTGGCTGGGGGGCAGCCCATAGGAGGGAAGCAGTGTATTCCTTGGTGTCTGTTAAAATCCCTGAGGATGCCTGCAGGGATTCTAATTAGTGCTGCCAGTTTCAGTGTCATGAATACTTTCCCCTGGGAAGCAGGCGAGATCACCAAGCTCACTTCACTCGGGTCCTGAGGAACAACTCTCAGATCCTTCCCTCCTCCTCACTTGTTTTTTGTTGTGCCTCTTGCTGTAGCATATTGATGTCAGTCACTTTACTAGCTTTATGTTGTGTTGGCTGCTAACCAGGAGGTTGATAGACCAATTTCCAAAACACAAGCGCTTTCTGTGTCGTATCTTCGCTACTCAATCTTGAGCAAGGCTGCATGCCAAAAGGGATGTCATTACTCAGAGGCAGTGACAAAATCTATTGGGTCAATCTGAGTACACTTCTGGGATGTTCACCCACTCTGTCATGTAGCTCAAGTTTCAGCCCTTTGTTGGTGTCACAGCTCCCTCTGTCAGGATCAGGAAGATGTTGTTAGAGCAGTGGTAGCTAACCTTCCCCCCAGTTACTGCTAGTCTCACCTATGTGATAGTTTTTACTCTTATCTAGACTGAATATAGAAGTCTGAGATGGCCTGGAACAAAGCTTGTCACTCTGTCATGCTAGAGGTTTCTTTTCCAAGGCAATGCTTGCTAACATAGTTTAAAAAAAAAGACCCACCTTTAACTTGTTTTGGGGGATTTTTTTCACCCTCTTCTAATTTTGCTAAGTAGTTTGGAGTGTTTTCCCCTAGCCTGATACATTATTGCCAGTAGTGTGAAATAGGAAGATAATATTTTCTGAAGAAATACCAGCAACTGGATTTTGGCTCTCAGAGACTACCTAGACAGCAATTGTGGATGGAACAAATGATGTGTTTTACATGCTAGTGATTTAAAGATTCTTTGTTTAAAGGAGTGTAAATTCAAAAATGCACCTTCATTAGTACTACTTTTTAGCCGATAAAGGTTAATAATAACTTTACACCCTTGAAACTCTTAAGTTGCAGAATGCTTACATTTTAATTTTATAGGAGTTAAATGCATAGGTAGTTGAGGTTTATTTAGGAAGTTCTGTCTCTTTTCCTCACTCAAACCAAACTCCAGTAGCATGAGAAAAGATAACCAAAAGGACAAGGTGGGAGCTCTCGAGATGAGTCAAAGCGTGGCAATGGTTGCACAGAAGTTTTTGGCACACAGGGTTGGGTTGTTTGGCAAAGCTGCCTGGGAGATGTCATAGATGGGGAGGATGTTACCTTCCAGATTAGGGCTGATCTGGCCAACATGATTGTCAGGTCTTGGAGTGCAGTACCCTGACTCGCAGCTGCCTGCACCCTGGGTTTGGCTGCCCTTTTCAAGGCCAGCTCTACATGATGCAGCTGGCTAACCTTGGATCAGTTAGTTATAACAAGCCTTGTCTGTGGCCTCTGTCCCATGTCTTGGGAGCTGTCCTTACACTCCGGTGTTCTGAGCTGCCCCGTGGTGTGTGCAGTACCTGGCCATGTATCCTGCTGACCTGGACACTGCCTTGCTGATTTGGCATCGCAGCTTGACCTGAGATCTGCCTCATCGCTGCAGCACATCTGTCGGGTGACTGCAGGGCTGTTGGATGAACCAGGTTTATATCTCGGGACCTGCTCTGCTCTCCTTGGTCAGTGACATTAAGGTCCTTGCCTGCCTTGCTGTCACCATTGCCTCCCATTTCATATCACCCTGCAGAGCAGCTTGTCCTTGCTGCTCCTTGGCAGTCAAATTCTGCAGCTTCAGGAGCAGTGTGTGTGCATTTGTATAAAACATTCTGTGTATCCTGATTACCTTGAGAGCTTAAATTGCTGTGCCTGGACATTGGACAGAAAATTTCATGCCGAGAGAACGGAAACTAGGCATTTGAAATTGAAACATGGCCAGTATTTATATTTTTTTCTAATTTATAAATATGTTGGCCAAAAAGAAAAAAACCCCAAAACTGAAAACATAACAAACCCCACAACCCCAAACAAAGGAGAAACACTAGGAAAAACTCATAGGTTTGTTTAGTGTCTTGTTTAAACTGAATTCCAAAGTTTCAGGGTGTAACTTCATAAGTGTGGTGGTTTTTGCACATGGTCCTTGATGATCAAATTCTTTGAATGACCCCACTGGTCACTCAGCCCTGGGCTATATTTTTCAGTTGGCTTTGCCTAGAAAGAAGTGGTGGTTATGCTCACGTTTTCTGTGGCATGTCAGATTTTCTCTCTTGTATTGTCACACTGCTTAGTTTTCACAAAACCGTAATAATTTTAAAAGTTTTTACTCAGTGAACAGAAGGTAACATTTGTCAGTCTGTCATACACTAGTATTTCAACATAGAGCTAGCATTTCATTTGAGAAGGGGCCATTATTATTCCATTAATGCTTGGGGGAAGAGCATGAAAGATCCTGTCTCTCTAATCCTATGTCGTCTCAAGCTCCTTTGACCTTACTTCATCCACAGGCATTAGCTTTGTAATCCTCTGTCGTTCATTTTTTTCTTATCAGAGGATTTACTAAGGGTGATGTTTGACATGCTCTCCAAATAGCTAACAGCAGTCACTTATATTTTAAGTATATTTGTCCTGTTAAAAATGACATAAAGGGTGGAGACACCAATTTTAGTGATACGTGTATTTTAAACCTTGGTTTAAAGGTTTTCATGACAAGGATCATCTGTTTTAATTTTATCCGAGGCCTTAGTCCTTTACTAGCTGTACTGATTCTGTGTGGATCATCCCAAAGAATTAGCTTCTGGGTGATGTTTTGTCTTTTGTAGTTCTTACTACCTCCTTTTGAATTACCACCACGTTAGATGTTACACACCGAGCTGGGCTTAAATTAAAATCTTCATCTATTATCCAGGAAACGTGTTTTATTAAACTGCCAACATGTTGCATGCTATTGAGTCAAAGGAAACGTACACTCTGAGTGCGTTTAGGACAGATCTGGATGTTTACCAGGCTTGGAATGCTGCTTATTTGTGGTAGAAAGCAATGTCTGGGGAAGCTCTAGAGCACCATGTTGATATTTATTCAGTGTGAATGCTTTGATACTATATGCTTCCTACTCCAAGCAGATTAAAAATATCTTTGTGAGACTACTGGGACTTGAACACCAAAGCTGTTTAGATCTTCTGAACTGTTTATCATCTCAAACGTTCAGTTTCTGCAAAAGAAATAAGCATGGGTTTTTTTGCCTTTTTTAAGATCAAAATTTTCTGCAGAAATCTGTTAATCTGATTGAAGTAGTAAATTATAGAACATATGGATAGGATCTTCCTCAAAGCTGATTTATAACATCTTCAACTGGACATTGATTCTCTGAGTGACATGGCAATTATGTCATGCTCAATTATGACATGTTTTAGTTCCAGTTTTTCTTAACCTCTCTTTCAGTTAGTCTTGAAAATGCAGTATCCATATTTGTAAATATCTTTAAACCTTCTTGGTATGTTTGAGTTTAGGTTTTAGAGTAAAAGAGACCCTGATACTTAGCCCATGGGAAATTTTCCTTTGATTTCAAAGTGTTTTGTTGTACGCAGGGGACAAACTCAGTATTTTGAAGACACTTGCCTTTTGATTCACTTAATAATATGCAGTATTTAATAATATACAGTGTTTCAGACATTAAGTCCACTTTTTCCCCCCGTTTCTGATGAAAAAGGTTGTAATTTCTTAAATAGGAAATTTGATTGCCCTACATGATTAATCTTAGGCATATACAATTTTTTAACTTCTTTGACTTTTTATGACTTCCAGTTCAGTGTTAAGGAAATGCCAGGTTTGGGTAAGGACAGCTTGCTGTGTTGGTGAGGCTACTGATTGTGATGGCATTTTTTTTTCCTTGCACATGATGGACTACAAAGAAACCAACCGGATTTTTCCCAGCAAAATTTCAAGAGAACTTCCAGTCTTAGAGTGGTACAGTAGCTGCTTCCTCTCTACTGAAGTTCCCTCCTTATGATAATGTTTTTTAGCAATCTGTAGCCATTTATTAAAATGTGCCTTTTGTTACTAAAGGATGTCTGTTGTGATTATTAATTTGTAGTCATTATTTCACATCTGGGCATGATTGATTTTTCTGTCTGCTGCTCAGCAGATGGATGCCACACTGGGAAGTTCCTGATAACATGGTTATCACTTCACTCTCTGTTAGTTGGTAATTTATATTAAGATCCACTCTGCCATGGTCATTTAGCTCTTCTGATGCATTCTTTACTTTTGTACTTTTGTTTTCTGGTTTGCTTTCACTCCTGTTTTAAAAGCAAGATGGGGGTAAGGAACAGAGACATGACAGACCATCATTATTCTGTCTGCAAGAAAGAGAAGGCATATTAGGAGGGAATGTGGGCTGTCCACAGCTTGAGCCCATCAAAGTTATCTCTTTAGAAGGTTTATGTTTTATGAATGAGCAAATTAGTGTCCTGAAAAGTAGCCCATCATACACTTTATGAATTTTTAGAAATGACAGTAGAGAAATGTTCATGCATAATTGTCCCATTTTTGAAGGGTATACTGGAGGACTGGGTACAATAACCAGTAGCTTTTATCTCATCTTACGGTATGAAAATGGGAACAGATATTTCTCGTGGTGGAAACTGGAGGCTTAGGACATTGTGATGCTTGTTTTTTTCTTTTCCCCTAGAAATGTGTCTTTTCAAACTTGTAAGTCAGTGGGACATAAAGTGAGATATTAAGAGTTAATTACAATAGGTGCAAAGACTCCTCAAAGCAACAATTTTGTCTCAACTAAACCCAGAATATTTTATTTGTAGTATCCCCAAAAAAACCGCAAAACCCTGAATTAAAAAAAATAAAATTGTCTATTTAAGGTAAAAGTCTTAGAATTTGGAGCAACTTAAAACCAAAAAATACTGACTTGAATACTTAATTTGACCAGATGTAGGCCAGAATGCAATAGCAGTATTGATCTGAAGGTTTTCAAGACTTTTAACACTCTCATAAACACCATTTAAAAATAAATTGAAATGACCTAAAAATGCCAGGAGCAACCTAGCTTCTCACCCATTATTGTTTAATCATAATAATATAATACCTCTTCCCCCAGTACAGTCAGGGAATGTATAGTATTTGTCTGCAATCATAGAGACATGTTCAGTCAAGTACATATTCTGTATTGTCAGGCTTTTTAAGTCAGAATGTCTGGCATTGTCAGCTTTACCAATTACACTGATGCAGAGAAGCCTACATTTTTCACGAATATGAGGATTTTACTTTCAGGTCTCATCTTACAGAAGTACCCACTGGATTTTTGAGAGGACAGCCAGCCATATAATCCTAATGAAATCAGAAGTCTGGGAATACTTTGGATTTCACAGATTGACAGCATCTTCTATAATTTGACATGGTGAAAAGAGATGGGGTTACAGGCAATTCCAGCCTACAGCATGTGAAATTGCAATCAGCATGCGTGGCTTTCAAGGCTTTGTTTAACCAGTGTAACATGCAAAAACTTAATTGGATGAGTATTTTTAAAGCCCTCTCCTCTTTCCTGCCACCTCTGGCATAATGATACAGCTAGATGGGGGAATTTTTTTTTCCCATTGCTCTACAAAATGACAGGAATTGGAGTTTGTGGTGCCTGTGTGCAATCCAGTGAGTCTTCATAACCTGCCTTCCAGGTCGGGTTGGAGGAGCTAGTTCATGTTACTTTGCCTTGAAACCTTCTTCTAGAAAATTGATGGTGAACACCACAGAACAGTTTTCTTCAGATGAACCTGTGTTCAGTAGAGCCATAAAGAACTAGTGAAGAAAGGAATCACTATCAGATCATGATATTTGTGTAATTTGTCGCTTTGTGTAATTTTCAGTATAGTCTTCATTTTGACAAGTCTTTAACTTTGACTCTTCTAGACATTAATTATTTTGAGGACTTCCTGTTACTTCCAAGTCCCTCTCTGTCTTAAATGTGAAAAATTACTAATTATTTTACAAGCTCTTGACACCCTTATTAATTTATTGGAATTTTTTTTACAAAGTATGTAACCCAGTCTTCATAGTATATGAATATTAAGATTTTTTCCCCTTTGTTTGTTTTGCCTTAAAAAAAATGTTTATTTTATTATATAAATGTAGTTTGTGTATCACCAAAGGATCACATCTCTAACTTTGAATTAATTTAATTTAATTTAATTTAATTTAAAATGTTGTGTTTTCTCCTATATATGTAACTCTCCCTATATGAAAGTTTCTCAGTCTTAACAGCTGTGCTTAATGAGGCACTGTCTGCCTTTTGGTTGTGGTGATTCAGAAAAAGGAACCTAGCAAACAGGCTGTCAGCAGACACTGCCCTTGATCTGCCCTGCTGTTTTCTGAAAGGTGTTTGATTTTCAAACCTTTTCTTGGAGAAGTGACTTCCTTTCAAAAAAGTGAATTTTGCCTTAAACTAGGTATTGCACAGACCCTGTCTGTACTGTGACGCAGGCCTTGGGGAACTGAAGGAGTGTTACTGGATGCACAGTAATTCTGAGTTTACTAAATCAGTTTCCTCTGATAGGTAAGGTGGCTTATGGTTTTTACATCTATTGAGAGGCTAAACAGGTGTAGTGCTAAAATTAGTCTAACATAAAATGAGGGAAGTGTATAGACTCCATTGTGGTTGGATTATGTTGATGTGTCATTCTTAGAGTATAATGGTAGAGAACTGATTTCCTTAGCTGCATGGATCTAGAAAGTTCCCAACCGGCAGACCTAAGGAAAGATATTTTAGAGACTTTTTTTTTTTTTAGCTATTGCTGCTTTTAAAGAGCATTTTTACTATGGCTAAACTTCCCCATTAAATCAGTTAATATTTTGCCTCCTCCCTCCCCCAAAGGATGAAAATTGTGAATCATGGCGTATCATGTATTTCATGTGAGCAGAAGCTTGGGCTAGCTAGTGTATTGTTACACTACCTCATGTACTTGGAATTCAGAGTAAGGCAGTATAATAAATCCTGTTTATCAGTTTGCAACCACAGATAGGCATGAAAAATAAGCAATTATAGATAGATACCTGTGATGAGGTTTCAGCAGTGGATTATGACGATTGATTTTGGTGATAGGGGATGAATTATGGGCAGCAAGAGCCATCTTGAGTTTTATCTCTTGTTGCTTAGTGTCTGTGAGAAAGCAATTTAAATCTTTCTGTTGTCTGAAGCTAGGGGAGAAAATCTGTCAAATACAAAATCTGTATGTGTGCCGACAATGTAATTAGCAAAACTATTATTTGATGAGGATTTTTTAAAATGGATGACTTTGTGTAAGAATTCTACAGTGTTCCTGACTTGAAGGTCAAGTATATAATGTGTAATATTGAGGAAATTCATGTTGGTAATGTATTACAAAACAGTTTGAAAAATCTTTCAGGGATAATTAAGCCTATGCCAGATTCCTGATTTAGGCTCTCAGTTGTGGGTCAACTTACCTGCAACTAGATTGAGCAGTGTATCTCCACTTCTGGTATGTGGAACAGATAATTTAAGTAGAACCTGTCTGTGTGTTTGTAGGACTTAACCCAAATCCACAGAGGATTACCAGCTTTAAGCTGTTTCTGCTAAGATTTGAGTGGAATTGTAACATATTATTTCTCTCATAATGTAGCAATATTACTGCATATGTACTACTTGTATACTACTAATAAACTACTCTTAATCATAATGTATGCATGCAGGTACATAATAATGTATTATTACTATTAGTACACTGATGTACGTGTATAATTAATGTATCTGCAGGATACATACCGGAAGGTGTGTGTTTTGATGGTAGGAGGCATTGAGGCACTTGAATTATTGAGATATATATTTCTAAAATTTCCCTAGACTGTCCTGAAGTATGAATAATTTTCATAAATAGGGAAAAAAATTAATGTTATATATATCTTACTAAACATTAGTCAAAGGTTCAGTTTAAGCTCCGTTCTGTAGGAGAGCACAACTATTCTGTAGGAAGCAGCATGTCAGTAACGAAGTGTAAGTGGCTGCATTTTGTAATGTATGTCATGGTAATTACATCAAATGTACAACTTAAAAATATTTGCTACACTCATTAGAAAGTAGAGTTAGGGTTTAAAAATCATGTTCACAAACATATACATTGAAATTCTTAATGTGTTGTCCTGCTAGACGTACACATATTGCACATTATTGTCCATGTCAGTCTCTTCATCACACTCATTGTCCTCTGGCAAGTCCTTGTCCGATTGTGCTTCATTGGGCACCCTGATGTTGTGTCTGCAAGTTGTCAGGTCACATTTGTAGGTCTCAGTGCTGAGGAGTGCAGTCCTTTTCGTGTTACAGGTTTTGGTTTGACATATGGTGCACAGTTAGGGGAGAGCTTACTCGTTTTCCTCCGGACTCTCTTTATCTGAAAGTAAAATCATGATGATTTATTTAGTAGTTTTGCTTATGAATCAGATTGCCTGTGGTTGATGAAAGAAGATAACATACAAATAAGATCAGTAAGGTCATATGAAGTAGAAACATAAACTGGTCAAGAGAGGCACTTATGCCTGTCTCTTTGATTATGTGCATTGCAGTTCCTCCTGGCTGTCCTAACAAAATTCTTAAGAGTATTCAGATGTTTGAGAGGTAACCAGACGTATTGCTGAAAGCTTTGATCTTGTCAAGATGTCAGATGATATTAATGTGTCTTAACTATTTAAACAGAGGTACCTAGAGGAACAAGTCCAAGTCCTTTCAGTTTTTGATATTTCTCAAATGTTCTAGCAACCTTATTAATCTCAGCCCTGATGCTGTTTTCCACAGTTTCCTTACAAGAAGAATTTCTTAGTTATAATTATGTGCTAACTGTAATTAAGTGCTAGCACATTAATGTTTGGTGAACTGACAATCAGTAAGTGACAAGTGGAATTTATATCTAGGTTTATTGTTACTTGCCCAATAAAAATCAGTTATTCTTTGATTGTGACTTTTAAAATAGAGGAATACATGCATGAAAAGAATTTAAGCAGAACTTGAACAGAATGAGTTCGTGACTTGATTAGGATATTGATTCCAGACACCAGAGAGGCAAAGATCAGTAACCTTTTTACTCCTGGCAGTGTTACCAGAGTAACATTCAAATCCTCAATATATCTTGCTATTATAGAAGCAGATTTTGTAAGGTTCTTAACTGAGTTTCTAATGTAGTGCTTGCTATTTTAAGCCTGCAGTATGCCAGGGAAATTAAACTGGTGGGTATTTACAAGCTTGGGACAGCCTCCACAAGACCTCTTCTTTTGAGAAGAGACAGGTAATTTTTACACTAACTTTTCCCTTTTGTACATACTCTTTATGGATAACCTTTTAATTAAAATCTTTCCAGCATTCACATGGGCACTGATTTCATTTGGCACTTCCCATTTAGAGCTTACCCTGTTGTGGGTCACTGTGGTGTAGTTCAACCTCAGACTCAGATCAGTGTCTAACAAGTTCGCTCCTCTGCTGTTTCTGTGGGTGTCTTGGACTGGCTGCCCAGGGACTTCTGGAATGCACGATCTGACATGAAGCACATCTCTGAAACACATCTGGTTCTAGTTAGTGTGGCAGTGGGAAAGAAACTCCACCCATGCTGCTGCTCTTTTTTTTACAACATGATTTTTGGATGGTTTTTTGATGCTCCTTTTGGCTTCTTTTGTGCAGCTTCTTTCAGGGTCTGTTTAAATGTTGAAGGGAATTACAACTGTATGACTGTGACTATGAGGACACTGCAGTAGCAACATGGGCTACAGTTGTCTCACCTCAGTGTCAGTTGGTTTTTGTAAGGAGACAAGTCAAGCTTATCAGAAACTTTGGTGTCACATGCAGTGTTAGAAAGAACATTGGGCTAGATGAAGCCAGATTGAGCATCCTTCCACCAGGCCTCCCAGCACTTCTGGCTGCAGAAGTGCGATGAGTGCCACACACAGTTCATTTCAGAGTTGGGAATACTTTGTAAGACTTGGGATATTTGTGGTATCTGAGAGTTTTTCCAGGAAAATGTGTATTGCATGTATCCATGTTCTACAATGGTGCAAGGCACGTTTAAGGTTCTTTCTCAGGAAACCGATCACATTTGTGATAAACTGTTTGATAGACTAGAAGCTTGGTTTTACTGTAGCCACCATTCTTTCATATGTGCTATCTTAAGCTAAGAAATTCTCTGGAATGTTAGATTCTGAATACAGGATATAGTAACAAGGAAATTAATTTGGATTTAACCAGTTACTGTCAATACACTTTCTATTGCTCTTCAGAGGAGGAAACTACTCACAGTTACAGGTCTAAAATGCAGATGAATTAATACAGCTTTACAAGTTTAACTAAGAACAGCTGCCATTATCGTGGGTGAATGCTGATTTTTCTATTAAGAGTATTTTCTGGATAAGAACAGAAAGTACTCAAAGGTCATGATGGATTAAGTCTTGGGATTCTAAACTAAGAAACATTTGACTCCGTTAATCACAGCACCAAGGAGTTTTCTTTATGACAATCCACTTACTGGTTGTTTATAGATTGGAGATCATGATACGATGTGCTAAATATGCCACTTGCCATCAGACTGAGGTTTGTAATTAGGAAAAGCTGAAGCTTGCAAGAGTCTGATGTGTGAGAGAGAGATTAGTACTGCAGCAGGAGTGAAGGGATCACATCAGTAAATATATATGCATCAGACAAAAGTTATGTACTTTAGTTGGAACATGGTTGTTTTCTGGAGAGGGGTGTAATGCTGTATTTAAGGAAGTGTAGGGGGAGAGAAAGTTCCATCTAAGTGGCACACCTTCCTTTTCTCCTTAGCAAGATAACACTGTTTACAAGATTAGACATTTTGGCAATGCTTTATATTTAGAGTCTTAAAGTTCTTTGTATTATTAATTAGATTTAAATTCAAACTGATAATTTTAGATGTTGCTCTTTGTGCATGGTTTCAGTTCCTGTAAGACTATTTTGAAAACAAATGCATATGTTTGTAGATGTGTTTTCATGTATGTATAAATAATAAATACATGCTGAAAACAAGTATTAACACCAGCAACTTTTACAATTCTGACTTCACATCCATTATTAAACTTGTGGTTATATTGTGTTGAAAATGTAGATGACTGGTTTTACCTGAACCACATTCCCTTTCAGTTCCCCAGGCTTGTTAGATGGGACACAGTGCTATGGCAATGCAGTTGTACTGCTTTCAGAGTCAGAGTGTGCGTACGCTGCTTTTCTGGAGCGAGAGGCATTAAATCCGGACTGTAGGAACACTCCAGGTGGCTTCTTTGGCATAATCTTATACAAGTTTAGTGCCAGTCCACTTGCAGCCATGCTGGCCAAAAGGGATGAGATATATTTATACTGTGCTTCCAACTAAATAAATATTTTCAGTTACATAAAAAGTGACACACTTCTCAGTCTTGTGTTACCCTAGCTAAGATGCTTCAAAATCAGAGCTAGCTGTGTGCAACTAAAGGAAGCATTTTTTTCAATTGAAAGTGTATCTAATTTTATTGAGGACAAAATGGTTTTCTGTTGTCTTTGCTTTCTTCGTAACGTGAAGATTTTAATACTAGAGTCTTGGTTCAGGAAATTTCTTCACCCAGGATATTTTTCCAGTCTTTCCTCCTTTAACAGGAATGCTTAACTCCGTTCCTGGAGATTTCAGAGTGATTTCTTCAGTCTGACATTTTTCCTTTTGGCTGTCTTTTCAGCAATACCTGCCGGATATTTATTAGTTGGTTAGGAGCCCTACTGTCTTTTAGGTTGATTTAATAAAGGCAGAGGTATAACAAATGTTTTTCCTCCGTTTTTAAGGATCTCCTGTTGAGTTTTGGAGAATGGAATGGTTCCATTCAGTGGTGGTTCATTTTGGGGGTTAGCTGGGTTTCTATTAACAGCGTTTAATTTTTAATAGAAGTGAAAACTCTATTAGATTTCCAGTGAATCTTCTAACCAGGAAAATCACTAATTAGGGTAGATTGGTTAGGATTCTTTGGCAACAAATACTTAGTTTTCAAAATTCAGACTTGCTGTAATCGTTCCATAAACAAATGTTTCTTGATACGGTTTTTTTTTCTCTTAGAAATCTTTTCAGAAAACATGTAGTTAAATTCTGAAAATTTGAAAAAGTGTAATCTTTCCTAAAAAGAGACATCAGTAGACTGTAATACGGGTGGCTCCCATCTTCCATTTCAGCAGTACTTGTGTTAGTTATTTCTCCCCTCGTTGTGTCTGGATGCTGTTTGTTGCAATAGAGCCTTAAAACCCAAGCAAGTCTGTCTGGATGATGTGCGAACAGTATTGCAGACCATGCAGACTCTGGGATTGATAATTTATTTCTCTGAGCGCTATTAAATAGCTGCCTAAGTATTTCTTCATTTTTCTGTGACTCTTAGGAAGGGATTGGTACTTGGTGCACTTGTTGCTTACTGTGACAGATGTGAATGACAACGTACCTGAATGGGCCATGGAGCCCTTTCCATTCTTGGCTGTGGTTTCCCCTGAAGCTGCAAGAGGTACTGAAGTGTACAAGCTGCTTGCTGTGGATGCAGATGAAGGGATCCATGGAGCTGTAGAGTATTTTCTCCTGGAAGGTGAATGTTAACTCTCTTGTTCCCTGCATATTAGACTTCACTGTTGTGGAGTAGCAATGCTGCTCCAAAGGTAAATCTGTTCTTCTGGTCAGAACTCTCGCAGGGTAAGTGATATTGAGGGTCAAACAGCAGCAAAGTATTGGAGCATAAAGAGTGATAATTGTCCAGAGAAGTAAAATGCAACTTAGAAATGTAATAATGAGTGTAATTACTGATTTCTAAGTTCTGAACAAACATTAATTTTTTGCATGCGTGCTGATTCTGAGCCAAAACTAACTTGGTAATTCACACTGTATTCTCCTCCTAATATTAATCAAGAAAAAATCCTTTTGCTGACTACAATTTGTGGATCTGTTTTTCTTAGGTGGTGAAGACAGATTTGAAGTTGAGAAGGACACTGGCTTGATAAAAACGACAGGTTTGCCATTGGTGAGGGACAAGGAGTATTTACTGACTGTTCTAGCAGCAGATAAACCTGGAAACACAGGGTCTCCAGCCTCTGTTTCCGTAATTGCTGGAGTTCGACCACCACAGTTCACCAACATGTCGTACTTTGTTTATGTTCCTGAAAGTATGCCACAAGGAAAATCGTAAGTACTGGGTAAAAATAATGGAGTGAGACTGGGTAACTAGTTTAGCTTCTGCTGGAAGGAAAATCCTCAGTATTGTTTGTGTATCAGAAATACATACTATGAGTAATAATTCAGATACTGCAATAGAAGTGATCAAGGTACATGTCGATTGCTCTACTTTTTTAGTCACCCTTTTCTACAGAAAAGTGTAATTGGATAGTTGCAGGGTTTCTTCCTTTTTAAAACGATATGGAAAGCATCAGTAGACATCAGTTGTGTCTTAATTTTCAAACAAAATGCAGGATGCAAACTAGAATTGTTACATCATGAAGAAAGATACCCTTGTGTGAAAGAATATATTAATTTTATGTGTCAAACTTGGAGAAGTGCCTTCTCCATCAAGTGAAAGTAATAAAAAAACCCAAACAACAAGCAACCCAAACTGTATGTGTTGTCTTCATCAGTCATGGTGGTAAACTGACCAAAAGTTAAGATGCCCTAAAACTTGTCAGTTTATTTGTCCATCCTTTGTCTAACTATGTGGATCTAAATATCACAGAAAATACAGAGTTAGTCCTCCTGAATATTAGGATATGTTTGTTCCAAACTCTTTTGTTCTTAGGGAAATCATTTCCTCATGCAGTTGAATTGAGAATAGTTTCATCCTTGTGTGGCTGTTCAGCTGTTACTCAGATTATACTGTCCAAACTACCACCTTCAGTTTTACAGTCTTTTTTTTTTTATTTTTAAATGCAGCTTTCTTACAGTCACTGCTGTGTCATATCAGAACAAACCGCTGCGCTACAGTTTGCTAACTAATCCTAGTGGTCTGTTCAGTATTGCTTGGGTAACAGGAGATCTCAGTTTAACTCGGAGTGTGGATTATGAGAGTGACCAACACCAGTATCTTCTTCTGGTCAGAGCAGAGGAAAACGAGGAACAGCTCAGTAGTGCAGCTGAGGTAGGCGTTCACTTGTGGCTGCTTGTATGTATTTCCACTTCCCTTCAGCCTTTCCAGCTTTCTGTACATTCACTAAGGGGTCCCATTTCCCCAGCTCATGGTGTCTCTTCTAATGCCCATTTCAAGGTCTTTCTGTCTATGGGTAGATGTTGAGTGCTAATTTAGCTACTGCTGATTTTGCTCTTGCTGAAAAGGCTGTTTCTGAGGGATAAATATGCCATCCCATCATAGGTCCTAAGCCTTACCTGGGGAAATGTGAAAGAGATAGCAGCCAGGTCAAACATGAGGTTTTGTCTTCCTCTAGCCTTCATAAAGTATGATGCATAATTGAGAATATTCCAATTTTAAAAAGGGCAGAACAGAAAATGATTTGTTTTGTTTCAAGAACACAAACTTGTAATGAGAGAAAATAATAAAAACTCACAGATATTAAAACATTATGGTTCATGGTGTTTCAGAAAGCAGCTTGACAGCAAAAATATTTCCAAATACAGTTATATTTATTTGAATTCAAGGATTCACTGAGCTAGGTAATGTATGCAATATAACAGTTAGTTCCTGCTGCAGGAAAGTTGTTGTGCACTATAGAGGAAATAGGAAGAATTATTAGGAACAAGTGGGAGGACGCGCAGTGTGTGAGTTTAACAAACAGTGGCTGTAGCACGTCAGGGACTGGTAATTTCTACGGACCCTTTTACATAGTACAAGATAAAAAGTGGCAGAATAGACTTGAAAGACAATTATGAGATGATTTTACACATACATTCAGCCTAAATGTAGTTTAACTTATACCTGCTTCACACAGATACAACCTCAGTAATTATTACCGGGCAACCCCCAGTTTATATGAACCTATGTAAGGATAGATGTAGTATATGTCTACCTGTTGCACTGTGATGCAGAGTACCTCAACCAGTGCTCTGAAGTGTGGTGGTATGAACCACCATCAAGGCTGATTTAGACTGTGCACTCATGTTTGACATAGGAGTAAGAAAACAGTTTTGAAGATATTAGAAGCAGAATTCTATTTCTTACTTGTTTTGCCATAATCAGTTCAACTTATGTCTGATTTATGGTACTGTAATTGAATTCAGAATTTGGTCTTAGAGATTTATACTGCTAAAATGCAATCTGCTCGGCAGTAGAATTTTTAGTGTTACAAATCACAGAAGTATTTGAAGACAAGACAGTGGAAAAAGGATGTTTGGAAAGCAGACAGTCCCTTTTCCCTTAAATTAGTAATAGGAAATAATCGGTGGAGATAAAGTGTCCCAAGATGTTGGGACTTGGCAGTTCCTGGTATTTTGGAGTCTGATATTTCAATGGTTCTCAGCAGGAAAAGAGCAATCTAAGAAAAATTGCTTGTCCTATGTACTGTAGCTTCTGAAGACCTTAAAAGTGGTTTTGGGAAATTGTTCTGTCCAATATTTCTAGAACAATAAAGTCCTTACCTTGATTTGCTTTGCCATTCAGTGTTCCTTTCTTCTCCATTCAGGTTTTAGTTGTAATCACAGATGTGAATGATTGTGCCCCTGAATTTCATCAGTCGATTTACAGCAAAGTTGGTGTTCCTGAAACAGTTTCTGTGACAACTGCGCTGCTGCAAGGTCAGTACTTCTAAAACTATTTGTTACATTCAGTTGGAGTATTTCTCCCCACTCCCCCCACTAATTAGAATTCAGTTCAGAAGGTAAAATTACCTCCCCCAGCATGGATAGTTGCAACTCTGTGAAGGCAAATGTCACTTTGGGTCATAATTCTTTACTACTGCCACAGGCCAAATGATTTTGAGGGGCGGAAGGCAAAGGAAACAAATGTTTGTAGGATTTTGAAGTAACAGGACTTCAGTTGTGGTTGGTATTTTAGCAGCAGGCTCATAATAGCAATCTTGTGACATGTCTTTCTTTGAAGGAAGAGAGTGATATTGGATGAGAAATTGTAGACACATCACCTTGCCTTCTCTTTGGAATACCACTCTTTTGCCATAAAAGCATCTTGCAGAGTGCAGCTGTTGTGTATGAGGTTTTTCTTGGGTACTTGAGAAGATAACTTTGCTTCTTCCTAGTGTAACAAGTCACAAGCATTAAATGGTGATGCTCTCTAAGTTATGTATGTTTTGATTATGTAACCTGCAAAAATCATATTCAAGACATCAGTGGGGTCCTGGCAATAAAAGAAATCTATGTCAACTAAACAGTTCTAGAACAGCCATATATTAGTCTTTAACCTTTACATAAACTTTCTATAAATCTTTAGGGGAAAATGGAAATTAAACCACAGGAAAATTGCTGTTCCCTAGGAAATAGGATTTTATAACCTCCACCTGTTCTACTTGGTGATTTATCCTGTACTAATGGTTGCCTGTCTGCTCCTGCTCTGGTACTCTGCTTTTAGCATACTTTTGTAGGTTATAGGTAGGATCTGACAAACACATTCATTTAATGTGTCCCAGTTGAAAAATACATGTAAATATTTCATTTTTAATCACAGAGGTTGTGATCTGTCTGAGTGATCTTAAGTCAACAGTATGGGTTGAATGGAAATGGGAATATATGTCTTTGTGAGAATATGTTGTTGGTAGCACATGGCTCTCAGTCTGGCTGATGAAGGCAAGATCTAGTGCTTGAATTCAGCCATGGCCTTTTTTTTTAAAAGGCAATTTATTTTCAAGTCAGGATTAATTTAAAAAAAAAAAAATACCAAGGGAAATGCTACTACATGCTAATTCTCTTCTTAAAGTGCTTAACATTCCAGTTCACAAACTTTGATCTACACAATGTCTTTCTCTTATCTTTTGATAGTGACGGCCACTGACTGCGATTCAAAAGAGAATGCTGAAATACTGTATTACACTTTGAGTCAAGACTTCAGTATTACTTCTCAGGGCACTATTTTTCCAGCAACACGGTTGGACTATGAGCGACCTAACCATCTCTATGAGTTCATAATTATGGCTGTAGATAAAGGGGAAGAGCCGAAGACTGGGACAGCAACTGTTAGGATCCATATTTCAAATGTCAATGATGAAGCACCCAAGTTTTCCCAGATGATGTAAATACACACTCTTAAAACTGTTACCTTTGTCTTTTTCTGTTGCTTTTTAAATTTTGGTCAGAAGGATGATCATTATGGGGTAGTAACTGTTCAGTTCAATCAAATCTGAGTTAGACCAACAAATGTGGGGTGATCTTTTGATTCTCAGACTGTTACTACCAGTAAAAAAAAAGTTTGGGCATATTTTCAGTGTATTATAGGACTTAGGTATCCAGATAGATAGGGGTAGTATATAGACAGTCTCTTTTGAATGGACTTGCACGTAGTTTTTTCCAATATGTGGTGAAAGAAGTGGTGCAGTAATTTCAGGTAAGTTACCCTCCAACACCAAAGGAAGTGAAGCAGAAAAAGCGAGCAAGTCAAGTTTGTCCTCAACCCTTTTCCAGAGTGCCTGGTGGAAGAGTACATGCCTTTTAACTAGGCACTTTAGGCTTAGGCAGAATCAACACTCAACATCCCTGGTTTATAATTGTTAAAGAAAAATGGTTAGATGATAGAATTCTGTATGACCACTGAACTATAAAAAACACAAGATGAATGTCAATAAATGGAGTTCACTGAATTTCACTTAGTCCCAAGCCCTACAAACTGTACACTTGTGGTTTTTGATTCTTCTAAAGCAAAAGTAGGCTCCCTCCCCCCTCCACAGTTGGGGCTCAGAAGTATCTGAAGTGATGTCAGATGTACTTTAAACTTGCATTCATATTAGAGGCTTTGTAATGGAATTCCCAGCTTGTGCAGCAGCCTTCTACTCTTCAAAGTTCCTCAGAAAAAAAGCAAGGCAGAGGTTTCAGTGATGCTAAGTTTGTGGTTTAGCTGAACAAAACATCTCAAAAACTCAGTCCTTATTTTATGTAAAGGTAACCTCTGGCTTAAAAAATCTTGTGCCTTCCTTAAACATTGCTTGGAAAAGTTGATCTTCTGTAAATTCTTACTGGATCTCTGTGCATTTTCAAATACTAATCCAGGTTAAGTTTCTCACTTTTAAAATGATGCCTGCTTTTCAGTTATCTATTTTTTTTTAATGATGAGGGTCACTGAATATTTATCTGATTGTCTTGTATCTATTCCTAATTTTTAAATCAGAAATAAGTGATAGTATTAAATATGCCATGAGCATCTCTAACAAATTGGAAGCAGAAAACACAGTTTTAAAAAAAGAAGAAACCCTGCCAGCTCTTACATTTAAACTTTACTGAACAATATGGTTAAAGTGAATGTTACTTTAAATTACTAGACATTCACAACAGGCTTTTCTGTTCACTGTGCAACTGCTACTGCAGTGTCCTGAGAGATGTGACAGAGCTGACTGAACCAGAATAATGTACTCCTCTTACATCATTGCATATTAAATTCTGGGAAGGAAAAAAGCTGTCTCTGCAAAGGTTTTGGTGAAAACATACATATCTAGAGAGCAGAGAGCAGAAGCTAAGGGAGAGTTTTTCTGAGCTTTTTTAAACAATTTTTTCCCTGTATTCTCAGCTTATGGAGAGTGGGTCCATAAATAGTCTGAACCCAGCAGTATGGACGTATTTTATCTATGTTGTTGGATACAGCCAGCTGTAATACATTCTTACATCTGACCTTTGGGGTATCTGGAATGTGTGGGTCTGTAGTATGCTTAGTCTGGCCTATGCTCAATCCAGTCAGATAAAATAATAAATGGTTGGGACTTTGCTAAAGCAGGGGGCTTTTCTACTCCAGAGAGCGTTAAGCTTAGGCTGATAATGCCTCTTAAGAGCTTACAGTGTCAGTGATGTGTCTGGACTTCAGAAGAGATTTTTGTACAACTGACATTATGCATATATCCTCCAGATCTGGTTCTCCTCTTACTCATGCTGGTGCAAAGACTGCACTGAAAGCACTATGACAGCTTGTGTCAGGAAGCGTGCTGTAGCAAGCACGCTTTAACTCGGCAAAGGTTTGCTTTGATTCTGTGAATGATGCAACTCCTTCCTTTTTTAAAAAATAAAAAGTGAATTCTGCATTTAGCCAAAGTCCTAAGATTCAAATTTCAATGCTGCTGACAGATTGTGATAGATATTGGTGGGAGGTAACAACAGAAAGACATGTATGGTCATGTAGATCCTCAGTGCTGTTGTTTCACTGGTCAACACAGCATCATCTTACCAGCATAATTGTATTAATAAATTACAAACCTTTGCTGTACCTTTTGTGCAGGGAGCCAGTAGGTGTTGTAAACCAGTTCTGAATGGGTTATTTCCTGCCTAAATTCATAAATATGTTGTCATAATTTCTTTTAACAGCTATAGGAGTTTTGTCTCTGAAGATGCAGGCCCAAACACACTGATTGCTACAGTGAATGCTGCTGACCCTGATGGAGATGGTGTGATATATGACATTCTGTCTGGGAATCAAGAAGGAAACTTTGTTATTGATCCTAAGAAAGGTAATAATAGATTAGCTCTTTGCTGCTGCAGTCATAATGCTGATTCTAATGTGATGCAGCTTGAATTTTGTCTTCATTAGTTAGCAATTATAGAACTGAATAGCATATGCTATTTTTGAAGGTAATACTAACCTAATTTATTAACAAGTCCAGGAAAAAGATGTAATTGTTCTACACTCTCTTATAATGTTGAAAAAAATAAAAGAATTCCTATAAGTTCAGTATAATGGACCATTACTTGACCATTGTGTACTTTCAGTCAGCAACTTTAAATAGAGAACATTGTTATAGATAACAGGTAACAACAGACAGTAACTTAACAGAGGATGTGGTTATTAAGTGTGACATTCCAGAATGTCAACTATAAGAATACAGTTCTCACTGGAGTTGATTTCTTTGTACAGCTTTTTCAGTCACTCAGTTTTAACTGGTTTAAAGTCATGTTTGTGTTTTTTAGACGTGGTTTTTTTTCTTGTGCTTATGTCTATGTCCTGATGACACATGTGTGAGCAAACACTTCTGAGCTAATTTTACTTGTGCTGTACTGACACAAAATGGTGTATTTGTAGGTGGAATGACATTACCACTGATTTATTTCATGGAAAACATACAGTGTATAAAATCCGATTAAAAAATTTTTTTTTAAAATTTTCTAAAGTAAGGACAAATTGAAGTTTAAGTAACTTGTTCTGAAATACCAGTCTTTACATCTTTTAAAGTTCTTATATTCTTATATAGTCTTCTAATTCTTATACAGTCTTCTAATCTTCTAATTCTTATATAGTCTTATATTTTTAAAAACCCAAAGGAAAAAGTGCCACAACATTGCTGTCCCCATTAAAAAAAAAAAAGCACAAACACACATCATCTGAGTAGGCTGGCATGTCCCTTTAAATTAATGGGATTTATTTGGTGTTGATCACTTCAAAAAGCAAGAGGATGTTTTCAGACAGAAGCAGGCAACCAAACTGACATCCAGTCGAGGGACTGGAGTAAATCAATTCAGTTAAACTATGTCAAGCTGCAGTCATTTTTCAAAGCGTGAGTGTTGAATATATAGGAAGGAGTAAGCTGCCCTGTTACTTCTCTATTTCATTGAGTCCACTTTGCACGAAGTTGTATTTTCAGTGCAAATCATGTTTTTGCAATGTTGTTAGATTCTGAAATGTTCCCAAAAATATGGCCTGCAGGTAACTTGCATGACTTGAAGTGTGATCCTGGATTTAAATAGAGCTCCTTTTATCCTTTCTGGCTTAAAAAGTAAGAGTTGTGTACAGCAGCTTGCAGCAGTTTCTCTTTAGAAATGACATCAGGGCAATAGTCTGAAGCCCTTGTTGGAGATAGGCCAAAGTGAAGTGGAGATGTTTCAAAAATAAGTGCTGCAGCTAAATCAATATATTTGCAACCAAATTGACTGACATTGATGCCGTGACAGTCTTCTGTTGTAATGACAATTGCTATTATGCCTGATGAGTAAGAGAGGTGATTGATGGGTGATGGAGCAAAAGAATGACAGCTTCTTACTGTATGGTCTCAGGTTGCTGTAGTTTCTTTTGCTGTTGTAGTGAGTCATTCATAGCCTTTCTCTGACGGTGCCTTCATGTCCGAGCCAGCAGGCTCTCTCTTTTGGGTGACTTGGGGGAGTAGCAAACCACAGGTGTCTGAGGATATGCCTGTACTGCCAAGTGCTGCTGTGATTGTGCTGCAGGAAGGTAAAGCTGAAGGAGTTCCAGTTGAGCTAGCTACAGCAGTGGTCGTGGTGACACATGCCTCTCTCTTTGTGGTAATGACAGAGGAAGGTAGCTGGTCTCTCTGGTGTGGCATGTGCAGGTAAAACACAAGTCTGATGCAATCTTTTCCTGGACTTTCTGATTTGATTTGGGTTTTTTTCTTTCTACAGCAGGTAGATGAAAGCTATGTGCAGGTCAGCTGAGCGCTAGCTGTTGTCTCATTTAGCTCTGTAGACAACCTGTTGTGCTGTCTTAATTTTGTTTTAGTGTCAGACTACAGTAAAAATACCATAGTTAAATTAAACTCTAGCAGCCTCGTGTTTATAGGTGAATAGGTAAACCAGAATGGTTTGTTGTCGTGCTTACTAGTGAGAAAAATAACAGTAATTGGTTCATGTAGTAAAAACAGTAAAAACCCACAACCTGTTGCTGTTTTTACAGGGCTAGTTAGACTTCGTTCAAGTCCATTTCCTAAGCTGCAAGGGACAGAATATGTACTTAATGTCACAGCTACTGATGATAACACCTCTGGAGGGCCCCGTTCTCTTACCAGTACTGCCCAGGTTGTTGTGAAAGTTGATGATGTCAGCAATAACAAACCTGTCTTTCAGAAGGTAAATGTATGAGGCTCCGTTATTTGTATTAGACTGTGTGGTAATTGTTGCAGACTGTGTTGTCACTGCAAATGATGCAACAGATATTCAAGAAGTGGTCTGGTTTCGTCTCTCTTTGAGTCCTGCTGTCGATGTCTTCTCCATCTTTTTCACCCCTCCTCTAAGACTTACAGGGTTTGTTCTGTGGCAGAACAGCTCCTGTGAGCACTGTCTCTTCCCTGAACCACATCTAATCTCTGACATTTTAGAAGGTGAGGCTGAGGGAATAACTTCTGGAGGCTCAGTGTGATGTGTGAGGTGATAGGTATAGCTGTCTATGCAGTGGACTCGGTCTAAAATATTACAGAATACCTCTTTAAATTCTATAGGTGGCATCTGTTGATTGTATCTCTGGAACTGATGAAAGGGTGAAGTATGACAGTGTTTTAGTGTAATTTGTAAAGTACTGTAAAAAAATAAATGCTTGAATATGCTTTCAAAACGTTAAATCATTTTCAGGATCTGTTGTCTAAAAATTTCAAGTTTTATGTTGTTGACTGAAGTATTGATGGGCACTACTGCATGTTTTGAAAAGTCAGTGGCGCTTCATGTCAGTTTTGGAAACTCAGTTATCTGTCCTTGACAAAGTTACTTTGTGTAGAAACCTCTTTTTGACCAAAGGAATTCTGAGGTTTGGAGAAGTGTATGTTCTGTGTTTTATAAGACTTTTATTAAAATAGAAAAATATTTGCATTTAGAAGTACATGCATCTGTAACTTTTTCTACAGATATTTTTGTTAGTTGGAGTTGTGCAGTTGCCTCATGTTGTGTATTGTTCATATTATTGCAAAATAGCAAGCTAAGTGTTAAGTAATCATGATGCAGATAACACATTAATATCAGTGAATGTGATTGGAAGTACAGCTTCTTTCTCTATTTTTCCTGTGGTTTTCTTGTGTTTCCCCCCTCCCCTTCCCCCCCCCCCCCCGCCCACTATATCTTTAAAGCAAATGGTGTGGTAATTCCTTGATTTTTAATCTTTTCCCCCCTCTTTGTTAGTGTCATTATTATAGGGAACATGCTTCTGTATTGGAAAACCAGCCTTCGGGGACAGTGGTGCTGCAGGTGGAAGCCACTGATGCTGATGAAGGAGCCAATGGTATTGTGAAATATGGCTTGATGCACAGAGGTGGTGTCCTACCAGCATTTAGCATTCATCCTGACACAGGTAAGGCAAATAGCAGAACTGATACTGGCATACAGAATCCACTTGGTTATGCTGATGGAAAAAAGCCCCAAACAAACAAAATCAAACTTCATGTTTCTTCATGTAGTTTTTTGATAGCAAAGTATAAACTGTATTAACTGCATGAAGAAATGCTCTCCTTTTAGTTTCATACATGTCCAGTACTGAACTAAAAAAACTGATGTTTTACCTGAAATGTGGAAGATCTGCTCTGTAAAGTAACTTGGGTGGTTTTATAACTAAATTTAAAGAAACCACCATATTTTACATGTACATTGCTAATAGCATATGAATGATTTATCTGAGTAACAGTAGTCTTACAAACAACAAGGAGACTAAGTCTTGGCCAAAACTAAATTCAGGATGAACATTTGGAGCATAAAAGTCATGAAACATACTTTTACCTTGTACTTACTTTTTTCCAAAAGAAATATTTTTTATGAACTTACTCTCTTAGTTTGCTACTTATTCCCATTTTCTAAATATCAGTCCAGTTGTATATTGGTGTAAGGTGTATATCAAGTTGTACCTGCCAGAGCAGTTCAGTTTAAGCTGTTGAAATTCTTAAATATTGCGATTGGATCCTTGAACTTGAATTTCGCATTACAGGTGTATTTAACCTACTGCATTCTATCTCAGTGTGTTGACAGGCAAATAAAGATGTAAATGTAGAATATTGTCAAATGCACAGTATTTTAACTCTCTGGTATTAACTTGTTTTCAGGAGTTCTGACAACTGTTCAGGTATTTGATCGAGAAAAACAGAGGGAATATCCTATCACTGTGACAGCAACAGATCAGGCAGTGGAACCGCTCATTGGAATATGTCAGATAAATATTGTCATCCTGGACCAAAATGACAATGATCCCAGATTTGAAAACACGCACTATGAATGTAATTGAGAGTCATTGGATAGAGTTTCAGTGCCCTGAGTGTGAGCTTACCTGATGTCTAAGACTTTTGGGTTTTGTCTTTCCTGGCAGTAGATCATGTGGCCAACTAGGTGATTGCAGCCAGAGATGCAATTAATGTAATTGATTGCAGGATTGTTACTCTGTGTAATGTGCAATGGAACAAGTGCAGTCTTGACTCGTAGGCTTTCCTGAGTGTCCTTTTGGGAAAATTCCTTGAAACAATAGCCACGTCAGTATCTTTCTTTACCTGAGAGTACCATGTGTCTGTGGTACTACATGGAAATGGGAAAGTTATAATAAGAATGTGAGTAGTGCTGAGTGCTGACTGTATTCTTTGTTTTCTGGTTAATAGATTTTTGTTGTAACTTTTCATTCCATAATTTTCTTTATCCTATTTGAATTTCATAATCCCTCATTGTTTGGTGTTCTAACTTTCCTTCTCTGTTCTCCAAAACCCCTTCCTGTTTATGGATAAACACTCAGAGGCATGTATAATACTCATATAAAATTGAGACTGACAATTCTCAGTTCCTTATACTATGCAAATACTAGGAAGTAGTGAGAAATACGGTGGTCCTTTTCACCTGGTTCACCTGATAATGTGGTCCTTTTCATCTGGTTCTATTCACTAAATTAGAATTCCATTTATGCATATTTCATACAGAACAATTGATCTCTTAGTAAAAATACAAGACAAACCCCCCTGTACTTTAAGAGAAATAAGAATTCCAGGGTATGAATATGATAATTCGAAGTTCAAATGAGATCCGTAACTTCAGAGTGATAGCAGCTCTTTAAAATAGTTTGATTTTTATGGCCATTGTTCCAAGGAAGATAAAGTTATAGCTTCCATACATTATTACTTCAGTATTTCTTCATTTCATGGTAAGATCATTGTGGTACTTCAGTGAATTAATGATCACTCTGAAATACCCTTTCCTTACATCAGATTTCCTAAGAGAGGACACAAGAGTTGGGACCAGCTTTCTTCGCGTTGCGGCCCATGATGATGACTACAGCTCAAATGCTGCCATTACATATTCAATTGCAAATGAAGAACCAAATTATTTACAAATTAATCCTACTACAGGCTGGGTGTTTGTGAACCAGCCCATATCTCAGGTATGGCACTTGCTTTCCTTTTTCAGTTGTCTGTCTCAGTATATCATAGGAGGGACTGAGGCCATCTGTTTGTGTTACCCCCTCACATTAAAGGATCGATATGTCATGTTTAATTTAAACATGAGTCTAAGGCTTTTAGCTGATGAGTTCATTGACTGTGAATTGCATATAAGCAAGCCCTGCTTTCAGCTGGGAAGTAGCAGTTGTGACCACACTGCCTCTGAGAACTTGCTGTTCTGATTTCTTTAGCTTTGGCATGTGAATACCAAGGGCTGGAGGGCCGAGCCTGTTAAGCAGGGAACAGGCAGTGAGTTAAGACACAAACCCGAATGTGAAAAAGAGTGAAATGTCGCCTCTGATAGAGGTTTCCAACTCAATACATGTTGGTCATGGTGGACTAAGCACAGCTATCCCTCAGGAAGGTGAAGATGTAATGAACAAAACTGTTGCAAGTAGTTATCTAAAATTTACCAGTTTCAGCCATTTCTAAATACCAATATGAGCAGTTTGATATTTTCAGAGTTGTAATTTGTGTTGAAGCAACAACATTGCTGTAGAAGTCAGTCTGTAAGTATCCAATAGATATTTTTAATAACTGACACATAAACTTTGGCGTATCCTTTTAATGATATATTTTATTTATTGAATCTAAGAACCCTACAGATCTAATAACAAAAGCTGTTGATAGATAAGCGTAAGAACTTAGGGTCTTCATAAAGTGGTATGCTTTGTTTTTTTTTTAAACAGATTTGCTAAGAAGATAATAAACATTTTCCCACAATCTTAAGTATAGCAAATAGCAAAGTTTTCAGCAATCTTGCACCTCTTTCATATTCTGAGCTCTGTATTCTGTGGTTAAAGATGTTTCTCTTCTGTACAGGTTTTTCATAAGTGTGCCTTTAATTTAAGGTATTCATTTATTTTGGGGCAAATGAAGCCTGTGGGAGCCCTGATCAAAACTGTTAGTAATGAAACCGTCTTTTACTGTTCAGAGGTCATCTATAGTTCGAGAGATCATTGCTACAGATGGAGGTAATAGAAGCAGTAAAGTTGAACTCATAGTAACTATTACCAGTGCAAAAAACCAGCCTCCCCAGTGGGAAAGAGACAGCTATGAAGTTGTTATTCCAGAGAATACTACACGAGATGCATCAATTTTGGTAAGGTTGGGACAGATTCATTTGCTTGTCTGTAGCTCTAAGGCTATAGAATAACTGAACACTGCTTATTTTCTTAAATACAGTGAGCTATTACAACAACTTTGTGTATTGTAGGGACCAGTGATCTGTTAGCAATTTTCTTTGAGAAATGCTAATGGAACAGCTTTATAGAGTAACTCCAAAATACATCGTTTTAGGTTAAAAGTGTAAGTGACCAAATGTAATGACTGGTAACCTTTGGCTGCAGCTGTTTGCAGCCTGGAGATGTATTGGGCAGGGTTAAGGTTTGGTAGCAGGAGATACTTGTCCCAGCATTTTCAGTTGAGAGCTGAAGATCTGGGGGAGTCAGTGCAAAGAAGCTTTACAAGTGTTGCTGAACTTACAGATGTGCTGATTACACACACTTTTTGAACTGTGCAGACAATCAAAGCAACTTCTCCCCTTGGTGATCCCCGTGTGACTTATAACCTAGAAGAGGGACTTGTACCGGAGACTAACATGCCAGTTCGTTTCTACCTGACTCCAAACAGACATGATGGTTCTGCTTCAATCCTGGTAGCTGAGCCACTAGATTATGAAACAACAAAGAACTTTCTCCTGAGGGTTCGAGCACAGAACGTTGCTGCAGTTCCTCTGGCAGCATTTGCTACAGTCTATATTAATGTAACAGGTTTGTAAGCTGTTCAGTGGTGTTACAGAACAATCATAATAGCTTTTTTCTTAAAGGTTTTGTACTTTTCCCTTTATGCACTCTTTTTGATGTTTCAGATGTCAATGACAATGTCCCATTCTTCACTTCACCTATTTATGAAGCCTCAGTAACAGAGGGAGCTGATGTTGGGACATTCGTTGTTCAGGTGTCTGCCACTGACCTTGACCTCGGCCAGAATGGTGAGGTAAGCAATTGGGGCCCTACATCTTCTGTGGTGAAAGGTATGAAGTCAGTTCACTATGAATGATGGCTGAATAGACGAGAAGCCTTCAACCTAGAAGGGGCTGGTTAACAGGGAAACATGGAATGAAATCCACTAGTTAATTACGTGTTTCTCTGTCTTGCCATGTGGTAAATAGAACTAAAACTAGTAGGTGCAAGACAGAAAGCAAAGAAGTAGTATTTATAAAATGAGTAGTTGAGGCTAAGGACTTGCTATAGAATGTTCTCATTTGGAGAGGTCCACACAGAACTAAAATGTGATTGGGTAAATTAATGGAAGGAAAAATACATTAAAAGCTTCTGGGAGTTGTAAATCATTGGTGGTACTGAAAACTGAATCCTTACAAAATATGCCCAGTTAACACTAGAAAGTGGATGTATTTCTTACCAATCTAAAAAATGAAAGTGGGTATATTCTTAGAACAAGAGGACAAGCTGAAGTTAAATGCACAAAAACATATGTAACTATATAATAGAGACAAGAAAGTGGTCAATGATAACATGCAAGGAAGTTTAATTAACTGAATCGCTCAAGCTGGCAGTTTTACCCAGCTTTCTTGGTCCTGACTGAGTTCTGTACAAGACTGTTCTTCCATTCTTTAAGTACTTACTTAGTTGTGAACTATCCAACAAAAGTGGTTATTAACAGCTGCTTCTTAATCCTTTAGATAACTTACTCCCTGTTACAAGACAGTGGCAGAGACTACATGTATTTTTACTTGGACTCACAGACAGGCTCAATATACACTGCCTCAGTGTTTGATAGAGAGAAGAAGGGGTCCTATCTTCTAGAAGTCAAGTCAGTAGATGGTTCTGAATCAGCTCGACCTGGAAAACATGGGAAACCAAACTCTGGTAAGAGACAGATGTCTTTCATGTGTGATTTTACCTGGAATAGTCTCTGAAAACAGCATCTCCGAAGTGCAAATGTCAGTTTCCCTTTTTCTCTCAAATGTACTTATGAAAATGTGTCTATTGTTTTTGGTTTAGTGTGCGGATTTTGGGGGGGGGAAGGTTGTGGGGTTTTTTGTTGGGTTTTTGTAGGTTTGTTTTGTTTTGTTTGTTTTTTACGGTTTGCCTGTGCAGTGGTTGTATCAATCTGGAAGAGACATTTTATATGATAAGCAAACAAGTTTTTTGTTCTGAAATTAAAAGGAAACTAGCACTTTGTAGTTAGAATTTAGAATAATTTCCTAGCTAGAAAAGATGTAACCATTCTCAGTAGGATCCAGATCTTTGGGTAGTGGAGGTGTTTCCCAAAGCACTGCATATGCTACTGTATTCAGTCAAAAGTAAGTATGAAGAATGAGCCAGGAAAGTTCAGTCTGGAAAACCGCATTCTCAGTTGATGGCTGTGCTTAAATAAAGACTTGAAATTTGGCTTTTCTGGCTTCAGGACAAAGCGTTCTGACTAAAAACTGTACAATTGCCATATTAGGCATCAATTATTCACATATTATCTGCTTAAACAAATTAGATGTGACATTCATTTGATATCCAAGTGCTTTTGAGTAATGTTGGTATATATATTGTCCACAACCCTAAGGGTTTGTTTCTGTATTGTCTGCATATTCATCTTCATTTAATGTGCAGCTAGACAGTTTAAGGAATTGTAGCTGACAGAAGTGGCACAGCTGAGTATTTTAATCTCTTGTTTCTTGTCTCTCTAGACACGGCCTACGTGCGCATTTTTATCAGCGATGTGAATGATAACAAGCCTGTCTTCACTCAGAGTGTCTATGAAGTAAATGTGGATGAAGACCAGGATGTGGGCTCCACTGTCATTACAGTCAGTGCTAATGACGAAGATGAGGGTAAAGTATTGGAGTTCCCCATAGTTGAATCTAAACTGTCAATACTATTGATAGTTTAGTAGAGATATATTTAATGGTATTAGAAAGGAGAATGTCTTCTAGTTAGTCTTTAGATTTTAAACTTCTTTAAGTGTAAACTGACTGGGCATGAACATTAGTTCATAATGGAGTAGTGAGTTTAAGTCAAAGTACACTTATTTTGGGAGGCAATGCATTAACGTGGGATGATGGGAATAATTTCTGTTCCAGCAAATAGAAATTTATCAAATAATTTTCTTACAAATGGCTGACAATAAAAGTTTCCTGGTGAACTGGAATGAATCAGTGATTACAGTGAGGTTAATTTGCTCTCTCTGGGAACAGTATAGTTGTATAACGGTTTTGGTTTTTTTCTTTTTTCTTTTTCTTTTTTTCTTTTTGACACATTCTCATATTTGAACCTAGACTTCTTAAACGCATATGGGGAGCCTAAGTTGTATTGATTTTTCTAGAAATCAAGTCAGGATTTCAGCCATAGGTCATGTAAAAACATTCTTCTGCTTCAAGGAATGTGTGTTTTCTGACACTGTTGGTAATTGGCAGGAACAAATACTAAATTGCGGTATCAGGTCACTGCTGGAAACACAGGCGGAGTACTTGATGTAGAACCAGAAACAGGAGCCATTTTTATTGCCCAACCACTGGATTATGAAGAAACAAAGATGTATGAGATTCACTTGTTGGCCTCTGATGGAAAATGGGAAGATCATGCAGTGATTATCATCAATATAATGAATAAAAATGATGAGACGCCAGTTTTCTCTATCAACGAGTACTATGGAAGTATAATTGAGGAACTGGATGGGCTGCCAGTCTTTGTACTTCAGGTAGGGTATGCAGTTTCAGAGATGATAATATTTCAGTGAAAGGGCAGGGATTACTCTGGTACAATTGTCAATGTTTATCCAGCACAGACATACCAATGAAATTTAGTTCTATCAAGTTTTTCTGTCAGTGGGAGAAATGGACTTTTATGGAAAAATAATCATGAAGAAAGTAAGAAGGATAAGCAGGGTGCATGAGCTGTGTTCCTAAAAAGCAAATAATAAACGTTTGAAAGTAGCCATGAGAATTGCATAGTTAAATTACCTCTAAGAATAGGTAAAAAACCAAACTGTTTTACTGTTAGAATACGTACACAGCTATTGCAGAGCAAAGCCCATTTACCTACTCTGAATTGTCCCTGAGCCACCTCTCATTTGCCATTCAGCAGGCTTGCAGAGATTAATAGCACGTCCTACACTTTTGCTTGAACCCCTTTAGACTGTAGCAGCATGTGGGATATATTGCAGTCATTGAGCAACTTGAAATTTCTATGGTTTTGTTTTCAAAACTTTTGTAGGTTATGGCGAAAGATCCTGATAGTAACGTGGATGAAGGAGACTTAAGATACTCACTGCATGGGCATGGTGCAGCTGATATTTTCACAATAGATGAGAAAACAGGCAGCATTTATTCACGCAAGAGGCTGGATCGGGAAGAGAAAGCACTGTGGCAGTTTGTTGTGTTGGCCACTGATGAAGGTGGAGAAGGACTTACCGGGTTTGCTGATGTAATTATTAATGTGTGGGATATAAATGACAATGCACCCCTGTTCATATGCATGCCTGATGATTGCAATGGGAGTGTTTTTGAAAATTCTCCTGCAGACACTTTAGTCATGGAAATGGCTGCAGTTGATCATGATGATCCAAATGTAGGTCTTAATGCTGTTCTGACTTACAGGATAACAGAGAATGTAAAAAATGAGTTTGGTACTGACATGTTTGATATCAATCCCAATACTGGTACAATCCATGTAGCAGGGGGAATGCTAGATAGAGAAAGGACTGAAAATTATTTTCTTACTGTTGAAGCAAGAGATGGGGGAGGACTAACAGGAACTGGCACCGCCACCATCTGGATCGCAGACGTCAATGATCACGTACCTAAATTCACCAAAAAGATGTGGCAGGCAGTAGTTCCTGAAAACAGTGCCATTGACTCCGAAGTTCTGCAGGTGTGTGCTACAGATGCAGATGTTGGGGAAAATGCTGACTTAATATTTAGTATCATTGGGGGAGACCCAGATCAGAAGTTTTATATCGGGAATGACAAAGAACAGCAATGTGCCACTATTCGACTGAAAAAAAGATTGGATTTTGAGAATGCACATGAAAGGCAGTTTAATCTTACTGTTACTGTGGAAGATCTTGATTTTTCTAGTGTTGCAGCCTGCCTGATTGAAGTTGAAGACTCTAACGACCACAGCCCAGTTTTCCTTTCCCAGTTTATTCAGACAAGCCCTTTCTTTGAAAACACACCTGTAGGTACTACAGTAACCACAGTGAGAGCTACAGACAGGGATTCTGGTTTGAATGGGAACATTATATATTCTATAAAGTCAGATTCAGATCCTATGAGACAGTTTACGGTTGACAATTATGGTCACGTGATAGTGGCAAATACACTCGATCGTGAGGTCATTCAGAAATACAGTTTAATTGTGCAAGCTTCAGACCAAGGGACACCTGCCCACACTGGAAGTGTTACCATTTTGATGAACTTGCTTGATGTTAATGACAATGGACCAAAGTTTGAGGCACCATACATGCCTGTAGTTTGGGAAAACATATTGAGGCCTGAAATAGTGTACATGAACCATACATCAAGACTGCTTCATGCATTTGATCCGGACAGTGAGGGGAATGGGCCGCCATTTACGTTTTCATTGCCAGCAGATTATCAGAATTCTTTGGATTTTTCTCTTACGGACAACAGAAATAACACAGCGACTGTAACTGCTTTGAGGTCCTTTGACAGAGAAAAGCAGAAGGTGTTTCATCTGCCAATAGTTATAACAGATAGTGGGATTCCAGCTTTGAGCTCTACAAACACCCTAACTATAACAATCGGTGATGAAAATGACAATTGCCACGAATCTGGCCATAAGGATGTCTATGTGTACAGTTGCAAAGGTAAGTGCTATCTGGGTATTGTATCAGATTCATACATATAGCACAGTTTTAGACATAATTGCTCTCTTGCAGTTCTTAAATTATTTTTTTATATGTTTATGTATTTCAAAACTGGAACTCCAGTTCTGTAAACTACTAACTTGGGGGAATGGGCAAATATTTGCAAAGCTCAGACCCTATTGTGTATAAGATTATCTACCAGAAAACTGTTAGCTGCAGACAAGCATATACTGCACTTGCAGAAAAAGCAGTGTTTTTAAAAAAACAGTAAAACCTGTTTTCCTTTTGCTAGCTTTCACCTAAAACAGAGAAGGTTTTTGTGTGCCGGCGTGATTTGGAGAGTATCTGACACTGAAAGATGTGGAGATGGGAATGGCAGAACTGAAGCAACTTAGAGAAACAGAGGGTCATAGATGAGCCCTACCCAGAAACTCGGAGGAACTACCTACTAATAACTAGGTGGAACTACCAGTTCCACCTCCACTGTGACAGCCACTGTGTGGCTAAGCAGGATATACAGAGGAGGGAGATTTTTTGCTGGCATGAAAGGATCAAAGAGAAAGCAAGCTGTGTCGGTGTGTTTTTTAGGAGAAGAATAAGCTTTGGGATGCAGTAAGTAACTGAGAACATGCAGTCCTTGATCTGGGGTGGAGAGGGAAGAAAAATGCTGTTCTGAATATATTCTGGGTGGTGGTGCACAGTACCTAGCTAAGAAACAGTGCTACAGGGTTTAACGTTGTAGTGGGAGAGAGCAGAGCAAATGCATCCATTACATGAATGCTTTACATTTTCTCATCAAGGTGGTTTAGTGAAGGGTTAACGGCTAGTAATATATTCTAAGATTTGTCTTCAATATCTGTTACTATGTTTTTTCCTGAACTTATCTGTCAGGCTTGACTTCAAATTAGTCCTGGTGGCCATTATTAAGCATGGTTTATTACACCTTTCCCAAATACTCCATTACAGATAGACTTGGCTATACCTCAGTTATTATCGTGGTAGTAGAATTTCTGATAAATATTAAAGAAGATTAATCTACAGGGTTTTTTTTGCAATTACTTATTTTTGCTGAATTCAGTACACCTAAATTAGAAAAAGATGTGACCAGATCGTACCACAGAAATAAGAGAATGAATTTTCTAGGGTGCATTGGCTCCAGATTTGAACCTTAAAAATTTCCTGTGTTGCTGTATCTTGGCTGAGGAATTCCAAGGTCTCCTTCCCTGGAGTTGCTCCTTTTGCTGTTTTAGAACAGCTGCTTTGATGTTCCACTTCTGTGACAGCCCACAGGGGCCTGAAAAAAGGGCCAAGAACTGGCACAGCTTGATGGCTTCTTGCCCACTTCCTTTTCTTAGTCATGTCCTTTTTTCCCAGCTGCACCCCACAAGATGTTCTCCCTCTTTCGCTGGATTCTCCTCGTTTGCCATTTGAAACAGTAGAATAGCAAGGAAACATTTGGGGATCAACTCCTGATGTGGAGATTTTATTTGTTTTTCCTTTTTTTTGTCTGAGAATTTTACAGAGAGCTGTAATTGTGTATCATTCTGTTGTTGTTTTGCATTGTTTTCAGCTTTTCTTCTCTCATGTGACATCCATAGTGTACTCACCTTTCCAGAACTGGCAGGAATCACATGACAAGCTATGCATTATTTTAAGAATCTTGGATCATAGCCATAACCAAATTGAGTAAGAATTTGAAAACAATAAATGCAGTAATGAATGTGGCAGAATATAAAGTGCACTGAAAAGCAAAAATTAAACAGAGATTTATTATAATTTATCTCAACAGGAAAATGGTCAACAACGGTGCTTGGGGAAGTGTTTGCACCAGATCAAGATGACTGGGACAATAAAACATTCCTCTCTGAAGGAAAACTGCTCAAGTGAGGATTGTATTTGTGTCAAAATGAGTAATATTTATGCTTCTGTAATTATTTTACTCACCATGTATTTCTTTTGTTCAGGATGTGCATAAAGCCAGGGTTATTGAGTGCATTAAGGAATGCACCTTCTGAATACTCCTTTCACTGTGGTAACTAGGTATTAAGAAATTAATGCATAAAATCTTTTTTCCATGAGAATGCAGTATCACACCATGATGTTGGTTTTTAGTCAGATGTCATCGTTAATTTATTTAGAATTGTGCAATCTGTAAGATCCAATTTAAAAACAGGCAGAGTTTTTTATATTTGCCCTCAAATGTTAGAGTTGAGGGAATACAAATCCCAGATTTAAAAGGGCAGAGTGGAATAATTTCATCAAAAGTGGCAGGGAGTTTGGTGTTCTCCATTAATGGCTAAATTTACAAGTGTATGTGAAAACCATGACTCTTAGATTACTGAGTAATTGAAATGTTGAATTGGATCCTTAATTCCTACTTAAACGTTATTTGTTCATATCAGAAAGTGAGAAGACATATAGCACAATTGTGTGCTGTTTGAAATACAGAAACTGGATTTGAAACTGAATGTGAGTTTTCGTTTCCACTGTTGATAAGAGTTTAAAGGCTTTTATGTAGCCCCAAATTAACTTGGACTTTCTGCCCATCAGCAGCCCCTGCTCCTGCTTCCATTTTAAGAAGTTACTGTTCAGTAATAGTGGTTGTGGATTATTTCCATAATTGCTGATTACTGTCCCTTTGAGGTGGCAAATGAAGATGCTGTTGGAGATTTCATACAGTCCTTGCCCTGTTCCAGATGGATAAATAAGAATCTGGAATGACTTTGTGTGATTTTGTCACTTCCTATTACTTACTGCATAGACCAGTCCACAATGACTATATTGAACCTTTGGTTCAACTACACACTGTTTTTCTTCAGGATTGGAGAACTCTGGGGATTTGAGTGCAAAAAATGTCTTTTTATAAACCCTGAAGCTTGTCATTTCTGAATTCGGGTGTTTCTGGTGCTTTTCAGAGGTTCTTTGCTAATTCCCATCCATTTTGATCCTGGAACCTTCATAGTAACATTTATTGCCTTCAGAAGTATGTTACTGTATAAAGTAAGTTCTCTATTTTTGGTTTTTATCTAGTTCTTTCAGATTAAATCAGAGGACTGGTGCTTTGGCGATGGTGGATAACACTCCTCAAGGGACATACAACTTAAAAGTTAGGGTTTCTGATGGAGTTTGTCCTGATGTTATATCTACAGTGCGAATGCATGTCAGGGAGCTGGAAAACGAAGCCATACAAAACTCAGCCACTGTGCGTCTGTCAGGTTAGTTTTATTCGCTGATGAAAGTTCAGGTCAGCTGCTTCTGTAACTGATTGATTGTGATGTAGGTATTACATCAATACTTGATTTGCTTACTACTGTAAGGTACTTTGCAGTATGTTTACATATTATTAAATAAGGAATAAATTCAGAAGTTAACGTGTGGTCTCCCACTGTTCCATGTTTGTTCATTTTTGAATCCCAAACTCAGATGTCACAGCAGAAGAGTTCATAAGGAGAGATGAACATGGCAAAGCGAAACATGACAAGTTCAAGGAATTACTAGCAAAAATGTTACCTGCCAAACTTAGTGATATTATTGTCTTCAGTGTGATGAACACTGATGGAAGACAGACAGATGTAAGATTTGCAGTCCGTGCTGGCTCGACGTATTACAGACCTGAGAAGCTGCATGCTGAGATGGCAGCATTCAAAAATGAGGTATGTTGCCTGATGCTGTTATGCCTATGTGTAAATCACTCACGTACTTTGCAAGGTATGTATCCCAGACCTCACTGGAAGAATGTGCTGTATCTACAGAAAAGGTTGTGTCCTTCACTTGGGTCAAGAACGCTTGTCAAGCAAGTGCTTAATTTAAGCTTTCTCCCTGTTCCTTAGTCCCGTGTGTATGATTAGTATATGTATGTACTAACCTCTGGTTCAATAAATACGACTGCTGCTTAGTTGCAGGGAGATGGTGCTCCATTCCCATCACAGTACAGTTCCTGTGTTTTCTCCAGGCAGTGTTTCATGGTGTAATGTATCAGACCTTTGAATGTGACATCAGAACAATTTCTCAAAGCCAGAGTGGTTACTGTAGTAATGGAGATTCTGCTGTACAGGGAGATGACAGTCCATAGAAAAGTTGCTGCTGGAAGGAGTATGCGGGTTAGAAGAACAGTTGGAACAGATAAGTGAGATGGAGACAACTGATTTTCTGATTATTTTTAACTCTCCAAAGCACAACTTCAAATACAGTGTGACACCCTCCACCAACTTTTTCTGCTGTTACAAGGGGGGAATAGTTACTGAGTGTAAGGTGTTTTCTTCCCTTTCCTGATGTTCCCTAACTGTCCTGATCTCTTACCAGATCCTTTGTGCTCTCTAGCTCAGTTATCCAGGCACAGTCTGACTTGGCCTCACATTTATTTCTGTAGCCCTCCAGGTTTTGGCTTTGCTGCTGAATAGTCACTTAAGCTACTGCCTTGCACAAAGGCAAGATGCCACAGCTTGGCTTGTAACCTGCTCTGGACAAGGCAACACTTCTTGGCATGTTGTTTGAAGCTCTGAGGGCATATTTGAGAGTAGTGTGTGGTACATTTTATGGATGATTTTTCCTGAAAACAGAATTTGCCATTTGTGTAAATACAGTAGGGTCTGCTTGACAACGGGAACCAAACAGGAGTATCTTAACTTACCACCTGCCTACACCTTATTGTGTCTTAAGTAGTTGTGTGGATTATGACACTCTTCAGAGTGACCAAGTAGGAAATACCAGAGACAGATAGCATTCATGAAGAATAGGGACTGCTGCTTTTGCATATTTATTGAATTACTGCATCAATAATATACAAAATTGCATAGATTTCAAATATTCTGTGTCATAATATATGACAGGTGAATTCATCAAAGTGGTAACAAGGGGATTGCTTCACATATTTTAATGAAAAAATATGTTCATATTAATTATATATCATCTTTCAATATTTAATGAATAGCTCTAGTGAGTAATCACCAATAGTTTACAGAAAACCAATCATGGCTGGAAATTTCTCCAGTAGATTTTTGTACATGTGTTTAACTATAAATACAGAAAATAAGTAATTAGCACTGGAATTATTCATTGAATTGCTAAATAAATAATATGTTTACATTACCTCCTTGGGATTTTGCTTTACAACAACTATTTTTATTTAACAGAAAAATAATCCATCTTAACGCTGGAAAGGAGCCAAGGTTGTTTATATCTGCTGTGTTTTTCTATAACCCTCTAAATGTGTGCCATAGACGCCCTGCTAATGGTGATGGATGTGGGCAGCAGACACAAAACTGCATTGACAGGATACATCACGTCATTATAAAATACATTGTATGCCTTTGGGGACATGTTTTCAATATGTTTTATGATATTTTGAGGATAATACCGACAATTGATTATAAAGGTCAAAGTTCTTACACTGGTGAATTGAGATGACTGCACAAGTTAAAAAAAAAAAGTGCTTTAGTATTTATGGATTTGTTTTGTTATTTTGAATGCTTATTTTATAATATTGGTCACACATTTTACCATTTAAAAATATACATATTGTATAAATAAAGAGTACCTAAGTCTGATCTTACCTTGTTAGTTTCACGTTTGTACACCTCAGTGTATACCACTGGGAGAGTAGTGTGGTCTCTTGTGTTCAGGTTTGGCCACTAAATACACATCATTTTAATGTGTTTGAATCACCAAATACAAATAAAATTCTGAAACTTTATAGGCAGCTGTGCAAAATCCCCAGCCAAGTAGAAGGAAGAAATCCGTTGCGCCAGGGATCAAACTCAGTGAGATGTTAGTCTGGTGCCAGGGCTACTGTCTGAAGCACAAAAAGCTCTGAAATGGTTGCAGTGCTGTCCTGTCCCCAGGCTTCCTGTGAACAGCTAGCTTCCCTTCCTTGTGCTCTCTGCTAGCTCTTCTTTGGTCTGTTTGAATTAGAACTTGCAAACTGTGGAGACACAATTGCTGTGTTACAAGACCTTTATGTGCAGTGAGGCTCTTTTTATCTGAGTATTTGGCTTTCAGAGACAACCCTAATTAATGATAAAAAACATTAACAAGCAAAGAGTAATGAAGAACAGAATAGAGCATCCAGTATGCTGAGTTACTTCATTTTATTTCATGATGTGAAAGGCAAGTTTATGGGGCACGCATCAGTACCCTGGATCCCAGTTGCTCTGAAGTGGTCTTGTCAGGCTCCTGTCTGTGGATTTACCATTGAGCGCAGCTCAGCCCTGCATTTTCCTGTGCTGGTATCCTTAGGTGAAAGAGAATATAAGAAATAATTTCTAAGTATAAATCGTGAGGAGTAATTTTTATCTTCGCTCGAGCTAAAACATGCCTGTTGCTGTCGGGGTTCAGAGAGCTGTGATGCAGACAACACAGCTTGGAGGGTGGAGTATCACTGCTCTCAGAGCTTTTGTCCTTGGAAATAGTGTTAGCAGGCCAGCACAGATCTAATATGCTCACAGCCCATTGTGTCAGAGATTAAGTTTATAGCAATTATTGTTACTGTAATTCTTTTCAAATTTTTCCTGTATCCTGCTTGCCTGTATAGTCAGGGTTGTTACTAATTGATACCCAAGAATTGAAAGCATTCTGGTAAGTCTGTGATTCTGTGATGGCTTAGATTTTTCAGAAATTAAGGAGTAATTAAAAGCATTAATTAGAATGAGATTGGTAATGTGTTACACTGTATTTTCTCCTAGATCCAATCAGCTTTACAACTGAACATTTCACAGATTGATATAGATGAATGTAGGAATGCCAATTGCAGTGAGGGCAGTGGGTGTACAAACTACCTCGCTGTGAGTGACATCCCAACAGTGATGGATACTGGCAGTGTGTCGCTTGTCTCCGTAACAACCACCATCAATGCGGTCTGCACCTGTTCAGCTAGGGACCGGGTTCATCAGTCTTGTTCCTCCTACCCTCAAAGCCCTTGTCTCAATGGTGGGATATGTATTGACACATTGAATGGTTACAGGTGAGGAAATGTGCATTGCAGGTTATTTTCTTTTTTCTTCTTCTTCTTTTGAAGCATTGAGCAGAGCTTACAACATAAAGGTCTAAAAAAATCATAAATTTGATTATATGTTTGACTGAAGGGCATACAAAAAAAGTCCATGAGTGCACCGAGTGTGACAACAGGGTCTTTAGTTACAGCCCAGTAATGGTCCTGTAGTCTTGAAAGTGGTGGAAATAGTGTGTGAGTATGTAAGAAAACCCTGGAGGGGGGGAGAAAAAAAGTGGTATAATGAACACATCATTTTTTAAGAACGCCTAATTCAGTATGAAGGAATGGGAAGTATGCTCTGTTTTACATTTCCAGCAAAGTAGTGATAAAAGTGAGCATCAGTGGTAGTAGCAGGGATGTAGGGGGAGTGAAATTTAGTTTAAACAATGGGTCATAAGGAGTTCAGGAAACATTAAATAGGAAACTTGCTGTAGTATAGCATCCTCTGGCATGCACCAGTATTCCTTTAGCAAAGTTATACTGGTTTATTTTAGCTAGGAACTCCCTGAGTTCTTGCTAATAAATTGACTGAATGATAGTTAGCATTCTGTGTTACTTATTTAGTCAAATAAGTCATTGTTCTCAAAAACATGGCCTCTCAAAAATACTTCTTTTTGGTAGAGATAGACTAGTGGGATAGATATGCTTTGTACTTGAAGTATTTCAGTATTTGCCAAGCACCTCTGAGACTCTGCTAAAATCTTGATTGTTTTCACTGCTGAGTTTTGGGGTTTTTTTAATTGTGATTTTAAGTGCTACATTTGTGGCATGTAAACCCAAAAACTTGAACATTGGAGAATCTGGACTATTTTTTGTGTTTGTGCTCTTTCAGATGCCTTTGTCCAGCTTCATTTCACGGGCCCGACTGCCAGCAGACTAAGCACAGTTTCCATGGAAATGGTTATGCATGGTTTCGCCCCATCAGGCCTTGTTTTGAAAGCTCACTCTCTCTTGAGTTTATTACTCTGGTACCAGATGGACTTTTACTATATAGTGGTCCTTTATCAAATCCAGAACCTGGGAGTACAGAAAACTTCATTGCAATAGGTACTTGTGCAAAAGTGTCTGGAAAATAATGTCTTTTGGGAATGAGTCGCCTGTGAATGGTGTAACAGTGTATGGATTCTCTTTCCATCTTATGAGATAATTTATTTCCAGGTTGGAAAATATTTTGAAGCATTTCCTAATAGGTCTGTCTTCTCTGATGTCTGTTTTTGTAGCCTACACCTATGGCTTCAGGTCCATCACAAATCAAGGGGAAAGCAAAATAGACAGATTGCTATATATAAAAAATTATCCAGTGAGGAAAACTGTGGTGCTCTATGGGAATTTAGGTACTTTGAAGATAGGTATTACATGATTAATCAGTCTTAATTGCATGTCATTCTTATCTAGTTTGGTGAGAAGAGAAATCCACTTAAACTGCTTTCATCTTTGGGGCATTTTTTCACTTTTTTAAAACAATGATTTGATGAGTGAATCCAGCCTCAACGTGCCACTATAGGAATGTTTATACACAAAGAGAACTCACTGCTTTAAGTTGACACATATTTAGAAGGTTATCACAGCCTTTGATTTACTTAGTTATTTTTAATTCAATATGCAAGGTGTACAGTTGGTATTTTCTGTTTTCCTAATTAATTGAAAGGTCATTATTTTTGGATATTGTTAATCATGTCTGTTTTGCGTCTTTTTTTTGCAGTTACATGTAAAATTGACTAGAAGATGGGAAGGAATAAAACATACATCTGTTAATTGTGTTAGAGCACTATAAAATTCTAGATTGTTTAATAGGAATCAGTTCTAGTGTTTTGACACTAGAAGTGACACAATCTAAAATACAAAACCAGATACTATATTGCACGAGTATTTCTGCATTTTAGAGGTCATAGACTATAATTCCAGTTTTCTATAGTGAACCCCACTATATGTGACTATCAGTAACCATTAAATCAGTACATTCACCCACTGCTAAAATACAAAAATTGACAGATTCTCATAGCTGAATTGAATTTCTTTTTCATGTTGCATTAGAGCTCTCCGGTGGCATTCCTGTGCTGAAGATGAGCCATGGCTCAGGTTTTGTGATGCTGCAGTTCCCAAGTCACCTGAATGTGGCCGACAAAAAATGGCATCAACTAGAAGTCAGAACCAATGGGCAGGTCAGTTATTTGAGGTTTTTTCCACAGCAGGATATTTATATTTCCAACATCATTTGCTGGTGCAGGAACAGTAAGGTAATAAAAACAGACTGGGTAATTATATATATTATTATAAACTTTCTTGTAGATTTGATGAATAGAACTTTGGGAACAACACAGTTGATTCCAAATCTGCCTATGCTGGGATCCATATTCCAGGATCAGGGGAATCTTTTTTCCTGCTTTGGGGTTTTTTTTGTTGTACTTTTTTTTTTTCTTTGCTCTGCAGCACATGCATAAATTAAATGCAGAGTTAAGTGCCTTCTTTTGCCAAATGGTTCCATGCTGGCTGTACTATTTATTGCAAAATGCAAAACAAAACAGGAAAAAAAAACCCCAACCCCTTTTCTTTCATGGTTCATGGTATGCAAAAAGAAAAGGATGAAAATTTGGCACAACTCACTGAATTTCACAGAAATGCTTAATTCAGTAATCCTTTGTTTTGGTGTAGGACATTCGATTCACTTTGGATCACTGCAGTGCAGCTGTTGTTTCAGAGATAGAAGGAGTTGGCAAATGGCTGTCTACTGAAGACCGTACCAATTGTGAAGTCGTTGGGTCTCTTCCACAAAGAGCAAGGTACATTTCTGGAGATTCACTGAAAAGCAGTTTGTTTGAAGGACTTTGAACATTTTACTCATCAAATTGAAGCTAAGTTATTAATTACTAAGAACATAAATGCATTTGCTTTTCTCTGAGATCTTCTGGGCCAAGTCTGGACCATAAAGTATTAAAGAAATTTTAAGGAACCAACCTTTTCTCCAAGTAGTGTTAGAGAACTAAATGAACACCACCCCCACCCCTCAGAATGCTCCACAGCTCATACTGTGGAGTTGTTGTGGGTACTGTGTACCATCTCTTACCTGCAGGATTTCTCTCACTTTCTTAAGCAAGTTACTCTGTGATATTAGGCCTCTTGGCTTTTCAATGGCAATAACTGATACTACTGTAAGGCTGAAAGCTCCTTCTGACAAACTTTGGAGAATGTGATAAGGCAGACCGGTGCATCAGGACCTCCGGCTGTTCCAGGGTTACTGCTGTTATGGCAGAGTTGGAGGCATGCGTGCGTGTCCATACTGCAGCTGTTCACAGCCTGGTGTGCTGTAGTACAGCTGTAGTACAGCTGTAAGCTGATGCGGGTGTGCCTGGTTGTGGCCTGCAGCATCTTGTAATGAGACACGCTGTCACCTCTGCTTGTTTTCCAGCAAAGCAAGACAGACGAGGTGCAGTAACTAGTGGTTTTACATCGCTTGTACTGTTGGGTCAGCCCTTATCCTCATTTAAAACAGAGCTGGATGGTGAAAGCAGAATGCTGTGGACAGCTGCATTCTGCAGGAGTTTGGATTCAGTGTAATTCAGTTCTTTCGATTGATGCTTATTGCCCTTGCTGCTGGCATCGAGCTGGCAGAAATGACCAGAGTGGTGGAGGGCATTGCTTGGGATTTAATAATTATTTCAGCAAAATGATCATAGGGGCTAGAAATATGCTGTACTTTTCCACTCCAGCAAAGGGTCACATACTGCCTGCAGGCAGAAACAACCAGCCTAACAAATATGGAGAAGGGAACAACTGCTAAATATCAGTAAAAGATGCAGGTGGTAGTTGAAATGTGTCAGCAATGCTACATTAATGTGAACAGGCAAGTACTCCACAGTAACACCTCAACATGTGTACACCTCTGAGATATGGGACAGTAACTTTCCCACTCTGGTTAGCACTGTAGGGCCTCAGCTGGAGTCCTGGGTCCTGTTTGTGAGCGGTAGTGCAGGGCAGATGTGTACCAACTGCCTGTAGTCCAGAGAAGAGCAATGGCTGTAATCGGCTTGCCCTGAGAATAAGACCTATCAAGAATGAAGGAATTGAGGTCACTTAACTGAAAGAAGGGAAAACTGAGGAGAGAGATGATAAATCTCGGTGTCTATAAGAGAATACTACAAAGAGGATTTAGACAATCTCTTCTGTACAGGGCCTTAAGTTACAGTGAGAAATATTCAGGTTATAGTTTAGAGAAACCTTTGTACTAATAAAGATGCTTGAGCAGTGGAACAAATAGTGCCAGCAACAGTGCCAATTAGTGTTAGGGTTGTCAGTAGGTGTGTGGGGCCCTCATGGGCATGAAAGGAGTACACAAAAAAGTGAAACATAAGAACAAAGGGGAATGAAAAGTGAGTTGATAACTTAGGGGAAAAAGAAGCTCTGTGAGGACTAAAATAACATAGAATTCTTTGGCTCAGAGGGATAACTGGGAGACATTGCAGAGCTTGGACATGAGTACCGTACCCTTTAAAACACACTCAACTTTTACACAAAACAGTTTTTGTTGCAGCATTTTTATAGTATAGGATGAGTGCTGACACACAGACACACTCATCAGAGAATACAGTGTCTAGGATATCACAGCTGTTCCTGACTTGGACACAGACATACCTGAATTGTCTGTTTGTATGTTTGTTTGTATGTTTTAACTGTCCCACAGTTAAGCTCCCAATAGACTTCACTGTCATGTTTAACAAATAAATCACCCTTTATTTTAAGGAGCCATCTGCTCACTGACTGACTGTCCTTCAGAGAAAGAAGTAGATAAAAGTTCCATACTTCTGTTGTTTTATAAAGCTTCTATTTGGAAAAGCAGTGTGTTTGTTTATCTGCCATATTATGTAATGCCTATGCTTGAAGGTAAATTCACATCTATTTTTATCATTCATATTATTTTAAAGGTATTTGAATGTGAACCATGTTCTCCAGCTGGGTGGTGTAAAAGAATCGTTACCGTATTCCTACCCACAATTGCTACACAAACACTTTTCTGGTTGTTTGCGCAATTTCATCTTGGATACTCAGGTAAAAGTGTAATGTTTTCTTTAGCAAAGTATTAAACTTTATTAAATTCTGAGGAGATCTGTATTATATCTGAAACTTTTGCTTTCATTACTGTGTTTGTCAGCCACACATGTCAGTGTAGAATACAAGAAAATTCTAGATTTTTCTGTCATAATTAGAATAACTACCTTGAAAAGTTATTTACTAACTACAAGCAGATGTACTTGTGAGCCAGAAACCATGCCTTTGTTTATTCCCTACTTCATGCCAGCTGTCTTCCAAGCTTCTTTGTGCATTCAGGGAACTTCTGAATGGCAATTGTATAATGGTATATTTATGCCAGCTGTCTGTTTTGTTAGGAAATATTAGGGGGTTCTTTTGCTTGCATAGTCAGTTGTGTTTATTCAAAGGCAAAATATGGTCTTGATAAGTTGAAATCTGAATGTCAAAAAGCAAAGTTAGCATGTTAAACAGTGCAGATGAAGAACATCCTGTTCTGCAGTATAGCTCTTTCTGTTTAAGAGTGAAGTGTAAGTGTTTCTGAAATAGTATTTTGGTGTCATGTGATTTTCTCTTGTAGGTGTATGACCTTCAGTCTCCCGCAGAGTCCCTGAATAGCTTCCCTGGCTGCACACTTACAGATGGGAGCTGTGAGACCATGGGGTCTTCCTGTGGTATTCATGGGAGGTGTCTTGGAGACTGGGGCTCATTTGCTTGTCACTGTTTGCCGGGTTACTATGGCTATCGATGTGATAAAGGTGAAGTTGGGTTTTCTGTTATGTTACTGATAGGCTGGTAAATTTTACAATAGAGAAAACTTGAAATATGTGCTGAGGTGGTTTCTGATGTTTACTTTGTATAAAGCCATGTTTCAATCTAGCTGCCTGCAGTTTTTAACAATGTGTTTTCTAATTCCCTTTGAGAAATTACTTTCCCACTATCAGATCCTTTCTTTAGTCCTGAGGGTGTTTGTGCAATATCTGTGTAAGGTTGACTGCTTGACAAAAGAATCGTGAACACAATTGTTTGTTCTCATCACATTGTTTTTGTTTTTGCATTTGTTTACACTTTCAGAAATACCTAATAACCTAAACTGTAAATGTGAGTGTGCAAATACCACTAACTGTGCTGGAATAGAACTGCACAACTGGAATGGGAAATCACAGTTCTGTCAGTGTCTGGAGGAGACTATTGGCTTAAGGATCTGTGCTTTTAGGGTAGTGGGAGCTTTTCTTTAGCCCTCATGGAGCTGAAGTTTGCAGCAAAAAGACAACTATCAAATATCAGGTTGTGAAAATTGGTTGTAGAACTTAATGGTTTTTTTGCATTCTCTTCTTTTGTCTTGCTGAGAGCTGCTGCTTTACTGCTGTCATCCTGTGTGGGCACTGTATGGAGAAGCATTGGCGGGATCAAGTCAGCGGGGACATCACCTCTTTACAGAGGAAGATGAAGTGGGAGGGTGACTGGGGAAGTTGTGGAAGTAGATAAAGCGATATGTCCCAGTGGACAAGCTATGTCTCACAGAGCCGTGCTGTGCATTACAATTTTTTCTTTTACTTTCAACTCTCCTCTTGAAACTAACGGAAACAATATTTCCCATTCCCTACAAAATGGTTGAAAGATCTTTATCTTTTTAGTTGCCAAGGAATATACATTTGGGCCAGGAAGTCACATTCGCTATCAGCTTCCCATCAGTGTGCCTGCCCGTAGGACACTGTTTGAAGCCATGATTAGGACACGGGAGCCTGACAGTGTCATCACGAGCATGTTGTCTCGAAATAAGGATGAACACATCACCTTACAGGTGAGTGAGGCACCCCTGACACTAAGAGCATTAAGTCAAGTCAGTGCCCATGAACAGTTAGCCCAGAGAAACATTAGCTGCATTGTCGGAAGTAGAACTGAACGCCTTAGGCTGAGCACAAGAGCTTGAGGATTTGTTGTGTGGACACTTACAGACCCGATCCTTCACTTAGGATATTGGCCACACAACCGTGGTATCCCATTGGATTTCAAATTAATCTGTTGCCAGTTACAGTGAAGTACAGTGTGCTAAACAGAACAGGGGGGTAGTGTGTCTGCCCTGGTGTCCTGTGGTCACAAGTGGCCGATTCTGCATAGTTCAGACCCTGCCAGTGGTGCAGGCAGCAGTTCTGATGATCACAGAATCGTAGGGGATGGAAGGGACCTCGAGAGATCATCGGGTCCAACCCCCCCAATGATGGCACTCTCAAATTGACAACCTGCTCATTTACACATACCACTGGATGGGTCACCCCTTCAGCTAAGGTGGTTTGAGCTGTCTGTGTAGACATGCTACAACAGATTCTCAACTGTTTGAAGAACCTCATAAATTTGTCCAGGAGAGAAGCAGCACAAAATTACTTGGAGTGAATTGCATACTGCTGTGAGTACACTGCTACCAGTATTTAGGTCATCTAGTTCAGTAGCATGTGAAGTGTCTTTGTATTACATTGTATGTGCAGTGTGAACGTACCCTAATTTTTTTTTAAAAATAGCTCTAAGGTGGATATTACATACGAGTGAGTTCAAGTAATGTGACAGTTACAGGTGAATAAAAAATGTCAGGTGATGACTTCTCTTTTCTTTCTTACTGCTTTGTTAATTATCCACAAGGTTGTTCAGGGATTCTTGGTGGTCTCATATAATCTGGGTGATGGAGACTATTCTGTAAGTCTTCCCTCCTACCACATTGATAATGGTGAATGGCATCATATCACACTGGAGAGAAATGAAAATGAATTTGCTCTTCGCCTCTACGAAGGAGGTGGGAAGAGAGAAATTCTGAAAGCAGCAGGAGTATACAAAGAGATTGTGATTGACCCCAGCAGCTTGGTCCTTGGAAACACCTACCCATTCAATCAAAACAAGAGTTTTCAAGGTGAGCAATTCTTGATCTTGGTGTTCAGAATACAGACCTGTAAAAATGAAGGTTGGTTGGTGCTGAGTGGGCATATTGCGAGCAGCTTTCTTGTTTATGTTGGGCCCAAGGAAACAGATTCCTTGCATGACACTTTGCACAGCAACAGGCCGACTATTCTGACTAGGAAGAAGGCACAACAGGGAATTAGGTACCAAAACTGTTAGCTACTGGACTTGGAACAAAGCTGGTAACAGCTTCACACAGCTCTATGTAGAGTGTTCATAACTAGAGCTCTGCTGGCATCTCCCAGGTGGGCTGCAGATGGCTGGTTGCATTGGATACATGGAACAGGTTCAGTGCCTGGTTCTGTCCAGCCTATTTACACACAGCTGGCTGTCCCCACTGAGCACAGCTGTCCCTGTGCTGCGCTTTATATGGGCATTGCATAGCACACAACAAACTCTGGGTTATTGCCTTTCTGCACTGCCTTTGTATTGCTGGGCTCTGTAGTCACTCCCTTGAAGCATTAACTAAAATGAGAAGTGTTTTTTTGAATTACAGCTAACAATTTAAGCTTTCAGCAACAGAGGGGACAGAAATCGAATAGTTACACAAAGGAAATAGAGAGAGACATAAAGTTAAGATATCCAAAGCAGTTCATTACTAAAATCATTCACCTAAAATCACAGCCCAAGTAATGCACAGTTCTGCAGTCATCTTCTATATTGACAGGCAAGACAGACACCATTACTCAGTCAGGTGTGCCTGGTGTCTGTCTGTCACCTCCCTCTAAACCTTTCACCTCTTTAACCAGATGTTAGCAAATCCATTTGAATCAAAGTGGTAAGGTGTTCACCAGGTGAAAGTATTCCAGTGTGTAACCCAAAACTGCGTGGAGAAAATGCGCAGATTGTATGTTCACCAAGTAGAACAACAACTTGCAACGTAATTGTATCACAGGTTATTTGGAAGAAGCTTGTTTTCTGTTGTTTCACTAGGAGTATTCCAATAGCTATAGTTTATGCTCATAGAGAACTAGGGACTGCCTTTTGAATTTTTATTTATGGCAGTAATAGTGTTTGATTTTAAGTAAATAGATTAAAGAAGTGAAATGAAGATAATTTTAAGACAGACAATTGATGTTGCTGTAAAGCAGCTGAAACCTCAGAGTCTTTGAAGTTATAAAATGTACTTAATTCTTTGGGGTACAAGCTTTTGTGCTGAGGCATCTTGTGTGTACAGAATTACTGCCACGTGGTGTTTCACTGTTATCGGTGGTTTGCTCTTCTATAAAGTAAAGCTGTAATCTGCAATTACAAACCAACCAATTTCTATAGTACACATAGACGAATATAACAGATTTTCCACAGTATTTGGACTTTTCTATTGCAAACATATTGAAGGAGTACATGCTCTGCTGGCTTGAGCATCCGCAAATAGGGGCCTGCAGAAGCACATAGTACTTGTGGAAGACACTGAGAATCTTGATCAAAACTTCAACAATTTCAGTCAAAAAAGAGAGGAAAATGGTCTGAAAGCTCAGGTAAATTCAATGCTAGATTTGAACGTTGGTAGCCTGGGTCCTTTGTTAAACATCAGCTGCCAAATCTTGCAGCTGCTTCAGATCGTTCTTGCTGAATGACTTTTAAAACAGTCTCTTTGTGCCTTGCCTCAGGATGTATGAAGGATGTCAGATTTAATAACTACAGGATCCCTCTGGATGCTCACGTGAAGGAGCTGGTGTCAGTATTAAGTGCCCAAGGCGTCAAAGAAGGCTGTTCTTCAGAGGCTTGTAGGAATAACCCTTGTAACCAGGAATTTATTTGTATTGATCTGTGGATGATGCACGAATGCAGGTAATTGGTGGAAATAAAAGCACAAGCCCTTTGGATTCAGGAGGGAAAGGTTGGGTGCTGAAGGTGTCCAGCTTTTGAAGGCTGCCGCTGTCAATCTTGTCAAATCAGTTGAACCCCAGCAAAAGTCTCAGCTGGATCCCTGCATAGACATCGGGCTGCTTGAGAGCACTGTCCTTGCTGGTACTGCCCTGAGCTGCTGGACATTGGCATGTGTCTCCTCCAATTCTTTAACAGTCACTGCTGCCTGTCTTGATTGAAAAGGTATAAAGAGCTGTAGCAAATCCAGAATGTCTGCAGGCCCTGAAAACCAGGAAAAGAGGGGATGTTAGCCTGAGTGGGACAGAACACTAGCTTGGCCAGCTGTCTTGTGATGCTTGTGCTGTGCAAGGCAGATGTGCTTTCTTTTGTGGGTGTCTGACATCTCATACTGTTGTCACCTGTGGCCTCCCGTCCCTTACAGCCCACTCAAGCTGCATTAGAAGCACCGTGTTGTTAAGCACAGAGTTCTTGTGTGTGACCAGGGCTGAGGGCAGGACAACACTAACTCAAGTTAGTTGTGTTGTGAAAACACCCACAGAGTCTTCAAGAGATGTATTTTTCCTGGAAAGTCCCTGTGGTGGCAACACAAAGAGCATTGCATACATAGCTTGTCCCACCTGGGCAGAACCACAGACCCTAATCCAGCTGTTTTTCACAGGGCTGGTCTTGGAGAAGCCAGTGGAACTACCTAAGTTCTGAAAGCCCTAGGCATGAGGTTTTAAAGCTGCAGGGCACATCGTTGCATGGCTGCTTTAAAAACACTGCAGTCCTGTCATTAGTCTAAGTAACTCCCTTCTGCAGCTACCTCAGAAACTGTACATAGAGTGCCACCTGAGACTGTTTAAAAAGCTTGAATGCTGTGTTTCCTGCCTACTTTTCTTGAAGTGTAAAGGTTTTGTTTTGCCTTTGTCTTTTCAGTTGCCCTCCAGGACACATGATCATGGAGAATGCCACAGGTAGACAGTGTGTCTACACAGCATGTGCTGAAAGGCCCTGTAACTACGGTACCTGCATCTCTCAGTCACCAACCAAGTTCCGATGTCACTGCCCCGATGGCTACACTGGACAGAACTGTGAAATCATGCTGGCAATCTTCCACAAGGATACAGGCCTGAGCTTTAGTTCCATGTTTGCCATCTGCATTTGCTTTTTGGCACTGTTAGGTAGTTACGGCAATTACGTCTTGTATTACCTTTGGTGAACTCATTTATCCATCTTGTCCTGAGTAGTCGTCATCTCATCTTCCTGCTGCAAACCTCAGTTTCCTAATGGAGACTTGACTCTGCCTTCATTTCTTTGCCATGGTCTCAGCTCCATCAGGAACTTACTTTTCATCTCCATGTGCATATGTTGCTAAGGGAATCGACATTTGTGAGCGATGGAAAGTCTTTGCAGTCTTATTTGCTGCTCAGTGTCACTTCTCTGCTAAGGAACTGTTCAGGTGCATAATTGGAAGCAAATTCAGCTGAACAGCAAGAGTGGAAGTTGCTACCAGATAAGCAACCAGATAAGTTTAAAATACTCCTGAGCACAAAACAGATTTTCCAGTGTAGGAGAAACATAGTCCAATAGCAATACACTTGGTCAGACAGGAGCAGTCTCTTGCAGCTCATCAGTTGTGTCACTGCTTTTGGTGTCCTCAGCCTTTTCAGGTGTAGGTGTTGGGCCTCAGAAAGAGGAGAAAAGACAAAGAAGGATCTCGCTTGCTAGTGAGGAAGGATCCCATCTTTGAGTCAGTGTCTATTCAAATGTCATGAAAGTTTGACTGAGTGAGGACATGGGATTTTTCTTGTGGCTTTTACAGTGTTCATTAAGAAGATGTAGGAAGAGTGTGACAATGCATTATGGACTACTTTGCATCCCCTGTAAATACCATCATTTTCCCCAACTCCACTAGATAATATGTTTGCTGTGCACAGCAGACAACATCAGAAGCAAACTGGGCACACAGCTTTTGGAATCCCAGTTATTTGAAGTTGCTAAGAGATGATTACATTAAAGGAGGGGTTTTTTGCTGTGTCAGAGCAGTTGTATTGTGAGCTGACTTGGTGTTGCTGCCTGTGCTTCACTGAAACCTGCTGAAAAAACAACAATAGCTTATACCTATGGCTCCTGCCAAACTGCCAGGTCTAAATTATGAGTTAGAAATAGCTGAAGTTAGAACCATAGAATATCCTGAGTTGGAAGGGACCCATAAGGATCATAGAGTCCCAACTCCTGGCTCCACACAGAACCAGCCAAGTTAACCAAGTGGTGAGCATTGCTGTGAAAATTCTAATGGATGAGAGTGATGTGATCTTCAGCAGGGATGCTTGAGACTTACACCTGTTACACTCATCACTGGACTGCATTCATTTCAAGTATTGGCTTTCTGCTAGTGGTGACAGTAAAAGGAGAGATATAGAACTTAAAAAAAAACCAAGCCTATTTGGATATCTCAAAATCAGCTCAGCTGAAAATGATTGCCAGAAGTTGCCACGTGTGGAAATCTGAGTGACACATTCTGTTAATTGTGGGGGAGCAGAGTGGAAGAGGTAAATGTACATCTAGAGTGCATTGACTCAGCTTGAAGGGTATAGCTACACAGTGCAGGGCATGGACCCACCTCTGTGTGTACCAGTTCCAGACCCAAACTAGATGCTGCTCCACAGAACTGCGCTCTGCCATGGAGATCCTCTGTAAGAGACTCTGCTCCCCTTAGAGCACTGTGGTGTTGGTGAATGGCATCCAGTGGTGTGAAGTCTTACTGTGAGCTTTGATCCATTTCTATGGAGGTGGTAATGCAGTGCTACACAAGTCTCTATGGAACGTTCAGTATCTGATATGGAAGATTTACAGCTGTCGGTGTGTAAAATGAGCCAAAGCATTTAAGGAAGATGTTTGGACTCGTAGATTCTAAGGCAAAATGTGCTGGATTTTTTCCCCTCATAAAATGTGTAAACGTCGTTTCCCCTTTGTGTCCTCCTGTGCTTCACTGCTGTGTAATCCTGTCACTGTCAACACATTGGTGCCCCTTGGTTTGCATTTTCTCTTCCAAAGTTTAACTCATACAGGAAATAGCCAGGTCTCGACCAAACTACATGGATCTTCAGTTACTGCAGTAGCTTCGTAAAGAGTTGTACTTTAAAAGGTATTTTAAAATGCTCTTTGTCTTTGACACTTAGTTGTAACTACCTGGAGGAGTGCAAAACCCAAACATTTACAGAGAACAATGGCCTTGCTGGCTCTGACTGCAGCCAGTGCTGTGGTACTCGCATAGAGCGGCTGCTGTCCAAGCCGCCCTGCAGCGCTTGGGCGTGTCGGTGTTCTGTTTCTCTCTGAATGATGTCCTGTTCTGCTCCTGTGTGTTTACACAGCTCTGTTCAGTGCTGTATTCTTGTGGGCTCGCTGGAAGAGTCTCAAAGGTCTGAATGGAGGAGTTTACCACGCATCTGCACATTATGAGGATCTGGAGGACATCAGAGAAAACATCCTCAACTACAACGAAGAAGGGGGTGGGGAGCAAGACCAAGTAAGGACCACTGTGTTACATTACCACTAAGAGGGGACTGGTGGCTCACCATGCTAGTGAGAATGTGTTTTATGCTTTTTCTTTATAAGTGGGGAACTTAGCCTTTGTTCTGCCAATTCTTTACTCAGTTGGTAGGTGAAATATTTGCAGTGTTATGTACAGAGGGTGCGTGTTTCTTAAGCAGAGATAAGTGCCTGTCTTTTTTTAATTTGCCTTAAAGCAGGTGGTCCTACGTGCATATTTAAAAATGCTGGTGGAGTGAGGTTAGCAGTACAGCACTAAGAGCTTATGGGTTTGGTTTCACAGCTGGAGAGCCACTGAGGTTCTCAGAGGTATTACCCTGGAGCATCGAGGGCTTCAAAGAGGCTGACCTGACTGGTTTGTTACTGATGGTCTCTTCTGGAGACTGTTGACAACAGCCATTACTGACTTGGCTTGTTAGGAACCCGAGGTGCACTGTGTGGTTCATCTTAGGCCCTAAAGCACGGGGTGCTGTGGAGGAGCCCTTCTGCACTTTCTGTTTGGGAGAGAAACCCACTAGTGAGCACAAACTGTACTCATGCTTACAGTAGACCGGGTCATGCCCAAACCAGGGAACGGTAACATATATCCTAGCAGTTTTAAGGATTTCTACTCAACAGTTTAAGCCGGAACTTTGAAAGAAAACTCTGATATTATGGGTAAAGATTATTTGCTGACCCACAGACATTTTCTGTGTTTCAGAAAGGTAAGGGACTTCATTGCCACCTCTGAAACTGTCCATTTTGTGGACTCAGAAGGTGGTGTGACTCTGCAGGTCAGGGCACTCCGTGTTTTAAGCAGTGGAAACAAATCAGTGAGTTGATGATCTTCATCTGAAGTTATTGCTGTCTGCTCAGGGTGAAGCCTCTCTGGGTTCTGTATACTGGTCCTGTATTATTCAAATCTTGCAGTTGCTGGGATTGCAGCTGAAACTTTGCAGTATCCTTTTTAACACCCAATTGTTTGTCTAGACTTAAAAAAAAACAAACTACTGAGAACTGCAATACCTTAATTGTGTTCCGATGTTCCCTTAGCAAAGGATCGCGAGGGCACTTGGGCAGGAGAGTTCTGTCTGTGACATTAGTGGAGGGAGAGTCGGACTGCAGGCACAAGAAGGAGCTTCTGCACCTGAAAGAAATCAGGCTCCTCCTCAGAGAAATCAGGCATTCACACAAACTCTGTGGTAGATCAGTGCTCTGCTGAGCGTGTACCTAACGCAACTGAGCAGCAAATGTTAAAGCCAGCTTTGAAGTTAGAGTCAAGGATGGCCTGGGGGCTGTGGGCTGTCAGTGGTGTATTGTCAGAAGAGATGTGTCATTTTAATGAACAACTCATGGCACGAAGGATGGGTTTAATACCAACCAGTTCACTGAAGGGATAGGCCTCAAATCTGTATTTGGCCAAACTCCCACTGAGATTCCTTAGGACTAAAAGTTGCCATGTGTTATTGGTTGTACTGCTGGCCATGCCCTTATAAAGTCACAGAACGGAATGGTAGAATCCTTTTAGTCAGAACAGAGCAAATGCTTGTAGTGGGATACTGCTGTAGCTTGCACACACCTGAGAGAGGCATCACCTTGTTCAGCACCAGCAGTGTGGAAGGGAAACAAGCAGCTGTTCTGTTGCAGTCCTGTCCCAAACCCAGGTCTTGCTGCTTGACAGGCTCCTTCATTGTGGTGGGGCTTTTCCTTTTTTTTATTTTGTCATTCCCTGTCTCTGCTGGGCATTCAGCAGAGGCTCACCAGGGTTACCTGGGATAATGTCTTGGGAAGTGGTTATGCACGATTCAGTATGTGAAAGTGGAAATGCAATCTTCTGGGATGTGCTGATGTGACAGCGCTGTCCTTCATGGCTGCTGTTCAGATGAATGGCATGAGCAATACGAATAATTACTGGAGTTTCTCTAATGAATTCTGTCCCATGCAGCCTGTCAGCTTGCTTCTTTTGCCTGTAAGGAAGTCCAGAGACACAGCCTCTGGATTGTAGGGAGGTGAAGGATGCTGTAGGGCAACACTTCTCTTTCTTCCAGCTGGCATAAAGGTTCTGATCAGTTGATGCAGTTAACGTGTGTGGTACTGGTAGCTTTACTGACACAAGCCACACTTCAGGACTGTGACACAGTTGTCAACTGCCTGTGTGAAAGGATGGAATTCCTTTGGTAAGAGGTACTTAAAGTTGCACCTCTCCCATGTAGCATCCCTGGCCCTTGTTCTGTAGGCTGATACAGGCCTAACAGAAATCACAGGAAAGATTGCTTGTGCTATTTCTGAATATCTGTTCTCACCTTTGTTGCCAGACTTGGTGTCAGTGTTTAATGGTGATGGAATAGTCAGATCTGAATTTCAAAACAAAAATTGGGCCATTTTTGTCACGTTTATTTAGTAGCTTCTAATACAAAATTACTTTTGATTTGGAACCTAACAAGCCTAGTGCAGGCTGCAGGTGTTCCTCACACATTCTCCTCTGCTTGCGGGGTTTGGCCTTTCGTAAGCACATTGTAGGAGGCAGAGCTGGTCGAACAAGCCGGTCCTTCCTAGGGAGTGCTCCTCCTTTAGGTCCCCTAGAACATGAAATTCTGGGACCCACAGAGAGTATGAATTTAACAGGAATGGTTTCTCACTCCAGGATGCATACAACATGGCAGAACTGCAGGTGTCTATTCAAACCAGCCCAGCCTATTTCTGCAAGAAGAAAGGGAGCCCAGTGAAAGGGAACAGTTCCTCCAGCGACATGTCCCCGAGCATGCAGGAGCAGACTGACACATCGGTGGCTACCAGGCAAGACTTCGGTCGGTACTTGTCAGATGTCATCAGAGGGGCCGACTGTTGTCCCCAGGCTGCACCCCACGACTCACTGCAGGTGTTTTGCACAGAAGGAGAAGGCTCACTTGCCAGCAGCCTCAGTACCCTGAGCTCCGATGGGCTGGATGAGGGTCTTGTGTATGATGACATTAAAGAGTGGGGACCAAAGTTTGAGAAACTGAGTGAACTGTACTCACATAACGATGCAGAAGAGCTGTAGATTTGGCACGTCTGCTGATTCTGAGTTTTGGAAGCAGGAGTGAAGGACAGGTTATCATACACCTGCTATGTACTACTCCTTCCCTCTACTGCCCCCCTCCCCTCCTTATTTTTTGTTTTAAGAGCGTCAAATTCCCTCTCATAAGCTACTCTTTGTGTCTAATTGAAAAATGTAATAGTAGGACCTAATCTTGGGATATTCTAGACATTTATGTCTGGGGATATAAACTTCCTGGAAAGAATCAAGGGAGAACTTGAGGTGCTTGGTCATCACATAGTGTTTCAGAACTAGACTTTTTTGTCCCAGAGGGGATAAAGGACTCCTTAAGTACAGAAGTGAAGATGGTGCTCAAAGCACGAAGCACAGACTGGTTTCAGGAGGAGCTCTGGCAGTTACTGGAAGGAGAAAAGTCCTCTCTGGAAGGAGAAGCCCCAGCTGATTGTTATTCATCTTGTGTCCCAGAGGAGTCTTGGTCACAGCACCTGCTTGCTGCCCATAGTGTGAAGACCCTGTGGATCCAGGGTAAGGAAAGCAGCAGCAAGGACGTGATGTTCAACTGTGGTTACAGCTGCGTGACATCCCTCTACACTGGCATACAGATTGAGGCATGCCACCCCACATCAGCTGCTGCTTGCACCAAATACTTTCCTTAACGAGAAGGCCAGGTTTCCTAAGGCACTTGCCCCAGAGGTCTCTAGTTAGGAATTTCAGTAGAAACACCACAGTTCACCATCATTTCTCATTCCTAATGGGCTGTGAAATTGAGCTGAAACTAAGGACCAAACCATGCTGCTTGCGTCTCCAGTCCTGTCCTGCGTGGTCTGCTGAACCTCCTGTCGTGGGAGCACTGCAGTAGGTTTGAGAGGCTGGAGTTGGACAGTGTCCATAGAAGCACTAACCAACCAGCTAATTAATGCCTTGCCAGGAAGAGCTGATGCATTTCCAGTGAAGAACAAACCCAGCATCCCTTGGATGTTGCCACAGTACTTTGTGTCCTTAGGATGGCAGGAGTCTGACAGTCTGCCCTATATCCAAAAAAGAACTTCACCTGCCACTGGCACTTGTAAAACTTAAAAACCTATGATAAAACCCTGCCAAGAGCCTAATGAATCCAAGACAGTAACTTTCCAAAACCCCTGCATCACAGTGCTTGTTAATACAGATCTCCAGCAGGAATGTTTCAGTAGAAAACCACAGTCATGGACAGAGAAGCACAGGAGAAAACTTCACAGCAGCTGCGGGGGTGGAATATGCTCAGAGTTATGGGTCCCTTTTTCAGACTGGTCAATGCCCAGCTGGTATTCTGGGGGTTTTAAACTTGGCTGTATTTGGAAGAGAGCAGGCTCCATAAAACTTTTTAATTGGAACCACTCCTGTATAGGAATGAAGTCCTGTGAGAACACACTCTTGGCTTGTGCTGGTTGTATATCTTATATGTTAATAACAGGGATCAGCTTATAATATAAATATATAGATGATAGTTTCTTTCATTAAAAGCATCAAGTATGTATTGTAAGAGACATTAACACTGTTCTGCTTACAGCTGCATCAGTAGCTTGTGTGGGGAGGCCTGGCTTCTGTTTATATATATTAAAATCCAGGAACAAAAACCAAATAGGTCGGTGCAGCCTGCAGCCGTTTTCCAGGTGAGAACTGTTGCTGCATTGTCATGTCCTCACATGTCTTTGTGACACACAGGCACATGATGAGCACACAGTCAGCCACTCAGGGGTTACACACTGCAGGTGACGTAGCATTGTGGGATGCCACTTTTACCCACGGCCATAGACCCACGGCCAATAGTGCTGATGCACAGATGTACAGTCTGAGGCTTCCTAACTTACTGGTACATTGACTTGTGAGGGAACGTAGGCTAAAACACCTCATGGTGTTCCCATGTCAGGTGTGTCACATGCTGAATTTCATGGTCACAGCAGTCACAAACAGGATATGAAAATTAAGTAAATAGATAATATTATGTACAAAACCCTATGCCTTCCCTACACAGCAGTGGTGCGTGTGCATCCCTTGTGTTCTTTCCATTGCTGTGGATACACTCTCATTGTGGCTGGTTTTACTTTGTTGTAGCATGTAAACTCCTTGGGGCAAGGACTGTGTTTGCCTTGTTTGCCATACTCATCTAAGGCCTCACATCGATAATAAACAAACCTCCCATATGTGATGTCTCTTGCTTGCCTGTGCTTAAGGGTGACTAAAGCTTGAACTCTGTCAGTTATTTCTCTCTGAGCTTTGATCAGATACTGGCACAGACACGAGTCACACAGGTGGTTCTGCCTGAGGAGCTGTGGGAAGTAGCAGTTGCTTCTCACTGCAGTGTGGACCCAAGCTCCAGCTCCAGGCTCTGCAGCACTGTTGCCCTTCTGAGGTGGCTGGAGTGCTGCAGCTGACTGGGGCCACACCCCAGACTTCTCTCTTAGGTCCAGTTGCTTTTGCATATATATAGCACGGACATGGGTTTGGCAATGAACAGGTAGGAAGTCCTACCTGGAAAAGCACATCCTTTAACTACAGTTGTGTTACCCACAGGCTTAGTCCCTGTTTGGGGATTTTATGCATTGAGAAGCAGCTGACATGTAGGATGTGCACTGAGATCCTTCACACTCACCTGTACAGGTACAGAAGGCAGATGGTCAAGAGAGCTCCAGGCTTGCTGGGCAGGACAGGCTCCAAGCCAATAACTTGTTTGAGACACTCCAGTTACTTCTGCCTCCTCCCCAGTCTGTCACCTTGATTCATTCCCACATGAACACCAGGTTGAGGCTTACAACAGAAACCCCGCAGCAGAGGAGGCAGTAGTGCTTTTCTCTTAACAGTTTCACAGCTCAGTCACTGAACCTGGGGAAAACCCTAACTCGCCTTGCTAGGGGCGTGCCAAAATACCCCAGCTACAGCCTGTTCCAATAGGAGGGCTGGGGCCTGTTTGTTGAGGCTCGGGCTCCAGGAGGCGGCATGGTCACTGGGTGAGAGTGAAGGCCAGCCAGAACACAGCACTGCAGCCTGAGGACGGGAAGCCAGGTGTGTCAGGCCATGTGGTCACGGGCGTTCCTGAGGTCGGGGTGTCTCCTGCCACTCCTAAACAGGCAAGCTGGAATCCAACCTGAAGCAGCTGCTCTGCTCCTGCTTCCCCTAGCACAGCTACGGCCCTGACTTGTAAACAGACATCAATAACACTAATAACCACTGCAACCCCAGAGCTGCTTCTGTGGCTGCAGTTAGAAGGATTTATGGAATATACAGTATAAACCAAAAGGTCAGAAAGCATTTTAAAAATGCTGTAGGAACTTGTGTAGATAGAATCTCAGTAACAGGCCATACTCATTTGCAGCTGTCATGCCCTGTTAAAACCTCCTTTCCCTCTTTCTGGGGATTATTAATTGGTTCACTTAATTTATCTGTTTTAATTTGCATGCTGCTCTTTTAATTACTGTGCATTTTCTGGAATTATATCTTGACTTGTTCCACATTTACAGACACATAGAAACATTTCAGTACCTCTCCAAAACAGCTTATCACAGGCCATCATCACCATTATCACCACTGGCATCACTCGGGAGCAGGGACAGCTGGCCTGGCAGCAGAAAGCTTGGCCATGGGTGAGGGGGAAGGAAAAAAATGGAATACCCCCCCGCCCCCCGCAATCGGGTCCCTAGGTAGTGGGATTTTCAGTAATCTGGTACTTTTGTTAATCTTCTTTCACATTCTTTACAGACTTTAAACATGTAGTAAGAACATTTTGTTTAGCATAAAATATTTGTAAAGGAAATGTAAATAATCATGTGGATATTAGTATTTAATCTGTCTGCCTGCCAACTACATTAATCTTTGTGGTTTTCTTCTTTAAAATAACATTCCAAGTCTGTAACGCAGAGCCAAGCCATATGAAAGCTGATTGTCCTAAAGTCTGACCTACTGGCTATTACCAGCAGGTTCAGAAGGAAAACTGTGGCTGTGAAAGGAGCAGGATTAGGAGAGCAGGAGAAAGTCAAGTGCTTTCTTAGTTACAGGAACAGTAAGACCCTGGGTGGCCGTTGCCTGGGGATTTAAATCAACAGCCCACACCACAGCACTGGCACCTGCAGATCATTGAGGAGGTTCTGAGAAACCCGGCTCTCCAAAGCCCCAAATCCCCTCTATACAAGCATACCATGTTATGACTGCATTCCATTAATTAACTTAAAGAGGTCCTCCCACACCCAGTTAACATCAGTAACTGACTTTAAGAGCAGCACTACACATGCAAACTGCACTTGGCACCACAAATGAAGAGACGTGCTGGGGAGCTGCACAGACCACTGCTCCTCGCCACAGGCACACCTTGACTTTTAAAACTTCCCTGTATTGGGACATCCTGCTTCAAATAAAGTGCATGATAGGTGTGATTGTTTGCTTAGAACATGTGTGTCTTTTCACTGAGTAAGACTACTAAAGCTTGAGCTACACTATGGAAACAAGCAGATCCCTGTTGGTCAATGCAAATTATATTTACTGAAATGGAGTAACTGCCTCAGCCTACCAACCTTGCTAAAGTGCATTTGGTGATGGCTGGTATAATCATGGCTGATCCACCTTGAACTTGTAACAGAGTGAGGAAGTACAACAAATTGTTAAAACACAAAGAGGATTCAAAAGGTAGTGAGGTGTGTGATGTAACAAGCTTGAGAAAAGTCAGAAGGGCCTGCAGAGCAATACTTGCTTTCCTCATATGGACGGAGACAAAGCTGAGTCCCTGCCTGCACCTTTCTCAATCCATCCCAACATAGAACCAACCAGAACATTTTCAAATCACACAGTTTATTTAGTATACAACAGTCATTACATCTCCTTACAACAACATATTATAAAATAGCTATGTTAGATCTCACCAGCAGAATGCTGAAACAAGGAATGAGAATGTGGAGCTCAAAGGCTTTTCTCCCCTAAAACATTCCAACTACTTCATACCATTTTCTCTGTGATCTAAAAGAAGTCATTATCACCACTATTCCACAGCTTACACGTCCTTGTGGACAACAGGCAACCTACACAAGAAGTCATGACAGTGCCATTCCCATCGCTAGCTATGTATCAGACTCCAGCAAATGCATTAGGGACACAAGGGGTGTCCCTGGGGCGGGTCACACGACAATGGAACAGTGATGCTGCAGCCGCCACTTGGAAACAAGGTGTGTCAGGATGATGGAGTTCAGGGTCATGTGAAGTTATTCTTTTTTAAAAACTGCATCACTTTAATGCAGTGACCATAGATCAGAGCAAGTCATGAGAAGGAGACAAAAGACTTACCAAACAAACCCTGTCTTAGAAGCCTCAGACTCCAACACCCCACAGCCTGCTGCCCTCCCCAGCATGCCTTGCTCTGCCAGGCAAGCCTTTAAATTTGGGGCAGAGCAGCAGCTGTGTCCCCTCACTGAGTGCTGTGCTGGTGTGTGTTCTGCTCTCCTCTGAGCCGGTAAGTGTGTTTGCTCCTTGGCATTTTCTATTTTACTATTGTAAGGAGACCAGTCTGGATGCTGTACTGCAGTCACTGAAATACACCCTGCCCTTCAGTGTGATGTCTTTCTGATCCAGGAACTGTTGGAATTGTTTAAAGTGTCACTAGCTACCTGGGCTTTAAAGGCTCTGAGCTCCAAGAGTTAAACTGTCTCCAAAATACTTTGAACCTACCATCTCAAGTTTCTGGTGTGCTGCTTTGGAGGCTGTTTGTGTTGCAAGAAGACACTGTTACTGTGGTGGTTCTGGACCATGATGGCATTTTAGGTGTCCCCAAGACCAAAGGTTGCTTGGGGTCTATTCTGTTTTGGAAAAAAAGCATTAAAAAAAATCTACACTTGGTAGGTTCTATGAAAAGATTAAACTCCTTTGGCAACACCAGAGACTGTGTTTCTGAAACAAAGTCTATTTAAGAATAGTTACTGTCATGGTCAGGGGGGCTTAGTCTCAGCTGCTACCTAAGAGTTAACTCAAATGATAGGGTACCACTGGATCCTGGAATCTCTCATGTCAATCACAGGGAAGTTACTGCACCTTTAAAGAAAGATACAACCACATTTTAAAATAAGAGAATGCAGCCTAGGCATAAATTACCTTACGTGTGCTTGTTTTTAATTATTGCAAGGCACTCATTGAGGAATTCACTGACCCATGCTTTCAGCAAGAACAGGCATGCATCGTTACAGGCCTAATTAAAGTTTTAATACTGATTAAAATGTTTTATTATTGTATTATGTTAAACTGCAGTGGTCTCCAACCTCATTAAGGGATACAGGCTAGAAATTATTCAGGAGTTTCAGTTGCTCAGTTTAACAACCCATCTACTGTCAATGTTTGATTTAAAGGCAGTCTGATTAAAGCACGCTTTCCTTTTGCAGCAGCATGAAAGTGCAGAGAGATGTTGAACATTGTTTAATGAGTATTTACTGAATATAAAACTGTTTGAGCATGTGACATAACCATCTCCATCTCTTCAGTAATTTACCTTAGTACAACTGAAAAGGGAAAACATTTAAATCATTTGGAATTGGAACACAGCTCAGTTGTGAAACCTAATCTCATTACACATCTTGATTAAATTAAATGTGGAGCTTGCTATCAGTAGCACTTTAAGTTTCCCATCGTTAGAAATTAATTGCAGTGGTAATTATTATAACTGAGTTATTTGCACAGGCCACAAACACTCTTATAGGTGTTCAAATGTTAATTCAACATTGGCCTAGAGGCACTTGATTATTACAATTCTGTTTTTTGTGAGAGACAAATGATCCTAGTGGATGTCTAATTGAGTTGGAGATTGCTGTGAGGCTTTCAATCAGACTTAATTGTGATTTCAATGTAAAACCAGAGCAGTGCTGAAGCACAGCAAAAGTCACGTGAGATCCACATCACATGTGGAAAGTTGATAAAATTCACAAAGTTCTAGCCAGTAAAAACACAGAGGGTACAAACAAACCACAAAGTTCTCAGGATTGAGGCATGTCTTCATCTTCCAAGTCAATTTAAAATATCTTTTAGGATATCTTTTTTAGGATAAAGAGCACAGACACAATGATTTTGTGCTAAACTATCTAGCTTTGTGTCTGAAATAATGTAAAGTGAACCTTTAATACCTGACCAGATTTTAAATACACAAGTTTCCTGCTGATTTTAGAGATGAATTTTTCTTTTGTAAGGCTGGCAGTGTTCAATTTTGGTATCCTACTCCCAGAGCTCGCATGGGGAGAAAAAGAATCCCCTGTGGTTCAGAAAGCAAATATAGAAAACAGTGGTGTGAGAATCCAAGCTGAGAAATTTGGTTTTTTGTTTGTTCCGAGCAGTTTATGAGGATACAAACATGCAACATGTATCAAGCATGCTCTGACCTTTACTCCATTAGAAATACGTAACACTGCATCATTAAACGCTTAACGCTATAAAACGGTGTGTTTCTGTATCACCAAAAATGCTGGACAATGATGGAAGTTTTACTCTTCAAACTAATTTGCTGATTCTGCACTCACACGCACGAGCTTGGAAACTCATATCCACACGCACACATTCCCAAAGAATTCAAAAAGGAGGCACTGGAAGAGCACAGGGATCTGTCAGAGGATCAGGCAGATCACAAAACCTAATTTTTGTGACCACTTTAAGGAGTGGCAAAGATAATGCATACTCAGTGTAGGTGTAGTGTGGGCTGCTTTCATTGCATGTCTGTCATTTCAGACTAAAAATCCAACCTGCTGACCAGAACATGCTATTCTTCAGTGGTCGTGCAGGCTGATCGTGTTGTGTCTCTTTCCATCAGTTAAAACTGGGAAACTAGGTAATGAGAAGGTGAGACTTTCTAAGCAAAATGGTCCCTGCTGGCATTTATTTATGAACCTATGAAAATTTTGGAAACATCAAGAATGTTATCAAAACTAAACTGTCTAAAAAAGTAAGAATCACAGTCGTTAAACAAGAAACCATCAATGGAAAATGTCTCACTAATGCAAGGTGTTTGTAAACTTCCTCTGTGTTCTCTAATGTGAGTCCTAGCATTACAATGTGGGACTTGGAGCCAGGGTGGGAAATATTATTTATGCTTAGCAAGTTTGTAAACATGGAATGTTTTGTTCTGAAACACTCTAGTGAAGTGTATGGTGTAAGAAGGCAGATTCTTTTTAATCTCCTCACAGAAGCGAGGATATAACGAAGGCTTCAGATCGGGTTCATTCTCTCCCAAACCATCCATGATCTGTAATGAGATTGAACAGATCTGTGAAACCTCTTTAGCCAGTTCAGGGTTAGAGTCGGTAACATGAAACAAAACAACCTTGACAATACTTTCAGAGGGTCAGAGTGGCCAGATTTGTTAACAGTGACTGTATGAAACAGGCTGGAGGAGGAAAATAACAGTAAACCAATACAATTTAGAGTATCATTGTCTCTATTATGGATAAAGATGATTTATCAGAGGTACATACCTGCTTTGGATCGTCTGGTCTGCTGGGGTTCCATGTTAGCCCCAGAAATGCCTGAAAACTCCCCTGACACAGTAGCATGATACAACCCTCCACTGGTCCTAATGGAATTGAGGCTACAAAGTGATTTACACTCTGAAAGGGAACACTATTTGTGTACTGCTGACCTGAAGCTCATTGGGAAGTCATTACTTCTCTTGCTCAGGCTGAATTCCCCCCTTTTTTCATTCTTAAATACCTTTAGAAGCAAGTAGAGTTCAATTTAGTGATTTTGAGAATGCCTATGGGCTCCCTTAGATTTTTACCTTCCCACACTCAGGATGAAGTTGAAATAACCCAAGCTGCTTCAAATTGTAACTGTCGTTCAAAAAGACATTTATTTCTGTAAAAGAGATGCATTTTCTTTAAGAACCCTGTATGTATGTAATACTTACATGGCCATTAGCTATATCAAGCAGGTCACGTAACCGACAGCCTCTACTGTGTCTTCTTTCATAACAAATGCTGTCTTCTAGGATCACATAGTCTGTGCCAAAGGACCGCAGTATTCGGTAAACATCTTCAGGAGACCTCTTGGCATAGATCTGATAAATCTGTAGAAGAAAACTAAGCTGAAAGACACACTACCACTATTTATTTGCTCATTCATGATTACTTGATCTTCAACCAGAGAAAGAAACGAGATCCAAGTCACTTGAATTAAGTACTTAAAACACCCCACACCTTTATTCAAGAGCCACTCAGTTTCTAGGTTACAGCTACTATGATGCATAATAATACTGCTGCAGACTACAAAGTCACTGGATGGCACTGTCTGCAGAAAGGCCATGCACGATAGACCCACGTAAAACTTTCAGAATGCTTAAACTGTAAGAAAGAACTGTTTAAAACAATGCCTCCAGCTTTGTGTGGAGTTTCTCAAGGTGGTTTCTTCCTTAAATGTTATGTGGTCACCTGGGAATTGAAGGGAGTCTCAGGCAAATCAGGAAATGCCCTGTGCGGGTTTAACAGCCCAGCTGGGCTGCAGGATCTCTTAATGCCAACAGTACCCAAAGCAGTTCACTCAGAACTAGCTTGAGTACCTACACCAGCTGCCAGAAGTGGGTTAGCAGGTGCCCAAAACACAACAGGTTTTGCAGAAGTTAAACTGTGGGTCTGAAAATTAGTTAGCTCAAGGAGTAAAGCATGTGATGTCATTGGCAACAGGCCATTTGTGACTGTTTTCTCAAACAGAGTCACTGACAGGGGTAAGAATTAGCTAAAACAATCAGAATGCTCTTACCTGTTTCGTTCTCTCTCTCAGATTCTTATCCTCATAGTGGGGATGATTAGTTAAGGTCCGTCCAGTGCACAGTTTGACTCCTGCTAATAGCTGCATGCTCCCAGCAAACACTGCTGTGTTTGGAGTGTTTGACCTAAACAAATGTTGATAAGTCTGAGGAAGTCTCTGTAGGGGCATTTTTGCATTGCTTCTTACAGATCAGAAGGAAAAAAAAGACTGAAAAGATATTTTTCTGCCTTCCACTTATTCAGGGAGCAAACTGTTCAAGCAACTTGTGTTTTCTTCAAGTGTGAAGAAGATAAATCACGTTAATACTCCCTAACTGCAAATAAAAAAAATACTATAAAGAAAATTGGGGGAAACATGATCCTGAACATTTCAAATTACTTTGCTATTTCATATATTTCTTGGGTTCATATAGCTTCTAGATATTTCTAAAATTTGACATCCTACTTATTTTCATATGTCAAGAAATTTATTGTGATTTGTGTCTGACATAGAAGGTATTCCATGTGAAATGGATTATTTAATTTGAATGCTTGATACTGTCCTAGCATTCACCATTCCCTTAGAATGAAACTTTTGTTGTGTTGAGACATTAATTCTATTATGACAATTGTGGGAGAGAAATGATGAAAAAAGGTCACAGCAGTTCCAAAAAGCAGGGTGGGGATGCTGAAGATGCCAGACAGATGCTGTCAATTATCAGTATAACCTCATCTGAACTTCAAAGCCAATGTCTAGAATTGTTATCTAAATAACAGTCCTGGTATCTCCAGATTGTTTAAATACATTTTATTTGTTGCTCACCTTCCCCCCAGCAAGTTTATAATCTAAAATATATGTAAAGACACAACAGAAGGGCATAGTAAAAAGATAAACATGTCAGCCAACAGACTATTATAATTAAGCTAATTAAAAATGGTCATAGTATGCTTAGTAGGCATATAACCATGAAAAGTTCCATGAAGACTAAAACAACAGGAAGAAGCATACAATCAAGTAACATGACATTCGAAAGGAAGGTGAACAGCTGCCTAACACCCACCACACACACATACGGTGCTTACAGGAGTCAAATAGCTGACACTTTGGGGTGCATTTTAGGGAGCCTTTTGAAACAGCTGTATATTCAGCCTTCCTTAAGCTCTGTGATGGGCTTAAAAATGTAAAGAGACAAGTCTTAAATTTTATTATCACCTTTCAAGAGATTATGCTTAGCAAACGAATTACAGTTACAAACCCTTCCTAAAAATTCTTGCACTGGTGTATTAATCTCATCTTTAACTTTACTGATAGACTAGTTTTTCAGCAGTTTATAAAACTGGTTTCATTTTAAAGTCTGAAAATATTTAATGTCTCAAAAGATGGGGTTTTTTTACTTAAAATATTCAAAGCCACAAGCGCCATGAAGTAAGTGTTTCATTAAAAGAAATTAATTCATCTTAGAATTTAATATTATGCAAACGTAATGGCTCTGACAGGCTGTCAGCAAGGACTCATCCCTGGGTCTGGAGGAAAGCACTGTTCTTTAGACTAAGCTGAGAAGAACACCAGCTGGATTCACAGAGGGGCTTGATAGAGCTTAGATGCCTAAATGAAAATGATGATTCTCAATCCACCTTCAATGTTTCTGTGTTTATACCTTGGCCAGGAAACTTCTAGTGTGGAAAGTTTGTTTCTGTGTTTGCTCAAGATGAGTTCCAATGTTGTAGAGCTCTGCAGTACTCCTCTCCTGACTGGGCCTTATGGAAGCCATCCTGCACCTCTGATTCCTGAAGAGCCCCATACAATGCAAACTTTGTGAATCAAAGTTTCTTAAAAAACCCCACAAGTAACAAAGGCAAAACCACAAGGAAACCACCAAGTGAACATTCCCAAGAGACATCCTGCAGCCTCTTCTCTTACAAAAGAAAGCTAGAGGAAATGTTCAGTGTCCTTTCCCTGTAATTTATTGGTAAAAATGCCTGTCAAAAATGTAGAAGGTTTGGGGTTCAATTGCTTCCCTTTCTAAAAGCACTCACCCTTCCCCAAATGGAGTGCAACAGAGCTGAGTGTATTCTTTATTTATCGGGTATTAAAGAGTCCTGCCAGCACTTTCTCTTCCTATACCTTAAAAGCTTGATTTTCAAAGGACTGGCTTATGTGCCTTGGTCCTGGATGGAGTTCAGTCCTGTGGAACAGCCACTAGAGGGAAGTGTGACAATTAACTGGTACTTTTCAAGTACAGGATGAATACATTTCATGCAAGCTCTTTCTCTAACACTCCTACCTGAGTTAGACACTAACTGCTGCAGTCTGTATCCAAGGCAGCTAATGTGCTTCAAACGACTGAATGACACTTCTCTATTATAGAGAAACGAAGCAATTTTTACAAATGTCTGAACAAATGATGTATAAAATGAAAGGATAATTTGTTTTTATAGCTTTCTGCCAAGCTCCATACCACACTGCCCAACCTGCAAACAATTTATTCTGTACGAAATGTCACTAAATAATGACAAGGACTTACAGGTCAAACTGATTTACATTATATAATTTAAATGTCATTCCAGGCAGACCTGATGGCATTTTGAACAAATAATCTCATTTATTTCTGAAGCTCTAAGCTTTCAACAAGTTAATTACAGCTGAACTAATGGGTAAACTAAGCACTGTAATACATCTTTACTTCCACTTAAGAGTTTGGAGAATTATGTAAATACTAAAGAATAACTCATTAAAAAATAAAAGGATTTTACAGGAACTACACGACTATGACTAACCTGCACAGACTCTAAAATCAGTAGTAATTCTTTCTCTTAATAAGCTGCTGAAGAATTATTGTGAGTTGGTTTTAAGGAAGCCCTCTGGAGAGGGCCAACATTGCAATTAGAGGTTACATCATTAAAAATTAAATTTCTATTCTATTTCTATTAAAAGGTCTCCAGAGTTGAACTCTGTAGTTGGCTTTCTAAGCCAAAAAATCTGTCAAATCTCAGACTATTCTTCTACTAACACCTGGGTGTGATGTGAATCTACAAAGCAAGGGAGTTTGAGAAAAGGAGATTCTGAAAAAGGGTTCTCCAATATGCCATCTTTGGCTTTTTCTTCTTTAAAACAAAGTCTTTTTATTTGCAGAATGCTGTATTAAAATGTTACAGGTTTAGCTGCAAATGATAGGCAGTAAAGCATATTCAGTCAAACTGTCATGGTTCTTTTTTTTCCCTCTGGTGTGGAAAGACTGAAAACTGCAAGAATGGAAAATGACAGCCACAAAGAAAGAGCAACAAGATGCATTATTGTTAATCCCAGCCTCAGTTTTATGCATGCATATTTTGTTCACATAAAGGAGCACACCTACACAGCTGCTATAAACCTAGTCCTCAGGCACTATCAAGTTCATGCCCGAAATTTTACTGACAAATCAGTCAATGACAAAGGATAAGCCCAAGAATTTAAGAACAGTAATTAAAAAAAAGTGTAACATTGCCTTTAAAGTCTGGAATATGTGTGATTACCCTTGAAAATTCGGTGCATAAGCAAGAGTGAAGAGTTAAAATTTATAGCTGGCTTGAAATTCAAGTATAGCCATTATCTAATTTACTAAATGAAAGAACCACCATTGAAACATGGGTATTCCATTATTGTCACCTTAGGAGCTTTTTGGAGATTTGTGGGGTTCCCACTAATACAAAGATTTGCCTGCTTGTCCCCCACACCTGATTCAAAGACAGTTGATGTACAACTATGCTCTGCCAAATCCCAGTCTCAGTTAACTTTTCCACTGTTTTGGCTGTTGTCTGGGATTTCTAAGAAGCTTTTCTATGATTTTTGGTATTTGCTTATGAAATATTCCACAATTCTAGACCGGTTTCCCCTTTAAAGGCAGAAGACATTGCTTCTTAAACACTTACCAGAAGTAAACAGAGTAGGGAAGTTCACGCTATTGATTTGCTCATTCTACTGATATTCTTCCCCATCTCACAAATGAGCATGTTGTTCCTGTTGTCTTAGGGAGAAAGACCAAAACTAAGAATTTTAATATACTTCCCATCTGGGAACACAGCTGTGAACTATCCCATGGTCATTGGCAGGACCTTCTTGACTTATTTATTTTTTTTTTTTAAAAAAAAAAAGCTAAGAAAATGAGGTGGTGGATCGGAAAAATCAAGAGTCTGGGATATGCAAGATTATCATGTAAAAAAATTGCCCTGTGCAGCAGATGCAGTCCAGTACTATGCTGTAAAGATACAAACCAGTATATCTTCCTGAAAATGTTATGGTAATTATAGAATGGGGAAGAGTAAAAAAAATACATCTGCAGACACTTCATAGTGGACAGACTAATAATAGTTGGCTATTATTCAGCCTGTATATTTGGACAAGTTAATATGCAGTTAGATCTAAGCAGACAGAAGGGTTTTCTTGTTGTGGAGAGATTGCAAGACAGATGAGTTACTCCTAATTCACTGTTCTACATGACAAATTAGAGCTTCTCATACAAGGTTTTAATAATGAATGATTAGTTCCTGACACCAACCTTGACAGATCATTAACTACAGCAAAACTATCAAGTGTTAGTATAGTAAAATATTTTTCTTACAAATCAAAACTTAAAAAAATCTGTCCCACTTCAAGAAACTTACCATAAATTTTGTCGACTTTCATTTAAAGCATAGATAATTAACTCTTCTTTACATGAATTATATTTCTAAACACAATAAATTCTAAGTAAAAAATTTCCCTCTGTAATTGTCTGTCATGATTTAAAATGAAGAGGACAAGCACCAGCTTAGCATTCTCAGCACTAAGAACACATGAAAAATTATTCTCATTGGATCCAGTCAAATCCAGTTCATGGCTGGGAATAACTTCACATGCATATTTTATGTATAAATCTATATATAACTCCATGTATTGTACACAGGAGATCTGAACTATCAGCCATTTACCATCTTTTAATAAAACAGTAGTGCTAAATGGAAATGGCTGGTAAGTATTAGTCACAAAAATGTGTCAATATGGCTGCAGAGATTCTAAATAATGGCAAAAAAATATGACCTGCTTTCAAAATAAGTCATTGAAGGCTTGTAATGCATTTTACTTCTAAATTACTCCTTCCAGTTTATGGATCAAAGAAATACAACATTATGGAATGTAAATATGCTGCTATAGATAGAATAGGCTGGGTGACAGGTTTCACTGAACTTCATTGCATATTGAAAACACAACACAGGGTTCCAAGGAAATACTTCAAATAATTCAACGCTAAATGTAGTAAATTCAGATTTACTTTCAGAATGTTTCCCTTCAGAACATGAAAAGGACTTTTTTTTTTTACATCTCTGGCAGAGTTCCAAAACTAAGTTCCAGGTATATCTTGGTTCAAAACTTAAAGTTTTTAGGGGTTACTGTATGTAAATAGAGAACATATCCCTTAGACTCACAGTCCTTCAGAGAACATCCTACCTGGCTCTTGTTCTCAGGGTCTTCTACATGCAGTATTCCGCCTAAAAAATACCTTCCTATACTCTGTGTGAAAGCAGAAGTGATGAGGTAGTGTTGAAGTGACCTACATCTATGCTTAGCTGCGTCAAGTTCAATTACAATTTTTTTTAAAAAAATTACAGTATGGAATACATATTTAGATTAATTTAATATGTATAAACACTTTAGATTCTTTTAAAGTTCAAAAACCAGACTGCAGAGTACAGATTTTCCAGCTCTGAAAATGTACATCCAAGCCTTTAAAAATTATTAAGCTGAAAGAGAAGGGACACCAGGTTGGGGTGAAAATAAATAGAAATAAAATTATTTCACTACAAAGATCTTTTGATATAAAGAGTTAGCTGTAATATGATGGAAGAAGCTTGACACCTCCACACTGACATCTTTTGGCTGTGAAAACTATGTGTGTTTATGGGAGCAAATGGAGTCAACTGGTTCTCTTGACACACAGGTAATACAGCAGCATGACCCTGAACCAGAGCAGAGCAGGCTTGGGGGACTCTGAATCTAGCTGTTCTCCACAGCCATCAATAAGCTAACCTCCTGATAGCCCATTCATCCTTAACTATCTCCATGGGTCACCAGAGTTCACTGATGAGCAGTGGCAAAATACGGAGAACACTATAACTAAGAACATTAGACCTACACAAATAGCATTTAACTTAAATAGAGAAAAAATCCTCTTACTTAATCCAGTTCATCAGCTCCACAGTGTCTGGGTCATAGAATTCTCTCAGCTCTGACAGTTCATCCATTATTCCTGGCCAGAACTAAAATGAAAACAAAACAAACTGAAGACAGAATGAACACAAATTCTGTATGCTGAAACATATAATTTCCTCTTAGCTGGCAATTAATCTTCTCCAGCTCAGGGGATAAGTTGCAAGACATAAACATATCTACTCTTCTTATGAAGGATATGTGGCTGTCATTGCAGTATGAATATACAGCTTCAGCGTTTGGTATCGACAGCTCCTGCCATGTTACCAGAGGGAACAGAATTAGTCATTGGGGTGAGCCGAAGAACAGCTTTTCCCAGATGCACATCATACTGGAGGTTCACAGAAATCTATTTGTTAAGATCTGCTTATATATTAAAATCAATGAGAAACTAAAAGTTGCCACCAAATTACTGTTGTGTGTTGTATCTACTTTACAGGCAAACCATTTCAGTTACCTGGACTACAGGATAAATATTAATGCTTTAGTTTATTTCTCGACAGACCAAGCTTTAAGAAAAGGAACAAGACAAGAGGCATCAATGTAACAGTTCAATATGTAAGAGCCAAGCCATGAAATCATACCTATGACTACAGGAGGAGGAAAGGCCCTAGGAATTAAGTTTGGAAAGGCAATTTACAGCTAATAAAACTGATGGGAAATCTGTATCAGAAGCTAGAATCATGAGATATGCTGTGGGTGCCATTAATGGCATTTTAGACTTCTGAACTGAAAGAGAACCACTGCAGGAAAAATGAGAAGTCAAATACACATCCAATACACTAACGGGGAAAATATTTCAAAATTTACTGAAGACAAAGAATATATAAATCAGATTTGAAAGAGATAAATAAGGACTGAAATTGATTCTGGAAAGCTTAACCCTCCCCCCAAAAAGAGAACAGAACAAAGATTTATTTAATGATTTCCTGTTGTTTAAGCTAGTGAATATTCAAGGGCAAAAGGGAGCAATTAAGAGAGATAATGACAATGCTAATGACTAACTGATTGTTTTGCATCAGTCTTTGCTACAGAGGATGTTATGGTGAAACCTATTCCAAACCTGCTTTCTTTCGATAATAAGGATTGCTGGCTTGCAAAGTGAAATGTCAGAGGAAGAAGTGTAAGAAAAACCCGCCTGATAATCTAAAAAGCCATAAATCATCCAATTTAGATAATATTCATCCAAGAGTTCCGAAGGAATTTAAATGTGATGCTGCTGAGCTACTTAGCGAAAATATGCATTCCTTCACTAAAACTGTAATTATGTAGGAGGACTGGGGAGCAGGAGATATAATTGGGCCAATGAAGATACTTATTAGTTTAACTGTTTACTTGATATATTCGTCAAAGTAATTCTGGCTGTTAGACTGAGAGATAGTTATGGCAGTATCATAATCTCACAGTTTTGGAGTACAGTAGTATTATAATAGACAGTTCTGCTCTTCAGAAGATCTCTCAAGAGATTAGTAAATAAATGAAGCTGTTGTGATGTAAGACTGTAGTCTCATAATGAATCAAAATTGTCTCTCTTAATTGCTAAACAATAGCTATACATTTCGAGAGCCTGGAGTCCTTCAGCTGGGACAGAAGGAAATAGGCTCTGCTTTGCTTCTAGATCATGCTGCAAAGCTGCCCTGCAATCTACCCAGAATCTAATGACACTGTGCCATCTACTGAATGCTGGGCCTATTATAGGGCACTAACTAGTCTGTGTAGGTTTTTCAAGGCACAGTGTCATACTACTGCAACTTTTGAGTGAGTACAAGCAGTTTTCACTGGAGCAAAATTTAAGTAGCATGGCTTACCATTACAGAATTTAAAGATAGAACTCCGAGGTAGCAACACAGGGATTTTGTTCTGGACTGTTAAATTCTGATTTCCAAAAAGCTTATTTTGTTCTGGACTGTTAAATTCTGATTTCCAAAAAGCTTAATAAATACTTGTGTAGGAAAAGGCAATATGAAGTGTTGTGCTGAGCTGCATCAAAACCAAAAATAAAGCCAAGAAAATAGAAAGGTGGCATACTCTAAACTGATACTGGGGAGTATTTATTCTAATGTACTCATTGAAAAATATCACTAAGACCTAGAATCCATCAACAAAATGAACTCTGAACTTGATGACATGCCTATAGAAAGAAATATAACTATCAGGAGATTTAGGTACTAAAGTTTTTGTTTGTTCCCCTACCCTAGGTCCTTGCTGGATCTAAGATAGATTTTAACTTTCAGCTGTAAAATTAAATCTTTTGTGAGTGAAAATATTATCCCAACTCTCCATATAGTAAAAAGATTTCAGCTTTCTTTTTCACATTCGTTACCCCTCTGGCTCATGATCATGGATTACATCCAGTATAACAATGTTTAAGTTTCTTATTGAATGTCTGATATGCTTTGGGTTTTCAGTACTTGGATTTATTAATAGATACTATCCCCAGGCATACATGTTGAGGATGTACACCTGACAACTGTTAACTCAATGCCTGTGATAAGAACCTAGGGATTTTTAAAAGCTTGCAGCTTTTCTCCACAAACAACCTATCTTTTTCCTTCTAGCTAGAAACTCCAGAGTTAGGCAATTATACTAGCCACAAACTTGGAGGTGCTGAACACTCCAGTGTTCAATACTTCTCAAATACAAGGGCATTTATTTTGAATTCTTTGGCCTCTGAGTCTAAGTGAAAAGCAAGTACTACTACATTATTTATAGTTACTGTTGGCATAAGAATGAAAATCAAGAATCTCCTTAGAGAAACAATTTAGATATTCTGAACAGAAATAAACATGACATTTTCTTTTGCCCTTTCTTCTACAGACTGTCAAACTTACAAACTTTAGTTTTAAAGGATAAATACACACAGTGCATACAGGGAGCTCTTCAGTACAGCTGAAGACTGCTCAGATCATTGGTACCTGTTGTGCTATGTGCTGCAATAAATGTATATGTTTCGAGCAAAAAGACTTGGCCACAATGAAGATAAAAATGCAGTATGACAAATTATATGAATGGATAGTTTACTAGAAAAGCAAAAATCAAGATTATTTGCCAAACCCAGGAACTACAGACTTGCTGAAGCTCAGGAATTAATTTTAAGTACCAACAATTTATTTAGGAATGACTGACATTTAAACATAAATTAATAAGTATTACTGTGTGGAGAAGTTAAAGGCAGTGGACAGAGATACAGCTGAAATCTGTCTTAAAGAGTATGAAGTGAAACATAAATAATATTTTGTACTCCGTTATATAGATTTGTTACCAGCAGCACAGCTAAAGTACGCATGGAATCACTTCAGGATTTTCACTTATCTAAAAGATCTTTGTGCTATGCTAATGAAGAAAACTTGCATAAATAAAAATATATATGTTTTCTAAGTCTCAAAACATACTGTACCTGAAATCTAAAAGATAGTTAGCATTTTAGCTGCATCCGTACCTCAGTAAATTATTATTCAAGAGATGTATTTGGGACTGTAGTAACCACATGCCTCAAAAGAGGCTTTCATTGAGCTTATTCAGGATTAGGTTAGTAATCCCATAAAACTCCTATTTTGAGGAATGGCACTAATGAATAGTTCTTCTGACAAACATAACAGGTAATGAAATGCAAAATTGCCCTACTATAGTTCAAGAGAACTTGTCATGACCACCAGTTAATTTTGCAGTGACTGTGCAAGCTGCTCGCAGAATCTGAGCCGTCACAGTGCATGAACAGACAATTTCTTAGAAAGGAGAAAGATATGTAAGTCTGTTATCAAAAGCTGTTTGTGCTGTTGGTTTCTTTTGAAAGGAATTAGAGAAAGAATATATAAACATATCCTCACAGAAGCCATGGATACTTCATGTCTCTCTCTCTGTAAGAACTGTTATTCTGAGCATCGCCAGGGAATCTGGTGACAGGCTTTGTCTGTCTGTCAGGTAGGCTTCTTTCCTGCAGGCTCACTAACTTACTGCTTTGCAGAAAAGACACACACGCACAGATATCTGCTCCTCTGGTAGCTGAACTACAAGAACTGACTTAAGACACAAAAATGAGAGGTGGTGTACTTCTTCCTTCCCACTGAGCACTTTGAAAAATGGTGGCTTTAATGCCAATGAAAAATATTTCCTGTATTTAGCAGAAACACAACTGTGAGGCTTTTCGGACAGACTGAGCACAACTGATCCTACAGCCTATAAAAATCAGTGACTTCAGAATTGAATCTGACAGGATTTAGGAACTTCACATCTGCTCATGAAGAGTGGGAGGAAAATTATTCCTAGTTGATCTGTCACATTAGACTATTAGAATGTCATGCTCTTGGCATCACGCGTGTCAAAAGAAATGGCATTATTTCTATCATTTTCAGGGATGATGAAAATGGTAAATGACTCCCTTAACCAACATACCAATGGAAAAGTAAGTCCTAAAAGGTCCTACAGCAGAATAATAAGAAAAATTAAGTGGAATACATCAGTGTAACTTTAATAAACACTGATACAGTATTTTTTTTTTGATGTTTCCCTGTTCTTAGCCAGGAAAGGCTTCCAGAGTCAATATTATTTACAGTTTTTTTACCTGTTATGATTTACTATTACCTTTTAAATATTAATAATGAAATTCACTTTGAGTTTCTCTGAAGGCAATTATTTAACAGAAATATTCTCATCTCGCACTAGGTAGTGAAGAAATAACCTCTCTATCAAAGTAGCATCTGGATTTTTTGTCTTTGTAAATACAGATTAAAAGAATGGTATGCTCATTAAATTACTGCTTTAAATCTCACTGCCATCACAGATTTGACAGATTAATAATCTTGTACATGTTATTATTTTAAATATACTTTATGTATTTACATTTAAATGCTTGACCATAGTAATAATTTGTTTCTGGGACACACTGAGAATAACATAAGTACTTGACTAGTTTAACAGTTCTATATTTCAAACCATGAGATGAGGCACAGCAGTATAGAATGTTATGATTATTTCTGCTCCTATAATTAATCATTATGCAATTTAACAATCTGCATCTTATCTGCAACTCAGTTAAAACCAAAGTACACAACTTACATTTCGATAAAATTATGCATGTAAATCATACCTGGTAACTTAGAGAAGCAATGAAACATCTGTATCTATGAGCAACTACTTTGGATCAAATGAGCCCAACTGATACTTTACATACAATTTTGTATTCATACAAACATTTGCACTTTACAAAGCTTATCCCAATTTTTAAAATTCAGCCTTAAATCTTGTATGAAATTATTTATGAAAAAACATCCTTTTATGAGAAAATTCCACAAAACTAAAAATTGCCAAAACATTGACAAAAAAATTTCTTACCTTATATGAAATGTATAGTAATGTAATTATTGGTATAGAATACTTAATCACATGTGTCTACAAGAAATTAAAAAAAATGTGGTTATTCTGACAATGCATTTATTTAGACAGATTTAGACAGACTTAATTTTTAATGTATTGCTATCTGACATATTTATCATGTGGTAGAATTTAAACAGCCTGAATGCTCTGATCTTGTTTGCAAGTAAAACTCTTTATTACAGACCCAGGAAAAATGATGGATTTATGTCTATATACTTAAATCTGTCTCTTACAAAGTGAAAACACTATCATTCAGAGTAACAGACTGTAAAGGTCTGCTCAGACCACTAATTTCATAATGTGGTGACTAAGATTTTGTTTAGTAAAATCGCAGCTATTTTTCATAGCCACATCTATATTGCCATCTAGTGCATTCAAATGGAATTGTTTAATATATAAACACTAGAAAATACATTTTACTTATTAAATTTATACAAATGTACTTCAAAGATATCCAATTTAAGAGGATGATAAATAATAATCATTTCAGATGTGTTATAATTCCCAGTCTTGGCTTAGATATGGAGCAAAACCAAATTTCATGAAATGCTCTAAATATAGTACTGACCCTCTGTGATGTGTAGAGGTGAATGCACTTCAGGAGAAGTTTCCATACTTCTGTACTGCACAGCCCAAAAGATGCAAACACACACATGTGGGATGTCCAGAGATACTTCATTCTGGAAGAACAGACAAGTTTTTGCTGATCATCTCAAGCTCTGCTAAGATGTGTTGATGACAGCAGTTATGTTTGAGAAATTCTAAACACAGTTTTCTTGGACTTTCAAGACTCTCAGCTGAGTAAAAGATTGACTTTGTACTTTGCTATGTGCTCTTGAGAACATCAATATTCTCAAGCTTCCAAGTATTATTTTTATCAGGATCTTGGGAATTAACTTACTCTATAAGCAGAAATGCCCCTGAGAGAGAAAGTCTGTGATCCTATCAGTTTGTAGGAAGCACATTTTATACTCCTATCAAAATATACTGAATTGTCTAAAAAAACCTTTGTAGAATTAAAAATATATATACCTCATTGTGCTTAATGCCAGGCATCCAAAGAGGACTGTGTGAATTAAGTTGTAAGCAGCATCAGGCTTCAGTGTTATTGTGCATTCTTCCATTTTTTCCATAAACTGGACTTGATTTGAACCACTAATTAAACAGAAGAAATAAAATGTGTTATATTAAGTTCTGTAACGCGTTTCATATAGCTGACTGTATTTTAAAAACAGTTTAATCCTTTTGATGCTGAGGAGCAATACTACTGCTATCAGTCGACCGTCTTCTACTGTATCTATCATGCAATTAAGCCTGATAGCAACAGCTTGAAGCAGCATCAGGAATTTATTTTTATGTCTGGTGTTCTGGAAATGCAATGGGTTTACATGAGCTGTTTTAGAATGAGATAAAATTGTTTACAGAAATGCATGCTTGGTTTATTGCTGGTCCCACAGGGTTCTCAGGGCTTTTGATGAGAGTGAAGAACTTAACTCTTGTTTTGTGGGGCTCTGGTGGTATATCTGGGTGCTACTAAAGCCCCAGATTTGAAGTAAATTTACAGAAAATAACTGGTTATTGTTTGATGTGGCTAGTCTTATGAATGTATGAGGCGGGCTGATCAAAAAAAATCAGCTACTTAAATGTGTGGGGTTTTTCCCTGGGTTTTTGGGTGGGGGATAACTGAGATAACTAGGTAGTGTTAAAAATTATGTTAATGTTTGAGGTGATTGATTGCTGGAGTCTATTTTATTTGTTTTCCAAATGGATTGATGCAGTAAGTCTTTTAAGAGGCTGGATGAATAATAGCAAACTGCCTTGAAGGTGACTATGACTTCACAATTGTTGTAACATAGTTTCAGGATCTCTCTCTCACATCCTTTTTCCACTTTTCCAGAAAATCGACAATGAGTGGCACTAGTTATGTCACACTCCTTGAATTTTTGCTTAATCAAGTTTTATATCATCCCTTCAAACTTTTATCCGAGCTGTACATGTAGAACTGAGAGGTCTATAGTGAACCTTTCATGTATTTTTTTCTTTCTTGTAAATAGCAGGTCAGTACTATTTTTTTTCTTGTGTTCTGTAAATTCCACCAAATCTTACAGGTGCAGAACTAGCAACAGTGACAGCCAGTCGCATCTACTGCTTCTGCTTCTTCACACAGACCCCAGGAAGCTCATCACAGACTATCCCTAGCACATTCCAGGGCAGTTTGAAAATATCACCAGGGAGATCTTTGATTGGGAGTGCTCTGCACAGGGGAGATGGGGTTGAACTACAGAAACTAACATTGCTACCTATAAAGACACCCTTGCCCTGCTTTCCCTCCTCCCCGAAAGAACCCCATCAGTCCTACACACACTGCAAACCTTCCAACAGCAAACAAAACAGCTTGAGGGAATCCAGGGAAGAATGTTTCTTTAATCTCATTGCAACCTTTACATTTTTAGATTTAATAGGAAGTTACTGATTTTGCCTGATCTCTCTAGCGTATGTCCTACTGTTTCCATAGTAGCTGTGGAAAGTTATACTGTATGCTGTTGTATTCAACTGTTAGTTCAACTGTTGTAGAAGAGAAAGTTGATTAAAAATGTGAATCATTTAAAAATCTTATTTTACCTGAGGTTCCGAAAGGCAACAATTACAGCTGCTACTGTCATAAGGAAGAGAACAAATATGTAGACGTAAAAAAGTAATGTATCTGAGAGTCTTGAAAAAGTATTTAATGGTAGTAAACCAAAAGCTTCTTCGCAAAGATACAGGTTAGCATCAAAATCTCTAAAGAAAAAAAAAAATCCTTGTTACCATATATTTCAAAAGTTGATGTCAAAAAGGACCAAAGCCATTAGAAAGCCACAGCTGTGCAGATTATTATGAAGGAAAACGCATGACACAACCATGAGGTAAAAAAGCCATCATTTCTCACCCAGATTATAAATGAGCAACAACCTGCAAACTTCACTTAATGAAATCATACAAAAAGTAGAATTGCAGTTACATTATACCTTGTTGCCCCAAATCCAAATTTTGCTTTCAGGAATTTGAATATATGTTCATCTGACTCAAGATTAAGAATTTTCTACAAAGGAGGAAAAAGAAAGGAAATTATATTTGAAGTATCAAAAATGAACGCTTCACACAGAAAACAGATTTTTCATCATTTAAATGAGGATGAAGTGACACAGCTGTACTGAGATAGGGTGCTCTGCAATCAAATAAACATTCAGTTTGTAATTATAGTCCTGTGCTCCAAAGAGCAAGTTACTTTTTAGAGTATCTGTTAGGGTTAGCTTCCTGTTTACAGATAGAGATTGCCCAGAACAAGCTGGTTTTAGCCATATTTTTTATTTCAATGACTTATCGTATCCACTTTAATTAATATATTTAATTTCCATATGTACTAAATAGTAATCTGTTGATATAAATCTCTTGAAGAGACTAAGACTCAAAAGCAGAAAAAGCTTTTGCAGGTATTTCTGTGCACAGGAAGGAAATAAAGGTATGGTATGGTCTACAACATTTTTTCCAGCAAGTATTCATCTCTAATTGCATTAATTAAAAGTAAATTCAATCAAAAATTTTGCAGATATTCAGCAGTATCAGAATACAGCATAAATCTACACTTAAAAATTACAGGTGAGCTTCAAGTTTTGAATACATATCCAATTAATTTATGAAGTTTGAAGAATTTTTTAAAGTTTATGTGCCAAAAAGATCTTTCGTTTCTGAAATTGTCTGAAATGCAAAGACATCTCATTGTACTTTCTATTTAATTATGTTATTGTAGATGATTAACAAATAACTTAGTATAATGCATTTTGTAAATTTCTATATTAAAAATTATTTGCTTACCTTGATGAATTTATTTATGAGGAGAGTGCAGCACAAAACTAATAGTACATGGAGTACAAGTTTCCCAAGCCTATTAAGCAAGCCACCCTTCTTTAGGTTTTTCTGGAAAGAGGAAAATATTACTATTCTAGTACTTTGTATATATTTGGAAAAAAATATTAGTGTTTCGGTACATTTGTGTGTATTTGGAAGAAAAGCAACATACAATATTTGGAAATATCTGCTAGGCCAAATCAGGACAGTATTTGTATTAGGTTCATGTGTAAAACCATATACATAATCATGTATCCTGAGCAAAGATACATTTCTGTCACAAAACTGAAGGGACAATAGCAGAAAAACTCCCTAGTGCATTAATCTGGCAGAGTTTTGAAACTACTCAAACAGCCTTCCTACAGAGGTGGCCCCACGGTATTTATGCAACTGGTGACACTTAGTGCCACTGTAATTGTTTTCCACGATTCCCCTAATTTCAGTAATATTGCATGCCTTTTGAAATATCTATTTCTAGACCTTCCACCTAAACGGTGTCTTCTGGCTCTGTCAGTTGATAGGATTTTGAGCCATTTTCAGTTCAAAGGTCCAGATCAGAGAACAGTTCTTTGGCTGATCACAGGCAACTAGGAAAAGGTGTAGAATGCCTAACTATAAAAAACAGACCTGACTTTAAAAGATCATGAGTAAGAGACAGCAAGAATGGCCCTGTAAATTCATATATTCTGGTTAGAGGCTGTCATCAACGTCAGTATCAGAAAAAGAGAGAGCTGTAAATGCAGGGAAAAAAATAATCCTAATCTCTGAAAGAAACAATAGATTTCAGTAAACTCAGTGTGACATGCACCTAGTTCTCACAGAATATTTTGTTTGAGGAAGATGCATAAATACAAGATCTGCTGAAACAGGTATAAAATCCAGTTATGCAATTTTTTTCCTGCAAGATTCAAAACTGCACCTTGCACAATCATAAATGTTAATAGCAATCACATAATTATGGTGTCTGACATGCTTGGTTATGCTGTAGGTAGTGTAATTGCTATAGTTATTCCTCTAATTAGTATTAGTATTTTAAGATTATAATGCACAGAAATGACTCATTTATCTATACTGAACTCTTTCTTTAGTACTTCAGTATTCAGTACCTACCTGGATTGTTCTTGCTATCAAGACAGAAGCGTTAAAACTTATAAGTAGTGATCCAAGAATCATAGAATTAAAGAACTGTAGGACACAGACTAGCAATAATCCAGAAATCTGAATGATATACAGCCACGTAACCTGTAACAATAATGAGATTTTTATGCCTACAAAACTTCAGTCATAACTGCTTTTCTTAGAATGTTTTGTAATTTACTTCCACATCAATTATTTTATACATAAAATGTATCATCTTGCACTAAATCATTACACTTACAGCCATCACTAAGTCCTTTCTATATTTATATAATGAACTAGTTAGGTTAATATTCTATACCTATTTTATACATAGGGAAGCCTGAAGCTATGGTAAAGGAGATTAATAAAATTAAGAGTGAGAAAAATATTAATTATTTAATATTTGGAAGTTGTTTTGTACTTTCTTTAATCAAAGAAGTCTTTCTGTAGCTTCTCTAATGTCTTTGTGACTGAAGCGTTATGGGTCACTGCAGTTCAAGAATCAAACATCGCTGATGTTGGGGTTTTTTGGTGGTTTTTTTGTGGTTTTGTTTTGCTGGTTTTGGCCTTTTTTGGGTGGTGGTGTGGTTTTTTTTTTGTTTTGTTTTTGTGTTGTACTAGTAAAACTTTTTTTGTTGTTTTAAACTAGTACAACTTTTTCAACTTTTCAGCTTGTACAAGGGCTAAAATAATTTCAATAAAAATAATTTCAGTGATATAAAAGTTAATGTTTTCATTTTACTACATTATATTTTTATTTCCTAAGATTGAATGTAGATGATCCTTTATCTTCTTAGCAACACCTGTTGTATTTTTTGGTTTGTTCCGTTCAGAAACACGCAGTAACAATGTTGTTTTGTGATGTTCTTTTTGTTGTACAGTGCTTATACCTAACTTTCAAACTGGGATGCACAATACTTGACACAAAATTCATGCATCATTATGACTTCATTTTTTGCAAAAATTTCTGGTGCTACTTCCTCTCTGGCCACTTCTAGAGGACACATTTAAGCTCTGCTATTAGATCAACTGTTACGATAGTGGTTAAAAGCAATCTCTTAATAGTGTCAAAATATAGCTGTGTCTAACCAAAACTAAACAAAAATTAAACAATAGAAAATTATATAAAGTGAAATAACATCAGCTGGAAAAAAAACTCAGAAATGGTGCTGTTACTCATTTTCACACTTGCAGTATATACGCTCTGATGACTGAAAAGCACAAAGCAGCACCCTGTATAATCTGTTTTATTTTGGGTACCCAGGCCACTGGTTAGTAAAATTCTTCCAAACCTGTTAGCTCTATGATAAAAAAGGAAAAAAAAAAAAGGTTATTTCCAAACATAATCTTACCTTTGCTGTGGGAAGCATGTCGAAGCAGTCCAGTATGAATAATGCCAATGCTTGTATCAGCATCATAAATTGATTAAATTGCCAAGTCAGGCTAAAGAGAAATGTTGCTATGAATACTGCCATTAGTGTCAATCTCTGGAAGGAGGAAACAAAGATTTTTAAATTTTACAATTTCCTTCACTAGGAAAACAGCCAACCCACTTGAACCCCCCCTCCAACAAACCCAACAAAACCCCACCTTAATTTGGTTTTATTCTAAATCTAAACATTGATATGAGTTTTCTAACTGCAATAACTGCTTGGAGTATAATGAACATTTTTAGAGGTTCTTGTACTTATGCCTCTATTTTACCACAGTGATTCTACTTGCAAGAAAATGGTAAGATCTCAAATAGTTTCAGCCTGTTGATTAACATGCAAAACCTGTTTCAGTAGGCTATAAATAGCATTTATTTGATCAAATCGAGGAGTAGTAACTTAAGAACTGTTTGTCAAAGAAACTGTATCACCAATTTGCTTTTGTTCTTGCAGATCAGGACAACCTCTTAAATTTGTAGAATAAATTAAATCAAATTAACATCTTTAATCCTTATGCTTTACAAGCTTTTCTCCTGCTCAATTTGTGTTAGTCTATTTTCTTAAATACACAGTACTATTTTCTTCTACTCTTTTAGAGCTTACTGGGGTTTTTTTTTCAGTGCTGAGTATATGTATTCCTTTGCATTTCAACTACATATAAATTAGGCTCATCTGATTAAAGTTTTCAGTGTTACAAGTGATGCATGTGTTTATATCATAAGCATTTATAGCAGTGGGAGTTTTATAGACAGTTTTCTGATACTAATTTTACTGTGTCATACTTGTTAGAAATACTCACTTCTTGAACAGGCCGTAAATGAGTTCTGAGCAGGTATGTGATGGCTGCTATCTGAACAGCAAAGAATGGTAGTGCCCAGTTCTCTCTTAAAGGGATGGTGAATTCTACTCTTGTTGTATCTACTCTGTACAAAACAAAGAGTTTCATAGATTTAAAACAAATAAACCATCAATTTGGTGTCAGAGGGGGCTGCAATGAGAGGCATCTTTGTGGTATTTTAACTACTTATTGAACCAAAATAGAAGGTCTACACTCTAGTTCTTTCAACATGTCTGGCTGAAAAAAATCATCATTATGAAGGTTCTTCAAGTCATCCATTGTTTCTGTACCTCTCATGTTCTACTTTAGCTTTATTTACTATTAAAAACTTATGGAAAAAATCTTCCTTACCAAGCACAGCTTGGGTAATTTAAAAATGCACAAACAGTCCCAAAATTCACCACCCAGCAGGTGAAGTCTTCATGCCACAGGTAAATTTATTTCATTTCTTCGATTTGCAAAAAGCACATAGGAATAAAGAGGTATCAGCCTTTTCACTGCGATCCCAGTACACCAGATTTGAATACAAATGAATTGGTTAGGAACTTCTGGTCATTATTCTGTGGCATGTTCTAACAAGTATGTGATGGCAGATAGTAACAGTTCCTCAAAAGGCAGGAAATGATGCTATCTGATTTAAAGTTACAAAAAAATAATTCCTTTTTTTCTTCTGTAGAGGAAATGTTTGCTAAGAAAGAAAGAAAGTAAGCAACATCTGATATGTGATTAGTTGAATGAAAAAATATTCTAAAATAGTGTTACTCAGTAGTCTCAAATGCATTTCATCTGGATAGAAAGTCTTTATCCAGATGAATTCTATGTACTTATTCTACTTCATAAAGGCTAACAAGCTTCTGTTATTCATGAGTTATTACAAAGATGGACAAATCTTCTCCAAATATTCTGTAAATGAAAAAGATGATCTCCTCATGAAACAAACGTGAGCTACGTACATTACGTGTATTTTTAAATTATATTCCTTTTTTGAGAAAGAAACATTTTACCATGATATAACTATAATTATTCTGTAAAGGACATGCTTGCAGATAAAACTCTTTACAACTGCTGATTAACATATCAAACAGTTTTGACAGAACTGACACTGTACTTTTACTTTCTTGATTAACCTACACGTAATAGCCTATGTCACCAGTCTTAGCTTCATGCCAGCAGCTTACTGGCATACAGCCAGTTCTTTAGGTTTTTCTCTACAAACTGAGAATTCAACTGATAAAGCACCAGAACAGCTCTATTACCATCTTTTTTTTCTTAGTGCAGGAGATGCCTACAGGAATAAGGGCACGGAGATGAAGTTCTGATGATGATAGGCTGTTGAAGAAATCACTGCAGGTTTGGTGTAGGTCAATGAGAAGACATATATACTGATGTCCCTAACACCTAAGGGACACAAGGCCAGGGAAGACAGGGTACAGAACCTGGAAATTCAGGCACATCTAAAAGATGTGGTTCACTTCCAGAGACCAATTTAGGGCAAAATTTTCTACTCAAACTTCTTGAAACTTTAAAATGCTAGTTTGCAATGTCAGCCCATTTATGATTATTTTCTAATAATTTTGTATTATTTAAACATTTTTTTCCATTTTCTGGCTAAGCTGGAGAAAGACCTTACTTTCATTTTTTGTCCAATTAAACATGCATTAGAAGGTTTAATGCCTTACCTTTGAAGTGAGGTACAATTTTAGAAAGATTGAATGTTTACTCTCACTTACCTGTTTGTAATATACCAGCAAGCTGCCAACAACCCTGAAAGCCACGTTCCACTAAGCAGCCAGCTTGTTACATACAGAGCAATGACATAAACTGCCTGAAGTCCAAACAGAGTGTAGATATAAAAATAAACAGGCTCTAGGTATTGCTGTAAAACACAAGAATACTGACGTTGACATAAAACACTCATGGGGGGGAACTGTACTTAATGTGAATTAGGTTTTGCTTTTACAAATTAAAAAGATATTAGGAATATTTCTGATTAGAAAACAACTAAAAAGGGGGGCCATGATTCACTGCGCAATCTTCATAATGCACTTATAATCTAAAGCCATAAATAAATGCCTACCTGAATTGGAAGAATCCTATACAGAATGCTGAGAAACACCTCCTGGTAAACATTCATTCTTTCAAGTATGTTAATTGTCCTCACAGATTCAGTTTTATTGTCATATACTAAACCATGTAAACCTTAACGATAAAGAGAAATTGAAATAGGAGATTGTCATTTTCCCCCTCCATCTTCATTTGAACAGTGAATAACTTTATAATTTTAGGATCTCTCATCAAAAACTTCAAACTTTGAGTCAGGGATTCAGATCACATTACCTCTGAATCAACATGACCTTCTGAGGTCTTCAGTTTCCCTGCATCAAATGTGACTCAGCGTGCTAATTCAAGTAGTATACATTTAGTAATGTAGAAAACATTTATTTTTACACTTACATTCCTAGCACAGAATCTGTGGTACACACTGGATCTTGAGAATACTTCTTGTCACTACTTTGAACACAGGTGATGTTAACACTGACAAAAGTGTGGCATAAGCAAAATTGTTGGGGAGCAACATTTAAGTATCTAGAAAACATGAGACTGTCACAAATAGCCGCATCACCATATGTGATTTCTTTGGAAGCTGCCCATTGTGACACTTACTGTCCAGGCACACAGGAAAAAACCCCCCAACTCATAATTCAAATTAAACAAGACAAGAATAAAAATGAAACTAATATACTAAATAAACCAGCAAGGCTGAATCCTTAACAGATATGAAAGTCATCCCTCTAAGTGACTGCTTTCATCAGCATGTGAAGGTGTGGCACAGAAACCAATGTATAATTGTGAAATTTATTCTGTTCATAACTTTGTGGCTCCCTGGTGTATGAACAGAATAAATCTGTCTCCAGAACAATTGTAACACTATCTTGCACAGTTATGGTATGCCTTGCTCTCCACTATATTTGAAAAAATACTAAAAATAGCAGCTGACAACACGGAGTAAAACTTACTTTACAGTTTACAATACCTTGCTGGATGGAAGCAGCCTCAATCAGCTGTTTGTAGTAGGAATAATAAAGTCCACATTCTGTTCTGAATGAAATTTCTCTTTCAACTTCCTGCAAGTGAAAATTCGATAGTAAATTAACTCTTCATTTGCTTTTCACAATCATATGAAGCTGCTTTCAACTCAAATTCTTGCTGTACCAGCAGTGACTTAAATCTTTGGGTTTGAGCATTCTATGCAACTTAGTTCAATTAACAGTAAAATACATGGACAAATTAGGGTGAGAGGCAAATACCTGAGGAAATGTGTATGCATTTTGTGACTCTGATATGCTGTTCAGAAACATTTTGGATCTTTCACTGTTTTTGTAATATTCAATGTTTACATAGATGCAGTGGCCAACAGCTGGACTTTAAAACTGTGTATGCTTGCTCCATGCATTTAACCTTTTCTTCCAGATGTAGATACCCCATAGTGTTCCATGGCTTTGCCACCTTAAGGCTCAATTAATTCAGTGTGCTATGCTTGGGACTGCACTATAATGCCAGGCTGAGATTTCAGTTGGCAGGGTATGCTGCTGCCTACTTGTTAAATGCCGTTTCTTGCAGGAAGCCAGCTGTTCATCACTCTCATGCTTAACTTATAGGTAAAAGGAAAAGCAATTCTCTATTTGTATTTAGGTGCAGGTAAAGCTATTATTTGTAATTTAAAAATGTTCAATCTTGGCTGTCACTGCAGCAGATGGAGTCTAGTGAGACATGAAAGCTCTCTTAGAGAAAACTGCTCTCAGTACAGGATCTTTGCTTTGGAATTCACCTCCTTCTGTCAACTCATTAGTTGTGCAGACCTAATGAATTTAAGCAAATTCAGAGCTTTGGACAACCACATTCAAAGAAAACAAGACCACATGAGCAAGGAATCAGAAGATAAATAACAGGCATCTTATACAAAATTGTTCTATTATTAGTGATCTTTTTAGTAGCTTATATAAAAACATCCCAGCAAATGTCTCTCATAAGCACTAAGTGGAAAAGGTTTATATCCAGATTTGAAAATCCAATGAGATTCCTGTATGTGGTGTAAGCAAGTCATTAAGAAATTTAAGTGAGATTTCTTTAGATAATCTTATTTCTTTACAAAAGAACATTACTGAAATAACGGAATGTTACTGTTTTCTGAGATTTTTATGACTCCTATTCCAGTTAATGCAACCTTGCACAGAATTCCAAGACTTTAATCTTGTACAGTCTCATCTCTTTTGCTGGAATAGAATCAATACTATTTCAGAGCTAACATAAAACTAGATAAAAACCCACGTTCCTTCTTCGTCTACTTCCTCTACTGCCCAGTATAATATCTTATTTCAAAACATGTGTTTTATTGAAGTCAACTGTTGACAAACTAAACCAATATTAGTTCTGGTCTGAGAAAAATCAACAGATAAAACTGCATCTGATTCAATGTAAGTTCACAATTAAACTCTCCAGCTGCTCTATGACATACAAATCATTGTAATATCAGCAGAAGAAACTGACACTGGCACTAAATACTAAAAGCCACACACTTAGCAAAATGAGAATGCTGGATTTTGAATGAGCTCTAGTTTCAAATTCATCACAACCAAAAAGTTTTCTAATACCAAAAAGTAGCTGATTTGAAGTGCTCATAAAAAAAGAAAAGAAAAAAAGGAATGTTAACATTTGGAATTTATTAAGGGGGAGCGAGTAGTCACAGAGGGGGATCTAATTAGCAAAAATGCATTCAAACATGATTAATTTGTAATCCTGGCACCAGCTGTATTCAACCAAATGCTATACTTTATGAGACAAACACTAGTGAGTTTTACATCTGTTTCATGCTAAGATAACATCTGTTTTATTCACTCACAATACTTTTCCAGTTCTACAGCAATTTATACTTTTCCTAGTATTCCATGTCAATAAAAACATACAGACTTATGGGTAAGCATTGTAAAAGCACACATTTATCATTCTGTATATTCAAATTGTGACTATTTAACAAAGAAGTTTATCAACCTTCTAAGGTAAAGAAGATCACTATCCCCTTGGATACATATAACTTCATATGATTTCAATTTATGCAGCTGTATCCTTATAATATTGAGCATTCCAAACAAAACACAAAGGACTTCCTCTCAAGCGCAGTGTAAAATTCTAGACCTTAGGTTTCCATAACCTAAAGTCATTCAGGTCACTGAGCAAGTAGTCAAAGCCTGAGTTGAGTTTTTCTATAAATAAAGATCATAAGCAAAGCTGCAATTACTTTTCTTTTTGGACAAAGTAAACCAGAAATTCTGTAATTGAAAATATTTTTTAGTTGTTCGATTTAAGATCAAAAAGGTATTACAATTTTCTCAAACTCAATACAGACAACTGCTATTGATGTTTCCAGTTGAGAATCATGCCTTCAGCAAACATATTTAATCTTTCCACATGGCCTCCTGGCTGGTTAACCTCATGCCCATCTGTGAGAATGGCACGGTTCCTACTCAGATCAGACTTTTGATCCAGAACAGAAGCACCCATAACAACTCAACTGGTACTTCTTTGGAAAAGCACTATGGAAGTGAGGGACTGCCTTCCTCTTCATGGCTCACGCATTCACTCTGTAGATTTCTAATTAGCTGGCTACCCATCTCACCACTTTTTTTCATCTTTCTTTCATATTAAAAATGTAAAAAGAGAAAATATAAGCACTGCAGAGAAGCAACCCCAAGTTTCTTATCCTGTGTGTCTGAAAGATTTAATATTTGGTATTTTCATTCCTGAATGTTGCAAGCATCAGTTTCATTAGAGGAGAAATCAGTAACAGTAGTCTAAATGCTCACTCAGAAGAAAAAAAGAAAGCTCTGAAGTTTACCTGTCTGTGTTAAAATATGAATTTACTATATGACCTTGGCTCATTCCTGTTCAAAGTTTTTCCAGAGTATGCATTTGAACCAGCAATACAAAGGCTGACAGGAGAGGTGATGCAATTTTTCTTCCACTCCTGCATTTTGTTATTTTAAAGTAGATCCATTTCTCAAAAGATACCATACTTGAGGAGTAGTCACTAAACTGCTATTGAAAGTCACTGAAAACAGACTAGCCAGTTTAAATGTGCTGTGCCAGAGAGTTTTCAGAAAACTGAGAATGGATTTTTGGATAAGAAATCTCTCTTTCACTATCATAAACAGAAATCTTTGTTGTTTGTTGTTATACGTGAGAAAAGATTAAAACTTTTTTCTTCTCTCAATTGTTTGGTCAAGATAAGTGATTATAACATTGTGTGATCCCTGCTAGAATTCTACACAAACACAGCTTCTATGTGACATACTATTATGTATTCTTTTTTTTTTTTTCATTCTTTGAGGAAGTCTTGGAATAGAAAAAAGACTATCAATCACGTACCTCTTCCATAGCATAAACTACTCTTCAGGATCTGCATTTTCAGTTTTTCTCATAAGAAAACAATTGTACATTTTTCTTCACTGACCATGGCAAATTTATAATAATAGACATATTTATTAGCAAATAAAAACAAGATTCACACATAACTGCAGCAGCTGAAATCAATGCACTGTTGAAAGCCGTATTCCCAATAGAATGAAACAGTGTAACAGCCACACAACAGTTTTTCTACTTGGGTGAACCACTGCTGGAAGACATCCAAAACTGACCTGGCTTTCTATGAATTGCAATTGAAATTACAGAAAGGCAATCACTACAAGTGTACATGCAAGTTGTGACTTCAATTACTTAGAAGTTCAGAATCATGACTGTGCATAATGAACTCTTTTTTGACTTTGAATTTTTAGGGCTGAATGCAATTGGCAAACTGCACAGTTCTGTAACTATGCAAACGTGATGTTCATATATCAACCATCAATGAGGTCTTCAGAATAAAAATTCCACCTTTTGTATCTAAATGGTATATATAAAAATCTGTCTAGTTTAGTGCAAAAGTGACAGATAACCACTGCAGACCTCCTTCTTCTGATGTAGAAAGAAGAGTGCCTTCACATAAAAGAAAAAAATGATAAAACCAGTCTCCCATTATGTCTTGCTAAATTAATTTATCAGCTATACATACCCTTTTGTATAGGAATTCTTCCCATCTGATTAACTGTAGCTTAGAAAGGAGCAATGTTCTTACATAAATTTTGTATCAGAGTTCAGTAACATAATCTCTAGGTTTGCAGACAAATCAGTGACTGTGTTTACTAACATAAATGTACGAAACTGTAAGTGATATAGAATTTATTTTCAGTTTCAGAGCTGTAGTGATGCAATACTATGCTTCCTAGGCATGGAGGTTAATGAAACAATGGATGTGTATTAGTATTGCACCCATTTATTCTGTATGTAATGCTTAATACAAATAAAGTAAACCAAAATAACCTCTTTTCTTCATTAAGCAAGGCATACAATAACTGTGAGCCAAGGATTAGACTAGAGTCCTCCTTTCTGAGAATTCAGGCTGGGGCATAAATGAAAAGAAAATTAACTCTTTCAAGATTTTTAGAAAATTCAGTTCATCTATGCAAAAAGATACTTTGGCCAAACTATAAATTATTAGAGAAAAGTCAAATATTCCATTTATGTTCAACATACTTTTTGAGGCGGTCAGGTTGTTCCACAGTGTATTGTATTCTTGTCTTTTATTAGTATATGAAGTATCCTGTAATTCTAAGATTAGCCAATTCAGAAATGCTGGAAAACACGTGCATACACCTAGGGATACGACAATGTCCACTCATACACATAGGCACTGAGATGGCTATGTACTGTTTTACAGATGTTAGTATAAGGCTTCCAGTCTTAGCTTTGCAGAAAATTTCACAGGTTCTTCATATGTAGTCTTCTCTTCCCATACTACTTATAAAACAGCATTTTGTTTAAACTTTATCTCATCCATGTATTTTTTCCCTGCTTAGTTAACAGAAAGTATATCAAAACACACAGTTTGGATTTCTTATCTTGCTATTCCCTCTTATGGCCGCAGAACACTTAGATATGGATACTGGCAAGAGTGCCTTTATATTTAAATATATTTAAGCCTACAATGTCTTTAATTTAATGGTATAACCTTGGAAATCTTTGTGAAGGCAGTCAGAGTTTGACTTGGCAGTCAAATCAAAAACATTGATCAGACTTGACCCATTCCCAACATTCTTTGTATTTGCAAATAAACTTCAGGGGATACTGCAGTTTCAAGCTGTGATTTGGAACAAATGTCTAAAAGTACCTTTGAATCTTGTTTGGGACATTTACAAAACAAATTGCATTTGGTCAATCAAGTTAGTGGTATTGCCTCCTGTTTGGGAAGGTATCCTTAGCAAGAATATGCGTGAAGCCTGGTCACTTTTGGTTCTGTGTTACTTTATCTTTAATAAGAAACCTCATTAAAGCTTTTCATGTTGTTACCAGTTGAAATTTAGCACCACAGCTACATGCATTGTCTGGTGGACTTCACATCTTACTGAAAAAATAGCAGGTGAGACCAGAGAATCTGCATCTCTCTCTCTCTCCTTTAACCTGCTGCTAGATGAAATTGATGTTTTTTAGAATCTTTCCATCACAACTGCTCACCTTCCAATGTTACTAGTTAACATATCAAGTCCATAGGATGAAATGAAAGCTAAAGAGTCAGCAGAATCCAGACTGAAAATATCTATAGAATTTTATTCTGTATCAGCTCAACAGAATAAAAATGATGTTCGCTGCTTTGGTCGTACATTTCCACAAGTCCATGCCTCTTTGAACTTCAAAACAAACAGGTCTGTGAAATTAATCAATACTTGCTTTTGGAAGGAAAAGCCAAACCTAAGATGTCCTTTCAATATATATACAATCTATATATTCAAAGATGTGGGTGGGTACAAAAGGGTATTCTATGTATAATACAATAGCAACTGTTTCAGTAAGTGCCAACCTATTTTTATTACTGAAATTTAAATGGAAAAAGGGAGTAGTATAGAAAAGACGCATTGCACACACGTATTCCAATTAAATATACGTATTCTTTGAATAACATAATACACAGACCTAACAGAGTGAATTTTAGGCATCTAAAAGGAAAATGACTCACCTGTTTCTTCTCTCTAGTTAAATTTAGATATGTGTACAGCTGCGCTATTTTCCCATGCAATGATCTTAGGAAAAAAACCTCGTCAGTCCTGGATCTCAGTAATGGTTGGTTTTACAATGGTGAATGTCTGAAATATGTTTTGAGGCTTGCACATTTAGGATAACATTATAGAAAATTAGTATTGAATAGTAAGAGACTGCCCCTAAACTGTATTAGCATGTCACAATATAAATACAATTAAAAAACTGTGTGCCAGGATTTTGCATGCTGTTTAACTTGTTTTTTGTTTGGTTTTGGATAAAAGAAAGATGATTATAGAGCAACATACATTAGACTGCTGAAATTCTGTTCTAGACAGCGATCGATGGTTGGAAGAGCCATAGCTATAGTTCAGGCAGGAGCTGTGTAGCAGTGTTTTTAGTACTTAAAGAGTGTTGAGCAGGGAAGCACAGCTTTTAAAAAATGAAATATTAAAAACTGAAATAATGTGTTTTTGACCAAGTTACAAGACAAATAAATGAAACTAACATTCATATGAATGCTCTATGACAGCACTGATGAAACTATAAAAGTGACTGTTACCTTAATATTGGAAAACCACAGGTCATTTTCATGCAGTGTAGCAACATAAACAGAAGTAAGAAGTCCAAGAGAGATGGCAGTAATTCCACCAACAGTTATTGAGAGGAAGTTCCACAGTTTTCCACCTGTATGATCTTGGAAGAAAAATATTTCACTCAGTAATTGTGAAACACATACTTCCACTTAAAAGAATTTTTTAAACTCATTTATACATTGCCTGTGCTAGTACAGTTTACATTCTGTAAGTAACAGGACACTTGGTTTTAAGAGGTCTTTTATGGAGATGTGCTTATTTTCTCCAGTAGCAAACTCAGAGTATTCTACATGCAAAGTGAAATAAGGTGTGCCTCAATTAGTAAAATATAGTTACAGTTTAAGAACACCATGAAGGTACATAAATCTAGATAAATACCATATCTAATTTGGAAATCTAAATTGAAGTATCCACTAAGGCAACGTTTTAAATGAAGGCAATAAAGGATGCCCGTTAGATCACTTAAAACAGACACCTATTTTTGGGGAGTTGCTTCTTTTTTTATATGAAAAAACAAGATTAAAGGTTCAGAAGTCTCACTAAATGCCCATGAAGACTGAATAGTGGCCCAAGCAGTCTTTGATAATGGTGTCATGCTCTGAATTGCAGAAAACCTCTTGTGGGTATCAGAGTAAGATTATAGATGGAATGATGAGAAAGAAAGGTTGTGTTTCTAGGTAGCTCAATTGATTTACTGTACACTTATGTTCCTGCATTTTTTAGTTGTTGTTTCTCTTTTGATGCAGAAATAAGATTTGATATGGATCTCAGTGATCTGAAATTGTATCTTTGAAACAGCTATTTCATACCGTGTGTGATGTCTGCATAATGGGTATCAACCATGTAATTACTGAACTGAGGGCAGGGCTGGATGGCAACTATGGTCACTTTCCCATTTTATATAAAGCCTAAGCGTACTTGTGGGCAAACAACAATGTAACTTTCCTTTCATCTACCCTAACTTCATATATAGAAACATTTGGAATTTAAAACAAAACATCCCTTAAAATAAGTGAATTTTAGAAAACTGAACACCAAGCCTAACAAATTTTGCCAATTCTAAAGTTATAATTCCAAACAAAAATGCTGTCAGTATTTTGTTAATTAAACAGGTACTTGAGACTTAAAATCTCCCTTTAAATTTACCAAGGAAGTCTGTCCTGTAGCCAAAAAGCAAAGGTCTGCATTTAAACTCAGGTTTCATACACAATCTGCTTATATATGTAAGTACAACTCATCAGAGATCTTAAAAATCCTTTTATGTTACCAATGATCTGAACTGGGATTCATTTAAGAATATGTTTCAGAATGACATGTGAATATGTATCACAATTTACAATGGCTATATGAAATCTGATATTATGTCACTGATACTAAAGGGAAAAACCCCCACGCTATCACCAATTTAAATTGGTATTTTAAAATAGAGATGAGACTGACAAGCAGTAATCTGCATGCCCCCATCTCGCCTAATTAATTTTGGTGACAGATATTTTAGTATGAAAATACACATACCTAGTTCTAGCCTGTAGTTAGGATTGATACCAAAAGGTAAACACTATTAAAAAGCCATAATGTTACAAGCCTTTTTATTACCCACCAGAAAGAATTTTCCCATCAGGCTTCACATTTCTCTCCTCTGAAGGCTGATCTTCAGACGCTTCTGTGCCTTTTCCAACCCTCCTCTGTCTTATGGTTGTCATGATGTCAAGTCACTTTAATGCATTATTCTTCACTCTGACTCCTAAATGGACACATACAAGCAATGTATCTTCCTACCCAAACATTAACTTAATACTGTATGAAGTATATCTGAAAATGGAACCATATTTTACTGCCACTGGAGATTCTGACTTAGAGAACTATACTGCAGTTGAAGTGTATCTTACAAAAATGTAAGAATTTTAAAATTTGTTCAATTCAGAGTGCAAATAAAAATACAGAAAGCATTAGCTACTCAGCTTTTGAACAGGTTTTCAGAACAATTATTTTGACTGGCCTCATTTTTGACCTTTGACTCAAAATGCTCACCAGGTACCACTTCTCTGAAAAAGTGTAAGCCCTTCAAAGGAAAATTACGCCTTTAATGGTGTATCAGGCACCTAAAACAGAAGCCAGTTCTATTGCTCCTGTGTCAGCATGACCCATACATAAAACTGCTTCTGCCTGTCATTCTACCTTGAAAATCAATTATGTCCCAAGCTGAATGCAAAAATCTGCTACCATTTCCAGAGTGCAAATACTGCTATTTGTGTTCCCACCAATGTAACTGCCTGATAAATGGCAGTGTTCTAAGAAATACACCCCAATCACACAACTTTGTTGTTTTAAAGCATTTGCTTTATCTTCTTCCCTTGTATCTAGGAAAACGCTGGGAAGGAACCGTGGGAGCACATAGCTAAATTGGTCTTAAATAGTTGGCAATTAAATTAGCCTGACAATTAAATACAGGGAAGATGGTCATCACAACCACGCTTTCTCCTTGAATTGCCAGCTCTTCTGAATGCCTTATATCGAAGGGAACGATTTTGCTTGACACATGCGGGGAAAGCCTCGACAAGGCGCTGGGAAGGGAACATCCCGCCTCCCTCCCCACAGCTGTCCGAGGTGAGGCGAGGCCTGGGGCAGGGGGGCGGGGACGGGCGTTGCGGCTGCACGACGGGGAGCCCGGGGCGACGCTGTCGCTGGCGGCGGGGCAGCGCGGCGGACGGATGAGAGGGTGGCTAAGGGCGAACGCGCCTAAGCAGCCGCGGGCCGACAGGCAGAGGGAAGCTGCTTCGAGGGGAGGGCAAAGGCGGGAAGGGGAGGCAGAAGGGCCGGGCCGCGGCTGTTCCAGCGGCCGGGGCGGGCCGCGGGCAGCTCCGCGCAGCGCCGCCCTTCCGCAGCCGCGGCCTGCACGGCCCGATGAGGCCTTGCTGCCCGGCGCCAGCTCCGCCGTCCGCCCGTCTCCTCCCCTTCCCCTCCGCATCCCCCCCGGCGGGGCCGATACCTGCCGGCGCTCCGAGGGCCGCGGGTCGCTGCAGCGGGGCGGTGGCTTCTCCTACCGGCGCTGCCTGTGCGGAACCGCCCGGGCCCCGCCGAGAGGAGGGGAGGGGAGGGAAGGGGGCGGGCGCGGAGCCTTTTGTTCGACCCTGCCAGGCGGAGCGGAGGGGCTGCGGCAGCCCGGGCACGGGCCTCGGCCGCGGGCAGGGGCGCGTCGGCGGGCGGACAGGCAGCCGCCGCCGGACAGCGGAGGCCCGCGCGGGGAGGAGCCGTGGGTTGTGGGGAGTGGGCGGGCTGAGGGCCGGTGCCGGGCTGTGGGTGGGGCGGCCGGTCTGTGCCCTGCGACGGGGCGCGGGGCGGCACCCTGAAGCTCGGCGGGGTCGTTCGCCTTCCTCTGCTGCTGTCACGCTCTGCGATAAGAAGTACGGCGGGGACGAGGTTGTTTATGAAACCAAAGACGGGAAACTCGTCTCTCCCCGCCCCGAAGGGGCTTGCAGTAGTTTAAATTTCCAGAGGCGGGCTTGTGGCGAGCGCCCGCCCGCGCTATTCGCGCCGGGCCGCGTAAATCCAGTCAGGGAAGCTGAGGGGATGTGGGGCGGTTCAGACCTGGAAGGCGGGATCTGCTCCTACACGCTGTCTGGGGCAGAAAGAGAACAGCAACACCAGACTTTTTTCTATTTAACAGGTACAACCTACCCTTACAGTAATTCTTTATTGTAAATTCTACTTGCAGTGACTTTAAAGATAAATATCGTAAAAATTCCCCATAAATACCCAGGTGCCGACTTCCAGATCCTGTCACAGAAAGCAGATTTCACAGTAATCCGTACAAATTCTGTGGAACAGGCAGGGATGGAGATTACTTTTTCAGGACAATAATCAGCTGACTTTTGAGTATTTCTTAGACTTTTTTTTCTTCCTTTCTCTGTTAAGGTCTTAAAGTAATGAAAAATTTCTACTATAGATCTATTTACAACAAACTAGCCATACTTTTTGAGCAGTAAGGCAGGTGGTAGTTTTGTGAGGAATGTGTAAACCAGTAACATGCAAACTGAAGAAATTTGGGCTTTACAATGGATTTACTCTGTTTTTATCACCAATAACATCACTGCCACATCCCACACATCAGGTGTTTGTTGAAATGAACATATTGTATACAGATCATACAGGTGGTTTTACAGTGTAAATAAATATCTTGAGTGTGTGTACGTGTTTGTGTAAAGGAGGCCGCATAATATACTTAAAATTTCTGAGAAAGGGAATGCTGTGGAAGATGTTTCCTAGAATGGAAATTCTGTTTATCTACTACCAAGGGAAAGGTCAATGCAAGGTAAAATCTACACAGAACAAAACATTGCAGAAATGGTTTAAAAGCTCTCAATAATTTGAGAGCTTTTGAAATCCGGTAATTATGCATGTTCAATTAGTACCACCAAAGTCCTGTTCTCCATTGAACCAAGACTTGGGTAGATGATATCTTTAACTGAACAACAGACTGCATAGCATGGTTGTCAACAAGCAGTAGTACTAAGGGGGAGTTACAGTGATCTTAATTCTGTTTTATGACACTATGCATATATGTGATATACTTGTATGTGTTACTACGGTCAGTTAAGTTCTCCATTTTGTGGAAATGATTGCAGATTGCCAGCAGTACCAATTCCATGGGTGTTCATGAACTGCTTACACTGCAAAATAGTGTTACCTGAATTTTTTAAGGTTTGTGTAACAGAAAAGCATTTGACAGTGTTACATAGTAGTTAATGCATCTAAGAGCAAATGTTGCCTTTAAGTCATTTTAGCATACCTAACCAGCTATAGCCATCACTTTGAAATATTAATAACTATTGTTCAAGTTTCATATAGCAGATTAGACAATAGGGGGGAAAAAAAGCATTTTTTCCCCAATTATATGTAACACTAACATGTCATACTTCCTATTTTGCTAAAAATGGAGTGGGAGAAAAACTCTCTGCCTTGGTCCTCTGGAACTATTCAGAACAGGTGAATCTGTTGCTGTTTTGCCTAATGTTCTAGGGGTGACACCTGATAAACAGTAATAGCTGGAATGTGTCATACCACAGCCTTTATTCCTGCCTTTTTTACCAAGGACTAAACCAATTTAAGCATAAAAAGAAAAAAAATCCTATGAGGAAGCTACCAGAGAGTTATTACTCAGCATACTTTCACTGAAACATGTTAGACAACATCTGTCGATAATTAGATTGTTTTAAAGTTGTGAGTATACAGAAAAACTTCTAGATTGATATTAATCTCTGATAATTGTATCATTAAATATACATAAAACTGCAGCAATACTGTATTGTTACTGTATTACAATTATAATACTGTAACATCTACTTTATACTTGCCAAAGCAGCAAAATAGTATCTGCGTAATCTCACTGTGTTCCAACTAGATCGTATAGTAGCAAAGTCTTAGTGCTCCTACCAAACCACCCATAATCTCAACAAATGTTAGTCTTTTTAGTTAATGATCAGCTGCCATGTGATGTGCTGCAAGTATGTCAGGTGTCTGAAGTTTTGCTTTTGGGCAAAATCATCTGAGTTCTACCAGTTCTAAGTTTTTTTTTTTTTACCTAGCTAGTATTAAGTCAAGTCAGTATTAATTGTGTTTGAGTGGCTCGGTGTGGCAGTTCTGTTCCAAATATCCCTAGAGGGCACTGCAAAAAAAGAACTAATGTAGTGCATTAACTTTCCTGCAACACTTCTGACTAAAAATATTTGCAAAAGATAGAGGACAGTGATTGAAATCCCACTGATGAGTGGCAGCACTCTACCCCATTTTCTCCCAATTCCCCAGTGTTACAATAATTGTTAGGTCAATGCAGCTGTATCCCAACAACCTGTGTCCAGTCCCATTTCTGCAAAAGCTGTGACATTCAGTTGTGAGCATAGTGCCTTTTTTACTAGCAGCAGGTGTTTCTGAGCAGATAGTGTCTTGGGATACCAGGTTGTTTACAGGGTGTTTTGGGGGCATGTAACTTCTGATGAGGCTCTTCTACTTTATTAAGCTGAAATGAGGAAAGTATTTAGCTCAGTGGGTAAGAACAATACCTGGCTGCCACATCCCACAACAGAGACCTTTTTCCACAGGTTTTGCATTAGAGAAAAAATGTGGAAAAGCTGTAATGTTGAATGTAAACCCATTTGTAGTTCCAGCTTTTTTACTTCCATGTATTTGGCCCAAGGCCATAATAGTAACAACAAAATGAAATAAAATAGCCTGTTAATGTAAAGGTAAACCACGATCATAGTATCATACTATATGTCTGGTGGTACTTTCTCATTTTCTCTTCTTGATCAGCAACTGCATTAAGACTTTTTTGTGTTTCGTTTTTTAAAGATGGGAAGAAAAGCCCCAACAAGGCCAAGAAATATGTTGTAGATGAAAAATTAAGTTGCAAGATCTGTTTTAGCTTATGTGATGGAGAAGCAAGAGTCAATTACTTGGCTGAAAAAAGTGGCGTAAGGCTGTCACTCCATTTAAATTATGGAAAAAAATTCCTGTTTGCTTTATTATCAGTTTTGAAAGTGCAGTTCTGTCCTTCAGCATTGTCCCATCACAACTGCATGCACGTTTACAAGTATTTTGACTTAATAGTCTCATATTTCATTACTACAGTTACTTTATAAAACTTGTATTAATGGTATTAGAACTGTGATAACTTGACACGAGAGTATGAAATGGCAATAAAGTATTTCAAATACTGTTTGATTTAAACAGATTCCTATCTCTCTAAACAATGGTTCAGTGTTTGAATTTTCCATATTTGTATTTCATTCAAATAAAAGTGACAAGTGCTTAACAAAAAAGGTTTATTACCAAAATACAATATTAAAGTCAATACGTGACAAACTCCTGTAAAGCAAAATAAATTATTCTAACATTGTACAGTATTTCAGAAGGTAGTTAAAGTAGTTCTACAGACTTTGCTTCATAGTTCCAAACAGTCGTCTATCAGGAACATAATCCTAGAGAGAGCTTAAGGCATGCAGCTTAATGTGCTGGATAATTTTATAAAATGAAAGTCATTCTATTTAATAAGATACAGTATCAGAATTAACTGCAGTCTTTACATGTCAGTTTTCTAATTTTTTTTATACTTTGGCTATAAAAGCAGTGCCATAGTGTTACAATACCTTTTCTTAAAAAAATACATGTACCCATGTCCATGAATATCAAATGCAAATGTAAATTTCTATTAAATATCTCTTAACAAATGTTACTTTGAGCACCAACTGTACATTTTTAAAAATGATTAAATAAGTGCTTCTGAAAGAGGAAAATATAGTAACTCTGACTGAATCCCACTCTATTTTCCCAGGCCAAGCATAACAGAAAGATGAAATATGCACCTATTTATCAGTATAGTCTAGTACGAAGGAAGTTTTCTCTTTAGTTGAAGTATAGGCATTTAAAACAAAGCTGCAAGTTACAGTCTGTATCACAGAGTAAAATCTAATTTAAACAGACAGCAAGTGACCAGCTGATAGTGCTGTGACAGAACACCTGAAAATACTTTAAAAGCTTAGAGAAGGGGGAAGACTGTGGTGTTGATGTCTTTGAAATGTGCTTAAAAACTCTTAGATAACATGCAACCAAGCCAACCATACAATTCTAAAGCAGATAACCTGAGGAATAATTTGCTCTCAGAAAAATTAAGTCCATAATTAACTTCACATGCAGAACTTATGATAAAGTCCATGGGAATTGTGAGTGGGTAACAAACGGTAAGCAGCATGGAGGCAGTTAAAAAAATTCTCTGTGCATATGGGAATTACTTGTTGGTATTTGTTCTGATTGATGATAATTTTTAGAGGCAACTAGCTTTGTACTATTTTATAGGAACACATGGTCAAAACCAAAAAAGCAACAAGATTGCAAGGAACAACTGTGAATAGATGCATCGTGCTTAGTAAACCCAGTGAACAAGTCCTGGTGCATTATACTTGATGTTGCAAGTGTGGCTTGCACATAAACCAAAACTGTTTAATTTCGAGCCAAGGTTACTCGCTTTTTATGTCTGGTTCACTGCCACCTCCTTCTTAGCTTATGAATGTGAGGTTTTCACCTTTTTAACTGCCACTAGCTGAGCAACCTCAAAATAACTATCCCTTTACACAAAAATAACTATGTGGCAAAATATTTTTTCTGTGAATACTGACTGGTAGTTTAGCATTGCTGCTAAACTCGACCTACCTTTAATTTTCTGAACAAAGGGGATCTCTGAATGAGAAAGTTGAGACATATTCAAGACAATGCTCTATTTTCACATAAATCTATAATGAAGGTAAAATATTGGTGTCAATAAGACAGTATGAATATCCCATTAAAGCTTTACTATCTCTAATTGAATTTGAGATAATGTAAATAAATGTTTTCCATCTGTAAGAATATGAAAATAACCTTTAACTGAAAATAACGTATACTTATAGTTCATATATGTATTTAAAATATCTCAAATATCTGACACAAAAATGCTTTGACATTATATCCTGACCAATTTTTAAAGTGTATACTTTCTGCTATCTGATTATAAACAAAATATACTTAACCCAAATGAACAAGTCAAAGGGAGGAAATCATGTGAAAACAAAAATCAAATGTACTTGGAATCTTCCTGCCTTTACCCTGCCCTATAGATTTTGTGCTGCTTCATAAAGGTGTAATAAAACTTGTTCTCTTTTCCTGTTTGCCAGTCAGTGATAGCACAATAGACTGTACACTACATATGCCACCTTCTTAGATTTACACTTATAGCTTATTCCTGCTAGCAGAAATGTATAAAGTAACCATGAAATACTGTTTTTTATAAGTGTATGTAACTTTTTAAGCAACGAGCTACTAAAAAACAGGTAACTGCATCCCCATGTCAGGAACTAGGCATGCTGCTGTGCATCTGCCGTATAATAAAAACAGAAATACCAGTCTGAACTAGAAAGTTTAAATCTGGCTGCTAAAGGGCTTCTTTGGAAGTGCTACTACATCACTTGATTAAATAAGGTATTTCAAACAGTTTAAGTAGCTTTATAAATACCCTCAACAAAGTTCCCAGGTAATTAGCCAGTGTAATAATATTCCAAATTGATTTCAGATGAATGTTTTCTACTGCAAACTGCTAGAATTGTGGAAAATAAATAAATAAATAAGCAATGTAATTTTAAAAGCTAAAGAGACAGATTTTTATGTGCTTCTTAGAAAACAAGTAACCCCTAATTCCCTTTATGAATCCATATTATACACACTAGTAAAATTTACTCTGCAAGTGTCTGGATAGTTTTTGCTTAAAATACTGTTTGCCTTTTTTAAAAATATGTTTTTCCACAGGAAGATTACTCTGTCTTTCAGTGAATTATTTCTACCGCTAACAGCTCTGCCAGACAAATGGGAAATTTAGACAATCGGTGGGATTTCAAAGAGCTCTAAAGCACATAGGCATTCCTCAAAAATCCCACTTTGTGTTCACCTACATCTTCACAAATATACACAGGTTTCATTTACATCTCTGTGGCAATTATTGTTATTATCTTGTTCACATTAACATACGTTGCTTATACATACTGCCAAGTAATCACCACAAATTAAAAATGACATATGATAAGCTTTAAAAAAAGTTATGCTGCATATGTCATAAAACACATTAAGAAACAGCAGGTCATTATTAAAAGGATCTTTTACACACTATCAATTCAGAAGGTAACAGGTTTTTTTAGTTAGGATTCAATCGGAAAATAGTTGTTAGCAAAATGCTTCTAAGTTCCTCAGCTCCTGATGCTCTAAATCGATAGAAGGCATAGCAGTCTTTGTTAAAAGATGACTTGGAGTTTGTAAAGCCTTAAAAATAGATTGGGAAAAATGAAGCGCCTATGTGGGCATGCAAGCACACACAGTCCCTTACCCACCTCCCCTCCCCCTACCTTCCAGAATCCAGGCATTGGGGGATATGAGATCGTATAGTAAAATTCTTATCTGATTAGCTGACAGTTTCAAAAGAGGGTAAAAAAGTTCTCTGCTGAAATACTTGGAAAACAACAAAGAGAGAGGAAGAAATAAGCTTTTTAATTAATACAAAGCTTTTATACCGTTGGGGTTTTAATGTACTGTACTAATGCATTGTTACTGACTAGCACCTGACAATGAAAAAAACCCAACAATCCTGCATTCTTGGCACCATACAGAGAAATAACAGGTTAAAACGTATCATTATGTTCCCTATTCCTTATATCTACCTCTTAAATGATTCATCAGTCCCTGGTTAAAATGTACTTCTACTGAAACAACAACTCGGGGTGGGAAATCAAGTTCTGTTTGCAATTCTTCTCTTTAGCAAGTTTCTCAGGACAAATTAGCAAAGAAAGAAAATATTCACTCTAGGAAACCCTCTCATTATCTTACTGCTTCACCTAGTTCGTGCTCTGAGTTGTGCTGTGGTCCTTATTTAGAATAATGTTTATGATTTCACCCTCATGTTCCTTCATGTGATCCAGCAGATTTTCTTTGTTGGTAGACTCAAAACCACAAATGCAGCAGCAGAAGAGAAGAACACAGTATTCTGTGCCAAGATGGGGTAGAGTGGAGTTCTTTTCTAAACTGCATGAGGTATTCATCAAGTTAGGTTTTTCATTTTCATCAGAAACTGAAATTTCAGTTGTAGTCTGGTTAATAGACTCTGTAAAAGACACCAAGTTGTCTGAACTTCCTAGTATAGGTATTGTACTTTCATCTGTGCCTTCTAATAAGGTTTTGTCAGGAAGCTGTCCTTGAAACCTGATGTAACAATAAAATACAGAAAATACATCAAAAAGTAGTTATTACTTTTTGACAGGAACTTTATTTTGGATCAGTTAGGTCCTTTGAAAATTCTAGTTCATTTGGCTTGAAAGTAAAATCGGACATACCTGCTGCTCTGCGAAATTGCATCATTAATAGCCTTGTTCACTTGTTCATAGTTATAATTTTGGTCACTTGCATGTTTCCACATGTGTGACTTCAGGGATGGAGGATGGCTACATACATATCCACAGAGAGAACATCTAGGGAAAAAAACATGGAGAAGGAAGAAGAGAAACATTTAGAAGTTAAGTTTTAATAATTTAGTAATGAATTGTTTATTCCCAAAGGTTGAGTAAACAGAGAGGTATGTGTCAATCTTCTCCATTTTCAGTTTCATAAATAGGTCAAGTTAGTTTGCAAAGTTTAATTCTGGAATTAAAGAATATAAGACTCTGTTGAGGTCTGAGAATTTTTGTATTAGTTTTTTCGGATGACTTAACTGAATTAAAATCTTACCTGTTTCATCTGTTAAAGCTCTTCAAATATTGCAAAAATGCAATAGTTCTGATGTTGGCAGAAACATGGAATAGACTGATATGGTAATCTGGCAAGCAGGTAGTCCTCTGCTATTGCTCTGAACCAAGCAGGGGCTGTGTAATTAGCACTCATCATTTTAACTGAATTAATAAAGCCTCTCCTGGTTAATTTAAGGATTACAGAATTGTTGAAGTTGGAAGAGACCTCCTGAGACCTCCTAGTCCAATCCACCTGCTCAAGCAGGATCAGCTACAGCATGTTGCCATGGACAGTGTCCAGTCAGACACGTGCCAATTCTGTCCATAGAGTTTTCCATCAGCTTGGTTATCACAAGCCTAAATTTTCTATTTCCCTATAAAATACTAACTTACACAGTGAAGAAGAGACCCTTGAGGAATAAATCCTATCTACACAGAGATGAGTTATATATTTATAGACACAAATAACCGAAGACTGAGCAAATTCTATAGGACTCTTCTCATGCATGAACATACAACAGAGGAGGTTTTTTAATATGTTTTCTAAGATAATAAATTAGTCATCTCAGCATGAAGAAAATGAATGATGCCATGTGACATCACTCCAGAGCAGAACAGTACTCACAGTAAAGGTGACATAGCTCCTTGTCTTCTGGATGAGGAAGCTACTTTGCTTAGCTACCTGCTATTTTGGAAGTCCTAAGTTTCTCATATCACACATAAATACCAGGATTAATTTTTTCTAGAAATTGAAGATGACCTTGTTCTAATAAATTATAGCTAGGAATGCATCTCAGTTTATCTCATTCCTCAAGAAGAGGAAGGTGTTTCCTGCTCAGATAATGTGATCCTTGTATGATACACTATGGTAAGTCATTTACATGATTATACAAATAAGCTTTTGTAAATTTTTCAGAAAGATAACCTGGAAAAATGAGAAGGTCTACATAAAGCAGTCTTACTACAATTCAGTAAGGTTTTACCACTTCTCTTAATGACAGTAGGATATTGTACTTAAATGCCTATTTCTGTTCAGCAGAAGATGGTGGAGAACAGCAAAAACCTCATGTTAGGTGAAGGCATGGTATATTACCTTGCTTATGTAGCAAGATAATTCTGTCCTGCTGGGGACTACAGGCACATCTTTCTAGCTCACATTTCTCCATTTCTTTATTTGGAATGTGCTATCCTATTTTTTCCTTCTGATTTGAAGCTCCCTAAAGAAAATGGATGCTTTCGAATAGAGGCAAGTTCACTCTCAGATTAAGAATCTTGATATAATAGGGCTGTTACAAAACAACGGCCTCATTAAAAAACAAGATAAAAGCAGACTTTATAGTTAATTTGCAGATAACATTAGGCAAGATTTATTTTTTTTTCAAAACAAAGATCAACAAATAAAATTTTAATTCCATTCTATATGAACATGTATTCCCCTAGTCTTACTTTATATAGGATTTTCTGTCACCACTAAGACAGCTTGGTCAGTGGGTTGGTAAAGACTGTAACTTTTAATTGCAGTCTTGTTTTCTGAAATACATTAATTTTCTCAGGTGATTTATTAATCAGATTTACTTTGCCGAGAGCAGTATTGTGAGCCAAATGCTCTTGACTGCTTTAGCATACAGTTCAAATCAAAGACACAGAAACTCAACAACTTTCAGCCTGATGAAAAAAGTTTTAGCGTTTTTATGACCATATAGTTAATGTATAGTTACAGTATATGCAAGACATTCCCAGAGCAACAAAACTGTTTTACCATTGAGTTTAGCAGTAGAACCCTTACATTTCTATAGTATGATTTACCCTACTGGTTGATCTATGTTGAATTATTAAGCTTCACTGTTCAAGTGTATCCTGAATTTACCTACTGAGGAAACAATTATCTTGCAGCTTTTGATAGAGTATTTCTTTGGGGATGTAAGGACCAAAGGGTAGAAGTTTTCAGTAATCTTTGGCAATATTAAGAGCACTCAGCAATACTGTGTGAAGTATGACAGCAGGGCAGGCCAAGTAGAGCTTCATGCTACTAGGGACACTTTGGGGAAAAAATGCAGTGGAAGGACTCTGAAGCTGCAGAAACAGATTTTCTTGAGAAGAAATCCTTATGCGAATATGCTTTATTTGGATTCTTCCTACTGCCTTTAAATCTGCCACTAAGAAATGTTCAGAATATTCCAGATTTCTTTCCTTTCTCAGCTTTTATTTTTTGTTGCAAATTAATAGTAAACAATTGCACATATTTGTGCCAACTTTCTCACATGTATGTATATATACCTCTGTGTGTATGTGTGTATACATGTGTGTTTGTGTATATATATATAAAAAAATCACACATATTCATGGACAGATCAAAGGACAGTCATCACTTCAACATAATGACTATTCATACTAACTCTTAACTAGGGCAGTGTGATGACAATCTGGATTCTAACTAACATGTATATGCAAAGGCTGTGCCTAGACTAGGGCATTAAATAGAGCCAGAGAACATTCCTGGGTACTGGAATTTAACAACCTATGATGTTAAATGTTAGAAGTGCCCCTTGCATGGTTTTGGCACATGCGTTCTCCCAAACAGTTCTAGACATGCTTTGGTAATTAACACATTCCAGAAACTACTTGCAATAGGCAGTTTATATGGAACCATCCCTTTCTGGAAAGAACAAGCTGAATACTGTACTGAGGGGACGGAGGTCCTGGAGATATTTAATGAGCTATCTCAAACATCAGCTGGGAATGCCACGTCAAATCTCTTAAATCTCTCTCTCAAAAAAAAAGTCACTGGAAAAAAGAATAAATCTAGGAGGGAAAAGAATATAATCTGAACTCTGCTTTGTATCTTAGCATAGCAAAACCAGTACTAGAACAGCTTTTTGCCAAATTAGAACTGTTACATACTTGTACTGTTCCATTAGCTGCACTGCCTGATGCTCCTGGGGGTGGCGCCTCATATGGCATTTCAAGCTATTCATATTTGTGGTGGCGAAGTCACATACTCGACATCTAAAGAGACAACAAGAAGTAAACTAATCTGACAATTAACTGCTAACACTATGCCAGAAATAAAAATCTATGAAAAAGCACAACTATCTGGAAAGGCTATAGTTAAAGAGCAACAATATTTACAGAAGCCCAAGTAATGACATTAACTTTCAATTTTTGGGCCATAAGAACCTTTTACAGCCCAAACAAGCCTCCATTGTTGAGCAAGAATATGGCCCATGTTCCTTCCTGACATTATCTTCTGTACGCATGTCTTCTGAGGTTGGTAAGCATCACGAAGTATAAGGGAGATGTAGATGTTCGTTAAAGAATGCAGCCCTGACACAAGTTGCTTGGTTCTGTTATGCAAAGGCAGAATATGACCCTAAGAGCTTTAGGAGACAGTATATTTAGAAGTGAGTCTTGCTCCTCAAGAAGATATGTTCTACTTAATGTAACAGCCATGTTTCTCGTGGTATTTTACAATCCAAACTATCTACGTAGTAATAAAATGTCTAAGTTTCAGAAAACTATATCTGAGATAGACATCAAGGACAAGATCAATGCGTTTCAGATTCAATTGCCCTAAGACAGGTGTGTAAATTATACTCTCTAAATTTTTACTTTTTTTTACTTCTGTCACAGTAACTTTTTATAAAAACAATAAATAAAAATAAATCTGGATCTAGATTTAGATCCAGGGCTTTAGAGCCCAAAGTACTATGTAAACTACCATGCTATTCATAGATATCAATATACTACCACAAAAGCTTCCTGTATATAACATATTGAAACACAAGCCATCAAGCTTGGATAAAACTCTGCATATTTATTAGGACTTTAGTAGTTTCTTTTTTTTGAAATGGTAAAATGCCCAGTATTTACTAAGTCTTGTCTGTAGTGTGGAACACTTTGTGACTAATCTATTTTTTAAAGGAGTTAATTGTGCAGTGCTAAATTCCAGAAAGTACCAAATCTACAAAAATACATCACCGGAGGCTACATAGTTTCATTTCAGGCAGTGCAACAAGTAATACAATATGTTTACAGCTGTAAAATTTGGGGCAATATAGTAGGTTGCTATCTGATACTTTGAAAGGCTTGAGGAATACATGTTTCAGGAGAAATACCATAAATACAGGATCTTTATAGTTTTAGGCTGTGGCTTAAGTATCCTACCAGGTCTGCAGATTTGTCTAAGGGGTTTATGAAAAAGTACTATGAAAAGCAAGCCAGATCAGTACACTGAAATTCAGTATGCAGCCGTCTGTATCACCAGCAGAAAATTTTCAAGGGTTCCTCAATCAAACAGGCTAACACCAAGTCTGAAAACTACCATATACAAGACAGCCTACAATATCTGCTCTTCCGACCCCACTAAGTAACATGTAACACTAAGAGGGTAGATTCTGAGAGGAAAAAACCCAAAGCTATTCGTATTCCACATTTGCTCTCTGAGCAACATCTTGCAAATTTTTGCTAGTGTTATGGGATATCATTATAATACACAAATAAAAATACAACAACATGTCTTGTGGGTTGTTTATCTGAAAATGCCTGGCTGAGATCAGCATTTCAGGGTGTTGAGTTTCCATAATTTGTATTCAAATGATGGAAGCATATTAGCTCAAAAATTCTATTAACTCAGATCTATTTTCTAGCAAAAAGAGAGGGGACAAAGATCCATATAGATTGAATTTTCAGGAATTTATGCAGCAACCAATACAAAAATGCATGATTGATTTTTCTGCTGGGGACACAAACTATAGTATCACACATGATTTTAGATATCAAGGTTTCTATACAAATCCATATAACACCCTTGTAGAGAAGTTACAGAACCTGATCCTAAAGGAGCATGTTAATATTGTTTGAAACCTGTGAAGAAGACGAGGGGACTGGCAACAAGACAACGGGCAAAGTTTTGCCACAATCTGTAGAAGTCAACGTACAAGGTAGCAATATGACAACGGAGAACATTTTGCAATAAAGCAAATCTTAATTACATAGTTTGGGTCAACCAGCAAGTGCTGCTCCTTCAAATTTGCAGAATTATGTAATTTAAACTCTTGAACAATATCTTCAAAATTGCACGAGTAATTAAGTAACCTTTTTAGTTAAAACAAGTAAACCAGGCATGTGGCATTATCCAGCACGAACTGTGGAACTTACCTATATGGCTTATCAGAGTTATGAATTCGCCGGTGATTTCGTACACCAACGTAAGTTGTGCTTGTGTATTCACAGACATCACATCTATACATTTTCTGAACTGAAGACTTATTTCCTGTATGAAACAAAATCCATTATTTTAGAGAGATGCGTTCAGCATTGTAAGGAGTTCTCAGATGACAATTTTGGGCACAACTGAATTATGAAATGTGAATTGATGTTTCAAAGTAGTACCTATAAATATCCAAATACTACTAAAGTATCTGGAGCAAACTGGCAATGGACACAGTTATAGTTAATTTACCATACTGTTCTGTATTTGCTCTGCCATTTACTGAAATTAATGTTTTAGAAAAAAGTTCTTCCTCTCTATGCAGACACCCCTCTTCTTCCTGCAGTTGGGTTGAAATTCTGTATTACAGCAAAAGGTGATAAGATGTGGGAACTGCTGAACCCAGCTGCTTCACGGTTTTGCAGAATGGATCAAATCAAAGGAAAAGATGGGCACTGAGAAAGGACAAGTTTCAAACTGGCAAATGTAGAAAAGAAAAAGGCCTCCCACGGCATCTGAATTCCTTTTATCATCCGAATACACCAACGCATTTGGAAAGATCTGAGACAATAAAAAAATAGATCCTGACCAGATGTGTTAAGAAATAATTTGGAACTTCTCCAAATTACTAAAAAGCAATTGTAACAAAAATAATTTTGTCTTTAAAGAATGAAAGAGACTCTTGAAAAATTAATGGTTGCAGAGACAAAGGCTAATGACTAATTTAACACAGGAAGATGCATGCCCGCAAGTGCAGTTTGAATATTTTTGAGATCTAAGTGTGTAGACTTAAACGACCCTATTCCTGCTCCCTCACTGAATAATGCAACTGATTTGGGTTAAAATATTAACATTTGGGAAGAAGGACGGTATTTTTTATGCAGGTCATTTCACCATTCCAGCCTATCATGCAGCCTTCGTGCACTCCCCAGTGAGGGAACAGCAGAAGCTTGAAGGAACACCAAGGCTGGAGCTGTTTCAATCAGCATTACTGCCCAAAGAAACATCAAACTAAAATCAAAGGGTTTTCTTTCTGTATCTAACATCCTCACTAGCCCAAGTAATTCTATGGGTTTTTTTTTTTGTTCTCCCAAGTGCAAGTAAGGTGCTCCAGTTCATTTTATCTTTACACGAAATACTTATTAGCTGGCTGAACAGTCAAGTCATTACTGTTACGTACATGGGCTTTGAAGAAACTCCTATAGAGATCGTTAGAGAATTTCTCTGGTGGATAAAGACTGTTACTAAAGTACACCCCAAACCAAAATAAATATACAATTCAATAATTAATGTGTGGGAGACAAAGTACAGCTCAGATCTTGCAAGAACAGCCTTCAAAACTTCATGCTCACATAAAGTACATCTCTTGTTTGAAGCACAAACATATCATTGCTTTGTGTTGCAAAGGGATTGACTTCTACTAGGATACGCCAGAAGATCCTAGGTGGAACAGAAAAGGCTGTACTAGCTGGATAGGTTTTAGCAAATCTTTCTGTAAGAACTCTGACAATACCAGCAGATGATCTAATTCCCAGGCCTCCCAGCTCCTCTGCAAACCAAAAATAACTCTCCTCCCTGGAAATCTAAGTTCTGATTTCCCAAATGGGATCCCTGTGTTCTGAATCCTGATTCTGTTAAAGGCTGGTCAAGGTCAAGTGCACTGAAGGTCCACGTCACATTGACAAGGGTCTTTAAACTTGTTAAAGGACAGCAAGTTTGAAGTACATGATTGTCCAAAAAGATGGCAAGTAAGCTTTCTAAACACATCTCTGCTTAGGTCCAAATACCATGGAATTCTTTCCAGTTTGGAGTAATAAACCCTGACTGAAACCCCTCCTTTCTCATCGCCTGAACTCACAATTCTTTTTAGCTAAAGAATGAGACAAGCAGACTGAACTCAGGAAGAATGGTTGAGTTTATCTTGGAAGAAGAAGTTCTGTCTCCTGAGTTCAAAATACTTAACAGATTTTGTAAAGTTAATATTGTTCTGGACTTTCTTCTTGATGATGCTAGATTTCAATGACCCAGACTGGATCTTTTGATTATCAAAGCAATGCTTAAGAATCTTTATGGTAAAGCCTTTCTTTAAGGAGAAAAAGCAGAGTAAGCCAGTAAATGAGTCATCCAAAATGGAAGTTCTACTTTTCACTTTGACTTTTTTCCCCCACAGGTCAGCGCTGGATTTTATCAAAAAAAGTTCTGGATCATTATTCTGAGGGACACAATCACACAACTAACTTAAACAGTAAGGAAAAAATTACCACTCATTAAAACTTTTACTTCAAAATTCAGCACTTTTGGCTAAGCAATTAGATTGGGCTGATAACCCCAGAGGGTTATTCTGAAGGATAAGTAGTGTATGATATAAAATAGTAATCTGAATACCAAGAAAGTCTAAAATAAAAGTCTAAAGTAAAATTTGAAGAGTTTTGTGAGTATAACAGAAAAAAAAATTCTTTCAAACATGACACGGTTCTCTCTCTTCTAGTGTTCTTATAAAAATAATACAGATGTAATATATAACATGATCTCTTTGCAAGTGAACCTTAAAGCAAAATATATCAGAATTTTTCGTACAATATGCTCATATAGTAAAACTTACCTTTTTTCTTTCATGTAAATTATATTAAAAATATCTTAATTATATACTTGGAGACTTTGGAATTTATATTTCTAGAATTATTCTTCTATGAGGGCACAGTTATGTAGAAGACCTCAAAAGAATACAAAGACACTGGGCTGCAGATCTATGGGAGATATGGGGTTGTGTGAAGGTTAAGCTAGTGCATGCTCTACTTGAATGGGTTTTTCATCTTAATTGTATAGCTTTAGAATAAATTGCTTCCAAATATATGTTCTGTTACGAATCTGTTATTTTATTAGACGGGCATCTGAAGAAGTATCTAATGAGATTTTTACAGCATTATGCAAGCATATTACCTATTGCATAGTTTTAAGGTGGCTAACCACCCAGTAGCCTGACTTAGGAGCAATTATTTATACCAATCACTACTTTCCTTCAACAAAATGCACGTAAATTATAATACATCACATAATCTTTCACCATTGCACAACAGCAGTTGTGTCTCCCACCCCTTCCACTGGCTTATTTCTGGTGGGTTTGGGGCGTTTTTTGCTTTCTGGATAGAGCATATCAGATCTCTTAAAAGTGAACATGGAAATGACAGATCTTTGTTCTAGCAGCAGTAACAGGTGCTCCTGTAATGCTGCTTATTACCCTATTCCTTCATTATTAGACATTTACAATCTCATCATATCCAGTGTCATAATGCTCCCTTTTAATTTATTGTACAACCATGATGAATAAAGAGACTTTTAGGACTAACTATTTCATAAACAAGAAATGAAACTGTTCCAGCTCAGGCATCTTTCACATAAACAGATGCTATGCCATAAACTTCTTTGTTTCGTGTCGTTTTATAGGGATGACATCTGTTTGACAAGAGATTGCTGAACTGCAGTGGTGCTGCAATTTGATTATAAATTGATTCTGAAATAATTTAAGCATTCCACAGTATGAGTTAATAAAAGTTTAAAAGGAGAACTGTTTTCATTCAAGCCACATTACTAAGTTTCATGTAGGGTAAACAATCAATTAAAGTGGATGGCTGTAAAACTTCTATAAGAAAATAATGAGGGAAAAAAAAAATCTCTTAAGTAATTACACTGAAAGCAGGCAGTTTTCTTGAACATGGGCTCCTCTTTTATGGAAGTTAAGGATATAAACTCTAAAACCACCTTATTAAAACATACTATTTTCGAAAGCAGGCACAGTATTCCCCAAAATCTGACATGTTTTAGGTAGTTATTCCTGTCCCATGACATTTTTAAAAATACTGGTTTAAAACAAACAAAACATTGTCACTAGTCCAAGCTGTGCTCAAGAGACATTTGTAATAAGTTCAACTAGCAATTAGAACTTTTATGTTATTTCTTCTGAAGAAAAAAACACTTCAACAGGCAATGTTCCTACTACCAGCACACCCTCCTTAGCCTGTTTCCTGTCTCCCCCTGACTTCAGATAGTTCTCTCAGCCTAAGGTCTTACGGATGTAATAAACATTACAGATCAATTTCCTGAATTTAAATGCCTTCTGCATTGATGAGAGCAAAGAGGAGTAGGGAAGGGTCATTCTACCTGATGCTGAGGAGGTAATTAACTTTAAAGTTTCTAATTGTATACCAAAAGCCAGAAAAAGGGGTAGTGTGAGCTAACAGAAGTTAAGAATTAAGGATCTCATTGTATTTTGACATGTACCATGTTGTGTTGGAAAAACCATCAATGGTTCCAGCCATCCATCCTGGCTCATGCTGGTTTGTACCTTTTTTTCACAAGTAGTTGCATTGATTTCAATGATTACTTTCACACTGATTGGCTGGAGCTGTAAGAGTAGAACCCAGATACTTGAGCTGCAATCTAAGTACTATTATAGTGTACATTTTGCTATCTAAACAAACAAGAGACCATAGTTAGGGCAGAAACGAGCTATGTACACAAAATGGAAATACTTCAGCCAACAGGTGCTTAGTGGTGATATAATTGCTAGTATTTTTCCACAGAGCTCTAAAACCGCAAAATACTAGTAATTACAGTGTAGCTTTCAGAATAAAAAGTGCTGTTAATGTTTTCAGTAACCTTAACTCACTAAAGATGATGCATTCAAGTTGCAATAATATGTATCAGGCCTCTAGCATTCTCAGAGGATTTTAAGACTGTGCTTTCTCCTTAACTTCAAAATTTGGCTATTTTTCTCCCTATTTCACCACCTTAATACATCAAGGGTTTGGGCTTTCTTGTTGCTATTTTTAAAACAAACACTATTATATTATGAGCAGATACAAAGTTAATCAAACATTTAGAAAATGCATACCTACTGTTACCCTAGCAACTATTAGATACAGGTTGCATTTTTAGAATGCTTTATGTTTGCCTCTCTAGGGCTAAAACAATTGACTCATTCTGTACATGACTAAAATTAAACAGAATTTTCTAAAGACAGAATGGATGGTATTGTATGTCTGTATGGACAGCAAACTACATTACCACTGTCAGTTTAAAAAAGGGCTTTCTTTTGTTTATTTTCAGTGATTTGGAAAATACTACAGCTGGTGAAGGAACAGTCCAAAGAATTGGCTTTTTTTAAATTCAGAGTAATCCTCCATATGAGTAATTCTTTTGTAAGAAGAAAAGCAAGGTTCAATTACAGGGGTTAAAAGTGTCTTACCTACCAATAAATATCAGTAAGATATCTCAAAACTGACTACAGTAGGTTTTGAACACTGAAAAGAACATACATTGGAGGTTATGAAAAGGCATAAAAACATTTCAGCGTGAACGAGATCTTAAAACCAGTTTTACACAAATATAGCAAAGAGAAGTAACGCTTCAAGTGCCTTTTCGTCATTCCAAGGGTAAATGTAAACAGTACCTTCTCTTTCATCTACTTCGTTGGAAACTGTTAGTTTGTTAGATGTAGTTGTTGAAAAGATATCTGGAAGACTGTGTTGTTCTCTTTCATGATTTCGCAGCTGGCTCTGAAAAAACAATTTCCCCTGTTTAAATATACACTACAAAGATACACTGGTCACTTCAAATATTGCAATCATTTGTGACATTACTGAAGTTTTAATGGTAATTGTTATAAAATGTATATTAACATATACAGACTATCCCTCAGGTAATTTTACTATAAAAAAACCAAAGTATCATTAATTCATAACATAAAGAACTGATGAGAGTGACCAAAAGGATTATACGATTTGTGCTTATTTAGAAGATCAATTTCCTTTTCCCCCATTCCCATAGACAAGTGGCAAACTGACTGTCCTCCAAAATCAATATATTCCAAACATCAGGGTATATTAGACTGTAAGTTATAAGATGGCTTGTGTGAAAATTGACTCGATTTTCATGTTGCCTTGTGACTTAAGAAAATGTTATTCCTGATTCTTCTTGTTGTTTCGGGAGGAGAGGGAGAGAGACCCTTTTGCTACCCAACCTGTATATTCTTTCAAACAGGGACTAAACAACAGTATGTACAGGAATGTTTGCGCTACCACTGCTGACAAGAGTATCTGCTAGACGCTGATGCTGTCTGTTCTATATTCCTGAGTACTGAACCTGAGTACAGAGGAACACACTTACCAGCACTAATACTTAGAATAGTGCTTATAAAAATTATCCTGCTCTGGTGTGCAATCTTTCAGATAAAAGTTCTACAGAGCATCCAAATCAACACAAAAACAGAGGAAGAAAAATTCTGCTTCAAAGTTTCTCATGTTACCCCTAAATGCCATGATTACTTTTGCACACACAAATAGCAGCCATGTTTGAGCATTCTTTTAAAGTTTCAAGTTCTCTGTTGCTTCTGTGTCTCCCTGTGACTGCTACACGTGGGCAGAAAAACATGATACTAATACATCCATAAGATGGTTCTCAGGAAAGTAACTTATGTGAAGAAGCAAGTTTATTTCAGTGGGTAAAGCAGAACAATTATAGCTGAACTGCATTATTTGGAAAGTGCTGCTGGCATTAATCCACAATTTTAATTCCAATGAAGGCAGGATGTCAGACTGAATTAAGTTAGAAAGAGAGTTCATCAGGTATTAAAAAGGTTAATTTTTTTAAAGGTTAATAAACCAGGTTATTTAGCTATTATAGACAGGCGCAAGAAAGAAGTTTACCTTATAATGAAAGGATTCCTCACACTGCTTGCACTGATACATTCTTGTTTTGCAGTGGTTGATCATGTGGCTCTCTAAATCCTTACTATTGTCAGCAATGTGTTCACAGATAGGACACTGGTATGGCTGCCTCTGCCGATGGACTCTCAAGTGTTGTTTTATGTAGCCCTTATTACCACTGCTATAATGGCAGAGGCGACAGCGGTAGGGTCGATCTACATTAGGTATATATTCTACTAGGTTACTTCCAGGAATATTTGCATCATTTGCATTTTGGCATTGTGCATTGTCTTGTAATTCTTTCAAAATGTCATCGTCAGAAGCATTTTGATCTGTCCTTTCCTTCAGTTTTTCAATGACAGTGAGCAGTGACATACTGATGCCCATTTTAATTGGTGCTTCTGATAACTCTGGCCTTTCTTTCTGGATCTCAACTATTGCACATTCACTTTGGTTTAAGTCACTAAACTCCTCCGAGGGATTCTTGAGTGAGGATACTGCTTTAGAATGAGCCATGCATGGGCCATCAGCTTCTCCTTGTCCTGCACCTGCGTCCACAGCATCTCCTCCTGTCAGAGTCCTGAAGCTAGAGGTTGTCAGTTCTGCAGCCCTGATAGGCATTGTAACAAGAGCTTCTGCAGCTAATGAGTGTAGTCGTAAAGACTCTGAATTTGTCCTTCTTCGTGCAGGAGGCACATTTTCATCAGTTGTTACGTTTTTATTAGAGCTTAATTCATTATCTTTCTTCTCGGTATTATTCCATCCTATTATTACTTCTTGAATGTCATCTGAACGATAAACCTGATCAGGTTCTTCACAGGTAACATGGGACTCCTCCGAGATTAATTTTTTTTCTGTTTCAATGTCAGTGTTCATCAAGAAAGGCTTTTGTAAGACATTTTCTTCAGCACCTGGCAAACGCTCTACTATTACATTAACATGACCCTTTTTATTTGGACTACAATTGATGATTTTCTGTGCTGATGAAAGTAGGCTATCAGTTATCATATTATCCTGTTCTGTATCTGATACAGTCTCCTCTAAAACCTCTGTAGCAGGAGAATGCACCACAGACTGATTTAACACCTCTTCGTCTTTTACATTTGTTCCTACCGGTGATTTACATGACAGTTGCTCAGAATTGCAAATCTGAAGTTGAAGAGAAGGTTCACTATGGATATCAAGTTCACTGTTTTCCAAAGAAAGAACAACTGTATCCACGCTGGGAGGTGCGCGAGTTACAACTGTCTCTGACAAACTGGTAGTTTCATTTTCTTCTTCAAAGATAGGATAGGAGCAATCAACCTCACCCGCATGTTTCCAGGCATGTGTTTTCAACATTCTTTGCTGACCACAAGTGTACCGACAAATTAAACACCGGTACATGCCATACTGCTCGTAAGTATACCATTTTCTCCTTCCCATTTCAGGCGTATGGGCAGACTGAGTGGTATCTTTACATTCCACGTTTCCTGTCTGATCAGTCCCTGATTTAACACTTCCTTCCACTGGCCCTTGCAAAAATGAACTTGTGCCATTCACGCATTGCTGCCCTTTTGTCTGGATGCTATTTTTACCATTGTTCTCATGGTAATTTTGGAAGTGGGATTCAAGTTCTTCTTGGCTTTTGGAAGCAAAATGACACTCTGAGCACATTAGTATCACTTCATTTTTCTGCCCATGTTGTTTTATATGCTCTTGTAGTGTTAAGAGAGAAGGTGACAGAAACTTACATAGACTACACTGGTAGCACGTCACTTTCTTTTTGCTTTGTGGAAGACAGTCAGTCACAAAATAATTTGCTTGTAACTCTTCAGTCTTTTTAGTAGCAATAACAGATAGCTCAATTGCTTTAGCCGGGATTTCACAAAGATCGTCTGCATCAAAAGACTGTGCAGAAGCATTAGGATGGGAACGTTTTTTCCCTATTAAAAGGCATCTTTGTGACTTCTCACTTTCAACTATTTTGCTTAGTTTCTGGATAACATGGATTAGTGGATCGGTTTTACATTTTCTCTGATCTTCACTGTTCTGCAGTGTTGGGCCAATGACTGTTTCAGTAATCAGCACCGTTTCCTGTTCCCCGATATTTGGCATCAATACTGCAACACTGCTTCCTTCTTCCATAATACCTAGGAGAAACAGTTTTATAGAAAAAATAGAATTTGTACATGCACAGTAATATAAATACAACCCAGTACTATTCAGATTTCCCCCTTTGCTGAATATGAAAGCCTAATGCCACTAACTTAGTAAAAACTTCCAGCATGCGAATAGGCAGATTCTGAGGTGGATAGCACAGGAGGTATTAAATACAGCTGGACAGAATAATTCCAAGAGAGCCTATAACAGCCTACTTCCAATTTGTACAAGGGCAAGCTAAATTTTTTTCAAGTATAGGCTGATTAGCATTGTTACAGCTATTGGCGTTTTCTTTATAAGGACTACACATTTGAATGCTAGACACTTAAATATACCAATCAATAGTGGCAGGCATATTTATGTTTAAAAGACATGATATGATATATGAAAATGTATTCCTAACAGACTCACTCTGATACATTGATATCTCCTAAAGCAAACAAGAATTTTCAACAACATAATTTACACAAATGAGCAGGGTTTTTTCCTTAAAATGTTAGGAAAAGAAAGTAATTCTGGTGTTTACTTGCATTAGTCATTTCACTATGACTGTATTAAAGATCATTCAAATGTCAAATAATTCTTATTATAAATGCCATTTTCTAGAAAAGTTACTAATTGTAGCTTTTTGTACAATAACTTAGTTGTAGGGAAAAATCAGTTAGTACTAAAGTTATATAAGGTATATTTTTGTTCTCTTTTGAGGGAAAGCTAAAGGCAGTAATGAGGGAAAGCTAAAGGCAGTAACTATTTCCACTTACACTTCCTTTAAACATATCTAACCATAAACCACAGGCAATAATGTGGTACTGTTGGAGGTCAAATCAGAAGCCAATATGTATAAATTTACTTGAAAACACAGTGGGCAGAGCTGTGGGGTGAGGGACAGAGGAGCGGGACAAAAAGTCTTACAGTGAAATTTACTTCTGAAAAGTGTCTAAAAAGAACCCACTCATGTTCCACTACATATACACACACTTTATTTCATACACAATACATATTTTTCTATATGTAATGCATACTATATATAAAATTTAGAACATAAAGAGATGCTAGCTATTTCTTTTTTCATTCATCCCTGAAAATGAATCCCAAATTCTTCCATGTGGATTTCATTTTTTCTGGCAAGAAAGATACATGGGCCAAAACAGAACTTCCAGAACTGGTCTTAAAACCCCATGAAATCCACTATTTTCTACCTATGGATTTAGTGTACAGCAATCTAATGAACAGACAAATTACAATGAACAGACATGAGAATGGGTTTGGTGGTGCCCCCTTCCCACTACAGAAAAATTCTGGACAGAACTACTCAAGTTCCTTGCCATTCCACTTACAATTAGTGTTAGCAGAGCTGTCAACATAAGCAATGTTAGTATCACTCACAGCCTGTTATACTCATGTCAAATATTACCAGTTGAAAATGCAGCAGTATTTGTCAGTTCTGAATCATTAAGAAAGACAAGACTACTCTCTTCAATGTTACTATTTTTCAGTGTTACTTTGAAGATGATTTACTTGGTAATGGCTAAAATCTGAATTAAAATTTAAAAATAAAGCCACAGGGCAGTTGGATCTAGAAAACTAAGCTACTGAATCTACGTAAGCAGATTAAAAATGATCAATACTGCACTGCAACAGTAGATCAATTGTAGGAAACAGAAATTTAAAAAGAAATATATTTAAAAGCAAGAAGTATTATATTTAAAAGCAAGAAGTATCCCTTTACATAAGTCTGCCTAACAGTCTGCTTACTTCACTCAAGTGCAGTATAGTCTTACTAACAGAAATCAGCGTATGTATCCACAGAGTTACTACTAAACTGAAATATCCAGGTAACTTTTAAAATACAGTCAATTTCTGCGTGTGCGCATTTCTGCTTCTATTATGTGTCTGGCACAGTACACTGAATGACTGACTCTCGTCTATGTGGCTAGGAAAAATCACACCCCTTTCATTCACTACCTTCAATTACATATTGACTTAAATTTGTCTGTCGTATGCTATGACAAGTAAAGAAATGTGCTCTCCCCCCTCCCTCCCCTCCCCCCCCCCCCCCCCCCCCCCCGAGCAGTTCAGCATGACATGATCAGCTCAATGGAATAATGTCTATTTGAAGTATCTTCAGTTTGACAATGAGTTAAGGAAAACTGTAAGCACATGGTGCTACTTCACATCACACTCAATACTTTTGAAACTTTTTAAGTAACAGTAAGTGGGGAAATATTTCCCTTACGTTTTCCACTGAAAGCAGCATAGAAGCTACGAGGAAAGATCCCAGACAGCCCATAAAAGAAATATGCTGCCACATACTATTGCTATGTCAAAAACGGAAACAGAGGGAGCTCCTCCAGGTGTATTAATCTGGGATGCTCGGGATGCAGTGTGTAACTATGCTATGCATGTGTTATGTCATTCTTTGTTTACAGTAAGTGGAACGCTTACTGCTGCGGACTTCGGGTTTTAGGGAACGTTAAGAATTGTATACAACTGCCTGGATTCTAATAACTATATAATAACTAAGGACAGAGATGATCTGATCTCCCATAACCTGAAACCTGGGTCTGGCAAAGGGCTCTGCCAGTACGTACCCACCACACCACCTCGCCGTAACTAAAATCCGGGCTGTGGGGACGGCAGAGGGGCCCCCCGGGGAATATCCAGACCAGAGAAAAACGCCTCTGCGCTAGAGCTGCCCGGGCCCCCGCGTCCAACACCCACGTAGCAGCACGGCAGAGGAAGAGGCAAAGCGCCTCCAGGGCTCGGAAACGCCAGCCGCCGCTTTGCACAACAATCCGCTCCCGCTCGGAGACGCTGGCCCCCGAGGGCACGGAAACTTCACCAGCGGGAGCTCCGCGTCCCAGCTCTCGCCCCAGACAGCGGGATCGCTGCCACGGGACTGAGGCTCAGGGACATCTGGCCGCGGACCCGCCAGCCCCCTCCGACCCCACCCCGGCCCTTCCCAGCCCTCCGCCGGCCACCCCCGCACCTGCCGCCACTCCCCAGCCGGCCCCCGCCTTTATACCGCGCAGGTGCCGCCGGCGTGGCCCTCGAGTGGCGGGCCCGGCGCCACAGGGCGGGCGAGGCGAAGCAATGCGCCCGCCGCTCCGGCGGCAGAGCTACGGGGAACTGGCCCGCCGAGGAGCCGATGCGGTGAGGCGGGCGGGGCGAGGGAAGGCGGTGGCGCAGCCTGGGCCCGGCTCGGGGAAGGTTCCGCCGGGAGCCGCGGCCGCCCCGCGGCTCAGCACATGGGCTGCGGCGCGCCGCCCCGGGGCCTGCCTGCCTGTCCGCTGCCACGTCTCGCGCCCTACCTGCCGGCCAGCCGGCGCCGCGGGGCCGCCGCCACCGCCGCCCGCTCGGCCCGGCCCAGCGGCGCCAGGGCCCGCCCTGCTCTCCGCCGGCGCCTCACCGGAGAGAAACGAAATTTTCCTCACCCCCGGCCACCGCTTCAAGATGGCGACGATGGAGCTCGTATCACGTGACCGGCTGGCTCGGGTCAGGTGACCGGCGGGCGCCGCCGCTGCGCCACCGCCTCCTCGCCGTTGCCACGGAGATGAGCGCTGGCCCCCTCTGCGTCTCGCCTCGTCCGTGCTCGGTGCCGCGGGGCCCGTCGCGCCGGGGCTAGGGCCGGCCTGTCGCCCCGCCACCACCCCTTAGGCGAGACCGAGGCGCGTCGCGGTGCCGTCGCGCTCCTCCAGACCTCTATCGCAGCCACCGGCCTCTTGTGAGAGCTGTGTCGGTGTAGGTGGCCCCATCCGTGCGATGCCCAGCTGGCGGCTTGATTCAGAGGCTCAAATAACTGGCATTTCTCTAGCAGCTCTGTGCTGGGGTGATCTCCTGGCTTCTTGCAGTTGCTGGTCGGGAGCTGATCGCGGTGCAGTCCCCAGAGCCAAGCCGGGCTGCACCATGTGCTTTGAGAAACGGGATAGTCCCAGGCAGGTGCTTTCTTTCAGCTCAGTTTTTAAACGGTAAGCGCGTGTAGTTAAAAAAACCAAACCAGAGCACCACCACCCCCTGTAATTTGGTTGTAAGAGGGCAAAGCAATGCACGTGTTTCCATGTGTGAACTGCGGCGAGCCGACAAGGAGGTTTAGCCATTTAAGCTGCGTAGTGTTAACAGTGTCAGATGTAGAGTAATAGTGGCTTCTTTCAGCTTTTTCTGCCATTAAATGGAGCCTTTCTGTAGAAGTGGGGTTATTTTTCATGGACTCTGTTCCTTTAAAAGCTTAGTTTTCATCACTATATCTGTTACAGATTAATTTCCACTTATCTGAACTCAATCACTCTTGCAGCTACTGAACTCCTTTTCTCAATCAAAATATTCTAGGATATGATATGTCTGGGTTAAAAATACTGGGTTGATAATGAGTAATGCTCTCCCTACACTCAGTTATCCTTCCCTGTAGTAGTTAGAGCTGGATTAAGTTAAAGATTTCGTTCATGACTGTACCACAAAAACATGTTTAGACTTCACACTTTTATATTAGTTGGAAAGGGTCCTTAATTCACACAGTTCTTTTCATATTTTTCATTGCTTCCAAGTTGGAGGAGATGAGAAGCTGAAGGAAGTTTGGATAAGGCACCTGTCCCTGAGTGGAAGAGACGACATGCTTGTATTGAGCATAATATGTTCAGAATGTTGATGTTTTTGTAAAAGTTTATACAAACTTGCTTCGTAATTGCTATAAATGTACGGAATGTCAGTGCTGTGAGTTTTAAAGTAAACATTATAAGCTTAATTTGAGAGTAATACATAAGCAAAAAGCACCAAGTAAATTTAGAACTGCATCAGCAAAGATGCTATCTTGAAGTAAATACATGCAAAGTATATCTGCTTCTTTGTAAAATAGGAGAAATCAATATATAGTAACTTGCCTACAAGGTGTCTGTTCATTCTTTGTGGCCTCAGTCTCAAACTCTTTTCAGTCATCAAGATTAACGGTTAGGCTTGTTTTCATTAATGACTTGTACAGCAGTGACTTATATAGTTGTCAATAAAAAATTCAATTTAGCCCATGAGTTTTCTTCATTTTCCTGTATCGCTGCTCCAGAACCATTCCAAAAGCTTTATAATTTTCACATTATTATAATGTATTAAATAAGTGGGGTCACTGAATCTCCTGAATGGGGATTAAATAAACCAGTTCATAGCTCTATATACAGTGGAAGTGAATCTTGCATGGAGCACTGCTGGAATGGAGGCACTGGCTTGTGCACCTCTTCCTGGCTGAGCAGTGACCAAGAGTAATGTGTGAGCACCTTGAGTGGCAATTAAAGTAGGTTGTTTGTGTATTTTCTTTTATGTTTAGTTTCAGGTCTTGGCAGCCTGGAGGTGACATTTATCTACCATGAGGTAGATCCACCATTAAAAAGTGAAATTTGCAGTAGTGTTGTAACACTGTTGGCAACTAGGATTTTTTGTGCCATCTTCACAACACACAAGTCTGGACTTATTTTTCCTCATTCTTTTTGGATGACAGTATCTGTTTCATGTTGTCTTATCTGTGTACTAAGTTTATCTGCTTGTAGTTGTTCTGTTTCTGGAAATAAAAGTACAGAGTGCATAACATACCATTGATTGTCACATGAAAAATAATGGTTTTGGAGATTGTTAGGAAATAGTGAAGGAATTTGCATATATTTACATAGGTGTATATGTATTGTCTACTTTGATTTATCAGGCTGGCATTTTAGGACTTCTTTATGTGAAATGGGCCTTACACAGGGGACATTTTGACCCTCCAAATATACAAGTTTGCAAACACAGTGAATAATCTATGAAAATACCGACAGTAAGAGAAGAGTAGTAAGAACACTATAGGAAAAAATTATATTTATTTATGAAATAGGACTTCATTAGTATTCTGAGAGAAAAATATTGTGGATGAATTAAGAATTATCAGAAGTGCTGAAAATGATCCAGTGAAGAATGAAAGGTATGTTGTTTTAATTAGAGGCAATACAGTAGAACATGGTAGATATATGTGGACAATAAATAGTATAAAGAAGATAATTTACACTTTAAATACACTGCTTCTGCTGCTAGATGAATTAGATATTCAGTGAAGTTGAGTGGTTGGACTTGGAAATGTTTTTTTAATATATAGGTGTAATTAACCTCTAGATCTTGTACTGTAGAAAACAAAAACTTTGTAAGATTAAAAACCAATAATGACATTTTTGCATAGAGAGAACATGTACAGCTGTTCTGGATAGAATTAGAGATGTGTTAACTATATGAAAAGTCAGTATTTTTAGTATTGATAGGAGTTAGGAAGAATCTTCCCTTGTGGAAGGGGTATATGAAGTTTTATGCTATGAAGTTTAGATCGCAGTGTCCTTTGAGGTGATTGTCCTTATCTGCTGTCAGAACCTGAATCTTGTATACAGCCCTCTTATATAGTTAGTTATCTTTTTAGTTACAGCCTCAGAGGTCTTTGTGTTTTGGCACTAAGACATTAAAAGTGAGCAGAATTTATATTACTGAGATGGTTTATTTTAGCTTACACAGCCTTTTCTACTACAGAATGAGGAAAATTCAGTATTAAGTGATATTTCAGCTGCAACAATGACATCTAGGGGCTGGTTTATATTAATTGAATTTAGATACGCATCTCCTATTTTTTGAGAGGATGGATACTAATATGTTTACGAGATCTAAATTATTAGTATTTGCTAAAAAGCTGTAAAGGTGATGTATGTCCTATATTCAGAGAATGGCCGTGACATTTTTAACTTTTTTTTTTTGTGTTTTATTTTCCTTTTAATTATTTTACTCGTGCTAATACTGCAAATCAGAGAATTTTTATCATTCCTTTAGACTTTGTATTTTTTTCATGGCATGTTGTCATTGTTTAGCCTCAGCTGGCAGCTGATTAAATTATGAGATTTTCACTTTATACTTTCTATACACTCTCTATTCACTCTTGCTTTCCTATATGACTTATTCTGTTTTCTAAAATAACATGTACTTTACTTTGTACAGGAAATGAGACCAAAAATCCTTATATTCAGTTCCCTGCTTCCCCAGCTTTATGGGTCTGCAGATACAGGCTTGACTCCAGATTTAAACCCTATGATTCAGGGCCACCTCTAAGCTATACATAAATTCAATTTTATGTGTGCAAGTAAGTGTATACGTAAAATACATAATTGCAATTTAGAGATGATTTAACAGCATCTGTCCTATTATTTGCAAACTTACTTTCTTTCCCTTGAATCTTAGTTATTTGACCATAAGTCACTTATTTGGAATTGCTTTTTACAGAAAAAAATTTTCTATATTTCTTTCTCATTGGCTTCTTCACTTATATTTACAACTTTTTCCACAGGAATAAGAGATTATAATTTTTTGCAAAAGTCCCCTTATGCCATTTGTGAAATATATTGCACTATCTTCAAAACACTGACTTTGGTATTGAGAAGAAGAGACCTGAATAAGAACTCCTGTGTTTAATAGGGAAGGTGCATCTTTTTCTTAAGCTATTTCTTTGACGTTTTGCAGTCATGTTTGTGGTTTTGTGAGTGTTACCAACTTGAGCAGAGAATTTTAAATCATAGATTTTATATAGCTGGAGAAAAGAGAGCCAAACAGAACTGAAGAAACACAAAATTAAACCCTAAATGTTAGGTGTTCTAAAATGTAAAACTTTGAGCTCTATTTTCATAGAACCTGCCAGTTAGGGGTTAGGAGGCACCACATTTAAGAGAAGGTGAAAAATCACTTGACAGGAGATTGCTGGCAATATTCTAAGAGTAGAAGCTAGGTTAACCTAAAGTTCTTCATAGCTTTTCTGGTATGTAAGAGGAAATACAACCAGGTGAGCTGAAAATACTGAGACATTATGGAAGGCTTTACTTGGCTCAAGTCAAGGTACTGAAATGTTCTACAAGGGTGTGTTTGGGTTGGTTTTTTTGTAGGAAAACTATACCAACAGGACTTTATCATAGGGAAGTTTCACTGGCCCAGCAAATCTTTTCACAATTGCCGCATCTGCTGGTTTTATCTGTGAAATAAGAGAAAGCGTATTCCTGCCAGTGATACTGTCAAAACATTGTTATAACAGCATTTTATATTAAATCTTACATTAAAATGTTGCCAAAAAGCACATCCTTAACTACTATTAGTATTAGTGGATTATTTTTGCAGACTTGGTCAAAGCATCACTGTGGATGTACTTGTCTCAGTGGAAGGTCCGTGTTGAGTGTAAAACAGAAGAGGATGAGTTTGAGCTGCAGGTGGGTATGATTAGGACTGGCAGAAGTAAGAAACAGGAGAGAGTTTTATAAAATCCTTTAAAAATAACTAACAGATTTTTAAGTCTTTTTCTTTTCCATAAGTAACTATAACTGTCATTTTATAAATCTGTATCAAAAAAGGAGTGGGTTTGCAATGGTGACTGGGGGTAGTAGGATGCATTATGACTTGAAGTGCTTCAAACACTACTGTTCTGCCTTTGAAAAAGTACTTTTTAAAAAATAGCCAAACCATGTCCTATTCTACTTAATCTACATTTTGAAGCAAAATATGGAGTGAAGAGCATCGGACCGTCTGAAGTCAGGACACTACAGAAGAAATTCTTAGAGGATGAACTACAATTTGTTGATTCTTTTAATTCAGTTGTGCAGTGGGATAGGGCAGTGAAAGCCTCTGAGAGTCAACAGAACGTAGCTTTACAGTTAGCCTGTCCCTTTACCCATTTAAAGTTCTCTACTTTGGTGGGAATGATATTGGCCACTGGTAGGTGACAACTAGACCTTACTGCCATCTGGGTTTTTATTTGTTTGTTTTCTTTTTTGTTGTTGTTTTGGTTTATTTGTTTTGTTTTTGTTTGTTTGTTTGTTTTGCTTCAGTTTTTAATGATAAATAAGTAGGCATGATTCTTAAGAGATGTTTTGCCATTGTTTCAGAAGAGCCAGGGTTTCTCTGAGGCCTTAGAATATGAAGTTTTCTTATGTCTGTTTTAACATAAAGGCAGTGTGGTCTATGTACATGTACTGAGGACAGATCTGTTTTCAATTAGTGAAAATCATAAGGAAAGCCTGGATTGTTTTTTACTGCTGAATTTGCCATGGGGAACCTCCATTTAGAGTAGGGACAAAAATTATTTAGCTATGCAGAAAATACCAAGGCAATTCATAGAGACTCATCACATGCTGTACTATATTTTAATGTCCATTATTATTTTCTCTTTTGTTACTTTGCTTAGTTACTGATATTTTTGCCAGCTCACTGCAAACAGTGCTTTCTTAGGTATGTAATCCAATTAAGGGAGTGCAGAAAGTGATTTATTACTGGCAGTTGTAGCAAGGGGAGTCATATGCACAAAAGACTCCTACAACAATGACAGCAAACTACCACTCTTTTTTTTCTTGTTACAGTGAAAATTCAGAGGTGTCCTTTGCATTCTTAAGAGAAATTAGCTGTATGTGAAGTGTTGCACTATAGCAGGCACATACTGATCCCAGTTGTTACATTTGCCATTGATATATGCCCCAGTGACTGTCTTCAGTGTGTGTTTTACACATTCAGGAGAATTAATTTGTGAATGATAAGCTGTAGTAAGCCTGGAATCAGATCCTTCATTACATAAATTAATATTTCACATGTAAAAGGAGATCCCCTAAAAAGAATTGTACTCCCTGGAGTTCTAATGTAGCTAACATTCCTGTAATTTATTTAATTGCTAATTGTTTAGGGTTTTTTTTTTACAGTTAAAAGGCATTACTTGCAGACTAAATTGCACAAATTTCTAGTACAAGAAAGAACTCCTAGAGTATGTACTATATGCCAACTCCCAAAGCATAAAATACTCCCCAAAATTTGTAAATGCAGTCAGATGTGAAAGTTTGGTATGTCCATGACTTAATTTCAGTATCAATTAACAATATAAACCAGAATAAAGGTGTTAAGGCTTCCTGCTCAGCAGGGAAACAGAATAACTTAGATAAAAAACTAACAAGGGCTTTTGAGTACTTCTGATATCATTGAAGGGGACTGTGGACCTGTCATCTGTCCTGTGAATGGTCTGGCTAGACCTGGCAACTTTCCTTCTGTTCCATAGATTGATCTCCTTCTGCAGATTCTTTTTACTTCAAGTGCAATCCGTTTTTTACCAAATGGGATTAGGTAGGGGTTTTTAATTTAGACACATAAGTGCTTGAGATGGGTTTTAAGCAGAAGATTGTAATTTTAGAGTGTGACATTTTTCAGATAAGTTCAGTGTAGCAGTCACATTAACCTAACCTTGATAAATTTTGCAAAATTTATATAGCTGACCCTGTATTTGTCAGGTGTATGATTGTTTGACCCTTCTGTTTTGCTCTTGGAGAAGTTTTAGGGGTACAAACATAATTTGTGAGCATCCATACAAACACACAACACTGGAGATGTTTTATAGTACCCCATAAACACATTGTTCCTGTTAACTAAAATATTTGTCCTCCAAAAGATTAAATAAAAAAAAAATTCCACAATTTTCCTAACTGTGCTACAGGACTTATTATGCACGTGGTACATCAGTATATATTATACTAACATGAATGTGACAAATTTGGAGTTCTACATCCTGCTGTGATTTTCATCTGGAAGTTTAAAAAAGCAACACACAAACAAAACCCCTGGAAAGGTACAAGACCAATTTTTAAATTCCTTTTTCAATTTTACTATGGCAAATTCTTGTTCATGAGTTTGTGTAAAATTAAGGCCTCATGTTTCAGCTCGCTTGATGAGCACTACTTGATATGCACAATTTTTTTCTCTAACCATTAGCACTGTGCATGCATGCAAGTCTGTAGGTCCGTGTATATACACTTCTGTGTACACAGAGGCAGAAAAATATATTTTCATTGTGAATATGTGAGCGGAATTTGCACATGATGAGCATTGAACAACTGCATGAAAACAAAGGAGTCTGTTCGTGCTTAGTTATTGAATCTTGCTTCTGTTTATTAGATATGAGTAGACCAAAATGAACCATCACACTTTTCTGTAGTGACCTTGAGGTGGCAGCAGCATTACATTCAATTCTGCTGTACACCAAGTCCATTGAAGGTGAAAGTAAAATTTGCAATAAATCAAAATAATACTGATTGTTATAATTTTATTGCCAGAGCATTAAGTCAATAAAACTTATCTGAAATGTCATTTGCATTGTATACAATTTTTACTAGTTATCAAGTATGTTTTAAAAGCATGTTTAAAGCAACCAAATGAAGAAATCGGTGATAAATTGTTGGAAAGCTGGGACTTGTCTAATGGTGTAGTAAAACTAAAGTCTGTTTGGATCCCTTATATCATAAAAGACTGTTTCTGAAAGCATTTGTTAGTGCAATAGTGTCTTGTGTCTTGACTAACTATATTTAATGTCCTAATGTCTGATTAAATATTTTCCTGCAAGTTGCCAGGTCCTTTTTCATTCATGATTTTATGTAGGAAGGTCATCTAATTATATGACACCCTTTCAGTAGAGGTGAGTGTGTTTGTTTCTTTTAATAATGAGGAATAATGAAACTTATTTATGCTGGAAGTCAGAGAAATTTATTGGAGAATTACAACATGAGAAACATGAAAATTAAAAAAATCCCTTTTAATAGCATATTCATTACCAAGAAGCTTGCAGGTAATGAAATAGTCATATGAAAGCCAGTATATTGGGTGATATAATACTGCTCATGTCAGTTTTCAGGACATGGTTATTATACATTCCTATGTTGTCAATTACTATTAGCTTACCAAATTATTATTAGCTAATTAGTCAAAGTAGGTGGCATTAGAAGAAAAGGTAAAAGTATTTGTTTTTACAAACTTCTAAACCAACTTATGTCTGGGAAGCCAGTTGGTGTGCAGTAATACTCCACAAAGCTCTTGCTGTGTGGGTTCCATTGCTGTTCAGGTATTGCTCTTCTGCGAGACTAATGCAAGTTTGGGCTAGGAATCATAAGAGATCTCTGTTATACAACTTGATGATGTTGAAGAAATAACATTCAAAAGCTGTCACCCTAGCAAATGCAGAAAAATGGTGTTGGTGATGTGTTTATTCATCAGTTAAAAGCTCATTTGAAGGAAACCTTTTATGTAACTGTTGCTAAAGGAATCCCAGTAAGTGATTAAAGATAGCTTATATAATAGTTAAAATGCTTAGTGGTAATTTAATGAAAAATAATACTATATTGATTATTTAAGTTTTGGGGTTATTTAATCTTTTGGATTGTATGTTTATACTAGGATACGATGTTAGACCCGCATATTTTTACCCTTGTGTTCTTTTTCACTTCTTTTGTTTGTTGACCAGTTGTACCTTGACAACTTTTTCACCTTTTTAAAAAGCAGATAGAGAATCACAAACCACAATCCAAATAGAGGTTACAATGCATGAATGCTGTTTGGGCCATGCTAGTGAAGCCGACACAAATGTTATTACTTCATTAAAACATAGATCTGGTCTCTTCTTGTGATCTTTACTGTAGTTTTCTTTGTCATGCTTTCCCGTTTCTTAAGCTAATTTTGATGATTTGACAAAATTTCCAAAGGTAAGAATGCAGTGAGTGATAAAGCAGCAGAATAACTGAAGTAACCACAGTATTCTTGCAAGGAATGTAATTCACTGAGGGCCTCTTTCTTCTTTCTGATTTTAACTTTATGATTCATCAATATATATTTACCTCAGAGATAAAAGTAAGTATATATGAGCTGAACATAGTTAACATGGAAACTAACATAATTGCTTAGAAATACATTGAAATGAGGTTGAGAAGTTACCCCTCATCTCTGTAGGTCAGGAACCTCGATTAGCAGTATATCAAAAGCAGACATTTGCTTTTTATTTGTCTTTAGAGCACCAGAAACACACATTTTGTTGGAGAAATAAAAAAAATTACAGTTGTCGCAGTGAGTGCTCTTTGCAGACGCACAGAATTCAAAGAAACAGGTTGTCCTCGACCTCTGTGGGAGAAGAATCTATTATAGATGTTGCAGAATATTCCAGAGACTTTGCCCTGACGCCTGTGTTCTAGGAATTACTCAAATGTAGGTTTAACATTTGCCTGATGTTCATGCACTAATGTTAAGCAAGACCTTGTTGTAAGACCTTGTTGTCCTGAAATCACAACATTGCTGTCTTAAAAGTACCATTGCTGTACTGAAATGGAAGGTACCTGATATGATCTGCCTGTTTTGGTTAAACTGCATAATGGTCTGATAAAGGGTATTTTATTATTTCATGGGATAATTTGTAGAGCAAAGAATATATTGCAAACTGTTCAGTTAGCAATGCCACTGTTTGGTAAAATCATGTTACCTAGAACACTAAAATAATAATTATAAAACATGATTTATAATGATTTCAACATGTTTGTAAAAAATAGATGACCATTGTACATTTACAGTTGACGCAGAGGTCCCTAATGTCAAGAAAGCACTCTTGACCTTGATGGGTAGTTGCAATTCCATTTAAATCAATTGCCAATACAAGTCAAATGAAGTTCTTATGGCCGTCTAGTGTGCACTTCCCTGTTCTTCTGACATTATTGTTCTACTCCAAGTCATTCTTCAATCTTTTAACAGCTGAAAGGGACCTGCATTCTGCAGCTTTATGGGAAAACAGTTGTACTTCTCTGTGTTTTGAAAGCTTCCAGTCTTTTTCACTGGCTTTGTAAGCAAACCATATCCTTTTCTACATAGAGTACTTGGTCTGTTGCTGGCAAAGCCATGTATTTCACAATCACAGTGAACACAGAATGTATTTTCTGTGCCTACAATTTTACTGGCCATTCAATTAATTTGATTGAAAAAAAAAATCTTGTAATTGAAACGCAGAGATCTCATTGTTAGTTACGCCTTTTTAAAAGCTTTCACTCTGTTAAACATGTTATATTCTAAGCCTCTTTTATATTAAAAAGTATGGTGAATACAATTTTTGGGGTGTTTATGGGGTGGAATAGAAAAGGACATCACAACTTGGGAAAATAACGTGAAAATTTATGGTATTGGTGCATGTCTGGATACTTCCTCAGAGGATTTTGCTGAAATTGGAGATGAATATACAAAAAGTGATACGAAGTTTTAAAATATTTTGCACAAAAGAGAAAACCTGTGGATATACCAAATATATCAGGGTTTTGTTATTAACTTACTTGTAATGTTTTCACTCTTTTAAATGAATTTGTGTCTCCCTTTTGACAAGTGGGAATATTAAAAGGTCAGATCATGGCACAGAGTTTACAAGACTGAAAAAACTCAAGTCTCAAAGACAGATAATACAAACTATGCCTAATCCTCTCCAACCCACCCCCACCCCTTTCATAGCAGTCCAAGCTTTCAGATGATTCTGTATGAATGAGAATAATAGTAAAACTCAGCATGAAATATATACTCCAACTAGCAAGAATTGGTAACGAAAAGTGTGATTCTGGTTGCCAGTGGAACCTGGCTGGGATAGTATTAACAGGTTGCTGCAATTAATGCAAAACTAATCACCTGTTCTCCATGGAGAAATGCAAATTGCAAGTTGTTAGAAGGCCTGTTCTTTTCAATAGGATTTGTATTGCAGCTAATCCACTTAGCAGCATCTCGGGTTTCTCTGTTGAGAGGTGGTTGGTTTTTTTTGTTTGGTTGCTGTGTTTTTTAGGAAGTAATGATTTATTATTCTTTTCTAGGCATTCTGTGGATTTCTTCATTTATGTATTTTGACTCTTTTGTTTTTACTGAATATGTAAGTATGTTTGCTGGCTGTTTCTCATTCCTATGGGCTGAGATCAATTTAAATGGCCCTATTTTGTTCCTAAGCTCTCAGAAACTGTATTATATGAACCTATAGCTACAGGGTCGACCACTTAGCATTCAGGAAATGCATTATGTATACTGTCCTCATCTGTGTAACTGAAATTCAAAGACTCTGCTGTATCTGACGTTCCACCCATCTGCTGGTGGGTAAGAAGAGCTGCATAAAACCTGCATGTAGTTATCTGTCATTTTCAGTGTTAAAACCAACATGAAACAAACGTTTGTGCTTTGTGTTTCGTTTAATTAATTCTTTTAAAAGTAGGCACCTACAAGATTGTTTTGTGAAGTGGTCTTTTACTCCTTCTTGTAGTATATATGCTTACCAACAGTTGGCAGGAGGAAATGTATCAGCTGTGGGTTGGTCTGTTCCTCAACAAAGAAACTTTTCCCTAAGGTTGAGTATTGAAATAGTGTGACTTAATTTCTGAAGAGAGTAGCTATGCTGAATGGAGAGAGATAGAATGTGTCCTTAAGACACTGGAAGTATTATAGGAAGACATGTTTGAAGAAGATGCTGTATTGGATTTACCTCTCATTGAAATAAGTGATAGAAAAGTTGTAACATTTACCTTTAATTCATTGGTGAAGCCAGTTCAGGCTTAGTGCAGAAAGAAATAACATGGGAATGCTTATGCTTGATCCTACAAATGCAATTTAGATGGCAATGTAAATATCATTGCTTTTAGTTAATTATGAAGGGATAATTCCTTCCAGAGCAAGTGTTATAAGTAAATTTTGTATATAAAAAAGACAATGTTATTAAAACTGAATGTTTGGCAAATATTTTGTCCAAAAGTAAACACAAGTGGGTCAATGTTTGGGTTTTTTTATCCTCTTATGTTTTTTTTGCCAGTCTGGAGCATAGGAGCCAAAACATAAAAGGTTATGAAATCTCTTTTGCATACCATTGAATGGTTGACCGTTTAACATATAATGTAGTCTTTTCATACATTGAAGATTTTGATCCAGATATACAACCAAACAAGAAGAACTTCCAGAAAAAGAAATAACTTTGTGCAGCCTTTTTCTCTGACATGAAAGCCATTTCTAAAAAAAGCCATCTGCTGCTTTATTGTTTGATATCAGCAGCAGAATAATGTCTGATTTTAATATCATACTGCTTGGCTATGTAGTGCACTAATTTGTTCTGTGACATCAATGAATCAAAGTAGAGTTCCTGATAGAAGAACATCAAAAGGAAATTAATCTCCCTGTGATAGTATTAATAATTTCAGAATGGACCTGTTTTGCTCAATTATTGTAACCGTTGAAAGCTGTGTTTTTGTGGACTGATAGATCAGTATCGTAACTGCTGCACAAATCGAGTGTGTAAGAATGAGAGTGGTTCACACAGTCAGGAGTGCCACTGCTGATGGACAAGAAGTTCCTGAATGTTCTTGGTAGAATATTATGGTTATTTAATAAAAGGAGACTTGGAAGTGTGAAATCGGTAGGGAAGAGGGGAAAACTGTCTGGGGGGAAAAAAAAGGGAGTGTGTGTGTCACTTTTCAATACGTTGGGGAAGATTGTGGGCCTGACATTAAGGGTAGCATCAGCAGAGTGTCTAACCAGAAATTAACTGTGTGATACTGGAAGAAATATAGTGCAAATGGAGGCTCATTGATAATAAATGTCATGGATACTAAATACATGTCAGGAGAGGATATGTACAAAGTGTAGCATACTGGAAGTGCCATAATGTGTATTCAGCATCTAGCTCCTGGAAACTCTTTTAAAAGAAAGTGGTTTATTAGTTTTTTATTTTATATGTAAACCTTGTCAGATGAACGTAATCTTTATTAGAAAACAGGTTTCTTTATGTAGCCTTCCCAAACCTCCACACAATTTCATTCACATCTTTCCCCACAAAGAGATATAGAGATATACAGGATTTGACACAATATAAGAAATTGAGCACTTGTAGATACAGATCCTTCCAAGTGCTTACACAATTTGAGAGCAGAAGAAAGGGTTACTACAGTAAAACATGCCTGGTGTAGCTACACAGCAGGATACCCACAGACAGAGTAGGACTATATTTAGAGTTCCAGTTGTGTGCTGAGAATAGAACTAAATGAGTACAGGGGCCCAAATGTGTCACTGACATAAATATTGGCAGTGCGGATGTGGGATCAAAATATCCAACTATATCAGAGACTGACTACAGAACTTAAAAGTCACTGGTAACTGAGGTAAGGGTAAGATTTCAAATAAATTTTGTATTTCACTCCTTATATTTACCACCTTTAACTTTCGACCCTTTTTTAATCCTGTTTTCCTTAACTGCCAGCCAGCCAGGGGATGAGGTGGGTTGACCTGGGGCTTTTACAAGCTATCTCCATCTGATGTGCTGTGATAATGTCTTGTATTAAGGACAGTAGTGAGGAAGGAGACAGTATGGTGGAAAGGTTTGCATTGAATGTCAGAGAAACCTTGGGAGGATCAATACAATTCCTTTATTTTCCCTTATGCCGAAGGTAGAGTTTTCAAAGGGAAACCAACTTAAAAGGAGCTTGATAGTACAGTATTTGAAGGAACTGCTTCACACTAGTCATAGATTCACAGTACACAATTTTGACCACCGCGAATGCGCTGTTTGGGTTGTCCTTGCTTGTTGCAGGGGTGACAAAAAAAGTGATGACAGGAGAACTGTAAGGCAATCTTCCTGTAAGCACTGAACAAGAGCTTGTCCCAATTGCTGTCATGAAAATTAAAGGAAACCTTCACAGTTGTTCTGCTAGATACTAGGGATAGGAAAGTTTAACTCTTTGCACACAAATCCCAAGGATCTGCTTCATCTGCAGAGGTCAGAATTTTTCTTTTTTTTTTTTTTTTCCCCCTCTGTCTACACATAGACATTCTAAATGGCATAGACCTTTGGTGCATTATCAGAATGAGAGACATGTCCCCACAGCAGTCTTTGGAAGCCATTCAGGAAGATACCCTGCACATACCATGTCTTTGTTCTTCTCTTCCAGGAACTACACTGATAATGCACGTTTAGGGAACAAACTCATCTTCTTCCCCTGGAAGCCTAATTCAGAAAACTTCCTTCTTCTCCAGCTTTTATATAACTTCAAATCTGGAAAGCAATGAACTCTAAATATGCCTTTAACTGAAGGAATATTTAGACAGCATTTCTGAGCATGGAAGCAGTGTCTGTCATTCAGGCTAATAGCTTATCTTCTTTGTAAGAGCAGGTAAAGATTGTGCTACATATAAGCATGTGGAGTTAATGTCCATTTAGGTTTACTAAAAATCTGCACTGTCAACTGAAAAATTTAGGTTATTAAATACATAATGCATTGTAACTATATGTGCAATGGCTATCTGTTTACTAGCACTCTGCTTTTCTAAATTCCTTCTGCAAAATATTTTTTATAAGTATACAACATGCCGTGTTTCGATGGAATCCTGCAGGGAGAGATGCAATTAAGAACATTATGCAATAATACATTCTTTTTCTTACTCATAATGTATTTGCGAGCATCATCCATGCAGCCAAAAGTGCTGAGCTCAGTAATTCAGGTCTTAACATCTCTCTACCATATTGGCTGCTTTAGCAGTTTTAGCACAAAGGTAGTAGTTCCAAAACCAGTATTAATGATAAGAAATGGAAAATAGCTCATTAAGTTTTTGTACAATGATAATGAGCATGTTACTATCTAAAGGTTTGCCAGGTATTAGTTATATTTTTCCATTTTAATAGAGAAGGCTTATGTCTGAAAAATTGTCTAAGAGTGAAGGTGAAACAAAAAAGGTTTGATTTTGACACAAATACAATGTCATTGTCAGTTAATACTTTTTAATAAATTATAAAAAAAATAATGACAAAACCCTATCTGGATATTAATCGTTTTCCTTTTGTTAAAGCTGGGCTTCATATTTCTTGTCTTTTGTCCAGATTTTCTTAAAGGTTCCCAGGACTTCCCAGACAATTCTTTGGGGGGGTTTTCTGCAGTTGTATAAATGTAAGATAAAGAAAATCTTAAAACATTTACCCTCATTTTTTGTTTTTCTAATGATCACATAAATTCTTCTGTCTTCACACTAACATTCACAAAACTTCTGGTTTACTTTTTCCAAAACTGGGTCACCCAATTAAAATAAAAAGGTAAAAAGCTTGCTTTATAATCCTGAATGCTGTAGTTCTGTGGGAAAAAAAAATCCAATGAATGCGGTTTTAATACTCTGACAAATCATAGCAATACCTTTCATTACCCAATTAATTTACTACCATGTACTGTAAATAATAATATTTACTAGCAGTGCTGTTTCCCTAACTTGGCTGGAGTTACAGTCATGACCCTTGTTAATCCTGAAATAAATATTAAACTGGTTGAACTGTAGATGTGTCTGAATGCCTTTCATGGGGAGTAACATAAAGTTTCAGAAGCTAAATTATTAATCTTTTGTGGATTAAACTTGAACCTGTTAGGTAACTGTGAAAGCTTGATGAACAAATATCTGATACCTGAGTAAATACATTGTTATGTATGTAGAGCTTATTGTATTGTAATTTTGTGAATAAAGGGAGAGAACCGAGTGTATTCAGTTCTAGGAATTGGTGTCATTAGGAATAAATGTTCTGCAGACATGTCTAAATTAAAACTGTGAGGAAATGAAAAGTAATAATTTTCCCTTTCTATATTTACTTTTTGTAACTTACAAGTGATCTGACTAACTTCACAGAGTAATTACAAAACACTTTTTCATATTGACAGTTTGAGTATCTGTGGTGATACATTCCTGAGTGCTCACTGACATGTTTGAGTTCTCTGTGGTTGTTTTCCTTCTGTGCTTTAAAGAAAAAAACACCCAAAACACACCAAAAACCAATTCCACCTTTGCAGATATTCCAGAAGACATCTATTTTTTTAGGTTTCTGAACTCCAGTATTGTCAGCTACTTGTAAGCCTTATTGCATTAGTCTCTTGAGTTTGTTTTTTTGTAATACCCGTAGTTCATGAACCTGGCAATATTCTTGCCCCCAAGTCCTTAAGAATACAATTTTTTTACTGATGATCCATTGTTTCAGGAAGCATTAGTAATGTGCTGTTAATTGGTGGCTTATTTATAATCAGAGCTGTTGATGTAAGCTCTCATATTGATCCTCTAGTCTTATTTTCAAGTTGTTTGGTAGGAGTACATTCCTTTCTTTGGTACACCTGTATGTGAAGAACATATGCCCATAACTTCTCCATGGCTAGTTATCTGCTCTTTTGGACACTGGTTGTTGTAATATTGTACATCCATCTTGAAGAAGCAATCTTTCTTACATTCATATTATCGAGGAAAAGTTGGCTCAAATAATTTTTTGAGAACAATGATGTTATCTTCAATGCAATCGAGAAATGTTGTCAATACTAGGGATTATTGATGGACAACAGATGGCAGCGTAGCAGGTGTATTTACCTGGGTAAGGAACACACATCAGTATGAGACACATAAAGTTTGTAAAAGGGTATTTGAAAGCTTAGTTCACTTGTCTCAGATTATCTAGTCACCTCAGAAAATATTACAAAAATAATTTGTTAGGAATTGACTTGTTTGGGGAAGATCTGTGATAATAAAAGATTGACTGAATTCTGCCAGTTAATTCCTTACTCACCCCAATGAGTTGGTCCAGAGACTGAAGAAGCCTTCAGCCTATGTGGGGTAAGCAAAGCCGTCCTTCCCATTCCCTCCTCATCTCTATGTGAAGTCTAGCTTTAGTGCAAAAAGGAAACGTCACAGTTGATTTTGTGATGTTCTAATTTCAGTTTAATATCTTAGCTGGAAGTGTCTTTTTTACCATGTGGAAGCATCCGTTAAAGTTGTCTCTGGATTATTTTTACTCTGGATTTATATTCAACTAAATCTTGAGAAGGCTTGTCTTTCAAAACGTTCTTATCCCCAAGTCCTTGAGAATATCAGCATTGAAGATCCTAAAATCACATAAGATTTGAAAAAAGTATGACAAAGAAAGACCTCATCTAGATTTTCTTTTATAGATACGATTTTGCAAATAATTTGTTATTTTAGTTCGCATCAATTTTTAAGAGACAGGATGTCTGTAGCAAAGTAAAATTACCAAATTATATTGTAGCCATATACCAATTTCAATGGATCTAGAATGTGACAGTAAAGATTATTTGTATGCATTGAGCTTTATGTACATGTCTAAACAACAACCCTATTTATGGTAGCTTGTAACCTATGTGTACAGTTGGATAAACAGTTTAACTATTCATGTGCATTATTTTTATATGATGGAGTGCAGTACAGTAAGTACACCCAAAAGGATAATACTGCTCACTCCTCTTGTGCTGGAAAGACCAGCAGGGACTGGCCATTTAGGGCTATCAGTAAACCAATACTGTGCTAGGGTGAAAGGAAGCATATGAATCATAAATGTAGCATGCTTCACCTGTTTTGTTGCTAGCTTTATGATTTCATGCTGCTTAAGCATTATGATTTTGTGATTGAACTGTCTGTTTTCCTCCCTTGCAGTGTAATAAGATGACATTGAAGAAAACCCTCCTCTTTGGGTTATAGCGTGTTTAAATATATCAACATTTGATCTGAATCCCTGAAACAGCCCTGATTTGCCCTCTATTCTTTTCAGTTTCTGTGTCTGCACTCCTAAATTACTGCATGGATACTTCAAAGAAAAGAATAACAAGAGTCAAAAGTTTTCTTCAGTTTGAGAGTGTTTGACTCCCATTTTATTGCTTGCTTTTTCTTCCATGTAATCTTCTGTATATATTTCATGCTTGTTATACTGTTAATAGAAACCAGGATAAAATGGCTGTAACATCTTTCCTGCCAGTTTAAATCCACATGTCAGTATGAAATTATATATTAAATATCCATATTTAGGAATACTTCCTTTTAAAAGAACACCCGTGTTTCCAGTGAAGAGCTTTGTGCTAGAAGGCCTGTTAGAAATGACAATGGTAATCTGAGAATTATTTTTTTTTATTAAATAATGGCACTTTGAAACAGCTGATGCTGCAATCCCTTTTTGACAGATTCTGTGATAGGTTGCCATCAATGTTTTTAGCATAAGTTAAGGTATGCTAAGGATGATGCACCTGTGTCAGTGTGGTGGGTAGACCTTAGCTGGACACCAGGTGTCCACCAAACCACCTCTATCACTCAGCAGGACAGGGAGGGGAGAAAAATAAATGTACTGGTGAGTGGGACAAAATGTTGGAGAGATTCAGCACAGCACTGTGAGGGCTGCTATGAAGAAAATTAGCTCCACCTCAGCCAGACCCAACACAGTCAATCCTTTGTTGCCATTATTCAGGAGGAGATTGGCTGGGCCACTGCTGCCAAAATTCATCATTTCTGCCATACTCCTGACATAGGATGTATGCTCCCTCTCTGCTATTGATAGAATTAGCTGCCAGGTTAAGCCACCTTCAGGCACTCAAGCCATAGTGGTGTTCAGGTTTCCTCTGTGCTATTACACAACCAGACATGGATGAGCTGGAAATAGTATTTTGAGGTGTTCCTCCAGTTCCTTTAGTACTCTGTAGTTTTGCTGGTGTTTAAAAACCTTGAAACAAAGTAGAAACCCCAGTTCTGGAAAAAACGAACTGGGTGCTCTTCAGGGCTCTGTACTACACCATAGTGTGACTGTAAGTACTCTCCACCCTGTATTGTGAATAGGCAGAGCACAGGCCTGGTGATGTCCAGAGCTGCCCTGCTATCTTTGTCATGTACTAAGCACTTAATAGTATTATCTGTAGAATTCTGAAAATGAACCAATCATTTATATTGCTATTTAATAAAAATTGGGTAGCGATTTTGCACCATAATTCACACTTTAATTGGTGTGTACTAATTCGTAGCTGGAATGAGATTGTTAATTATGTATGTGTGTGTAAAGGTATGGATAGGTATCTTCTAGAACTACAGGCATGCCTAATTCCTACTAACCTCAAATAGCTCACAGAGCTCATTCCTTTTTTTATTACAAATTGGATGATAACCTACATCTTTTTCATCATTTTAGTGAGCCTTCAAAGTGGCTGCTGATCTCTGTTACTTTGCTGTATCTATAGATAAAATGGGTGTAGATATTATCGCTAGTATGTGTGGCAAATTATATTGGGTAACTTCATTACTGATTTCTCATAAGTATGGGCTGTGCAGTGATGGATCATGTCTCCATGTCTATGAAATCATTGTTAAGCAGCCTATGTTTAGCTCTCTAACTGCAAGTGGTAATTTTGGCAGAGATCTCATTGAAAGGAAGAAGGAAGCAGCGGTGGGGAGATCCTTGTCCCCTCTTCTAATTTCTACAGTGGTGTCAGAAGCCTCAAAAGTTTCCAGACCTCTAGGTTCCTTCAAGCCATCTTGAATTCTCACAACTCGTAATGACTGTAGCTTGATTAGATAATTAGCCAGTATGTAATATTCAACTCTCTATTGTAAAGCTAAGTAGAACCCAGACAGTACACTGTAGTGTACTCCATAGTTTTTAAGTTAATTAATGTTTGAAACTGTAACTTTAGAAATTTTTCTATTTTATTTCTGCTTATTACTTCAGATAAGGAACAGATAAATCTGAAGTTTTTTGGACAGAAGGTATTATCTCACTCTGGAAGATCTTTGTGTGCTTTTTCAAAGAAAAAGATGGAAGTTTTGTTTTGAATTCAGAGGAAGCAAGATCAAACTCTTAGTCAGATTAGACATAAGAAATGAACAAAGAGATTTGACACAATAACATGTCATTTAGATTGCTCAGGTTATGCATTTATTTGAGAATTTTTTCCCTTTCTTCTGAATAATTTATTTATTTGTTATCAATGTAATGTTTTATGCCTTGGATTGTTATAGTACATTTGCATTTCTGATGCTGCCATTAGACAGGAGCAATACAGCTTGTAACAGGAGCGAGGTCATGTTAGAAGTGGTTAGAGATAAAAGTTCTCTACTGTAGCTTTAGGGCTGTTACTTACAGGATCATTCAAGACCCATGACCGCTGCATTTCAGATGAAAAGTGACATTGGTTTACAAAAAGCTTTTAAAGACAGATTACTTTGAGTTCTTTTTGTTTCTTTTAGTAGTCTGAAATTTTTGGGTTTGGATTTGCAGTGTTTTGTCATAATTACTGAGTGCTAGGAACATAATTTCGAAGAAGAAAATTAGATTTAAAAAAAAACCCCAAACAACTGGAAGTGGTTAGATAAGAAAGAATATAAAGTAACAGGAGAATTCTGGAAAATCATGAGTGTTGCCTGCACAGAAATAAGTAAGAGAGATATAAATCAAACTAAGCTTCCATCGTGTTCTGTTTAGACATTTTCCCATTCACTTTCCATTATGGTGGATTCTTCATATGCATTCTAGTATCAGAATGCTAGACCAAATACTGAAGTCATTTACTACAAAACAGCAAGTTTTGTAGCAAAACTTAAATTCTGAAAACTCTGCTGTCTTAATCAGTGGTGGGTTTTTCTTCTATTTTCCCCTTGAGATGAGGGGACCCTCCACATTATTTCTTTCAAAGCCTGTTCATTTTGCTTCTTGGTAATGACTTACTGCTTCTGACTGAATATTCATGTTGCTAACTGGTATGTCTACTGAACTGGTAAAAACATGTAATCAGCAGTCTAAGAAAGGCCTACATGAAGAGGCTCAATTCGTTCCAAACTTGGTGGTCTCTTAGACAATGGCTTTGTATCATCACAGTCTCTGCACCCTTTGCAGTATCTGGCAACCAGAGTGTCTGAAAGAGATGCCTATGTTTAGGAACATGTCATGAGTCTACTTAGTAAGACTGTAAAAGTTGGTAGAAGTTGTCAGTGGGAATAAAAAGAGATGAGAAAAATAAACTCAGAGCACTGGAATATACATTCCCCCACCTTCTCACCCCCAATAGTTAGAGGAAGATGAATGAATTTTAGAAATACAGTAAAACAGGAGGAAATTGTGTTTCTCTTTTAAATTGTATTTTAAATAATGTGAAAGCTCCTGTTAAATCCTCTCAACTTTGAGATACATCATATGACAAATTGTGTCGCTTTGCAAATTCTGTCTCCTGAAGGCTGAAGACAATATTGTTCTGGACCTCTGCTGAGGAATACCACATAGATGTTCATGGATCACGATGTTCTATTTTTCCATTGATCAATAACTGTCATCTGTCCCCTGAAGAAGCGATTCTCTGTGTTCAGTAAAAGAGCTGTCTCTGGGGGAACTGAGGAAGCACACGTTTTAGTGATGTGTTTAAGATTATATGAGAAGTTTGTAGCAAAGCTAGGAATAAACCCCAGAGCTCTTGATCTCTGTTCTTTAACTACCAGAGTCTGTTTTCTCTTTGGCAAAGCCCTCTTTCAGTTCTTCTCATACCTCATTTTATGCATCTGGACATGTTAGTACTTCTGTAACATAGTTAAGTGTTTGAAGGTGGACGTAGTTTAGGAAAAATAGTTTGCATAGTGAGATCCCCTGTGCAAAATACCTTTCAAAGTAGATGTTTAACTCAAATGAACATTGTGAAATCTTCAGTCAAGGTGGGACTACAAATAACAGCTTATGTGCTGATATATGTAATTGTAAAGTAAGGAATAGAAAATTAAAACATTATAAAACCAGCACTTTCAGGTAGAACTGCCAGACTTGGAGGTGAAATAATTATAATCCTGATTTTTTTTTCTTGTGGTATAACATAGAAGTATCTTTATTTTCTGTATATGTTAACTGCTAATCCACAAGCCCATCTCAGCCTGCACAGGTCCTATATGAGAAATGGAATCCGAGTGCCTGACCAATGCAGATATAATTGCTGAAAGGTTTCAGTCACAAAGAAGTTCTTTATGTTAAGAAAAGCCAAAAAATCCAAAAGACACTTCCCCCCATCCCCTACCCCAGTTAGATCAGGTGCAGAGGAAGTAAATTCTGTTTTCTTGGGCCTTTCATCAGCAGAATAACATTTGCTTTATATGCTATTGGATAATTTCAAGTGTTCCTTTAATCCTTCAGTTGCTACTAAAATGGGTTTATAGGGTAGCGAGGCTCAGATGATGCCTTCTGTATATTTTGTGCTTTCTTGAGATAAAAATAATATGTTAATTATATATTTCAATAAAAGTAACCCTATCTGTGTAACTACTGCATAGATGAATGATTGAAATAGAAATGGCAAGGGGGAAAAAAAAAAATAGAAAAAAAAAAGAGCAAAGCAGCTGCGTACAACTACCTGAAAGGAAGATTATCTCTTATCCTAGTTTCCTCTTGCTGAATAAAATGTGATGTGATCAGGTCACTGCCTGTAAAATGCTGTAAGAATGTGATCTGTACTTCATCATTATAAAATTCAAACATTCTTGAACCTTTTATTCCACCCTGTTCATATTTATCTTTTTGGTCCTGCTTTCATTGGGTACCACATTTGTATTGATAAATTGTAGGTACTTGGAGATGTATTGATGGGCTGAAGACAGTTCAAAATGTAGAGTGCTGTGGCTTTGCATATCATTACACCTAGCTCGCTCTTTGCCTCTTGAAAGCTGTCGATTTGTGCATTATTGCTATTCAGGCTGATAAATGACAGTAATTGTTCTTAAGTTGAAGAGCTGGCTTAATGTGCTGACTTGCTTGGGAATTCTGAGCACCAGGGTTAAACTAGTGCTCCACTGGTTCTAACAAAGTGGTCTTTTCCAGCTCAGAATAGGTACTTAATTGAATTACTTTAGTTTTCATGCATTTTGCAGCTTTGCATTTGAAGAAAAAATATTCATAACAAGATCAGGGAATTCAGAGCTGTTCGTAGGGAGGTCAGACTCTGTATGTGCCCCTGCTTCAAGGCACCTGCTCCCAGTGGTGCTACCACAATTAAAAAAAAAAGTTGAGAGAGAGAATATGTTAGTCCTATAATGGCACCAAGAAGGACATAAAAAATTAGATGGAGATGTATCCCTATTCTTTTTTCACTGTCTCAGTGGTGGAACTTAGTAAGACACACTTATAAAGATGAAATACAGCTCACTGTGAGGGATTTTTTTAAACAGTCTTTTTCCATATGTAGTGGTAGTGTTTTTTCAGTATATTTGGTCTAGGGCTGATGTCATAAAGTCTCTGTTAATTAAAAAAAAAAACCAGTATTTTTTTCAGGTATAACTGAAGAAGAATTCCTCAAATTTGGATTTTTTTTTCCTTGAATAATGCCCACAGATTCAACCCAAAAATTCAAAATTTTCAGAAGTGGAGTGTGACGGGTGTTGAATTATTCACATTTGGCGCTGCTTATGTGTGCTGCAGTACAAATTAAGGCTCACAATTGAAGTGGTTGTCTTGGGTTTCCTTGCTTCAGCCACTTGTCTCTCCTATAAACAGTCTCTGTATAGTTCTTTGGGGTGACAGCTATGCTTTTCCACTTTCCACATTGATGGAAAAAAAAAGTCAAATCAGGGTGAAAAAAATTGAGCTGCTAAAGAAGAAAATGACAGAATTTGGAGTGAAATTTATGTACTTTGTTGTGATTCTCTATGATAACTTGCTTGTTTCATGTATAAATTTTGAGTGGGATCAATTCTGTTCACATGAGGTACAGAAAATGTTTCCTTTTACCTACAAAGAGAATATATTTATTAATGGTCTTTTGTAGTTCCAAGCATGATATTTGGGATTTCCTTGTCAGCATCATAGATATTGATTATTCATTCAGGGAGAATTTTAGTCACAACCTTGCTGCAAGATTCTCATCTTGTTCCTAACTGCTGTAGCTTCAGTGTATAATGCATATTTTCAAACAAAAGTTATGAAAACACTGGAAAAATAATAAATTCAATCTTTTTTTTTTTAGTAAACAGGACTCCTGTTCCTTAGTCTTAAAAAGTAAGATTATTTACAGGTACATAAGCGTGATAGATGATTGGTGGATAACATTAGCGGATAGGCATATCTTTTTCTTTCACAAAGACTTGTGATTTTTGAACTATGTGATTCAAAGTTAATTCCGATTCAGATAATTCTCTTCAGAGCTGAGTTTTTGAATCAGTTACCTACATCTACCAACTGGTAGAAATTCTAGTGTAGATTTGATGTTTGGGATCACTGAGGACTTTTCATGCGTATGCAGGTGTACCAAGCATGTATCTTAGTTGATCCAAGAGTATTCCTACAGCTGACAACTGAGCAGGGAGATAGGGTAGTACTACTCCTTGTCTATATATAAGACTTAAGATTTTGGATTACTCTTGTTAAAGTAGGTAAGCTGTTTATCACTGGAAACACTTGCCAGCTCTTAGGGGGACATTGATGCTGTTTAAATTAGGTGTTGGGGTTCATCTATTGAATGAAAAAGAAATACTTGGTTGTATAGGCTGTAAAAATTTCAAGTTTTTTCCTTCCTATTCCTTTGTTGCAATACATATTTCCTACTATATAGATATTTGTGCATTTACTGAGCTAGCATTCATTAAAATTACTAGTTAACTCCCATTTTTTCTATTTCATGCCTCAAATACATTTTTCCAGTCAAAAAAGAGTCATTACCTGACTAGAATAGTAAAAAATGCAGATTTTCCCAGAGCTGCCTCTTTAACAATTTTTTCCTCACTTACCCATTTTAAAATTAAACAATAGTAATTTCTTACTTTTGTGATAGGAAAACAGCATTAAGTGAGTTCATAGGAAGGTGGACTTCTCAGGCCTTGTGTAGATAGTATATTTCTTCTCAATTTCATTCAACCACTTTTCTTGACTGAGCTCATTTTTTGTTATTCATGAAACCTAAAGCCATTGCAGCATAAACCTTAATGGATGCTATCTTTCACATGCTGATCTTCACATGCCCAGTTGTCTTGCAGGGTCTCGGTTAGAAGGTTAAAGAATATTGTGACTCAAGCATATAATTTATTTTTCTTAATCTGCTTTTCCCCCAGTTCTTTAAATCTTTCTATTTTAACCTGACTTGAATAACAAAGTATGAAAGTTCAGCTCATAGAAGAAGTTGGGAAATATATAATTCAGGAATTTTATGCTATTTGGCACATGTAATATCTGTCCATGTCCTAGTTCTGGCCAGGCCAGAGTCAATCTCTCCAAGCATCCAGCCCAGGTGAGCTGAGTTAGCCCAGGTGAGCTGAGTTAGGCCCAGGCTGTTTCCATACCACCTGATATCACTTCAGTATAAAAGGGGCTGGTTGGGAAGGGGTGCCCCTGGTACCTCCTGGGTAGTTTGAGTGTGGCTGGAACGTTGGGATCCATCCTCATGTTATGCAGCACTCTGTAATCGTAGCGTGGGTAAGTTACTCTATTATCACTTAACTCTAAGTAAAACTCACTGTTTGGGGGGGTTCACTCTGGCTTGGCCAGAACCAGGATATTCCACAAGTTTTATGTAATTGCTAATGTGTTTTTTTTTTAATGCAACTTTTTATCTTAAAGCAAATGCCTTATATTTTTAATTCCAAAACTTTGAAAACTTTGTCATCTTGTTGTTATAGATTTGTTTCTGGCAACGTAATAATATGTGCTATGCAAACATAGAATGTCTCCCTGCTGAAGACAAACAGATGTTGTCTTTCTGAATGTAAAGGATTGAAATAACATTCGTGAGCTGTCTTATTCAGTCTGTTGGTATTATGATTATTTTAAACTTAGTAATCTACAAGCGATGGCTTTTAGGGTATCTTGATTTAGAGGCTGAGTCAGGTTCTGTGGAGTCCAAACTATGTTTCTAATTCTAATGTAACACGGAGAAAAGAGCTTGCTTTTCTTTGGTGTTCTAAGCATCTGCAGGCTCTACTGAAGTGAGTTGCAATCCTGAAGGGATGCGCAGTTCTGAAAATCCAAAGTTTAGTTTAAAAATTTTGGGCAGCTCAGTGGTTCCTGTGAGCTGCCTATTCAAACTGTGAATTCTTGAATGGTGAAGTGATGTGCTGTGGAAAAGATCATCTTACATTTCTCCTTAAGATTAGTATTTTGAATGGAAAGGTGAATTTGTATTTCTTCATGCATTTCATTCTTCCTTTTTAAAGGATCACTAAAAGTGTTACAAGAACGTGGTCTTGTGGCTCTGCATCAAGCTTAATCTATAATTATCATTTCCAGCTGGCTGACTCTCAGTTGACCTAATGGAAATTCCCTTGAATGACTGATGTTGCTTTATACCCTTTGTCTGACTTGTCAGCTCTTCAGGTGGTTGTGGCTTATAAGTTTGAGAGTAATCATAGTTGCTTCTGGTTTTGTCATATAGCCAGGCGGCTGATGGCTGGTCTTGGTTCTTTTATCCTTCTGGGCATAACTTTTCATTGCACATACATGCGCTGTTAACGTGATCTATCAGGAAATAACTATTCAGATGTTTCATGGTTGAAAAGGGGGATGGGGAAGCTTTTGCTGCCTGTTCTTTTACTTTCCTATGTTAAACTGTATGCTGTATATAGATGTGCCAGTACTTGTTTCTCATATGTATTCACTGCTCTTTCTGAATCAGAGCTCCACCACTTTAACTTGCTCTGCAGAGCCGTTTCATGTGAGGTTGCCTACACCAGAAACCTTATCAAAATTGACCAATTCCTTCCTCCAGGAAGGAAAAATAAAGCAAATTAATTGTTGCACAGAATAAAAATATATTCTTTAGAAAAGCATCTACTAGAGGTTGAAGTGGAATGGATCTCTAGGCAAAATTCCTATTTAAAGCTTATTTAATTTTTATGCCCTATGTAATGCACTCTGTAGAACGATGTTTCCTTCTAAAAGGATGAACTTTTCTGCTGTAGGCATGCAAATATTGTCACAGCAGCCTATGCATCAACTGTAATTTAAGTTTCCCCAGCCTTCCCCATTAAGAAAAAATGGCTTTCAGTGTCCTGCAACTTTGTTAAATGTCACCCATTTTTATGGGCTAAAATTTGCAAGTTCCTGAAACTTTTGTGTTTCAACTAAAATGTTTTAGGTGTTCCTGAGAACTAGATTACAGGAAATATGTTATTTGCTAATGTTCAAATAGTTTTACACCTGGTTTTTGGAAGTTTTAACACTCACTTTCTTTGCAATAGATCTGTAGCAGGAGGGCACATTTGTTCCAGCTATGCATTTTGGTCTATTAAAGTCATTGCTTGGTAATGTTTGTATGTGTTCATTAGAAAGTTTTAACTTGGAAGGTAAGTTTGCTGCAGTCAGGGTCAAGGCTTCTGCTTTGGAAAAAGCTACGTAAGAACATAGTAACAACTTGAAAGTGGTCTCCTGAAGTTTTGATGTTCATGAAAAATCATGTTGTTAGGAATAATTTGAGTATTGTGAAAGCATTAAGGATAAGTTAGTTGGAAGTTGTCCCACCATCTGTGTAATAGTCTTACTCCAGGGTCCTTATTGGCTAAATCATTGCAGGGGTTTTGCCACTCTCATGGGTTTCACTTGTGTAACCACTCTGGTTGATGAGATCCTGCTGTGTCCTAAGGGACAGCTGAAAAGTTGCAGGTGGAATAACAGTAACCCAGGTCCAAACTGGAGTTGCAGGATCTTTCTTTCTTATTTGGAGTAAAAAGACTCTCTGATTATTATTTTTTTTTTTTTGGCTTGCCTTTTTTTTTTTTTTTCTTATAAATACTAAGACAGGAGTCTCAACCTTCATTTATGTCATCTCGCCCTTCCTCACCCAATCCTTTCTTACTACAGAACCTCATTTAGATTAAATGAGTATAACTGGGGCAACCACTTGGAAGAAATAATTTACAAGGGTGTTTCTTGCTTAGTTCAGTAGTTGTAGCAATTCCAGTGAATCCTCAGTGCTCCTGTTTTCCTACCTGTGTTTGAAAAACATCCACGCCTTTCTGGCCGAAGAGGTATGTGCATAGAGTTTATGAATGTGTATATCTGGCTTTAAAATCCTGTATTTTGTGTGAGAGGTTTAGAAAGGATTGTAATACAGTAGTGGTTGGTTAGTGATGAGTTAAACATTTTCTTATCTTTGGAAGCTGCCATGAAAGCTATGGCAGTGTGAGAAGTAGGCAAGTTTGAAACATTTTTAAGTCATGAATTTGGCCTACTGTAATAGACTGGCATAAAAACCTGAGGTTTTTATCACCTAGAAATGATTTGTTTTTCTTTGTGAGTTCAGGGCTTGTTAAGGTACAAACAAGTCTGTAGGAAAGACCTTTTTTCTTTTGGCCATATGTAATAATTAATTGTAAAGAGCTGAGTATTCAAGGAAATACAAAAAAGTTTTATGATTGGCAGCATAAAAAAGTAGTATTTCCTGAACAGGTTTGGTCATCTTCTGTTTAACTTATAGTGTGGCATGATGTAATAGATAAATTTTGGCAGTCAAGCACAGTTTCACATCAGTCCATGTGAATTTGTAAAGTGGTAAGTAAGCTGCTCAGAGAGTTGAAGCTTTAGCTGGTAATGCCTGATTAAAACAGGTGTCTCTATAGGAAACAACTCAGGAAAAGGAATTTGCAGCACTTTGTTTTAAGTTTGTATTTATGCAGTTGAATTCCGGTAAATGTAAAAGAGTGCAAATACTTCCCTCCTCAGCTGCTGGTTTTGAGAAATATGGCATTGTGTATATCACGAAGGGATGTCTGTAGAATCTTTCCTATTGCATGCTTAGTCTGTAAGAGTATGTCATGCTTTGCAGAAATTAGCTAACAACTTCAGAGGTTGTACAAGCATGGTAGCTTCCCCCATCATCTTTCTGGAAATATGGAAAGCAGGAAAATCACCTGGAAAAGTTGTTGGAAGAATTTTTTGCCTGATTTAAGTTTAACATTTAGAGATTCTTGTCTCCATAATTCATGCCATTCATTTTCTACAAGTTTTCTAGACTCCCTTCTGTGAAGCCTGTGATAATGCAAATAAAACAAGTGAAGGTCTAAAAGTAAAATACCTCTTTATAAGTTTAATCTATTCGTAGTTTAAAAGATCTCCTCCTCTCTGAGCTTTCTTTATAGTCTTATCAAGTGTAGATGGGGTGTCACAGACAAATATTCAAGTCCCTGCTAACTGCTTCTTTTCAGGAAGTTATTTTTAGGGAATTGAAATGGTTTTGCGTACTTTTGGTGTGTTTTTAACCATGCTTTCTTAATTCTCACTGATTATAGTCTAATTTCTTTTTGTTTCTTTTTACAAAGAAATACAAGGGCTAGTTCTCTTATCTTAAGATTGATTTCTTAATGCAGTGGATCTTTTTACGTATGTCTTTTTTATATACTTTCCAACTTTCCAATTTCTCAAAGGGTAGGAAACTAGGTACATGTGTGTAGTCCCTGTAGAACTCACTCATTGGATTTGAACTTTTTTGTTGTCTGAATAATGTAGAAAAGTGATACGTTGCTTTGTACAGCAATGCACCTTCATTTTCGAATGCAATATGAATAATGTGTAAGAAATCAAACTGGGAAAAGTGTTGTTACTATTTATTTTTTTTCTTAATTTATAAGTTAAATGGGGGACTAAAGTAAATTTAAACCAAACTTCTAATCACCTCCTCAAACATCTAGTGTCTTGTCAACTGCAGAACACTGTGTCTCTAAGTTAAACTGGAGGAGGTATTTTTGTTCTTAACTGCAGGCAAATCAAAGAACTAGCAAAATACATTCTTGTTCCCTAGGGTTCGGTGTGGGGTATTTTTCTTAGAGAGGAAGCCCTAACTACTTAGGGCGTGAGTGGACTTGCATTTGAATCCTGAATTTGTTCTTTTCCTCTCTTTCATCCTAAGGAAAAAAAAATTTTTTTGTGCCAGTTTCCCATAAAAGTGATCACAAATTTTATTAGCTCCTTTCAGTAAACGGATTTCTTTTGTCATCAAGAAAAGATATTAAGTATGCAACAGTCGCGTATGAATCTACCAAGCAGACCATGATGTTTACTTCTGCAGGCTTTACTGTATGTGAAGCTGGTGGATTAAAGTCATGAATTGGTAAGTCCTCATTTGCAGAGTGAGGACTTCTCAATTCATCTTTTCTTGTAAGATTTCTGCCTCCACCAGCTTGTACATCAGGTTCCTGGCTCACTTCCTATGCTTGGGACTTTCAGCTGTTTCTGCATTTGACTTTTGTGTGTTCTTGGGGGGGGAAACTGCAATCGTTAAAGCATGCTGTACTAATTAATAACTTTTGTTTTCTGTCTGTGGAGCAGACCTGATAGTTTTAAAGGATATTCTGATCTAAAATCAACTCGTAAAGAGATAAGGGAAAGCATTAGTTTGTTTGCTTTGTTGTAACAGATGCGTTTGTTGCCAAGACTGACCATCAAGTGGCTGAGATAGCCTCATTGTTTTAGATGGATAGCTAATTACTGTCCTTCCTTTATTATTGTTTCTATTTTTGTCCTTTTCGTGGTGGTTGTGAATTAGCTTTGTGCCATTTTCTAAAGTATCAGGCATTTTTATACATTTGGTATATTGAATGGCAAATACTTGATGTAAAGTCTGCAGTTTTACTCCATAACCAGATTGTAAAATATGAACTGAATTAATCATAACTGCAAAGAGTAATGGCACATTTTCTCTTATTTTATCTTTACTGCCTTTCAGATCATGGTTTAAAACCTTCTACATCTGGTGCACAGAATGAGGCAGCAGCTTTGGTAGTGGATAGCAAGAGGCAAAGGTCAAACCAGAGGCTGCACAAATATTGTGCACTGGATTTATTGTTTTAATTAAGAGTGTGGCAGTTCATCATAAACTGTTTATGGTGTTTTTGCACAGTGCAGCATTTTGAAATCAGCTGTTTTAATGAAAACATAATGTCATATCTGTCAAAGTTCTAAATATTTTGAAAGTGAAATATGAAAACAAGAACTTTAATTCTGGGTTTACTGGGATTAGCTCTTGGAATTGTTTTAAAATCCCTTATGTGTCATATCACAGGTAGCATAGGTCTGTGTTGGGGAATGGAGAGTACTGTATGGAGCTTGTTATTTAATTGTGAAAATACATGCTGAGGGTTAATGTATTGAAAGACAAAGCTGTTATGATTTGCATTGGAATGCCAGAATTAAGACACATACAGAGACAAGGCACTTTCTTCTTCATAAATGATATGTAAATGCTCTATCTTGGTTGTGCTAAAACCAACCCCAAAAATGAATGAATCCTTACACCTGGAAAGAGAGAAACATGCTGTGGGTTGTCATGATGCTGTGATGTGTTAGTATCATGTTTTTTGTAGCTAATTATTTACAAGACCTAATGTCTTTTTGTGGACTTACAAGGCTAAGCATTTTGTAGTGTAGCAATTTTGTTCTATTGTTATGTATTTATGTAGATATGTAAGGCAATTTTGGTCACACATTTTGTATAGCATGATAAAATATTTGTATAATCTAGAAATTATATTTTTGTAGTACTCTCCTTGGAAAATAGAAATTAAGTCTGTCATTAGATGCTAAGCCACAGTAGTTGACTGATCAGGGTAATGTATGTAACATTTTGTGCTATACTTGGTCAAGTTTCATATATATCGTATTCCATGTTATTTTATTAAATTTAATATCTGCACTTCCTATTACCAGACATGCCTCTCATTCAAAGCACAGAGGCACAGTTCTCTAATCAGAAGTGACAAGCTATATACTTTCTTTCAGCCATTATTCGGTAGCCTAGAGCAAGGAGCTCTGTTTCCTTGAAAATGTTTTGAATTGGGTTATTTTTATTGAAGTATTAAAGTAATTCTTCAGATTTTAGGCTATTATTTAAGTACTTTTGGGAGAATGCAATAACCTCTGGATTCTGTAGCCTTTGTTATGTTAACAATTGTAGCTGCTAAATGTATCTTTTTAATGCTTGTTATGTAAGTGCCTGGAAAAATCATCTGACTGAGAGAAACTAGCAATATTTAGGAAATAAACAAGATTAGTTGGCTAAATTAGTTTACTATTGAAGTGACTCACTATTTAAATATACCAATAGATTCTGGTCACCACACTTTCACCAGCAAACATACATGATAAACTGTTTGCTAATTTGTTGTGACATAAAGTTCATATTTGGCAGACTTTCTTAAGGATCCTGAAAATGATACTTTCCTATCTTAAGGCAATCTATTGCTTGTGATGTTAGTTAAAGCCCTCCACAAAACAACCTAATATTTAGATGTGAAAATGTCAAAATAGGTAGGGTAGATTTGCTACTGAAGGAGAACAGAGGCAGTTGTCCCAAACCTCAAAGATATGGCTGCCATGGTGGTACTTCTGAAATAGCATTCATCAAAAAGAATCTCAAGGCAAAGCAGCTTTACTAGGGATATAGTCCTTTTGGAGAACAGATGTTTTCTGAAAGGTGCTCTTAATGCCTCAAGCATTGCCAGCTTTCTGGAGCTGCTCTCCATGCCGGTGGATCCCAGCCTCTGCTACATTCCTCCTTACAGTCTCATGGAATTAGAATTACAGATCAACTATATAATTACTTTTAAAAAATGAATTTATTGCTAGTTGAAAAAAGAATGGCAGTAGAGGGCTTCAGGTAGAAATGTGGATGAAAAATACAGGAAAGTCTGACCTGAGAATAGCTGGAGGCAGGGAGAGTATTAGGAGGGTGTATCTCATCCTGTCTCTGTTTACTTCATACCTTCTGCTTGTACCCTGTTTCCAACAATGGGTCTAAAGTTAAATTACCTATTGATCTGTTGCTCTGACTTGAGCTTTAGAGTCCAAGTGTGCCACATGATTAGTGGGTAAGTGATGGGGAATCCTTCCTGCTTTGGTGCCAGCAGTTAGATTGGCAGTAGGAATGAATGGTACAGCCTGCCAGTTAGAGGGTGTGTGTCTAGCCTAAGCAGATATGCCAGGACATGCAACAATAATCCCTGATATTCTGGTCCCTCTCTGGTCTATGTTTTTGGGATGGAATTGTGATGTAGTCAAGGTGTGCAACTACACAAACAGCTTGAAAGTGCTTCTGGGTTCCATAGTTCAATGTAGCCGTAGTCAGCTAAATATTCCTTGGTACTTACTGAGCACAGCACTATGTCTAGTATTTAACAACAAAGAGGTGATCCATAAGTTAGGAGTAGGTGTGTAAGGCAGCTAGTATATGCTAAACTTGGTAGTAAATGCTGAACCTGGGTATACAATATGCTTACCAGCATGTCATCTTGCCTATCCCACAGAAGTGACTATCAGAAATTCCTTAGCAATGGAAACATGGAAAAAGTTTTCTGTCCCCATTTTGCAGTGATGTGGGCTAGTTTTCACCTGGTTTTATTCACCGCTTATAGTAATTTGACCTTTTGCATTTGATCTGGGAATTGCTTGGTTAACTACTATGGCAAGTAAGTCAGATTATGTAGCACATAGGACTCATTTTGGCCCTGAAAATCTGTGGATCTGTAACACCACTAATGAATATTGAAATTAATTCCATGTTTTGTTACACAATACTCTTTCACTTAGATGTTAGAGAAAAAAATCATCAATATGCAACTTGGCTTCTGTTGTTCAGCATTTCAATGGTATTATGTGTACTTAGAGCATTTTATATTTCAGCTTGCAAGTCATGAATTAGAAAAAAGCATCCATGTTTCTGAAGAGAAAATGCATCAAGTCCCTTAAAGGGAAAAGTCCGAATAAAAAACTAGAAAAGCAGTTATATTCCCTTTAAAACTACTACTCCTGTTTTGAGATGCTTAAATTTTTACAACCAGCTATTCATTGATACAATTTCATTGTTAAGAATTTCTTTCCTACAAATCATGTTGACATAAAGGTAGAAATGACAAGAGGGTATGTATGTGAAATCAGATGTATAGAGTTTTCACAAAAGACAAATATTGATTTCCAAATGGGACAGATAAATCATATTTGGAGATCTTGAGTTCAAGTGTTAGTTGAAACAAATGTGGGTGGTTAAAAATTATGGAATTGATTGCATAAGAAGTAGAAATTTAAAACTTTTTATTTTTCTCAATGAGTATCGGTTTTTTATTGAATATTGACTTAAAATTTATTTTTTAAAATAGGGCGGCGTTTTATGTGGTAAATTAAATGATATGTGGTTAATAAAGGTATAATTAGTGTTCTTAATGAAAAGTAATAGTTTGACAGGCCAATTTCTATAGTCTTAAAAAACCCCATGTCCTTATTGTAATAATCTACAGCAGCATAAAATAGAAATAGCTGAAAATATATTAAGATATACGTATGTACATTGGACATTAGTGCTATATACAGAATATATTGGGAATGTGTTTCAAAATATTTCAAACATTGTTGACCTTTGTTATATAATACCAAGCTCAGGGAAATATATTTGCATAGATTTAGTAATATATTGTAAATAACTACATAGGACAGTGCACATTTTTCCTTAAGATGCAGCATTATAAGCAAGACATTAAATTATGCCTATCAGACAAAGCAGCAGAGTCTCAACATTTTTTTATAGCACATTCTATTGGGAAGACATCTCTGCTTCTAAAAAGCACATGCATTAACTGCCTGATTCATGTGGTGACATGTGGCATATCCAAATGTGTTATGGATCTCCCAGGAATAAAAACAACATAGCAAAATCATCACCTTGGGATGTTCATTGAGTGAATATTTTACAGACATACTCCTTTTATATTTATATAATAATTTAGTGTTATGACAATTTTTTTAGCAGTGTTGGCAGTTTTTCTTTTTTATAATGGTATTATATTTGTGAGCCTATTAAGTGCACATGGGCTAAACTACAGAAAAAAGTATTTTTCATAATTCCTTAGGGTGCTTGTAGCAAAAGAACCATATTGGTATAGAAAAATGTTAATAAAAGGTCAAGCAGAACTTTCCAATGTTTATCATGATAGCAATAGCAATTTGGGGCTTTTTTGAATTGTATATTGAAGAAACAGATTTATGGAGTGTATGGAATGGAAACTATAGCTACTATACTTTGTATTTTGATCTTTTTATTAAGAGATGGATCTTAGTTTTAAGAGTAATCAAGGTAATTTATATACTTTTTCCTTTAAAATATTTGGAAATTGCTGTGAAATTCTACATAGTGAGCTGCAGATATTTGCTTGGTTTGCTGTGTTACAGCTGTTGCTCTGTACTCTAGAACCAAGAAGGATATAAGCATCAATGCAGTCATTTTTTCTGGTCCAGAGAGCTGGTATTCAAAATTGGAGCAATGCTTTTGGTGGAGTGTACAATAGATAAAGAAATGCTGGCTTACCATTGAGGAATCAGTCTGTCTGTTCTGGAGCATCATCATATTCTACTTGCTTTACGTTTGTATTTGAAATAAGGACCTAGCTAGGCTATTCCTGATCATATCTTAAGTGTTCTGGAGTTACATAAGAAGGTCTGAGCTCAAATTTTGGTTTGATTCTCTTTTAGAGTGCTGCTCCTTGCAGAGATGTTTAATTATGGAATAGATGTGTCTATTTTGAGTTTACAATTTATAAAAGGCTTTTCCATGTTTATCCAGTGAATTTGAAGTGGTAAAAGCCAGGTAATGCACATGCTGACTATCTCTGAACAGAATGAAAGCCGTCTGGCTGATTCAAATTTCATTGGTACCTTGCTTGGTGTTATTTCAAACTGACCAAGTGTCTGGTCTTGCATCCTTGGAGTATGTATGATTTTTTAATATTAAAAATTTTTTTAAAATGGATGCTTAAAATCTAGTGAGAGCTATGGCATGGATGTATACACGTTTTTGCATTCTTTTTCTTTAAGAGTAAACCCTGCCAGTTGTTATTAACTCCCCAATGAGAGAGTAGTAAGTAAATTTGTGTGCTGCTGCTTTGTGCATTAATTTGCTTGAGTGTCTGTATCCTAAAACAAATAAACTATTTTTTTCATTGTCTTCCTGGTGGCAAGAGTGGGCTATAAACTTCACTAAAATGCTAATGAATGAGTATTGTCACACCTGGTAACTGGGCTAGGATTAAGTGCTACTGAGTCTCTCATTCGTGATCAGCTCGGGAGACATGGATGATCTACAAATGACAATGTGAGCATCTTCAGCCCTGATTTTGGGACAATACTACTTTTCAGCTACCTTTCTGCTTCATCAGATAAAACTGTGCTACGTGCATGTAGTAATTTATGCACTGGACATCACACTACCTTAAGAATTCTGAACTGGATAGTTCTCTACCTTATTTAGAAAATGTAAAATTTTCTTTACGTGCTTTGTAACTCTTTCTCTGGCAGTACACTACACTTTAATTATATGCAAGTTACAACACAGCTATGCTGCAGATTAAAATACTGACCACAGACAAGTACTGCATCTCCTCAAAATAGAAATGTGTTTTCTGTGCAAAAGTGTAGATAAAGGCTATTTTCTTGAAATTGATCCAAGCTGCCTCCACAGGAACAGAAGCATGAGCATCCAAAGTAGCTGTAACAGCAGGAAATTCACTTTTCATTGCCATTTTGCTGTATCCCTTGTGAGAAGGGTTGAAAATAGTGCAGGGAAACTACAGGAAATCTATACCAAATTTTCTTAGAGATCCATCTTATTGTTTAGCAATTTTCCATTGTATCTTATTAGCACTGCATTTAGAATTTCATTTTGGTGGAGATAGTAGTGGTGAGTTTTGTTATCAAAATGATATTAAGAATTAATAAAGAAGTGTTAATGAAGTGCAAATGATGTTGGTAAAATAAGGTATTTAAAAGACAAAAAATACCAAGTTTGCCAGTAAAAACTAGTATTGAATATGGTGCTTGCTATCTGGTGTTGAGTTACTCATGGTTTCTACTTTCATCATATGATCCACAAAAAATATGTGTCTACACAGGATTTAAAAAAAAAATCTTTTTCTTTCAAAATACCCTTTTTGTGTATTGCTAGGCTTCCCTGAAGCCTTTGCTGTGCAGTGAAATTGTGATGCTTTTCACACATTTAGAAATCTTTTATAGGTACATCTTAAATAGCTAGTGAGTTGGTGAACTAAGCTACATGAAATCCACACAAGATGTTTCATCTGGAACATAGGTTTGATAACAGGATGTTGCAATTTCTGTGATTTGGGGGAATAAGAACTATTGCAACTTCAGATGTCTTGGATATACAGGCAGAGATTGGTACTCAAATTTTGCATGCCTACAGAATAAATTTGTTAGTTTTTAAATTTTGAAATGTTTGATTTCCACATTAGAGATATGAGTTTTACTGAATGTTTTGGTTCCCAGGTACCAGAGATAGACCAGTAGCATTGAGGTATGGCATCAAGCCTAAATTGTAAGCTCTTTCAGGCTTATTAGGCAAGGCCCTGTGCTGACACTGCCAAATTGGGCAGCTGGGGGAGGAGGGAGGTAGCAGCAGGGTTCAGAAGAACAAAGGATAGGAGGCAAGGAGACAACATCAGGCAGTGGCAAGAAGCAATGTGGTGAATAAGTGGGAGGAAGGGGAAGGTGGTGGCTGGCAAGGAGGCAGGGCGTGAGGAGAAGAAAGTGGATGTAATGAAGTTCAGTCCAAAAAGAATACTGGGGGCCAGTGACCTATTTTCTTCAATGTAACATGCAATGTGAGACCTGATATGAGTTACTACTTGGCTAAATTAGTGATTTTTCCAAGATTGAACTATTGGGATTTTTACACATAGAGCTGGTCTCTCCTGTAACTCTTGTTATATATGTCCTGTTAATTTTGTGCTGTTAACTACTATGTAAACAGAACAACAATGAACCAATCTTGTAAGAAATTCCATCTAGTCTGTACACCGTAGCTTAGCATGTGAACAGGTTACATCTGTCGGGGTACAGTGGTGAGATGCACTTCCCATCCAAAAACTGTGGAAGCTATTTACTCTGACAGGTGGGAGTAGCTTGGGAAAGGACATCCCTTACAGCAAGGGTGAGACTGCTGGAAATGTATGGTGGCGTCTGCTTTTTGCTGCAAGGATGGTCAGAAAAGCCCCATTTCTGTACAGTCCTTCAAGGATTGTTAGTAACTGTCTTCTCTAGCTCATATTCAGTCTGCCATGGATCCAATCTAAAACCAGCACATATGGAAGCAAGGTGGAAGAAAGGCCAAAGTTCAGTCTTGGCCTCCAATGGATCATCTCTTAGAGCTATTGTAGTATGATTCTATCTTTGCTTTGTCCTTTCTTGATGAAGTGATCAAGGAAGAGTTCTGACAGCTTTTCTGCAGATACCTTCTTTATTTAAATTCATCAAACCCAGGAAGAGTAGTAATTTGGACACAGTCACTCACTCTGCTGTAATAGGAAGTGAGGTTTTTGTGGTACGTCTCTAAAGTGTTGCCATTCATTTTTCAGGGAATATCACCTTTAATAGAAGAGGTTTTTTCACTATTCGAGGATCTGTGTATGCCTTCCTCTTCTAGTTTTAATTTTGAGTGCTTAAGCTTACTTGCCTCTCTTGTTACCTATCTAGCTAGAAACATTCACTGTATTCTGTGAAACAGGCACTGAAGCAGGTATGGGAACTTTGAAAGACAAATGATCTGTGTTTGGTTTTTTTTTTTAAACATGCCTAGATAGGATGCAATGAGCTGCCCAAACAGATGAAAAACTACCATTGCTGTGGCATAGTACAATCCAGCCATATTCTGCCTGCTGTTTATATTCCTGAAAATATCTAGTGTTACCTTTGTGTTATTTTGGGGACACAGGGGAGTTGCTGTTGTTGACTTGGAAACAATTATTCAAACCTGAGAAGTTTGTGTAATTCATATGAATTAAAAACGTATACATTGGTCTGTCAGCCTTGAGGAATGGCCATTGGGCTGTTAATGAGGGTTGAACATACATGTGTGCTTGTGCCTTTGACCACTTTCTAGTATGTGTATTTTGTTTGGATGTAGCTATGCTGCTAGGCTTGATTATGGGTTTTACTGGGATCTCTGTGGCAGAGGTCCTGTGCACTTGAGTCTGCTCCAAGTGCTAGTCCTCTGGAGCTTTGTGTCTGTGCCATCACCATGAAATAGAGCTGTGCAGGAGGATTGCCTCTACTCGCTCCTAGCATTCTCTTCCATTGCTGCCCCAGGGTTTATATTGAGTGAGTAAAATGACTTAATATCTTCAGCATCAGTCCTTCTTCCTGGAAACAGAGTATGTGTAGATAACAGTGTTTCCCTTCCATAGCTGCTCTGTTCTTTCCTGTGCTGCTTGCTAGAAAATAAGGACTATGTATGTTCCTGTCCAAGTAACAGTTTAAGGCAGATGTAGATGTTGGTTAATAAAGGAGAGCAGCCATGTTATGTATTGCATGAGAAGTGATCGAAAAATATGAAAACATGTTTCATTTAAATGTTATCCTCTTCTAAGCTACTTCTGAATGCTTTTTCTGACTTGTATGGTCTTTGAGGTATTAGCTGCTTCCAGAAAATCTCCATCCCTCTCCTGCTTTTCTGGGTTGGTGTTGTGTGGGATGTGTTGTGATTTTTTTTTTTTTTTTTCCCCCCCAAGTGCTACCTCTATCACAAATAATCATTTGATGGTGTTTTATATCTTAAGATTATCACAATGGAAAAATGGATAATGTCCAAAAATGTGTAGCAATGCCAAGAGACATGTTCAGATTCCTAAAATTTCTGCTTATACTTCTACCCAGTGCAGTTTTTCGACTACCCCTCCCCCCCTTTTAAAAAACCATAACAGTAATGGATAACTTCTTAAAAAACAAACCAAAAAATCTGTTCATGGGGTTTTGCAGTAGTAAATGCTACTGTGAAATGAAGTGTATTAGATTCACAACACAAAATAAAATTGGCCAAAAATTGGCTGACCTAATTAGGCCTATTACAGGTTTTGTTATTTAATCCCAGTTCCTGTTGCTGCTATAGTTAGTACTGCTGAGTGATAAGGAATTAGTTAAAGGAATAAAAAATACAGAGTATGTCTAAAATTTGGGCAACAGCTCACCAAGGATTTCCTGTTTATATGGCAACATCGGACAAGGGTGATACAGAATGAGTCAATAAATGCACTAACTTTAATAGTTTTGCCTTGGAGCCCTGCTGTACGTGTGGGTTTGTAGCAGGCAGGATTTGGGTGCTGCCTGGCAGCTGGCAGCAGCTGCTGAGACACAGGGAACTGTGTAAAAGCCGAGGTAAAGGGAAGAGAAGTTTTAGGAAAGCTTCATATACATATGAATCTCTCTTTATTTTCCCTCTCGGTAGTTAATACTTTGGATTTTTTTAAGTACTGTGAAATCTCGGCTGGGTTCCGAGTGTGACACTCGGGAATGCCCTTCCCTCTTCTCTGGCGGTGTTCGTTGGCTGGCGGCCATCCTGCCGAGCCGCCGTTTCCTCGGGCTTCGTCGCTGCGGCTTGCCCGTGGAAGCGGGCTGTCCTGCGAGTGCGCTGGCTGCCCGTACCGCCGCTTCCCCGGCGCGGCAGCACGGAGCCGCGTTCGTCCCCGGGCCGGGCCCGGCGCTGTCGGCGGCGGCGGGGCGCGATCCCGGCCGCGGCCGGCTGGTGGGAGTGTAGGCACACGCACCTGCGGCCGGCCGTGCGGCAGCGAGCTGCGAGGGGGCCGTGGCTGACCTTTGTCAGGCTCAATAGCCTTTCATTTATCACTGATCACGAGAGTGGAATGAACATATTTACTTGTGTTTTACTTTCCACTTATAATATCTAGTGGCATGGGAGGAAAATGAAAACAATTGTTCATATGGGAAATTTATGTGCTTCATCTGGCTGTGTGATTTCCACGGTTGTACCAGTGCCACTTAGGGACTGGTATTGCATTTTACATCTTTAGGCTACAACAAAGTAGCTTTTCCATCTGCTGTGAAGCCTCTAATAATGCTCGTCTCGCCGTGTTTTTGTAGTACAGTGTTTCATTTGAATAGCAGGCTTCTTTAGCTCTTTGTTTAACAAATGCCTTTCATCTGATGTAAAAAAAACCCCCACTTTTTGTTTTAAGGATATTTTTCCTTTTATCCTTAGTGAACGGAAGATTCCTTCTGCTGATTTCTCCTGTTACACGCTGGGTACAAATTCATTGACGTACCTGAGATAGCCTTATTCTAGTTCCTGCGTTCTAGATGGAAATCGTTCTTGGATATTATGCAAAGGGTCTCTGAATTCTTTCCCATCGTGGGTCTGACACTATGTTCATCCTGTTCTCTTCCATGCTTTACTTACTCAAATAGTCCCATTAAAATCGATGAGATTATTCATGTAAGTAAGGCAAGTGGGAGTTGGGTTTTAATTTTAGTGATTTTTTTCCTTTTTTCACTGTGACTTAGTTGTTTTCACCATGTGCTTCAAGTTCTGCAGCGATTAAGCCTGTGATATTTTCTGACTGAGCACCATTTTTCAGATCAGTGTTAGTTTAAATTTTGTACTTATCAATACACTTGTGCAAATCTGCCTACGAATAAAAATCTCCTTTCACCATTGTTTTACTCTGTGTTAAGGCAGTTTAATAGAACTGTATTGCAATGTTGAATACCATAATTTGATTCAGTTAAAATTTCTAGAAAGGTGAATTATTTCTTTCAACTTTACAGATTAAAGTAAATATATACGCACATGCATGCCAGATTGTGACCACTAAGTGGGAAGTTTTATCTTTCATTATCATCTGTGTGTCAGCAAATTCTGCTAGTTTATGTATTGTGAGCTTCCTTGTCTATAAGCTGAGTATAGTGATAGTTTTTTACATGAGGTTTAAAGAAAATGTAGTTTTTTTACTTAATAGTACTAGGTTGAATAGGTGGGACAATAAGTACTGTAGTATAGTGTTTGGAATTTACATATCACTGTAAAATTAATAAATTCATGGCTATATTCTTAATGGTAAGTGGCATTACTTTACAAATACTGCTATATATAGCAAGGCTTATAATGCAGGTAATTTTCAGAGATGCTATAGGTATGTGTTTAATAACTTTGGTAATAAATTACAAAATACTGTGATCTACTGATGGATTTCATTTTTCTACTGTATGGCTTGCATTTGTAATGTAGTTTCTCTTTATTTAACGTGCACAGATTACAGATTGGAAGCAGAAATAGATTACAGGGAAATCAAATAGGGTAATAGAGTGAAACTGCACTGAAAGCAGAGTTGAACGCAATTCCAGAATTATTTTAACATTGCATTCTGCAAATTCTAATTTCATAATAAGTTTTTCCCTTTGGAAAGAAGACATTGCTCCCTGTGTGTGACAGGAATACTTACTGTTTGAACACTGCATCTGGAACACAAAGTACAATCGTGTTCTGCTTTGGTACAATAGTGATCTAGGGGTGTTGCAGTCCGGAGTCTGCCAGTGGACAGCAGAGTTTACAAAAAGCTTTACCTTGTTTTTTGGTATATTTCTTATAAACTGATGGCACTTCTGTATTTATCAGTATTGGTACTCATGAATTTAAAAAAAAAAAAAAAATGAAACCTATACAAAATGATACTGCTGGGAAAAAAAAATGCATGCTATATGTGGACGTGTGGAATGTTACCTAGATAGATGTTATCTGAGGCTAATCCTCTTTTTAATTCCCAACCTGAACATCTTGGGGCTTCAGGACCTATATTTAATTTATTTTTTGTAGCTGTCCTTTTGTTTCGCTAGAAGTGATAAATCTGAAATGTGTTAACCATCTAGTTGCTTATTTAACAGATAATACTTACTTGCTTAAAAGCAAACTTTTAAAGTTACTGAAGACAAGCAGCAGTCTCCTCTTGAGGTGAATGGAATCTTCTCTCAGCTAATTAGAATTTACCGTTTTCCCAGCAGTCTCACAATTGAATTATTCAAAATTGCATTTCTTTATTGCAGGTTGCCAAATTCCAGGGTGAGAAAATATTAAGATAAGTTTCCTTTTATGTATAAGAAAAACAATTTCTATCAAGATTAGTAAATGTGATAAAGCACTCACTATAGTAGAACTGGACAGAAGTTGGTTTGATACCAAAATAAATATATGACACATTTTTGAACGGGCAGATATTGATGGTGGGAGACAGGTATGCGTGTGGGTTGTATTTGTGTGCGAAGAATTCGAAGATGCTGAAATGCTTCTTTGCTTTGTTGCTTTTATCAGTGAATGATAAAAGAACTAAAGCATGTGAAATATTTTACTAATTTTATTTGCATTTAAGTTTTAAAAATCTCTTATTGCTTGAAACTGAAGTTAACTTTTTAAATTATTTATGGTAGCAATAATGCATGTTTTTGTTATTGAACTATATCTCTATAGTCCTTCTAGTGAACAAAATCCTCCCTCAGCTAATTATAACTTACAGTATTTTCCCAGCAGTCTTACAATCAAATTATTCAAAATTGCATTTCTTTATTGCATATTGCTAAAACCCAAGACAAGCAAACATCAAGATAATAAACAATTATTTATTGCAAATTATTACCTAATATATAAGATTAACAGCTTGTAACTATTAAGATTAATACACGTGGTAAACTGTATTTATTATACTTATTTTGTAGCAAATATCTTTGTATAAAACATATGTTTATGTATTGCAATTAATGAGAAAAAGTGTAAGATTAACAATTTAAGCTGTGTTTTGTTCTTAGATTTATGCGCACTGTAAAATTTATTTATCACACTTATTAAAAGTATTTAATGATGGACTTTTAGATGCTATATTTTTAATGTGCAAATATAAACTAAAGGAGTGTTAAATTACAAAATGGAAAATTATAACTGAAGTCAAAGGATCTAACTATTTTCTGCTATAAATCTAGTTTAAAATGATCATCATCGGAATTACAGAATCCTTAAATTGTGGCCTTTATAATACATAATGAGTTGTGATGAGTTTTCTTTTTTAAAGGCTTTTTTCATCATTAGAACTAAACTCAACATCTTGCTCTTAAAGATAAATGTAGCTCATAGTATAAACATTGGAATCATATCTTTTTATGATAAGAAGTTAAAATAACGTTTCTGAGAGGAGAGAGGGAGCAAAACCAGACAACTTGTGATGCACTGCAAGGAAGAAACTGAATTTAAAAATCATGCTTCTGCTTTGTCTTTGGAGAAGAGCTGCTGCTGCAATTGCATAGATTGCACAGGTCAACTGAGAAGATGTTTCAGTGCTCTTAGTCTGGAGAGACTTCTCTGGTCAAAGTACTTCCAAACTGATTTTTGCTTTTGCAGATGTGTAATATTTTTCAGCATCTCTTATGCTTTCTTCATTTTGCTGAGAAATATCTACTGTTTCAATCTGTCAGTGATTTAGGCTCTGGTAACAATATGTTTTCTTAGCGTTTAGTTTTAGAAAATATTGATGTATTGAAAGTATGTTCAGAACCCATTTATATATTGTGGTTTTGGGTTTTCTTGTGAAGAAGCTGTTTTTGGTGGAAGGAATCTTTCAGATGACCTGTATTTCTACTTCTGTTTCTTCCATGCTTAGTACCAGAGAGTACTTAATGATGTAATTATAAGAAACAAGCGATGCGATTTTGTATTTAAACAGAACAACCATATAAATAAGCAGGTTGGATAGAGGAGAAACCCATGTTAGAGCTACATTTTCGGGGGTGTTTTTGTTTGTGTATTTTTTTAAATAATTTTGTGTGAATGGGATCTATTCTCATTAAACACTATATAGACAGTATTTCTAAAGATTAAATGAACTGGATACTTCTAATAGAACTTTTTTTTTCAGAGCATTCAAAAAGTATGAAGAGAAGGATTTTATAAGAAAAGCATGCTTTGTGATTTTAACTTTTATTTTTAGGTGTTCTAAGCAGTTATTCTCACTGTTATAACTTAAGCAGTCTGGGTTGGGTTTAAATAATTTTGTCAGGCTTGAAATATTGAGCTGCAAGTGTGTTTTAAGTCAGATAAAAATAAGACGTATGTTTATGATAGCTGTAGTGATGAAATGAAAATCAAGTAATGGTAATATCTAGTTAAAGCAGTGAAAACTGAACTGGAAATGAGGTGGAGTTTTGATAAGCTTTCTGGAAAATAAAAAAAAAAACTTTTTGCTTACAAAAGATTTTATTTCCTATTTTTAAATGCAAGGAAACACTGATGTACTGGGGAGTTCTGTTTTATTGCTGCAGGTGTGTTACTCCTGTTTCAAAAACATCCTCTAGATGCTATTTATTATTATACTGTCATTTGACAAGATTTTTTTTCCCCAAGTGCTAATATGGTGAACTGATCTTGTTTCCATTGAAGTCAAAAGGATCTCTGAGTCTTTTCTGTATTCCTCATTTGTTATAGACACAGATATGAGTCTAAAAATGCCTATCAAATTATTTAATGTGCTCAGGTTATTTTAAAGGCTTACATTCTTACTGTGATGCTTCTGTTCTAAAACACCCGAATTTGCTAATTTTGAAGTAGTGAAGATACTGTGTTATCTATACATCTATGGAACTCTAGAAATACTTGATCTAAATTCTTTTCTGCTCAGGGAATTTAAATGGCCTGATTTGGGATGTGTGTGGCTAACTGAAACTTCCTGAAGTGGGAATCTACTCTAGAGCTTCCTCTCCGCTTCAAATTTATGATCCTAAGAACAACTATTCTGCAGCAGACCAAAAGCCTTCTAGAACACTGTCTGTTTTGTGACATTGGCCACTGAAGGATTTAGAGGGAGAGAGTGAAAGTACAAGAGCAGAAGTAGGGTTGTATTTTCCCAAATTTGTGTTTCCTGTTTCTGGAAGCTGACAATTTATTACCTATACTCTTATACTTTTGATTACCCTTGTTTCTTGTCTTCCGTGCCCTTTTTAGTTCTATTATCCTTTTATTGAGAAATGGTTTCCAGAATGCACTCAGGTTTAAAGATGTAGGCATTCAAAATCTCTACAGAGGAAAGACAAAATGGCTTAAGAGAACAACAGAGCTCCGTCCTTCATTGGTGTAAATTCCCAGAGCTATCATTTGTGGTATGTGTTTTGTCAGGAAATAACCTCACAACTGAAGATGGGACTGTCGGAGACTTGTATCAGAACTACTGAGCTATAATTAGGCCCATAATACTCTGCTTCCCAGAGTCATCCTTCGCAGGGCACAACTTGGGAAAGACAGGGACCTAGTGATTGATTGACAAAAATGAAGCTGCTTCCGATGAGTTTTTGTGTGTATGTGCCTGGACTTGGCCTGTGTCCTGAGAGGTCCAGACCTGGGAAACATTAACTATTTAACATCTTAAAAGATGAGCTTTAGTAGTTGTAGAACTGAATATAGCATTTCACAGCAGTCACAGTTTAGACGAGCCCTATGATTCTGGATTCATTATATCCGTTTTCTTTGAGATTAACTTGACTATGGCATTTAAGGAATTTTACTTCACTGAAGTGAGAACAAAACAACCAACTTCTGCAGCTGATCTGTGAAAAGCCATTATCGTTAGGCCATCTGGAAAAAAAGCATTTTTAGGTCTTGAACAGTGGCTAAGAGCTTGTTTTTGAAGAATAGATTTCTTGTGATTGCCACGTGATAGTGACAGTGCATTACAAAAAAAAAGCTGAAACAAGTAGGATTTTATAGCACCATTTATATTCTAGGTTTATTTCTGCAATAATTTAAACTTTTTCCTACTTTGCAATTTCTTTGTGCTAGTAAAGGTTTATATAGCTTTGGAGACGGTGCTACCTGGAATGTTAACTCTGCTGGATTACCACGAGAAACACAACAGCAGGAAGAACTTGGCTACTTAAAAATAGCATGAAACTGAATAAATGATAGTGTTTATGTGGAGTTCAAATTTTTGTGTCATCAAAACAGAGTAGACAAAATAGCATTCGGGTGTTCACCTGGGAGCTGGTGTTACTGAATATTACATATTGAAAGTTTTTTTGCAGTAGTCCCTAAGATTGATTTCTAATATAAAAATGGGGTGTTGAAGCTTGGTTTTTTTGGAAGGGTGGTGTGTGGTTTTCTTGGATGAGTGTGTGTGCTTGGTTTTGTGGGGGTTTTGTTTGTGGGTTTTGTTTTTTTCTTTATTTTCCCTACTGCCTATGAAGTACAGTGTACTGTGAGAGATGCAGTCCATGACGACAGGGTATGAATTTGGAAAAAAATTTACAAGTTGTCATCTGAGAATGTTTATTGATCAGGCTTTCTTATTGTATTGTTTAGAAAATCCAGGCAAAAAAGACTGAGAAGTCATGTATGTGTATTGTTTTGTGTGTGGTTTTTTGTTTTGCTTTGTTTTTTTTAATCAGAAAAAGATTAACACCACCCCCACTAAACAAAACCAGTTCATACTTTATTTAAAGCTCTTTGGGAGTGAGTCCTCTTCAGTATGTCCACAATCTGTACAATCGATCAGATTGCATTGTTCATGTGGTAAATGGAAAATTATATGTTGATGGAAAAAAATTTTAGAAAAGACACTTTAAAAAAAAAAATCTGAACAATGCAACAGATGCATTTATCTTCTCATGTCAGATAGGATAGGAGTGCAAAGCTCAGTTAATTTACAGAGGACAAAAATTAACTAAGGATGATCGGAACTGAAGGTCGTTAAGGGTGGCTCTGCAAACATCACAGAATAACTGATAATGGACTGTGCTGTACAACTATTTGTCCACACCAAGAACTAAATGCTAGATTTTCTTGTAGTGCAGGCAGCAGGCGAGTACAGTAAACAGTAAAGAAAAGGTTCTGCTCATCCTGCTGAGTTCTTTGTGTATCGGCTACCTGATGCTAAGTCAGAGACACTAGACTATGTTGTGTGGAAAAGAAATGTAGTGACCATCAGGGGTGGGGGTGGGGCATGTGGGATGGGTAGGGAGTTGGGGTTTAATTTGGTTTTCTTACTGTATCCCATACCTGTTTTCTTGTACAGATGGCCCCTTGTACTTTGGATGCAGCCCTTAGAGTAGTAAGTTGATGCAGAATATTCTACTCTGTTGAGTCTATACCTGAATCCTAAACTTTCACTAGGATTTTTGATTGTATGCAGATAGTTTGTAGTCTAATGGTGTTTTTTCTCCTCCTTTTTTTTGTTTTGTTTTTAAATCACGTGCATGTTTTTAATACATATGAACTAGTATTTCTATTTAGAGCAGCTTTTCTATATGCTGCTCTGAATGCATACAGTCCATGTATTGCACCTATATATATATATTTTCCCACCCCCACACCCCCCACCGAGGAGAAGTGTTATTCAGTGGAATTTGTGTGTACTTCAGGAAATCTCAGGCAGGACAGATGGATTTATAAAGTCTTGGAAAGATATACATTTCATCCTAAAGGGTGATGGATAGAAGTCAGGATTATGGTGAATATTGAGGGAGCTTGGTTTATGAATGAGCAGATGAGAAGGGATGTGATCCACAAGGCAGTATTTCAATTTAATTGGGGTCCAGAATATGAAAATATCTAAGGATACGTGATGACAGAGTTTTCAAGTGTGGTATCGCTCGGTTGTAACACTGGGTTAATAGCTGCTGCTGTTACAGTTTTTCACAGTATGAGAGGCAATGTTTGTTTGAATATTAGATGACTGCCAGATCCAAACCAGTTTATTTGCTGCTTAAGTAATGTGTACCTGATGCTTCCAGTTAAATCTTATCAAAAGATCCCATATGAGTGCACCAAATATATATATATGGTATTTTAAACTGAGCGCCGTGTGTAGGTTCTGTTTGAATGTGTGGTTCTTGTCTTCTTATAGCTTGTACTTTCCCAAGTTCAAAGCTGTATAGGCTTCAGTGCCAGAAGCGTAGGTAAGTATTGCTTTTTCACTGGACACAAGTAGGGCTCAGGGATAAGCTTTTGTATTGCAATTCAGTTTATTTTTTCTCATTAATAATAGATGGCATATAACCTGTAGATAGCATTCAAATATTTTGCGGTCTACCTTATACTTTTAAAGGTTGGATTTCTGGTTTGGATATAAGGGTGTTTTCGTATTATCTATCACTGTTCTACAGTTTTCATTGGAGCCTTGAAACAGCGCACGTGTTTGTGCACATTCTTTAATATCACCCTTGCAAAATTGTCCTGAAATTTTACTTTCAGGAGTCACAAAACCTGCTTGTCTGCCACATGCCCTGAAGATTGATTAAGAAACAAAGGTTATTTGACAAGTTTATAAAAAATAATTATTGCCCTGGGCAAATGAGTAAGTAGTATTTTGATTTGCACATAGCCACTTTTGAAAAGCTAGTTCAAACATGAGGTGTTTCAAGGCAAAGCATAAAAACCCTCACAGCATGGAACACATCCAGTTACTAATATACATTAAGAAATAATTCTGGATTCATGAAAAAAACACTTGGATTTTAGGGGTGGGGAAAATTTCCCAAAGTGAATTTAATCAGAGACATCCTGTTCCTCATGTTTTGGTTTGGTTTGTAAGCTCATGATTTATTTTGAGGCTGTGAATACATATGAAGAAGACATTGAAAAAAAAAAAATAAATCAAACCTTAGAAGTTGACTTGAATAATGGGATGCATTGTGGGCATAGTGTTCTGGTAGAAGACTGCAGGCGGAGGGCTTGTGTTGTATTGTCATTCAGTGGGGAGCAGAGGGTGTCACAAAGTATCTGCAAGTTGATTTTTGTCAACTAGGTCATCTTAATAGTAATGCTCTTTACTGATTATTCTAAGTAGTAGGTTTCATTGACAAACCATCTTTAGTCTCTTTTCTCTGTGTTGCTTTCTTATGTGGTCATAAAAAACTGTAACCCTCTGGAATTTGGGAGAATCGCAATAACATTGTTGTTTGCCTTAGACTTGCTCTCTTATGTTGGAAGGTTAAAAATACTTTTTTTTCCCCCACTATTTAAGGTGTGATAAGCAGTATTTAAAGGTTTGTGCTTGCACAGGGGTTAGTTATGCTTAGCCTGGTAAAAGAGACTTGCGTAAAAAAAACCTTCATGTCTTCATGATGCTACAGCTAAGCTTGAAAGCTTATGACTTATTATAATTATACAGATTAGTCTAATTCTATCTAAATAGATGACATTATTTTTTTGTAGGTGAAAATGCTAGTCTTTCCTGATTGCAACTCATGAGAGGTTTGGGAAAAAAATAAAGCAGTTGTGTTCTGAGACTGGGTTCAGGCTGTGTGATAACCATAACATTGTACAGTAACTCAGAGTAAGACAGTGGTAAAAAACCACCCTTATCATTCCTGTGTAGTCAACAATGAAGGAAGTTGTTAATTATCAGCTATAGATTTGCTTCTCATTTTTCAAAGCTTACAGTACCTGGTAACTTTGATTATAGTGAATTTTGGGTGTTACACACATTGCCTCATTAGGGAGACAATAATCCAATGTTAATATGTCTCAGTCTGCTATTTTCAGATGAAACTGTCATCATGGGCCTTTTTTGTTACACTTCACAGCCTGGGATATTTTTTCCTTTAGTTTAGCATGTTTTCTCCTCCATATGCATTGTAGTCTAGATATTAGCATTTGTGGCATTTCACTTAATGACTGCGTACGATATAACTTTGGGTAAAACACACAGTGTATAATGCAAACTAAGCAGATATTCCACCCAAGCTATATAAAAATAAGATAATTAACACCTGCGTGTTATCTGTAAGGGCTATGAGCGATGCCATTCTGTAGGCATAGTGGGACAGATAACGGTGTAAACATGGAGTACTGAGCATTTATGCTGGCGTTGAATTCAGAACCGATTTGAATGAGCATTAATAAACTAGTATAAATTAAAAGTCTAATATTATAACATTAAAACATAACTTGGTTTATAACCTAAAAATAGAGTAGAAAATAGATACTTAAGGTTATTGACTTTTCTACTGGGTCTTTACCTTCAGGTAACAGTCACAAAAGTAAGCAGAGAGTAGCAATACCCTAGCTATGCCCAAAGCAGATGTCTAAGCAGGTAATTCTTTCCCTGGCACCCATTGTTCTCTGTTGACTAGTCTCTAGGCCTGATTAACTGAGATTTGAACATCTCATGCTAAATAACTAAAGATTAATGTAGCTCAATTGTCCTTCATATCTGAACTACTATTATTAGGTCTCATTTCTAGATCAGAAAAGTTAGAGCTATATGCCAAACCACTGTGGTTACTGCTAATGATTAATGCTATCCATATAGAATTACAAAGTACTTGGTTGTTTGCCACACCTGCTGCTCTGGCAGCTTCAGCTAATTGCACTGTTAATAGAGTACTGACGGCATTTAGAAGGGCGACATTTACATGCCAGTAGCGGGGGAGGAGGGAACAAATTTCATGGCATTTGCTGAAGGAGGGAGGGGAATTTTAGCATTACATTACATGTCTTTTTAATGATTGCTGAAAACTCCCTTTTTGCTAGTACCAACCTGCAATCAGTGAAGTTTAAATTGTTTCTGTCTTTTGAGTAGCCATAGGTAGTTGCATTGCTGTTGCAGCTAAATTGTCGCTTAATGTAAAGCTTGGGAGAATTTGCGGGGGTTTTATTGCTTGAATGCCTGTGCTTCTTTCATTTGACAACTTGTGAAGAGATGAGTATTGGTGAAGTTAGAAAGAAATCATGTCATCCAGGTATAAATACACACGGTAACATGAAATTTAGAAGCTGGTAACCTAGGAATGGAGCGTGCTGTGAGATCAAGTAACGTTACGCTAGCCTGTTCGTACTGAATTGTTGTGGTGTGGGGTCCTGAGCTTTCTTGGCACAATGGGTGTCCTGGTTTTGGCTCAGATTTGTTTTTTTCTGTTAGTTGGTATGTTGCTGTGTTGTTGATACTACTGTTGATAGCACACTGATGGTTTTAGTTATGGCCAAGCAATGAAGGACTCTGCAGCTTTTCATGCTCTCCCGACAGCGAGGTAGCTGGTGGTGCCCAAGAAACCAACATGGCCAGGACAGCTAACCCAAACTGGCCAAAGAGTTATTCCATACCATGTGATATCATGCTTTGTATATTACTGAAAGTGGGCTGGAAGATAGTGAGCTAGTTGAGCTTTGGCTTTGGATGGTGAGCTTTTGTGCTGTGCATCACTTGTTTTGCGTATTCTTTTATCATCATTATTATTCTCTTTCTTATCTGTCCTATTAAATTGTCTTTATCTCAACCCATGAGTTTTCACTTTCTTTTTCCTTCTTTTTGATTCTCTCCTCCATCCCACCAGGGCGAGGGGGTGAGCGAATGCCTGTGTGGCTGTTTTAGCTGCTGGCAGGGTTAAACATTGATAATGGGTTTAAAAACCTAGAGGGCTGGCAGCGAAGGTCCCAGCTTGATGCTTCAATAATTTAAACACAAGTCTAATGAGAACTTAAGTTCCTCTGAGGTTGTGATATAAAGGCTGAACATATCCTAAATCTTCAAAAGTTTTATTGCTCTGTTTTGGTGCTTAATTATGAATTGAGAGACTAAATTTAGGCATTTATGTGTAAAAATGCATGATGTAGTAATTCTAATAAAATTTCCCAAACTTTTCTGAACTACCTCTTACAAATAAAGTTATAGGCCATGATTCAGGCCACAACTGCTTAACTATACTATAGGGAAAACTTGTGTACTTAAAATTAATGAATACTGTGGGATTATTTGTGTGTTTAATCATCTGCTTGGACAATTTGAACTAGAGCTTGACCTCTTAGATTTTTACGTTCTTTTTTCTTACAATAACACTTATAAAGCAGGTATGAATCTTGCAGCAGAAATCACTGCAGCTAATACTAAACAGAGCTCTCTTTATACATTTTACATGTAAGAGATGAATTTTATTATTAACAGACAATGGCATATACTGATTTAGAACAGAGATCAATATGAGTTCATTTTTATTTGACATGAGTTACAGTGTTCCAAAATTTAGAAGAACTAGAACTGTTGGAAAAAATGAATGGAAATATCAGAGAGCAAAGTCTATTTAAATATATTACAACCTTTGCATAGTTGAAAAGAATACATTATTAGAATTAATTTGAATTATTGTGAAAGAAATAGATCTGGTTTATACGCTTGTTAAAAGAGTATGGTTAAATGCTGTAGACCTATATGTAAAACTTTATTTCTAAATTTCAAATTTTCTAATGCTTTTGGGTCAAAAAGTTTAATTTTCTATTTTGCATGAATGTAAGTGGTCTGAGTGAATATGGGAAGTCTGTAATAGAAAGCATAGCTGAAATAGTCATGGAGAGTAAATTTTGTAGGATGGATACCTATACAGAAGTATACCAGTATACTTTTTTCTAATGTAAATTCAAGTTGCCAAAGAGAAATCACTGATACTAAAGACTCCTTTTACTCCGATAAACTGTTCCAGCACCCAGCTGTTGGCTAGCAAGGGGATAGTGCAAAAAGATTTAAAAATGCTGGAGAGATATTTTTAAAATCTTTCTGCATAGATAAATAAAAATCCTGTAACTCAGGAATAGAAATTTGATTAATTTTTTTTATATAGATCTTGGAGCACATATTTCTTAACTTTTTTTGTGGTAAAACTAAACCAAACATACCTGACCTTGGCGACCTTTACCTTTAGGTACAGTTTTGGATTAGTGCACTGCATTTATTCTTCTGTCTATCTATGTGTGATATATATAGAAAGAAAAAAGTGTGACATGTAAATCATGGTTATTTAAGCAAAAGAATAAACATCAAAATCATTGAACTGAAGAATTGTATTTTCTATAATATTTGCACCCAAAATGGTTTCAGGTTTAAAAGTATACATTAATAGCTTGTGTAAAGAAGTGCATGCTGACCTGAAATAGCTAACTACTTGTGTGAAATGAATTAATCAAAAAACTTTAATTTGGATGAAGTGAAATTTCATTAAATGCAGCACCCCTCATTTGACTGACTGAATCTTTATTATTGCCACTACTACTATTATTCTCTTTCTAAAGCAAATCGGATCAATGCAGTTGGGTCCTGGGCATACCAATAGATTTGATTCAAGCACAGCAGCAAGGCAAGATGTACCCCATGGTACTCTGTACAAAATATGCCACGCTAATACTTCTGGATTTTTTTTTTTAAATAGAGAAAAGGCTTCTCTAGTTTTAAATGCAGTGTCTCCAGCTGTATTCCTGAGGAAAAAGGAGGTGAACTTGTAGCAGTAGTAGACAGATGTTGAAAACTCTTTGTGCATGATATATGATGCAGAAAAGCCTTGTTGTACTGTCATTGTCACTGACTGTGACACAATTTGCTGCCTGGGTTTTGTTTCTCAGCTTAAAGCTGCTTGAGGCTGCTAACTAGTGTACACAGCATTGCTGAGATGTTAAGGAAGAGCTTAGAGAGAAAAATATGCAACTTGTGTAACTTGTGGCAGTTCTGTCATGAAGCATTTAAAGATAGCTTGGACTCAATGGAAGGAAAAACATTTGTTCAGAATAATTTTATATTAACAGAATGGAAACAAGATGGCCTGATGTACTTCTTCTAGCTCTAATTCCTGGAAGCGCTGATACTGAAAAAACCCCAACCAAACAACCCAAACACAACTTGAACTCACATGTTGGTCTCTGCAACTGTCAAAACCTTGATAACATCCAATGGAATTTCTGAAAGGCTTTGTATTCCAGGAGAGAGAGACTTCCCGTATTGATAGTATAAATGAAAGATTATGACACTGTGCATGTAATACATTGTGAGTTCTGCAGTTTACAAAATGAGTTTAGAGAAGAGTTCGATTGCTATAATGGCTCATGGATTGTCCTTATTTCACCTTTAGACCAGAATTTGTAATGCTAAAAGTTGTATCCTTGCATATATATGTGTGTGTATATATATATATATATATATATATATATATAAAATCTTGCATATATAAGGATATCCTTGCATATCCTTTCTGTGGGGATAGGACAAGGGGCAATGGCTGCAAGTTGGAGTATAGGAAGTTCTGCACCAACATGTGGAAGAACTTTTTCACAGTGAGGGTAACAGAGCACTGGAATAGGCTGCCCAGGGAGGTGGTGGAGTCTCCTTCTCTGGAGATATTCAAGACCCGTCTGGACGCCTGAGTGATATGTCCTAGGGAGGCTGTATTGGCAGGGGGGGTGGACCCAATGATCTCTCAAGGTCCCTTCCAACCCCTACAATTCTATGATTCTATGATAAAACATTCATGTAAGAACTGTTGTCTGTTTATTTCCTGCTTTAAAGGCTATGCTATTTATTTGATAAACTCTAGGTGTTTAGGCAGTATTTCCACCCACTTTTTAAAAAACATATGTATTGTTTCTATTAAGGTATGATTCCAAAGGTAGCAGTCTTACAAACTTTGGGCTCTTCTACTCAAATATATATCATTCGGGCCAGAAACTAAATGAAGCTTCATAGTTCTTAATATTACAGGGTAGAACAATAGGCAAATAGAAGTGAAATGACAAAACAAATCACTTGCATGTGCATCAACAGTTTGACTTAAAATAGAAATTTGTTAATCTCTAATATGGTACATCTCAAATATGTTAATCTAAGTGAGGCTTCAATAACAGTTGATAATGAAATTGCATGGTTATATCAGCTTCCCTTTTTTCCTTCTAGAAAGGATCTTAAAGAAATGCTTACATTTTGGCATGCCATAAACGTGTAATTTAATTTAGTAATGCCTTCAAGATTACCACCACTAAACAGAGGCAGAGGTTTTTTTCACAGAATCGAAGGCTGAAAAAGACCTTTGAAGATCAAGTCCAACCAATCCCATCCTAAGCTAAACTATACCCCTAAGTACCTCATTTACCCCTTTTTTTTGAGCACATCCAGGGAAGGTGACTCAACCACCTCCCTGGGCAGCCTGTTCCAGGCCCTGACAACTTTCGGTATAAATTTCTTTTCTAATGTCCAATCTAAACCTGCTCTGGTGCAACTTCCTGCCATTTCCCCTTGTCCTATCACCTGTCACCTGGCTGAAGAAACCATCACCCACCTCTCCACAACCTCCCTTCAGGTAGTTATAGGTGGTGATAAGGTCTCCCCTCAGCCTCCTCTTCTTCAAGCTAAGTGGGCCCCAGCTCCCTCAGCCGCTCCTCAGAGGATTTGCCCTCCAGCCCCTTCCCCAGCCTTGGCTGCCCTTCTCTGGACTTGGTCGAGGATCTCCATGTCCTTCTAATGGTGAGGAGCCCAAAACTGGACACAGCAGTCGAGGTGCGGCCTCACCAGTGCAGAGTACAGGGGCACAATTAACTTCTCTAAACCTACTGGCCACGCTCTTCGATACAAGCCAAGATACCATTGGCATCTTTCGTAATCATGAGGATACGCAGTCAGCTGAAGGAAAAAGGATGCCCATCACAAGGCATAAAATGGCTTGAGATTGGACAAAGGCCTCTTAGGAAACAAGAGGAGGTTTAAAATTTCTCCAACTTGTTACCTCAGTAGACTGTCAATGGTCATAATCACTGTAGTGAGAAAGTTTGAAACAGTTCCTAAAAACCAGATTTCTTTAATGAAATTGCGGTACAAAAGACTAGAAATACAACATTAATTATACTATTTCCTAAAGATCCCAGGGAAAAATCACCTGAGTCACTGAATGAAACATACAGTGGTAACTGCCACTGCCTTGTGCCAGTGTGCATCTCTCCTATACTACTGTTTAGGCATGAGTTAGTGCTGTTCCTTTTTATTCTGTTTTTATATAGTTTTTCCTCAGGAAGCTTTCAGTGAAACACAGGAAAAAGTTATCTAGTGCCCTAGGAAAGGATGTTTCCCTCAAATAATTGCCATGCTTGAGTCCTGAAGGCTCATTTTACTCCAGGTTAAACCTTGAAGTGGAACTAACTAATTATGTTTTTAACCTCAAATTTTTAAAAAATGTGTTTCCAATTAAAGTTTTCAAATTCTGAATCGCATTATTTTAAAGTAAGGAAATGCTCTCCTCTATGTGTGTGTGTTTGGGCTTTTTTGGTTGAAACTTATAGATGATGTAAAGTACCTTTCTTCCAGTAATACAGGACATTGTGTATCTATGTTACTGACACAGGTGATGCAAAACTGAACCAAAGGAAGCAGTATTGGTGCCAAGTGGAGCCACACTATTGAGATGAGAAGTTAGGAAGGAGGTGAATGGCTGTGTCAGAATGAAAGCTTTAGGTGCTCTAAGGATTGCTAGTTGGAGAGAAACCTGGAGAATGCAGTCACAGAAGGACAAGTTCTGCTGCTGCATCTTAAAAAAAAAAAAACCAAAACAAACTCTAAAAAGCTTCCTCCTGCTACTACAAATCCAGGAGGATTTATAAACCTGACACTTTACATAGGACTTGTTCATTGGGTTAAGTAATGTAGAAAATTATTATTAAAAATGTTTATTTCTGTTATTAGAGGGCGTTCATATGAATTTACTATTACAATAGTACCTAGGTTTTGTAGTGACATGTATGCTCATAACTTCTAAGGTTCTTCCAGCAGTTAAACTGAGCAAAGGAAAAATGGATTTTAGTGGTAATATTCACTGTGTTGTTGAAGTAGAGTATTTCATGTTTCTGACTGCTGGTCTGCAGATTTCTTGGAGACCTTGATTTTGGGAACAGCAGTTGTATTAAAAAGATGTTGACTATAACGTGAACTTTTTTCCCAGGAATGTCAAAGTAATTCTACTGTGTATTTTTATTACTGGTGTTTTAAGAGCCTGTTTGCATAATTATTTTTACTCTGCCGTTGCCTAAGGACTCTGCTCACAGACCAGGCTCCCATTGTATCAGCAGAAATCAGCCTACAAAAAATCCTTGCTTAAGGAGCTTGTAAATGATACTTTTAAAAAATTATTCTAATTGTCAGACTGCAAAGATCTGAACGAAAGTTGACTAGGGTATCTCTTCTTTTTATTATACCTGCTACTTTATTTACAGTCTCCTGGTCGTCTTTCCTGCATTACTTCTTCAGGGCATGCGAGATGGCCAGAAGCTTCTCTGAACTGTTTCCCCTCTGCTCCCCACTGCAGTGTGCTCCAGGCTTCCTAAAGATGTGTGAATCATGCAGTGCATGCTGCTGGGGGTGACATGGGGAGGAGGAGAGGGTCATGAAGGATATCATGGTACTCATATTTAAATAACATTATACACAGTGTCTAAAAGTATATACCCACAAAATATTACTTTTTAATTATAACCAAAATTTTGAATGTGAATAGTGACAAATAATTTATTATTTTAAGCTGGGAGTCACAGCTTTCACCTAATCTTTATGGCTACTGGAGGCCAACATCTACTGGACTTCCTAGGGTTTCTGCTCATTTTGCATGATGGACAAAGAGTGCAAATAAAGATCTTGACAAAATGTTTCCTTTTATGAGAAATTTAAGAGTTTATTCTGTCTCCTCTCAAGAACGCTTCTAGTGTTCGTACTTAGTCTCCATTTAAAAAAAGAAAATAATCTTTATTCATGTAAAGAATTTCTGTGAGAAAAAATCACCAGTATCAGTGTGATCTGGCAGGTCTCTACTCTGCAATTCTCAGGCAAGTCCTGTTTTGAATTGGCAGTATCAGAACAGATGACACTATCTTTTTGTGGTTTTGAAAAAAGAAAGCAAAAAATGTCATCGACGTGAAGGTGAACTTCAGTTGCAATGCCTGTAGGAGGAGTTTTCATGCCACTTTATCTTTGTTCAGCAACTTAGATCGTGCAAGAACTGTCTGAAGACAGATTTGTCTGGCATGAGAGTGTAACAAATGGATATCTCATCATTATAATTCTGGTTTGGTTGGGTTTTTTCCCAACCAAATGGTGTGGCTTCCTTTTGTATTTGCAATAACTGGGGGGTGGGGAGGGGATTGTTTTATGTATGATTTTGTTTTTTCCCCTTTGTGACATTCATAAATTCTGCTGTTTTATTCAGGAAGAGCCTCAGTATCTGTAGGAATAAACCTCACCTTTGTGTTTTTTCTAAATCAAAGTGGAGTGTTTTGCATTTGGCCCCATGACATTCTAGATCTGCCCACCAGAGAACTAATTGCTGTATGAGGCACGTAAAATTTATCCCCCACTTAAGATAACATCCTTTTAAATACATTTTGTAGAGTTTTAACATATAAAATCCTCCTGCAAAGAGTAGTTCTTATTTACCATTTTTATGAATAGCTTAAAATACTTATGCAACTTAGATATTTAACTTCATTTAGTAAGAATCTTTAGATGACCTGGTCCTGTTGGCTTCTTTTCCTAGTTCAGAAAACACCTAGGGGCCTTTACAGCAGGTTGTGGTCCATCTATTGCTTTCAATGTAGATTGTGGACTATTGAGGAACTCCCTGTTACATGTCAACAGGGCATACTGAAAATGAAGAAGCACATAATGCTGCTAGAAAATCAGCTTGGCATTCTCTGCAGTCAATTTACATCCTTCCTGAATGAGTGATTGTTCCGTGATAGTCTCTTGCTCTCCATCACGAATGCTACTGTTAATTTTGTGAAGGTTTGCCTAGCTCTGCCTTCGTGCATGGATGTCTTGCTCTGCAGCATCTTTGTTGATTCATTGGTTAGTTCTTTACAAAGATGAACTGAAAGGCAAGGGTTGGGCTGCAGGCATGGAAGAACCTTATTCTCATAATGGTCTTCTATAACTTCGCTTGTGACAACATAGTTACCTTTCCAGCAAAAAGGTCTTGTATCCCCAAAAGTTTGTGAGTGCTTTTTGATTAGGAACATGAAATATTGCCATAAATCACCTTGAGATTAAAAAAAAGGGACCTACTTTAGTTCTGATGATAAATGTGTCTTAGAAAATTTATGAAGTCACTCCTTCAACTGGATTTTGTCTTTGATTGGATGGACGAGGCAGAGTGGTATAGAAGAAAGTATACTTTATAGCCTAAATACTTATATGTATCAGATCATCTTTTATATTTGTGTAGCTGTATTTGTCTTTCATCTTTTATTCATGTATTTTATACATGTGGATATAAACGTTTGTTGATTGCCATATCAAAAGACAGAAGTAACATCACAACAGTCTGGATGATATGCACAGTAAGACTTTATGATACTCAAAAATTTGCAAGGATTATGCTCTTGATATTTCGCTGCTTGAGCCTAGATATGGGATGTGAGATCACTAGCAACTTATAAAGCACAAAAGGGTTTGGTTTAGGAAGATGTTAGTGGAAGCCTTTAATGCTTTCTACTCTTGACAGTGATTATAATGAAGATAATGAAGTGGCAGACAATAGTTTTGAAGAATGAAATACGATAAGAAAGGAATTGCACAATAGATACAAAAATGGTAGCTCAACTCGGTAGTATGGGAATAACTAAACGAATAATTTAGAGAGACGGCTGATTTCTCAGAAATCTGAAGTCTTGAGATATCTTTCTTAATAGTTCTGTGACAGAGTTGCATTCGATATATTTGAACTAAAAGCAAAACTCTAGGTTTAAATCTCAGTCGGTCATCTCTTTTATCCTTTAAGAATAGAGAGCAAACTATTGCAATGCAGTTTCCTGGGTTAAGGCACTGTAGAATTAAGAGCTACAGTCATTGAACTTCCCAACTTCTGTGATCTGGCAGTTGTCAAGGTTAACAACTGAGTTTATTTACATTGTTTATGGAGGGAGGGAGTGTAATTTCTTTACTGGGGTTAGGAGTCGGCTAAGACAAGGTGTACAACAGATGCATCTCAAAGTTGCTTGCTGATTTGGATTTTTTGGACTGCAAAACTTGCTTTAATGTACTTCAATTGACCAAGGAAGTGTGTGCTAGATCGAGCAGTTATTTCTTGAATCCCTACAAACTAAAACTCTGGGTAGAGAAAAGTGGAAATGATATTTTTACTTTTAAGGGTGAACAAAGAAGAAATTTTCCTTTTCCAGATAGCGGTATATGTCTCAAATAAAAAATGCTTGGTTCCTTTTGCTCCCCTTAGTTGTCCCCAAACCCCAGGCAGACAATGTGTACAGGATGGGTGTATTTTGAAGATAATGATGTTGTATAGGTAAAGTGGAGGGTGGAGTTGGACTGGAAAACCTCCTAATGTTGGTGACAACATGCACATGGAAAAGAACCCAGCCTGACCTTCAGATTCCTTTCTGTTTGCAGTATGAATAGGGAATAAAACAAGTTCTCTTATAGTCATTCTGAGTGTATGTGTTACAGAACAAGAAAGCATAAATACAGATCTCTGTAGGTTTAAAAAATATTTTATTTTACAATAGCAGCAATTTTGATATCTTCCCCCCTGCAGCACCCCTCCTCCTCTCCATTGGGTTTTATGCTGGTTTGTTGCTTTGAGCATTAGGGGACTAGAGACTAGAATTTAGGCATTTCTGCTTCAACTACAGGAATTTTTGTTCAGCTGGATGCTCTTCAGGGGCTTTAAATCTGGCTTAGAATTTGAGAGGAACCTAAGTAGAGTCTTTCATATATGAACATCCAGCAGCTTGTATTTTGCCATTTAATTTTTGCATTTAAAGTTTTTGGTATATGTTGGTGTATATATTATTTTGCTCCTGATATAGTTAATTCTGACTAAAGGAGCTGTGTAGTATTTCAAGTTTTTATTCCCCTGTAGCTCATGTTGTCTTATGCTACATTGGATGGTCAACCTTTATATGCAGTGAGCTGCCTATTAAAAAAAATCTCTGGTTTTGCAAAGACCTGCAGGTGGATGGATATTCTACAACTTGTAATGGAAAGCTCTCAGTGGTCCAAGCAAGAGAAGATGGCAGCTTGCTGCTGGAGAGTCATGTTGTGAGGGAACTCTGGGCTGACACACATCTGGAAAATATAGCACTGCTTCAGGACTGAACAGTGACAGCGCTGGCCCTGGCAACCACTCCTTGCCCGATTTTTCCCCAAATCGGGGATTTAGATTAAAATCCTGTTGCCACTCATGCTGCAGCCCCAGCTAAAGCTGCACAAATCGAGAACAATTGGGCAAGCAGCGCCTGCTTGTCCTGTGATTGAGAGCTTTGTGTTTCCTCTAGCTTGGTATTTCACTAACAAGCATTCCTTTTGTTGCCTGTAGAATGAATGACTTCTGCTGACTCCAGAAGACAGGTACTTCATTACCTTGCACACAAATAAGGGAGAGGGGAGTGACACTTGGGAGAGAATAACATGAGATTATTTGCAAATGGAATCCTGGTCATAAGATGCTCCTTTTAGCAAACTGTAAGCAGGAATGAAAAGTCTGGGTCCTGGAGGCCAATGATGAATTTATCAGGACACCTATTTCTTCCCAAGACCTTTTGAGTACGTTATATAGATACGTTGGCAATTCTCTTGCATCCAGGTTTTGTTTCAAAGGCTGGCATTGTCTTGCCTTCCAGCCTGATCCTGTTTAGAGCATGTTTCTGTATGGCTTTGTTATTTAAAGTGATGTGAATCTTCTCTACTGAAAGCCACAAAATCAACAGACTGTCCTGCATAACATTTCTTCCTCTTCTCCTGACAGTAGTACCAGACAGAAAACTGTAAAACAAAAAAAAAAAAAATTTGAATCCAATAATTAGTATATGCAGAGCTTCTTTGTCATTTATTGATAAACTGACACAGATTTCTACCTCCCTCCAATTTACGTCTCCAGCTAATATTTTGTCTTGGTACTTGGAATTTGTTCATATGTGCAGAAAGCTACAATGGTAAGTTCTTGTTCTGTTTCTGGCAGAACAAACTGTGTATAATACTTGTTAACTGATTTATTCTTTCCTCTGGAAATATTGCATCTTTTAAAACTGACTTTAAGGAACAAAATTGACCTTAAATGTGGAAATATAGATACATTCTTGCAAGAACGAAGAGCTTGGAGAAAATATAGTCTGTATTTTTCTATACCATAAGAAATATTTCTGGTTAGAATTTAGCTCAGTAATATTTTCAGTCAGTTTTTATTTAAAAATTTGATAATGCATTTTAAAAAGAATTTTCAAAGGCATTTTCAAAATTTGTGGTGTACATGAAATACACATCAGAGGTACGCAAGGATTATTTTCTTTCCCTAGTGGTAACAGGTCTCAATGAGTTTATAGAAAGGAAAATTGGCCTGTTTGGTCAAATATACTTCTTGATTATCCATCAGATATGAAAGGGAGTTCAGTAATGTTCTCTGAAAGCTTGCGAAATTAGGCTTTGTCAGAAGAGAAGGTGAATTTCAGAAGCAATAATCTGCTCTCAGTGGCAACCTGGATTAGCTGGGCTGTGAACTGATTTTGAATTCCTGTTAGCGTAAAATGAGGTGAATCCAGCTCCCAGCTCTTATGTAGCAATTTTAAGGTACAGGCTGCTCCAAAGAAATAGCTTACTGACTACAGCGTGTGAAAGTATGGCTTCTGTCTTTGGTCAGGTCCTGACTATGCTAAACATGTGAAACTTTGATATCTAGGTCAAATACTGTTCAGCTGTAAAAAGGCAGGTATGTCATGTGATCAGCATGTAAGTGGTTACACAGTTTCATGGCACACCACTCCTACAGCTCAGTAATATGACTGGAAGTAACAAGTGGATGAGAGGAGTCAGGCTTGCATCAGAAAACATTTTGATGATTAAAGAGCAAATAAATTAATTAATTGTAATTTAGAAATGTTCCTGTCCTATTGCCATTAAACCAATGGAAGCTGCCAGGCGTCAAGATGAAGCTTGTAGTGTCTTTGAAGGATCTTAGTTTTAGCGCCGTCATTCAAATTCCTAATCGCAGAACACATATGGCATAAGCACCACAAAGAGCAGACAAATGTCAGATCATCATTTTTACAGAGAGAGTGGTGAGGGGCTGGAACAGGCTGCCCAGAGAAGTAGTGGATGCCCTGTCCCTGGAAGTGTTCAAGGCCAGGTTGGATGGGGCAACCTTCTGTAGATCCAGCCCTGAGGTTGGTGGTCCTGTCTGTGGCAGGGGGGTTGGAACTCTATGATCCTTGGGGTCCCTTCCAACCCATGACATTCTATGATTCTATGATCAGAATGGCTCAGTGATGCCACAGTAGGGTCAGCCTATCACAGAGGAATAAGTTTGTTCTTTCTGTCTTTAGAGGTGATCAGCTGGACTTGTGATTCTGAATGGTGTATGTGGTGCAGACACCTGTTCACAAGGAACAGGGCCAAGCCCACACATTAATTTCATAGCTAATTATGCACTTACTCCCCTGAGTTGTGCAGTCATAAGCTTGATGATGGCTGCTCTCAGTTCAGGAGTGGATGCGATAAATTGCAAACTCATGGTGGATGTGGTATAGTTAAATCTTCAATATGGAAAAGCAGTTCAGAGGGTCTGGCTAAATTCTCTGCATGCTTTTTACTAGTTGTGGAGTAAAATTTTTCAGAGGCCAAGACTGACCCATCCAAATGTACATTCCAGGTAGCCAATAACCAATCCCTTTTATTTATAGCGCAATCATTCATAAGTGTATTTAAGAAAAGGGATGATCTATTTTCTGTATGTTCCTTAAAGGGATTCCATTTTAGCTTCAATTGTAATTTTTACCTTTTCCAGTAGAATTTATTGACACAATGCCTAGCACAAGCCCTAGATTTTGCATCATCCTTTTGTCTGCAAGCATATTCACCAGCCGCTTAATTTGTCATAGCCCTGGAGGTATCAAAACTAATGAGCTTTGTTTGAATAGACTTTTTCCAGTTCATCTAGCACACTTTGGGGTAATCATTCAGTTTCTGTTTGCCTCTGATGTGAAGCATTGTGGGAAATATAAGAAAATAATGGTTAAAAAAAAGCAGTATAAATTGTTAACAGCCACACACTCTGAAAAGCCCTAAAGATGTTATATTTTTAATTTCACTATTTATTGAAGTATTGTGAGTACCTTAAGTACAATCATTATGAGATAATATCAAAGGAGAATCTGATAAAATGCTATTTTTCAATTAGCTCTGAGTTTAATACTTAGCTTTTTAAAGTATTTCACAGCTAACAAATCTTTAAACAATCTAACCTTTCAGGATTTGGAAGTGGACAAGATAATAACTATGAATACATAATATTGCAGTGGTGGTAAGGACTTAAAAATCTATTACTGGGATTACATACAGGAATACCTTTTATTGGTCAGACAATTGCGTTTTCATTTTTATAAAGCATTTCCCTATCCTCAGTATTATACCACAGAGATACACAAAAATGGAATGCAGAGGTGTGCACGGCATATGTAATTTCTGAAAAATTCAGGTACTCTGTACCTTGTATGCTTTTAGCCTCAAAGTCCTAGGACTATTTGTCCTTCTTGCCAACTAGGACAGCATTTGTGGTTTGTTATTTTTGTCTTTGATGCACTAGAAAAATATATCTTTAACTTATGGGAAGCTTACAATTATAGAATAAGTGGTGTCATATTCTTTTTGAGTTAGTGCAATGAGGCCAGATTGTCTAGAATTTGTGGTCAGTTGCTTTTTTTTTCCAAAAAAAGGCCGAAACCCAACCAAACCAACCCCTATCATAGAATAATAGAGAGGTTTGGGTTGGAAGGGACCTTAAAGATCATCAAGTTCCAAGGATACCTCTCACTAGATAAGGCTGCTCAAGGCCCCATCCAACCCAGCCTTGAATGCTTCCAGGGAAGGGATCCACCACTTCCCTGGGCAACCAGTGCCATGGCCTAACCCTGGTAGGCCAGGCTTTGATTGCTAAGCAGCTCAGGGAGTTGTCGTATTTCAACAAGATATAATAAACAAGTGAAACTTACTGTGCGATAACTTTTCATCAGTAAAGCATGACACTTCTAAATAGCCCATTACAATCTAAAAAGGTTTTTTCATATGAACACTCCCAGGATGTTTTAGTGTGTGGTGGGTTTATTTTTTTTGATTTCTCATTATCGGTTGATTTGATGAAAAGCTTTTTCTCTTAAGAGTGAGGAAGAGGAAGGAAGAAGTGGAAATGCAATAGAGGAGGAAAAGAGGAGAAGTCATTTGCTTTTAAAATAAATTATGAACTCTTTTGGAACTTTTTTCACATGCATTTCCATATTAAGATGTCTTGGAAAAAATGTAGTAAGAGAAAGCATAAAGTTAGGAATTAGCTGAAACTCAGTCTATCTAAAATTGAAGTAAGTAGAAACTGTGGCCAAGGTTCTATCTATCTTTACTAACTAGTTATTGTTTTGTATTGATACGGAACAGTGCTGTGCCCTACAGTGATACCCGTTGAATAAGACACCCAGAGTATCAGAAGCAATGTTAGGTTCATCACCAACTCGTGTTCCTGAGATTTGTTTTACATCTCAGTTGGTGTAATTGGTATCGGTGAAGTTGTATGCTAAGATAGGTAGATTATTTCTGTACCTATGTGAGGTATTTTGGCTTTGTAGCTCTTCCTAGCTGCACCATGCTGTGTTGACATGCACTATGCAACACAAATCAGTTTGCAGTCCAAGGCGTCCGTGGGTTCCATGTGTGATATTGAGTACTTAGATGGCATTGACAAGCAGTGTTTGTCTTCTCAGAGATAGAGCTATAACTTCTGCCTCTTGCCTTCACTGGCTTATTCAGGCTTTCATCACTTTTGAATTGGATTGCTGCTGTGAAATCTCCCCTCTTGGAGGTCACTGGAAAGGCAGCTCAGAATACAGAGCACAGAATATCTAATGTAGGTGGCTAAGCCATGTTCAATAAGTACAGTAGTTCACTTAGTTAAGAAAAAAAAAAGGTTTTGACTTACACATTGCGTTATGTCTTGGTCCTTATGTGTTGTAGAGTTGAGATTTTCTAAAGAGCAGGTTCTTTATTTGTATAACTGGGGACAGTAAAAGGATCATTTTCAAATAAGAAACATGCCCAGGTAACTTATAATGCAGTCGGGACATCTTATATGAGCACCTCTGTCTCCTCATCCTCTGAGAAGGCACTACCTCTTCTCCTCCCTTACTATTGACTATTTAGGACCAAGATGTGATTTGAAATCACAGTCTATTTGGTGCAACTTAATCGAATCTTTTGTGTTAAACAGTGACCTACTCACAAGTCTCAGTCACAGAAACAGGAGCTTAGAGGGACTGCATTCAGAGAGGGTGTCCAGAAAAAATTTGTCTAAAAATTCTTCCAAAAAAGTTTTCTCTTAGGAAAGCCAGATGCTAAATTAAACTCAAAAGAAGTCTAATAAACTGTCTCTCCCACGATCTCTCTGCTCTCATATTTTTTTTTTCTTCCCTGTTCCTGTTTGGTCTTTTCTTTTAGTTGCTTGTTTACTTATTTTCTCTCTACTGTGTCTGGTATATTCTCAAGGATGAACTCATTTAGGTAACCCCTGCATCATATCCACACGGGTTTTCGTATTCCAAAGTATTTATATAATTTCTTGGAATTAAACTAGTGATTTACAGGTTGGATTATTATAAAGTGGAATGCAAAGTACAGGGATATGAAACATGTGTCTTGAAAAAACATCTGTGTTAGTTATAAATAATAAAATAGTATTTTCATGAGAAAGGGTGCTAAAATATTAAATGATGCTGTCTATTCTTTATTATGACATGTATTTAACGCAATTTTCTTTTTATTGTCTCATTTTTTTAAGGAATGCTTACTTCAAACACTTAATTACAGCATGTTACAAGACCAGTTTCTTGTAACTGGAGTGGATCTGGGCTCTCACTTCCAGCATTATGTGTACCCATACATACTGGTTAAGGCTTAAGCAGTTTTTGGGATCCCTTAAGGTATTGTTGAAAGTTTTGGACAGATTTCTGTTACTTTCCTAGAAGTTTTTGTGGTGGGTTGACCCTGGCTGGATGCCAGGTGCCCACCAGAGCTGTTCTATCAGTCCCCTCCTCATCTGGGTGGGGGTAAGGAAAGCTCGTGGGTCATGATAAAAGCAGGACGAGATTATTAGCAAATTGCTATGACAGACAAGAGAGACTCAACTCAGGGGAAAAATTAATTTAATTTATTGCTATTTAAATCACAGCAGGATAATGAGAATTAAATCCAAATCTTAAAACACCCTCCTCACCTGCTCTTCCTGGGCTTAACTTCACTTCTGATTTCTCTCTCCCCTCACCCCTAGTGGCCCGGGGACATGGGGAATCACATTGTCACTGCTGCTCATTCTTCCTCAGGGGAGGACTCCTCACACCCTCCTGCTCCAGCTTGTGCTCCCTCCTGCAGGAGACAGTCTTTCACAAACTTCTCTGGCATGAGTTCTTTCCAAGAGCTGCAGATCTTCATGAACAGGTCCTTCAGGAGCAGACTGCATCAGTGTCTTCCCCATGGGGTCACAAGTCCAGCTAGTGTGGGCACCTCATCATGGGTCCATGGGTGCTGCCTGGAGCCTGGTCTAGTGTAGGCTTCCCATAGGGGGACAGCTTCCTTTGGACATCCACCTCCTCTACAGGTTGCCGGGGGTTATCAGCCCACCATAAACCTCTGTAGGCTGCAGAGGGGTATCTGCTCCACCATCATCCTCCATAGGCTGCAGGAAACAGCCTGTCTCACCAGGGGCTGCAGGGGAATCTCTCTGCTTCAGTGCTTGGAGAGATCCTCCCACTCCTTCAATGACCTTGGTGCCTGCAGAGTTGTTTCTTTCACATAGTCTCACTCTTCCCTCTGGTTGCAATCACTCTTAGTAGGTGATTTGGGTTTTTTCCTGTCCTTAAATATATTACCCCAGAAGTGCTACCCCAGAAGTTGTTGATGGGCTTGGATTGGGCTGGTGGTGGGTCCACCTCGGAGCTGGCTGGCCTTAGCTGTATCAGTGTGTGAACTGCTGTGTGGTGTTTACCTGCTTGCTAGGATACACCACAATGGTGCAGCAGTGTAACTCTCATAAGATTGTTCTTCTAAGAGAAACAAGCCTGCCTGCTCTTTAGCTTGGAGGGGACTGAGGGGTGACCTTATTGATGTTTATAAATATATTAAGGGCAAGAGTCAGGAGGATGGAGCCAGGCTCTTTTCAGTGATGGCCAGCGATAGGACAATGGGCAATGGGTGCAAGCTGGAGCATAGGAAGTTCCATGTGAATATAAGGAGAGACTTTGTCGTTGTGAGGGTGACAGAGCACTGGAACAGGCTGCCCAGAGAGTCTGTGGAATCTCCTTCTCTGGAGATGTTCAAAACCTGCCTGGATGTGTTCCTGTGTACTTTAGTCTGGCACTAAGGTACAGGTTACTACCTGTAACTCTGGCAGGGGAGTTGGACTAGATGATCTTTTGAGGTCCCTTCCTAATGTTCTGTGATTCTGTGAGCTTTCAGCAAACCAGTCAAAAACCAAAAAAATCACGGTTAGAGGAGAAGTATCTACACTTTGTATTGAGGGACTGCCATGCAATTTTGGGTTACATGAAGCAGTTACTCTCTAGGATAATGTGACTGAATTAAGTGTACATGTGTCATTTCAGGCTTTCAAGATGTTACCATATTTTCAAACACTTGACCTGCTCTTGGTGAAAATTACTTTCCGCAGTTCTGCCCCAACATGCGGAGGAACTTTTCACAGTGAGGGTGACAGAGCGCTGGAATAAGCTGCCCAGGGAGGTGGTTGAGTCTCCTTCTCTGGAGATATTCAAGACTTGTCTGGATGCCTATCTGTGCAGTGTGAGCTAGGTAGGCTGCTTTGGCAAGGGGGTTGGACCCGATGATCTCTCAAGGTCCCTTCCAACCCCTACAATTCTGTGATAATTTAGTCTTTTTTAGGTTTTAGTCTTTTTGGGTTTATGGTAATAATTTGGGTTTTGTATCAGGTATAGACACTGTTCTGGATTCACTTGTGCAAGCGTAAATATGGACGTATCTGAGGGTCTTTTGCAGCCCAAAGTAGCTCACGCTCTGTAGTGTTACAGTAGTGATGAGTTTGAATAAGCTGTTGAGTGCTACAAACAAATTCGGTCAAATTGACTATCTGTCAACCTTCGTTTAGAAATTTGGGATATCTGGGACAAAGCTGCTAAAAAAAGTGGTGGTCAAAGCACCAAACCCTGTATGATAAGACGCTTGGTTTTCAGCAGTAATTAAAATGTACCAGGAAAAGTATCTGAAAGGACAAAAATAAAGATTGCCATTAACCATATGGCTTTGCCTTTGTTTGAATTACTACCTGGATTAGTAGTCATTGCAATGATAGGAGGCATTAGTGCAGACAGGCTTTTAAATATTTTTGACGTATTGTTTAAAGCTCTCTGTGAGCCCTGTCTACTTCAACACTTCTATTTTTTGCTATAAACTAGACTGTTTATATTTTCTAATAATGGAAGGTTCTGCCTCAATCAAACTTTAATTTTGCTATAATATATTTGTTCAGTGAATAAATTAAACAGCTCTAAGTAGAAAATTACTTTACTTTTAAAATATGTAAGGTCTTACGGACTTTTAATTGAGGTTTTCTAATTAGTACATTAAAATAATTCAATTTTTTTTTAAAAAAAATTTAATTATGCAGGTGACTTGTTTTCCATATGAATATGCCACTGAAATCAGTGGCTCCGCTGTGAGAGTCGATCCAAATATAGGCTACTTATACCGATTTCCTGCCTTGTAGTTTTTCAGGCTTTAATGTGCCAGGAGGGGACAAAGTGTGGCCCTGCTGCAGGGCTGGAGCCTGGTGGGCTGTAGACATGTATTTTTGCAAGCTTGGGCCTACACTGGCATAACACTCACTGGACCAATTTTTGCTGGACATAAAGATGTAATGCAACATCCGTCGATCCTTTACAGCAGTCTGCTTGGAAGCCTTGGCACACGTCATTTGTGGAATGTATTCAGTGGAGAGAAGCAGCCAAATAATGGCTGAAGGGAAGTATTTATTTGTTTATTTTAAAATGAACCCACTGTGAGATATGAATGCTAGTTTGACGTTGTAGTTGAATTAAATCCTATAAAACTGACACAGATTATAGTGGCATTGTTTAGCTGACAAAAATGTATGGAGTATAGTGGACACTGACTCACGTCGGCAGAAATCAGCTTTAGGGAATTCTCCTTCGCCAAACAAATCTCTTTACTTCTAATATTTGACAGTATAGGCACTCAAAGGAATCAAAGATGAGAAATAGGAAAAGGGAAGGATACTTTAGAGTAACTACCTTCAGTTGGGAATGAAATCAGATATTAATTCTTAGAGAAACATAAAATTCAAAAACTCTGAAAGAAGGAAGAATACAAATGTATTTTTTATGAAGACTTTTGGTAAAACTTGGGAGGTCTTCATTCTAACATTCAAAGGTGAATATGAAATTTGTTTCTAGAAAATTATGCATCATTGTGGAACTCGTATAAGATGCACTCAACAGTTAAATGGAATTTTCATCTGTAATCTTACAGAAGATTTATATAAATTACTCTATAAAAACATGATAATACAGGGAAAGGGTACCAAAAAAGTAATAGCAGAATTGTCAAAAGACATGAAAAAGATTGAATAGCATGTAAGATGCTTTCTGAGTTTTAATTATTTTACATGTGTTTAAAAAAATTCAAACATGTATGTCTGCATGTATTGTATAATTTCGGATGCTAGAGGAAGTAGAGATTAGTGGATCACTTCCTCCTTGATTATTTGATGCAAACATATTCTACAGGCAGTTTGGTGCTACAAAAAGTCCATCAGCATTCTTTTCTAGAATGTGTGAAGATGTATTTGTTATCATATTTCACATAGAATTTTTCATATAGTCAGGAAAATTTGTCTTTGTAACAGTAATTCATGAGAATGAAGGTTTGACATCATTGGATTAAATTTGTTATGGGCAGTTTCTATTTTTCTGTTCTTTATTCTACGAGAAGTGGCTGTTCTGTGTTACGTTGACTTTTGATTTCATGTCAGTTTGACACAGAGTTTTGTCATCCTCTCCTAAATTTCATTTAAGCAGTGGCTTCCAGCATTTTGCTTGGTTTTCTAGGAAGAACCTATGTTGCTCTCCCTATGTGGTTTTGCAGAGGACATTAGCAGTGCAACAAAATAAAGTTCCTCTGGATCTTGCAGTACAGCTATTGATTGTTCTGATATTGCTTGTGGATGTTTCATTAAAGCAATTACAGATGGGTTTCTCTAGTTTCTTGCTTGGGGTTTGTTGTGAACATTGAGCCTTGGAAGTGACGTCATTCCTGCTATCTACTGTTTCTGGTGATCTGTGCTAAATGTGTTTTTTCAGTGGAGGGTTTAGCTTTCTTGCTGCTGGAACTCCTTTTGCTTATGTATCTGAGGAACATTACTGATTTAAAGAGGGGGAAAGTTATGTTTGGATAACTGTATCTCATATATCCTTTATAGATTTATCTATACATCTAAGGTCTCGTTGAAGTTTGCATATTTTATAGGCGAAAGGTGCTTGTAGCCTTTGATAGCCCTACTTTTTAAATAAAGCAACTATTTTGTCAAAGCTTGAGTAGAAAGTTAATGTGTGTTTGAAATAGGTGTCCTCATCTGTTGCATTAGTTCCAGAATGGATAAACTCAGATGAAGAAATGATTTGGAGTGTCATATTTTAGAGAACTTAGTAGTTTTTTTCTTGGTTACCCTGCTGGAACGCCAGCACTCACCATGCTTGAACTTGGTTTCTGGTACTCAGGAAGACAGTGGCTGAGAGACCTTAGCCAGCCAAGTGCTGCTCAGGTGTTGGTATTCTGCCATGTGTACGGTTGGTGTAGATCAGTAATAATCTAGGAAGGTGATGTTAACCTCTTAATAGTGAGTTGATGCCAGTGCCTCTGTTAATGATGTGGGAGCATGGTAATGGCATAAACAGAAGTTCTTGCTTTAATGCCCAGCTTTCAGTTTCTGGAGAGCGATGTAGATGGCTGTTCTCAAGATGCTTGGTTTACAGCCTGTTATGTTACCAGTTGCTTATGACTTGTATTTAAATGTGTACCTGCTCTTGGTTCACATATGTGTGTGGTTTTGGGTTTTTGGATGGGTTTTTTTAACCTGTTTATCCCATGTTGAATGCTTCCCCCCTGCTTTCCTTTGTTACGCCATCCTGTTTTTTCTGAGGTGTATTTTCATAGGGGAGTTTAAAATGAGCTTCCTGACACATGTATTCTTTAGCTAATTCCTAACATGACATAAAAAGGAATCTTTTTCTGCTACAGTAAATATTTTTTTAATACAGCATGCTTATTTAATGTAAGTAGGTTTCTGAGATACCGTGCAAAATGGGACCCAATTTTATTAGAGTAGCCTAAAGAACTGAATAAATCCTTTAAGTGAATTGTATAAAAATGCAAATTTAAGTCAAGCAATTAAAAACAGATAGAAATTAGAGATTTGGATTTTGCAGAGCAAGCTTTCCACAGCCACCGCCAGATTACTATGCAATTTATCTGGATTCTGTCAGAGATAGTCAGACTAGATTTTGATAAAGAGCAGCAAATCTGTCCCTCCGTTGCTCCTGTGACTTGCTGCAAATTTCATTCAAGTTGAAACGTCTGTACAATCCCTTGAATAATTTGGAGTTAATCATTTGTACTTCAGAGCCTCTGATAGGCCTTAGACTTGGGGGGTGGGAACAGATTTGGCTTTTTAATCGCCTTGTATATTGTACAGCCTGAGATAAATGACATAGACTGCCTGAAATCTACATTCTTGCTTCTGATGCAAAACTGTAATTAATTTTGTGCAGTGTTTCAGAATTGATCACGGTCACTTGAATTTCTAATTTTTCATTCACTTCAAAGACCTTTTTTTAAAAAGAATGCGCTTTGAGTGTGTGAACGTTCTGGGATGCTAGTGTAGTAAATGACTGTTTTACGCCTCTTTTTCAATAAGGTGAAACAGAGGTCAAGGCATGTGGCTGTGTTTATCTCTGTCCCAGCCTGCTTCAGGATGTATTTTCTGACTTATAGGAAATACAATCAAACTTATGAAATTACATCTAAATACTTAGGCTGCACAGCATTCACTTCTGTGCCTTGTAGAAATCCAAAAGCCTTCTTTCAGAAATCCTTTTCAGTATAAAACAATTAAGCACAATTTAGGCAATAATTACCCTAATTAACTACACTATAATGTTTGTATTCAAGATTATAGAAACATTGTATCTCTTCTCTGCTGCAATAATAACAAGTCTTCCTAATTTCTCTGTATTGATAGTACTTGTATGTGTGTCTTTGTTTGGTATATTTCACTGTAAAAATATTTGTCAGTGAAAGATTGAACAATATGAATGAATTTGATTATGCCATTGTCAAAAACCCCATGCATCACAATTTCTTGTTTTTAATCACTACTGTAAACCTCACAGCCTGAGGGCATAGTTTTAATTTGGGTGCCTTACTAATGAAAAGAAAAAAATAATTGTTTTGCCTGGATTTAATAATAAGCAATAAAATCAGCCAACCAGATTTTACCTCTGCATTCAATCTCTTTTTTATTATAAAACATTTTTGTCCTTTTTTTAGATTACAGGCGTAGATACCGAACATTTTACTAATAAATATTTCAGTTTGCTTATGAAGGCTAATGCTGTCATCTGAATATGGAATTATATTTCTTTCATGCTTCATTATCATTTCATGGTAGTAATGACAGTGAGGCGATGGAATATTTACAGGCTTTTCAGAAGACATTTATCCAATACATTTCCCTGAAGGGCACCTAGGCTTAAAGATACATTATCCTTTTATAAAACACTGCCCAGAATCCCAATTTCTGATTCAGCCAATCAGAACTTGTTTTGCAGCAGTTACTGCTAAAACCCTCAAGCCAGTCTCATATTAATCCTGTGAATCGGGTGTGGGGGGGTGCGAGTGGAGGGCTAGGGAGGGGGAGAGAGGTAGTGCTATCTCCTGAATCATCAGGCTTGGTACTTCCAGTAAAACATGTTATTTCTTCTGTATTGGTGCAGTTTTTCAAACCTGTACCGAGAACAACTCGTTGAAACTGGGTAGAGACTGTGGTAGCAAAGGCTGGTTGTTCAAGTTTGGGTGTATCTTCTGTTTAAAATGTGTTAGACTTTTACATTACCCTACAAAACCTTTTTTGTTGTGTGGCTTTTAAATGAGCAGATTCCTGAGATCTCTGTTGCTGTGCATAAATCCATTATGTGAATCCATCTTATTCCAAAAGTATCCAGGCATTCAAGCTGTTGCTCAGTAGCTGGGTTCCCTTGCAAAGAGCCTTTGCTTTGTGTAAGGCTACTGTAAGAAGCAGTGCTTTTTTTCTGTCTCTCTAAGGTTTATTATTTCTAAATAAGGAAAGAAGGCAAGGGTGTTATAACATCTTTCACCCAAAGGACTTCACAAGATACAGCATGTTATAGTGATTAGTATGTCGAAATAGGTTATGGGATCAGTTTTTGCTACTGGCCTGGTAGACTGGTACATGTCTATGTAGTGTTTGGCAGAGCATTGTGGGGGTTTTGCTGTGGATCCCAGAAGATATCTGACTGAGATATCACAGAATTCTGTGGGAGCCCTGTGTACACTGTGCCCTTTGTTAAAGCTAACTTGAGGATCTCTGCTCTATTGCAATACGTAATTTGGAGGTAACATGTGCACCACTGAAATGAATACAGTGTAAAGATCCCTGACCTGGAAGTCCCTGGTACTCAGTGTACTGTGAGGCGGTGAGAGGTGAAGATTTTAGTGAAAGCTGTAGAACAAGTCTTTCTTAGAAAAAAAATTCTCTGTAATAACGCTGCTGAATTATCTCATCTGAGATGCATGTCCTAAACTGCATACAGTTTGCATTATCTCCCTCAGAGGGTTGATTGTATAAATTTCTCTGTCCAGGAGTTCTAACTTACAGCTTCAGAATACTGAGGTATTTCACAGTTTATGCAATATTTGCCACTAAAACAATTGGCATATACCATCTGTTACCACATGTACATATCCAAGATACTGCATTTTATCCCCAGAAGGGGTATAGAAAATGTGCATGTCTGCCAAAAAAGTTGAGAGATTCTGGTGAAGTAGTTTGAAGTTATGTTGATGCTCTTTGGCAGACAATTTCAGTGCTTCTGGTAGTCCTGTAAGCAGGCACTTTTGCTTCTTTCCTTTCTTTCCTAAAATGTAAGTTTTAAAATTCACGTTGGGGTGTATTTTTAGGGGGCTTGAGGCTTAGTTCTTTCTCTGACAACTTGATCTTCATTTTTGCACACGTTAAACAAGTTTCAGAGCAAGAATAAAATAAATACCTGCATATTTTCTGCTCTAACTGCTTGTTTTGTGCCCGAGAACAGATAATTAGAGATAAATGTGCTCAGATGTGCACCTGCATATCAATTTGGCTGCAAAAATAATTTCTGTTGTTCAGTTCCCAGTGTCTATCAATGTAATGTCTAATAAACAAAGAGGATTTACCAGGTCTTGAGCTCCAGATGTTGTTTAAATAAAAGTACACGTCTACTCTCTACACAAAGAGCTAAGCTCTTAAGGTGAGACTGATATACTCTTTTTCTTCAACTGGATTAAAAGGTATGCATGTAATAACCTGGTCACTGATTTATAAATTACTAGTGATTCTTGAGCTGGCTTGCATTTAGGTCTGGATAATTTAGAAGATTTCTTAGCTTCTGCAGTCATTGAACATCTTTTATGTCCCATCAGTATGGGACCAGTCATGCCCAACACCGTTCTGATAAAATGAGAATTTGCTGTGTACCTTTCATTGGCACTCAGCACTTCTGCTTATTTTCACAACATAAGGAAAAAGGTGCCTGGCATATTTCAGCAGAAATCACTCTTGGTGGCTGCTAATCCCAACAAAACCACGAAGCTGTTCCACAATATAGTTTAATTCCCAGTTAACAGTCTTGTGTGTATTGTCACCACTGCCGTTGTTTTCTCTGTAATCTCTACTGAAATGCTTAATGATTTCTAATGACTTGTACATTACTAAAGCAAAATTTATCTTGTTGACTGTGTATACTTGTTGATGTTCTGTCTGAAGACCAGAGATAAACACGGTGTTTGCATTTGGGTTTGGGACTTTCAGTGCTGGTGATGTTCCAGTAATAGTAAAGCTGCTGTTTCATCTAAGTTCCTTTGTCTGGTATACTTACAGCTGTTGTAGTTGGTGTTACTTGTCGCATGCTGTTGAATAGCTGTTTTAGAGAGTGGTGGTTGTACCTCTGTGCTCTGAATATCGGCATTGGTAGCAGACTGATGGAGGTACATTAGAGCACTGTCTAAGGAGAAGGTGGCAGTTTGGTGATGGAATATATGAATCCACTATACATACTATGTGGCGTGAAATACATGTATAGTTTGGTTTGAGTGGCAAATAAAAGGGGAATGTAGGCAGATCTTTAGAAAAATTAACTTCCATGTAAAACCCTTGCCCTTCTCCTCCCAAATTCAGTACTTAAACATTTTAGAGTCAACTCAATAATTTAGATTCAGAGTTTGAGGAGGTGCAGAAAAAAGTTATTTCTGTGCACAGTTGTCTTAATAAACAAAATATGAGGCTTTCTTGTTTCTTCCTTTCCCCTCAATCTACAGAAATATCTGTCCTTGAAGATTAGATGCTTTGAGATTAGATGGTTTTAGATTAGATGCTCCAGGTGCATGCAACTTCCAATTCTAGTGGGAAGGGTACTTCTGCATGACAATTGCTCAATACATTAGATATGTATAGGGTTCACTTAGTGTGAATATTTCCATGTACTCATATTTGGAAGCAGCAATGTGAGCTATTTCAAGGATCTTTCAGAAAAAAAATTCCTTCCTTATGATTTATTTTGAAGAATAGCACTTTCTTTCCAGAACTGGCTTCAGTAGGTTGGCTTTAGGAGCACCCAAGGAATGAGAGCTCTCTAAAGTGGACACTAAACTGAAGATATATTTGATTACAAAGGGGATTGGACATAACAGTAATTTGTATCTCTAAATAACCTCTCATGCAGTAGATTTACAGTTGGGATGTGTGAGGGGCTGTGCCTCATGCTGTAGGATCATAAAGCTTGTAGGTAAAATGCAGGATATTACTGGAGCATGTCTTACCTAGCACTCACAGGGGTGAATCTCATCCTAAAGCAAGGCATGGTTGAGTGTTGTGGTGTTTTTTTTTGTTTTTTAAATGTACACCAAAATCACAACCCAGCCAACAAAACAAAAAAATCCAGGCCAAATACATTTAAATTTAAGCAATCAGGTTTGAACAGTATTTTAAAAAAAAAAAAAGTTCTGATAAAACAAAAATTTGCAACTGTAACTTAGCTCCTTGTGGAGGAAAAAGAGATAGTAACAAATAAAATCCGAGAATCCAACCTCATTTTGGGTGTATGTAAAAAAAGTTACATTTTTGTTTGCTTGTTCAGCTCTTTAGAGAGCTGTGCAAAGAGAAAAAAATAAAAAAAATTAGTAACTGGTATGGTGTTAGCAGAAGAGAAATCTATTGGAGAATGGGAAAGATTGCTCCTTGCCTAAGCAAGTAACTATGGATGCTATGGAATGTCATCATTTTGGTGTCACCAGGCTGGTACTGTTTCTCTCTCTAGCTTTGGGGCTGTTCTTTCTTCTTCCCTCAGGATGAGCCTGATGCATTGAGTGCCCACTGTAATCTTGCTGTCCGGTTGCAGACAACAAAAGCAATGTTATAATTCCAAGACCCTGCCTATTGTAATTGTGATTATCTATGTAATATCCTGTGTTACAAAATCACTAAGATTTCTCTGGCTTTTCTTAAGAGCCGAAGACTAATTTTGACCCTGTGGTTAACCAGGGAAAGGGGGTAACCTCAAGCAAAAATGCTCTCTCTGTCTCCTCCAGTACCTCCCCCTGTCCCTTAAACCTCCTGATAAATCTTAAGCAGCTACATATGACTACTATTACTCAAGAGAATTTGAACTCATAACATCTGAGATTGGGGGGGGGGGGGGGGGGGGGGGGGGAGAGGACTCAAAGCTACTCACCAATCAAGAATGAAACATTTTCACTCAAACATTTGCCTCAACAAAGAATAAATCTGGAAGTCATTAAGTGTATTTTTCCTTTCTCTCCTCCACCCCCCTACTACCCCCCCCCAAGTGTGCATCACTGTGTATGGTTTAAGGCTGACACAACCCCTTGTAAAGTCACCATGGCTGGAATCTGATACAGCACTTGCTTTAAAATCCACTTTGATCAGTGAACATTAACCAAAGTGTCGACAAAAGGTCATTTGGCCTCAGGGAAGAAATAGAAAATTTTATGTACAGAACACATTGCAGTGAGTACAGGGTCACTGTAACTATGAGAATAGCTGGTGTGGGGTTTTTCTGCTCTTTTTTTTTTTCTTTTTTTCTCTTTTTTTTTTTTTTTTTTTTTTCCTTGGTTACTATATGACTTTGAACTTGGCATAGAAGCACAGGCTGCTGAAGCAGAAACTCCTCCCTCCAGTGATCACATGAGCCCCTGTGAATTCTTGACAGGGCCAGTAAAGAGCCGTGTCCCACAGCAGTTATCATATTTTTGACATAGGACTTCAATTGCAAAAATGTTGATGACCAGTGCAAATGTATCGATTTGTTTTTTTTTTCCTCAATAGACCAAAGTGTTGTTTGTAGTTAGAAGAGGAGAAGTAAGCTAGTGAAACAGAGTTGAATCTACTTCTTAGAAGCCTGGGTTATCAAACTCATTAATCTACATGTCAAGAGGCTAGGAATGAATAATTGTGTGTAGAATTTATCTGCCAACATGATAGCTACTTTTCAGCTCTCTCTTCAGAGCTCTTTCATTGTGCTTGGCTTTATTATATGCTTTGTCTTTTCTATTTCTAGTCTGTTGGGGAGGTATAGAAATATGTACCTCAGCACTACAGAGGACAGTTGCTTTGAAACATGACACTGGTTAGTTCTTTGCATGCACATTTATTCTTACCTAGGTGCTTAAGCATCAGGGCAGCTTGCAAGATTTACTCTGTGTTCAGATGTTAATTCTTAGTATTATGAATATGTTTTCACCAAAAAGGAAATCACTTTTGATGTAACATTCGTGCCACTTTTGACAGCTTTGTGGACAATATAGGCTGCTTTATTAAAATAGCATTCTTGTTAGTAAAGCTTGTAAATGATGAGGATTCAGAGCATTTTATAATGATGATGTTTCAATAACCTCAGTAGAATTGAGATGCTTTCTATTATTTACTGCTGGGATTTACATTGCCATGTAAGACAAACTCCAAAACCAAAGCTGGTGTGGAGGGAGTGGTAGAAAGCAGCTTCTGTGAGGATGTGAAACTGATTTGAGTCGTAATGTATCGTAGCTAACCTTCTTTCTGAAAGAGCATTGTCCTGAATTTGATCTTGAGCTTATGTCGGTGCGTCAGTACAGCAGCTTAACTGATTTATCCAGAACTTCGTCTCTGTTCTGTTTATACCAGATCTGCACACCTTGGTCTTGCTGACTATGTGCCTTTTCATGACAAAATGCTCATATGCTTCTGATGCCAGAATTTTGTTGCAAACATATTGTTGGGAGCTGCTCATTTGGCAGCTCCCTGGCTCTGTGTAGTGGGCTGGTGTTAGGTGGGGATTTTTTTTTTTTCGGGGGAGGGGGTTTGGTTTTGTGGTGTGCATATGTATATATATTTTTAAACTTTTTTTTTCTATGATATAGATATTGGTAATTATACAAAAAAAAAATCTGTGCTGTTGGGCACTTTCTTTCTTTTGCGTGAGCTCTCCGAGGCTTCTGTCCTGTTACCCAGCACCGACAAAATTCTTCATACTGTTATTACCTGGGTGTTGCATTTCCACTCCCCAATTTATATGGCAGTGGTGGAAAAATTCAGCATTTGGCCCTTATTGCACCGATTTTAAACTCTTATTTCACTAGTGAAAGGTAAATAGTTTATTTTTAAAGGGTCCTGAACAATGCATCCTCGTATTTTCATCAAGACATACTGTAACATTTAATGAAATGAAAATCTGTAATGAGAAAGGGAGGGAGCTTTATATTCTGTGTATATATGGTAACTCAGAACACTGTTTATTGTAACAGAATGAAAGTACTGCAAGTCTAAGTGGTTTCAACGATGTTTCCTTCATCCCAGGAGCATCTGAACCCAGCTTCTGCCTTGTCAGCCACATTTATGATGTGTTCATAATTAAATGTCCACGAAGCTCACAGCATGCTGACCACAGAGGGGCCATAAGCAGTAAAGATAAATGAGAGAGAGAGATGTAATATTGCTTCACTTGTGGGTTTAGTCTGATGTTAAAGATTGTCAGTGATAATTATTAATATGTGACCTGGTTGAGTCTTTATGTGAACAATCACAATTTTAATAAAGTGGTAAACTCTGCTCTCTCTGTGTAATCTCCCTCTATATTTAACTGTTTTGCGATTAATTCTAGAATTTCAGCACAAATTTCAGTTATTGAAAAATAATATGGTAGCCTATTAGTGTAAACATGCTGCTAGTATTGTTTTTATTTAAAGCCTAAAGACGACTAAAATTTGAATGAAATATTGAAAATAAGTCAAAGTCTTTGCTGGGATCAAATCTAATTTGGTCAGTTGTGCCCTCAAACAAGTCTTAGGAATCCTCCCTCTTCAATATCAGTGAAGAGTAGCTGGGCTTGCTGTAATGGCGTTTATAATCCTGTGTCCTTATGTACCTAAAACTACAATTTACTGCAGCGTGTCCACTGATCTGACTGTTGCCAAAAATATCTTCTTCATGGAACTGGAAAAATGCTTTGTTCTTGCATTTGATATTTAAGACATGCCATGTGTCTTTTTTCTGCTTACATCTTTCAATTTTATTTATGGACAATTGATTGGAAGATATATTCTGGCTAAGAAACTAAAATACTGTAACATAGAGGTATTTGCAAAGGAATGCCACCCTGTGAGTGACACACTGCTAAAGCTGCCTGCTTGAATATTCAAAGCTGCTTATTTCTTATTTATTTCAAATAACTGCGATGGGGTTTTGTTCAATTATATCAGGAAATGGCACTGTGATGTAAAATAGTATTTTTGAAAGATCAGTGAGTATGCAAAGGCAAGATGTTACTATATGTAATACTGTTTTGGTGTTTTATTTTTAGAGCTGTAGGAACACTGGATACTTGCAGTAGAATATCTGAATTTTTCCTTCCCCCTTTGCCCTCTTGTTAAGAGAGGTGGAAGGGAAAAGGGAATTGTAAAAAATGATATTTTAAAATAGCTTGCAAAGTTTTTAGAACCACATACTACTTTTGTTGATTCAAAACAAATAATTTAAAAATTTTCCACTTAAAGGATTACTTAATTTCCTGTTCAGAAATAAACATTAGAGTGTGTTTGTGTATCTTTTAAAGGCTGGAATTCACATCTACTTTGCTACATTTTCACATGCATCGCGGCTGTAGTTACCAGTCACTACTTAACTGGCTACTGATTACCCATAGTGCTTCATCGCTCAAGGATCACATTCTGACACTTTTGCAAATGCTTGCTCTACATTTTATGATCTTTTTTTTTTCTTCTGAAAGGTGGAAGGAAATTGTTGATCTGAGGGATGGTAACTGTGAGTAGTTAAAACCGAATTAAATACCAGGTATGTTCCATCATGTTCTTCCTAAAGAAATTAATGAGTTTATTTGTGAAGTAAGTTGCTATGTAGCCACAGTAAAAACAGGCGAAACTCTCAGATGTTTTTACTTTTAATTTGGGAAGAACAGTGGGAGCTGAGAGGTGAAAATTCTATTTCTTTTAAATGCCTGCAGGGCAAAGTCTGAGCACAAAATACTACCAAACCATTTTCTGCTGCCTAATATTGGTGCATGCAGTAACAACTTTATGCTGTTTGCTGTTTATTGAAATGTTGTTTGATTATTTGTGCTCTAAAAGGTAAAGCTTATCCTGAAGTCCAACCATTTCTTTAACTCACTGGTGGATGCAAGCTATTAGTGATTCTTAAGTGATATAATACTTATATGATTAAAAAAAACCCAAAGAAATGTTTATTAAATGCAATCATTTATTGGAAACAAATGCTGTAGCATTGTCTTCAGTTGATCAGCCCAAGCATTTTATCAAACTTTGCCTGTCAGACTGGCATGTCTTTGCAAGCCTAATTGACGCTAATAGACTTGAAAAGAGGAGGAGTAAACTTGGAACATAATGCACGTATAAAGATCTGGAGAATTGGTAACTAGTTATAAATGCATCAAAGTGCTTTCAAATGAAAAGCTTAAACAAAAGAATAACATTTGGATAATAAAGAAGTCCATTACGCTTAAATGGCTATGAACAGGTAAAAAAAAGGTGTTCTGTCAAATCAATACTTGTAGTGCAAAATTAATCACACATTTGACAAGACATGATTCTGTGTTATTTCCACCTACTGTATCTGATTCCATCTGAACATCCATTATTAATAAAATAGTCTCTCTCAAGAAATTCGTTATCCCAGATTAAATACTTTAATTTCTTGATATAATGTAGATTTGAAATATTATTTCACAGTTCAATCAGTACAGATGTTTATTGTGAATTTTTTTCTCCATCTCAAATAATTGTATATTTCTCCTATTAGTTCTGTTTCCAGTGTAGTTATCCTTATTTTACACACAATTCTTAACTGTGAACTTGTGGCCTACATACAGAATGTCACTCAAACCTAATAAAGGCTGAGTGCTCTTATTTTAGAAGTACCAAATATTGGTCTGTTTTCTACAGATTCATTTCTTCATATGTTTATTTTCTGCAAATAAATATGAGCAATGTGATAATTGATTACTGCTTTTGAGTGCTATAAACAGAATTTGTGAAAATTGCAGTTACGGTTGCAAATGGTGATGACTCTGGGTGATGGTAGGAAATAAAACAATGGTCTGGTCTGGTTCCTGTAGAAGTACATGAGAAGAGAGATTGAGGAGAGTCAATAGTCATGACTATTGAGAATAGGAAGTTTAAGAATTTGTGCGAGTGGCTTTGTTGTTGTTGTGTGGTTTTTGGTTTTGGGGTTTTTTTTTGGTGAGACTCAGATCTCAGGACTTGATCTGATCTTTAAAAGGAGGGGGGGATAAAAATCATCTTTAAACTCTAGCCTTATATTTTTAATCCTTTGTTGGAAAACCTTTTTTGTTACGAAATGTTTTATTTCTGTATTCCATAACCTTTTGTATAATTTGTATAATAGATTATGATGATCTGCATATCTACCTTGCAACCAAAGGCATCAAAACAAATTGCAAAACTCCAAGCATATAAAGTTAGGTCAAAATAACTGTATAATTTTTGCTGTTCTTCTCTTTGTAACTTTTAAAATCTGAAAAGAAACTTAATCAAAACTAATATTTAATGCTTACTTCTGAGAAGTAAAATATCTAAAACATTGTTATTCAATAGCTTTCAAAATCATAAATCTCTGCATCTGTTGTTCAAATATAAAAGTTTGTCAGACCAGACCTACATCAGCGGTTTGCTGCTACTCCTTTTTTTTTTTTAACTGGGCAATAAAGTCTAATGAGGTAATGGAAGTATGCTTTTTCATTGAAACATATTAAGTTCTCATTGACAAACTTTAGAATGGAAATGTGAGTGTTAAACTCCATTCCTCTGTAGTAGACATTTGACTGTGCATTTACTTTTACATTATTTTATAATGTTGACAATTTTATACTAGGTATTCAGAATTCATTATAATAATAGAGCATTGTTCATAAGACACATTTGCCTATGTGCTAGATAATGAAATATGATAATATACTTTGCAAGGCTGCAATGTAATAAGAGTTCAAATTTGCTATATAAATGTAAAGAAGTAAATAAAATCACTGCAAATGATACATTCTGTTCCCAGTGCATATTATATATGCTAAGCAAAGTGTTCATGGTGAAAGTTTTGAAAAGTGTCCAATTGGCTTATGAAGTTTTACTGCCTTTTAAAACTGTCATCATGGGGCATGCAGAGGGACTTAATTTTAGACTCTTGTAAGTGCACATGCCTGTGGCTATCAATATGTAACTATCAAAATTCATAGCTAACTAGATGCTACTGAAAAACATCCTCCTTCCTTACTGTAGTTATCTGATAGTTCTCTGTTTGGTGAATCTTGAGGACAAAAGGTTGAAGTTGATGGTAAAACTCTGACATTTTCCTGGCTTGGGTCAGGATGTAATATAATGCCGACTTGAACTGTAATTTAAATAGGAACAGTTGGTGTCAAAATCAATAAATAAATGTATTTTAAAAAGAAAACAACCCCTAAACTAGCAGATGTATGCTGTCAGGTGTTGGCCACGGGGACTACAGTAAGGAACAAGTCAGACCTTGGTATGTCTTACTGTACCTGATCCTATATATCATTGAAAATGCGTAGGACATATGGGGAGTTAGCTTTCCTAACTTCAGGGAAGTACACGATGTGTTCTGTGTCCTTAAGAGAAAAAATAGAGGATTTAGGTTTCAAAATACTGCCAGCTGTTGAGTGTTAGCTTGAGGGAAAATATTAGAAAACTAGCTTTAAGCAAACTGATTATGGTAACTTTGGAGATACCAGTTTTCCTATGTATCATTTCTTAACCTTTTTCCCCCTATTTTTGTATTCATAAAGTAGCTTTTTTTCTGTATGGCACTGTTGCTTGTTGTGAATTTTGATATTATCTGTGTTCTTTGCTTCATCTTGAATGAGAACACTCTGTGAAACTTGTGGTTCTTGTGTCCTATTTTAAGCTTTTAAATGATGATAGGGTTTGAGTTGGGTGCTCCAATTGTATTCCTGCCTGGTTCTGGTGACATAATAGAAGCAGATGTTTTGTTAAATGTAACTTTTCCATTTTAGTACAAGGTTTTCTATATGCCGGCTCATCAAGTGGGTCTAGCAGATAACTCTTCTGTAGCTAGTATTTGATTAATATGATGGTCATGCCCACTTACCCCTTACTTGAATCTATGTGCTTTCATTATAAAAGAAAATATAAATGGCATTGATCAGAGTTGAATAAATTGGCTCTTTCTGACATCTTTTTTCTGAATGGCAGTTGTAGAATGCTGTCTTCAGGGAAAGCTTGCTGATTTGATTCATAAAACTATACTTCTTATCTCTATCATAAAGAAAAACTCAAAGTGGAAATGGGACCAGTGCTAGAAAATGCCAAGAGTTATTTTGTTCAGCCATTGGGAAGTTAACTGTTAAATATATCCAAAGTGTTAGTATTACCTCTCTTGCTCTGATGACTTAAGCAGTTACCAAAGTGCCACTAAGGTTGAATCTGAGAACTATTAAAAATTTATATTCCATAATATGCATCAATTTCTTTATGGGAATAGATACTGTTCTGCTGCAGACTTTGAGGATCTGTGCAAATCTCTGTTGCTGTTATCATAAAAAGATAAGGAGCATATCAGTTAAGTTTGGTTTTAGATAATGAGTCTTTAAAGTTTACTTTTCTTTCTCAACTGACCACACTTACTTTTTTCTTTAAGCTTTTCGGTTTGATATTGCAAGAAGCTGTTTTACTGATTTAGGATACCTCACACTTTTTTTTGTCAATGTCCTGTTAAAACTTCATCAGCTTGAGAGCTTGCTTGGGCCTAGGAATGCAGGCAAGGAACACGAAAACAAATAGCACTGTTTTGTTAGGGATGCCATACCTCAAGCTTACTTGACTAAGACCTGTGATGAATAAACTTCCTTCACAAAAAGAGTTCTTTACTGTTAATAACCATTAATTTGTTCATGATCTATGTCTTCTTCATAATCTGAATTTTTCCCCACCTGAGTTCACAGTTCCCCTTTCTGAAACTGAAGGATTGTGTGCAATTTATTTTGTGGGAATGTTTTATGCTTGCAAGAGATGAACAGATGTTTAGAAAACAAAGCTACTAGTCACTGGTTTTGTTACAGCTACACTAGTGATCAACTGTATCAATTTTACAGCATAGCTGTATTGGAATGGATGTCTTGGAGGCATTTCAATCAAAAGTGGTTCCATTGTGAGCTTGAAACCTAGGCTTAGATTTATTTTTCTAGCAGTACAATCCTCAAAGATTATACTTCATGCACCATTTTCAGGCATGTCAACATCCCTTACAAAATACAAAGATGAGCGTTATTTCATAGAAGTGGCACAAAATAATACAATAAAATGGATTTATTTCATCTTAATTTATTTAAAATGTGCATAGACTGAACTGGGGTAAAATTTGTGAGATGGAATATCTTGTTCACATGAATGCATTGGAGAAAAAACATCCTTTCTAACTTTGAAAGGAAGAGGAACATGTGGCCTGCTTTTGCAGGCACAAATTGGGTTTTTAAAGGATGTATTTCTCAGTGTTTGCATACAGATTTAATTTCCTGATGTCCAAAAGTGTATATTCACTGTAGTCTCAGCTGTCCTGTGAACTCTGTTTGGGAATACTATTTGGTGGCTATTACAAGTTGGGATGTTTGTTTCTTTTCTTGGCTGTGTAAGGCTGACTTGAAGCTGTTCTTAGTGACGTAAGATTATGTCTGTGATCTATGATTATGGAAGAACTCCTTTTTTAATACCACTAATATCATTAGACTAACTTCATTGCACTAGATAGTAACTTCTTAAACTGTTTAGGCTGTGTTGGTATGCTTGACCATGATTCAAGCTGAAATTTCTCTGCATTCACTTTGATATATGCTTATTTTGTATGTTATTAAATGTATCATCCCTTTGTTTTCCCCACCTCATTTTCCATCTTTCCCTTCTACTTTCTTTTTCTGCATATGTGAAGGAATTAAAAGCAAGGCTAAGTATCTGAATTGTATCTTAAAAAGCTTATGACAAGATCAGCTTTATCCTTGTAGGGAGGAGACCACATATGGACCAAGCACTATCCTTTAGTTTCAGTTTGAGTGTGTCAGATTACCAAAACTTTGAGAGTGCCTGCTTCTGTGGGTCTCTTTCTGCTGGCTGTGGATCTCAAAACACAAAAACTAGTAGGCAGTGTAATGATAAGGAGTTTTAAGGTCTACTTCTAATTCTGCCCCAGCATCTGCAGATAGGCTAAAAGATATCTGCTTGAAGATAACATCATATTAGATTCATGTAAGAAAATCCAAATTATTATTTTTTTTTGCTAAACAGTGTATTGAAATAGTATGGAAATTGAGTAGGCTAGTGTTAGAAAATGACTATACTATGTATGATAAACGGTGGTATCACAAGATTTATGATTGATGCATCAAAAAGAACATTTAAGCACTGCTTTTCATAGATGAAAGTAGCAGTGATATTTTTACAGATAATAGCTTTTGTTTTGTGTTTGTCAGAGTCACAGTGAAAAGCTTCAGTGACCACAAAAGCAAATATATGCTGTTTACATCAAACAGAGGTAAGTGTAGAGTTTGGCTTTGCTGTTGTCAGCCAGGGGTTCTTACTGAGGAGTGTCATCAGCCTCTAGAGAGTTTTATGGATCTGAAGTCACTTGAATTGGGCTTGACTGCATTAAAGGGCATTACATGACACCAGCTTTAGATGACTGGTTTATCTACTTGCAGTGTTACAGCAGTCAAGTTTCCTTTGCTGCTGCTTACTTGAAGACTATAAGGGGTCACATTGTGTCAGCTGATGTGTCAGAGTTTGAACGATACCAAAAAACCGTAAGTTTAATAGAAAAACAAAAAAAATTACCAGGGCTTTGGCAAACACTGCCAGAATGGCAGGTTCTGGTGTAAGAGTCTGACAAATTTATGGCTTTTGTTATGTCAGCTGCCTCGCTTAGTTTCACTCCATCTCTGAAGATATTGTCTGCTAGGGTTGCAGCTGAGCACCAGGAGTAAATGTGAAACATCGTAGTGCTAAGCCCTGGGGAAAAAGCAGCAGCTTCAGGAGATCTCTGACATAGAAAAGAGAGCTTTTGCTCTTACGTGTCTCAGGTGAACAGAGGGTAAGAAATTGCACGAGTGCAGGAGATCAGCATGCTAGAAGTATGGCAAACAAAAATAGTATCAAAGATGAGAGAGACCATTTGGATTGCAGTGAAAATAAATCTGCCAAGCCTCTCTAGATGATTGCTGGACAAGGTATGCATTTCATTTAAGTATCCACAATCACCCAAAAACCTATAAATAATTATCGAATTGTCCCCTGCAAATACTGTATTTGCTATCCTTAGTAATGATAGCTGGCACTAAGAGGTGTTTACCTTACTTCATTTAAACAAAACAGAGTTCAGAAATTTACTCAAATGACTAGGGTTACCTGCTTTGGCAGTGCTGCTTGTTTAGAAGTTTTGTGGGACTGAAAATTAAAATGGGCTAAATTGCATCTTCTAGATGGTTTGCTTCCTGAAATCTGGGGCAGAAGTGCATGGGATTGAATAATGAAGGAAGATGTACATTTTTTTTTTGCACCTGTCTTGTAGGGTTTTAATTGAAAGCCAGGAACAGAATATCTTTAAACAAGGACAAATAGTAACTTCTTCTGAACATGGTTCTTTGTCTTTTGAATGTAATTTTCTTTGATGATTTGGTAGCCTTGTGCATCTAGTTAAGATAGTGGTGGGAAAATTGTATATAAAAATGAGTTCTGACATGATGGAGAGTGGGGCATAGGTGAGTGGTGAGTGATAAAATAATTTAATTATTACAGACTGATAGGGTTATAACGGGAGCCTAGTTGGTGAGGAGCTCCATAGTTCCAGTTGGGATGTGACACACTGATTAGCTGTTGCTTGAGCAGCAAAGACTTCTGTGATTATCCTGAATGTATTGAGCTGTTCAGCTGGAAGGACTGAATACTAGAAGACTGTTTGCAATGCTTTACAAGTATTACATAAGGTTTTGGTGCCCTGCCTGGGCAAGGTAATAGACACTGTGGTGTTCAGGCTACATATTCTTTCTAGCACACAGGATATTTGCATTGCTATTGATAGAGTTGAATTAGATGGTTTTAAATGTTTAAGACCACCTGCTGCCTGGAATTCAGGGCGTCCCGCGGGATCCAGTGGTTGGAATTAGCCCCAGTGTGGAATGGCTGTTCAGATAACCTTTTGCAAACAGTTTGCCTATGCTCGAAGTATATTTGGGGATGGCTTCCCATGTTAGAGTGATTGGCTGGAATCAAAGCTACACGTTTCTCTTGTGTTGTGGAGGAAGTAACCAAGTTTAAAGCCAGACCTCTCCTTTCTCTTGTGTTGTGGAGGAAGTAACCAAGTTTAAAGCCAGACCTCTCCTTTCTCTTGTGGAGGGCTCTGAGGTGAGGTCATAGCAAGCTTAGCTGGTAGGAAAAGCAGAAAAAAATGTATTTTATTCTGTACAAACTGTCACAGAAGCAGGGAAATACCAGGAATTATTATGAAATAGTACAAGACTACACAGGATTTCTCACTGGGTGCCTTTGATCTCAGTGATTTCTCAAGAGGAATATATAATTTGGGCCAAATAACCTGCTAGTACTGGAAAGGTGCAAATGCCTCTTTCTGCTTGGTCTATTAATTTGCTGCATGAGAGCAAATGAACAGATTATTCTGTCCTCTACGCATGAACTAACCTGTGAGGGGATAGTATAGATGATTGTTTTTAACCTGTTAGTGTCTGAAAGACATTCAGAACAAGTGCTAGTTTGTCATCTTCCTTCATGTTTTTATGCCCCAAACCTCAGTGTTGTTCAAATAAGAAATCTGTATGTTGCTTTTTATTCGGAGTCTTTAATTTGTAATTTTAATGCATACATACCTAATATAGGAATGCAGTAACTAACACAAGCAATAAAGCACTTCAAGTTGTATTTTATGAAAAATTTTCAAGTGCACTGTTTTAGAATTTTGTAGATATCAAATCATTTTTCCTCAAGAATAAATGAATGCTGTGTCTATTATTTAACATTTAAAGTGGAAAAAGTTGAATGGACATGAGTTTGCATGTTAACTGAGCATGCTAAAAGCCATATACCTCAATAACAGATTATTCATTTTGCCAGCATTAGTATGGCTTTCTGTAATGGATGTTCCATTGAGTTCGATCTTGGGTTCAGGTCAGATGACCTCAAAAAAAACTTTATATGGTCAAAGATACTGTATGTCTTTAAACAGGCTCTTGAATGTTTGGGGTTTTTGCTCTAAACACCTGAGTAGATAATGTCCCTGTACTGGTTGAAAGATACAATGTAGAAGCAAGGTGAACTCATAGTTTTGTTTCCATTTTAATCTGGAGCTGAACAGAAAAATCATAGCTGCTTATGAACAGCTATTGGCAAAAACTTCTATTAGTGTCAGGTATTGTGTTTTCCTGTTGTACTTTGACACTCACGGGACTACAGGGACACTGGTTTAATGTGATGTATAGTGGAAAAAAGTGTAGAGCTGCAAAGAGATGGTGGTTGCATAATGCACAAATTCTTCTCTGTGTCTTGTGCACCCCATTTGGTGGTAGCAACTATGGAAAAAACAGTTAATTTCCCAAGAGAAGGCATACTATACATGTTCAGTAACTAAAACATTAAATAGAAGAAGCAAAATAGCATGGAATCCACAGGCTATGGTGTTACCAATTTTATGTCACAGTCTTGACTGAACTTGGCATTACATTTTGTATAACACAGAGTCTCAAGTAGTGTAACTAGAAATCCCTCTTCCTTAGTTCCTTAACCATCTGCGAAAAATGTGACACCTGTAGCTCAAGTAAATGTATGATTTTTTAAAAAAAATGTTATTAAATAGTCTGACTACCAAATGTTGATCGTCAATAGTCAGTAGAAATACCATGCTTTGTCATAGCCTCATTTATTTTCAAACCCATTCAAATATCAATTATGTTGACAGGGGACAATTTCAATGTTTGTCATCTCATACCAGGAACAAAAACAAAAGCTGCATTTGTGTTTGCATGTGGATACAAATATTTGTACAAAAAATCTTCACATATGTAATGCTGTTGCTGTTTTAAAAGTCATACTGAGAATTCTGGAAATCCAGACCAAAGTTCTGTTCTGCCATTCTTTTATATGCAAGACTTAGGTGTTACAGTGAGCTTCTCTGAAAGAGTTTACAGGCTTTTAGGTTACTTTCATAGGTTCATTTCTCACTTTTGCTATGCTTAAAATAGTACTGATGTCTAAGTTTTGCCTTCCCTTCTTACAATAAGGACTTTGTTTCAACATCTCTTTGATCAATGTTTAAATGTCATTAGGTGTTGTGAAGGAAGAGAGGGTGGGGTTTGTTTGGACTTAATTTGTCTATAAGCTGTGATTCTTTCCAACTATAACATACAAGCTTCAGGGCTACTCTACTCTGTCAACTTGTCAGTCTTTAGACTCTAAGGTTTTGTGCAGTCGAGTTTGTCCTTTATTAGTGTTCACAAAGCATTTATCATGCAGACTGTGTTGCTATAATTAAATTACACCAAAGCAGTGAAACTCGAAGTAGAAGTTTTAATCAAAGGTGCATTTTGCCTACTAAGACGACTGTTCAGTCTCCTAATTTAGCCTTATCTTCAGATGACTTCCCTGTGTTTTTCCAGCTGCTTCCAAGACCTAATCCAATATTTCCTGGTGACTTTCATGCTCCTAAGGAGTGAGAGAGTACCTGATGTCCTTTTACTTCCACTCTTTTGTCATCTTTGAGCATGATGTTCCGATTCAGTTTCCATGTACTTGAGCCTGTGATGTCAGGAAAAGCGAAAAAATACTAAGAAACCTCTCTAAAAAGAGCTGGTGTCTGTATAGCAGATATGATGTCAATATTTCAGCAAGAGTAATGTTACTGAAGTGGATATTGGATATTGTGTCTTGGGATTTTTTTATTTATCTTTTTCTAACATTTACATCAGAGGGTTTTTTCTTTCTCTTTTCTTTGTTCTTATTTTTGTCTTCCTACTCTACAGAATATTTTGTATGGTTTTAATTTGTTTTACTTCATTTAGGATATTTAGTTTTGTCAAGAATTCATAGATCATTAATAAGGCCTCAAAATGAATTTATTTTCTCTTTTGTTATGTTAAAGTGAATTTGGAGTCTTGATTTCTCTGCAGCGGAGTTTGCAGTAACTGATTTTTAAAATGTGACTATGAAAATGAATAGAATAATAGTGTAGGTTATGATTTTGACTTCTGTGGGGTTGTTTTTTTTGTTGTTCTTCCTGCCCCTTCTCTAAATCATACTATCCAGTTAACTGGCCCTTTAAAGAAAAAAACCCCTAACCTGGGAAATTAATAATATATTTGTAACTTCTGTTATAATTGAGCATTTCATTGTGTATGGAAGACTTAGTAGTTTACTAGCAAATTACAGTCTCACTTTGCTGTTTTGTTTTCCACATTTGATCCTGACTTTTATAAGGAATTCTCTCCATTAAATCTCTGTTCAGGTTTGTCAGATTACTGCTACCACTTTTATATTGGCATTTATTTTGAATATTTAGCTTCCCTTTGACGGTAGTGTGACTATACCCATTCTGGAGTGTGCTTTCTTTAGCTCACTTTAGCACATCCTTGTTAAATATAGTATGAATTGAACCATCAATGTTTTACTGTTCTTATGTTGTTGCTTCTCTGCCAGTTTCTTTTTCTGCTTGTGAAACCATTTGCAAATGACTGAGTCTGGGATAGACTGTGCATTTTTTCAGCTGAGGTTCAGGCTTGGCCCCTAAAAAATTTATATGCATAGTAAGTCAGGTTTCCTTTGAATGAACATGCTGAGTTCTGAAGCCATATTCTTAGGATATTGCAAGTGATTGTTAGACCATTTTCCTCAGTGAATTGCCACCCTCCAATGGCCTCAATCCCAATGTGACATGAATCTTCTTTACAGTATATCAACAATTTTTTTTTTATACACAGTGTACAAATTATTGTCCTTCAGCATCAGACAGGTTAGCACCTTACCTAAACTCCTTATCAGAACAAACATGCATAAGAGAATCTTACCTGGTTTAAAGTTTAGCTCCTTTATATACCTTTTGTATTACCTCAGGTTATTTATAGCTTACCAGCTCATACTCTACACTTACCTAATTTTTGTAGCATTCCTTCCAAGACTACGTGATCATGGAACAATGTGTAGTGGTGAGTGACCTTCTCTAGCAGTAATTTCTTCCCTTGGGCATTGAAATTGATTTTCTTCATCTTGGCATGTGAAGAGTCCAAGTATGCCTCTTGCCCTGACTCTCCCATGAGCATACAGTGGCATTGGAAACAAATCATGTGAATGCTGCAGCTTTTAGGGCATTCACTATGGCAGCATCAGGAAGAGGAGGATGTTTTTAGGCAGTTTCCCTCTGTGTTGTGATTATAATATAGTTCAGAAACACCATTTACTCTGGGTTACATTCCCATAGATTGTTTTGGGTGTGTTTGAAGGTATGGGTAGCAGAGGGATTCATTTTACCTTTACCTATGAAGGTCAGAGGTAACATGTGATGCATGGGCATGATCTTTCTGCCCACGTTCTGGTGAGGGTGAGCACTGTACTATTGCTTGCACAGAGGTAGAAAATCCTAGCCTTTGTGTGTGTATTTATACATATAAACATCTGTGGTTAACATCGGACTAAAAACACAATCTTTGCTTGGATACATGCAGTCCCTTTATGATAATATTACATTCAGTACATTTGAAATTCATGAGTAAGTGCCTACTGTTAGAAAGCCTACACTGATATCAATGTGTAGCCTGATGATGGCACAGGTTCTGGTGTGAATATGTTATCTGTTCAGTATGTGGTGGTCTAGCCTGTGCATGGCTGGAAGGAGGTTTGTATATGCCTGGAAAGTTGTTGTGCCTGGAAAGTTGTTGTGCTTGGAAATGTTTCTCTGTCTGTAGCTTGTTTGAAATTCTGATGGATAATGTGAAGACAATGAAACATAATTTATCAATAAAATAGATAATACGCTTATACTCTCTTATATAAGGGAGCAGGCGAGTACATTTGGTTGGGGAGAGGTTAATTTGTTTGCCTTTAGCACATAGAAAAGGTGAAGGGACAGGATAGCAAAGCAAAGATCAATACTTACAGGATGCCAGTTGAAAGTATTCTTCCTTATAGATTCAAAGACTGGTTTGGGTTGGAAGGGACCATAAAGACCATCCAGTTCCACTACCTTGCTATGGGCAAGGATACCTTTCACCAACCCCGGTTGTCCAAAGCCCCATCCAAACCTGGCCTTGAACCTGCCAGGGAGGGGTCAGCCACAGCTTCTCTGGGCAGCCTTTGCCAGGGCCTTGCCAACCTCATAATGAAGAATTTCTTTCCAATATCTAACCTAAATATAACCCACTTCATCTTAAACCCATTACCCCTTGTCCTGTCACTCCATGCCTTTGTAAACAGTCCCCCTTTGGATTTTTTGCAGGTGCCCTTTTAGGTACTAGAAGGCTACTAGGTCTCTTCTCCAGACTGAACAAGCCCAGCATTCACAGCCTGTCTTCACAGATCCCTCTGATCAACTTTGTGTCTCTTCTCTGTTTCTGCTCCCACAGGCCCTGTCTGGGGCCCCCAGAGCTGGATGCAGTTTTCCTGATTGGGTGTCAGAAGAGTGGAGCTGAGAGAGAATTGTCTCCCTTGACTTGCTGGTTACATTGCTTTTGCTGCAGCCCAGGATACTGTTGGCTTTCTGGGCTGCAAATACACATCGCTGGGTTATGTGGAGCATTTCAACAATCAACAACCCAAAGTTCCTCCTCCTCAGGGCTGCTCTCAAACCATTCTCCACCCAGCCTGTATTTGTGCTTGGGAATGCCCTGACCCATGTGCAGGGAACCCATTGGGAACCTGCACTTGGTGTTGTGGAACTTTGTGAAGTTTACACAAGCTCATCTCTTGAGCCTATTAAGGTCCCTCTGGATGGCATCCCTTCCCTCCAGTAAATGCCCCACACAGCTTGGTGTCACTGGCAAACTTTCTGAGAGTGCACTCGATCCCACTGTCCGTGTTGTGGACAAAAATGGTAAACAGTACTGGTCCCAGAATCAACTCCTGATGTATTTCACTTGTCTCCACTTGGACATTGAACTGTTGACCACAACTCTGAGTGTGACTATCCAACCATTTCCTTATCCACCAAGCAATCTGTCTATCAAATCCATTTTTCTCCAATTTAGAGACAAGGATGTCATGCAGGATCTGTCAAATACTTTGCGTGAGGTCAGGTAAGTTTTTCTTCATTTAGTGGATTGTTACTTGGAAGTGTTAGGCACTGACATCCGAATTCTCAAGACCTTTGGCATTGCTATACATGTGTATGTGGGTGAGTGTTATCCCTGAATTCTGCCACCCCTCTACCTCAGCTGGTTCCACAGTAAAACTAACTTAAGTGGAGCTTGGGTCTGAGAAATTACTTCTTGGGTCGCAGAATGACTGTGAACAGGACAACTCATAAGTAATAGTGCACAGTTCTCTTTTAAAGTATGTGTGTAGTAGTTAGAAAAATATATATATAATCAGTCTTGAGTGTTCCCTTTAATTCTAACCAGCAGAACTGAAAACATTTAAAAGTGAATAGTTGGCCTATTCAGCACAGGAATAAACATATATTGGTGAAATGTGTGATTCCATTTAATCTCAGTATTGATCTGAAGACAATTGATCAACCAATATCCTGAAAACATTGAGAAGAAAAACAGTGGGGAAAATACAAACTGTACTCTTCTGGCATAAATTAGCAAAAAAATCCCACGTGTCATATATATATTTATGTAATAAAGATATACCAGTGTAAGGAACAAGCTATGTTAGCGGGCAAACCTCCTGTTAACAGGCAATTAATGAAAAAAAAGGGTGATGGAAGCGAGATGGCAAACTAAATGGGTGAATAACCTGTGTGTATAAGGTTTCATGATAAACGAATCTAAACAGCAGTCATTAAGTATAATTTTAACAAGATCTCAAGAACAATAGTATAAGCAATTGAAGAGGCAACAACCCATGGTGGGGCTGTAGCATGTTCTTTCCTTCAGTGTTCATGATAGCACACTAATTATAATTGTCAGTAACAACATCCTGTGGTGAGCAGAAGAGTTTCACCGTCATCTTTACATGAATGTATTGTGAAAGGCAAGACACAGACAACTCTATATAGAAAAGGGGGAGAAAGAAAAGAGGAAAAAATGCTGAAATAAATAGCAAAATAACTTCAGAGAAGAGGTTTTTACATAAACAAAGTAGTAGTAACAACATTAAGAGCCTTCTAGTCAAAAGGTGCAGAAATAATATTGAAGACAGCATCTCTGCTTCCTTTTAACAGTTTACAAAATTTAAAATGGAATTTTAAATACCTTTTGCACTGCAGTACAAGGCTTCATTCAGTCAAAGCTATTACATAGGTACAAAGGACTTGGCAATGAGAAGGGAGGGAGGCTCAGTACTCATGTCTAGCAGTTAGGGCTCATAGTCTTCCTCTCTCCACCTCTGAATTATTATTTACCCACTCTCCTTCTTATTTATATTCACCTGCTTTCTAATTAGTATCCCATGAAGTCGCACACTTGCAGTATATTTGACCTCAACTCGTGACATTATAGCCATTATCATTTGTATCAGGGAGGATGATTGCTTGAAGACCTGTTACAGAGGACACCTTATTATTTGTACATTACAGATATCAGTTACAAGAAAGATCTAATGGGGCTGTAGTCATTGGTAGCCCACAAAGTTTTAGTGAAGATTGCTTTCTCTTCCAGAGAAAAGAGAAAGGTCCTGAAAAGCAAGATTTCTGTCATGCTTTTATGTAAAGACGGTCAGAAGAATAAGCAAATTATATGCAGTCTTAGAATTTTGAAGGCTATCTTCTGAAATTTAAGGGAAGAAGGAAAGGAATTTGATATGTTGTAAATTCTAAACAGCAAAACCACAGGTTGCAAATTAATATGTATGTAAAAAAAAAGTCTCAATGATTTTTTTCTAATTGTGATTTCGGCTGACTTTAGGAGGGAGGTGGTCTGCAGGTGTTTAGATGGGAAAGCCAGTTATTAGCAGTATAGTGTTTAGCCAGACTTGGCATCTCTGATATCAGTGTATAAGAAGCAGTCCTTCAAACTGAAATAATAGCCTTTAAGATGCCCAGAGAAAGGCAAGTTTTCTAACAAAAAAGTGCCACATGAAAGGTTGGGTTTTGGTGGGTTTTTTTTTAAAAAATATAACTGGCTTGGAAAAAAATTATTAGATTAATCTGAAAATTAATCAACAATTTAAAACTCGGGCAGACTTTTTTGCTATTTCATGTAAGTCTGGGAACGTTTGCACAGCTTGAGCTCTTTGAGCAGGCTTTGGTCACTTTTTCCTCTGAGGCATTTAATGGCCTCAAATATATTTTCCAATACAAATTCTTTTACTGCTTTTGGACTTCTGTTTCAAACACTGGACAATGATGGCTTCACGTGGTAATCAGAAAAGATTTAATGAATCTGGAGTGGAGCTTTATGAATGTTACTGAAATAATTTAATAATTTTCTTTGTGAGAAATGGGCAACTTTTTTTCGTTGGGAGATGTAATTTTGACATGGTTTGACATGGTTTCTTTGATTAACAGTGAGGGAAAAAAGGTATGTCATTGTAATTCTGTTAGTCAGTTTTACAGTATATTTCAGAAGTGATGCATGGCATTGAAAACTTTGACGGCTTCCTTGAAACTGCGTTGTGTCTGCATTCCTAGGGATTCAGGCAAGAGGAGTTCATACAACTTTGTGTGAATTTAAGAAGAAAAAAAAATTGGAAACCAGTTTAATTTAAGTTTACTCTAGGTGTTTAGTGAAGGAAACACTGATGTTCTGAATTCTGGAACATAGGGCATGGAATGACGTTGGAAAAGATCAAATATAAAGTAACTGAAAGGTAAAGTTTTTCATTCTATATGTATTGAGAAGTATGGTAACCCTTTGCCAGAAGTCACATGGGACTACTGTTTTAGCACATTAGACATGTTAGGTGGGTAGCAAGAAGATCTAAAATTATTACTGAAAGTTTCAAGTGAATATTTAGAAATCATTCTTCAGTGTAAGATTATGAAATACTTACGAATAGTTTTTTCCTGGTATGATACATTGTGACCTATTAGGAAATTTTCTAAACATTAAATAATTTGTAAAGGCAAGTATCGGAGACACAGTATTAGGCTACATTGACCACTAAGGTCAATTATCACCTTTATATTGCTTCTATTATCGCTTTTATGTTTACTGCCTATGGAAGCTTTTTCACACTGCCTTTTGATTTTTCTGGAACAACTCAGGACAAGCCAATCTTTTTGTTAGTGGATGAAAGGGAATTGTAACGGAGAGAGCCCTTCACAAAGGATATGAAGCTAGAGCAAAATGTTGAATTTTGCTTAGTTGCTCTTTTATAATTTTCCTTTTTCTTCCAATGAATATTCTTAATGAGAAGAAATAGTATCCACTAGAAGTATGCATGAGACTTCATCCTTTTAACCAAAGAAGGTATTAAATAAAGGAAGCTTTTCTGAAGGACCCTATGCTACTTATTTAGGTCATTTTAAACATCAATATGAATAAATGGGAGGCTATATATCATCCTTTCATCTTAAATGTGCGTGTTATAGAGTGTAAATTTTGCCATATAAGTTTTTTCTAACGCATAGGGGTTTTTTTGGTCTTGTAAAAGAACATAGAAAATAAACCTTGCCTCATTTGGAAGGCAAGATTGGATTAGAATACAATTTTTTTCCCCAGTGTAGTTGAAAAAGCAACCCTCCAAAAAACCCCACCAAAAAACCAATAGGTCTGAGTCTCATTTGGCTGGTATATTGAAAGCAACAGTGTCTGACTTTCTCAAATAGCACCTTTTTGCTTCAAATTTGAAATTAAACATGGTGTGTATAAATTCAATGCAAAGTATTTCAGTCTATGAGTATTTAAAACCATATTTGGATGTAGTAAACAGATGTCAGATTTAAAAAAATAAATATTTAAACTATCAGGATCTGTAAAGAACTCTGAAGTTCTACAGATCTACACACGATTTAATAAAGATCTGTAGCAATTCAGAATGAGTTTCATAGTACAGGATGAAGTGCTTTTGTATTAGGGAGTGTACTCTTGTTATAGAAGTAGCTGAATAAAGCTTTTTGATCTGTGTTGCATCAGATCAGGTTACATGATTGGATAGTTCCTGTGGTCTAAGGTCTTTGGTACTTGTGTTCACCACAGGGAGTTATAAACCATGCAAGAAAGCCAGGATTTCTAGTTAATTCTTAGATTTCTCCCCCCCTCTTTCCTTGTTTCTCTTTTTTGCATTAGAACTCGAGATGGAAGAAGATAGGTTAGAAATTGTGTTTGCACACCGAAAGATCTGTGACCAAGTGAAAAGTAACAATGATGAATAAATTCATTTTAACTGAAAAGGCAACGTGTGAGGCTGACAGTCTTGAGGTCAATACGCATTGACATGTTAACTCCGTACTGTCCTCCACATGAAATTCTAACCTTTGCTCTTGTATTGGCAGAACTGTTTTGTCTCGTGCGTGTGGGAAATTAATAGGGCAAACCTTTTTTTTGGTTTTGTTTAAAACTTGCCTGAAATGGCACCATCCTAGTTAGCTAGCCTTTTCTGAAACATTTCACATGGAAAAGGTGTCATGCATCTAATGCTGTGGGAAATCACTTCCAAAAGCATGTCGTGTATGAAGCACAGAGGAAAACAATATATACAGAAACCATTGAAACCTCTTATCATAGAAATTGCTTGTATTTAACTTTTTTAGCTTTTCAGTTATTTTCCCTGAAAGTAACATTTTCAAAATGTTGCTGAAATGATCTCAGAAGTTGCTTGCTTTTTTTCCTGCAGAAAACCATGCTATCTCTATTTAAATGACGGTAACCAATAATTATATATCTGTAAATACTATCAACAGAGAACTTAAATAGTATCTTTGGAGTAGGCTAAAATTAGTTTTCATTACAGCCTATTTGTAAATCATTTGAACCAAATATCTCAAGCTGAAAATGTAAATGTGTTTTTGTTTTTGCTGTAGAGATGAGGTCAGCAGAAGTCTGCAACAAATATGATTACTTGGGTGGAGGTGACATGATTTACTTAAATCAGGCAATTTCCCCATTAAAGCATTGAAGCCTCAACTCATAAAGAGACTGCTTAGCAGATGAACTATAATGTCTTCTAGCATTTGTTACATTAGGTGATTTGAAAGAAAAGAACAATTATAAGAATGAATGTATTTCTATGTTGAGAAGGAAAAATCCAGTTTTTACAGCAGGGGGTGGCTAATTTTCAGGAGATAAAATAGGGCTGCTTCATAAAAGCTTTTTTATAAATATTGTACAATAAAATATGTATATATATTTAGATTTATATAGCCAGGATAGGACGATGCAAGGATGAATGATTTTGAGTGGTTAGTTTATCACGCTTTTCTCCCACTTTCAGCACAGGATATCTTTTCCTCTTTCCTTTTCTCCACACCTGGTAAGAGCAGGACAGGGACTGTAAACCTCAGCACTGCTGGATTTTTTGGGGTGGTGGTTGTTGGTTCCACCCCCAGTGTGATACTTCCAATTAGCAAGGATTATTAAATTGGCAAAATTTAACACTTCTGCTTTCCTTTCTTCCCAGTCTTATGAGCTGAGCCAGAGGCCACACAATAAAACCTGACTGATTAGCAAAGTCTGTAGTTACAGTAATAGCTGTCGTGTTTTCTCTGCGTTCCATGGACTGAAACAAAGAGATTCAGAGTTCAACCTGGAAGTCTATCTGAGCATGTTAGAGCATGTGGTTGGTTTTGGGACGGTTACACAGAGATGTTTTCAGTAGGCTGTTTTGTTGTTGTGTTGTGGTCTAAGCATCTTTTTTTTCCGTAAAGCATTTATGTTTGCAGTTGGAGTCTCAAGTGCTGCGGACAGGGCTCTAGCCCAGATGTTGGCTTTGGTCAGATCTAGTACGATGGTTGTATATTCTGCTTGAAGGCAGATGATGTTTGTAAAAATTAGACCAACTAATGGCTTGTTTTAGAGTATGCTTTTTTGATCATTCCCATATTTTCCACCTTCACGGTAAATCTATGCTTCTGTAACGCCCTGGTATATAGATATATTTGATGAAACTAAAAATTGTCTTTATAACTACAGCCTGGGACAGTGGACCATGACTTCAGTAAAAGCTCGTAAGAAATTTAAGATGCTGATTATCTGTGGTCTGCACTAGTATTTAGAAATTGCCATGTATTTTATTCTGGTGAAATCACCAAAAAAACAGGAAAAGAGGAGCATACTTAGTTTTGGGTGCTATTCTGAAAGAAAACTGAAGCTGCAAAATTCTTTTTGAGATTAGAACTTCTGATCTCTGGAGCAGCTGTAAGAGTTGAGAATTGTCCAAAAGGGTGAACAAACCCAAGAAATACCTTACTTAAATAAAGCTTCATTTCAGGGCTTTATTTGGATGTTGTTTTGCAGTAGAAAGAATTGAAACCAGATGAAAATCACAAGTTGATAAAAGTTCATTTCAGTCTTTATGTCAATGCAGTGCCTCCTTCAAAGTGACCACAGAAATATGCATCAGTTGCATGTAAGTGAGTCTTGATCTTAGTCCATGCTGATTGTGAGTGTTTAGTATCATTGTGTATTTTCAGTGGGAGGGAGAGTGGGTTGCTGCAGAGGAGAAGGAAGTGGAGTTGCAGCAGATACATTTGAGCCAGGGGTTGAAGGTTTAGATTGTCTGCAGTGAGGCAAAAGTGCATTGCTTAAATATTCAGAATATAACCCAAATGTAAGAGCATCTCTTCAAAATTCGATGGCTGTGAGCAGCACCTCTAAAAGGAGCGGTGTTGGTGTCTGACATCTGCTCTCTGATACTGCGTCTTACCTCAGCTAAAGAACATTTACAAAACTATCATGCCGTTTAGTTTTCCTATTCAAAATAGTGAAAGGAATACAGTAATTTTGTAATCTATAGCTCACTTGCTTCAAATCAAGCACATTTTCTGACTTTGAGTGTAAGGGAAAGCAACTGGTTAATCCTAACAATAAAAGTCTCCTGGTGTTCAAGTACTATTGTAACACCTCGGTATTCAAAATAATTCAAAATAACCTTTTAAATTAAATGGACACTAAATAAAAAATTTAAATATTTGACTATCCCTGAAAGTGATAGTATATAAAAACAGACTCAAATAACTTTTTAATGTCAGTTATAAAACCACAAAGCCTGATAAGGAATAAATACAATGAAAACACTGATTAATCCCCCTGTGTTGCAGTACCACTTCATACTGTTGTAATGTGGACCCTTTCCTCTGATATTACTCAAGAAATACAAACAAGAAGCATTTATTATCTCCAAAGTAGTGTACGCTATAGAGTGCTGAATAAGGAAGTGAGGTATTGCAGCTGTTATCTTCTGAACTAACTGCTACTGCGTGTTGCATGACCAGCCCTGGCAGGGTTTTTGTTCCCATGAATGAATAGGCTATAAATCTGTCGCAGCTGACACTAGCAGCACTGCTGGAGAGTGTAAAGGGAAAATTTGCAGAGGAATCTTGTGGTCTTTGCTTGCCTGGAAAATGAGTTCAATAAAATGGAGGTGATCAGTGCTTATTTATAGGCCAAGCTGATACATCCAGCATTGGCTGTCAGAGTTTAACTTAGTGTTTCCTCATTTATGCTCACTCTGTAAAGCAAAACATGGCACTGTAAAAAGCTTATATAATGCTGTTATACAGTGCTAGTCACTATTGTCGAAAATAGATAAAGCAAAATAAAGGGAGGAAAAGATAAAAGCACAGATGAAATGTATAGGAAGGAAATGGAAGGAGCCACAGATGCTAACACCCTGAGAAGGGATGTGGAACTGCTCAGAATCATTTTGCTTGAACCCTAGATTGAAGGTGCTTGGCAATTACTGCTGTGTTATAAAAGCAGATACATTTTGAGAACTCTACTTTGGAGGGAAGGCATAGGGATTTTATGCTAGCAGGGGGAAAGAAGGGAAGAAGTATCTTTTCCTTTATTTGGTAGAGTTCCCATTAATGCTAAATCCAAAGGCATGCTGGAACTGCATATAATGTGTGTATATTTTCTTCATGCAGAGGGCTCGTGTGTTTATTAGTGTTACATGGGAAAGTGGTTAAATAAGACAAATCCTAAATTCTAATTTACTGAAGAGAAATTTTGAGGGATTATCTTTAAAGGCTTGTAAGTAGTTGTTAATAAAACAAAGCATTTTAATTTTTTTGTTGTGTTTGCTTGGTGACATTCCATGAACAAGCAGGGTAGGTCAATTCAGGCCATTGAAAATAGTTAATTGCAGCACCAGTAAAAGTAAAGACCTGGTAACCAGAGAGAACAGTGTAGTGCTAACCTGTCCCATAAAAAGTGGTTTTAGAAGAAAAAAAAAAAGTATTAGCACAAACCACATAGATATAGGCTGTACATGACAACTGCAGCTGGACTCTGGCTGGCAGAGAAAATTTCACCTGTAAATTAAAATAGGAGTAGCTCCACCTAGCAAGTTTGTGACATGATTCACTCGAGTTAGGGTTGCTGTTGGAGTGGAACTGTTGGACTAAGGGCTTGGAGCCAGTCAGGACACTGTGGCCAGAAGTATGAAGGATCCAAAAACTAGGTTTACTGGAAAATTGCAGTGAAAAGCAGTTTTTCTTCTCTCTCCTAATAATGTATCAATTGTTTTAAGCTTACTGGCTATAGCTATACTCCTTGCTGTATTCCAAGGAGTTGAAGTAAATCTGCATGTTCACATTTCTGTCTTTACCACAGTACACTGCAGACCTGTGAACTGTACCACTTTTACCGCCTTTGATGCAAGGGACCCCTGCCTGAAAGCAGGGAAGGTGTGCAATAACTCTGAGTAAGTGAACTTAGTGCATGACATCATGATGCAATCAGGATAGATGTCGTTTTGAATAAGTACTTAAAAAACTAATATTACAAGAGCCTGACAGACCATTGTGTTAGTCTTTGATCGGTTGTATTTCTGCAACCGAAGTTCTGTTGCAAGTGTAGTTGGTGGTCAGGTATGTAAGAAGAGTCAATATAATTTTCCTTCTCTCAGTGGCCCTTGCTATGAAATGAGAAGCGAGAGGGAAATGGAATTTGTAATCTTTTTGCAGTGTGTGTAGTCAATTAAATATGTACTTTATAAAATCATACTTGTGGTATGTTTCTTTAGTCTTGCAAATCCCGTTAGCTGTGAAGTCTGAGTTGTAAAATTTAAATGCCCTGCCTTGCATCTTTTTATGGAATTTGACATATTTACTGATCTTTCTCTTTTGTGGCACTGAAATTTATTTCAGTATCTCAGTCAGTGCAAACTTATCAGAAAGAAAATACAATTTTCTTTTGTTCTGAAATTATTTATCCCAGTAGTAGAAAAAAATTTGAAGACGTTTTGGGCTATTTCAACATACAGACAGGTGTTGAAGTAAATTTCAAATAGGAATGCCAAACTAAGTGGTAACACTCATTACTAGACTGTTTCGCATATCAGAGCCGCTCCAGGGATAATGCTTGAGTTATACATAAAAGTAATACTTGACCTTTTGCGACCTATTTCATTTCCAGTGTCTTGTATCCTGTGATTTAACGAATGAGTCTGTAAATTTTCTTGATAAACATTAAAAAACCCCAACAACCCAAGCCACATTTGAGTGCTTTGTTACGTCTTTGTAATTCCAAGAAAATCTTGAATGTGCAAATACTTTCTGAAAAGGTCTTTCTCTTCTTGTATGAGTATTAAAGTTTCCTTCTTTTGATAACAATAGCTATTGAACCATGAAAGCTTTTTCCTACTCTACAGTTGAAGAATTGGTGCATGTGTTTTGTTAGCAATGACCTCTGTTTCCCTTCTTACTATTCAGCTTTCATGAAAGGTATGAAATGTTTGTGATATAATTGTTGCATCATAAAAACAAGTGTTTTCCATTAAGTTAATAGATTTTTAAGTCTAAGTGTCTGTTCTTTCTGAAATGCATCTGGATTATCCTTCATTTCATCAGGCAGTTCTTGTTCATGGTAGTTGGTCTATTTTCCCTATGAAGAAAACAGTATTATTTATTGTCTCTAAAGTGTATGCGCCCGAATTCTGCAGAGGGTCCAGTGGGAAGTCACAGTGGACTGAGTGCTAACTCATTAGATTCAAAGCTTGCTTAAACAGATGCTAAGCTTTTGAAGCATGTGATTCTTTGTAGCTTGTGCTATTTTCAGTCGTGTTGAAAGGCGTTGCTGCAGTGAATGGCCATGTACAAATCACTGTGGACTTCCTACAGTACCGGGATGCCTGAGTTTACAATACACTTGTGTGTGCACCAGATTGGTGTTAGTAAAATTGGAAGACAAATACTTTTCAAAAGCAAAGAAGGTTGTTTCAAACTGGAAATTTTCTTTACTCTTGAATAAGCCCTTCTAGTTTTTTCTTTATTTTCTGATCATGTATTGTTTACAAGTTCTACGTTAAAAACATGAATAAAACTAGTTAGACCCAGAATGCTGCAAGTGTAGAATCTGGAATAGAAAGAGGCAGAAAGCATGTTGCTTGTGTTACATACAGCCTTAGAAGTAAGGAGGAAAGAGACTTAAACTAGAAAAGTGTTATGCGAATTGTGTGGTAGTTATTCATCGCATCAGAGTGGAACTCTTTAATTACCTACAGCTACTACTTCGTAAATAGAGTAAATCCGGAAGGAAACATGTTAGGTGATAATGACGGGTACTTGCTGATGGAGTCTGAAGTAATAAGTGTTGTAGCATGTGCCAGCTGCCTTTCTTTAAGCGAACATATCTGCGTGAATGAAGGAGAATTAAGGGCTGGGGGGGATGAAGACCCCTGACAACAGGCAGATAAAAAACCTCAGGATAAACCTCACTGAAAAGTTTAGTCAGAGATTTTTTTTTGACAGAAAAGTGAGGGAAAGCCAAAGAAGTTAAAAGGTATCTAAATATGCTTAATATGAAATAATATATTTTACATTTTGTGTATGTACATCTGTGATGTTTTAAAGTAACTTCCAGTTACTGTGGACCATACTAAATCTAAGACAATGTACATAACAATGTGTACTTTTGAATACACATGTGTGCAAGCACACATCAGTTAATGATGAATTTAAGTTTTTGTGGGAGCAATGTAGGGCGGTATATTCAAGAGGTCATAGTCACAGTGCCTGCTTGAAAATCCTGGTAATCCATGAGTGCAGCACTGTGTGACTACATTAACACTTTGCAATAAAGGATGGCAAGTGGGCAGATTTGCATGCAAATTAAATTTTCAACAATATTTCTGCATGCAACTTCCATTACAGTTGGGCAACTTTACACAATTGAAACTGATGACTAAGAAAAAGCATTTATAATTTAGTAAATTAAAACAGCAATGCCTGTAATCACCCAGGTTAGCTGCTAAAGTGCCTCCAGGGCACTTTTCTCCAGAAAGAGGAGAACCTGTAAAAGGATCATGCAGCAGTATCAAGCACTGTGAATTGAAACAGAGTAGGAGAAGCTATTACAGCCTGGGTTTAGTGGAACAGATCTAAGACTAGCCTATGTAGTACAGGTAACTTCTAATCAGTGAAACAAAATTTGATCAATCAAACAATAAAGACCTGTGAATAGTATGATATTTATATGCGAACCAAGGCCACATCTTGTTAAATTGTATAGGCAAGACATTATTAAATGCTCAATTAAAAAAAAAGGTGTGTTTGGTGACATGAAGACTGGGATGCCATTTGGTGTACCTGCTCCTGGGAAGTGTAGAATGTTTACAGCTCTCTAACAACCTTTCAAGATATCTCCATGTAATTTCTACACATGGAAAACAAAAGCAAACAAAACCCCCCACCAAAACCAAACCAAAGTTTTGTATTTCCATCATGCACAGTTGGTTTTTTGTGAGATCCATGTGGAAGTGGAGATGATTGGAGATGAACAGTGCCAAGTCAAAACCCAGACCAGTTTGGTTAACCTATGAGCTTGCAAGAGGAATTGCTCCTTAAGTTTTGTTAGGAGTTTTGGTGCTCTATCCTTCAGCTTTATGATTACACAACTTTACAAATACTCTTCCACTTTGACAGGATGTTTTGTCTTTTGTTATGAAAAAATTAATGAGTACTGCTTTCTGACATTCATAAGTTCATAATTTCCTGTTCCAAAACAGATCCTGAAAACATTTAAAAAACATTTCCCATATTTCATGTTTTCAATTCACTTAGATTCAGCATTGTCTCATTAACAGATTGTTGAAGATCATTAAAATCATGACTAAAAGTGTTGGCAAGGTGATAATGAAATTAGCATCGACTTCTGTGCAAACAGGTTATTTTTTGGGGACACACGCAATGATCAGTGATAACAAAGTAGAAAGAAGTGCAGGAGAAGTTTTGAGGTATTGCACTGTAAATTGTTCATGCTGCATCAAAGGGGTTTAGTTGGAAGTGTGTTCTCTGGTGGAATCCTTATAGACCTTATAGATTTTTCAAATATTAGGTTCTTCCATACATTTGAAGCCATGTTGCATTTTGTGAAATTTGTCCGATACTGAGATTCTCTTGATCTTTTATTAGGCTGTAGCTGAAAAAGATTGAGTATAAATCCTGCTATATTTTCCCACTTATTCTGAGAAGGTAGATCATGAAGAAATTATATCTTTCTTGTCAATTATTTGTACAGCCTCAGTGAAGCTTTCTGGCCTTCAACAGGATATAGTCTATTCTTGAGAGCTAATGTCTTGAGAGCAACTGTTTATCTGCTCCTTTTTTTTTTTCTTTCTGTCTTTCTCCCTCCACCTGCTATGTGGTTGTCTCTTCTGTTTCTGCTACTCTTTCTAGAGGCCGAGGAGTTGTCAAGCAGTAGAAATTTCTAGAAATCACAAAAAAATCCCCCAAGTAGTGGCTCTAGCCCCAGAAAAGAAAGCCTAATACAAAAGCTGGTCAGTGTATCACAGCGCTAAGAATGGCTGGGAGAGAATTATGATGAAAAGTAAGTGGGAAAGTTTTCATGGGAATGGTGAAGTGCAATGGTAAGATGTGCAGCAGCTCTGATATACTGGAGCTTGAAAAAGACTTAATTTTGAGTAGAGCTCTCACAGGACTAGATAAACTTTTACACACAGTTGATCCAATATATCTGTTAAATTCAGTGCTTCTGCCAGAGTTTCTTGCACAAGTTCTTTGGTCTGGTAGTAAATCATAACCATAAACCCCTGTCTTACATTGTTTTGTGTGTGTAGTTTGGGTTTTTTTGGTCACATCTCTGTATGCTGTACTTTTTTTTTTTTTTTTAAAAAAAAGAGTAAATTACCTACCCCAACAGGGCTCGATGCCATCTTGTGGCTGTTTGTGTAACACAGGTGCACAAGTAAGTAACGTGAGTGAGGCAGAGCTAGGAGCGTACACTTTTTCCTAGCTCAGGACTGTTGAGAGCAGCTGCTCCCTCTTTGAGCTGTAGTTTAGGATTGATGTTTGAATTCCGTTCCTAAGACTGAACGTACAATATCAGAGTGGTGTTTATATTTTCCTACAATAAATCACCAAGCTTACTTTAGTAGACACTTTGCCACACCCTGCCACCTCTGTCCCTTACTCAGTGGTCGAATTAGTATCATACATGCCAATATGTATTTATAATGGTACTAGATAGTTTTACAAATGAGTTGTGATGTGGATGTTGTCATAACAAGTCACATTAATTTGAAAATATATAAGCTAAGTTTTAAATATATGTCTTATGACAGTGGTACTATTTTTGAAGCAATGATACTAGTGTTTCCCCAGATAGGTACTCTGTGTGGACACTGGGGGAGTGTGTGTATAATTTTTATGCACTGCTTTTGGGCATGTTTATGTTAATGGCAAATAAGATAATGCAGTCTTCATACGGTACGGTGCTTTGCAGCTCAGAGGCCTATGAGGATGTCTGTTGCTGCTAGTATCAAGCTGGTAGAGAAGGTGCTGATCCAGAGTTTACAGCTCAGTTACTAGGGAAGCAACTGTTGGGAGGTGACATAAAACATATGCAGTCCCAAATGAAAAGGTCTTTTTATTTAATTAGGCTATAAAGTTGCAGAAGACACTATAATGTGTGTGAATCAAACTACCATGCCTTGGGATGGAGATAGTATTGACAGTTAGGAAAACAGTTTCAAAGAAATTCTAAAATAATACTCGATTTTTAATGAAACAAAACATGTTCTTCATTGTTAGATAATCCTGTTTTTCGAGATACCATTTTTAATGCTGCTGGTAACTAATTTACCACTTTTAGCAAGCTTTGAGATGTTGGACTGTTGACTAGTCAGTATTAATATAGTTACTTTTGAACTGCAAACAATAATATAATTTGCTCAGGCACACCTTTCACAATTACTCATACACATTATGCAAAGAGATATTGTAATATTGGTATAGCAGATTCAGTACAAACAGCATACTGGTGCAAAAATGGTTATATGGAATTATAAGCAAGACTATTATTGCTGCTTCAGAGGAGAATTGATTGTCAGGTTTTATGAATCCTAAAATGTATCCAAGAATACTTTTAACACTTGTTGAAATCCTGGAACACTGATCAATGCAATTGCCACGTTTTAATCCACTACAAATATTTTTATTGTCTAAAAGCTCTTTTGATGGGGAAAACAAAGGTGTGCCTGTGTTTCCTAGTTTCATCACACGTGTAAACAAATCCTTATATGATTAATGATACTTTAGATTAAATGAAATATGAAATAGAGAGAACTCTTGGTCAGTTGTTCTGAACTCTTCCAAATTAGTAGGTAATTGGCAGGAGAGCACCACATGATGCTTTATCGATGTAACAATGGGCATATTGGTACTATTAAACAAACATTAAAACAAGGATTTATGAAGCATGGATGTTAAAGCAGAGAATGTAGAAGAGTTATTCCTGTGTTTCATCCTAAAAAAAATTCTCTGCCTTGTTACTGTTTTCAATAAGCAAGGCAGTCATTAAAAAAGTCTGTCCTTTGTGCCCTTTGTTTATAGAGAAGTGAGCATTTCACAGAGCTTTGACCTGAGCATCTCAGTTCTATACCATCTTGTATTACCTTTCTGCAGTGCAGTCTTGGTCTCTTCTGGCACAAAGGTCAAGTGTTGGGAGCAAACCAGATGGGGCTTCAAGATAAAAATAGAGTTTAAGCTGTAGTTTGTAATCATAGATGAAAGAAATCACTTGCCAAGAATGAATGCAAGTTCCTTAAGGAATTCAGCCTGAATTCCACCCAAGGTTTTGTCTCACTGTACGGTGTTAACTTTAGTGGCCTTGAATTAGCCTTAGTCCTCTTGTTACAGTTCCAGATACATACTCTTTGTTAGCTGAGGTTGTTTCCTCCTCTCTCACATTTAAGCAAGGTTTTGCAGTAATAGATGGTTGGTGCTGTGAGTTTGCTAGGAAACACAGATCTCTCAAAAATCTCTTAAAAAAACCCGCAAAAAACCCCAAAAAGAGCCCAGTTTAATAGCTGTATTCAGGTGCTTGAGACCATGCAGTGTTTGCAACAAAAATGATGGCTTTATTATAATAATGGAAGAAATCTACCTCATGAAATAAATGCCTTTTAGGTTTTCCTTGGCAACATAATGTGAATATTGTCCTGTGTCTTGGTACTAAAGAATCAAAAACAGTTTAGTAAGTCAATCTGAACACTGTTTCTTGTCATGCAGTTAATGGATCTACTGTTGTATTTGTTTTTTCCAGCTCTGTTGCCTTACATCAATGAAAAATTATGGGTTTTTTGTTGTATGCCACAAATCTCATTGTATTCAATGTATTCCCCTTCAAGTAACTTTAAACTTCCAGTATAAAGTGTCTACCATTTAACTTGTTTTGAGTAATTTTCCTGGTTCTTTGCAATAGAAAAGGGTTGGGTTTTTTTTACTGGTGTTGCATTTAAGAAGTTCAGTTTACTGTAGTCATGTTGATGCGTGAACCAATGTACATTTTTTTTTTTTTGTTTTGTTGCTGTTGTTGGTGTTTGTGAAGGGCTGGCTGGCTGGCTGGAAATGTGACTGTATATTTACTCTGCTTTTGCTTCTGGTTAAAGCAACAATAAATCTTTTGCCCTTATAGATACAGTATTTATACCCTCTGTAATCCTCCTTTCCCAAAAGCTGTTGGTTATGATTGGCTGGGCAGATTTAGGAAATAGTGAAAATCTTTATGGAAAGCAGTTACAGTACATGAATAGTAGGCATTCTTCAGATTTAAAGAGGTCAAATTGATTTTTGTGTACGTTTGACAGAATTTGTTCCTGGGGTGAGACTTTGAAGTAAAATTTCAAAGCATTGACTAGGGGTGCAGCTCTGCAGCTCCTTATTGACTTTGTTCAGAGATCAGGAGCTAAAACTGCATGCTGCACTTTGAAAATTTACCCCTAAGTATTGAGTTTTACCTCAGAATAATTTTTTTCCAATAATTTAATAAACCCCTGAGAATGTGTTTTATAATGGAAATGCTGACATACTTAAATTTAATGCTAATCACTGAAAATTAGTAAGATCTTTAAAACAGAACTTGGGCAAAACCCTGCAACTCATGAGTCTCCTGTAGTTAATTAACAGGAAACATTTCAGGAAGACATAATCCTCAGAACACTCTTAGCAGTGGCCATGTCAATAGTAATGTCATATTTTGTTCCATTCTTTATACTTGGCATTAGCCTCCAGTTTATAGGAGCATGCTTCTGAACACCTGGCTATTTCCCAAACATATATGTGCATTGTGGAATTGAGCTTGTCAAACTTTGAAGATCATGGTGAAGAATGTTTGTATACAATACCAGCATCATAAATTCTTTAATATAGAAGTGTCAACAAGATCAGTGCTGTTAAGATCTTGCTTGTTTGAGTAGGACTATCAGGAAAGAACATTATCCAATCTAGAAATTGTATTGATAATGTCCAGAACAATGACTCTGAGTCCAGGCATGTTTGTTGTGGTGCTTCCTCTTGCTTCTCTGTGGCTCCCTTGTACTTCTTCCCCCACATTTCTCCACAGTAAAGTAATTGCAATGACAATCTAATAAATACCTTAGGCAAGAGAGTGGTGGGGCAGTGAGGAGTATAGGAATCACTGGTCTTGGGGATGAAAGATGAAATGTTGATTACAAGGGACTGGGGTTTGGGAAAGTGACCTTATTTTTTGAGCCCTGTAAAAAAGACTAGGGTGGGGTTCTTTTTCAGGCTGTTGTTTTCTGCTGTTTAGGTGGTGGTTATATTTTGATATATTAGCTAGGAAGGAGATTCACTTGATGTAACTGTTAGCTATAAGTATGCTCATGGCTTCTTTGCTCTCCCGTTAAATCTGCCCTACTGTGCTGCTTGTACTGAAGCCAATGAAGAGAAAATGGCAGTGTATTGTGGGATGATTATATCAGGTCTTAATAACTTAAATCAAAACATGGAACATCAACTAGCATTTCTTTGGATCATTTTAAAGAGGAATTTGAAGGAAAATAGTGAGGTGTACCTGAGGGTTTTTGCAGAACTTCAGTAAGACAGTGTGGGGAAGAAGCATGTAGGTAAACTTGAAAAAGGAGTAACTAGATGTGTGTGTTTTCCTTTAAAAAAACCTCAGTTGCCCAAATACTAACATTTAATATTTTTAGTCACAATGGAACTCCTGAATGTCGCAACTAATTTATACGATTTTCTGTAAAAAAGCAACCAAACAAAAACCGTGCATCTGGACTGACAAGCTGTATGCCAAGATTCAGCCAAATGCAATTTGAAATGTCCAAGACATTAAACGTGCCCTGAAATGGAGCTTTTAATGAAAGTGCTGTCTCAGTCTCAGCTATAGTGAGTGCCAGTGTAACACAACACGAAGAATTGATCATGCTAGATCTTAACTGCAAGTAGGTTACACTAATCTAGAAGTAAATATACTGGAAACCTGCAGAAGTTAATACCTGGGAGGTGATTTTCTTATCATATATCCCATCCTGCCTGCATGCTTTGCTTATAGTAATGTATTTCTGATAACTACATAAATTTTACCAAACTTAAAGAAGGTTGAAGAAAAAAGTTGTGTGCTGTGTGCTTGGTATGCATTGTTTTGTTTCTTTCATTAATTCTTGCTGGCATTCTGGATGTTCGGATGAACAATAGCAGTAGCCTGTAAAGATCAATACCAGATTGCTGATCGTGCCTATCTATTCAAAGAGTAGATTATTTGATAAATGGCTTGGTCCATATGTTTTGACATCTGTTAGCTGTATAGCCCAGACCAACTGGTAGAACTGTAGTTCTATCATAAAAAGCAGGTGCAACAAATAGAATATTTCCTTTTTTGGTACAAACCCTATATATTGTGGTTTTAAATCTGCGAGTAGTAGATTTCAAGGGAGAAACAAAAACAACAAGTTGTTTAAAGTTCATGTTTTTCATAACTTTTATAATTATGGTCTGTGAATACAATTTATATAACTTATATTTTATGGCTTTGTAGTTGACAGGATTCAGATCTCATGAAATTGTAATCGTAGCCCTTTTTTTATATCAGAGTATCTATATGGTGGATCAAATGGGATCCTCTGAGAGAACTCAGTTCTATCATCCCCCCAGAGTTGCCCTCTTTCAGAAAAAAGGGATATTTAATAATATGCAGAGCAGTCTCGAGTTAATGAAACTTTAGGCAAGCATCTGGAACTTTATGAGCTCAGATTTCAATTCCTAGCACTTAGGTCAGATTTGTGAATTATTTTGGGAGACACATATGCTTTTTCTCTCAAATGCCTTATAATGTATGCTCAAGTGCAAAGTCCTGTGCTTTACATCCACTTACCTAAATGACAAAATGTCCTTTGTATATCAGTAGCAGTCAAACCTTTCTCTTTCTTCCAGCCTCAGGGAACCAAATAAATCTGTTTGTGAAGGGCATGTGGCGGCCTGCTCTGTAAACTGAATTAAAAGAAAGAGTTATAGTTACTGTATTTATTTCAGGCTATTTATGAGTAAATTTGTAAGTAAAATGATGAGTAAAAGCACTAGTTAATTCCTTATTGCTGCATTAAGAGAGTAAAAATTATTATTTCAAAAGTGATTTGCAGTCCTTGTCCTCTATGAGGTCTCCATGGACTGCAAAGTACAGGGGAGACCTTCTACAGGTGGAAGGCAGCACTACAATAGGTATGGAAGGAAAAATACAGTGAAAAACTACCTGACATGCTTCAACTTTGAAGTACATTTTAGAACCTTATAAGCAAACAGGAAAATGATGTTGCTTTCCCTATTCTGTGACTTTGACTTCACGTGGTGAGAAAAAGGATGGCATTTGCTTAAAGGTCTCTGACCTCTAAAGGCCTCTTAGGGGTTCAGTTAAGGAATTACTTGGTCTGGTGAAGGGTATATAAACCTTATTCATCTGGCATGTGTGACAGGTCCTCCTGTGCCAGGAGGTCCTTAGGCTTTTGTGAGTGTTAGTGTCCTTCTTGGGATTTGGAAGGGTTTCTCCAATCTGTCAACAGCAGCAGGTTGGTCCCTGTAGGTCAAATGAAGAGGAAATTGCCCAGTTGTGACTTAGCAGGAAACACTTGGATATGGGGCTTGGATCTCTGGTTAAAATGAGCAGAGTTTAGCCAGAATGGATTTTAAGGGAGAGAGAGAATGGGGTTAAAATTTCTGGAATAGCAATGACAGCTTCTTTTCCCCTTTCTTTTAACCCAAGATGGTGATAAATAAGAAAATTGGTCTGAGAATAAGGTGTAGGACGAGTTAGGGACTGAAAGTTTTCTTCCATAAAATGGAGAGGAATGTGAAGGGAAATACAGTCTGGGCTGGAAGATGTGTTTCTGGGTAGTTCTAAGGGTGGATGAGATTTAACATAATTAAATACTGTCTTGTGTATTTTGACTTCTTCCTACTTGTTTTGAACAATCAAGGAGTTTGATGTAGAATGGTGGAAAAAAGGGGTCTCGGCAGGGGGCTTGCTCACTCATCAAGAGGTACATACCATATTATTTACTGTTTAAGTAATGGTGTTATGCACTCTGGTATCTTTGCTTTTCTTTTTAAGACTTACAGGAGGAAAATGTAAAATGTCAGTGTTTCTTCTTTAAGTAATTGGCGGTGAGTGGATATAAAATCCTGGAACCACTGCTCTCAGAATCATCTTAAAATAGCCAGTTTCTTGTTTTCCTAGTGTATATGTGAAACAGGTGTATTAACATATTAATGATCAGATGTTATATTTAGCTCTGCATTTTAAGAATCTTTAGCAATGTAGAAAAGGATGATTTGACAGGCTTAATTCAACACTGGGCAACAAATAAAGCTTATAATGAAATTAACATAAATCATTAGCATTAATCATTCAGTATTATTGATAGCCATATAAAGAAATGTATCACAGCCCTGGAAGTAAGGAAGAGAAGAGCAATGTTTCTTGCCAGCTGTCCTGACGAGCTATGAGCCCATATGGTAGTGGTACTGGCTTTCCTTTCTAATTTTCCTCCTCTGCTTGAGCTGTCAGAAGCCCCTCTCTCTCCTTTTCTTTTTCCACAGACTGCAGAGATAGCTTCTATGCCATTTTTTTGAAAATGCCAGCTTTTTAGAACAGGTTAGACTCCATCAGCATCTATGACTGTCACTAGCCATGTGACCAACATGAGCAAACTAGCTAGATGACAATTAACATGCAGTCTACATTCATCGTTTTCAATTTGATAACCTTCACTTCTACTTACACTTTTATCTCTGCAGCCAAGAAAGAGTTTTCTACTCTGGGAACAAACATACTCTTAAAGTAGCATTTGGAAATCATGTATTGGGAATCATATGTATCTGGTATGTGATATGAAAACAATAAATGCAGGTGGATGCATTTCATAGTGTACAGTCATTATTCTCTGGGGAGGTTTTTTCCCCTTGTGTGCTGCCATTCTTCCCACCCACCCTCCCTCCCCGCCCCGAAACAAAAAGTATGAAAGAATTGAAGTCAACGTTATGAATACTTTTAATACTGCTTGTGCTGAAGCTTTTGAGAACCTGGTTACTTAGTCATCTTTATTTACCCGAAGTAATTAATGTCCTCAAGACCAGGTTGGATGAGGCTTTGAGCAACACGGTCTGGTGGAGTATGTCCTTGCTCAATGCAGGGTGGTGGACTGGAGCTTTTAATGACCCTTCCAACTCAAACCAGCCTGTGAGTCTAGGTAAGCTCAATGAAACATTAAGTAAATGTGGGTATGAGGACCAAGTATCAGGACTGACAATATGCCTCTAAAGCTGTAATCTCAGATGCTTGTTCTAACTGCAGACACTGCATGCTTTTTTCACAGTTCCACTTGCTTTCAAATGTTAGACAAATCCTCAGGACCATCAGTGCTCAGACTCAGGTCTCTGAGAACATGAGTGAAGTAAGTGCACTGAGGAGATATCCCAGAATTAGAATATTTGCACTGCAGTGATGAAAATTGCCTCCTTTTCTGTTGTTTTATATATTCACCTGCTCCACCTAATTTCTTTGTATTTTATGAGCAGTTGAAATCATTCTGCCTCTCATGAGTGTCTCCATTTTCGTAGTTCAGAGGAAGTACAAAATGGCTTCAAATTAAGAAAACCATGCATATGCAACTAATTTTTAGATTTCTTTATAATTTTTTTTGCAGTTGGCTCTTTGCATTTATCTTTAAAATGTCTAAACATATGGAAGGGTAGGTTTTTTCCCTTCTTAATTCAAGATCACACAATATATAGCAAGTATGGTTAGGCATTGTCTGAGCATTGCATGATAGTACAGTACTGTCAGCTCTCCTTAAAATGTCTTTCTTTTTAAGTGTCTTGGCTAAAAGGACCCGGTATACTTAAATGTGGGTTACTAAATTTGAGTTACTGGACATTCTGCTGAATAATTAAATATCCTTTTTCAAAGAACAAGATTCTGCCTTCTATTGCCATAAAATATTCTTCATTTCCAAGTTTCTGCTACATGCAGAAGAGCATAAAGAAAACAGGTGCTTGAGAAAAACATGTATGAACACAGAAAAGAATCGCATACTTTGTCACTCTTGGGCAGTCATGTGTTCATCTCTTAAATTTGCATGGGACCTTAATCTCCAATATAGAAATACATACCATTCCCTTATGCTCAAAGTCAGTGTTGCAAGGGAGCATAATAGCCAGGACTTGGTATCCTATACCAAAGTGAATAGATCCCTTAATTTCATGGTTTAAAAAATACTTGAGTTGACCTCAGTATAATTCCTATATTTTAGTCATTTAGGTGTCATGGCTCAGTAATCATTCATTAACTATAGTGCTTTTCAAATGAAGAACTGAGATGAAAATTTTTCTTAATGATGACAAGTGATGTAATTTAGTTTTATTCGTATATTATAGTGGTGCCCGCTAGCGCCACTGTAGTTAAGGGTCTGTCTGTGGTTCCATTATAAACCCCTATTTTCAGAGGGTTTATAACTCAAAAATTGATTCTCGACTTAAAACTGCCACCCAAGGTCTAAGTCCTGGAGGTTGTTTTTATATACAAATTGGCATTTTGGGGAGGAAAGGTTAATAGCTTCTCAACTGGAAGAATAAGATGGAGGGTTTTTCTGGTTTAGATTTGTATTTGGGCTTCTATTGTACTAAAACCATTCATCTCAACCTTTATGGCCAAAGAAAGGCTGCAGATCTCTCAGTGTAAGAATTGAATTGGGCTGAGGCTTGTAAAACTGTGTCCATGGCTTGGATAATTCTATGACATTTGATCTCTTAAATATCTTTGTAGCTATTCAGGAAACCGGGCTAGGGATGAAGCAAGGCCTCCTCTTTCTCTGTGGAAGGCAGGAGAGACAAAAAAGATCTGCTGTTTTACTTTGTGCTATAAAGAAGCTGTAACAAAACTGGTACTAATATTATAAAGGCAGTTTTCAAAGGGGTGTATATCAAGCCGGACTCTGGAATTGAGTATAGAATAGGAAATATAGCAGTGGCTTACAAAAAGTTTATGGGGTGGAAGGGGAATGAGTTGGGTCCTAGCTGGAACAAAATGAAGACTGCTGTTACTGTCGGGATGGAAATGGAGCTCCAGCAAGGAAACCTCCATGGCTCTTGACATACAGAGTTAGGCTGATGAGAGGAGGGAAAGCCTCACTGATCTCTGTTCTGCATAGGAGCCCTCAGAAAAGGGGGAACTACACACTGAAAGAGAATCACAGGCCAGATGCCAAGCAGCCTCTACTGATTTGTTCTCCAGTAACAAGGGATGGTCAACTCTAGAGCTATCTGTTTGTTGGGAATGGTAGTAATAGCCCCACTGGAATTACAGTATAAAAACCTAAAAATCTAAAACTACTAAATCTAAAATGAATGCTAAAGCAATGGTAGAATTATCGTAGATCTACTTTGGTTTATCTGATGGTTGTATCTCATTCTGTGAGTCTTTAAATATGGCCTCAAATTAAAAATGAATAGGTGGAACCAAAACCTGGAAATCTGAAGGCCTTGTGATTGTATGCAAGCTTTGATTAGTTTCTGGGATATATGGTCTAGATTCACTATGGATACACATGTTTTTCTTTCTGTAAGAAACAAAAGAAGAAAAAAGTCAAGTTGTTTCAGTTCTCCAACAGAATTATTTATCCTGCAAATACTGGAATTATTTATGACTAATGGTCCTGTAGTTTGTTTTCTGTCCAGGTCTGCTGCCAGAGATGTTGCTCACAATTATAGATAGAAATATAAGAATTGGCAGCTATTAGATATGCATCTGTCTTGGAAGAGAAGCAGCAGCTTGAGGTTTGTCCAGGAGGGAAAGTTGCTCACTAGTTTTATATTCCAGACAGACAGTGTAGTGCTGTCTAAGACAATGTCCTCCAGCTAGACCTATTTTTTTATAGACCCACAGTTATCCTAAGGAGACAGTTGAGTGCCTCTGTCTTTGAGAGCAATATTTTTAAATGGTTTTTTTTATGATTACTAAGTGAAATATTTTCGAGTCACATGTTAATTTTTTTCAATACTTAATAATAAGAAACCTCTAAATCTAAAGGTATCAACACATAATAAAAACTACACGCTTTTATCTCTTTCTCACCTCTTTAGGAAACATGAGAGAGATGCTTTATTTTTGACAGCTTCTGACATCTTATCACACGTTACCATGCACTGTCCTGCAGAGAGTGTGCGTGTCTGTACAGATGTATAGAAACTGTATATTTCATAAGACCTGTTTGGTGCCGTATCATGTATAAATGCAGACCTGTGTATGGGTCTTGCATTAGGGAAAGGAGATGTATAATATATACTCTTCTGCTTCTGATTCATGGCCAGCTGCCTCCTTGGCTAGTCACGCTAGGTTATGGGCTGTCTGCAGATTTGAAGAATGCTTGGACTGGAGAAGAGGGATAATGTCTGGGAGAGCTGTTCAGGACTGGTGGTTAAAAGCAGATGTAGTTTTGTAACAATAGATGCTAGTATGAATTTAGGTATATCATTTCTTTATTTCCTTTAAATTTCAGCTATTTGTAAAACATGTAACTTAATGGAACACTTTCTGTTAGAGTCGTTTGTCGCTTGGTGAGAAGATGCATGCTGAAGCAGTATGTTGTACATTTAGACTATGAATGTTTCTGTGCATTTAAAAAAATATATTTTAAAAATTACTGTGTTTCTTGCACTGCAAAATTCCATTGGAAAGGTTCAGTGTTTCCCAGAATAGGATTACTACAAGGAAGGTATTCTAATGTATTCTAACCAGCACAAAGTTTAGGATGCAGAATGCTATCTCCTTCCCTCAGATGAAGTTATGAAGGTTAAAATGGAATAAAGCTCTTAATTTGCCATATTGACTGCTATAGAGTGCTAAGTTTCAATAGCTGTTGTGGCATTTTGACAGAATAAACTTATCAGCCTCTAAATAATTTTTTTAAACTAACAATTTTTTTTATCATATATAAAGCTGTTTTATGATGAATTGACATTGTAATATTGCTTTTACTATGTATTTTGTTACTGCATTTTAGTATCAACTAGCCCCATTATTTCAAAGATATTTGGTAAAATAGTCATTCTGAAGTGGAGATCTTTTTCTTTTTCTTTTAGGATAGCTGTGGTAATATCTGAAAGACTTGCACAGCTATGGAATTAATACAACAACCAATTTTTAAAATAAATTCTGATTATGTCCTTTGGAATAAAACTGGTTTTGCCAGAGAGTTAGTATTAGACTGTAACGAATCACAGAATCTTAGGGGTTGGAAGGGACCTCAAGAGATCATCGGGTCCAACCCCCCTGCCAAAGCAGGCTCCCTATCTCATATTACATAGATAGGCGTCCAGACGAGACTTGAATGTCTCCAGAGAAGGAGACTCCACCACCTCCCTGGGCAGCCTATTCCACTGCTCTGTCACCCTCACTGTGAAAAAGTTCTTCCGCATGTTGGTGCGGAACTTCCTGTGCTCCAGCTTACAGCCATTGCCCCTAGTCCTGTCCCCACTGACCACTGAAAAGGGGCTGGCCAATTCCCCCTGCCACCCATGTCTAAGATACTTGTAAACACTAATTAGGTCCCCCCTAAGTCTTCTTTTTTCCAGGCTGAACAGACCCAGCTCACTCAACCTTTCCTCATAGGGGAGATGTTCCAGGCCCCTAATCATCTTTGTCGCCCTTCTCTGGACTCTCTCCAGAAGGTCCCTGTCTTTTCTATACCAGGGAGCCCAGAACTGGACACAGTATTCCAGGTGGGGCCTGACCAACGCAGAGTAGAGGGGGAGGATCACCTCCTTCGACCTGCTGGACACACTCTTCCTGATGCATCCCAGGATCCCATTGGCTCTCTTGGCCACCAGGGCACACTGCTGGCTCATAGCCAACCTGTCATCAACCAGGACCCCTAGGTCCTTCTCCATAGAGCTCTTCTCCAACAGGTCATCCCCCAGCCTGTACTGATACAGTCGGTTATTCCTCCCCAGGTGCAAGACTTTGCACTTGCTTTTGTTGAATTTCATTAGATTTCTCCCTGCCCAGCTCTCCAGTCTGTCCAGATCTCGCTGAATGTACCTGATGATTATTTTTATCATAAGATTAGTAGTCTGTTTTTCTGGGAAAACAAATTTTTTTTTTACAGTACTAGCATACAAACAATACAACTGACATATATAGTTATTTGCTATATAGAGACAATAAAACTAACATGTATCGATATCTGCCACATCTAGTCCTTTATAAGTGCAAGATCTACTAACTCAAGTCTTTAGTACACTTTGCATCTTTGATTACCTGTGTAGCATCTTCGGACATTAGCTGTGTAAGCAGGGGGTTGTTTTTGATGGCAATGAAATCTGGTTGCTGACTGCTGTCTGAGCTCTCCCATCCTTGTTATATTTAATGATTTTGCAAACATTCTATTTGTTGATGACACAACTGGGAGCTTGTGGAAATATCCTCTCAAAGTAGGGGTGATACCAAGAAATGATTCTATTAAGTTGAAGCACATGCCAGTTTTGAGAGTGATACATTAAAATATGTGGTAGATGTGAATTACCTAGGCCACTGATAGACCTCTGTCTATCTGGTTAAAACTAGAGTGGAAGATAAAAACAGGATGATAGAAGTTGCATCTTTTCTTGGGGTTTTGGCTTCCTTTTAAGGACACATGTATTTCATTATGGACCTGTGGCCTATGCTGCTGGCTGGGCAGGTAAATTACAGTGCTGGTGTCCAGTATTGATCATTCATCTGTTCTTGCATATTTAGATTTGATTAATTCTCTTTTGTGCTCTTCAACCTGAGAATACTATTAACTTACCCATCTTAAGCAAATTGATCTGAAGTCCTATCATGGGTGTTTGCCAAGGAGCACATTTCACTGGTGTGCTGCAAGGGGTATTAGTGACTTCCAGTTCTTCATTCCGTTTACAGCAGTGGTCTTGTGTGCTGAAAGCAGTCTGTCTGAGAAAGCACTGCTGCTTCTGAAATCAGCAAAAATGCTGGTTAAAAAGGCAATCAACCACTGGTTTGCTTTAGTTGAGGTATCAAGCTCTTAATTGCTCCTTTTTACAAATTTGGTCCAAAGTACCTGATGATAAAACTATTTTGAGGTGTACCGTAAAGGCACTGTTTTCTTGAAGCATTTAGGCTGTGTTGAGAGTAAGGAATAGCAGTGGTGATGGGAGAAAGGTGGTATCCTTAGCTGACTCATTTTACTGTCTGTGCCACATTAACTCTATGTTGACAAACCAAGCTTTGAAAAAATTCATAGGGTGCTTAGTGTTGCAGACAGATTCTGGTTTTGTTTTGCAAATCTAAAACAAGCACAGAGGAGAGGCAAGGCTAACTCTGTGTCCCACCTGTTGTCTGGTATCTAAGCACATGCATAATATGTCGTTAGAGTCACCGGGAACATACATGTGCATAAAAAGTATCAGGGATGAATTGTGATATTGTGAGTCCTGGAAATGGAATACTTAGACTTAGCTTGTCATTAAATGGCAAAAGTTTTATCACTGCCAATGTATTCTACTGGAAATAAATGACAGTATCAGCTCAGGGCATGCACGTGTGCTCTGGTCCTTTCCTAATTATCGAATTGAATAAGCAATTTAAGATCCAGTTAATAAAGATGTCCAAATATTCAGATACCTGCTACCTGCTTCTACACATGGGTAACACCAAAAAACATGTGCTTTTCAGTGGCAAAATCACTGGAGAAGAAAAGTCTTTTTTTATTTTTCTTAAGGTTTAAAACCTCCAGGGCAGTTAGAAAACCATGTTTTTCATTGAACTGTGTCTTTTTGAAATTCACAAGCTTGACATGTCATTGGCATGACGTGTCTCAGTCCGTTACACAGAAATGCCACATTACACTCTGTGACGTGACAGGCTGACAAAAAGGGACATGACGCACCAGCCCAATGGGATGTCAAGCCTGAGAAATTTAAGCCACGCTGTTTGCTTTAAAAAAAACACCCAACAACAAAATGAAGGGGGGCACACTCCATGCTGATATCCAGTACTGTTGGATTTTACAATTTCTAAAAGGTTTTCCTGGTTCAGTCAAGCCTCCCTCTTGGGTTTCGTAATAAACCATGCAAATATAAGTTTCTGCTTTTGTATGCTTAATCCTGTGGGACCACATGGTCTTGAGTTCCTCCCCAATTCTTAGCAAACATTTGAAAACACCCTATATGCTTGCAGCACTTGTGACGTGGGGATCTGAATTGCAGAAGTACGTTGTACTGTGTTTGGGATTACTACATGTGTAAACAAGAATTGTTCAAGGGCCACTGTGATAACATGACATGCTTTAAAGCATAGCTCCAAATCTATGAAGTTTTTAGAAATTTCTTTAGTAGTGGTAGGCTCCTAGAAGAGAGCATAAAGTCTGTCCAGGGCAGGACAGACGGAAGGGTGGGAAAACTTAGAAGAATCAAAAGATTGTTAACAAAAAAGGGCTTTTTCTTCTGGAAAAGCCTTTCCTTTGATATTTGTTTCCTTTAAGTAGCAGCGAAAGTATTTCAATAAACTCTAAAGAGTTTAAGAACAATATACTTAATTACTATGAGTAATTTCAGAGCTAATGAATGTGATAAATCTCTATAGTGAAGTATCCTTAGCTACTGATCAACATAAAATGAAATAGATTTAAGTCAGTGCAGACGTATCTTCTAGTTAATTTTACATTTGGTGTGGAATGGTAGAACAGACATATGTACATGTTTTAAACTAGAAGGTAAGTATTCGGAGTTTTGCATAGTGTGTATATGCTTGTAATGCAGTCATTTACATGCGGATGCTGGCATGTATTTTTTTAAGTAGGTGGTAATAATGCGTTGAGTTAAAGTAGACAAATTTAGTATTATTAAAGCCCTGTCATGATTGTTCATTTATTAAAGATAATTCATGGGTAAAGAAATGAAAGGAACAAATCTAAAATGGAACTTCTTCCTTCTGTGTTGATACATTATCTGATAAACATATGGAATAAACTTTGCCTATAAGAACATAAATCAGCTAAAATACATATTTATAATGGTAGTAGGATGTGACCTTAAATGTGAGTCTGAACAGTGCTTCTGTACCTCCTGGTGGCAAGTGACATCCTTCTACTTTGTGATCAATATATTTGAAACTGATGAAAGAAGTTGGTCTCTAAGTACAAATTATTCTTTGCGGAAATGTTTTTTCCATCTTTGTTGCAAATAGACTTTCCTGAACTATGATTTGTTTCAGTTTATGTACGGTCATTCCATTGACACAGGTGTGCTTTGGATTGTGTCCAAAAATAAGCTTTTCAAGGATGGACAGATTCTGAGAAGTCTTTTTCAGAGAGAAGTCTGGTTCTCACTTATAGCAGTGGTGTTGAGGATCTCCTCCTCTTCTCAAAACGCTTGTGCTCAGCTGCAAAGCCATGGATATGATGCATGCATAGCTGTCCATGGCAGGTCCCTCTGACCTTCTGCACATGTTCACTTCCCACATGCTGGCAGACCGGGCATCTCAGATTATATCCCTTAGGTGTTTGCATTGGGTATTGCAATGAGGTCTCAGTGTGCCACCAGCAGGAAAGGCACATGCATTCTGTGTGCTTGTAGAAATGACCACAGCGAGAGTAATACATTGTAAGATCAGAGAAGGGTGCTTGAAACACCAGGCAGTTCTCATCCTGAATCCTGAAGATGAGGGGAGAGGCAAACCATGGTGCAAGGCAAAGTGAGGAGTGCCATGCAGCATGCCATTACCGAGGCAGAACCATAGGGTTTGCATCTGGACTGCATTCTGCACTGCTCTCTGCATGTGCTCCAGGCTAAAAATACCTGTCTTGTAAAACTACTGGCCATGCTTTGGGAGGAGGTAATCTTTATGCGAAACATGGATGTATAGATTTTGAAATGTGGATCTGTAATATATAAACCAGCATGCAATTTCTGCAGTGAAATGTGTATTAAGGTATTAGTAGAGTAGTCAGGAACTGGATAGCCAGCACTATCTAAATTGTTTAGCTTTCCCTTCATTGCAAAGGGGTTTAGGTTTTGTAGCTGGGCTTTGCAGCTGTGCCGCCACAGCACTGTCAAACTAAGGTCAGGAGTTCTGTTGGATACTCTTGCTGCTGTTACTTCTGCTTTATCGTGGCTATCAAGGTTTGCCTGTGCAGTTTGCTCTTGTGGGGACCTCTGGAGCAGGAGGTTTCAAAATCAAGATGAATGGATCACTTTGAAGCTTTTAGAATTGTGGGTTTTTTTGACTCCTTCATGCAGGCCAGTGTGGTAGTGCACCGATGTTACCTACTCAGCTGAGAAATGTGAGAACTATACAAGTTGTGTATCTTCTAAATGGAAGTAGTTACTCTGACGTCTTAGTATTCATTAAGCTGGACTACTAAACATGTGATTGTTTTAATCCAGATCCAGCTCTGCCATTCTCGACTCCTTAGTGTAGCTCAGCCTCTGAGCATGCATAATGAAGCTATTAGTATTTTATGAATTGAACTCTTTTTCTCTTGGGGAAGGGAGGGCTTCCTGAGTATGTTAAGCAAAGCAGAATTCATATGAATCATATGGCTGAATTACAGCACATTTACTTATGCCCTTGAACTTTATGATCTGCTGCAAAAGACATGAACATTTGTAAAGGTATGGCAAGGATATGACCTGGCATCAGCGCTCAATATGTCAATCATTAATTAAAGCTGAAAAAAGGTATGTTTGTTATGGAAACAAAGAGGAACGTAAACTGAGTGTGCTGTAAGCCAAGTCCCTGAGATATTCTGGAATCCTGCTTTGAGATTCTTATCAAACCTCGAAACACATCTGCTAAAACTTCTCCAGTGATTTTTCCTTCCTATATTTTGGATTCTCTCTGTTTGGAAAATACAGACTCTGGATTTTCTCTTTTACATTTATCTTGATGCATATTCCTGAAGCACAAGAAGGATCTGCAACTGTGAAGCCTAAAGTGCTTTGGATTTTTAGCTTTAATGAATAACATTTCTTTCATGGTCTGGGTCAATGGTACCACTAAACTGGTTAAAAACAGGCAATTAAATTAATAGCTTGCTAGTGGGTTTTCTGTTGTTGTTTTTCTTTATTGGTTTTTTTTAAGGGTGTTGGAAATTTTTTTGTGGGTTTTTTTAGTTATTGTTTTATGTTGTTTTTTTTTTTAAACCTGTGATCCTATTACTGCCAAATCAAATCAAAACCAGCTGCTTTGGCAGAGGATGACTATGATGCTGAAGCCTTTCATTTTAAGTGGTATCCTTCTTGAGGCATAAGTTAGCCTTGGATTTTGCATTGTGACTTCTGAAATAAAGCAGTAAACAATATTTGTTCTTTGGGTCTGCAGGACGGATGTTTTTAATTTTTATTTTGTTTCTTTTCCTTCAGAGCCTCTAACTTCCTTAGGTTTTATTTACACAACATTATGCATGCCTTTGCTCCTGCAATTTGTAGATTCAGATGGTAATAAACACTCTTTTTGTGTTGGACAAAGAAGCTTAGAAATTCGATTCCTGTCCACATAAGAGTGGCACGTGAATGGAGTGGTTGAAAATTCTACCTGAGTATACAGAAACATAAGAACTTCAAAGGTGCACGCATTAAATTGGTAGATAAAGGATATGCTGTTGGAAAAGTGGGATTGTAAAGAAGCTCAAATGAAAATGTCACCATTAGTGGGATGAGGTGATTGCACTTCTGGAAACCTCTGTGCCTGGGACAGCAGTGCTTTTTCAGGCGTGCTGCAGAAGCACGACACCCTACGAAGACAGCATTCAGTTGCATTTACTCGAGAGCACACTGATAGACAGATGGGCTTTGAGAACAGAAGTGACAAATGTCATAAATTTCTCTTAAAGAAAAGTGCTATCATTTCTGCTACTTGCTTACATATGTTTTCAAGCATGACTGTCTTAAGTGTTGCTGATAAGTTACATTGCACTCGTAATTCAGTTGGATCTTGGGGCTTTCAAGAAAGCTAAATTCTGCAAGAATTGTGTTACTCTCTGAGTTCTACTGATTCACGCTCAGTGGATGCAGTCAAAGCAAGATTGTTAAAGTGATCCTGATTATTGGACAGATAATTACACTTTGAATGCAGGTTTTCATGGGTTTTTGTTTGGGTTTTTTTGTGGATTTTTTTTTTAGTTCTTTATTGGAGCAGATTGTTGTAGGTGTTATCTGTTTTCAAAAAGATTTTCTGAGCACAGGCTTGCACAGGCCCTTTTTAGATTGTTCTCACCTGCTATGAACTCTTTCCAGTCCAGGAAGCTGATTACTTCTCTCTTAACAATGTGTTCCCTGAGAGCAGTGTAAAATATGCTAATAGAATTTTGCCTCCTAAATTACACTCACTCTGTGTTTCCTTTGTTAGAATCCCCTTCTTTATTAGATGACTTTGTTCAGAAGAAAAAACCAGGCAAACACTTCCTGTATATCGTCATCTCCATTTTCATAACCTCAAACATTAACAACTGAATTTCTCTTGAGCGGTTAAACCACCATACCGACTGCTGCCTCGCTCATACTTTAGCAGAGGAGCAAGTAATGGAACTGCCATAAGATCAGGATTTTCCTTCAGGAAGGATGGGTGGAAAGTTACACAAGCTGCCTGGATGAACGTGTTTCTGCTGGTGGCTGTCCCTGAATACAGGCTTGGGATTATGCAGCTACCATGTGCGTGCTCGCTTGAGTAGTGTTTAAAGCACAGCTCTCCCCTTGAAATGTCTGTGTGTCTGTTCACCTCTGAGCTTGTCGTGGTTGATGTGATGAACCTTCCAATCAGGCTGAGAGTTCTATTAACTTTCCAAGCTGAAAAGTATTTTCTGCACCTGACTAGGAGTGTTTGGTCTGATTTTTAGTTGCTTTAATGATAACTGTGTAGATAAAACAAGCGATACTCTCAAAATGTTATGCATCCATGCAGTTGACCTGTGACAAGTGAAAATGGGAATTATTTCAGTTACCTGATGCATAGGTAGGTAAGATAACAGGACTAAACGTTTTTTGTGACACCTCCCTATTGTTTTTTCCAGTGACCAGTGGTTAAAAGGGTATATTCTCTGTAACTACCAAAGGAGGTCATGTTGGATACTGTAATTTGAATAGGCTCTTAAATTTATATTTAAATAGTAGTGTTAATGTGAGGCACAGAGAAAGAATGTTATGTAGCTTGTGTGCGTTAAAATTCTTATTCAAACCTGAGGTGGATGATTTTGATGATCTCTCCTGTAGTACACAGATTTGCAAGAAATCAAGCATTTGTTAGTATGTTTTAGAATTAAATGTTTTAAGACTATTGAAACCAAAATATGGTCAAATAACCATTATTAGCTTTTGAAGTGTCACCAGCCTTGTTCTTAGAGCGTGAATAGTTTTAGGAACAAATGATTTTAAAGGAGTCCAGGGGCTTTCTGTAACAATTTACTAATAGCAAAAGATAAATGAGAGATGGAAAATTGTAAATGTGCAGCAAAATGTGTTTAAATACTATCCTCATGGGCATCCTCTTTCTCTTAAAATGTATTCTTATGGTTTCATATGCTAAATATGATATCCTGTGGGATAATTAACAGTGTTGGTGTACAGAGAATATCCAAATTACCTGGTCCAGGGGGTTTTTTTGTGATGTAGGTAGCAGTGTAAGAATTTTATAGTCCTTGCAAGGGAAAAATGTTAAATGCAGACTGTTTCTCATTTTAGGCATGGCATTGACTACAGATTATTTCACAGTAAAAAAGGTGGTATTGGCCAAAAGGTAACAGTAGTGAACCTGATCTTGATGTACATTAATTATAGCCTGTGCTAAGGTGCTATCTGCATGGGTAGCTCTGAGCTTTTCTGTCCAATGTAAAACTTCTTTTTTTTATTATTATTTTTTTTTTTGTTGTTGTGCAAGTGTGGAAGGCAAAAAGCTCAGGCGATGACATTACTGTCACCTGCTTAAAACAGTATGAAGTTCTTCAAGAATCGGCATAATCTCCAGGGTTCACTGTTTTCCATGAAAGCATTTATTTCAGTCAAAATACTTCACGTTCTTTTCTACACAGACATTTCAAGAAAAGTTAAAAACATGCCATTTTAAAAGAAAACCTTACCTTTCTTTACAAATATACCTACTTTTAAGTAGAACATAGTGTTCTGGAATCAAATTACATACCTTATTAGGCACATGTGAGTTACGAAAGTTAAATAAACTGAGATGCTTCTAACGAAAGATGTAGCTGAAGCTGTTTTAGATTAGTGAACAAGCCTGTCTGTTGACCTTCTTTATTTTTAATTCCTTGTTTTCTCTACTGTTTTCCTCAGTAACTGACCTGTTATTTTGATTTTAATTTAAACAGAATTAGTCTTCTGTATTGGGTTGTTGGGGTTTTTTTTTACTTTTATTTTATATGTATGATTTGCCCTCTCAGAGCAAGGGGAAACAATCTTGCCCATCTGCTTGTAAAAGCATGATGAATCTTTTGAATATGCGAATGTAAGATCTGTTGTTCAAGATGTCATGTTTTTCCCTCTGTTGTTAGCTTGGAGACAACATGGAATACCCTGATTTACCTGTGTAATCCCAGTGTGTCTCAGGTGCCAGGACTTGCTGTTGAGATCAGCATGTCTCCTGTCAGAAATGGTTGGAGTGAGACAGGGACGGCATGACCACTGGGCGCAAAAAGCTACAGAGGTCAGGTTTCAAGGACAGCCAGCATGGCAGTGATGTGGCAGTGACAAGTTGTCAAGCGAGCAAATATAAAAGCCGGGGTTGGGAGGGAGGGAGAAGGAAAAAAATCTTGTCATTCCTGATGAAATATTCAGCGTAGCAGGTAGCAATGGACTGAATGGATTACGCTCATGAGTTTGGTGGTGATTGCTTTTTAAGGATGGTGGAGAGCTGATTGCTACCGGTGGAGACCTGTTCAGTCTGTGCAAATACTTTCTTTGCTTGCGTGACGATGCTCCACAAGCGTTGTCCCTTGTAAATCACCTACTTTAGGTTTTTGAATAAATGAAAGAGTACAGTTTTGTACAGAGTAGAAATATCTGGCTTGAGGAAGACACCTTTTAGAGCCCTACTCTGCTGTTAAGTCATTCATATAGATCCTGGAGTTGCTACAGAGCGCTACATCTTAGAGAAATTTGGAAGGAAAACTATAATAACGATGCCAGTTCTGAATGATCATAAATAATCATAATTAACAACTCTGCTGTGTAATTTTGTTGGTTTGTTTTCAGACACTTTTCATTTTATTTTGAGTTTTTTCATATTGTATTGAATTGAAACACTTCTGTTTGTAGTTCTGTGTATTCCATAGTATATGAGATAATAGCATACTTTATTTGTCCCTGAAACAGACCGCAGTAATATGGTGACTTTTATCTCCTGGCATATTTGCAGAGTTCTTGATACCAGTTTTCTTAATGGTAAGAGTATTCTACTACATGCACGTTATTCCTTGGATCAGTAATACTTTCACCAGCCTGCATATGCACACTAATTCTGCATGTGCATGCAAACTATATGTTAATTTAAGATCGATTATCATAATCTCATTAAGAATAAATACTGCAAGAAGTGTATCATGACTCCTGGAGAAGTCCTTGAATTTCTGGCTGCAATATGAGGAAGACTGGTGCGTTCGCCTGCTGCAAGAATGCCTGCATATTCTGCTATGTAGATTGTAGCAATTGCAATTCTTTTTGGTGATGCGCATGTTTATTCTGAAGTGAGTAAACAGGATCAAATGCTTTGTTGTGGATATGTAAGGAAAAAAGCTTTATATGAGTTCTGTATTAGGTTTCTTCAGGCTGTCCTTTTAACTTCCATCAATTATTTTCAAGTTTAACTTTTCTTTATGTGAGGGAGCAGCTGTATATCGACAACTGCTGACACGGAAGGGAGAACTATAAAGCTCTTTTTACTATCCTACCCTCTTCTTTCTATCTAAAACAATTTAATTATTTTTTAATTCATCTGCAGCTGCTCAGGTTATAGTTGTTCTAGTGGGGTGATAGGAGGAAAGAAAACAGCCTAAATCCATAGTCAATAAGTCTGTATTTAAAAATGGATGAATATTACTTTTTAGCCTTACAAAATAGGCTTAGTTGCCCGAGAATGTAGATGGAAGAAGAAAAATTTCCTGAGGCAAAATGGTCTTGGAATGAAAAGAGAAAATAAGTTTAAATAAAGAGAAAGCTATGAAAATATGTGGTTTTGTTTCACTGAAGAGCATTAATGTCAAAAAGTAACCTTAAGAGTTCAAATATAAAAACAGATGTAAGAAAAATGACACAAGTCAGTATGTGGAGTGAATGGGAGTAGCTTGCATGGGGAGTCCGTTGACTGGGATCTTGCCCACCTGAGGGCTGCTAAGCATCAGCATCTTTGCTGCAGTAATGCTTAAGTTGTGCTTCCAGCCAAATCACTGTGTCTGTCTCTTGCTGTGGATTTTTGGCAGTGGATTCTCAGAGTTGCAAGCTGGCTTTCACACTGCCATGTGCTCTTGCTCCCTGCTGATGCACGCTGCAGGTGATAACACAAAGATATCAAAGACTTTTCCTTCAGTTTCTCCCTCCAGAGCTCTGTGTCTTCCAAGTGAGGGGGAGAAAAAAAGTGGAACAGAGGTTTCTGAGGTGGACTAAAGCAAAAGCCCCCAAAAGATATATGTTGAAATCCAGCAGAGAAGTTGTTCAATATTGATAATCTGGTGATGTGATATGTTCTTTTCTCAGAATAAGACTTGGAATTTGAAGTGCCTATGAAAGAGAATTTGGACTTTCATTTTTAAAATGCAGATTTTTAGTCTTTTCCTAGTAAAAATTTCCTTGGAAATGTAAATTCATCTTTCCTGCAAATGGAAGAACTTTTCAGGTACGTCATTATGAAATGCTGGAAAAGAGGAATTGAGAAGAATGCTTGCCTCCTGCTCCAGAAGGGTGTCCATATACCCCATACCTCCTCTTCCTCATTGATTAGTTGGGCACCTTCCAGCAATGTGTACTATTGTGTAAAGTCCTTGAAAATTTTGAGAACTCCCCATTAGTTATGCCTTACAAATACACTAACCATTTTGGTTTTGCTGTAGGTAGTGCTGGAATAGATTTGTTTAAAACTTAACATTCAGAGCAGGTATGTGCTCCCCTTATGTCTTACAGGATGTGGTGTAATCTCTGGTCATTGTCTTAGTTAATGTGCTTCCAGTTTTGTTAGCTTGGTTTTACTATTGGAATAATCAAGTATCTGATTTTGTTTTTAGGCATGTGTTCCTGATGGTTCTTGTTGTTGCCTATCTTTGTCTTGTGAAGACTGATCTCACAAGCTTTTTTTTCCCCATGAATAAGTGATAAAGTGTTAGTCAGTATTGTCTTAAGTGTCATTTCCATCACCACCACCCCCCCCCCCCCAAAAGATGGTTGGCAAGTGCTATTTTTGTTCATATAGGAATGAAAAGACACTGCAGCAATCTCACGTGTATTTCTCCTGTGCCCAATTCAAGAAAAAATACTGAGACAGACAGGAAATTATGTCTGTAAGCAACCTATTTTCTCCTCCTTTGCATACTTTTGTGGTTTACCGCATGATCACTTACAATTCCTACCTGGCATCTGTGCACGTAACACAGTGACTGCTCTGGCCTTTGTGTTAAGAAGCACTGCAGTGATTTTGTGTAACCTCCAATTTAAGGCTCTGATTTGTTCAGGTATTTTAAGGACATGCCCACCTTTGACTGTTCGGCTTAATATCAATCAACTTGGGTATTTCTTTGATATGGCTGAGAAAGAAACCAGATACCTTTTTGAAAACCTAAATAGAAGTCTGTGGAGACATTGGCAAAATCCCAATTTTACCAAATTCTGCTATTGTTCAATGAAACCTTACTTGAATCATCTTAGAGGAAAAAAAAGCCACGTTGTAGGTAATGTGTGTCCTGGCATGCCAAACTGTTTAAAAACACATCTCTTATTGTTTGCACTATAACATATTCAGTAGTGTGTATTACTAATATAATAAATGAAAAATGTATTTCTTTAACACTGTCATATCTCTCTCTGACATGAATCTTGAGATGATTTGCAAATGCTCAGTGGTATAAGTGGCTTACAGAGAGAAATCAGTTAGCCTTTAATGTTATGCTGATGCATGGCCAGTTGCTTGAACCCATTAATGAACTAATCTCCGATACTCTAGTAAGTGGTATTTTTCCTTTGCATGCTGCACATTTTGTTTTCAGGTAAAATCAACTTTAAAAAAAGAGAATTTAAATGGGTTATGGCAATTATCCTACCTTTTCCTCATATTTATTTTGAGAGAAATTAAGAAGTTTGCTATCCAAAGCAAAATCCTGTCTCTTTTTGTGTTAAGGCAAGGAGGTTATTAAAACCCATGCTTTGCTTTTGGCTGACCACTGAAACTAAATAACATCTTCTACATACAGAGCAATCTTTAAAAACAATGTACCAGGGCACTTGTATTAGGCGTAGGGTAATCTTTCTTTATTTCCCTTTCTATCATCACTGATTATGAAAATAGTTTTGTGTAAGTACAGATTCTCTCTCCTTTATAATCAGCTACCTCCTGCCCAATTCCTTAATTAATGACATAATTCAGTCTTGTCACAATCACTTCCAGGGTAGTGAAATATGATCAGAGCTGCCTAGAATGTGTGTAAGGAACCCCCCAAGTCAAGGTCATGACTCTATTGTGTTTTCCTATCCATAGAGAAAAATATCCTCTCAAACTAAATGATTTTCGTTTTTACATTAAAGAGAGAAGAATTGAAACCCCCCAGAGAGAAAGAAGTATAAAACTTCCTAGAAACAGAAAACATCCTGGTTAATCCTCCTCCTTAAACTGCCTTAGAAGTCTCTACCTTAAGGCATGTGTTGGTAGTGCTTCTGACTGAAGAATGAGGGAGAGAGACACAGAATCAAATCAGTGTGTGTCACCCTTTCCTTTTTTGTTTTAGTTTGGTTGTTTTTTAACCTGACAGTCAGGCCAGGAGTGAGAAGTTTGTGTGTTACAGTTTGAAGTTGGTAAACCATTTATCAGCAGTTTTGTCTATCTTTACTTTTAAGGTTTTTGGCTTGTCTACTTAAATGTCAAGGGCAGGAGAGAGATAGTAGTTAGTGCTTTATTCCACAGATCTTGACAACCAACAGCTAGAAGCCCAGGGAAAAAAAACACAAAAGCCTAAAATCATCCAGTGTTTCAGTGGTGTTTATCTAAATCATGTCTGTTTTCCAAAGTGCATTTTTTGTCTAGGCTGAAGAGATGTTTCCAGTAGAGGTCCACAACCACTTACAAAGCTCCCTGTGAATTCCTCAAATCTTGAGCTCTCCAAACGAGATCTGTTACATAGTGCTGCTGTTACCTAGTGTGGAGTATGTAAATTCATACATCTCCTCAGTAAGAAGTCACTACAGTACATTGGGGAGCTCCTGAGATTTTTGCATTAGGAGTGGCAAGAGGTGGCATGCTGTCCTAACTTCTGTTCCACAAGACACGCAAGATACACAGCTCATATTTAAACCACCTCTAGTTAAGCTATATCTTTCACTTGGTCCCTGTATTGATTGGTTTATTCTAATGCTTGTTCATAAATTTAGCCAAAATGATACAGATTTTATTCAAATTTACCATCACTCCATGATCTTTATGTTGATGAAGATGTAAAGAAGTGATACCTAAAACCTCAGATAAATGCAAGTCTGAATAGATATATTGTTGGCTAATTTAAAATTCTCCTTTCCTTCCTTGAAGTAGTTAGAAACTGTGTTTTGCCATCATTGTGGGGTGGGGATTATACTTTGTGTGTGTGTGTGTAAGATGTATGGCAAATGTATTCCCTCCATGCTGGATAAAGATTAATATTTCATATGTTTCTTAAATTATTTTCCTGTATTTATTAAATGTGGATTTTTTTTTCTGGTCTGCTCCAGGTCTCTGAACAGGTTTAGTTAAGCACTGCTTATATCAATATGTAATTTGCCTATAGTGGTTGCAATTTTTGATTCCCATTTCTTTTGAGTTCCTTGACGAATATTAAGTAGCTGGGGAATGGTTCTTATAAAATTATACATCAAAAAGTAGTGCAAGCGCAATGGAAATATTAATGAACATGATTGTTTTGACACGTAAGAATTAGAGCATGTTTAAATATTATACATACTGTATGAACTGTTGGCACAAATTTAGAAACGTGAGGGTTTTATTCTAGCGAGTATAGTTCAACCTTATGTTCTTCTCAGACTTTTAAAAGTTTACTTAGGTCAGATTCTGAGCCCTTTAATGCCTCTATATTTCAGAATAAAGACAGCAAAAGGGGCTGTATATAAGAGTGGTTTAGTGAACTCCAAACCTTTGTTATGTCTGAATTTGAAAAACCAGGTTAACCTACCCTAATTTGTCCTAAGTTCCACTTGTGTGTTGATAAAATGAAATTTAAGGTTGCTTTTTGGCACTATTCACTCTTATGTTTGGCATTTCCTGTACTCTCGGCATAATAGACTTTTTGCTATTTTGACCAGTTTTTTGTGCAAATAAGAGTAGAAATACATTTGTCTGATGTCCTGAGATAAAATGCAAAATTTACAGGGTTATAAAATCATGAGATAGAAAGATTGAGAGTGTCTTGAGCCAGGGCTATTTTCAGAGGTTTGCATAGGCATGTGTGGGACTTGTAGGATGTCTTATGCAAAGAGCTTTTCATAGTATTTGAACTGTGTTGCAGGTGAGTAACTTGCTTCCTGCAGAAGGTGTTACCTGCAGATATGAACTTACCTATCGCCTTGCCTTTAGAGACTTGATTCATTCTCTCACTTGGGCTAAGGCCTTGTTCAGGACACAACCAACGGTTTCATGATGAGTGTGTCTGAGTCTGTGAACATATATACATGTGTAATGGCTTTGTCAGAGCAGCAAATTTTAACAGACCAATGGGTCTGCTCCTTGGTGCCACCTGCATTGGGAGCCATGAGAGAGGGCCATGGACTCGAGATGGGGCCAGGAGAGAGATCTGCTTTAGCAATGAAGGGCACTGCTGAATTTTTGAAAGCTATTGGCTTGGTGTGTTCTCCCCAATGCTGAGCTAGCTCAAATCCGATTAGTATCTGGTAATTCTTTGGTTGACATCACCAAGTGTTCCTAAAACAGTGAGCTTTATTATGTAGTCCCTCTGATTATTACCCACTATTGATAGTTCAAGCAGGTAAAGATGCAATCACGAAGTGTAGCCTGCGCACTATCAAGAGTGAATTTCGTGACCTAGGGTGCTTCGTTGAAGGGGCGGGAGCCCAAATAATATTTTCTTCTATTCCCACTTGTGGGAGGTGGGGTTCAGAGCAGGTCAGGAGAACCCATGAATTGAATCAGTGGTTGAAAGGCTGGTGTCTGCACAAGAAATTTGGGTTTTTTGACCAAGGGATGATGTACTCTGCTCCGGACATGAGTACTGCTAATGGGGCTTACCTGTCCCATAGAGGAAAGTGGATCCTTGCTCAGGAGATGGCAGGGCTCATTGATAGGGCTTTAAACTAGTTAGGAAGGGGGAAAGGGGATATTACAAAGGCTGCTGGGGTAAGGCAGGTGCTTTGGGAGTCACAGCACGAGTTGCTGGGGGAAACAGATAAATGCCAACAGCACAATGGCAGATTTGGGGATGTTGCTCCACACGAGAGTAGGGATAACTCTGTGGATTACCCCGTGAACTCCTCAGTGGAGCTGCTTTTGCCCATCCCCTATCGAAAATCTCGCAGTGAGCTGTTGGGGATATCTGGATCTGCTGCCCCACTAAAATGCCTTTATACAAACGCACATAGCATGGGGAACAAACAAGAAGAATTAGAGATCTTTGTGCAGTCACAGGGCCACGATCTCATTGCAATCACTGAGACGTGGTGGGACAGCCTGGATGACTGGCACGCTACCATGGATGGCTACGTGCTTTTTAGGAAAGATAGGCTAGGGAGACGAGGTGGAGGAGTTGCCCTTTATGTTAGAGAGCACCTAGAATGTATTGAGCTCCACCTGGGTAGGGATGAACTGTTTGTCGAGAGCTTGTGGGTAAGAACTAAAAGGCAGGCCAGTTTGGGTGACAGTCATGGGTGTGTACTACAGGCCCCCTGATCAAGAGGAGCGGGTTGATAATGCATTTTATAAGCAATTGAAAGTAGCCTCAAGATCGCAGGCGCTGGCCCTTATGGGGGACTTCAATTACCCAGATATTTGCTGGGTCAGCAATACGTCCAGTTGTATGCAGACCAGACAATTTCTGCGGTATATGGAAGACAACTTCCTGATACAGATAGTGCAGGAACCTACAAGGGGAGGGCGGGTGCTTGACCTTGGTTTTACTAACAAGGACGGGCTCATTAGTGAAGTGAAGGTCGGGGGCAGCTTAGGACAAAGTGACCATGAAATGGTCGAGTTCAAGATCCTGAGTGGGAGAGGCAAGCCAAAAAGTAGGATAGCTACCCTGAATTTTGGGTTTCTCCGAAATCAAATAGGGGCTATCCCATGGGCTGCTCTGTTTGAAGGAATGGGAGCCTGCGAGTGCTGGCTAACATTCAAACAGCACTTCTTCCAAGCACAGAATAGGTGCATCCCTTTGAGTAAGAAATTGGGAAAGAGAGGCAGAAGACCTGTGTGGGTAAGCAGGGAACTTATGAGTAAACTCAAAGGGAAGCAGACCTATAAACTGTGGAAACAGGGTCTGAGATCATGGGATGAATATAAGGATGTTGCCAGGGCCTGTAGGGATGCAAGTAGGACGGCTAAGGCCTGCTTAGAAATTAAGCTGGCAAGGGACATAAAGGACAAAGAAAGAGTTTTTTCAGGTATGTGAATAGTAAAAGGATGACCAGGGATATAATGTAGGTCCCTTGTTGAATGAGGCGGGTGTCTTGGTAACGGGAGATGATGAGAAGGTGGAGATACTTAATGCCTTCTTTGCCTCGGTCTTTACTCCGAAGGCTTCTTGGGACTCACAGATCCCAGATGAAAGTAGGAGTGCTTGGGGAACGAATGGCTCCCCTCTAGTTGAGGTAGGGGTGGTCCAGGAGCGACTCAAAGGAATGGATGCACGCAAATCCATGGGCCTGGATGGGATACACCCACGTGTTCCGAGAGAGCTGGCAGAGGTGATTGCAGAGCCGCTCTCTCATTTTTGATAGATCCTGGACTACAGGAGAAGTGCCTGAAGATTGGAGGATAGCCAATGTCACTCCAGTCTTTAAAAAAGGCAAGAAGGAGGATCCCAGTAACTATAGGCCAGACAGCCTCACTTCTGTCCCTGGAAAGGTGATGGCTGTAAGCTGGAGCACAGGAAGTTCCGCACCAACATGCGGTTAAAAACAGAAAAAAAACACCCAAACAGGAATAGGTGCTGTCTCATTTATGTGGAACTGTTAACTTTTCTTTCTTTTCGATATATTTCTCCCTATGTAATACACAGAGGTTTATGGTGGTTTGTTTTGTTACTTACATACCAGATGACCACAAGCACTGGTGTTAAGAGTAAAGCTGTTTTGGCTTTTGTTTGCATTCTTTTTATTAAGTCTGCTGGGTGTTCATTTTCAGATTGGTTTTAGCTATTTACTGTTTTTCCTAAAATGATATTTTGATGCTCTTTTCCCCTCTGCTGTTGCTCCTGATGGTTTGGTATTTATTGGAATGCAGGAATCATGGTGAGGATATTGATCTGTGTTGGTCTTTCCACACGCCCCCCCCCCCTTTCACATGGTCATTTAGATTGAGCCGTCTGCTTGCCTTAATAGTGGGAAAGCTGAAGAAAGATGTTTTCTTTTCAGCTCACATATAAATTGTACTTTCAGATAGAGGTTATTCACTTGCAAATAGGGAGATTGAACTATGATTCTGTAGCATTATGTATAAAATAATGAAAAATAAATGATGTTCCTCCAAAATATTTTCTTTGATGTTGGTTCTTTGTCACTGCTCCACTATCGATTCAAACTGTGGCATGTGAAGTGCATCTTTTCTGTAATCACTGCTGCAAGTGGGCAAGAAAAAGGACCATCTTTATTCTCCTAATTTTCTCACAGTTAATATCAGAAAAATGCTTTGATAAATACCCTCCATCCAAGGATCTCAAATACTTCACAAGATGGGTTTGTAGTGTTGTTGCTATGTTGTTGCTATGTATTGCTGGTTAGGAGAGGGAGCAGAATCTGTCTCCTGGAAAGTTGCCCCCCTGCTGCGGGCTGCCCAGTGTATCCATACAAGAATGCCCATAGACCTATGTAACGTGACTCCTGATCCCCCTACTTTTAGCTGTCTGAACTTTTTTTGACAAAGTTTATGCATTCAAAATAAATCGTCAAAGCTTCAGAGTCTAAAACCAAATGGGAATAAAATATGCTGTGTGCACTCGAAGTTGGAAAATCATGAAGATATATGGGTAATGGGTTCAGCTATTAGATAATATGGTGAATGATGTTTGGCCTGATCTCCTGATCTTAGTTATATTCCCAAGTGATTTTATTCATCAAGGGATGCTCAGTCATTTGTAAGCAACAAAGGGAGGAAGTTTACTTCTGCTAACCTCAACAGGTTCATCTGTGTGGGAATGGGCATGGACTGTCATAACAAGGGCTCCAGCAGGTTCTCTAGAGGGGTGTCGATGGGTAAGTTTGGCATTTATAAAATGTCAGGGGAGCATATGGGGGGAGGCTGCTCTGCAGAATGCTCCTGACTTTCTCCTCTAGGCTGGAACCTAGTAATCTCCTTGGTTCTTTTGAGAGTCTGGCGGGTGGCAAGGCTCTTTCAGCATCTTTCTAGAGTGATCTCGCTAGCAAGTTGTAAACACTTGCCTTGTTGCACATCATTGTCCTCTCAGGAGAAAAGCTTTCTCCTTTGACTGGAGAGGAAACCTGTGCATTCTGCAAAATGGGATGCCTAAGTTTTGATTGGGATGAGTATTGTTAATGCTATTAGTTTAACTCCTTCAGTAGTTTCACCACTGTACATCATAGTTAAATCTGGTTCACGTTTATTTTCCATGAACCTTTATCTTTTTAACCTGTTTGCTGCCTCATTCTTTCCCAGAAAGACCTGTAGTTAGCTTCTAGCTCTGCAATTAGGAAGATGTCTTAGCATACAGTATGGTTCGCTTAAAATTTTTTAGGCCTCTAGCATAACGTCTCTCAAACTCTAGATTCCCTTCTGATTTCTCTGGGGAAAAGGGTGAGAAAAGATGTCTGAGACTCCACTACTGCAAATATTTCTGCTTGTAGTTACTTCAAGTAATCCCGTTGAAATCAATAGGGGATATTCCCAGTAGTGAAGTTAAATAGTCTGAAGTGTCTTACAGAATAAAGCCGAAGGCTGGGAAACTTTACAGAATGTTGTAGGACTTCACTGCAAAGGGCGTCATCACAAAAATACCCAACACTGTCTTAAATAACCACTAACGAACTTAATAAAGTAATAATTTCACAAACTGATTTTTCTAATTCTTCTCTATATACTGTATTTTTTTTGTGAAGATGTCAGCATAAATATTCCAACTTTAAAATAATGCTTATTTCAAAAATACTTATACAGGAGAAAATAATAACTGACCTTTGGTATGTTCTGTGCAATGTTCTCTACCCTTACCTTCTGAGGCTGTTCCCTATCCTTTGTAATGCTTCATTCAACTCCACTTGAGACAGTTCCTTCCCAACCCAATTAAGAACCAGCTGTTCTAATGGACATGTAGCTGGGCTATCTAATAACTTTTTTGGTTTTTTTGAATTAAATAAGTGGCAGAGAAGTATTTTACAAGTGCATTTTTTTTAAACAAATAATGAAGTAAATAAATATACTTTGAAAAGCAACTCTGAGTCAGGACTTTAGTCAGTAAATTAAAGTTTAATCAACAAGACCAAATTATGTCTGGAAGCACATTTGTAAACTTGAGCAGAAACTGCTCCCATATATCTGAAGTTAGGAGTTTGGCCTGCTTTTTCACAGCAGCAGTACATATTTAATATACTTTCTCCTTCTAATAACATAAATTTTTGGTAACCACAACTTTTGTCTAAATGTCAATTAGAGCATGTTGCTAGGCAGGAAAAAAGTTGGCCCAGATTTTTCATTAATTTATATGAAATCAATAAGATGAAAATACAAAAATCTATTTTCAAATCCTCAAAGGCTAAATCATGACTCAGTATCAACTGCCATGTGCAGAGAATAGAGCCTGAAGCATATGGTTGAGGATACCTTTTCCTCCTAGAAAATACATCTGCAAAGTGCTGATTCCTTGCTGATGCAATTCTTTTGTGCAACACCTTGCAGTTTGTGTTGAACAGACCATGCATTTTTGTTATATGGCCATGAAGGAAACTGGAGGATTTTTAAAGTAAGAAGGAAAAATGTTCTACTCCATTTTTAAATAGTCATTTCCATAGTTTGCAGTTGACAGCCTATAGAAATATAATAATAGAAAACTGAGGTGGCATATATTTATGAATGCCATTAAATACAATTTTATAATGAAAATTTTGTCTTATGAAGGTGAAACTTTTAGATCATATTAGAATTCTAAATTTTTTATGCATAGCAATCAAATGACCTCTCCATATTCCATTTAAAGTATAGATTTAAAGTTAAATGATCCAGTCAGTCATTTAGCATTTTCTTTGGGTTATCTTTTGCCAATAGCTACAGATGTTTACTTATGGTTCTCTTGTTTCTGTGTTTATATTATTTACGTTTTAAGAATTGAAGAAAGAATGACACTTTTAAAAACTGTTTTTAATAGCCTTTGTTTATTGTTAATACGTAGTGTTCCAGGCTCTTGCTCTAATGATTTTTTTCACACTGCATTGATAATTAAATTCATTCATTTTCCTGGCTACACAGTTCTTTCAAATAAAAAGTTATGGGTAATAATACCTATTATGTTGAAAGTACAGAGGAGAAAAGGGCAGATTTGCAGCTTTTAGTTCAAGGAGAGCCAATGGATTTTTCAAGTTAAAGGTTTAAATGAAATCAGGATTTCTGAGTCCTTTAACCTATACTATAGTAATGGTAGATCTTAAAGTGTTATTTTGTTTTTCTCATGCTATAGTTTATGCAATATTTTTTCCAGTTAAACGGGATCAGTGGCTTGTTGTCAGTGATCCATTTCAGGATATTTACTGATAGGAATTTCAGTAATGGTACTAAGTTTAGTGCTGGACCTCTTAGATAACTGGAGACTGTTTGCGTATTGTAACCTCCTAGCGCATACATGCTACCAATAAACTTCTTCACACCACTGCCACTTCCCTCCCCTTAAAGATTTAATGTCAGTAAACAGGGGAGAATACTGTAAACCAGTGAAACTTCACAATTTGTATATAATAAAATCACTGAATTTTTATCTTATTTATTTGCTTGCACAGCCTCGACATTTTTTATCTGTTTCATGAGATACTAGGTTTTGCAAGTTTTAAATAATGCAAAAGGGGTTTAATACTTAATTACTAGTAGAGAAGACTTTCTTAGCCTTATATTTATTTTTGTCATGTTTACAGGACTTGAGAGTAAAAAATGTTATGTCCATTTGGCCAAATATGTAGTTTAATTGTATTTTTAAAAAACTCTGTGTAAATGAGTAAGAGTTTATATGATTTGAAACACATAATAATCCCATTTTAAGGATTTTTTTTTTTTTGTAAGCTGGAATATCCCCAGTTTGCAGAAGCGATTCACAGCAAAAGTAATTTTGAAATAGTGATTAATAAAATCCTTGAATGAAAAGTGAGAGAAATCTGGATCAATATCTAGGTATTACTTTTTAACATCTAAATTCAGGCTCATGAATTCTTTTGGGACTCAGTTTGATGGAATTTTCTTTATTCTGTCTAGCCCTGAGTTACACGGTCCTTGAAAAAGGGTGAGCATCTGTTCCTCTGAAATAGCTCTTTTTCTAAATACTCTGAGGTACGACTTTGCTTCTGTTATTTTTCCTCTTTTCTGTTTGTCTCTTTACCTTTTGCATTGCATTTATATTTCTTCTCTTGATACATTCTCAGTGTTGATGAGTTCTGCTTTAAGGTTAATAGGGTTGGTAGAGTCATTGGAGTAGAGTATCGAGGAGGCCTTGGTGGAGTTTCATTAATCTTTCAAAATGTCACTAAAGGCCCATTTAGAGATCTTCATTTTTATATGTGTTCTTAAAGGTGTGTGGAAGATACAAATGATAATGCAACCACAAGTCTTCATTCCACTTTCCTCACCCATTGGAGATCTGATGATACAACTTTGTCCTGCCACGGTGGTCTATCAGCTTTAGGTGTTGAATATTGATAAAAATGTGCTCTGGTTGGATACTGCTGCCCAGCCATCTTATTTTACAGTGGTGTAGTAAGACTACAATGTCTCAGTTTGAGAGTAAAGATTTAGTTTTCTTTATTTCAGGAGTTTAAAATGTTCCTGGTGTTTTTTTAAAATATAGCTGCTACCTGTATTATCTTTGGTAATTCTCAACAAGCACCTTGTAACTTTTCATATGTATCTGTAATTAGCTTGGATGTTTCTGCCTTGGGTATCCTTATTTCTCAAACTTGTTAAGAACAAATGAGTGACTTAAAGGAGATCTGAACAATGATCACAGATCCCCAAGTTGAACACCATAAGACCTGTACCAGTGTCAAGTGCCAACACTGATGTGTTTGAAAAGGCAAAGACTGAGATGCCATATCAGACACTTGTCCTGTACTAAGGAACAGGATACCTGTATGTTCTCCCTACTGTCTAAGGTCCATCACAGAAGGAGTCATGAGGGAACCCAGATAATCTTTTTAACTCATCTGCTCATACGTTCTGGTATTATGATCTCCTGTCTCAATTATTTCTGCTAGACATGCCTGAGTGTTTCTTTCAGAGATAAAGACAATGGTGTTACATTCAGCTCCTGCTTCAGCTCATGTGTTGGTGTAGATAATGAACTCCCAGATGCTGAATCTTTGAGTTTGTCAGAAGTTGTTCATCAAATCCTATAGGATTACTGAAAGCATTCCTCATGGAAGTCTGGAATCAAAGTAGGTTTGAATCAGCATCATCAAGTTGGATGCATAGTACTTGTTTGGGTTGGCTTCTAAGGAAAAGCTGATGAATTAGAGTCAGTCAGAAAGAAAGGATGAGAAAAAAGAACTGGTCTCAAAAACACTGAAAAAATTGAAACCAGGATAATGTAAGCTAATTTTCAGTAAATATATTACAGTGGAACTCAGAGGATTAATTAGCTTGATATAGAATAATTCTGTTAATAGGTAAAAAAAGACTTTTCTAAGTGATGCATTGCAAATGAGTGAACTGAAGTAAACGTCTCCTTGAAACACTATGGGCAATTTGACTTTTGGGGTAATTACAATGAAATTTGACCCCTTTATCACAAAAGATTGACTGTCTTGACACAGTTCCAAGCAGGCTTGAGGTCTGGCTGAAATCTCTAAATGAACAGTTTCATTTTGTAACTGTATGTTCTGCTTAGAAGAGTGAGAGCTGAAAACTGCAGATAATTCCATTACTGATTGTGTGTGGGTTTTGGTGGGCGGTTTTTGTTGTTGTTTTTTATGGCTGAAACTGGTACGTACTATATAGGGTTGTTCTCCTGCAATGTCTTTGATACCTAATGAGAACTTACAGCATGAAGTTGATAGTGCTTGAGGAAAACTGAGCATATGCTCTGCAGTGAGAAGTGTCTGCTGGCTGCTCTGCAGCCCTCCACTGAACTGTTGAGATCAGGCTTATGTGATGTGGAGGGTGAACTTGTTGCACCTAGATTGTGGATGTGTACATTTTTTTACTACTTTTTAAGGAATTACTAATGCTTTTGGTACAGTCTCCAAATACCTGTTGGTGAACCTTTTGATGTGGGGAGGTAGGTATTCCTCTCTGTATCCTTTCTTGTTAATAATGTTCATACAGTCTGCAAAGCTTGTCTGATGGAAAATGATGACATCTTATTTTGGAAGACGAGGAAACTTTGATCTGCTCTCTTGGTGTGTAGAGGAGAAATGGTGGAAGAAGAACCAGACAATGGTATTTAAAAATTACACATCACTGCCTTCTCTGGGAGGTGAAAACCAATTTGTTACCTCCTCCTGCAGCATATACTTGGATGGGAGAGGAAGTCTTACGGCACTAGTTGAAGGTCTCTCCTGTCACCTGCAGTGTTCTTAATTGAAAGAGGTTTTGTTGCCCTCAGTTTCTCTCCACTGATATGCAGTTAAAGGGATGTCTGGAGTCTAACAGTGGCTTCTGTGAGTGGAAAGGCTATAGGGCCTGTGCAGTAAGCCCTGCAGCTGCCTGCCTATGAGCATCTGCAGCATTGTTCTAGATGCAGTTCTGCAGCCTTAGGTTTCTTCTCAGCCTGCAAGAGATGCCCTGACTTACAGGATGATTTCCAATGAAAACCAGTAAGATCCTTTAACAAAAAGAAGTCTATTCCTTTCTTGAGGCTTTCATAAAACCTGAAACACCAGGACTATGTCTCACACTATTGCAAATATTCTTTAAAAGCCCTCTAAGTCTGCTTTGCAGGAAAGTATGGAGGATTAAAGTAGAAGGGAACATGCTGGAGAATTCTTTGTGGATTTAATGTAACCAAGTACATTTTCTGGGCTGAAATGTGATTTTATGTTACAGTACTTGTAAAAACCCAATTTTGATATTCAGAGTTGTGTATCCTAATAACAAGTTATTTCCCTGGCTTCCTCAAGAAAGAGGAATAAGGAACAAGATGAAATTATCCAGGTGGCGGTAAAATCACATACTTATGAGAGAACAGAATTACTACAAGTCCTGTTTCTTTGATGAGGGAGCTTTGTATATTATTTTTGTACTCTTGCAGAAGCATGCAGAGCAAACTGTGTACTGCATCCTTTCTGCATTAATAAATAACCATTCTGCATGTTTTTGGTTCTAATAACTTATGCAGACAGAGGCAGCTCTGTAAGGAAAACGTTCATATCAATGGTATTTGTGTAACTGTGACTGTAGGTGAGAGATCTGTATTCTCTGCCAAGAGCTATCTTTTCCTAATATTTTTAGTACTTGATCTGTGTTCCAGTGAGTTGGTGTTTCAGTGTATCTCTTGCTTCACAATTTCTCAACTTTTCTTTGTGAGCAATGAATGTCAGTAAAAAGGGCAAAACCATCACCCAGCAAATTAACCTACTTAAATCGGGAAGATATATAGCAATGTTATTCTTCGTCATATATAGAGATTTTTTCAAAAAGTTAAAGAAATAATATATTAATTTTATTTTTTAGTGCAATGAACTATTTTGAACAAGAATGCATCATATTCCTCTCATTAAAATTTTCTGGCTAATAGGCTGTTAAAATGATTATTCCATCAAAATACACTGCCAGTTAGCAGTTCATGATTAGCATCACGTGGCTCATATGCAACGTTTATGCTTATGTATTTTTTTAAATGCTGAGTTGATGCTTATTTCAGCCTTAAAAATATTGTGAGCATGATTAGCAGAAAGAGAAATATGCATTGAGAAGCAACTGATCATTGGTAGTATGAAAAAGTCTTTACCTTTATAATTCTAATACAGGAAATGCATGAATGCAATTGATAGCTGAATTTTCACAATGAATATATTTCACTTAGTTGCATATTGTTTCAAAAAGACTACTTCAGCTATTTCAGAAGGCTTTAGAAATAAATTCTCTTCTCTGTTTTGCATGATTTTTATAAAATTAGGTCAAAGGAATTTTCAATCGAAAATGCTATTTTGTCATATTATCTACAACACTTGTCTAGCAAATTTATAAATCTAGTGCTCATTTGAGTAAAGTTTCGAATCATAATGAACGGTTTAGACAGCATTATCATCAATTTCCTACAGGTGCAGCTGTGGAAATCAGTCACTTCAATCAAAAGCATCTGTCAGGTTTTACTGCACTGTCATTTTTTACATTTGGGTTTTGCTTTAAATTAACTAAAAAGGAAGAAAGGGGGGGGAAAAAGACAATTCTGTAAATGTCTTTACATCCTTTCTACCTTTGGGTGGTGCTTTTGAGCAGTGCTGCACTGTTGGTTCTGTTCGAAGAATTTAACAGCATTCATATTTTTACACTTTATACTAACACAATATTTCTTTCGTGATATTATGGAGTTAAAATTGCACTGTGTGTTTTAACACACATTGCAACAACCTCTTAAGGCAAAAAAGTAAATTCATGCAAATGAGTTAAAGAAAGTGAAAAGATTTGTGCTTCTTCATTCATTGCTGAAATAGTTATTGGGAAACAGGCATTCTCCTTTTGCGGACTCAGTATGCTTTACTGTATCTCATGCAATTTATCCATTGATAATAGTTATTTTTTGAATGCTAATCTTAAAAGGGATTATAAAAGGGTACAAAGAAAGAAAATATGGTTGATGTGTACCTTGTCTTTGAATGTTTTACTTTGTTTCATTCGTGTCTTTAAAATATTGTTGATGCAGCTTATTCATGTTGCTTTGTCAGTATCTGAAAATCAGAATAAGTGAGAAACTTTGTAATACTGAGTTAGTGGCACATTTCTGAGTTTTATATTACTTCATGTGCCACTGACTTTCTAGGCTTTCCTATGAAACACTGAATTAAAATCCAGTAATGTTCAATAAAAATATAACACAAATCCCTTTGAAGAATTCCCAGTGTATTTAAAAAAAGTGAAGTTATAACTAGCTAAATCACCATGTCTTGTGAAGCCAGGAGGTTGTGGTTTCTTCTGTCTTCAGTCAGAAAAGCAAACAACTTGCCAGTTCCCACCATAACTACTTGCAAATGACAAGTCTGCATCTGTGACACTTGTTGCCAGAAAAATCTTTTTGTTATGAAGCCAGAGAAGCCTAAAACCTGAGGAGTTCCTGCCCTTTTAAATCCAAGGGATATTCATTATTTCATGAGAATAAACCTGTATTTTAGTAATGTTTTCTGACTTACTATTTTGTTTGTCCTTTTCAAGTGTTTGCGGGCTTTCTGTCTTAAGGTTTTACAGTCACTGCTCATGTAACTTTTTGACAAGAATTTTAAATCTCTTTGGCTATGACCAATTTAATTGAAGATGGAAAAGGTGACAAGTTTTTTTCTGTTTTAAGCGTAATTCAAAAGGCTATGAGTTGCAAATTAACATTTTTCTGTTTTAAAACTTAAAAAAAAATAGCTATGATAAAATTAACATTTTTGTTAATTGGTTTTGCCATCTTTCCAGCATTAGGTTTGGGTTCCTTTCTGTATAAAATTGAACTTCTTTCTGGTTTGTCTCCACTCATGATACCACCCTGGAGACAATATTAGCAAGTCTACTGTGATTTCCCCTCTCATTTTATGCTACATGTGGGCCACTATGAAATTCCTCTTGGTTAAAGGCAAGCCCTTAAAAGGTAGAAAAAACTGAGTTTATGTATGAGTAACTCTATAGTATTAAATTTCTGGTGTGTTTTCTTCAATAAGGCAATGATGGCAGCTTTACACTAGGCTGCACTAAGAGCTAAGACGGAAGCACCGAGTAACTGTGCACCAGTTCACCTCTATAGGGGTTTGGAGGACAGCGTTTGTTTTTGCATTCGGTAATTCTGTAACATCAGTCCCATTCAGCAAGACAGCAGCTCTTTGTTTTTTGGTCTTGCTGAATTCAGTTTCCTGTTAAATGATCTTGCCTGTTTGTCTTGTTTGTGTCATTCAGTAACAACCCTTTGAAATCTATCTTAAGTACTTTGGTTTACATTGTTACTGCTTTTCAAGTTTAATCTGAAAATAATGTCTGATTCATTCATCCTCCCTAATGAAATATGAGTCTTCCCTGCCTTTTTTTTTATAGTCAAAATATAAAGCATCTGTATGTTGTAATTCTTAATACTAAAATAAATGATGCTTAAGAATATTAAATACTTTGAAGAAAAATTTAATGTCCATAAATCAATTAAACTAATGCATACAAAATAATCACTAGTATATGGCGCCAGGCGTTTCAAACATTCATTTTGTTTCAAAATGCATGTTGATATATCAATATAGCTTTCTTTTTTCCAGTGCTGGATAGAGGTTTGTGTGCTAAACTGATGCTGGCTCAGTTAAAATGTGAGGAAGAGTGTTTTTTTTTTTTCCCCCAACCATTTAAAGAAAAACTATTCATGCAATATTTGAAAAGAAAAAAACCAAATGAAAAACAAACAACAAAACAACAACAGACCCACCAACTCCCTCCCAACCCCAAGTAATGAATTTCTCAAAGTAAGCATCTACAGCAGTTTGTTTAATGGGTCTTTTTGGAAAAAAGCACTACCTCTTTAACACAGAGCAGTAGTATCCAGGTATGCTGGGATATTAGCAGAAGTGTTGACCAAGCAGAATGTGACTAGACAAATGTCTTCTCATTGTGTGAAGCATGAAGGCCATGATAGATGATTTCAAACAACAAAGCGCAGCCACTGAGACAAAATTAGTGTTGTTTTAATTACCAGTGTCTGTAATGTTATCTATCCGTAACTGTCTTGAAATAGACTGTCAACAGAAAGAGACTTGAGCTAATACTTCCATGTAGTATTTCTTATTTTTCTTAAGTTGCAACAGTATGCCTTTATAAAAAGTATTTAAAGCTTTCTTTGAAGCATTTACTTATAGCTTAAAAAAAAAAAAAAAGTCCATGCTTTAGGAAAAGTGCCTTTTTATCTTTCCCTCTAAGAAAAGAAACAAGCAGTTCTTATTAAGTGCAGTTTGGGAGTCAGGGTAATGGGTAGAAAATGGAACTTGGCCTGACATTCTTCAAGTAAAGTTTACACTCAATGAGCTGTGTTTTTTGTCAGTCACAAATAGCGTTATGACACTAATAGTAAAGAAGATTCTTTATTCCTGAAATATCCTTGAGCAGAGATGGGGTGTTCTTCTTATATTAGTAAGTGTATATATTGTGAAGATGAAGTATTTCTTACTTTCTGGGCTTGCAAGAGATGAAAGATAGGCCAGCTTTTGAAAATGGACTATATGGCAAATGCTACAAATGAGCAGGGAAAGCAATCGAGCTAATAGATTACAGTAATTATCCAATCTTTGGCTAGTTTGTATTGGCAAACTATAAATACAGTACACATTAGAACAAGGTGCTTACAGAATGTACATGAAAGGTCAATGTAATTTGCAAGTCGCTAGTCATTAGAATATGCTAAAAACCATTGCTTCAGGGCTCAGATTTTAATGATGAATACATTGATTATTAAGTAGCAGAGGAAAAATGTAGCAGAGCTACTGTAGTGTAATGATAGGTCGCTTTATTTTGGGAAGGAAATCAACTAAGCTTCAGAATGCATGGATTGAGAAATATAATTGCAGTGAGGAAAATTCCTCAGAGGAGCTTGGCACATATTAAAAGCAAAAACTTGAGACATGTTTGTGATAAGATTACTAATAAATCTCTGGTAAGTCTTAGACTCCTGACAATAACACAGCAACAGAGCACTTCATCTTCTCCATGCTTTAGAATTTAAGATCGGTCACAAACAATCTAAATTACGACTGATACTAGGCAGATGCAGTGCTGCGCTGTGTTGCTCATCATAAATCTCCTGTTCCTTATATGCAAATTAAACTCCATTTTAAAAGATAATTTTTCACACGGCGATCTCCTTTATTTGTGAAATGCTAGTGATTCTTAATGTTAGAAGAGCCATCTCAGGAATTCAGTGTAACCATTGCTGAGGGAGAAGAGAAAAAGAAGGCTAGTTTGTTTGGAATAGTTTGGACATCGGCGCATGGGACGTTTCAAATAACTTATTAAGTTAGACACAGCAGTAACACTGTTTGTAGTTTAGCTGTGGCCTTGTTTTCTTCAGCAGCTGCCTGAGCAACTTATCTCTGACTTTAAAGCTCTGTATTGTTTACATCAAATATTCAAGGTTCTTTAACTCTTACAGCAATAGAATAGAATATAACCAAGCTGTGTAGACAACCATGATCATTTTAATCAGCAAAAACCTCCCCCTTCAGCTCTTCTTGTTCAAAACAACAAGTTTATCTCTGTTCAGTATTTTAAAAATAGTTGTGTGCCTATTGTGTGCTTTCTCACGCGAATGGGATATGAAGTGTTAATTTAATTAATTGCTATACAGGTGATATAAAAATGAGATCTGAATGCAAGAAATTTTACGTACAAGGAATGAGAGGGAAAAGTGTGAAGAAGTTTTGTTAATATTTTTTTTAAAGGAAATGAATCTGTTTTCATGAAAAGATTCAAAATGCTTCTGTGAATCCTGACTGGTGTAAATGGAGAGAAGTGCAGGACTGTAACAGCTCCAGATTTTTTCTTAGCAAATTTGTACATATCAAAACTGATCTTTCACTTGGCATGTTTGATAAGTCTTTCTCAAAAATAACTCATGCTAAATTGAATCAAGCTATATGTCGTACAGTCTGAGACATAAGAAGAGAATGGATAGGATTGAGAAGCACTTAGAAGAACATTAATCATATAGGCCAGGTTCTCTTTGGTATAACTTATTCTTGTTCCTTTGATGTCACTGGATTGCATCACTTTAAATTGTGATCTGGCTAGGATGGTTTAGTCTGTGAGTTATAGTTGATGTTGGTGTCAACATGCTGAGTATTTTGTATTTGTTAGAAACTGGATGAAAGTTTTTAGATCTCTCAGCATGTGACAGCTGTAGGTTAGGAAAATTTTTAAAGTATAAGAAAAGTGAAAGTATCTATTCTGCAATTCCCCCTGCCTTCATATGAAATAGATAAGAATTATTCTTAAGTAGCCAATGTTAAGTCCATAACCCAATTTAAGTCTTTATGTTTTCAGACTGCGATATATCCATTGATGCTCCTCACACTGTGACATCCTTGATCAGGCTTCCAGATTTTTCTTTTGAAGCTTGTTGCCAAATCCCTATTTCAGAAACAGCAAACTGGGTTGTAAAAAGATTAGATTATCTATACTTAAGAGTGCTTTTGGAAGCAAATACAGGCTATCGGTCTCCCTGAGTGATTTTGTTGTTGAGTGTCTGGCTGAGGTGGGTATGTGGCTACAGTCACAGTGAATTGCACATTCAAAAGAAAATGAGCTTTGGTTTTAGATCCCTTGTTCCTTATTTGCCCTATTGAAAAAGATACTGTAGTACATAGTGCTGTGTACTACAATGATGTGAATTCATCAAAACATGCATTAAGGGGCAATGCTACACAAGGGTAAGGATATAAATATATTTTACAATTCTTAGCTTCCTTCATGAGAATACTTCATGAGTGAATGTAAATTTACAGTAGGTGCTTATCAAATGTGAAAATGCTTGCAAATCAGAAACAAACTTTGGGACTATAAACATATTTCAATGATAGTTCATGCGAAGAATATGTTTGATAGTAAGAAATAATGTTCTCTTTTAGTTTCTACATGAAGCAGTTTGACATATTATTGTATATGGAGAATTATAACACTTCTGAGTCAGAACAGTGTATGCAACCTTTAATCCTCTAATCAGAATGCTTATTATTAGGGAACATATAATGACATAAAATATGTTCATTTATTTATAAAGCAGGAGAGAGCCATCATCCAGCATAAAGAGGTAATAAAAGGGAAGGACAGCTAAATCAGTTGATTTGACTACTTTTACTCCATGTGGGAGTGATACAGAAGCTTATCAATCTATGTTTTTAAGTTATTGATAAGAATATTGAAGTATGCTAGTGTCTTGTATTTAAAAAGAAAAAAGTTATCTGACATCTGTAAGTAAGTTCTGAATGCCACTATGACTTTCACGTGTGTCCAGTGTGCCTGAAATTTGAATATTTTACTCTGCTAAAGTAGAACCTTGTAAAATCTTTTGGGTTTGACTGTAAGATGCACTTGTACAGACAGTAATTGGCCTGTTACAGAGATATTAATTAACATGTTAGAAATGTTTTCTTTATTAATGAGAAATTCACACATACTATTTAAATTAATTTGTATAGTTTAAAATTAATTTATTGTGGCCTTCGATGACCTCAAATCTACTAAGACAAAGCTGGAGTATTGTACTAACTGTTAAACCATTCATTAAACATTTTATGCAAATAGTGTTTGTTTATAAACAAATTAACTGCAAGGATTTTCAAAACAGGTGCTGTGTTGTGAATGCGTACTAAATGATGTGGTACTGAAAGAATTAATTAGACCTTCAGATGTAATTAGTTGCAATAATTTGCGTGATTAGCGGCTTGGTTAAGAAGTAAGACACACACATTGTAATGCATGGAAGAGTCACTGCAGTAGCTTTGTCTTTCATACGGTGAAGATGAGATTTCCTCATGTTTAGGAAATTTTTCAAAAAATTGCTGACATAGCTGGAGTTAATTGCCAAGTATCCTGTAGGGGGTAACTTTTTTTTTTTCCCTTTAGCTTCTTGCAATGCATGTGCATTGGAAGCAATACCATTTGTTTGTACCTCAATGAATTTTTAAAACAGAAAGCTGTTAACCCTAGATCTTCAAGTCTCCAGAGGAAGAACTGATACTTAACATGTTCAGGGTTAAAAGATAAGCTGTGATAAGCTGTATGAAACAGGTCCAGTGTTTCAAGATCAGTTCTAAATATTAATGTAACTTCCTCCCCCTTGCCAATCGTATTTCTGAATTCTCTTCTAATATATCCAATGATGCAGTTGACCATTGCATGGGTATGAAGGACGCCTTTGGAACTGGCATTAGTCAAAACGGATTAAAAAGAAAGTTATGATTACTGGTACTTAATTTATGATGATCACGTTCCCAGTTATGATAAATGTACAATACCCTTGTGACTTGCAAGAAAGCTTTTTTCATCTGTGTAGTGTCTTGATGCCCAGTGACAATATTAGAGAGCGGGATTGAAATGAAGATCGGATTGACAGTAAACAACAATAGATATACTTCTGAGGTCACTGGTGGAAGTTGTTCTGGCTTTGCTATTTTCAAAGAAAAAGCTAAAGGTTTTGTGCCTTGAGGCATCACGAATGCACAAATCCAAAAGTAATGCACACTTTGACAGAATTTATTGCTCTGACAATACCCTTTTAATATTGTTAGAAACACACTTGGGGGGCCTGCACATGTGTTTTGAAAGAACAGGTATGCTCTCTGAATTGCTTTGTCAGGAAAAGCAAAAGTTTTGGGGGGAAAAGAAAAAAGGATAAAGAAGAAACAGGAAAAGTTCAGTAAATCCTTTATAAAGTAATTAAGTGCAACTAGCAGTGTAGCAGACACTGTATTTGATGGGAGGCTTCTCAAAGTAACATGCTTGCTTATGGTGAGTATTAAAGGTGTTCCACAGAGGTGTCCTATCCTCAGTGAATGTGAATTTAAACTTTTTAATATAGAACCTTATTGGATTATCAGATTAAACTACAGCAGTTAGTAAGAAGAGCTCTGGGGGGAACTTTGTTTTGTCTTAGGTGGAAGTGACCTTGTTGTTTCATGCATTAATGTATATGTTTCTGAGGCATGAACTAGAGGAGACCTTGTTTATAAACTAAGCCTCTCTGTAGTTACCAAATTGTTTATGTTCTTTTAAGTTTTTTCCAAATGATTTCCAAGATTTTTTATGTAGCAGCAAATCTGACATAAGCAGCAAGACCAAGCAGGAGATCTCAAGTTAAATGGTAAACAAAATGATACCATGTTAGGATTAGTGACTGGGAAGTATTAGTGGTCGCATGTCTAAGTGAAAGTAAATCCCTGTGCTTTTTATTGGTGTATGGTTTGTTTTACGGCTCAGACAGATCATAAGTATGGTGCTACTTCTCTTCTGCAACAGAATGGCTATTTGTGGTCTTAGCTTTTTTTTTTTAGAGGCATAGAAAGGAAATGGAATAAAGTAAATATTAAAAATGACAAAAGAAGAACAAAAAGCATCATTAACTGCTGCACAGCTGCTGTGTGTCTGCTGTCGCAGGGATTACCCTTAATTACTATGGATGAAGTTTGCTATCATTGGTTCTTTGGATGCCTCATAATTGGTTTATTTTTAAAGGAGTTTTTCTTTCTATGTATGTTTTAATAAAATATGCAGCTGTTAAAGTTTCAAGGAGCAAAAACACTGTTTTAGTCCTGAAGAAACTGAAGATCATTTGACAGAGCTAACATATCCACTTGAATGAATTTATTTTTTCCTCTTTCTCTAGTCTAATTCAGTTCTTTCATTTTAAGTGTGATGTTTGCAAAGTAGCCTTTAAAATGGGCTTTTCTGTATTGTGTTTGAATTTGAACAAAATTAACATTTGTATGTCATCAGTAGTTGCAATGCATAGCTTAAGGCAATGAAGGATAGAAAGTCAAAGAATATGGGAAATTTGATTAAAATGAATAAGCAGTAGAAGGTCTTAAGGGTGGACATAGCTTACTTATTGATTTATTTGTATTGTTTCTTGAGGCAAAAGAAGCTAATTCCATGGGATGTTTAGAAAATAGGTTTTAAATCTGAAAATAAAAAGGTGTTTAAGTCAATAAAATTAGGTTTTAGACAATGTAATCTGGAGACTTCCCTAGTTATATTTCTTGGTCCCACCTCATAAAAAGAGGCACAATACTGAGCAGGTAAATGTTCTCTGAGAGAATATCATTCCAATGACTTTTAGTGGTACCTGTTATGATTTGTGATCAGTTGGCATTCATAATGCTTCGCTTCATTTTATTCACTAGGACATGTGTTGCAAGGTAGAGCCCCAATTATCAGCCTGGCAATTAGCTGTTGTGGGTGGTTTACCAAACACGTTACTCTTCAGTGCTGCCCTCTGACTTCCTTGGATAGTATTTTCTTTTATGCCAACTTCAGTCTAGAGGTCTGTATTTGCTATGCTTTTGTGAGTCACCAACTCTTCATATGCTATCTATTTCTACATTGTATAAGGCTGCTTCAGGAAAATGTTATAGTTTGCAAGACCTCTCTACTCACATCTTTGTAATGCCTTGGCACTCATTTCTAAATCTTGTGGTCTCATTTGCCTCAGTATTCTGAATGTTCTCAATAGCAGTTTAATACTTTTGAGTCTACTTGATGATTGGCACAGGAACTTTCTCAGTGTTTCAGAAACTTGCTTGTCAATATTTTGTTTCCTCAGTGAACCAGTGCTGGAAATAAGAAATGCTTTGCCTGTTAGTCTTTTGCTGGGGTGTCCAATGCTAAAGGGCAGTTTTTGCAAGAGAACTTCTAAACGAAAAATCACTTGAAGCAAACGTCAGAGATGAAGGACCTGTATTCCCAGTACTAGTGAAAATCCAGTCCACAGCTTAGTTGAAGGAAGTTTCCTATTTAACTTACCTACCACAATCCTCTTCAAATTCACAGATTAGTGTTCACTATTTGGTTTTATAGCATCTTGACTTAATATGTATTAATACTTTAACTTTTTTTCTTATGAAACCGAATAAGGAAAAAGCTGGAAAAGTTTGGGTGTGTATTTGTGGATATTTATTTATAATATGTATATAATTCTTGCTAAGTGCAGTATGTTATATTCTCAATGTTTGTAGTCTTAAAATAAGGGTATAGAGAATGCAGGTACTTAATGGCCCCTGAAAATGTTTTTATAGATTTAGCTTCCCTGCCCCAAACCACATGAAATAAAAAGCCCGTAAAACCCTAATGGATGTGGTTGGTTGCCAATGTTAATTGGGGAAATTTGATAATTCTACTGTGTTTGTGGAGAAGCCAAATTTATACCACTGTCCAGATGAATACTTCCAGATTTGTAAATTTGTTTTTTTTCTAATACTGTCACAAAACCTGGCGTTCAGGTTTCAGAAACTTACTTATCAAGTCTAGATTTCTTCCACTAGTTGAAAGAATAGATATAGTATTAATATGCATAACAGTTCTGTATGACCAAGGAATTACATTTTTTGAAACTCAAGATAATTTTTCTTAAAGCAAGTCAGTGGCATTTCAGCTGACACTCTGAAAGTCCATCAACACAATTTCTAGACACAATTTAGTTCACTGAAAAATGGCTGAACTCCATTATAGGTCATCATTGTAAGAACAACCCTCACAACCCAGGCTTCTTTTGTATCCCTAAATTGTTGCTATACAGAGAATTACCAAAACCTAAACCACAGTATGGTATTTCTGTCAGAGTTTATATTCTGTGTTTTTTTGTTGATTATGTCAGGAATACCAGACACATTGACACACTGGGGAAGTCAGTATTTCAGTGGTAGCCATCAATGTAAAACTATCAGACCAATATGGCATTTACCTGTTGTATACAGACATCAATGTATACAAACCAACGGCCTTTGTATGTAGCACAATTTGTAATGAAACTGAGATGATTCACAATCTAACTCTATCTCTACCAGTCCTCTGATTTGTAAATCTGATTACAGCTAAATTACTTTGCAGTGATTTTTTTTCTGTTTCAAATAGCCATAAGAAGAATCTACCGTACAAAACACTTTCTGTGATGCTGCTAATTGGTTTGAATACAACTGTATATGTAGTAATCCTTGAGATCCATGTCTTGTTCCTGTGAATTGTGCGTTTGTTAGGCATTTATCACTCTACTGGAATCTTCTATGAATATAGGATTTTATGCTCAGAAACTGTCTGTAAACAATCCTGTAATTCTTAAATATACAAAAAAAGCTACAGTCATATATTTTTTCAAGCACCTATAAACCTGGCTGTAAATGGTGTTCATTAGGTAGCCTACCTTTCCTTTTCTAAATGTCCTGGATTACTAGCAGTGATAGCTTTGCCAAGGATAAGTGTGTCAGACAGCGATCGGCAGCAGAATATCAGCAGGTGACTGGTATTTAAATTTATTTTTGCTTTTAATGAGACTCAGTACTGAAAAGCTTAAAGTACAGTGGCTACTCAGTGTGTGTTTTCAGACTATTGCTGTACACATCAAGTATTGGGAATTTTTATGGAAAAAGTGTCAAGAATTTTTAGGGAAACATGACGAGACCAGGTGTTATCATCAGACTGAGTGAAGTTCTTGAATGAATGGCAGCTTTTAGTTGGTCGAAATAAGATGGAGTTTTAGATTAATTCTGTGAAATGAAGGTTAGAAAACATTCATGTTCTTATGAAGGCAAAACTTCCCTGCCAGCTGGAGCTTCTGTAGGGAAGACAAGGTGAGGATTGCATTGGGCATGCACGTATTATTGTTTCTTAAATGTCTGCAAGACATTTAAAGAAGATAGGTGGACATGGTGAGATGGGCTTTTGTTTGGACCTGCTTCGGCTTTTTCCACTTTACCATGCATAGTTTCAGGGGATCCTTTCAATGCTGCTTGGTGTGTCAGTGGCAGGAAAGCAAGCCATATTTGGTGTAGGAATTGACAGAAGTCTGAGGGAGATAGTTGCAGAATTGACAGTCTAATGATGAGCAAGTAAAAATGCATCATGACCTGGCATCCTGTGAGTAAGGGTAAAGAGGCTGTGAAAACCAGAGGTGTTCTTGCAGGGAAGATAGCTTAGTGCTTGTCTGCCAGGCAAGTGCAGCCACCTTCTGCCCAGTGTGCTTTAGTGTTGGGTATGTTTGGAGGTGTACTTGGGAATGTGATTTTGTGTTTGAGGATGTAAGAAAATTCAGGTTGGAAGGGGCCTCGGAAGCCCAATCTCTTAGGAGTATAACAGAATTCAATTTATGATTTTTCAAAACTGAATGATATGATGATCCGAAACAACTTGTTTCTTTGATAATGTTTTTAATAGATATACACATTTTTTGCTGTAGCTGGTGTTTTGCAGTCACTGAAGAGTTAATTTCACATGAGGTACACTTCTATATTTTAGCTTAGAAATATGGAAGATGTGAAGAGCTGAGGTGAACTCACCTTGTATGAAGACAGATGGAAACTCTCAGCCAACCAGGAATGATGGAAAGATTGAGGTATTAATTTCTTTGGTCAAGAATAGTACTGGGTACTTAGGCATACAATTAACTTCAGATTCTTGGCTAAAAAAAAGACCTAGAAAAATACTTCAGGTGTTTTGTAACCATTTTTTACCACAAATCTGAAGTTGCTTGCTTTACTTTCATTCTTTTGCTTAAACATACCAGAGAGAAGCATTTTCAACATTTCATTTGAAATTAAACATTTGTATTTTGATTAATATCAGACCCCCATCCCTAAACAAGTCAATATGCAAAGTACCTGCCCATCAGTCCTTATGCTCTCCCTCAAACCTAGCAAAGAATATGGAAAATAATTGTAAGTATTAAGTGGAGATGTCTTTATTAGTGACTTAGCTGAATCCTGGGGTACCTGTGTGTTGCTGGTTCATTTTAAATGTGTGTTCTGATTCCACAGAAGTTTTCCAGAGTTCAGATATGGATTTACCCCTTGTGTTTTAAATTCATCTGTGATAAATAAGACCACTTATGTGTAAGTAAACTGTGGTACAACTGTTACTAGTAAACCCAGCATAAAACAGTTAAGAAAATTACTCTCAATTAAAGGGAAAAGAGCGAGGAGTATCATATTCTTCAGGGGAAATGTGGGGGGCAAAACAGAAGCACTCTAATTGGAATTTAGCTAATCTACAATTGAACAGTGTTTATTGTGAAAAATATATTGTCAACATTTGAATATTTATGATAGCAATAGTAATGATTAAAAGAACCGTAGAAATATTTAATGAGACCAAGTCATCACATCCCCAGTTTAAGTCTGTAACTGCAAGGTTGGCACTGTCAGCTGTAGTAACAACGTTGTGTTTGTTAACGTACTAAGATATTAGTTCAATGCAAACAAGGTAAAAACAATCTCTAGATAGTGAAAAACTAGTGCTTCTGCAACACGAAGATGTCTCTTATGTATCCTGATCAGGATATGTAATAAGTCCAAACAAGTTCTGACCAGTTCTAACAGAGTAAGGAGGAGACCGAGTCTGAAGTATTATAGCTATAATTTTATTTTTTTTAATTGACATGGATATTTCTGATGTAAATTTTGAGCTCATTTGCTACTTGGAAGTGTATTTAGAAAAAACTGTTGCCAGACATAATGATTGCAGGCTTTTACTACATGTGCCAAATCAAACTTACATTACATTTTTGTTTTTAAACTTCTGCACTGCCATAAATGAAATAATCTATTTTAAAAAATGAGCATAAATTCAGATTTAGCATAAACCCTGTTTAATCCCATTGACTTCTATGAGATTGCATGAAATTTTCATAGAGAGAACTGTGCCCACTATATTAATCGCATCTTATTTTTCTGTTTGACAGTGGTTTCGCTATAAAGAACCTAAAGTATTGGATACCTTATTTTTTCTAGTACTATTTTGCTCAAAATTAAAGTATGTGTTCCCCTGATAGACATTTTACATGCAAATCATTTTGTATTGCTACAAATACTCTGTATCTTAGAAATGCAGTGTTTGCTATCATGGAGATCATAATTTTTGTGAGCTGAATTTGCTTCAGATGATAGAGAAATTATAGGCTACAATATGTGATCAAACAGCAATATGGAAAGCTTAAATAGAATGCGCCCTAAGGACAAAGGCTGGCTAAGGCTATAGGGGATAGAATAAATGGGAGTTTTAGTAAAGCTATCTCTGATTCCAACAGATAAATTATGCTCTGCCTTTTTTGTATCTCTTTGGGACTGTACTACATAAATTATGACCAAATATAATTTAGGCTTTCAGCCTATATTTCTGAACATCCATCTTGTACATTTTAAGTACAAAATTACCATTTTGCAGAAGTATGAAATTGAGACAAATTTTTTTCATCTGTGCGTTTAACTTCTGCACACTTTATAGCTTCTGAAGCATTAGAGAGGACCTCATTACTATCCAGAGGGTGATGTTAGCCAGATGATTGTATAACTTTGTTAAGGTCTACATAAGCATGAGTAAAGTTTGGGGGACAGGAGAGTGTAGAACTGGATGCTATTTCAGAGTAGGTATCTACTGTAGCTTTGAATAATAAGTAACAAGCGTTTCTGAATAGAAAGCACTCCTCTGTAAATGCAAATTCTTTATTTGTTGTCAATGATGTTAAAATAGTTATCTGTGGAATTTCCTTTTAAAGTACAATATTGGTCAAGTGACCTGAGCTTTGAAATACATGAGTACCACAAAGCTTAGACTTTCAGTGTGCTTATGAGTTCAAAAGTTGCACTTGAACATCAATATATGTATATGAAGCAATAGATCCTGAGCGCCCTATTTTTCATCACCCAAGCACTATGTTCTGTAACTAGGATTTCTGTGTAAATGCAACTGAGAATTATATACTTAATTACTACCATTATAGTAAGCAATGTTGTAATACTATCTGGAATTCTAAAATTAGGAACAACCACATGGTACATCCTTGTGGGGGTGTGTACATGCCTTCCACAGGGAATAGAATGTGGAAAAAAGATTGAAGTCCTCCACTGAGGAAGGTAAACTCCCAAGAAATTTTTATTTTTGACAAAGGAACACAATTCACAGCTGACCGAAGGCAGCTTTAAATAGCATGCCAATTGCTTTCAGTAATATTAATAGAAGAGTTTTTTGATCCATAATAATGGGCAGCCATCCCTTTAGACCTGATGTAACTTTTTCTGTATTAAGAATAAGAAATGCCTAGAACTTCTTTGCATACATGAAGACCACACCTGTAGCATACAAAGGTATAAAATAATAAGACCCAGTTAATATTTGTAGCAAGGTGAATGTAGTTGGATAAGTTTTGCATAAAATGGATGACCATGGCTTTGGGAATTCAATGCAAGCTTCCATGATGTGTGAAAAATTAATAGAGAAAATGTCTGTTGTGCAAGTAGAATAAATGATAGTGTTGAAGAAGAAAAATCCCCCCTAAAATACTATAGGCAAATTTATTATCTGTTACAGATTTCTTATCTGTTACCTTGGTGATATACATGTACACTGTTTTGCTATTGCAGTGTTTACCTTTTTCTGTAATTGATATTCCATCTAAAGCTGCTAGCATCCACTAGTCTGCTGGCTTTCCCTGTACTCTACAGTAAGTACAAGGGAATACCAGAATTCAAGCAGTAATGCTAATTGCTTATAAAGATTTTAATGGCAATCATTTAAACTGATGGTAGAGATTAGTCTACTATCACAGACACCATCAGACAGCACCAATAGCTTGTCACCTTAACTTCTGTAAGGAAATAAAGGTGTTTCTGTTATCCTTGTAAAATGGTGGAATATTTAGTTTGAAAAGTGTGAGGATGTGGCAGATGTAGTTGTAACTTTCACCTGTTTTTCACTAGAAAAAAGTAAATTCAGTAAAAAAGTAAAAAAAGCAAGATTTCTATATCACTGTCCTCCATTAGTTAACCTTTTCCAACATCTGAGGTGAAAATGCTGCATAAAAATGGAGTACTTTCCCTCCATCAGTTTTTAAAAAATACAGTATTTTTTTTCCACTGAAAGGTAAAAGAAACTGTATTGTTCTAGGATCACTCTCATACTGCTGCTGCACTATTCCTGTTTGCTGGGATGGGACTGGATGTGTGTCTTTGAACTGTGTATTATGTCTTCAGTAGTTACACTCACTTTTGTCACTTGGTCTCATAAAGTTCTCTCAGTCAAAGACCCAATTGCTTAAGGATATTACTGTTGACATTACACTATGATCATAGTTTTTCAAGAGGTAATCTCTTCCTGCACTAGTCAAGGTTTTTCCTAAACTAATGTAGCATCTACAGACCTTATCATTGATTTTTTGCAAATTATGACTGGGAAGATGATCTGGTGTCAGAGGTCAGACTGTTCCTATGTGTGGTAGAGGAGGATGAAATGAATTCTGCTAAATTTTGCAAGCCCATCTTTTTGTTAATTATACTGTGTATTTTGCTTTTTAGGTCCTGAGCTTTTAATATCAACATATGAAGGCAAAAAGAAGTCTGTGAGTTAGCTACCATAGGGTTAACTTTTATTTGAGTCATTACTAAGTGATTTCATGTCCAGAGAGCCTTCAACTCAGGATGTGTAACATTTATCTGCCTAAAATTAAAAGGAAATGAAAGAGATTTATTAGTGCTTGTTTCTTGAAGATGGTTCTCCACGTTTGGATTGGTTGAATGATTGAGGATAAAAGGCTTTCATAACGATGTTGGCATTGCACAAATGAGCTCTAACCAGAAGTGCTGTCCTAAATGCTGCTGACTTAAGGATAAAAGTATGAAGAAGAGAGCATAGCCTCTTTGCAGTTAAGGTTATAACCAGAATCCTCTTATAAAAGTCTAATTTAACTGGTATAATTTAGGCTGGGATAACTGTCTATATATGAACTATGACTAGGTTTACATGGACGTTTCAGGAAAAAAATTTAAAAAGTCAAATGAATTTTGAGGTGCAAAGAGGCTATAACTGATCATCAGCAGAACTGTGGGTGTGCACAGTGATGCTGGAGTTGTTGGATTGAGTACATTCAGGAAAAAGCAGAGTCATTTTAGGAGAGAATGGGGAGAAAAACAATAGAAATGAAGCTAGGAAGAAGTATTTTTATCCTTACCTTGAAAACTTTAGTTTTTTTAGACATTTAGATGGGTTATAATCTTTTCTTAAGATGTGGAAGAAGAAATGCAGAGTTCCAAAAAAACAGTAATACCAAAGTATGTTTGGAAAATAGACATCAAAAATTTCACACCACTCGCATACATATGGGTTATTTTTTCCAAGTGACAAGAAAAGTATGTGCATCACATGACAATTCCAACCTAAAAAACCCTTTAATTTTTTTCATTGGTATTAGTCTTTAAAAAAACTTTAAAAAAAACCTGTAAGGTTTATTAGGTATGAGCTCTTATTTTTATATAACTATCATGATGATAAAATAATGCTAACTGATAGTTCTTTAATTTCTTATGAACCATAGGTAAATTATATTTCTTGTTTCTTGAGATAAAGCCCTCCCTTTTTTTTTCCAATTCCATTGTTCTTCACTGAATTAGCTCCTTAACTGTGATGATTAAATTTTCAAATGCTAAAGTGAAGGTACCAAAAGTAATGAAAAAATGAAGTGATTCAACTGTGCGCCATGTGCATTTCATGTTTTTACAAAGAATCCCCTATTTTAGTCTTGTCTTACAGGCCTGGCATTCTGTTTTGGGTCTGTTAAGGAAAAGGTGCTGCTGCGTGGATTTAATGCAGATGGGTTCTGGGGGCAGACAGTGTTCTGAATGGCACATCATAATGTGCCGCTGGTGATGACCTGTAAAAGGCTGTTGCGTGTGGTGTGTAAATAGGAACATCCAGGCGCTAGTTAATTGCAGGAGTTGGGAAAGATGGAAACTCTCGATCCTGTGATAGAGGGGTATGCAATAAGGGTCAATTTATGATATTATTTACCATAACATTCTTGGCTTTGTCATCCTTTTATATTTATTCTAAGAAAGTTATAAAATATTGTAATTAATATGGAGAATGTATTCTGAGATACTTAGATGTGAGAGTATTTTTTTTTTTTCAATTTTCTCTAAACAACTCAGTAAACAACTGAATGTGTAGCTATTTGTATTAGGTTAACGTTGATCTGGGTTCCATAGTGAGGGTTTTAATGTGTTGATTTTGGAATTTTTGTCTGGTATTCACAATTTGATACTTAATTTGGGAGACTGGTCAACCAGCCTATATTTGCTTTCTGACTGAGTGCTCACAGCATTTATAAATATATGTACCCCTAAATGGCTTCCTGAGACATTGTTGTTTCTCAGTGTAGGTAATATAAGGAAGATATAAAAACCAGAAGTCTAAGGAATATTAGGAATTCTTGAAATATTCCATTCTAATTTTCTTCCAAAATATTCTAATTTTCTCATAGTGCCTAATTTAAATATACAATTATGATTCTAACAGTTACCTCCAAGTAAGTGCAGATGCAAAGATTCAGAGTCAAAGCATGAAAAAGAATAGTTAAGTTGTATCCTGAATGCCAATGTGACCTTTTCTTGATGGTTAAAATGGTGACATCTTTATGGCTGAACACGTTTTTTAAAAATAGAATTATAAACCTAAACTGTAATCATATGTAAGTTCTTAAATTACTTTAAAAAGGTAAACTGGACTTATTACATCTTGATTTTTATTCATAAAATAAGTATCATGCCAGTATTCTGATATAGATCACAGTACCTCTGATAATTTCTGGGCTGATCTATAGATGCGAAGTATACATCTCTGAGTTTGAGTTTTACAATAAAACTCCTCCTTAACAACACCATTTGGTGTCTAAAGCTACTAATCAAAATTAATTTATTTTTGAAAATATCAACAGTCACACAACATAATTCTTAAGCACCATTTTATCGTTGCAATATCTTCTTCAATTATGTCTTTTCTTTATAATTGTTTAAATATTGATACTGTCATATATATTTTACCTATGCTCCCTGCTGTGTGATGCAGCATGACAGTAACATGTATTGTGTTTAGTATCATTTGCCTGTGGGATTTCATGTTATTTGGGAGAAAGTACATATTACACAACTAAAGATCTGAATTTTTACCATAATGAGGGTGGGCTACTGATCAAAGAAGTCTTACTGTGAAAGTCCTGAAAAGGAAATGGTCTCTCATTGGTCGTACTCACATACAATTTTGAAAGCAGAAGGGCATTATAAAGAATACGTAGGTGTACTACTCACTAGTATTGGCAAATATCCAAGTGCCTCTCAACTGGTCATTTGAAGTATTGTGTCCAAAACACAGATTCTCGTGACACTGAAAATTTCTGGGGTTGCTTTTTCATCACTCGAAGAGACCTGGGAACCCAATCTGTTAGGTTTCTAATTCATTGTCCTGGGATTTTATTGATTTGAAGATGAGGCATCTGATGTATAGAGAACTTAATCACCTTTACATTAGAGGAACATAGGGAATTCTGGATAGTTTGTGTAAGATACAGAGTGCACAGCCGTTACCACTGAACGACTTCAGTAAATACCATGACCGTGTTTATGAACTTGTATTTGGCTGGCTTACACTAGTGGAACTAGGGAAAGTGTGCCCAGGAAAACACTAAAAGAGCTGAATCAGAATTAAAAATGTGACTTCTCTGAAAATATACAGGAATGTGGTTTGATCTGCTGAGAGTCTCAACAATTTACTCATCTGTGCATGCTATAAGTGAAGACTTAACTAGTGATGATATTGCATTGTGTGCCATAAAATTGCTCTAAGTCTTTTAAATGGAAGCACTAAAAATGCAAGTACTGAAATGAGGGAACTCAAATTGGAGCCTAATAAAATATCATCCCGTGTTTGTTCCTCATATAGAACAATGACCTCTCATAAGCCATTGCTTTCTTACTTTTCTAAGGGTTATTCTGTTGCCTTGATTCCTTCCCTGATTATCTTGAAGCCTGTCAAGTTGGAAAGCTCTCCCCTCCCTTGCTCTTTCTCCCTAATAGACATGAAACAGTCCAGTCAATAATATTTTACTTGTCTTCCCACTGCGTGTCTCTTCCTCTGATCAGTTTAGGCGGGTTTGACTGCAGAAAGTCAGAAGGGAGGTTAAGATCTGAAAGTTCAGCCAAATGTTATCAGCCACAGCGATGTTGCTAAGGGAAAGGCCTTACAGCCCCCAAGACCGGAGCCAATAATAGCTGCACATAACTGATAACATCAACAGCTGTCAAAGATCCAGGCATTTGTGGTTCGTCTGTAAACTCAAACACCTGTATTCAGTCAAGCTTTGATTGTTATCCCCTCTTTTCCTGTCATTTTGATTCGTTCCTTGAAGGTGCTGCCAGGATATTCTAAGCTGCTAGTTGATTTATAAAGTGAAAGAGCCCTTCGAAACTTCGGCACAGTTTGAAAAATCGACTGAGGCTCTCATTCATAGGGTGACAAGTTACTTTGACATTGATATTGACAGTATTCTTTTAATTAAGTTTTAGATGATGTAAGGACGGGTTCAGATCCTTGAAAGCATGGGTTAAAAGTACATTAACAGCTTCAACATGTGTCACTTAGAAGAACGTTATGTACTTTAAGGAGGTTTCTTTTGTGATGAATGAGATCAAAGTGACTAATAAACATTCTCCATGAAAGCTCTTCAGAACACAGTATATACATGTTTGAGATTTAAAAGATAGAGTTTCGAGGATCAAACTGTAAACTAAGCTAAAATATATTAAATAGACAGTTGATACTGTTCTCTCACTGTTATAAATTAATATGCAACACAGAAAAAGAGTGGTTTTTATTTGTAATGGGAATTACATGGTAAGTTATGCAAGGATAGTTCTTTGCTTTTCGGGTAGGGAATTGTATATTGCAGATGCATAGAATGTGAAGTTTTCAATGTCTGGACTAAAATAGTAGATCAGATATGTAAATTATCATTATTATTTTGAATTAATGCAAGTTACTGCCATTCTGTTGGCTTTCTCTGGCTTGTGCCTTGCAGTGAACTTGGTCACTGAGAAGCATCGCTATAGGCAAGTGTTCTGGAGTTTGTGGTGTTTGGTTGTGTCCGTGTAATGTTTCTCTCCATCTCTCTCTCTCTCTCTGATTTTCGTCCTTTTTCTTTTTAATTTTTCTTCTTATTTTTCAGAAGTTCCTTTCTTACCCATCTTCATTATTTGCTACTGTATTCCAGAGAAGTGATATGTACTGCAGTGACAGACAAGAAAAACAGCTTTTTAAAATAATTAATTATCCTTCTAGACTATACTGTGTATTCCAGGAAGAATATTTTGAGCTAGTGTCATGTGCCTTGAGAACTGAAACATTTTCTTTTTAAAGGGGTTGTGGTGATGAAAGTGATGCAAATGCTATAAATATTTTGATGGCAGGGGTTGCAATGGCTGTTTTCATCTTGTGAGTATTGTTTTTTGTCTGCGGCTTTGTAAGACCAATCGTTTTCAAACTGTTCAGGACACATACTGAACTCGTGTGGGTCTGAGTGGAGAGCTGAGGAGCTTCTCAGAGTTAACATTAAGAGTAACTGTGAAACCATGCAACTGCAAACTGATTTTTGTCAATTACTTCTAAACTTAGCAATAAAGAAAGGATAACAGCAACCTAATTCTTAGTCACATAACTTTTATACTGAGATTCATTATTATTCCTTAAGTTGCAGGAATGCAAATAGAAACATGGGCTGAAAAGTTGGGAACCTTGAGTCAGTGAGACTTTTGATGTCTGTGGGCTCAGAATTTAAGATCTGCTTTCTGTTCTGGATAGAAGACATAATTTTGCAGCTAGGAATGTCTTCTATACTGAAATTTAATGGTTTGCAAACCCAATCTTTACATAGAGGTGAACACATCCCCAATTCTTCTGAAGGATTCTATAGTTGGGTCAATGTAAGTGCTTAGATTTATATATGTAAGTGCAGAAGTAAACAAGGAGGGGAATGGAAAAGAAAGGGTAAAACATCTAGTATTTCTAGTAAACCCAAGGTTGACACCACTGCTCTGACCTGGAAGGCCAAACTCCATGAGAGTGACATTAATGACAGCTGGTGACAGGCTGATCTTTTCTATAGCGTTGAGCAAGCCTGTTCATGTAGAATGGCTGCAGTTCCTTTTTCTCCTCCTGGCTGCAGAGATGCAGTTTAGAGGCAGGCAAACCTTGCTGATGCTGGCTCTGACTGCAGCAAGGAGCTGGAATTTGGAAGATCATGTGAGAAAAATATATTTTTTGCTATTCTCTGTCTGTCTGTCTGTCTTCCCCCACCCCTTCCCTCTCAACTTCACTTTTCAAGAAAGTAAAGTACGTTAGTCTTCCTTCAAAGAAGATTGTGGAAAATGTTCTCGCAACTTCTACTTTTAAAAAATCCCATTTATTTAATGAGAAAATATACCAGGAAGTTTGAAAATACACATAAAACTCTACTGCTTTCATAACACGGGGTCAGTACAAAGAAAGCAAATAAGAAGTCCAGTATATTTTAGCAGGTGTATCCCATGTGTTTACGGTTATCTTTATGTAAAGTGAAAGCCAGAATTGGAAGCTTGCATGCTATCACTAACTCCTGTGGTACTGCAGCTGCCTATCAAGTTGCCATTCATGTGGAAAGTACCCATCTAGCCAAATTTAGAAATAAAGCTCTCAACTCCTTATACCATTTTTGTAAAACCTATACTTCATGGTGTTGAGTAGGATCTCAAACATATACCTTGACCTTCTTGAAATAATCGTATTTGAATTTATTTGGCAGAAAATTCACATAAATACCTAAAATAGAATGGACCAAATCAAAGTCTATTGTCATTATTACATAAACATAATAATCTTATAGCCTTCAAATGCAGTAACAGCTCAGACAGTAGCTTATCTTTAGGAGTGCCAACTCGGACTTTATGGAAGCTTTTTGCGTTTGGAGTGGATCATGTGCTGTAGGAGTTGAGGACTTGGATATGGGTAAGACAACAGAAATAGTCCTTCAGTGATATACAGCAGTCCTTCAACCTTTGCAGCATGGGAACATATTCATAATACTTCCAGCATCCTTTCCGCAGTGGAATTCTCTATGTCATACCAGTAGCATTTGATACCCTCCTCAATTAAAGCCCTTATTTCCCATGGAATGTGTGACTTTTTTTTCCAAATGTACTGAAACTGGCAAACCCTATGTCTAGAGTTCTGAAATGATACTAAACTTCTTGGATATTCCTGTTTGAAAAAATATGATGGATTTTCCAGTGTGTATTTTCCATTCCTTTAGCTATCAACTGATTAGGTGCAAGGCTTGAATCCCTTTACTATTTTAAATACTCTGCTGCAGCTCATGCAGGATGCAGGACTGCGCGGAGGCTTGTTAACCCATATTAGTAGTCAGTATGTTGAAACTTGCCATATTCTCAATAAAACTGTTTGAAAAAATCTTAAACAAAATCTTAGCATCAAAGCCTTTGGCATTATAACCTAAATTTTGACCCAATCGTACCATACTCCTAGGAATGAAAGAAAGAAATGTAAGCTTCTGTTCTCTCCTGAAAATTATATGACCGGTCTTCTGAAGAAGTCTTGTTACTGTGCAGTTCAAAAGAATCAGTATGTCTTTTTCCACTTTACCCTTCACCGCCTCTAGAAATTGAAGCATTTTGAAATTCAATGATAATATATGAAAGAGTATATTTTTAACAAATTTACTTACATATCTGCATTTTGATATATACTGGGCAAGTTTTGGAATGACTGTGAGAGACAAGAAGGCAAGGCTGATGTGCAGTTGATGTAGTAAAATAGAAAAAAAAGGGATTAAGATGAACCAAAGCAGAGAATGTGTTCTAGGTTAGAGCAACTCCCTGATTTAGTAGATTGTTGTTGATAATACATTGGTTTTACCTTTCTGGTACTACGCTGCGAGGATTAGGTTAGCTTTCTTTAAAATATTTATTTTTTCTTATTTGAATTGAAACTTTTCAAAATAAATTGCTTTGGAAGTATGGCAGGTCTCTGGCATGAGGATAAATTTTCAGCATTTATCTTATATACTATGCATATGCTGTATACACCAGAGACCTAAAGTATTACCACATCTGCTCTGAAATACATTAACTCTTTGTTGTGGTATCACTAAGGTCGAGGTCCCAATCCTACTAGCTCCCTTGTGACACAATGTTCTTGCATTTGCACACTGAAGCAACTGAAGTTGTACATAGGCTCAGAGACTGTACATTCATTCTTAAGATACAGAATTTTTAATGTCCCATTTTCCATATGTGATAAGTGAAGGAGCGAACTAAAGCATTTCAGTGACCATAAGATGGATTTTTGGTAGGGCAAAGGTTAAATTTCATGGTTTTCTGTCTTCCAGTATCTACTCCTCTAAAATGATGATTTATTTGGAGAGATGTTTTTTGTATTTCTAGCAATATACCAAATGAAGTGAAGTATGTGTGCATACTATTAACTTCTTATGAGGCACGTATAAAATTCCAGGTAAGTGGGAATCATGTGACTGGCAAGGGGATAAAAGTTCTCTACACATTCTGCTTTAAAATAGAATTATTGTGCCACTTAATTTGTTGTTTTTCCTATTTCTTACAGGGAAAAAGAAAATTGCATGACAAAGGTTAATATAACAATCTTCTCTTATTACAATGATTTATGTATGCTGAGCATTAACAGCAGAATGTCATCCAGCTCTCCTTTAATTTGCAGACATCTGGATTTTTCTTTGTTGGGATCACAGTGGTAGATGACAAAGCCGTACTCTTGAGAAATAGGAGAGAACACTGTCATTCATAGCTTGTTATACCACAAACACTGAACTCTGAACAGTTATCTCTGGCAAGTCAGTGGACTTCAAAAATAGAGCTCCGTTTTTATCCAAATGATCCTCACTAATGAAATACATGGGGAAGAATATTATATTCATCTTAAAATTATTCTGATCCTATAATATGTCAAATGACTATAGATAGTGGTTAAAAGAACCTAAATGTGCATTCTCCTGCAATTTTAATTCGGGGATGTCAATCCTGCAATTTGCAATGATTATGGTTTAAAGCAGCCAGTTTTGTTTCCTTCTTTAATGTAAGATAAAATGTGTTTTAGAAATGTTTGAAGAGTGGAGGGCAAGGCAGTTTGATTAAAGTAAAATGCATTTTGGCATGTTTGAATCAATTGTAATGAGAATTTTTCATTTTATTGGTGGTTTAACCCAGAACGATCTTGGTGCTGTGCAGAGGTATGGCTTGCAAAAACAATATTTCATTATGCAGGGTATGTCTGCTCCCTGTGTAGATCAGCCACCTCTGACATGGAATGCAGATTTCAAACATTAAACTTCAATGGAAAATGATCATTTAGCAAAAGGAATAGTCTTATCTGAGAAGTAAAATGAGAATTTTGGCTTGCATTAAATAAATATGAGCTGGAAGTTAACTACAATATGAATGCTTCCAGTTGCCACAAAACATATCTTAGCATTTTTAGCACCTTAAATAATCAGTTATAATTCCTGTAATGTCCACAGGGTTTGTTTGCTTCTCCTCTACCTGGCTTATAACATTTGATAAGGTAATAATTTGTAAGTTAAGAGTCCTGTTCATGAAGGACCATCTTACTGTCCATATTGGTAATCCCTAGTAATAGGCAAAGTGTGGAGGAAATTAAATAGGTTTATATATACGCTAGAATTTTCTACAAGACAGGAGAGACTCTTTCAGAAAACTAATTCTTCCACTTGTTCTTGGATGGTGTAGTCTTCTTCTGCAGTTGTTTCTTTGGTGTGGTGGTGTTTTGTTTTGGTTTTAAATTTTAAACAGTCTGTGTGTTTAAATTTTTCTGCTTCGGAATCTGTAATAAAGATTTGGTGTTGAGGAATTTTCAAAAATTCCAGAAGCATCCTTTTAAAAATATGGCCTAAAGTTGAATCCCTTTATATTTTGTTTATCTGTGAATACAGGTAGCTCTTAAAATGTTTTACCATCTATGTAGCTCTGAATTCATGGTTCGATTCCTCTAAAATACAGTCATAGTAACTATACCAAAAGCTTTTCAGCAACACTCTTTCCATTGTCATCTCAAAGACTTTTAACAGAAGGGGAAAAACAAGTTTCTAAATTCATGGGAGATACACTTTATGACCCTCCTTGGCCTATAAAATGGAAGCTGACTGCCAGAGTCTGCATGTGTTTTTGTGCCTGTTGTGTCTTTACCTTCTGATTAGTCGTAGAAAGCTACTGCCTTTCTTGGGTCTGCTGCTGCTTTTTACCAGGAGTGTTTTCTTTGAATAAGCGCAGTCATAGCGGTAAAGGTGGCGAGTTCTTTTCACCCCTTCCACTCGAGATTGTTGTTATAAAGTAACAGATACAGATCTAATGTGTAGGGTTTGTGTTAAGGGTGGTTGTGTGTGTGTTTTCCTCCCCCTCCTGCCCCTGAGCTCTTGCATTAACCCCAATATATATGTTGATTAATTCTGATAATACAGTGGTTTTCTTTTCTCACACCTGAAGTGTGACTGTAGACTCCTGATACAAAGGGAGTTTGAATCAGCCTTTTTATTTGCTGATTTATCTTCCTTGGAGTAGCATTTCTAAATTTTGATGGAATTGGTTAATTGGATTAATATGATTGAATGAATCTTCTCTGCTCAAAACAAAATGTAGCTTGGAAACTCTTGAAGACTGACATTAACTTAAAATAATAATAATGAAGGCCAGGAGAGGCAGAGAGAAGCTGTTTTTCTTAGAATTGTTTTGCTGTGATCTGTGTGTCTGTGAGTGGGAAATCTAAACTATTCACAGAATAAAGGTAGTTATCAGAAATGTATTTTATAGTGTAACTGAAATGGTAAATTGGGGTGTAAGAAAAGAGCACAGACTGTACTTCTCTCTGAAATAAAATCATTGTTCCAGGACATATGTTTCATATGTAGCTAATCTCTGCAGTAGGCTACTGTTTGTTATTTAACACTCGGTGTGTGCTTTGGAAGCATACGGATATATTAATCAAATCAATGTTATTTTGCTTCCATACAAAACTTACTCTTCTCATCTATAGAATCATAGAATGGTTTGGGTTGGAAGGGATCTTGAAGATGATCAAGTTCCAATCCCTCTGCCATGGGCAGGGACACCTCCTACTAGACCAGGCTGCTCAAGACCTCATTTCAGAATATTAAAAATATAGAACATTAAATATAGAATATTTTTAAAAAGGCAAATTCAACTGATATTGCAAATGAAGACAGTTTGACACAAGAATTATCTTAAGAATATGGAGCATCCAAAAGCGCTGTATGAAATAACTTATTTTGGGACACCCCACCTCACCCCCAATATTGGTGATCTACTCACTATGAAATATGGGATGTGAAAGATTTTGGAAAACACACCTTATTGAGCAAAATGCTGTGCACTTTACCTGGAAAGCTCACCTGTGCTTCTCGGGTAAATGTTCCCTGAGCCTTCCAGCACGTGCATCACCTTGAATGCAGATAATATTGTTGAAAGTTTTCTAGCTATATTAGCGTCCAATAATCCTTGTTTTATTTGTAAGCTGCTGCTGTTCTGTGTGGAAAATTTAGGAAACTTTTTTCGTATTTGAAAGTGAAGAAGAAAGCATTTCTGGCTTTCTCTAAGGAAATCAGCCATGTAAACCTTAGGACTAAATAGAAATCAAGAGAAAAGATGCACCTGGCTTACTCAACAGAAGATCTTTATTCTTGCAGAAATAAATTTGGGTCATGTTAAACTTTTCTTCTTCATTATCCAGTATATAGTTAACTTGCTATTCTTATCCATTCACTAAAGGGAAAATCTGCTGACTGACAATAACCCCAATTCAGAAAAAAAAAGGAGAATATTTGAAGAATGTGAAATTAAAAAAATATACAGTTTTTATGAGAGAACTCTTGACTTAACACTTCATTCTCACTATGACCCTTATTCCATCTTATCATAGTAAAATAAAGCCCTTTCCAGCCTCACATCATGTTACAGCATATTAGTGTGATTCCTTTAGTAATTAATAGAATTTAGGCTCCAGCATAGTCAGTTTTGATTAAGCAAACATTAAATTAATTCAATCTGCAAACACTTAACTCTGTTAGAACTATTGAGGGAAGAAAGCATTTGGATGGACGGCAGAACGCATCTTCATCGGATTGCTAGCCACCTCAGAGTAGTTAACAGTCAGATCAATACAGCTCCTAGAGCTATAATAAAATGGCTTCGACAAGCTCATCTGTGGCTGAGAACACAGTATACACATTGATTTCCTGGCCTGATATAACCCATTTACCTATTCAGCTAGTCCGTTAAGGAAGGTGTAAGGCTACAAAGGCCCAAGGGAGCAATGATGCCTGTAAGTAGGTTAGCAAATACTTGGAAATGTCTTAATTTGTTTTACAGTTACTACTTCAGGGAGATTTTTTTTTTTTTTTTGGAAAAGCTTTATATGTAATTTCTTATTCTTTTGTGGTATTTTTAAAGTTGGGTAATACACGGAGCTCTGTGCTCAATTTCTGTCTTCATAGAGGTACTTACTGTTCTACTATGGGGTTTGTACATTTGTCATCCCCAAAACTCCAGCTTATCATCCTGCCATCTTTGAAATGTACACGTTACAAAGAATACGCCAAGCCAAAATTGAACCACTGTCACTCTAGTTTTTCACTCACTTGGCTTGCTTGCTTGAGTCTGATAAAGAAAGAGTGATAGAAAGGGAATTTATGTATGGAGATCCATTCTGCCAAGCCAAATTCTCGCATTGCTTTTGTTATTTATTTATTACAGCTTCCTAAGTTCTAAGTGGAAAAAGTGGGAGCTGGAAAACGATTCTAGTCCTCTGAGCTACCAGGTTGTGCTAATTTTATTCTGTGTTTGCAAGTGAAAATGTGGGTACAGACAAATGGGAGGGGAGAAGCAGCCAGTATCTGATATGGCTGTGGGTAAACAGTCAGAGTGTTCCAACTGAAGGTAGTTTGTTGTGGAAAGTCTGTTCAGCTGCACCTTAGAGATCTGCCTGATTCTTACCAGAACTTGACTTTCATGTATTACATGCCAGTATAGTTTGTAGTAGCATTTCTTATGCCTTTTCAAACATTTTACCAAGTAGAAATTAATAACAAAAGTGATATTTGTGATACTGCGTCCCAAACTGCATGTTTAGGTATGTGAAAAAGCTGTCTTTTAAACTAAGTGCAAATGTTTATTCATTTCATTGCTCTCAAACTCAATTTTTTTGTTTCAGTTCCTTTAGTAGCTTGTTTTATTCCCTCTGTGATTCTGTACTGAGCGGGTGGATACTCAAACCATTCATGAGGAAAGATATATTGAAAAAGACAGAATGGTAAAGTGGCTGATAGGCAGTTATTAGATTCAGATAAACTGTAATCTTAAGTCATCTTATGAGCATGCTAATTACACAATGACATTACCTACATAGAGTGCCATTGCTTTGTTAACATGTTGTGCAAGGTCCTTTATTAACACTGCAAGAAAGGACTTCCTCTCATTAGATGGTTATGCAAAACTATAATTATACTTGCCTGTGAAAAATGGTGAAGTTATGAAAGGCTTGCTTCTTGAGGGCTTTAGGTTTTTTTTTTTTTCTTGCAGATTATAATCACTCTTTCTATGGAGCGAATGTGACACGGTTTAAAGAAATTTGTTTCTATCTAAGGTTTAGAATTCAGTAATCTCTTTATCTTTCTGCTAAGATAACTATTATCTGTGTTATTGTAGCATTAAAATAAAAAACATTCTGTGATAACTCCAACAGTTCAGGTAATTTTGAAGATAAATTTGGGTGCTGTCAATGAGGAGAAAATTAGTAACTGATTCAAATTTAAAATTGCTTTTTGATATAAATATAAAATATTTTAGATGTAATAATTACTACTTATTTCAACTACTGCATTTTTATTGAAGTGCATTTTTTCTTGATGCATCTTTGCATTTTCAGGTTTGTGACTGTGATACAATCCCCTTGTGAAAATTCTGCAACCTACAAGCAGTATTCCCTAGGGGTTCCAGAGTAACGCTGGGTTCACCACTAAAAAACATGATATAACTGTTTATGGCCTTACATAGACAAAGGAGGGATTTCAGATCAGTTTTCACATGTAATACTAAGACTACAAATCTTGAGCCACATCCTTTTAAAGGCTTATCTGGAGGTGAGTTCTTATTTCTTCCATAAATCAGACATTTGTGCAGACCTGACTGTCCTGGGGTGCTTTCTGGGGATCAGGTGTTCAGAATTACTTTTACAGTACTGCAGGAGTGGGTGTGGATTTTATTTATTTATTTTCTTTTTATTTTCCCCATTTTACTTTGAAAGAAAAACCTGCAAAGGCCCTCTTCAAAGATTTCTTTCCCAAAGTAGACACACTACAGGAAAACTTAATGATCTGCATGTACATTCCAGGTGGAAAAGGGCACATTCTGGGAAGGAAACGTTTTGTTTCTACCCCAGTAGTGTCTGAGTATTTTAAATAGATTTGTTGTCCACATAACTTTTGCACCCTGTGTGATAATCTGTGTCCTTAAAATCAAGATAATTATGGATTAAGGTCCTTAAATTGATGCTACCAAGTTTCAAAATTCAGTTGCGGCCTTTTAATTGAACAATGCACATATTTTGTATTAATGATGTAAAGCAGAAGGACTACTTAGTTTTATTATGAGATGAAATGATGGTAATTGGAGTTCAAAGGCAGTGCTCTCAGAAACTTGCTTGTAAGGGCGACAAGCTGAACAATGAAGAAATTTCCAGGAAGACAGAGAAGTCCTTTGGTATGGTAATCAAAACAGTTTTGAGCATATCTCTTATGACATTGGCTTCAGGTTGGCAGGTGACAGTGTAAGTCTATGTGGATTTGAGGCACATGCAAGGATTAGGGACAATGTACGTATAATTTCAGGTTACAAAACAGGTTTAGTGGACAGCAAGCAGCTGATCCTCCTTTGTGCTTATCTTAGAATGTAGAGGAAGCAAAATGAAATATAGCAGAAGAATATATGATGCATTACAGAGAAGGCAGTCAAGTGTGAAATGACAGCAAGAGAAGCCAAACATGAACAGGCAACTGATGAAGAGTTGGTGGGATTGAGGAAATACATCTGGGTTGGAGGCTGAGCTGGCTAGAAAAATGTTATGCCACTCAATACAAGTGGCAATGAGCATTCCAGGAAAATGTAATTTTTTATACTTAATATTAGCGCCATGAAGTCTGAAAGTATAAACTGAGATAATTACTTTGAGATATACTTGGTGGTCATTAACAAAGAATGGAAGTGAAATTTAGAGGGCATTTAATACTGAACACTTCAGCAACGAAGCAGACGTTTTGTGGAAATACTTCTCAGATAGTCTCTTGCGGTCTAGCTAGTGAGTCCTGAAATATCAGGGAGGAAGTATTACCTTGATAAACCATGCCACTGTTTAATACTAGAATTCATGGAACCTTAGATTCAGGCTCCCATTCCTTTTTATGTTTTCACAATAAACATTTAATTTACTGGCTTAAACCATCACCGTGGATCATGTTTTTCGCAACATGTAGATTAACATTCTCAATTGTCAGTGGCAATAGACTGCATTTATTTCAAGTGAGTTCAAAGCCTGTCTGAGACAAAATGGAATATGACATAAAACTCTGATACTGTTGTGGCCTCAAGCAAATATAGAAGTTCTTCACCAAAAGAGCACATTGCTAAAGGCAACCAGAACAGTACTAGAACAAAAACCAATAGGCTGGAAAAAACTCCCACCAAGAATATCTCTAATTCTACAGGAATGCACCTCACTCTGGGCCAAGGGTGAGAGTAATTCAGCTACAGGACAGGATTGAAGGAGAAATTAACACTGACAAGTGGGAATTTGAGTGATGAGGACGTTATCTTAGAAATGGGGCAAAGACAAAAAGAACTTTTAGATTTAGGAACAATGACCAAAAGTCTTGTAGTTAGTATTATATACAGAAATACAATCTCATTGTGTCTTTGAAGAAATTTGGGATAGTGAATAGCTTATTAAAATAAATGTTGAAAGGAATAAATATTGAAAGGAATAAATATGAACGGAATGAAAAAGTGTATGACAAGTTTAAAAGTTTGGACACGTGAATTTCTTAAATAGTTTCTGTATGTGGTTTTATCCTGGGCTGTCATGTTAAAGCATCAAGTTAATGGTTAAAATCAGGGAGCTCATAACTTGCTTTTATAAGTTCTTTTAGCCTAAGGTTTTTATGAAAAATTCTATGGTTAGCCAGACTGGAAGTTTTGACACAGTACATTGGCATAATTTGAGGTAACAAATAGCCAAATTTCTGCTTTCACATGGAATCATAGGAGATCTCAGCAGATATCAAGAACTTTCAAAAATACTAGTGTTTGGAATAGCAGGTCTTTGAGAAGTGAAGGATATGCTAAGTTTTGCTCAGGTTTCGATGAAGTCATATGGGATTGCATGTGATCTGCTCAAGCATAGTCAGGTTTTATATATGTTGATGCTGCATTTGGTGTGTGGGCTGAGTCTTACCTGCAAGTTATCATGGCTTTGTTTCAGTTCAGTGCATTGCAAATCTTCACAGACCTTTTTTTGACAATCTGATTTTTTGGGGGGGCTGAGCTTGTAATTTCCATGTGGTTTAGAGCATCTTTGAGAATACTTAGTACGTGTGTAGGGGTTTTTTTTGTCAGTCAATGACTTAGCTTGCAAGTATAAGTAATTTAACTTTTGCTTGAATAGTACCCATCGCATAAGCCAAGACATTCTTTTAATAAGTGAGACTAATAAATAGAGAAAAAGGGTTGGAGTCAGAGGGTCCAGAGCCCTGCCGTCAGTCTGACTCAACTCAAGCAATTACCTAAGTAATGCAGCAATAAACAAAAAGAAATCAAATGGATTTTTCACTTCAGAATTAAAAAAAAAGAAGAGAAAAGTTTTGTTTCTTTTATCCTTGACTTCTAAGGCCACAGCCACACACAGAGCTAGGGCAGAAATTGTACCTCGCACTTCATAGAACAAGGCATACATACTGCCTGGGAAATGAAACATCTTTAAAATAAATAAGAAAAAAAGCAGCCTGTAAATTAATAAGAAGGAAAGTACATTTTCTTTATTTCCTTTCCTTCTCCTGAGCCCTACAATGTATAAAAGAAAAGCAATTATTATGCAGCAAAACCAATATAATAAATAATTTCAAAGGCAATGAAAGCAGGATTCAAAAAACTGAGGCATAGAAGAGTGAACTTCTAGATGCGTGGCTATGATATATGGGGAGAGATGGGATGTTAATTTCTGTGGTGAAGAAATGCTTATGTAAAGATTAATCAAGAATATACCAGTTTTAAGTGAAATATCCTATGGTTAATTGCAACCTTATACTATGTTTGAATGAGATTTGGTAGGTAGCTCCAGAACATGAATGTTGCTCTCAGACTCAGTAAAAAGGAACTTGTCAATAAAACCTATGATATAAAGGGTGTGTATTTTTGTATTAAGTACCACCTTTCTTTTAACTCTATTGGTTTTTCCAGAGATGAGAAGATAAAGGTATGGTCCTATCTGTTGTTTCTAGTGACCTTGGAGAATGCGTAGTTAGTTGTATTCCCTGATGTCTTCCCATGGCTGGAAGTCTCTAGCTCTGAAAATGGTCATGTTCACAGACAGACTTTTTTCTTCTCTGTGACAATTAGCCCTCTAAAGCATACACATTATTTGAAAAAAAAAAAAAAAAAAAAAAAAATTAAAGAAGCCAATGTTTGTTTATTTGGGTTTTTTTTCCCTCAAATTCATGTATGGTCTTGGAAAGAATAGTTTTCAAAAGATGACCTTTTTTCGTGGTTTTCCCTGGTCACAGCCATGTATAGAGTAAGGCATTGTAGTGTGACAGAGGCAGTTATATGACTGACAGTACCTTGTGTGGCATACAAATATATTTCTTATACCATATATTTTCTCTTTTGGATGTGGTGGGTTTTTTGGGGAGGTGGGGTTGTGTGGGAGTTTTGGGTTTGTTGGTTTTTTGTTGTTTTTTTTTTACAATCTACTGAGTACATGGCCAGTTTTTTTTCCTTCAAAATTTTGAAATATACCCTGAATCCTCCATTTTCCTTGTCTCTTACATCCTTTCTCTGCTTCTTGGAGGAAGGAATCATAGAATCAAAGAATGGCAAGGGTTGGAAGGGACCCCAAGGATCATAAAGCTCCAACCCCCCTGCCACAGGCAGGGCCACCAACCTCAGGCCAGGATCTACACAAGGTTGCCCAGGGCCCCATCCAACCTGGCCTTGAACACTTCCAGGGATGGGGCATCCACCACCTCTCTGGGCAGCCTATTCCAGGACCTCACCACTCTTTCCGTAAAAAACTTCCCCCTAATATTCAATCTAAATCTTCCCTCCTTCAGCTTTGAACCATTCCCCCTTGTCCTTCCATTATCTGCAAAGGAACATTTTGTTCAGTAGGATTTTTATTATTAAAACCAGAGTTATAGGTAGCTGATGGCAGCAGCAGGTAGCATGGATGTGACTGGGATACGGAAAACTATTGTTCCGGTGTCTCTTTCCTGGACAGCGTCTATGAGAACAGGGAGCTTAATGAGTTGATGATATTGTAGGATGTGCAGGTGGACTTTTATGTTATCCATTTGGTTCTGGAGAAGCACTCGATCACAACATACTACAAGAATTGACGATGAAAACCTGGCAGAATGCAATACCGTCCTAATAACAAGATTTAGAATGAATATTTCAGTTTTGGTGCCAGAATATAGTAACTAGTGGATGGATTTGCTCATAAAGCATTCAGCACCCTATTAGATGGGTCATATTGTCTGCAGGCAGAAGTAGGCTTGGAAGATGATCTTTCTCTGTACCTAGAACTGTTCTTTAAAGAATGAAATCCAACATCTGGCTCTAATTTAGAGCCTTGCCCATGATGTAAAATTGACGTCTTTGCCAATTATTTGTGTATTTTCAGTTTGGTTTCTGATGGGTAATGGTGCAGCTCATGGATGTCTCAATAATTTAGGTGTGTACCATGAAGCCTACTGTAATTGAGCTAATTCCTTAACCACATGTTTACCTTTAGGTGCATGAGTAGTAAAATGAACTGGAAGTGGATTACTTTATAGTAAACACTGTGGCTTCCTGATTTATGTTGAAACAGCAATCTTGTAAGTTATAGAGTACTAGAAGTAAGTTTTGCTTTACTGGCATGACCAAAAAGAACGTGCATCTTTTGGTAGTGAAAAAAAAAAGCAGGGACTCTTAAAACATATCTCTCTCGTACAACCTATCCATATAGGTCTTAAATGTATAGGCTACTTATTCCTCAGGACATAGCAAGTTACATTTTCAAATGTGATTTAATAATCATCTTTTCCTGCCAGTGTCGAATCTTTCTATGGGGCAGTATCTGCAGTTGTTCTTAAACAATTTCTTTTGTAACTTCACTGCATGGTCATGGATTACTCTAATAAAACTAATAATAGAAATAGAGTATGTACGAGACTCATGTTCATCACTTTTGCAGCGAGTGGTGTAAGCAGAAGCCATTGATATCTGGAGATTATAAAAATTAATACCAGAAAATCTCAGTTAAAATGTTTATTTAAAAATATTTCTGCAGTTCTTATTAAAATACCTCCTAGGTAATGCTACAGTGTGAGAAGTAGTCTCGCACATGCATAGAGATGTCGTGCTGAGCTTTGCTGCAATGTTCTGGGGCTGCCTCAAAACTGTGCTGCTATTAGAGTAGAAAACATGTAATGTATTATTTGGTTTGAAACCATAAAAATGATTTTTGTTTGTCATGCCATGCTCTGCATGGTCTCAAGGTACTTTGCTGTTTAACTCAAATTTCAGATCCTTATGGCATGCGGTAGAAATGTTACAGTTGTGTTTGGGTTTGTATTTTTTTTTTCCCTTATCTACATAAACAACATAACTTTGTCAGAAAATTGAAAATGTGCACTTTGTCCCATCAGCTAAAATGGGCTGTCAGATAATGCTTTCTTTTCTCCATTGCATCAGATGAATGATGTAAATGGTTTTTGGCTTTGGAGTTTTTTGCAAGGCACTAGAGTAAATGATCAGAGTGGTAACATTTTTAACCTTATCTATCATACTGAAACATTTTTTCTGCCTCCAATAAAACATGTCAGAGTCGATTAAGGACATTCTTCAATGAGGTATAATTCACAGATTTTAGTAGCGAATCCAAGAGCACTGAAGTATTAAAGAGGCTGTGAATACTTAATTACGGATATGTTGCCATCCTACCTTTTACTGAATTCCCTTAACACTTTGGTGCTCTGTATCTGAAAATGCTCTTTTCCTCTGATGGTGAAGTAAAAGGAAAAGCCAGGTACAATGGCAAAGCATATGTCACATTGTATCTAGTGACAGTGCAGTGAAAGATACTGCTGTTCTAGTACATTCAGCCGTGCTTATCTGGTACATGAGTGCACATTACTTTCCATGGGCTTGGATCACTTTGGACAGTATCATTAAATGCCACGTCATTACCTGTTATGGAGTAGTGCTTTTGCTTGAAGTGCCTCCTGGGATACATGCAACAGTAGGAAGAATGATGGGTAAAGATGGAAGCAGCATTAAATTTTCAATGGAAACACTATTGACTTTGACTTTTCAGAAGCCTTATCTGTTAGATGGTGTTTGTCACAGAACCTGTAAAGCTGTGGATGTTCGTCAGTTGAAAGTTGCAGGCAGTTGAACGATATGGACAGGTGAAGGCTCCAGAGGGATCAGCTGGGCTAGCATCGAGCTGGAGGGGGTAAATTGAAGGTTTATTTATCCAATTCACTGTCAAGGTCAGCTTGCTGGAGAGCTGTCCTATGTGTGCTTACAAAATGCCAAAATCCTGGCAAATTGTCTGAAAGAGCCTCCAAATCACTGACCTTTGTACAGCTCGCATCAACATGCCAATGTCTCTTAACAGTATCCTTAGAGTGCATTAAGTAGTTTGTAAAATCAAGCTTTTAATGTCAGCAGAAGTAACTTTTTATTTTCAGCAATAAAGGAAAAAAAAAAAGATACCTAATGATGATAGAAAGAAACGTATGAAATCGAGAAGCTGTTTCTTCTGAAATAAGACTTTTAGCGTCTGCTGCTTTTTCAGAGCATGTTTTAGAGAGGCTGTTGTTTCTCGTCCTCTCCAGATAAAACATCTAAAACCTTTGGGTATTTTTTCCTCTTTCAAATGTGTGCTATTTAGCATTTTTCTTTTGTAAAATCTAGGTTTTTGTGTCTCATTTTTAAGTTTGCCTTACTCTCTCAGGTGAATTACTCAGATTTTAAGCTAGTTAGAGCTTAATTTATTCTTTCAATGAGTTAGGAGAGAGTTCTTAAATGCTTAGTTTCAAGATTTTATGCTGTAGGTGAGTTAGATATCTATTGGAAACTGTTAAAGTTATTTTTACCTGTAGCTAGGTATACCTATGAGAAGATTATACATGTCACTTTTGTAACTGTGTAATCTTTAAAAAGTTATATATATATATATATATGGGAATCCTTTCATGTGCAGGAAGCATCCATAATAACTGCACCTAGAATTTATATCAGGGAAAAAATGGGATATATACCTTTCCCAGTTTACTGAGACATGTGTGTCTTCCTGTTCAAATGCTCTTTAATTGTCTGTCTAGAGTAGGATGAAAATAAAGGTACTTTGTGTTTAACCATAATTGGCTTAGTCTTACAAAGTGGGTAATGGGATATTTGACTATTCCAGTGAATATGATTTTTTACTTTTTTTTCCTAGTAGGTCTTGCTTCCATTTAAACATTCACTTGTCATTGTAGCCAAGTGAAATACTGATATATGTTGAGCTTTTGTTTTAGGTTTTGGTATTTTGCAGTGTGGTTGTGGGTTTTTTCTTTTGCTTATTCTTTTTTTTTTCCTTGTCTTTTTATGCTCTTTGTTAATGAGATAGCCAAACATGTGTTTTTCTGTATTTATCTCTGCAATTTTCTCTTTTTGTTCCCCCATCTTTTCTTCCTTTTCTGTGGAAATTCAGTTTTCTTAGTAAGTCAGCCTAACTTTCATTTTCCTTAGAAATGAACAGCAATGTCAGTGCACTGCATGGCTCTTGTGGCATGGGTGAAAATGGCAAAATTATTACCCTGGAAATGGATGAAATGAAAAATAAATGCTAGCCCTATTTTGAGAACCTTCATATTAAATGATCTTTTAAAATAATTGCTAATTATACTAATCTATTAATGCAAAATGTATTTTCTAATTTCATCAAAATTGGTTTCAATGTTTTGGTAATACTCGATGTCTCGGTATTTTATTAGTATACATATGTATCTATGAACATTTTCAGTTTGTTCTTTCAGTAATTTCAATATCAAAGAAAAAATGAGCCCTTGAAGTCTCTTAACTGTAGCAGAAATGTAAATTTTGGTGTATGTAGTAATTTTGAATATATGTAATTCCTATTAATTTTATGGCTTTTGTATAAATCATTGTTTAAGTACTTTTAGACTATAGAGATTTTATACGATGGCTGCTAAGGGGTGCATTTGAGCTGTAATATACTATCACGTGAACCCGCTGTAGTTCACAGATCACTGACTTGACAGAGCTTTATTATTATTTAATATTTATATTACAGTATTGCCCAGAGTCCCCAGACTTAGACAATGCCCTGTTACAGTGGGTATTGTACAAACATGGATGTAGACATGCTCAATGTCTCAAGGAGCTCAAAGCTGTTGTATTCGTAAGGACTAGAGGTCACACTGTAATGAAATGCATAAACTTTGCAAAAAAAGTTTTGCAATATGCAAAGTTTGAGGTAGAAAAGATCAAATCACAGGGTGAGAAGAAAGATGAGGATTCCACCTGTACAACTAAGTAGAGCCTGCCTTTATTGTTGGTAAGTACACATTTAGACAGAATGAAAGCAAGACTGAATTACGATATGGTGCCTGAAGGCACACATTGCATTTCAAATTCAGATGTTAGTCTATGTTTTATATGCTTTATATTCTACTTTAATTGAAAATGCTGCATTTTCAGATGACGATTTAGCAGCTAAAAGAAGGAAAAGATATTGCCCAAACAATATGTCTGAAATGCATAACTGCTGCTGTCCAATTCCAGCAGTCATAGTTTGCAATAAAAGGGTTAACATATATGATCTACATCGTGTTTTGCGAAAGGAGAAAATTTCTATTTTGATTCTTTGTGTTTTTTGGTAGAATTATTGATCATTACAATTGAAATGCTACTGGAAAGCATTTCGGTCTGAAGAATTGGGGTATATTCTCTGTTTAAACTTAGCCTTTGCCAATGGCATTAATTAGTAGAAAACAAAGAAAGTGAGTAGAGACACAGAACTGTCATTTTCTCTACTCTTCAAGTTTCTTTTATTTTTTTTTCTTCTTAGTTTATTGACTAAGTAGAGAGGATTTCTTTTCTTCAAAAATACTTTGTTTACCATTTCTTTAGTTTATATTAAACTATAGTAATTACAGTACAGATTCCAAGTTCCTTTGGCACTGATTTAAAATGAACAATTTTTTTGCAGTAAATATTATAATGTAATACTTTAGTGGCAACAAAATATATTTAAGGAATCTTGAACTAACGATAAGATCTTTTAGGGGAGTCTTCGTTAAATGGGGGAGGAAATTGCCTTGTTGTATACTTTGGGTGTTGGAAGTGAATTAGGTTGGCTCCTTTCTCTTATAACTCACAAACCCATTGACTTCCACATATAAAAATCTTGTTTTTCAGCTCTTCCTTTTTTTTTTTTTTCAGACCATCTGGATCATTCAGAGTTTGGTTTAGGTTTCAGCCACAATCCTGGCTTCTGAAGGCAGTGCCTGCTTCAATTTGCTGGTGTGGCACAGGAGTTTTGGTAGGAAGAGCTAGAAGTCAAGGGATGCTGACAGAATACCTAGTCCTGTTCAGCTTGTTTGTGGCTGTCCATAGCTTTAAAAGATTGGTTCAACAGCCCTTGTTATCAGATAACATCAGCCAAATTTCCCTTTAACATACGTTATCCATGTGCTGGTCTGTGGAAGTGTCTAGAAACTGCTGTGCCTGCCTAATGACTCCTGTGGATTCTGCGTCTGAGGGATTTCATAATAACTCAAAACATCTGAGCTGTAAGGGAAATATCCACTTAAGACTTTCTATTCCTCTCCCCCTCCGCATCTCCCCCCCCCCCCCCCCCCCCCCTTTTTTTGGATGCTTAGGCTCTTTTCCCTTTAAGTTTGGATAGAAGTAGTTCCTTTTACATAGCACATGTTCCTCTTATCGTGCTTGCTTCTGGTGACTTTCTCCAAGTGCAATTTTGCTTTCACTAAGTTTAGAGCTCTCTTTAAACAATAGCTTTTAAAATAGAGATGCACTGTTTGTCATTTAAGAACACTTTCCTTTTGCAGTGGCACCTTTTTGGACTACTGATTGTAGAGGAAAAAGGCAGTGTATGATACTTAAACTAAGAAATTCTGTCTACTCTGCAGCAACCAGTAGTTTTTTGACCTATTGCATTGGTTGTCTCATCTTTGAATGCTGACCATGGTTTTGAGTACCATGGTGTACAATGATGATTGAGAGTACCCCTTGCTCCTTTTGCTTGAAAGTCTGCAGAGGTTTCAATAACATACGATGTAAGCACAATAGCTTTTAGAACATAAGAGGCTGCAGTAATAGGGGCCATCATGAACATGCTGAGGTATCTATCCTAATAATGCACTATAAAATTAATCTGTACTTGTGCAGTAGTTGCTAAGAGTGGCTGCTTCTTTGCAGATCAACGTGATGTAGTGTTCTTCCTGTATGAGAACTTCTGTGGTTCATTTTCTGTGGTTAAAAAAGCAGATGTTCTGGATTGTATGATCGAATTTGGATAATCCATTAACAGTAAAAATAAGAGGGGAGAACTCAGCTGAAAAAAGACCTAAGTATGGATTGATGAAATGTCTAAATTTAATATCGCTTCATAGTATTTGCTAAATCAGCTGAGGTTTTCTTTGTGGCCGCCACATCACTGAATGTATTCTGATCGTATAAGTTCTTTAATCCACAATTCTTATTTCAAGACAAATCTGCCAAATGTAGAGATATTAGACAATTACTGTTCAAGAATGTAGGAAATAGGAGAGATTAACTGCATTGATTATGGAATGTGAAGGTTTTAATCTCTTGGGCTAAGCAAGGAACAATGGATACTTTGCCTCTTTTATGCACAAAATAAATAGATGTATATGCATATGAGGTTTTGGAACTGGCTTGATTTACTTCATGTACATGAAGTGTGATGGATGCATCTGTTTCTTCATTATTGGAGAAATAACTCCTATATCACTGGTTAAAATATCATCAGTGTTAGTAAAACCAAGAGAAGTAATTACACTATTAAGAGTGAATTTAGGTTTTCTCAACTTGTTTCACTGTAATGATGCTTTTATTTAAAAAGCAAAACCCCAACAAATCCCAAAATTGGGGTTTAGCACAAGTTTTCACTTAGGCTGAATCAATAATTGTATATGTCAGATAGATCTGTATCTATTTGTAGTATGGAGAGGGACTGAAGGACGGAGGAATTTTGGTCTGTGCAGGAAGAACCAGGATATTCATCCATCTATTTCTGATTTCAGTAAAAAGCAAATGAGATATATATATACATGTTGAAAGACTACATATATTATAGAAGAGTCTGGGCAGAGATTATTTGAATTTTGCAACTTTAAGCCTAACTGTGGTGCTGCCACGACAAAGCACAATGTTTCTCTTTCTAAAATTTAACTATGTATTTATTGTTTTGCACTGGAATGTTAAAGGAATCTTTTCTGTTTACTGCACCAGAGCAATGAATGAGTAATTTCAGTTTACAGGAGTAATGTCAACTTATTTTACCAAAACAAGGGTGTTTTATATTATCAGAGGTTATAACCACTGTTTTGAAATATTTGCTGTTGAAAAATGATTGGTAAGCGTATATATCTACCATGCTTTTCATTTACATGATTTTCATATTTATTGCAAGCATACAGGTAAGTTTGGAAGTATATACTTATAAATAAGTTCATTGTCATACTGTGTTAACTTGTCTGTTCTCCTGCACTTGCAATAGTTTCAAACTTTACTGCTCCCTCTATTCTCATATTGGCCTTGTTGTATCTAGCACATAGTTGTGTTTGTTACTTTATACTAGTAAAACACCAAGACTCAGTAAAAATGTAAAGCCCCCTAATATATAAAGATGAAATATATTTTTGGCCTAGACTATACAATCTATTTTTCCAAAGTATTTTAAGACTTCTTCAAATTCTGTCTATGCTTGTAAATTGTGTATTATTAAAATAGCTCTTTTAGGTATAATTAAAAAAAAAGAAAGCAAAAGTAGTAAAATAGTCTACATGTTACTGTTGAAGCCTCCTTACCTGCACGTTTGTATTTGGTTGCTGGTCTTTGAGAACAGAAATGTCTTGCAGCAAGACTATGTGCAGCTGTATGCTGGGGCTAGAGCCTTATAGTTCTTAGGAAAGGTTCAGAAAGACATAACAGTTAAGTGAAATGTTATTTCACAAGGTCTGCTTCGTTGTGTGGGATATTTCTCCTTGACGGGTACATATAAAAGTGTTTATCTAATGTATCCACACTGTGTATAGTGAAAGAAAAGGGAGTAACAGGTCTTTATCAAAACTATGCAAATGGAAGGGCAAGATCTAGCATAAACCAAAGGAAAAGTTTATTTGTGGCAAAATTATGGGCAACTCTTGTGCCTTTCATCTCCAACAAATGCACGTTTCCCCACACTGAGTTCATAAATGAGTGCTCTGCCTGCCTGGAATATGGACTCTTAGAATCAAACAATTTGAACTGGATGAAAAATGAGAGGGATAAAAATTATGCTGCTAAAGCAAGGCTGTATTTATCCTTGTGGTCAGAGCTATATGAGAAAAGCCCTCAATCTGCAATTTTCAATATATCTGTTTTGGGTGAAGATAAAAGAATTGCTAATTGCGTTTACAATATGTAAGACTCTGGGCTATATAAGGACAGGTTATCATTGCCTCTGTATTGTCAGTAGTAAATCTAACTGCTTCTGTGGTCTAGAAAGTCTCATCTCATAAAATGATAGTCCAATATTTTTCAAGCCAAGATGTTCTATCTCCAGCATATGTCAGAAAAAGTGACATAAGACAGAAACTCTCATAATACTAGGCATGAACCAAAAGGAATGTGTCTTGTTAACAACTTTGGAAAGATCCAGTTCTCAGTGTAACTGCCTTCTAGAAGCTACATGGAAGAGAGGATAAAAATTATAAAATATAACCATGATGTATTTTCCTGATGAAGCAATAGTTTATAATGATAGTCTCTATAAAGTTAATTTTTATTTGAATAGAGCTGAGCTTAATGGTTTTCAATTATACTAATTTGAGTCAAGGGTTTAGTTCATGTGGATTTTGCAACCCCTGGGTTTTGCTTTTATGTCTTCTCCCTAAAATGCCTGGCCTCTTTTTTACATTATGCCCTTCCCATTCTCTCTTAGCCATGAACATGAGGCAGTGATAGGATATCTTGATCCCTTTCCATTTGCATTAGAATTTAATCTTCTGTGAGGAACTCATTCTTGTGCAGAATTCGAAAATAGGGTCTCATGTTCCAAATGGCTTTGTCATAGAGCACGTGCTTGATCAAGAATGTTGAAGAGTGTCGCCTTACTCTGACAGAGGTTCAAAAGTGTATTTCTCTTAAATTTTTCTATGGCATTCTCTATGTAGGCAAGGATTTAGGCACCTTAAAAATGAAGCAGTTGATCAAACTGATTCATGCTGAGGCTTTGTACCTTGTAAGAAAATTTTGGGATTTTTAAACTTTAAGCTACATTTAGTGTGGTCACTGGAACCAAACATCCCCACCATGCATGTATTTTGGGGATCACAGAAAAAAATAGTTGATTTGCATGTTTTCTTTTCACGGAAACATGGAGCACGTCTGGTACATATCTGCAGCAGAGCTTCTGGTTTGTGGTGATGTGTTATTTTTTTCTCCAAAAGGAATGTGGAATGAGGTCATAAAAACTGATTTGTAAACCAAGCCAACCACAATAAGAAGTGATAAAAATGGGAAAACGTTCAAAGCTGTACCACTCTTCTTGACTGAAAGGTTAGTGTAGATGCAGCCTATGACTGCTGTAATGATGTGCCTGAACAGAGTCTGCACAATTTTTACATCTTTTGCCCATCCATTGTGTCTCTCTGACCTTACTGGCGTATATTAATGTATGTGATTTCTTCCTGGTATTTCAGTTGTACATATTATAAAGCCCATGCCTTTACTACACTATCTCGCTCCTTTTTATCTCTTTTCTTTCTAACATCACCCCTAACTTCTCCTAGTGAAGAGGTGGCTTCTGCAGGCTCTGACTATATCATTTAAGCATGGAGTTAGACACTGGTAGGCGAACAACTGACTGGGTGTCTTTCAGAGCATGTGTTGTGTTAAAGATGACTGAGTATCTTTGGAGTTCTACCCATAGTGTATTTTGAGACTGTGATGGGAGGAATGCTGTTGATTCCTCAACAGAAATGTTGATTTCCATCAGTGTATTAGGGTGTTTGCTTATGGATTCAAATGATGTCACAGGTTTCCCTTTTAGAAAGTCTGTGTTGAGATATGAATGTAAAAGAAAACAAAGAAGGAAAGTTAGCTCACTCGTGTGTATATATACATATATGAATGCAGAGGTATGCTCATTCACTTTCTGTATGTGAGAAGGCTGTCAATTGCTGGAAAAAGATCTATAGTCAGGGGTTTCTGCAAGTCTCAAGTTCAGCTTTCATCTTTGCATGTATAAAAATTTTTCCAATAGCATAAACAAGATCTCCGTAATTTTGGAAATTAGTTTGCTGTTTAATCCTATTTTTATTTAAGTTTTCCTTAGAGGTATGATTTTTTGCCTCATAAAAAATGTTAATAAATTCTATCATTATAATTTGCTTTGATAGCACATTTAAGGGTATGTCCTCATGGAATGTCTCTCGGAGAGATGATACCCTAAAAAGAATATGTCTAGAATGGACAGTACTGTCTGACCTCATTAGCCAGCAGACCAGGAAGCAATTGCAGAAGACCTAGATTGCAGTAAAACCTTGTTTCTTTCCAAGACAGGCAGTAGATTGTATGACTGGGGTGTCACCTTGGTTGTGTCCTGGAGCTTTCAATCTGCAACACATGGACAAGCCTTGAACAGGCACTGTGTCAAGCAAATAGCGTCAAAGTTTGTCATGGGTGCCATAGTTTATTACTTTCTTGATGAAATGGGCATTTGTCCAGTAAGAAGTTGAGTTGTACCTGTGATTTATTTTGTCTTAACTATTTTAGATGCCCTACCTGGTGCAAATTTGGGCTGGATTTGTGCCACAGGGGAAGGGCTCCATATCTACTGTTTAAGTACTATAATCTTCAATCCATGGTTGGCTAAAACACTAAATGTGTTCACTGACCTCTTTGACATCAATAAGAATACAGTATCTAAATCAGTTCAGATTCCATTTATTCATATACATTATATACATTTTAATATAGACAAGAGAAGACAGGTCTTATCATTAAAATGATCTCGGATATAATGTTTTCAAATTGTTACCATAATACTTCATTGCATGTTGGAACTTTGTGTGCGCTGTAAACCTTGGCAACTGATGGAAAAAGAAAGAACAGCAGTTAAAGAACTATGAAAGAAAGAAATAATTAAAAAAAAAAGTTTAAATATTGTTTACTGTCAAAAAGAGGACAGGAATAGGATACTTTTCAATTACTCTTTAACCATTTCTTCAGCTTAGCTAAGCTCTGTATTGATTAAATAGGGTGGAGAGTGGGGTATTCTTTTGGGATGCATATTCATCTATTGTTGATAATGCCTGGTATCTGCCACTTTTATTTTGTGGAAAGATATTTTTCTCATAATCCAGCTTGTACTATGTTCCCTGAAAATGTTTAGACTTGCCTTGTTTAAAATGTATAAAGAACTGATCGTCTTCTTGATAAGTGACTTTTTTGAAAAGGATGTATTTACTTTTTGCTTGTATCATTACTTTGAATGATGTGGGTATTGCAGTCTGAAGCCAGTGCTATTTTCTTAAATATGATCTAACTTGTAATGCAGATCAATATGTATCAATATAACCTTTAAGGCAAAATCTATATATTTGGCTTTGAACTTTAAGGTATCCTTTTTACTGGGTGAAAGAATGAGCTGAAATGTTATTAATACATTGTTCCGTAAATTTTGACTAAAACTTAACTTGAACTACAAAGATTAAGTACTCTAATCATTTAAAATATTTACCTTTGGGTTTGAAGAAACAAAAGTTAGATGAAAAATTTGGTGGTTTTTGGTAGGGTTTTTGTGGGGTTTTTTTTTTGATGGGCTTTTTTTTTTTTTAGTAGCTGAAGGCAATTATATCTTTATTGACCCTCTGTGTTCACCCCCTCCTTCAATGTCAGGTACTTGCTTATTATTATCAACATGACATCTCCTTTCTTTGAAAGGTTGTCCGTCACACTTTGAATCACCTCTCTCCATGGTTACATTTTCTAATCAGTTCACATGATTGAGCCTACATCAAGTGATGCTTTACTTAATTCCTTTCCGTTTGTATGGTGTGATTCTTGGAGGGACTCTCGTCAAAATTTTGGAGGGCCCTGTCAGTTTGAAAAGAACATGACCTTTAAATTGTATCAGTATGTTTGCTGGTGCATAAGGGAATGGAAAAGGTTCGTAGTGATGGAAAACCACTCTAAAAATGAAAAGTAATTCACTCAGAAGCAACATGCGTAGGAAGTTAATTTGTTTATATTTAACTGATTTTAAAAAGACAGAATGAGGAGGACATGTTCTTGAGCAATAATGGGTCCAAACAGTGTGTCCTTAAATTTGGCTTAGAAAATGTTATCTGTTGATATTGGTTTTCTGTATTTGTAAAAAAAGATAAGAATAAAAACATTAAAAACATTCAAATGTGATAGAATAAATAAAAGGTGTAGTTATTTGAAATTATTGAGCCTGTTAGTTTGTTGCACTTCCATAGCTGTATTTTTGGCACGCTATAATTACTAATTGACGATGTTAATTTTTCTGGAGTCTGTCACTGATAAAAGTAGCAGAGTTAGATTTTATGTGGGCATAAATATGCATATGTTTTTGTGCATGTGAAAGGATAATTCAAGTTAACATAGAAGAAAAGCTTTTCTATTGTAAATGCAGCCAGTCTGGATACAAGGAAAATCCATCTGGAATGCCTGACGTGGATAGTTGAGGCAATATAATATAGATGTATGCTGGTGGAGCTGAGTAATCCTTGGAACTTTATTAAGTTTTGCAACCTTTATTAAGCATACGAACTGTAGATGGTCAAATACCTTGCGGAAACTGAATCAGTGATATCGACTGTTCTCATCTCCTTTCCGCTATGCTTTGAGGTATGTTACTTCTAAGTGGCTTTTAACACGTGTTGGAATACAAAGTTCCACTGAAACTGCTGAAGGATTTATCTTTTAAGATTCTTTGAGGGTGGTGTCTAGAAAGTGGATGTCCTCTAGCTTTTTCCATTTTTGGAGCATTTGTAGCCACTCACTGCTACAGATTCTTTGATATCTGATAAAGTGTGAGGTCATTCTGAAGGTGTTCCCAAGGTCAATAAAAGGCTTTCTCTTCTCTCTGTGGGTATACCATAGTAAAAAAAGTGTAGGAACTTGATTATCTTTGAACTTTTCACCCTTATGTCAGCATTGTTGAAACAGGATGACAGACTCAGAAGTTACTGAGTAGAGAGGCACACACGGGGTGCAATCACATGAAATTGCTGTAGTGAAGGTGTTTGTCCTGCTTCACTGTAATTCTAAATCACCTGTCCCCCCCTCCAAATATAGTTGTATTCTCACTGAGTCATAGAAATGATCTAGGCCCACCTGCCAAAGACCTTGTTTTCTGATACTGGATCTCAGTTGTGCTCCAGGACATAAGCACACAGTGTCGGTTCCAGACTGAAGTGCTTGCAGACACTGCCTCTCTAACACAGTACCAGCTATCCTGTTCTGGGTCTCTAGAGCAGAGAGCTCATACCTGGAACTTGCCCTTTCCAAGGGTAATTATTTGGTGTGTTTCACTTTCTTAATGAAAGTGGCAAAGCCATATTGTTAGCATGTAAAGATAAGGCTGTGCACTGAGTTCAGATATACAGGGTTTCCATCATTTAAAGTGTGCCAACTTTTATGCTTGTGTTCTATCGTTTGTGATATGCAAAATACATATGAGTGTGACAGTAGGCAATCGTAGATGCCTTAGCATTAGATTTACCCAAGCAAAATTTAGAATCATCTAACGTAGACACTGAGGGAGACGGAGGCAATTGTACCTGGTGTACAGGCTGCGCCTTACATGCAATTCATACCAGGCATTTCATGATGGACTTTGTGTTAGCATTTTTTACTAATTCCTGTTTCATGATTCATTCCTACATTTAACCTGTTAATGAAATTCTAACGTTTCACTGATTGCTCAGCTAGAAGTGTTTTCTCTCTGTTTCAGAGTATGAAATAGGGTGGCAGAATGATAAATACTGATAGTGAATTTCTAGGATGGTACTCATGTTCAGGAGCGTATAACATGGCTTTCACTTACACAAAAGAAAGGTCACACATTTTTATCTGTGATGTCTCATTGTTGGTTGAGAAATGAACTTCAAGAATGCATGGAACCACTGTATTCTACAGTTGCTTGCTTTCTTCTGCGACATGTTCTCAAGGTTTTAGTACCTGTAACTCAATGAAGCTCCAGGCCAAGATATTTGTGCATGTCTTACTGGAAATCACAGTTTTGACAGGATATTCTGCTTTTTAGGACATGTAAAACCTCAGAAACTCTGGAAATTATATTCTCTGTTTGGGGAAGAGGAGGGATTGGCACAGACACATGCCACAACCAAACAACAAATTAACAAATGAAATATTAGAAATGAAACCTTGACTTAGACAAAGGAATTTCTGTTTTGGAATGAAAATTTCTGTTATTCTGACCCTCCTGGAAGTGTGCTAGGAATGCCTGAGTGGCATCCGTCAATGGTTATGTCTTTTTAAAGAGCAAGTATAACATAAATTCTCTGCACCCTTAAAATAGTAATGCACATATTTCTTTAGGCTCCCGTTTTTCCTCAAAAGGTTGAAATCGGAAACTGTATCATTTCAGGTTCTTTTAAGATGACCTCAACACTTTTTTTTTCTTTCTTCCCCTCCCTTTTTTCCTTTTTCATTTTTGACTTCTGCTCCAGCTAATTTGCTCACCTCTTTCCCTTAAAAGCACAAAATTGCATGTTTCAACAGATGCAATTTCCTAGAAGCTAAGGGGCTCATATTGTAGTGCTTTTATCACTTTCCCTCTTCCTGGAAACGCTTATGGATATGAAAAATGTAATTTCATGTCTTGAATAGTCTCATATGCAGAGCAATAGCCTTTGATTCCTCCAGCCTCATCAACTTGACCAGGATTTTCCACGTGGATCAAATGATGAGCTGAACCCATGAGGATCATCGTGGGGACAAGATCCCAGAGTTCTGAGCTGCTGCCACCTTAGTCTGCAGCAACATTCATTCAAGAGTCTCTCTCAAATTAAATGAGAGCATTGCCTGAGAGAGGTTGAAAGATTGGGATCATTCTGAGTAGCATTGTAGTTGAACTGTACTGTTAAAGGATGCCATGTCTTAAATATACTGGAAGTCATAAACACTACATTATAATGAATTACAAAGCAGACTTTTGGAAGATTTGTTTTACCTTTCACAAAATGCTAATGTTTATTTTGTTTTCATTTCATCGCATTGTCTTTCATTTAAAAATTACAGCTTTAGTACAGTGAGCTAATTTCATAATACTGTATTAACTTAATATTACATAAATTACATTTGTCAGATTTGGGCATTGTTGTAGATGTACAAAGCCCAAATTTACTACCAAAGCTCTCCAAACACATGTATTCATAATTTGCTACAATGAACCATATGCTACAATATAGTATTAAGGAATTACACATTCTAATGCCAGGCACAAATCCTGCTGCTCTTTCTGCAACTGTTCTAGGTACAAATAGAAACAATATATTTCTAGCTTTTTTTTTTCCCCTCCAGTTGCAATTATGAGCAAAAAATGTTATAGTGTGGGAATGTTTTAGCCACCTGCACTTTTTTGTCTAACTAATTTTTAGCTGCATGTTGCCTTTGAACATTATTGAAAATATGTGGAGATTGTAGCAGTTTCTAGGTGTATTTTCTCTGCAGACTATTATAACTTCAGGCCTGGAACGAAAAGGTAATAGAAATTGTCATAACGAATATTACAGAGCATGGAGAGCTACAGCTTTCTTTTAGTAGAGAGTCAGAATGCTCCAACCTAAAAGATTTAATTGCAGCTGCCTGCAGTTTTGCATGTGGTGTTTTCTGCTTGCAAGGTGTAAGGTTCTGCGATGTAACCTGGCTTATTCTCTCCATTCAAACAAAGAGCAGCAATGCTCTCTGCGAAGGGAAGGGGAGAGCTTGTGCAATTGTGGAACATCTATAGGTTTTTAAACACACACACTGTCTAATCAGCCTCTGACAGATCCATTGTAAATCAAAGGTCTGGTAAGTGGGGATGCCAGAAATGTTTGATCTCATTCCAAGCCTTGAAACAACTTGCTTATTTTTTCTGCAGTTTGGCTCCTCACTAAAATAAAACATTGAGAGATGAATGTTCTGACAGGTCATTGTGTGTCAAACTGTCACTCTGTAATGGTTACATATTTCAGCTGGATTGAGGTAGTGGTGGTTGGGGGAGGTCTGAGAGAAAGAGAAAAAAGAGGGAGAGAAAGAGACAAAGAATAACAAGATTTCTGCTCCTTCTTATGGCTGATCTTCATTTAAACCAAACACTTGTCATGTTCAGGGGAAGTTTTATAAATTTTTAATGATATTGGGTACAACTGGTGCTTTGAAATTTGCTGTACTTTAATTTTTTCTTCGTTAGCAAAGGTTCGCTAATGCATTGAAGTGCTAAGAGCGTGTCCTAGGGATGCCATGATAATTGTGTTGTTAATAATATTGTGGCACTAGTAATGTTCTCCTGGTAATCAAGCCATGAGATTTTTTTTTTAATATATTCAGTTATTACACTGCATCTCGTACAAATCATGTCAATTACAATTGCCAGTCTATGACAGTTAAAATAATTGTATACGTTTTCTAGAATTTTCCATTGGCTTGGCTAATCAAGCTAAAAAAAAAATCAACACATTATTTGCATTAATTTTGTTTCTAGTCTATTTCTACTCCTAAATCATTTGTCCATCTACTTCAAAAGGCGGAACAGTAAGTATTTTAATAATAAATATACAAACATATTCATACTGTAATGCAATATAAGCATACTTCTGCAATAGTAACACAGGAGATTGTCTAGGATTAATCTGCATATGTGTGTATAGATAGACATGTATTTGTTAAAATTATCATGCTCATGGAGACAGTGTGTACTCGGAGATTTATAAAGACAGACATTCAGAGGGGTTTATTTTCATGTTCTTGGAGTGTCTGTGTGTACGTATACACCAATGTAAAGATGCCAGCCTGCTTGTAGGCAATGGTGTTTTATTGCCTCCCTTAGAGATGATTGTGTGTTATTGCATTTGGGTATTTATTTACATTTTAAAAAAATCAATTACATAAGTGCCAGCTGAAAGGAAGAGCAAGTTCAGTGTCCAAACATTAGCCTTCTGTAACACTGGCATCTCCTGTCTAATGCTGTCGCTTTGTTTCTTTGAAAACAAGAGACAAACAGCAAAAACTGGCTCAGCATTCTGTCACTGGAGCAGGAAACATCCCATTGTGTGGCTGCTTACCATGTCCTGCTGGGGAGGGGGAAAGTTGTGATTATTTTCTTTATCACGGCTCTAATTCTCTTTCCCTCCTCCACCCCCTACCTCCCCAAATTATTTTTGAAGTCAATGGAACGTACTGCTCTCACACCAAACCGTGGGACTGTTGTTTCTTCTGCAAGAGGGTCTGAGATTTTTTTCAGTGTGTATTTACAATAGCTACTAAATGAACACCATAGGGGTGTAGGGAAAACAGACAGAGTCAGTGTATGGGTTACAAAAATATACGATAATATTATTTCCTTTTTCAAAGAGGTACAACATGTTGAAGATGTGGTAAAAAGGAAATAGCAAAGAGGCGTATCAGTAGTACATGAGCAATAACCAAGTACAGCCCAGCGGTAGTATATGAGAAGGAATAACAAGTAAGGGATGTAGTAATTACATGAGGCGGAATAACGAGTAGGCATGGAAGCATTTGAGAAATAACAAGTCAGCTGGCAGTGGTATTTGAGGAATGACAAGTGAACATGACAGTATTATTTGAGGAATAATAAGTAAGCTTGGTGATATTATTTGGAGAATAACAAGTAACCAGGGGTGCTTTCTCTAGGCACTTTCTCCTGCTGTTATCTTGTGAAGAAGGTGCGCAAAAGAATAAGTGGTCACAGGTTGCAAGGGTCAAGGCAACAAAATGTTTTTTTATGCAATAAGCTTCTACTAAACATGGCTTGAACAAATCATCCCTCAAAATGTAGAATTTATTCCTCAACTTTGCCTGGAGGTAAAAGTGGAAAGAACAGATTTTTTTTTTTTCTTTCTTTCCCTTTTTCCTTTTTTTTTTTTTTTTTTTCCTCCGGCCCTGTGAGTCCTGACCATAGAGAATGAATGGCTTTAGAACTGTACCCAGACAGAAAAATCAATGCTTCATATCAGGAGGCTTCAGGGGTTAGACTCCCATGTTCATGTCAACAAGGCTATTGGTTTTCTTAATACTCCAAAGTTATCGTTTCCCTGCTGCAGGAACCCACCACTGTGACTTGTGTGGTCACAGCTTAACAAAAATGCTTTCCCTTGGCCAACCACCATGGTGGCAAAAAATTAATTGTTGATGAGGTATACGTTTTTTCCAAACCAGACCATTAAGAGTGCATGAAAGTTAGCTATTGCTGGCAGGGTTTTCCTCTAGAAAATTATGCAGGTTTGTGCATGCTATGAGGGTCGCTACAGTTTCGCTGATGTGATGATTCATGTTTGTGAGCAAAGCCATTACTGGGATAAAAATTAATAAGTATTGGAAAACTGGAATTAAAGAAGCTGGGCTTTTCTCCCTCCCCTTCCTCCCTCCCTTGTTTGGATATCCCCACTATTTGTGTCAAAAGGCCTCCACTTTGTCGGGATAGATTCCTTTAAGTTGGTCGCGTCACTTTTAAACTGAATGGGTGGGTTTGTTCTGCGGTCATCGCTTCTGTGTTAATCACTTCTCCCTCGTCAAGAAAGTCTTACAGTTTGTCAATAGTATTACGTTACATGAGGTTAAAATCATGTTGCTTCAAATAATACTTTTTGTCATCACAAGATATTAAATAGACTACCTGAAAATGAAACAGTCTTCGAATCTTTGTCAATTTAATTAGTGTAACAACTATATTTGGCTTTCTGGGCAGGAAAAAGCCAACCTTATGAGCCATCAGAGGGAAAACTGGCTACACTATTTTTTCCAGACTCATTCTGATTTGCATACAGAAAACTAAGAGACTTAAATGTTTAATCAGGTTAGAGGGGCTTTTCGTGGTCTGGTTAATTTGATGGCTTCCCCCTCCTCCAGCGCCCCTTCAAATATGTTACTGATGCTTTCTTTTTTTCCCTGATTTTTTTTTTCTTTTCCTGTGCTGTCTTTAGTGACACAGTGCTAACACTGAAAATGCTAGTGGCTACAGTGAGCATTGCTCACCCAGAGCAATCGGATGAAAAGGCAGTGCAGATGTAATTTGTTTTCAATGGCTGTTTCAAAAGAATAATTGTGGTGACATTGTGGGATCAATATTATAGATTTTTGTTTTCAAGTACACTGTATGTGTGGTGCTAAGGGGAGGCAGGAAATATAACACTGCAGCCTGAATACAATAAAAATGGATTGAGGTCTGTGGGTATTGTCGGCTGGTAGCCATCATGGGTTTGGAACATCATTGGTGGGATTACAGCGCTTGTCCTCTGGGCTGGTATTTCATTGTGAGTGCATGCACATTTGCTGCAGTTTTCCTCTTTAGCTCCTTAAGGGACCTGCTTACTGAACTTGTATAAACTAACTGTAGATGAGGCACTGTAAACGCTTCTTCAGTTTCCATCTCTAACAAGTGGCAGGATTAAGAGACCGGGGGTTAAAGTTCGCTGCCACATCATTTAATTTGCCATGCCATGCTGCTAATGTACGGTGTACCACAGCAGAACTCGAGGTGGGAAGGGATGGATTGCACACCTATGTGAGCTTTTCAATTCTCTTTCTGTTCCTCGTCTCTCTAGGCCACCATGCTAGATAAAACTTCTTTAAGGCACCTGAGAGAGAGAGAAAGAACACCTCGAGAGAGCAGCCTGCTGATAGAACCTACTTCTAACAATATGGTGAGTGTCATTTTAAAATACCATGAGAAATATGATGTGGTGATCAAGGACTTCCTCCTTTAAGGGTTTCATGTATCAGGGTTACTGGACAAAAAATGTAGTTCCCAGGGTGAAAATTATATTAACAAAGAATTAGTAATAAAGCTGAATAAATGTAATGAGATGTGAAAGAGAGTGTATAGCACATTTTTTTTCTGTCTTTCATAATTAAGCCCTGAAAGAAATGGAAATTCAGACCAAACACCTTCCTCATTACCAATTTAAATATTACAAATTAAAATGTGTTGTTATTGGACAGACGATTGTTTGGGGGCTTTTTCTTCAAGAGGCAAAGATGCTTCCTTTGATTCAGGTTCTGTTTTTGAGGACAGGTTTTTGCACAACATCTGTAAGCCGATTCTCTTTTAAGCTGAGATAACATTTCAGATTTTCTCTCTGCCAGATCCTACCCTTTCTCCCTTTGCTGAAATGATAGTTATCCAAATTCTGCTGACAGCCTGTGTGCTACAGGGGTGGCCCAGAATCATCCTTTGTTATTCTCACAAGCTATTTATCATATTTATTAAATCACATAGATTCCTACCATAAGTTGGAAAAACAGTATGTGCTTGATTTGGACCAATTAATTCCACAACAAATACACTCACTCTTGGCCTCTTTTATAAGCCAGAACATCAGACAGCTGTTCTCTTATCCCAGCAAAACTAGACTGCAACTTTTTTTAGTCTGCTTTTCTTAGTGAGTAGTGGGTGAAACAAGATACCAGACACTTAGAGGGATCTATTTTGACCAATAAATCCTCTTTATTTATTAATGACTCAAAGCCTATAAGAAAAACGTTATTTCACAAAGTTTTTATTTCTGCATTTTTTATATCTTTAGGCTAACAGTCAGTAACCTGCAGTTCCTTTCTATGCCTCAACATCTTGTTACAGAGCATAAAAATCCTGAAATAGTGCATAATTCTATTTGAAAAACAAAAAATGCAAACCAACATTGTGGTGTCCTGGGGGGCAGTTTCAAACCTCTGATGGAGTTCTAGAAACAAAAGCTAAGCTTCCACTCACTGCCATGTCTGTTCAGCCTGCGTAAACGCATATCATGGGTATCTATCTCGGTGTTATTTATGTTCTGGCTGGTTTTGTCAGAGGCTAAGGGAGCTGGATGGCACTGCATGTATACATATTGTCTTAAACAAAACACTAGAAGAAATAATGTATAGGCCTGAGAAGTATTTGGCAGTGAAAAAAAGTTAGATGAGCACTGAGCAGTTCACCTAAATTGGGCATCTCTGTGATCTTGGTGACGTAGGGGTTCTACTCTTTGGTCTATTATAGAAGCTTTGCACTGAGTTCTCATAAAGCTGGTGGATTCAGCCTTTAAATGGTTCCATTACGTCATTCTGATTCTTGTCCCGGGGTTACAGGAGATAATGTGTGTCTAGGAGTGCCCTGCACCAACATCATCTTGGAATTGTGGCAACTATTGTCATTTTGAGCTCATGTTGCTTTAAATTGTACCTGGCCACAGACTAATGCAGAGGTGCTTCCAAAACACACTGGTGGAGTTGTTTGCTGTATTGGTACTTTATGTACTTGTGATTTTGAAAAGAATAAGAAATGTGCAGTCAATACTTCTGTGAACTTACAGTAAACGATAAAGGCTTAGACAACTACTGCCGTTCCTGTAAGATCAAGTCTTTGATTTTGCAGTCCTGAGGGCAAAGGCTCTTTGAAACCAGCACATGGATGGCCATCAAGAGGTGGGGGAGACAGAAATGAGGATCACGACTATTGACTGACAGAACCAAACCAGCAAAAGTGGTGTTACACACTGCACTCCTTTCAGGCTTTCAGGGCTGCTTCTCTCTGAAGATGCACTGATGACAAGGCAGCACAGGAGGACATGGCGCTTGCATGGCCTGTGTCCTGGCTGTCAGAATGTGGCCTTATGTATAGACCACAGCGTAAAGTACAAATGCTGTCTTTGCCTCAGAGTTTGATGAAAGTTTTTGGTATCAAATTCTGCCCTAGCTTTTATTTTAAAACAGTTGAAGTATCTGAGTTGGTGCAAAGTATGATGGCTTGGGAAGGGCAAGTACTTGATTACTTTCGACATGGGAGACAGGAGGAACCTGTAATGGGTTTGACTCAACTCTGATACCTTTGAATCTATTTCTCTCTGCTAAACTTACACTTGTATATGCTTGTAGAGGTATTTCTAGAAATGAAGCTTTGTCCATGATATGAGTCTAAGGTGCAGTCTGCTTTTCTCTACTAATCTCTTAGTGCTTTTCCTCTTCCCCTTTTCTTTTGGTGTCCTTCTTCATCACAGTGTCTTTAGCAATACCCAAATATGCTTGAGGCAAAGCTGATGCTCAGTAACCAAGGATCCTCACCTAGCCTTTGCTGACTTCAGAAAATAAACCCAAATACAAGAAAAGTCATGCTTCCCATCAGCATTATTCCTACAGACTTGTTCTATAAAATGTGTCTTTTGGTTGTTACCTGGTTTCTGCATAGGGACATAGAGCAACTTGGGTTGGGAATCAAACCTGGATTCGTGGGGAAATGTGCAGGCCAAGAAAATGGTTTTGTAGCTGGAAGAAGACATGCAATCACAATTTGCTGACTAGTAATAAATTTGAGATTAATGCAAAGTGTTAATATTTTATATTGCTTACTTTTTTTTTGTCCTATTCTTTATTTCTGAATAGATGTGTTGAAGAAAGAAAGCTGCATATACACAAAAATCCACATTTCTTAGCTTCTGTGGTTGATTAACCTTAATACATATCTATATTAATTTTGCTGGATGAATTTTTCTTGATTCTTTAGAAGGAAATGAATAAATGGTGTCTGCCTAGCTCTAATCTTAGATCTGTTCTCTTCAAATTAGTGCTGTGTTATTTTTCATTCAAGGAAGATTGTGTATGCCACCTTCTTGCCAATACAGAGGTATTTAAATTGTAAAAATCTTGATATAATATATTAAACAGAAATATACATTTAACTGTGTGTAAGCCAATCCATTAGTCTATAGTGGTTTTTGGTGGTAATCCCAAATTTTTGTTGTATTATTTGACATGAATTTCTGAGGTTTTTAACTGAATGTGTCTATTCTGCTGCTCAAAGCTTTGCATTCCTGTTGAGATGCAGCACCTGAAACCTGGTGTTCATATGAACAATTTAAAAGGTGTACCTTTAGAATAGCCAGGTTAGCAACTGCAGTGTTGGAAACTCAAACCTCTTGTACTTTTGACTAAGACCTGGTTATAAGTTTTAAGTTTTTCCTTCCCTCCCCCAATCCTATATAATTTATATAGCTGAAATGTTATAATCATTTGCATTACTTTGGTTTATTCTGAAATACCAATTTGGCGAGTCTCAAACTAATGCAGCATTCACCATTTTATTTTAAATCAATGTGTTTGTGCACAAAGTACTTTCGGAACCAACTTTGAGAATCTCTCTCATCTATAGTATATGAGGTTGACAAGATAATCAGTTGCTAGTGCTTTAAACTTTTTTATTTCTCCGTTTATTTTGTTGTTTTTAATGTGGTAACGTGTTACCTGACTTATCAAATTCATTTAAAATCGTTAAGTACTTAGTAACAATTTTTGAGGTAAAATTTTGCCTACAGTCAGAAATACATGTGTCTCTATTGAACAGACATGTAGATGCTGATAGCCTGCAATTAACGGAGTTACATGCTTGAAGGCCTATTTTCTGTGTATACTGAAATTGTCCTTAAATTATTGTTTTTAAAAGCTGGTCACAGGTGGGGAAAACACGATAGGGAGGACATTGGCTTCCTCCCAAGTACTTTGAACATGAAAATCCAATACTTGACATTTATTTCATTAAGGTAATCTGACTTGTCTAAGAAATTCCACTTGGGGAAAGCATTCCCTTTCAACTTGTGGCTAATGATATGGAAGAACAGAGCACCAGGCTAAAGGAAGGGAAGGTGATAGGGAGTGTAAGCATAGGGTGACACTTTACCGGTACAGAATTAGCTTCAGAGATATCACCTGCTCTTGTTGTATACTTCTCACAATTTCTTGTTGTGAAAACGATGCCATGAGAAGAGAAAGGCATCACTCTTGCAGGGTTTAAACAAATTTTTCTCTTGAATGGTTAGGGGTTGTGTTTTTTTTGTGTTGCTCACTATAAAACAGATTAAGAGGTTAAAATGAAGATTTAACAGCCAAGGCAGGTGAATGTTGTTCACTTTCAGTGAAACTTGTGAAAGAATAGGACAAGTTCAGGCAAAGATGCTGCATCAGCTAATAGCAATACCATCCCAGATGGGTAATCAAACAGATTGAAATTTCCACCAACAGAAAAAATTAAGGATTTGGAAAGTCAACCAGGTATGGAAAAGTGAGTGTTTACCATCACAGGAAATAGACTTTCATAGTTATTTCTTATGCCCAAACATTACTCGAGAGTCATCATATTTTATGAAAACTTTTATTAACATTTCCGAATGACCTTAACCCATTGTGTTTTTATCAGTCCCAAGAGCCATAACCTGTTTAAAATATTTTTTATCTTTATAAATGCAATAAAGTAAGCTGTCTTGCACACAGATTTGTAGATCTCATTAGAGATACTTTTTAAAAAGGTATTCCATCTCTTGGGAAGATAAGGACAAGTAGTAATCTTGGCATACAAAGTTTTCAGGCAGGAGCCGTTTGTTAAAATTGTTTGTTTAATATTTCTAGCATTATTTTGGAGTGGACGTACTTTTTAATTGCTCTTTTCCACAGCATTATGATTCGAATGAGGGAAAGGCAAGGGGAGCTGGAAACAAATGCAGTGGCAATATCAGTTAGATGGTGTTCCAGGTGAAAAAATAGCCAAAGTATTTGCTTAAGATTTCAAGTGTTATCAAAGTCATGCAAGAAAAATGTCAGTTTTTAAACTCATTAAAGTTAACATTTGTCTGTATTGTAAATGAGGTATATTCCCTAGGGTAGTTAACAGCTTTGGTGGCACAAGACGGGGGTAATTTTTCAGATGTACTGTTTCCAATGGGCCAGTGTCCTAAGGCTTTGCTTTAAATGGCCTTTTTATGCAGGAGGATAATGGGCAGTTTGTGCATTGCTAAATCAGCCCTATTTTGTTAGGAATGTTACAGTCAGGGCACTTACAATTTGTCAGAGGAAATGCAGAACATCTCTACAGGAGTCTGTTTAAGAGGACATCATTTCTCGATAAGCTCTTGCTTAGGTCAACATGCAGCACTGCTCTTACACTATTCCCCTGTTGCTTCTGCCACACGGGAATGCTCTGATTTATTAGGATTGCACAAGTCATGTCCTCCGCCTGACTGAATCCACAATGTGGAAATTTTCTCTTCCCTCCCCCTTTTCAAAACGAAATGGAGAAGGTTACATTATAGCCCTCTTTAAACTATTTCTAAGAGGATTGTTTCGGTGAAAGGAAATACCCGTATGTTGTACAGTATCTTTATTCTATAGCTGCATGTTATAAATATATCAGAACTACTGTTGTTTTGGAAAGTGTGCTTTTTAAGGGCATTGACTGTATCCGTGTTCTATTATCATACCGCTGTGAAATGCCTGTGATGCTGCGCAAAGGTAAATGGGAAGATTGTGAACCTAATGAATGCGACACAAAAACACCCAGCAACTAATGACGTTATAGCTTTTAACAAAGAGCATACAAACCCCAAACATCAACAAAAAAATCCAAAAGTCAAAGTGAGTTGCAGTGATGGGATACTATAAATATATGTCCTGTCAACTTTTTAATTACATTTCAAATTGTAGAGACATTTCTCCTATAAAACTAGCTTAATGAATGATGATTCTTTAGTCAAATCTGCTGTAAAAACTACGTGCAATTCACTGTTGTGTTCATTTCCCGTTTGATAAAGGTGCTAATACTCTGTCACTCAGATTGCTATTACTAAGGAATTTTTGCTTTGTTTCAGTGTTGTGATATTTTAAACTCAATGCAGCCAAGGACATTTTTAATGAAAAGAAGGAAGCAATGAAAAGCCTTAGTAATTTTGTGTTTGATGCCAATGGTAATATGAGAAGTGTAGAAAATATTTTGAAGGGGTCAAAGCTATTCATCTTTTCTTTCTTTTTTTCTTCTGTAACATTGAATTTAACTGTTTTGCAAGCATTTGAGCCCAGAATATTCTACCTTCTCTGCAATGAGAGATAACATTAGAGTTTCTCTTAAAGGGCATCTTAGGTGACTGTGAGTAACCTTCCTTGGAAATGAAGTAACTCCATTGTTCTGTCTCACACAGACTCATTCCTTTTGGTTTCTTTTATTTGCTCTTTGGACTGCTGCTTAGTATTCTTCCTTCCTCTCTGCCTTTCTCCCTGTATATTTTCCTGTGATGCTTGGGGTAAGATGTTTTATTTTGTAAAAATACATGAGGTAGAAGTTGCGCATGGTACCTGGATTTGTATGAACCATAGAAAGATCATAGGAATGATCAAATGAAGAAGGCGGGAAATGGTTCTGGAGCTGGTAATGAGGCAAAGTAAAGACGACATGATGGATATACCTCAAACCAGGTGTTCATGTCACTTACACATGCACACCCTCTCTCTCTGCTGTCCACAAAGAAACACATCTGCAAGTGATGCCACTGCTGAACCTCAAAATCACGGCTATCCTCAACATAACAGGCCTTCTGTGAGCAGTATTCCTTAGCAAATATCAGGGATGGGGAGGACAGGGCTGTGGTCTGGAATACTGCACCATGGGCTATGTACTGAGTGGGTATTTCAAACCAAGTACTGTGCTGTACAGTGATTAACAGCAGAAGTGCCTTCTGCTGGCACTGCAAAGTGGTGTGGCCGCACTTCAGTTTGATATATAGATAACTAAATCAGTATGATTAGACTGTACAAATTAAATTGATGTAACATCATATAGGCATTGCCTGGAGAAGAAAAAATTTGATTTGCAGAAATGCTGGATACTTGCAAAGTTCAGCTGCCTAAGGATTGCTTTGAAAAAATTGGTGTGGAGTCTTTGTTTAGCCAATGACAAAGATATAATTTTTAAAGTAAAGCATAAGGAAAAAAGAAAGAATTTATAATTAGCTCTGAGAAATAAAACCAACAAATTTCTCCAAATAATATTTAGACTCAGGCAAATTCTATGAAATGGATTAAAATCGCAACATGGCAGCGAATATCCAGAGTAAAATTCACTTTAATAAAGTTGTTGTTAGTATTTTTAGGAAAGTGTTAAATGAATATTTAGGAAACTGGTGTTATCACAGGAAATTTGTCACTTCCAAACACTACTTACTATTCAGTTATTTTCAGTTTGCTGTCCTATACAAAATTATTCTGATAGTCATCATTAATTTTCTTGAGTATTATGAAGAACAGTCTTTGTACTCTGTACCAAAAGGCTTAAATGAAAGAACAAGTTCAAGTACTTTCTTTACCACAGAAGTCAGCTTTCAAGACTGCAGTTAGGGAGCTATCATTTTTATATACCTTCAGCTCTTGTAAAAATCTTTGATTCTATTAAAATTCACTAGTATTTTTACCTGTACTTTTGGTATGGAAATGTTTCAGATTCATTTTAATCCTAGATCGTCAAGGTAACAGGGAAGAGACCTACCTAATTTAATTAATAAATTGTTAACTCTGAATCCTAATGATGACATTAAACTGACAGTATTCTTTTTATGTCATATCATGTTCTTTTTGCAGAATCGTTCGGGTCCTTTAGTGTCTGTTCTGTAGTAATGTATTTTGGCCTTCCAGGAGCTGTGAAAGAAAATGTCTTCCTTGTCTTCAGGAATGCAGTGAGACAAAGCTTTTATTGAGAGCTTTCTGGGAGTCTTTTTACATGGCTCAGTAGAAGGTCTCACTTTTTAGGATTATGTAAGCTGAAAATAATACACATCTCAGCAATTAATAGCAGAACATAGCTTCTATTTTATGCTTGTTTCATGTTTGGGGACTGTGTTTAATGAAGTTTAGTAATCTTTCAGATTTACTATATCTTTCATTACTGACTATATTGGTATCCCATAAAGAGTCAATGCCCAAAAAGTATTGAATCACAGAATCACAGAATTTTAGGGGTTGGAAGGGACCTCAAGAGATCATTGGGTCCAACCCACTTGCCAAAGCAGGCTCCCTAGCTCATAGTGTACAAATAGGCGTCCAGACAGGTCATGAATATCTCCAGGGAAGGAGACTACCACCTTCCTGGGAAGCCTCTTCCAGTGCTCTGTTACCTTACTGTAAGGGTGCAAGCAAAGAATCTGTAGGAGTGCTGTTACTTCTGAGAGGTGGCATGAGCTCTACCACTCTAAATACAAGTTGAAATCTGGGATATTGGAAGAGTCCAGTCCATGATATGAGCGTGCTTTTTTTTAAAGGCCTGATCTGGTGAGAGAGGTAACAATGGAGAATTGAGATGAAATTTTGGCAAAGACTGAGCTAATTATGATAAAACATCACAAGGAAGATTGCAAACATTAATGTTCAAATCATTCTTACTTAATTCCAAAGAAAAAAAAAATCTTTACAAATCAAGAAACCCCAAACATATACAGCATGCTTAAGGATTCTGCTGTAGCAAAAATATTAAGAAAAAGGATGGATGTGAACAAGAGTTCAATTGAGTTGCAACAGCACTGGAAAAAAGCTAAAGAAATATATGGATAAGCAGAAGGTGTTAGATCATTTGTGAGCTGGTTGCACGCTATACTGTGAGTAGCATAAACATGTTTTTTTTTAAATTTAGATTTTGGGTGCATACTACACAAAATACTCCCTTGGACTAATGAGGATAGTTAGAATCAGGTGCTGATGCTCAACCCTGGGGGAAGAGAGAATGCCATTCCCTTACAGGGTACATCCCTGACCTTGTAGTCTCTGCGTTGCTGATAGGCAATTCCAAGAGCTGCTAGTAGTGTCGGTGACTTAACTGAGCTGTACGGGGGAGAAGAAATGTAGTGATGCTCTGTTCTGCTGTCTTTTTACTCCTGACACACCCCATATGCTGAGATGGTGGGTGGCAGTAGGAGAGCTGGCACGTTAGCAGCAGTGCCTTCCCTGTGCCAAGGGAATAATCTGTTGACTAGTTAAATCTCATTTCTAATTCATTTCTACTTTCTGAGTAGCATGAAGAGGTGAGATCTTCACAAAAAAATCCAGCTTTTGGAGTGTGTGGTAGTGCAGTCTAGAGGGTGGTCTGAAGCTTGTGGCTTGAACCTCTATTTTGAATATCAATTTTATATATTTAATACCCACCTCCCCGACTCTAAACTGTCTAAAACTTGAGTGCATTAGCAATTCTTATGGAAATTATGCAACTGTTGTGCCTTTGTTAGGTTTTGAGGTATGTATATACATGGGAAAAATTCACTGCACCAGAAAATTCAAGTAGGCAAATCAAAGCCTTCTTATTTTCTCTGTTAATAATGTTGCTTGTTAAACAGAAGTTGGCATAGAATCCCAGTGTGAAATTGCCAAGAAAAGATTGTTAATTTGGCATAGGCTTTAAGTTGTTTCATTCAATATCATATGAAAATAAGTAGAATTATATGTGGCTTTGTGATTTGTACTGCTAGTGAAAAAGAGGGTTTACATCACAAGGAAAATAGGTGTGCACCATCAGGGGGAGTTCATGTTCATCTGATGACTGCAGGACTTGGCGAACAAATACAGTAAACTTGGAGTCAAGCAGCAGAGAAAATATCATGCAATGTTTTGCTGAAAGAAGCAAAATGGAACAGAATCAATCATCTTTCCAATGAGAGTTTGAGGTGACTTGGGCCTTGCTCTTTGCTCTGCTGGGGACTTGTATACCTTTCTGTACTATGCGAGGCTTTTTGTTGGGGTTTTTTTGTTTGTTAGGTTTGGTTTGGGTTTGTTTGGTTTGTTTTTTTCCTAGCAGGTACAGACCCTCCTCTTTTATGCCTGAGGCTGCCATCTCCTGCCGCTGATTGACCTCTATAGAGTTCCAAAGGCTGCTCGAAAGGGAATGGTCCTTGGTGCCTTTGAGCAATCCTGGTCTGCTCCTTGTGCATCAGACTCTACTTGATGGCTTTACTTGTCAGCCCAAGAAAACCCCAAAGCTGGAGGGGGAAAAAAGACCCTTCAACAACATAGTTATTAATTGACCTTTTTACCTTCTTGCAATGCTTTAAGTATCTTGAGGCATTTGGTCTTATGTTTTGGAGAGGAAGAGCAGCTCCATTTGCATTTCTTTGTATCTCTCCATCTATGAATGACGTACAGTTCCACTGGCAGTAGTGTAGAGTTTCTGTTCAGTTCAGCTTGGATGTGTACAAAAATGGTTCTTTTATGCCTAACTATTATATGAGGGATCAAATCAGAGTAATATCATGAAGTATGTGGAACAAAATCCTGACTCTACTGAAGTCCATTTGATTTTCACTGTTGGTTTAATTTCGATCAGGACTTTAACTGATGTTAGCTGGAGATAGGATGTTTTTGTTTTGCAGTGGATTCCTGGTACTGAAGTCTTCCCATCTGGAATACAGCTCAAACAGCACAGGAGTGCAGCAGGATTCCAGGGATGGCAAAAATAAAAGCACATTGACGTGATTAGGACAGTGCAGTCAAATGTAGATTGGTAAGGTGGCCTAGCACATCCGCACCTCTGTTCCTCCCATAGCTCTGCTTTGCCAGAAGCCGCTGCCATTCTGACAAGGGTAGCAGAATGTTACTGCCCTTAAATTATTATTAGTTCACAAACACAAAATTTTAAAAATAAAAATACTCCATTGTCAGTGAAGTGGGGCAGTTCTAGAATGGACTTGGACTTCTCTTGCCATAGGTGTGGCAACAACTGGTGGAAAAGCAGAGAGGACAATTTGAAACGACAGTCTCTTCAACCACTCCAAAAGAATTTATTAAAGGAATCAGAAAGTATAGTTGTAAGTGCTGTTAGTTTGTACACTAGGAAAATTCTGATGGTGTAAGAATTGTTATCTTTTTCTTATGTATTTGAAAAACAAATCAGGTGAAGTCTTGTGTTGGGTAAAGAAAAATCAAGACTTTGTACCGAAAGAGTTCTGCACACACAAAGAAGTGCTAAGTAGTTTTGATTAATATTGAAATCATTGTTAAAGGAAAAGGAAAAAAAAAAAGAAAAAAAAGTACAGCAAAGGAAGAGTGTATCTTTGAAGTTAATTCTGTGGATTGATGATTAGGATGCTTTTGGTACCTTCCTGCTGACTGGCAAAGGTAGTATCCAGGCTAGAAATACAAAGACAGACAGCTAATAGAATTGATTTGGAAATACTTCTGCTTGCCTCTCTGCCCCTCAGTGGATTTCTGTGGATTTGGCTGAAATTCGCTCTCTGCTTTATTTTGTTCATTACCTTGTTCTGTGCTACACAGCGAGAGAGCAGCCAAGTTATCAGACGCAGGGACTGAAGGGGAAGATGAAGATAGCCTTCTTGTTCCTAAAGAAGTGGGAGGTGAAGCAGCAAGAAAGACAGGAGGACTGATTCAGGAAGATAACACAGTAGCTTACAACATGGAGGACAAGAGAGATCCTTAAAGGTAAAAGAACTGACAAAATTTCACAGCAGGCACTAGTGGGAGATGAGAATCCAAGGGAAACATCATGCCATGCGAGAAACGAGCTTTCATTGATCACAACATGCCATGATGTTTCCATGATAGCACTGTCTAGGAAACCATTAACAGTGGTGAGAAGAGAATACAGTATCTGACAACTTTTTGTTTTGTTTTAAGAGGTGCACATTAAAAATACATCTAACATATGGGACACAAAGAATCTAAATAATGTTATTAAACTTCTGGTAGATGTGAATCTCCAGGGATGTTTATGCACGCTTTTGAAGAAAACTGAAAAACATTAGATTTTGCATTTCCAGGCTTAATTCATCACTTTATTTTGTTCTGTTTAAAGAAATCTATGCAGAATTATTAAGTTACTCAAAATAAGCCCAAAACAGAAGACTGAGCTTTATAAACATTTTACATATTTGTGTTTAATTTGTTGAAAATAGTCTAAAATCTGCTCACATTTGGCATCCCAAATACAAATATTAGGAACCCAATCCCTTGATGCAGTATAATTTTTAACAGTATGGTTTAACAGTCTTCCAAGAGATATTGTGTGCAATTTTATTTTAGATTAGGGAATTTTATTTCACTACAGGAAAAATACTCTGTATGTGTGTCTTTGTACCTTATGAACTGAACTAGTGTATGTTCGTTTATGTGCATGTCTGCAGTCATTGTAGAAGAAAACAGTCCCACCAGCAGTACCTGATTTGCAAATATATTTGTCATTGGCACAAAAAATTAGTCTAGGGGATCATAGTGTGCAGAGGGTCTTTTACTTCTAAAATATAAAGCTTCTGTCTTCTAGCACAGGAGGGTTAAATGCAGAGCTTTTAAGTTGAGAAAATATGCAGTTCATGTGAAAGGTTTGATAGCACTATATACCCACCAAAAGCTTAAATGTGCCTGACTGGTTTTATGGAAGACAGTAAATTAGTCTTTCCTTTACCTTTGACAGGTGAGAAGCAGTTCTTGCATGACCGGTGGCTATCACCATACATCCGCTACCATGCAGGTGAGGCTTTCCATTTCAAAATGATGACTGGTAAGAAAAACAAGATGTCTTTCCTGGTTATAAATTTAACTCTTCTATGATTAGTCTGGGCCAATTAGGACACCCCTGGGGTTCAGACTATGGCTCAAGTACAAGCTTGAAAGCCTGATTAGCTGAGGTCTCTTGATACTTGTTCTTGGTAGTAAATGCTGGCACATATAGTATTGATTTTCATTTAGATATCTTAATGTTTCCAGACAATCCTAGCAGATGTGGGCTGAACTCAGATCTACGAGAGTGCTGGGCTGCAATCTGCAAGCATTTTTCTTGCCATTTTGTTTCATTTTTCCTAAACTTAACTGATTTGGAATCAGGAGATATAAATGAAAAATGCAGAGTTTGCCTATCAATCATGGCATGTACAAACATTGCTACTGCCCTTTTCTAACATCCTATTACCACTGGGTAGTTGGCTAGTCAAACAGGAATAAAAATTACACTGCAAACATCATAAGTTAGGCTTGATTTGTTGAGCAAGAAGCCTGACAATTCTGTAAGAGTTATATACCTCAGCCTCGCTGAAAATCAGCCTTGTTATGGCTCTGGTACGTCTATAAAGATTGTTCATTTCATATAAAACAGCTACCTGCACTGAAAGGCCTGAAAGGAAGAATGATGCTGGTTATAAATATAGAGGAAAATCTATTTGTCTGCCCCTTCGTGCTGTTAGCAAGTCACAAGATGCAGCCCTTCTGCTGTTCCTAGGCAGCAGGGGGAGTTTTCCATGGCCACCTTTTGCTTTCATCTTCTGGCCTGGACTGAAGCACATCATCTCTCTTTGTCATATGAGATAAAGCAATGAAGTGTGACCAGTGCCACTGCATTGCACTCTGCCCACCAGGAGCACGTTAATGATAATGAAAAACTATACTGCACCACATTTAAACTAAATGTGAGCGTAAGGCTGTCTGTCGGCAGACTAGTATAACAGTTAATGTCATAAAAGATAAATAGAAATTATTAGAATTGGCTTGGAAGGGATTTTTTATAGAGCAGGGTTGTATTCCTTTAAAGATACATTATCAGACTGTTAAATCTAATTTCAGACTGCTGGGCAATTAAAATGATTAACATTCTTTACTCATATAGTTCGATTCATTAATGTTTTAAACACCCTTTACACACTATTTATGTTGAAAATAGAGAAATAACATGTTAAAATGTCTTGTATCGTTAATCATTCAAATTTGCTGTATATAGCTACTTTCTCAAAACCTTAGCAGCATGGTGAGTATTTACAAACCTCAGAGGCATTTTTGAAAGGATGAGCAAAATCAAATTCCACCCACCCCCAATATGTCTGTGGGACCTCAGTTTACAGGACCTTTGTGTTTGCAACAAAAATCAGGCAGAAAATTCCTAAAAGATTGTTTTAAAAGTTATTCTGCCCAGGGTTTGGTGCAAGTCTTCACCTGGGGGCTTGCTCCCTCTTTGATGCTTGGAAGGTAGCAGCATGGGTGCTGTTACTGAAGCTAATAGGAACTTCAAGTATAATGTCTTGTGTACTGAAATGGAAACATCCTCTGAGTCTGGCACTTAGTTTTCAAGTGTGTCAGATGGAATTTTGTATTATCTACTGACAAAACAGTTTATTAGATGGATATAAGAAGAGATCTTCAGGCTAGTGAATGCTGCCATTACTTAGAGGTGAAACACCCACTTCTGGGTTGGCATTTGTAACTAATTCTGAAACATTGTGGGAAGACTCATGAAAATCAGTAAACAGTATGCGACAAGACAATTATAAGCCTTATATTAATGCCGGTCTTTTGAAAATATTAACTCTACAGACTTTCAAGTGGTTCGAATCACCACTTTTACTGGGTTTTGTGGGGGTTTTGAATTTATTTTTTATTTTTTGATTATTCCACACCTGCACTTACAGGAAATGTCACGGTCTCTTTGAAAGAAGTGCTGTAAATTGCAACAAGCAGGTGGATATAATCTAGGCTGTGGTCCCATGTTCTGGGAAGCCCAGATTGTTATGTTTGTCTGGAGGCAAGGGTAGAACTTGAGGCCCATGAAGTCATAGCTCATATTGCGCCAGGTAAAAAAGCTCAATATTTACATGTTAGAAGTCCAAAGGGGCACACAGGGCTGTAAGAAGCACGCTGCTTCTGCCACTGAACGTCCTGCTTTGCAGATAGGCTGTAGGCCAGATATGCTGAACAAGTGGGGTCATTACTCTTTCTATGGCACTGTTAGTAAGAGGAAGAGGTAATTATAATTAGCCTTTTTGAAATCACCCAGGGGCTCAGCTGATATGTCAAAAATGTAAATGGTATCAAACACGAAGACACGGTTTTATTTTCCCAGCTGGCAGCATGATCCTAGCACTGATACCGTATTTAGTATGTTTAGGGTCTTTCACTTATCGAGGAGTATTTAGACTTCCTTCTAGATGTTTAGACTTCCTGCTAGATGCCTATTTCAGGAGCCACGCACTTGAGGAGTAGACAGTGGAGAAGTGGTTTCCTAGTTTAGGTGTTCTGGATTAGGTCCAGTTATTTTACAGATTCATTTAGGACCACTGCCTTCTACTTTATTCACTTGAACAGGATGTCCAAATTCAGCTGCAGACAACTGCATTAATCCTAGGATCATTAGTAAATGTTATACTGACAACAACTATGTGCCCAGCTTATCTGCCAGTAGGATTTGACAGTATGAGAGGGTCAACTAGCTGTAGAGCATCCATACAGCTATTCTGGAAGAGACCACTTTTTACCTCTTTGATTTGCCAGTTCCTCCCTTCATTCCATTGCTGTTATTCTCTGTGGAAGACTGTCTGACATAACGAGTGGCTTGTTATGCAGAATCAAACCATGCTCTTTGACGGTCCTGTGTACTGTATCTGATGCAGTTCTAACTCTAGACAATAAAGGGAACTGTCAGCCTCTATCAGTGAGAATGTTTCTAAAGCTGTTCCATCATTCATTTCAAGAGCGATGTGAGCAGAGCCTTTCCCATGAGAGACTGACAGCCATTATCATCTCTGCCATACTATAAGCTTTTGCTGACTTTAGGGAACAGATATCCCAGAGGTACTCCTTGGTTTCATCTCAGTCTATGGTGCTCCAAGCCAGCCCACCAAATTGGTATACAGAGGGACTCTACCACTGAGGAACAGGAATGATAATTAACAGCTCTTCAGATGAATATTGAGATCATACTACTTTCAAACAATTAGTTTGCTTAACTTTTTCCTACCCCGATGCAGATGGAGGAAAGGTGGCGAAATAGTCCCCTGAACATGGACTTAGACCAAGCAAGGCATGATTTTCTTGCTGCTGTCAGCCACATCCTGTATGTCTGTGTCTTATTGAGAAGCCTGGGACTTTAGATTTGTGATCTCTCTGAAGTCATTGTTGTAGTCGTGAATGCTACTTCCTCTTTCCAAGCTTTTCTTCTAAATCCATATGGCAAAAGGTGGTGTGAGGGAAAGAAGCTAAAGGACAGAAAAGGTCTTCCCTATTCACCTTAGAGTAGGTAGGATAGGAAATACTCCTATTGCATTGGTTTTATACACCAGAACTTTGTCCATCATTTTGATTTGTGACAGAGTTTTTGGCCTTCAAGTTGAGGTAGCTGTGTTTGGTTATATAGTGTTAGTATCGATTGCAATGCCCCGAGTGCCTCTGCCTAAGCCTAGCTCTCCTGGGGGTTGTTCGACTTGTTTCCCCACAAGGCTGCAGATGAGTTCTACTCAAATGATCAGTCAGAAGAATATACTGAGCTGAAAATATAAACCCAGAATACCACAAAACCTCACAGATATCAGTGAAATACAGAATACAAAATCTTGTCCAGGTCTCTGCCTTTTGTATTTTGCTAATAATCAAAATTGTATAACATGGGAATGACTTTTACTGTAGGTATATCTGGGAAATGATTTTTCCTTTGAGTTTTTTAGACTTCTTCTACCTCCCATTGATTTTGATTATTTACTGTTTGACAAGGGGAACGCAGGCAGCCCATGCTGTGCGAAAGATCAGAGGTGCCTTCATTCCTCAAGGCTATTGCCTTCTTTAATTCTTCAGTGTAGGATCAGTGAACTGATTGCATTTTCTTCTATTTGACACTTTATATTTCACATTTCTTCATCAAACTATTGTAACATGCTCTCTTTTAGAGCAAGCTGATCTTAAGAATATAGCCTTTTTGTCTTGGCCATTATTATAACCCTTTGGTGACTTGTAACAGCAACTTTCAGCCACTGTCCTGATTAATCGTCTTTCACTTAAAGTGGATGGAGCTGCGTATCTTGTTAATCTACTTTCTGTGCTTTTCTTTTATTGGTGTTATGTGTATTTCATATTTAATCATCACATGATGTGACCTGAGGGCATTTGTTCTTTGATATTTTTTTTTCTTCCATCAGGATACTCTTACAGGCCTAAGGGGAGATTTTTAAGCTGCAAACACTGTATGCCAATTCTGGAAGTATAAAGCACAGATCAAATATTTGCAAATACAAACAAATAAATGTACAATCTATTTGGGCATGTAGTTATGTGTGTGCATTTTTGAAATACAGCTCCTTGGACAGACAGGTTTTTTACAATGGTGGGAAAGGAGCCAAGGAGCGTGAGTGTTTAGAGTCTTGCTACTTTCCAAGTGATCCACTTTCTATTAGAAAATAGTTAATGTAAGTATCTAAAACATTAACAACAGAAGTTAGCTCTGTCAGACCTGACTTTAGGTTATTGTTCCAAATATTTTGATCAAATAGGCTTCTCTCTCCTTTTCTTTATTGTAAGATATGCTATGTAGTATATATTTCCAGTGACTAATGTTTGTGCTGTGGGTCCCGTCAGATGAAAACTTGGGTGATGTTAGATCAAAGTCTCCAGTAATTTAATAATTTCTTTATGAAGAAATGCTTGTTTTCGGCTGTAGTTGGCATCAGTCTAAATGAATCAGTAAAATGGGATGATCTCAGCTCATATAAATAATAGCAGGCTTCTCCTGTTAGAAATGCCTTTCTTCTGGAAAAGCCACTTGTCCCACTTTAATGCATTTCTAATCAAAAACACTAAGCCCCATATGGTATTTTTTAACACATTTGAGAACCCTGGTTAAGGCAGAGATCTAAATGTACTGGAAACCGAAGTTCATTGTTTTTCAACACTCAAGAGAAATGTACAAAGAGTATACCGTTGTATTTCTGTGTTATCCTGCTTATTACTTGTACAGCACTGAGACTCAATCTCTTCCCTCTTCTACTTTTTGTGAAATGGCCTTCACGTTACCATATTACAAGGTTTATCCTCTCTCTCTCTCTCCTTTTTAAATGTAATGAACATCAGAAATGGTCCCTGAGGCATGAACAAAAAACAAGGGGGAAACGTCCCAAAATACCGGAGGGTGATGAGGAAGGAAGTCCACAATAGTTCAGACTAATAAAATACTAGAGATTAAGGTAGAGCTTGCTTTATAGATGTGCTGCTTGAAAAGACTCTTTTTTCTACATTTTTTGGAAAAAATATAATAAAATATACTTTTATAATATTTTTTCTGTTTATTGCTTAAAACAATGGTAACTACTTGCTCTGATTCATCATTAATTGATTTGCCAAGATCTCATATTGTGGCATGCAAGGTAGGCACCTAATATGAATTACTAGAGTCAATATTGTACATTACCTAAAATATCTCATGCTGTGGAGGTTCTTCAAACTCAAAGTACGTTAAAAAAAGAAAATCTGCATTTCAGGTTTAACTCTGAATTTTCACTGGTTTGAAGCAGATATTTTAGCAAAAGTTGTGCTAAAATACACGATTAAAATAAAGAAGTTTAACATAATGTTTTCTAAAATTTACTATTTTTCATCACTGAGTCATGAAAGAATGTTAGGCTGGAAGGTCAGCTAGTCTAAGCACCTGCCTAAAGGCAGGACCAACTAGATGAGGTTACTCACAACCGCTTACTGTTCAGTTTTGTGTATCTTGAAGGATGAAGATTACGTGGCCTTGCTGGGTCCTCCGTATTTTCAATATTTGATCACCATCTGGTTAACTTAGAAAGTAAATAATCTAATAAAAATTTCCCATGTTGCAACTTGTGGTCCAGGGATGTGAAAACCTGAAGGTAGACTTCTCAAATAAAAGCAGAGTCAAAAACATCCATGTTTTGGATGGCACCTGTTTTTTCACTACATGTCCTGAGCCCTTTGGTCAGTGGGTCCATGTTTTCTTTAGCTTTTCTTTTGTTGCTATTGCACTTACTGAAACCCTTCCTGTTCTCTCTAACATCCCTCATTAATTTTGGTTTGACTTTCCTAATTCCATCCCTATATTCTTGGGCACCATCTCTGCTTGGTAGCCTGTTCCCACTCTCACCTTCTCCATGTTTCTTGTTCACATCAGCAGAAGTTCCTTGCTCATTCATGCTGGCTTTCAGCCACACTTGCTCAAACTCCTGCATGTCAGTATGGACTTCTCTGAAGCTTTGAAGAGGTTTTATGCAACAAAAGCATTTCAAGTGGGGTGGGGGAGATTGGAATTAAAACAAACCAACCTAATTGGCATTTAAGTTTCCAGTTCTTTCCTGGCAATTACAAGGTAAGCAAATATATTTTTGTTAACAGCAAATTTGGCAACAGAAGAAGGAATGAAAGGGAGTGAAGAGTGGCAATGAAAGGGTTTAATTTCAGTGCGCGCAATTCAGAGCTTGAAGAAAAATCGGATAAAATGATGAATTCTGTCTCGAGGATGTATAGTTCAACTGTTCTTCCTAGCAGAAACAGTTCTTGTGCAGACTGACCACCCAAAAGACAAACAACTCTGTGTTACTGCATTATGCTGAACATCATTTTGGTCAGAATTTATTTTTTTTAATCAATCAGAAGAATGTAAGGGCAAATTAACCACTAGGCACTAAGCACTACTTTTTGCTGGAACTGTGGTGGACTTATCCTCTTACTGGGTACAAATGACTTTTAAATGGGCTAAAACTTGCAGGATGTAAAAAGACCTTATCAGAGGCACACTTAGAAAGAAGTACCTTTGAAATTATTGTTCAGCACACCTGGAGTCTCTTTCAACTCATGCGAGGCTACTTCCCGCAGTGTCAGCACCAAATGGTTATTCCAGGAGGATAGCAGAAGCTAGAAATTTAGTTCACACGCAGAAAGAAAACCAAGCATGCCAATGTGCTTCCTCTAGTTAACTTAAATTGCCCCTCTGACCCTGCAGTGCTTTTCACTGATGTACTGCTGTAACATTACTCGAATGACATTTTGTCATTTGCTGAATGTTAACCTGCAAAAATGCTATCTTCGCTCCTTTACATTGAGACAGTATGACATGCACTGCAGCCCCCAGTTGTTGGGGGGTAATTTTATGCTCCTTTCCTGACAGACAGGATTCCAATAGCACCATATGTCAAAAACTCCAACCAATTCCAGTCATGTACCCACACCGTCCAGCTGTCACAGCTATAATTATTGAAACTAAAGCCCAGAGAAGTTTGTAGTTTTGGAAATGCTCTAGTCTCCTTAGATCTTTACTACTGATGTTATAGCTGATTAGGACCCTGCCAGCCTTCTGTTGGTCTCTTGAAAACTGCTGTAATTCTCATTCATCATGGAAGCTAACCAGCTGCTCCAGAGCCATCCCCTCAAATGTGTTGCTTGATGTTATACTTTGCTGTTGTCCTGACCTTGATACTTTGGATGTTCAAACAAAGGCTACTTATTATGTTGGAGTTGGCACAAAAAGATCCAGTTAACTGCATTCTGCACAGAAAGATAAAAATGTTTTTAGGTAGGTAGCTGGGGTGACTCTGAAGACTGTTACTAATCTGCACTCATTTCTCGGTCATCCTGCTGCATTTTCATGACCGTTTCAGGCAAGGGAGTGAGAGACGATGGCCTCCTGAAATAATGCTCTTCTGTAGGGCAGACACTGAGTATTTGCTGGGATCACCTATCCTGTCTCTTAACAGAGATGATAGTGACTCCTGTAATCAGAGCTTTGTGCCTTTACATCCCCTTTTGTCACTTTTATCTAAAGGTAATGAAGTTCAACATCTTTTAATTCTCATTGAAACTTTGGTCTGGGTAGACAGTTCAGCTATTGGATTTTTCTATTAAAATCTTGAAGATGAAAATTTTGTCATTTCAAGGTGTTTGTAATTTTTTTACCTTTTTGGCAGTCTTTGCATTCCTGTCCATTTGTGTCATACATAAAGCAGTACCTTTTCAGATTGCATTTTCAAATTATATTCTTTTTTGTCTCCAGGAATCTGCCTCTCTTGAACCCATTGCAGGATCTGCACTGGGAGTCTTAATGATGTTTTTCTGGTTTGTCCATTCGCTTAGGAGACTTTTTAAAAAAAAATCTAAATATGTGAGGGCTTTTAAATATAAATTAAAAAACCCATGTAGTTTAGATGGGTTATATGTGGATCAAATAACAATTTGTAATCCAGTGCCTCGACTCCAGTATACTGCTCTCAGCCTGGATTTCCTAAAGTCTTTTGAGATACTAGGTAAGAAAATGTCAATACATTCAAAAAGGAAATGTTTTATTGATGAGGAGCGATTTTAAAATGTGAAGAGCAGGACTGGGTTGGAGTTCCTAGACTGGAACAGCTGACTAATTTGAGGAAGAAAATGTAAGAGGGAAATTTGTTAAACATGTTCTTTAGCAACTGTCTTTTAATATTGAAAAAACTATTTCAACAAAAAGCATCACGTAAAAAGCAGAATTTGATGTTGCTGGTGAGAAAGCTCAAAATAACTTTCAATATTGGAAGGAAGTCAAATGTGTTGTCATGCAGATCACTGGCTCCCATTTACAGGCAGCAAGGATGATGCAGATTTAAAAGGCAGTCTAGGTTTTTCTGAATACACCTTAAGAAATTATCCCAACCAGAGAACAAACTCTGTCTTAAGTTATGGCTAATTCATAGCTTTAAGGTATCTTTTAATGGCCAGATTGAAAGGGAGTAAGATATTTGGTCCAGTGTACCTTAAGGTCTTCAGTTTCCAAAATCTCTGGGTACAGGATCTTGTATTTTCTCACAAACTGGTTTGTGGCTGTAGCCCGAAGTCAACAACTTCTGGACAATTGATTGCACCTCACCCCACTTCTGGAACTCTTGGTAGTCCTCCTTAAAGTGTGGTGAATAATAGGTGAAATGCAACTGTTCAGTAGGAGACTGAAGGAGAGTAAAAACAGAATCATCAGTCAAAGAGCTGAATACAGCTGGATGACCAAAGACATGGTAAGAAAGTAAACTGAAAAACAACCGGGGAAGCAATCAGCGTAAAAGCAGCAGAGGGATGTGTAAAGAGAAACATGACACATGGATTGTATCACAAATAAGAGAGCTGAGTGAGACATTTGAGCTGGTTATGTCAGCAGTGAAAGACAAGCCTGAGCGAACAGTTTAAGACAGCGAGCAAAGAATAAGTGATGGAAAGAATATTCTGAAGTGATGTACATTGTGGGGTATAAAATAGATGCAACAGTTTTTTATAAGTTTCCTACTAAAAATGAAGGACAGAATACATGCTGGAATTCTGAGACAGAAAAAAATGAATAAGAAACTTGAAAGAGAAAGGTGAAAGCATAGGTGCAGAAAACAGATCTGCTTCAGAATGTAATAAGAAATGCTTGCAGGATATATGAGAAAGATATATTTTGGGGGGATATTTGTAATAAGAAAAAAATCGGTGTACCTATACCATATAGCTGAATCTGCTAAAATCTGTCAGTTTTGAAAATAGGTTTAGTAAGCTGCCTGCCAGAAAAGGCATATTTTGGGAATTATAACCACCAAAACCCTTAAACTAATAGAAAGTATTTAGTGGATGTTATAAATTGCAATTGCAGAAGAAATCAGAAGAGTGCATTTCCATGATCACAGAGTGGGACAAGCCAGGTTCCTGCCCAGTTTAGAGTTGGCTTTGTATTAAAAGCTCAAGGGAGATGGGAAGAATCGTGTGAGCAAATAGTGAAAAAACTTCTCAGAGGATATTAATCTTATGGCTTCATTAAAGAACCGTCAGAGGTTCCTTAGAGAAGCTAAGACCAACAAGCAGAAACTCAGACCGAGGTTCAGCATGCAGAGATAAGGAATGAAGTTTGAGACAACTTAAAAAGGACTGTTAAAAGACAGTTTGAGGGATTTCAGATAACAGGGATTTGCCTCTTCTATGATAATAGTGTTATTTTTTCTTACCAAACTGAGTCTCCTGCTTCAGTAGAGCTATCTTCTATATAAAGTTTTTAAAAAGGGAATGTGTGGGAAGTAGCACCCTGGATAGCTATACGTGGAGCTTTCATACTTAATCTAATGGAACTAAACGTTTCTTAAGCAATTTAAAGAGGCCAGCTTAATTGTGAGTGCTCTTACAACTGATGGCTAATATACCACTACTAATTCATAACAAGTTTGAACACACTTGTATGTGTTTGAATATTCTCAGTAATGCAGGTGTCAAGTCCTTTTTCATCTTGTTTTTGTCTTAAAAAACAAATTGGGACATTTCCTCAAAAACCTCAGATCTATGTAAGTGATGGTCATATCTGCTTTGTGTCTACCATGTGTCACCTGGGACACTGTGGTGTTTTAATTTTAATGAAAGTTGAAAACGGTTGTAAAAAGGGCTATGATTATACGTAACTCCTATCTTTCTGGAATGTTGTAGTTTGAGATCACGTGGAAGATGCTTAATTCTCTGTTATGTATTATTGCCAAAACAAACACAAGCTCAATCGAGCAATACTATATGTTGAAGCAGGAAGACTACAAAAAAAGTTCAAACATGGAGCTCACTGGTCTAGTAAGTATTATATTGTGTTGGATGTGGAACACTTATTTGCATGCAAGAAAAGAAATGAAAGTGATTTCTCTGATTTATTGATTTATTGTACTTCTGCTAATTGAGGCTCAGGAAGTACACAGCTCTCCTAGGGAGCAATAGACTTATGCTTGTTTAACAAAGATTTTATTGGGTTTTTAATTATTTTTTAATATTTAAAAGAAGCCTGTCATATGAAAAAAAATAATTTTCACTTTAAGAATGGTGAACTGGCATGTAAAGAAAACCTTGTTCTTATCAGATAGTTTGAAAATTATAGAGACAACAATGCTTTTATAAACTTTTTATAAAGTTTAAAAAGAATGTAGCAATAGTTATATAATTGCAAAGATGGATTGATACCCATCTACTTTGTTAGGAAGGATTGTTACTTTAGTGCATTTTCATAATTATCTTAATGTTGATATAGTTGCAGTTTTGGTTTGTTGTATTTTTTTGTTGGTTTGGTTTTTTTTTAATAATACCATATAATGGGGGGGAAAAAACCCAAGAACCAAGAAAATAATAGTTGTTCATAAAATGTTACTTCGTTGTTGTTTTTAACTGACAGAGCAGTACAGAAATCTGCTAGGCAGAAGCATGCCAAACTTATTTTTATCATTATTATTATTGCTGTTTATTACAATAATGTACTTTAAATTTACAGTCTTGAGCCATCATCGGTATATAAGACTGTATGTGTAGCTATACATACCTAATTATTTGTGGAAGGTATTAGTATTGTAAATACAGCTTATCTTTGTTACGAGAGTGGCATTAATAACAGAATTTCATAAATGCCAACAAATAGCACGATAATTTCAAGACTCTGAAAATATGGTGTATTGTAGCTAAAGATGTTCTCAAATGCATGTTATGTGTGTGGATTGGGAGGGGGAGGAAGGGCTGTTTTGTGCTTAGAATGCTTTCTGATGCATAAATATTAGCATTAAATAATTTTGAATACCTTGTTTCCTAAAAAGATTAGTAGCTCTTCTCTATGTGATAAATTGTGCAAGAGTTATTGTTCACACCAGTCTTCATACTGTATTATTCTGTGTAGCTTTAAATAACCAAGTCCAAATTATGCTCAGCAAGCTGTTGAGAAAGCTTGGAGGAATCTCAGAGCTGAAGGGCCAATTTGTGCCCTGACTTACATCATGTGCAAATGTACTGGCTTCACGCTGCCTGTAAAGGATATAATAGGCTTAATCTGTAGCATTTCTTTTTGACTTTGCTTAGTTCTGGCTTTTTTCTATTTACTTATGATTCCTTCCTAATTTAGAGGAACACTGTGCCTATATATTGCTAGTCTGTCGATAGCAGCATTTCACCTTCTTTTATTTGGTGTCTCAAGTTTTGTGTGAAACTTAAAAAACTCAACACCAAAATAAAACAAAGCTACATACTTGTTTACCAAAACTCGAATTTATATGTGATTATATTTAGTATCACAAACTTTGCACAATAGAGTGTATCCTCTTTATAAAATACACTTACTATCTCACTGTGGCAAAGTATTTGTTTCCTTAAATCGGTATAAACATGCCGATTCTTATTTTGGAAGTCTTGATTGTCTCATCTTAATGACCCTTTTTGCAGTCCCTGTTGCTCTAATTTCGGAAGAGATCCCACTTGTTATTTTGCATGTAAAATTATAGGTGCTGGGGAGACAGGCTGCATGAATGTGGCTTCATCAAAGATCCGGACAGCTGTTGCAATACCAAGTATCAGTGCCTCATTTTGCCAGGTTTTATAGATCACTTCTAATTGCCTAGGAGGGACTTCTTATGCTAGGAAATAGAGAGACTGGAATAAGGGTTCTTTGGAAATATCAGAGCCATCTTGATGTGCTTAGGTACTTTCAGCTGATTTTGTTCCCTGATGACTTCTGCAGCAAGAAAACCTCAACTTCTCAGTATTGTTATGTGATGGGCAGACAATGACAAAAGCAATGACATTCAGGCATAGACCTAGTGCTAAGTCAAGCCGTGCCAATATTTTAACACACCAAGGGAAAGACCATTTTCCACTGAGTTTGAGGACAAGGTGAAGAATTCCATTTTTCTTAATGACCTTAGGGAAAAAGTGGTATTTTGTAAGACTATCCATCTTACAGTAATAGACCTAATTCTGTTTAATAACAAGAGTGTAAGACTGGATACTACATTTGCCTTTCTGTCCCACCATATACCTTGTGTATCTTTACTGATCAGGTAATCCCACTGAAATAGGTGGGACTTTTATTAGTCTGCTTTCTGTGCTGCCAAATGTTGACAAGTCATCTCACTGTTGAGAAATACAAGGAAAATACGAATACTTTTAATGTGAAAAATAGAAAAACCAAACCAACATATAATTACTGTCTAGTCCCCAGATCCTCCCATTATTTTTAAGTGAGGAAGATGCTCACCTCTACTCAATTGCTAAGCAAGACAAAAAAGTGTTAGCTGACTGGATAGTGGAAAAGAGTGAACCAAGTTATGCTAGTATTTAGTGTTTGCTATGGTTTGTTTTCATCACAGTTTAATTTGGCAGTCATTGACTTGGAGAGAACCTGGTTTAGAGTGACAAGAATCGGAAAAATAAAGGCTTTTTTCTCTTTTTTTTGTGATTAATGACTTCAGAAATAACTGGCTTAGAAAACCTTGTTGGCTTTAGCCATTTCCTTCAGTCAGGGTTATTGTGTAAGCCTAGTTTGGCTCTTCTACCATTTTAAGTTTTCTGGGCATTCAGTCATGAGTCTGAATATCAGCGAATTTGGCAAAATTATAACTATTTGATATGTTCACTGAACTGGCAAATAACGTGAGCAAAATTACTAGTAGATATCATAGACTAATGAGAAAAATTAATGTGGGTCAAACATATCTGTGGTTAACCTCTGCAGCTTGCCGAAGACATATAGTCTTTGACAGTGATTGAAAAAAATTGCAACCTCCACTGGAAATCCAATTCCAACTATAATGTACAAAGATGCTTCAAAAAGGACAGTAAACTTTGTCAGTCATAGTATGGAAAAGCAGAGGGTGTAAACAAGAGCTTTTTGCTTTCAGATCAGCATCTCTCTTCGCTGCTGTAATAGAATTTCTAATGAACTTCCACAGAATAAAGAAAAGACTACCTTCACATCCTTTGTCTCCACCAAAACCAGGAATTTGTCTCCTAGGATTCCTCTTTAAGTGGCCCTTAGAAATTTTTGGGTAACCTTACCACATCTACCCTAGCTGTTCTCTCGTGGCCTTTTCTACTCCAGAAAACGTTGCTTGCCTTCTCAACGAGTTAGAGGGCATCAATGAGAACTGCCACTGAGACTTCTGTGAGGTACAAGAAAGTTCGGGAAAGCTGTCAAAAAAGGCAGGAGGGTTTAAACTTCAATCTGCCCCAGTTCCAGCTCACCATTAATAAGTTCATTTTCTGTTTCCTTATAAAAAGTTTTGGAAACATTCCTGTGCAAGCATAATTGTTGGAAGATTCTTTAAGGAAGCTATTAACTCTGCTGGCATATGGGGAATTTATAATTTCTGCAAGTGTTATATAGGAGAGACTCTCTCATGAAAGCATATGATGCATTTAACTCGTGCTATGAAATCTGCCTCTATATCTGGCAATGATTTCAAATTTCCTGACACCTCTGTTTAAACTATAACAGAACTTCCAAGCGCAAACTGTCACTGAAGGGTAGTTAAAGTTATGGTATGTTATGCTTAGGTAAAAAATATTTTTCAATTGTTTAGGCAGACCAGACATAAAGCAATGATGTGTACATTTTGAAAGTAGTCTTAGCATTTACTTTTGTTTTCCATACTGATGCTTAGTTGCTCCCTATCTCCCAAAGGCACTGTCTGATGTGTTTCTAAAATACATTCCATCTCATGCAAATAACTGATACTGATTCTGCTGGCCAAAATGTGTAACTATTAAGTTTTTTGACGATTAATTGCCAAATGTATGAAGAACTGTGGCCTCCCCCCCCTCCCAGCCCATACAAGCCTCCCTTTAAGGAAAACAATCTGATTCACACGATGGTTTTCACAACAGATTGTAATCCTCCTAGTTGACCATCTCACCTCTGACCAGCTTGCACCCCTTTTTTAAAAAGGTTGTTATGAAGCGTTTTGCTTTTTGCCCTTTGGAGTATGAAGAGACTGTATGTGGTGGTTGTGGGCGATTCTTGCACAAGTAGGATTGTAACACTGATGACTGGTGAAAATAAGGAAGGTTTCTTGTAATACTTATCTAAATTCCATACTTCCAATACACTAGTTTTTTTGTGAGTTAATGTATGTGGTGAGACATTGTTTTTGTTGGAGCTTATCAGCTGGAATAAGTTTGCAAAATCCTGTTACCCACGTCTATAGGTAGTTTGGTGGTCAGTAATCTGACTCAGAGAGCTTTGGCTGCTTGCGCTCTTGCTCTCTCCACTACTGATTAGCTCTTCTATAGGTCTATAACAAGTTCTAATAAGCCATGAGCATAAATGACTGTTTTTCCCTGAAAACCCCATGCATCTCAGATACTAGGGGATTTTTGTTGGACTGTTTATTATGCTGCTACCGAAAGAAGCTTTGTTTTAATTTGTTTGTTAATTAAATGCTAAAAGCAGCTCAAAAGGTGTGCTTTCTGTCAGTAAGCACACCACTTATGCAGGCCTGCTACTGAAGCTGCCTGTGACTTGAATTATTTCTGTAAATTGTTTTCTTACATTCTATAAGTTTATATGCGTTTCCTTTCAAAGTTAGGGCTTGTTTGCCAAGGTTTAAAATAAGAAAGGGAATCTTTATAGTCCTCTCATAATGGAAAGCTTGACCTTAATTTTTGCACATGAGTGACTGACTTCTTATAAAAAAAAAAGGAAATAATGAAGTTTCAAAAAATTACATTTTATTATATTAAGTCTTTGGACTTAATATTATAACTTAATTACAGTCTTATAATTATTATAATACTTTGTATTACAATACTATTATAATACAATATTATACCTTTAAAAATTGCAGCACAGAAAGATGTTTATAGTTAATTATATTGATTCTTTGCAACCTTCCTTTCTCTTCCTTAAGAAAACACTGAAAAAACCCCAAAATACAAACCACTAGGCACTGTTTGAGGTGAAAACAGTTTCTGTCATACCCTTTTTTCCAAGAAAAACACTCAGTGCCTAGACTTTTAAACAAGTGCTTTATTCTTGAAAATGGAAATAAAACATTTTCATGTAATCTGTAAATTTTGTTATGAAACTTTCCAGTAGCTGTATTAAATGATAAGAATAACTACTATTTTGAAATTCTGAACATCTTATAATTAGACCAGCCTTTAAGAAATATTCAGAGGTAAGGCACATTAGAATGTATTCCACAACATGGAGACAGCCCTGACAAAGAAACATTATTCTTAGATTTACAATTAATTACCCTTATGTCTATAGCTTGCATTCAATTTGCATATCTTAAAAGTGCTGTAAATTTCATAGCACTCCCTTGTTATTTAAGATCATTCCGCTTTAGTAAAAGTTTCCACAGTGATAACTTTCTCTTGATTATGTAGTTGTGAGGTCAATAAATCTGGCTTTACTTTGCTCTACAATGTTATAATTTTTCTTTTTTTGTGTGTTTTTCATTATTTTGTTCCTTGTTCCTCCTGCCCTCTCATTTATAATCCCCCGAAGAACCAGTAGATAGAGAAGTCTGGCTAGAAGACGAAGTGAGTGGTCAGATTCTCAGATGTTATCTTTTTCCCAGAACGCACTGGTACTGGGTGTCTGACATGTTCTATACATCTTTCTAGTGTCAACCTCATTAAACAAATACAACTTGATGTATAGCTCTCAAGAAATGAAATTTCATGCAACGAATTTGCTCTATTCCAGCTTGTGCTATTCCTGTTTCTCCCCTTTTTTTCCCCCCACTTCTACTTTGGGATTAATTTTGTACAGTCTTGATTTCTATCATAATTTTACATGGTGACTTTTCTTAATTTCAATACCTAGAGTTTTTTTAGGTGTGTTAAAAAATGCTCATGTTTTAAGCTCTTGATGTTTCCTACTTCCTAAACCAGGTGTCATTGCTGCTGGTTAACATGTCATAAACCATTCAGAATGTGGTTCCCAGTGTTTACTTTGGTCAGATAGATACGTGGATTTTCTCTAAATACTAGGCATATATGTTTCGACGTGCTTGTTATAAATGTTGGAGCCTTCTATGGGTAATTATGTATAAATGTGCTGGTGTTATGTTTTATGGTCTAACTCAAGGTTAACACAATATCATGTAAGCCAGAAGGACATGGAACGCTTTGCCAGAATAGTAAATATTAGTCTCATCCTTTTATTTTCTTTTTCCCCCCTTCAGCTTAAAAGAATTTTAAGAAGAAATATATTTTCAAACTAAAATAAACCTTCTTTAATGAGACTATATATTATTTACAGAAAAGTGACATTAAACTCAATTAGTCCTGGTCTCACCACTGGGTAGAACTGAAGTTTTTGAATTTTTTAAAAAATATAGTTCATTGAAGTAATTTACTGAATCTAGGGCAATATTCTGTTTTTAAACAAGTTTAAAAGTCTAATGCATGAAAAAACAGCACACTGTGTAGATCCTTGTAGGTACACTGCTATAAAAATACACAGACACATGCATAAAGTTTATGCCCATCTTTTTGTTTGCTAAGAAAAAAATGTTTAGGTGTTATTTTAAACAGGTGATTTCTCATCACTACCCCTCTGTATTATTAATTGTTAGCCGATCAGAGTTATTTTAAAAGTTATTATTATAGTCTTTTTCATTTAATATTTTACTATATAATTTTATTATTTAAACCTAGTTTGCTGGATAACAGCAGCCATCCAAAACATTGTCTGCTATGCAGAAACAGAAATAATAAAATAATGGAAAGCAGAGCTATTATAGTAATGACTAGCTATTCTTCATAGATTAAACAAAACCTCAGAATACTGTGTTTTTAAATGCTTTCTTATAGAGCAATCCAATCACTGTGAACTTTAAAGCTGAATATATACCTGTATATATAATAATATACTTATGTTAAAATTTTATCTATTAAAAGGAAAGAATCTCTTAGCTTTGTTTGTGGAGTGGTTTTTTTTTCCCTTTGGGGCATGATGCTGAAGTTACAGGAAAGAACAGGGTGCAAGATTTAACAAATATATTCACCTCTTCTGAATTTTCTAAGTCCTTTTAATATATAGTTTTAAAGATCTAAAGTAACTACATTTATCCTGATTTTTATGGGCCTGATACAAGCAAGTGTTGAATATGGCACAATTCTATTTGATTATAATGTAACATTTTTATCAAAATTATTTTCAAAAGCCTTCTCAAAATTTCAATAACACCATTTCAAGGAATGTAACATGGTAGCAGAGATTAGCTAGCCCTGAAATACCTTGGCAAAAGTGTGCAAGTAGCAAGAGTTTTTCTAGTCTTATGTCCTATATACATCTGTTAAATTACTCGGAGATCTCATTAAATAAAGCTAATGTACTTGTAAAACAGTAGGGAGAGACAGTATATCATTGTAACTGTTAGAAAGAGCCATTCTGGCAAGGAGGGAGCCAAGAAGGCTAGGTGTATGCTGGTCAGTGTAGATGTTTCTCAGCCATAAATCTTGGCCCTTTCCTGCCTAGTTATTGTGTATTTCTTTAGGTGAGAGATTGATTGTAGCAATGGAAGATGAATTTGCCCATAGACCCTCTCCTTTTTTTTTTTTTCCTTTATACTCCTGATGCCTTGCCAAGGTGATAATGCTTTCTTTCCTGCAATCATTTGTTTCAGATTAAAAGCATGAAACTGCATGGAGAAACACAAGAAAGCTTGTCTCTGCACTCAGGCAAAGATGAGGGCATGAAGATGTATAACTGTCCCAGGTGGGTGAAGAGTACAGTTTTACCCCCTCAGGATTTGTAACAGGTTTGTCTGAAGGACAATGAAATAGGGTAAAATCTGCAAAAGAACCACAGCATTTCTTCATTGCGCTTTGTGAGCATGGTATTTCAAATTTTTTTTAAGTATTGCTGAGTTGTACGAGAGTGCTACTAAAGTATTCCTTACCTGTCTATTTACTGCAGAGAAAAGAGCGTAAAAACTGCACCCCTCCATGTTTTCTGTCATGTGTGTGTGTCCCCCACCACCCACCCTGCCATTTATACTACAAACGGAATGAGGAGGGGAATGCTTTTCATGAATATATATAGATGCTGAATTTATAAGGATCAATATAGTCACAAATGTTGTACAACATGTCAGGATATCATAAAAAGCAGGTACTTCTATATAAAATACTAGCTTAATCTTGGAGATTTTAAAGCCTCATTAAAATGTGGATAAAGTCCATATATGGAATGGCAGCATTCAAAAGGTTGAAGTTGTATATCTGTGGTGCAGAAATTTTAACCATTATATTTGAATGTCAGTCGACTCATTTGATCACAGATGATATTAACATGTAAAATGTTAAGGTGATGAGATGCATTGTATACATCATATAACCCAATAAGATTTGTTGTTTAAGGTTTCAGGTGTGTGACGAATAACTTCAGACCTTAGTTTGTGAAATCTTAGATTCTAAAATAGAGGTGATGCTGTGGGCATCTCATAGCAATTTGATTCTACATCACAGGGCTTCCAGGAAAACTTTAGAACTTCTGGTGAGAAAAGACTTTGCTGCTTAATTGGGCAGAAAGGCTGGGTGGTGCAGGAACCTTTCCCTGCCAGGGAGAGGTGATGGGAGAGTGGTTGTGGCTGGGAATGGAACCCCGTTGGGACGGAATAGGCACTTTTAAAAAACTAAGTTGCTAGTAACTGTAATCCTGATAACTGCGGATATGCAGGTTCTTGCATGTGTGTGTAACGTAGCTGTTTGAGCCTTGCAGATAGTTCCTTTTCACTAAAAGGTAGCGGTTGATCCAACTTGCGTTGTTGTTTGACAGATTTGCGATAATCTGATAGTATGTTGTACACATCTGCTTGGCAAAGTTATCTGCTAGTAACAAATACGAGGATTCTGAGTGTGTTTTCATGGAGAAACTTTGAAAGTCAAGCAAATACTTTTATCTTGACCTTTCTGCAACGCTGCCCCATATTCACTAGTTGTCAGCACATGTTTGTCTGGAGCAATTCGTCACTGCCATCCGTCACTCCTCTGCCATTCCCATCAGTCCCATTATCTGGGATCAGGAGAGAGCTGAGGATGTAGCCTGAAGGATCATTAAACCTCAGCTCCCAGGTACTGCAGGTAGTCCAGGTGGTCTGTTGTTATTTATAATAAAGAAACAACACAGCAGAACTGCCTGGCAGTGGCCCATGAGGCCTCGAGAAAGGACGGGCTGAGAGATGTCATCACTGAAGGACAGCTAAAAGTGGACTTTCTTTCTCCCACACTGTAAGCAGAGAGGATTTATTGAACATCTGTTCAGTACATGGCTGGGAAGATTGATTAATTTAATTGCTCACACTTTGCTTAAGTAACATTTGAATACTTAATGTCAGGTTTGAAGGATATTACAACATTTACTTGCACACCTTTTTAAAGAGGCAGAGTTTCTTATGGCTTTTTGTGTCTTTCAAAGAAGTTGCATCCTGAAATCTACTGCCCAGAGGTCTGGGAAAACGGGGGTGAGTGGGGAAAAAGCTGCTTCCTCTCATAAAAGTAACTACTTATTTTTCACTTTTTGTTTGCTCTGATAAATCATTAATGTAAAGAGGGTCCATCATCCTCACTGAATAGTGGTAATTTTCCTTCTGGTATCCAGGATAGAGACAGTTCAGTACACTATACACTTCTGCACCCTTTTAACACGACATCATGGTCATATTAAAGTAGTAGGTTAGTTAAAGCAAAGATAATTTACTGTGTGTTCTATTCAGAGAAGGCATTTGGGAAGAAATTCCTGAGATCCTCTCAAAGAACCCCACCCATTAACTAAAGGAAAAAAATTAAATAAGGGAACATTTAGTGTTTATTTTTATGCATTTTGTATGCATCTGTTAGTTTCTTAGCTGCATAGCTCAGAAAGGTTTATTGCCAGTCTGGCCAAATATAATGAAATCCAACTGAAAGTATCAATGGAGACTTAGAGTAGTTGGTATAAAACCCTCAACCTTTACTGAATACACCACAGCTAACCTTATTTTTAGAACAGTGAATGTTGATGTTACTGCCCGTACGTCTGGTAGCGATGTCTGTGACTTCTAGCAAATGCTCATTGTTTAAAGATAAAGGTGAAGCTCCTTGTTTTGCTGCAGTGTAGAACTGGCTTTGCATTAGTCACCATCAGACATTAAACTGAGCAAAAGCAGACTGATAGATAGTGGTTCTGTATGATTTTTTTCCATCCTAAAAGTGATTTTTTCCCCCCCCCGTTCTCTATGCTCTAGTAAAGATGTTTTTTGATCTCTCTGTACAGCAGTTCATTTTAAGTCTGATATACAGTCAGATATTCTATTAGATACAAGATCTTTAAATATTTGTCTTACTTTGTGTGTAATTTGCTTTGGAACTCTTAGGCCAATAAATAGTAAATGATACTGACTTACATAGCCATGTATTTTTATTGTCAGAGATACCATATATAATGTTCTCACAACAATGCTTAACTCTGAGAGGGTAGGGATTTAACACTGCTACATGACTAATTTACTACCTTCAAACATAAAAAGGAAAGCTTGGAGAGAAAGGCCTCATATGAAGCTGCATAAAACAGAGCAATAGTATCATGTAGTGGTACTTAATAATGGCACTGGCATTTTGTTAGCATCTCTACAAGAAAAAAATTGTTCTTAGAGAAGGATAATCTACAGTCACATCTGATTGAAGTCAAAAGAAACATTGGCTGATTTCTTTGAAAGATGCCCGTCTGTCCCTGAATTTGACTGTACACAATACATCCTGCAACAACGAGTCAGATTGTCAAGGCCAGAACCAGGTGCCTATGTTACTTGTATCCTTCTACATCAGTCATACTGTAGGGAGCAGACAATTAATTCTGGAGCAAAATTGAAAGTCAGAGGCAGAGTGTGAAAGAACAGAATGACAATAATAAAGTGCCCCTGCCTCACATTAATCTCCCTCACTTCAGGGCTGTCAGAGGCGGCCTGGCGGTGACTAATGCCAAGCTTTGCATACAGTGGTCACAGACATGAGCAGCATGCTCCCTTTACAGCATCCGCGATTCGCTTTGTTGAGTTTTTGACTCCTGCGGAATCATTGAAAAAACATAGCCGCTGGTCATAGGTAGCAGGACGAAGTTCCTTCATCATACACCTATTGATCGATGGGCAGTATTCCTGGGCTTGGCTTAAAAAAAAAAAAGGAAAAAAAAAAAGAATCCTGACAAATGCAGGGAGATTAAACTAACTTTTTGAAAAGATGAGCTCAGCAGATAAGGGTTAATAAGTTTAGCTTTGAGGAAGTGCATATCATGTGCAAGTCCAAGCATCAGGACAAAATGATCTTGCACCTTTATAGACACACTAATCCATTAACATTGCAAAAGACTTTGATGCACGTTTGGGAATTGTGTTCCATTGATTTTATTGTCATCTTTTTGCACAAATAGTAAATAGGCTAACATTTAAGGAACGGTGTAATTATTCCCGAAAAGCAAGACATCAATGTAAAGTTTATTGTTGTAGACCAGACATTTTGACAGGAATACTGTAATATCCCAGAGGTGTCACTGGGTTACTGAAAAGGTTAAAAATTGGTGCATTGTGTCGGAGAAGAAAGGCAGTAACAACAAACAGCATTCAAAAAATCACAGGCACTTCTGCAGGAAAGTGGAAATGTGTCATGTAACAACATACAGCTTCTGTAAGTGGATTGCTGCACCGAGGAAGAAAGTGAAACATACCTAATGAAAATGCTTCCTCTGCTATCAGTGCTTCAAGGCGCACTCTCATTATTTACATTGCAAAAATAACTTTCTTTTCAGGTTTTTCCTTTTATTGTATGCAAACCCCACACATGCTGATGTGTTCTGGAGTTTGGTAGGGCTGTGTCTGAAAATTTCATTTATCTTCTCTGATAATCATGGGAGAAAATTCCCACACAAGACTTTACTAGCTAGGCTATGCTGATTTTTCCTTACTAGCCATGTGTATAAATAGTAAATCAGGAGGACTCCAGTATTTTTTATAGAGTGTTATCTGACAAGGAGAAAAGTACTTGCAGTCTTGCGTTGTAGTTGACCAGCACAGAAGCATTCATTAGAATCTGAATGAGAGGAGAGAAGGGATATACAACAGTTTGTTGTACATAACCGAGAACAACGTGTTTTATGTTTAAGTATATTGTTGTTTAGCATTCTAGAGGACTGTGAAGGAAGCACACCGGGTCCTCTTGTATACTGAATGTAGTATGCTCTTGGATCAGGAATTGAAACATATTTACAGTGACATTTTGAGCCTTGTACGCTGTCAAGAACTGTAGTGTTTTGGGCGTTTTTCTAGGCAATTTTTTTTTAACATTAACAATTACCAAATCCCAGTTTTGACTTAAAATATTTTCATAACATTTCATTTATTATTTTTTTTTCAAGCTACTCAACTGGATAAGTAGTCGTCTTTTCTTCAAGAAGATAAAAGTATAGAAGTGTGTATATATATATATAAAATCTCCATCATGAGCCATCAGTACAGTTTGAATCTGGGAACCTAAGCACAGATCTTTAGTGCTTGTTTGAGGTAAAGGAGGAAGTCTGCTATCTGACAGCAGTGACTCCTGTTCTTCACTTGGATTAGCCATTTCATGTGTAGCAAAACATTTTATAAGCATCATAGAAAAGCATAAGATGAAATATGTATATGCCAGACATTTCCAAAGATATTGGTATGATTACATTTAGCAGTATGTCAGTCACTTTGGGGCTCCATTTTAAATGTTACCTGAAATTCTAGGTTTTTTGAACCAAAAGCAGTTTAGGGTAGTTGTGGCGTTTTGTGAGGCTGGTGAAAGGACGTAAAAAGCAGCCTCCTGATTTGTGCATCATCTACCAGGTCACTTCCTAGATGTTGCTATTCAACTTCCTACTGGCAGGAATACATACTATGCCACTACTTTTCCACCTAGTGAGTTTTTAGACCTAACCTTTGCAAACTGATCATGGACAGTCCTGTTCTCTGGTTCCATAACCATCAATGGCAACAAGCAGTGAAATCCCAAGACTGATCACAACTACAGAATCAGCAGAGCTGCCGCCAATGTCTCTGGAGGTGGGTATCTGTTTGTCAGAGCAATATAAAATGTGCACGTAGCATGGTAGTTCTACTAGTTCCAGAAAAAGGCATAGTTAGGGAGCTGTCAATTGAAACAGCATTGTTCAAAAGTTTTGAATAAATAATTGGTGTGTGAATCCTTCATCCTCAGCTGACCTAGATGTGGTAGATCTAATTATGTCACTGCTACGAAGTTTAAAATCCTTCTTTTTCTTTGTCCATAGTACACTTATTCTGTTTCTTTTTAAGCAACTGAAAAAATGCGATTTCCCTATCTTTATGTTTTATAAGGATGCAAAATGTCTGACTTTATTGCTCTTCTAATGTAAGAAAAAAGCTGCACCTAGAAATTTTGAGTTCTGTTTTACAGAAACCATGAGTGGCTTATGTATAAATGAGAAAGCAGCACTTCAGTTCAAGAAAACCAGCATTTCTATACAGAAGAAAACTAATGAATCTTGCTTTTTGCATGCTGGTAGAATATGTGAGTTCTACTGACCTCAAATCACTCAGTTTAGGAGGCTCCGAGGGCAGAAAACTGTTCCCAAACCTCCCATCTTTCAGCATACACAGCTATTTTGGCTACTGATGGGCACATACTGCTGATTCCAGATCTGCAAAATCTGGAGAGAATTCAGGGCGCACAGACCCGTTTTTCCTCCAGCCAAGATAAAAAAGCCTGAATTCTATCATCCAGATTGGAAGATTAAGAGGTGCTTAGCTGCCCAGATTGCATTCCCACTTCTATGCGCAAAAATGGGCCTTACTATATTTATGTATCAATTTAAAACAGGGAAAATTAATGTGATTTCTAAAATATTGTCCATTAAGGATACATATAAAGAGAAGTTTTATAAAATTTTGGAAACTGACATAATTGCCTAGTTTTTCAGTAGAGCATGTTAATACTCATAAAGCAAATTCAGGAAAAGTTTGGTTCCTTCAGTGAGCGTTCTTATGTTACCATATGTTACTGTGCCACGACCAACTCGTGGGCACTGTTTGGGTGCAATCTGTGAAAAGGCAGAAGCCCTTTTTGCAATGGGGATTATTCCCCATATCTGTGATGCAGATGATACCGGTTGCTTGAAGCGCTCCCTTCTCTGTGTCCTGCTCACAGATAAATTGTGTTCTGGTATTATTTTTTTTCTTGATTATGGGGAAATACAGTGAGCCCCTAGACTTGTAGCCAACTTTTGGAGGGAAGGCTTCCCCTTAGTACTGTTTATAGTACAATTAAGGGGGGTGACACATGATCTTACTGGAAACATGTAGTCTTTCTCTCACCTCTGCTTCAGGACTTGTTAGCAGCTTTCTCCTTAAACACTTCAGTGGAGTTTACAGGCAGCTGTGACCACCAATATGCATTTGTGTTAGACTTTTCTCTGATTATAAAGTAATGAAAATGACAGGAAAAATATCTGAATTACTAAATATTCATCAAATTAGACTTTAGATCTTAGCATAGCTCAGGTGGGAAAGGACCTCAGGAGGTCATCTAGTCCAATCTCCTGCTCAAGCTGCTATATCTTATCATTTATGGCTGCCCTCATGTAAGATCTCCTGGAACTGATCCTGGTTCTAGCTATACAATCATTGAAGTTGTGGAGGTTTACCACTGAGAGCAGGGTTCAACATAATGGTAAGAACTTCTTGAATGCCTGTCTTCAATCTACCTTGGATGGCTGCATTCAACATATTCTTCTTGAAACCTTAGGAGACTCTTGGGTATGGATACAGCAAAGACAGACTTTAAAAGCTTTAATTGTATTTGACAACATTTTATGCTGAGCTTGGCTCATTCTCTCGCATATGCAAACTTTACATAGAAGTGGGCAGAAGATTCTGGCTACATTTGTCTGCTATAGCAAAAAAAAAAATTATCTGGAAGGCAAGCCTTGTACTGATTTTGTTGAAGCTTGAAGAGGAAAATATGTCTAGTGCCCAGTACAGAATTTCAGATCAAAACGGCAAAGGCAGAACGCATTGCAGTGCGAGACCCAGAGCATTTATATGGATATTACCTATTTGGATTTCTCATCTTGCTTCCTTGTTCAGTCCCACGATGTCTCCCTCAGCCCCACAAATTCAGGTTTCTCCTGATGAAGTATCTTATTAATTTCAAATGTTTTTTGGCATGGAAAAAACCCAAACATTTCATATCCACCTCTACCACATGTAGCTATGAAACAGCATCTCATGTAGGCTGAAATCATGCTTCCAGAGAAGCAGTGTGTAGCCATACTTACTTAATGACCCTATGTCATCTCTGGAATATAGCAGAGGAGACTGCTTAGAACATCACACGTTACTATTGGGTGAACTTCAGAGTCCAGGCCCTGCACTGACAAATTTCCATCCATCCCCTGCAATGCACACAGCAGGAGTATTCCATCTGCTTCTAATGATGCATCACGGGGGAGGAAACCTTATATATAAACAGCTCCCACATCACTTATAGCTTTATTGAAGAACATTTTTGCAACAGTATGTGTTTGTGACAAAGATTTTTAGCTGTTTGTTTATTGTAATATCTGTGGATGTTGAACAGAACAAATTAGTCAGTTCCTAAACCTGACAAGCTCCTTGGCTGAAATTTCCCTGTACTTTGAAAGAAGGTTCCAGACCACAAATTCACAAATTCCTGTTGGAAGAGTCTTGCCTATAGTCTCTAAAGCATAGGTGATAATTGTGCATGTTTCTACTCTGTTAAAGGAGTGATGTGATTTTTAGCTAGATCTAACTCTAAGCAAAGAGCAAACTGTTCTTTTTAAAAAAATAAAAATCCAGTTGTAAACAAGTTGTATAAATATAAATGGAGGATGAAACAAAGGAATGAAAAATATCACTTTGTCCAGGCTTTCTTTTTTAAACGTAGGCTTCTTTGTACAATAGAGCACTGCAATGTTTTTTTTGGAGGGAAATAATTTACTGTGATGTGTATGAAATGGAATTTTGATAGACAGAATAAGCTGCAATCCAGTTCTAAACTATAGATTTTCAAGCAGATTGATGCAACAAATTGTTAGCAAATAGCAGTTTGCAATTTGATGGTAATTAGACATAAGGCAAATATGTGCCATGACAAATTAGCAGCAAACCATACTGAAAAGGATTAGCAAGAGCTGGCACAGAGACTGCTCGATTTTGCATACTTCCTTGTCTTAGTCTAGGAGGTCTGAGCCAGCTTTCCTTCTCTGTAAATAGGAGACCAGAGCAGAGATCACAGGCATGCTAGAATGCCTTTAATTGCATATTTGAAATGTTTTAACTCTCTCTTAATCCCATGGAGGCTTTTCTCCTTACCACCAGCTTTATTATCCTGGGAGATGATCAAGTACTTTATCCATTTAATATTATAACTAAATACATTATGAGGTAAGTAACTTACAGGGTTACTTACTTTAGCAAGTCTATTGTACTTATAAGAAAAAGCCCCATTCTTATTCAAAACACCTTTAACTTCCTATAAATCTGTTTTTCAGCAGATTTAATTATTCATTCCATTAATAAATTAATTTTTCTAGAAGATTATCACATTTCTTTATTGATGTGTGCAATGCCCTTGTTAGTCTAGATCAAACTCATCACAATATCCAGAAGTGACAATGTGGTTGTGCTTCAATCCAGAGTGAAGCAGGCAAGTAATTTTTAGCCCAGTTCTCCAGACACATGCTTGAATATGACCAGTATGACACTAGATCTAAAGCAAACTCCTCTTCAATCTTTAATGGACAAGACAATTTTGTAAAGATCAAGAAAGCCAACTGAAAGCCACAGTAAAAGATACCTCATGCTAAATTTAAGCAGCCCATTCTTTCTTTGTGTGGCTGGCTGTTTGGTTTTTTAAGTTCAGTTTCTGAGGTAAGTCATTGCTTTCTCCAAGCTTTCAGCTCATGTTTTCTGGTGTGTAATTTGTCAGTTCAGATATGTAAAATGACATACTTACACTTCAAGGAATCATTGGGTAGATCAGAAGTTCTTAAATACTGTTTCTTTGTCCAAGTTTCTAGAGCATACAGAATCTTTAACTTGCTAGCTGATATAATATGGTTGGTTGTCTAAAAAGGTATGTATTTTCCATTCCCATCGTTCCTATGTCCATATATGGATCCTAAAAACTGTGAGAAATCATTCAAAGGTGTTAAAACATTATGTGGTTAGATGTATACACACATTTCAGTTAACAAATTTAATTAAGTGGGAAAATAAAAGGATATTATGCACAAAAGATACTTAACTTTTTTCATAAGTCTTAGAGAGAACTCCTCAGACAATTTAAACCATGATCAATAACAAGTTTTGCCACGGTGCTGTCTTCACATATAAACAGTATGATAACACACTAGTAAGGACTTACACAAAGGCGATGAAAGAAGTTGGACTGTTAAAAAAAAAAAAAAGAAAAAAGGAAAAAAACCCCACCCCAAGCTTTTCTTGCAATTTCTGAAGGCAGTTATATATTATTCACATAAAGGGCACTGTCCTGTAAAAGCTTCTGTGTGCACTGAGGCCTGGAGGAGGTCTTACTAGTATTGCCATGCTGTCTCTCACTGTAAATGTTTGCCTGCTCTCTTTTGCCACATTTTTTGCCTAGTTGCTATATCATACCTGAAATTCAGGTAGCGATTTTTATGCCAGTGCACAATCTTAGAAAAGTTAATTGATAGTCCTCTTGGCATAAAGATGTGTTTCCTTTTTGTTGTCTCTGAAACAGACTGGTGGTGTGGTCCTGGGAGGGACTTATTTGTGTATATTGAGGAGTATAGCAACCCACCAATTGGCAAACTTACACTAAGAATGGTACTAGTTGAAAAGGATATTGTTAAAAAATTTAGGATTGAATCCTATGTAAAAATGGTGGTAATTTTGATAGGGAAATTCACATTGTCAAATCTTTGCATGTAGTATCTTCCCTCACAAAAGCATCAGAAATTTTCTGCCCATAATATAGCTCCAAAACACCCCTCACTGCTCAGTTCTGTGACAGCTTTTCTGACAGTGCCTAAGCAGATTTTACATATTCATGTAGATACACTGTCAACCCAGATATTGCCTCCGTGAGCCTCGCTTATCCTCACCGCAGTGGTGGTGCTGGCAAATCTTTACATTAGAGTGCAGATGTTTTAATGCAGCTCTTCTGTTTTGATAGAATTGTTAGGTACAGACACTCATACTTCTGATGAGCTTCATTATGGCTATTAGGGTGACTCTGGTATGGCTGGGTCATTCAGTACCTACTGAGTAGAAAACTGATTCGGAGTGTGTTGAGAATCTCCCCTGAGCCAGTTGACCACCTCATAGCTGTGTTCCAGCTTTAGGCTATGAGGTTGCTTTTTTGGGGGGACTGGGCTTGAATTTTTCCCCTCTCCTGGTTTATGCCTAGTGACTTTGGGATTCCAAAGGGGTTGTGAATTTTTTGAATGTAAATTTGTTTCTAAATAAGGAATACATTTTCAGGGAGAGGGAAAGAAATGCTTGATTAAAAATAAACTTACATAAATTTCATTAACTAATGGAAAACCACACATAACCCCCATAAAATGGAAAACGCTTATTTTCTGGTTTTATGTAAGTTACTTCATCATGGGAAAAGACAGTAGATGTTAGAGTAAACTCATCTTGGTAAAGCATACATATTTTTTGACAATTGTATTATCTCTATTTAGGTCATAGGATTAATAAACTACATTGTCCCCAGGAAAATGTGTGCACTCATGGAGAACCTCAGTGACATCTCTGCAGAGAGGTAAGTTCAAAAGGCCAGATTTTAAAAGCTCTTTTCTGAGATTGTGCAGGCAAATTTTGTATACTTGAAACCATTTGGCTGTATACTTGAAACAAGTTGGCATTTGCATGACATGCTGTGGCTGACTGTACATTTACCTAAACTACTTGCACCCTTGTTTGCGTACAGATGTGAATGACAAATGCAGATGTGCTACGAATTTTTCTTCCAAAGTTGTTTTTGTTTCTGTTGCATCATTGCATTTGGGGATGAGGATGCTCACACGTTCCCCAACGTGTGCCCTGGTTAAGAATAACTTTCAGTTTTACTTTCAAAACGTTCGTTATCTCTATCAATAATATTAGTGTTTGTAATACAGATGCTATGATACAGTCTGACACTTTTCCCAGACATTGAAATATTTAAGATTCTCTGGAGACTATGGAATGCCCATACAGACATGAAACATTTATTGTCTTTATCTGCATATCTAAAATTCATCAATGAATAAAAATCAGAGAGGGAATCTTTAAAAAAAACAAAACAAAATATTATCCTGCCGTAATTTATAGTTGCTTTCTTTTATCTATTTAAGATGCTTCAATTCACTTTGTTAACAAATTTCTCTTGACAAGTACACCTATTTATTATTACTAAGCATGCTTTTTAAGAATGTCTGAAATGACACATGTATTGTTTTAAATAAGATCATAGAGTTAATTTTTAACCACACAAGCAATACACCAACAATAGAGTGAACAAAACATAATTAATAGTTTTATGCCATTCGACAGGATCATTTTATTTGCTGCCAGCATATGCCAAATGCAAAAATGTTTTGACTTCAATTAAAAATTTTAAACAAAATTAAACCTGTTGTCATTGAAAGCATTGAAGGTATGTTCTACTAGGTATTGCATGCATTCCTGAATATTTGCATGTCTACAAGCATGGATGTTCCAGTGGGAGAGCAGGGGTATATGAGAACTTTGATACTTTATTACTAAAGATAATGCAATAGTTCCTGCATCCACTCATTTATAGAGAGGCAGCATCCTCAGACATGTATTTTATTTTCCCCTGGACTTAAAAGAAGTAGCACCATATATATTTTGCATTTTATAAAGAAATTATAATACCACAAGCATTGATATCCCACTATATTAGTTTCATGAAGGAACAATTTTAGTTTTATTTGTGTTTTTTTCATTGCTTAGTTTTGGGGGTTTATTTTTTAATTTGGTTATATCTTGTAGAAAATGGCATTTTTCACAATATCTATATTATTCCTGTCTCATTAAACAGGACCTTATTGTTGACAGAGACTATACGGTCTTATTGCCACAGCAAAAGGATATTTTGAACACTGGAGTTGTATTTTATCCTGAATTTGTGTTGGTCAGGGTTTGTTTGGCTACCAGTGCCACCTCAGCATTTTGTAACTAGAAGTGTAACCTAGAGGAAAAAAAGTAGGATGTGTTGTCTTACACTCCTATTTAATAAAACATTTTAATGATTATTTAACTTTCAACATTACTGAACCATATTAATTCCTTAATTAATTGCTGATTTGTTAATTTCAGTGGATTTATTAAATTGAAGTCTTAAGTAACTGAGATCCCCCATAGGATGATAGGACTAAGTAAGTTCCGTATTGAATAACTCAACTAGCTCACCTAAGGGCTCGCAGCTCCCTGGTTACTTAGGCATGCACTAACATGCATATTTCCTATGTACTGTATTGCAGCGTATGTTAAAAATCTCAGGTTATTTGCAAGCGAGCTGGTACCTTTGATGTGATACAGTGCAGAACCATGCAAAACCCCTAACATCCCAAGAACTGTGTGCTCTGCATAAGGGGCACCCTAATGGGGCTGCGTCAGAGTAGTCTTCCACTGCGCTCCGTCAAGAGGGATAATATTGCCAAGCTTTGTAATATTAGTAACGCTTTAGAATAGAAATTATGTTCGGCTCCTTTGCCTACATTGCTTAACTCTGAAATTGACGGTTAGATAAGCAGCAGATGGTAGAGACTTTTGCAAATGCAGAGTATTTTGAAATTAAATACACTGTATGTGACTGTGCCATAAAACGGAATTGTAGATATGCCCTTGTAGATATGCACTGGGGACCGTAACCTTTAGTATTCTAGCTGTCAATTTTGCTTTTGTTCTCTGTTCCATTTCTGGAACAGAAACTCTTCATCAGTTTATGAATTTAGGGTGGATTTAAAACACTAGCACCAATAACAACACGCACATGCAGTGAGAATATAGAAACTGTCATAAAGGATACCCCTTAGGCTACTAGCAGTATTTACATTTACCAAGGAAAGGGTAGCAACAGAAAAAACAGCTCAATTAAATGCATTTGGATCCTTGGAAAAATACTAGAGAGCAGAGAACTGCCCAGTCAGTACTGAGCACTGGTAAAAGTTAACAGTGGGCTCCCAGACACACAGGATTAATGATGATCATCTCATTATAGAAAATTGGATTTATTGGCAATGTAAAGAGTAAAGTAAAGGTGTGTGCTGTTTTTTTCTGGAATAGAGCTAACTTTCCCCATAGAAGCCAATCTGGGGCCGTGTTTTGGATCTGTGCTGGAAACAATGTTGATAACCCAGGGATGTTTCCATTACCACTGAGCAGTGCTCACACAGAGCCAAGGGCTTTTCTGTTCCTCACCCCACCCCACCAGGGAGTGGGCTGGGTGGGCACAAGGAGCTGGGAGGGGACACAGCTGGGACAGCTGACCCAAGGGATGTCCCATACCGTATGGTATTGTGCTCTGCACATAGAGCTGGGGAAGAAGGATGAAAGGGGGGACATTTGGAGTGGTGGCATTTGTAATCCTAAGTAATCATTGCCCATGACGGAGACCTGCAGTTCTGGGGATGGCTGAACTCCTGCTGATAGGAACTGGGGAATGGATTCCATGTTTTACTTTGCTTGTGTGTGGCTTTTTACCTGTTACTCTGCTTTTGTCTCAGCTTGTGAGTTTTCTCACATTTACTCTTTGGATTCTCTCCCCATCCCACAGGGAGAGGGGGCTGAGGAAGTGGCTGCATGGTGCTTACTTTCTATCTGGGATAAAATCATGACAGCATGTAAGTAACACAAAATAAAAGGAACAAAAATAAGGTGACAACAATTTTTGATTAGCCAAGTCCATAGAATCCTCTGAGGAATTCAGGAGATCTAATTTAGGCAGTTAGAAAGCAGAAATTCAAATATACTCAGTTTTGACAAATTTCCTGCAACGTAAATTGTATAGAATTATTTGCAGTATTCATAACCATTGATTGAATTGTAAATTAGCTATAACTACTTGATAGAAAGAACTTCAGTGAAATTCAGATCCTACTGAAGTCTCTGGGAGTTTTGCCATTTCTTTCATTGGGGACAGGGTTTCCCCATCATCATCATTACTGTAGACAGCTCAATAGAAAAGGCTGCTCAGTTCACAGCGGTGGTCTTAGCAGCAAACAAAATGGTTGGATGAATAAGGAATGGGTTGGAAAATAATACTGCAAATATTATGATACCTATCAGTGATATCCCCTTGCCTTGAATACGCTATTGAATTCATACTACTCTGCTTGAAAATATATACATCATAAACAGAAAGGATACAGGAATAGTCATTGAAAGTATCCTGTAGCTAGAGAATTTTACATACAAAGATAGAATGAAAATAGTGCTTAGTTGGAGTGAATGAAAAGATGAGTAAGATTTTATAGTAAACAAGTGATTTACACAAGGTAAGTTCGATTTCCTTCTTGGTTTTGTCCCGTAGTGCAGACACAGAGGTGTGGTGACAAATTGAAAATTGATGATGATTAGTTTTTGATGCATTGTAGAATGGGACTTATAGATTAAACTCCTTGGAGTGAAAAGCATGGTGGGATTAGAAAACAAAATGAAACTAGATATACATATTTGTAAGGCAACATAAAGTAGGAAAACATGAGCTAACAATTAGCCCATGACAAATTTTTCAATGAGTCCCCATTTGGGATATTGGTGATTTTGGTTTTCTTTTCAACAATGCCTGGAAGCTGTACCTCATGGCTTATAGGGTGCTGAACTGGCCCCCACACTGCTGTGACTTCTGTGTCTCCTTCCTACCTGTGATGTCCCCTTCTGTCACCATGGGGCCGTAATTTGGTGCAGTTTAGGAAAGAGACAGGCTGAGCACAGCCTTGCAGAGAGATGTCAGGCATCTGGGTCTTATGATTTCTCGGTAGAAGACAGTTTTAGCTCTGTAAGAGTGAGGCTTCCTGAGTTAAGGATTTTTGTGGAAGTCAGGGATGAAGGAGGATTCTCATTTCCTCCATCAGAGGTCAGGAAATCTTCAGCCTATGATGGAAAGCAGGATTTATGCCTTTATGTTCACCTTTTGTGTTTGGACAATAAATAAAGTCTTGGAGCAAAGACTACAGACTCCTAGACATTGATAGTTCCCTAGGCTGATAACTTCAATCTCTGTGTGCCATTTTAGCTTTTTAAAGTAAAGCATGTTCTGATTTGGCATTTCAAGCGATGAATTGACTAATGCTTCTGCGACACAATGTGGCAGTAGTTGGTTCATAATCTCCAGGTGCTGCCAATGAGCAATTTTTAGTTATATTTTTAACAAGAGCTTCTTTCAGGTATTATTTTTTATGATATAGTACAGTTTCGTATACAAAGCAGTTGAAACAGCTTAGAATAGCTAGAAATTCTTAATGATTAGGGTGGTACACAGCTGAAGCATTACCAGTGAAAAAGCTTACTTACTGATTTGTTGCCAGGTAGCGAGCCAATTAGCAGCACTGGTTATTATTTACATTTCATGCTATATATCACTAAAATTGTGTTGTTGATTTATCATTTATATTGTTGTATTGTCAGCATAATTTATTCAGATCATGCTGCGATACCTGGGAAATTAAGTAATAAAGAGAATGGCATGGAATATGTCTGTATTCAGAGATATTTACTTTGCTTCTAATGAGAATGCAAGTTCAGATAAAACATAGATCACTTAGCTATTAAATTGATTTTTAAACAAACCTGTTAAAAGTTTATACCTTGTATTTTCTATAATTAAAGTGGCTGGGTTTTGAATCTATTCTGATTTTAACTATGAAACCAGTCACAGATTAGCTTAAACAGCATACCAACTAATTGTGCCAACTTAGTTCATTAGTGAGGTGCAGAAAGCTATGCTAGATCATATGTTATTGAGGTATCCAATGTTCTTTGATGCTACCTTAATTTTTTGGCAAATATTAGCATATTTTTAAATTTGAACTCTTTCCTGATTGCCTGTATTTTTAGAAAAATTGAAAGCAAGTCTATGTGATGTGAATATTTTTGATATATTCTGTTGACCAAGAAAGGTGCCATGTAAGACTGAATGCTTTGTGCACTTCTTTTTCCTTAAACAGGAATAGAAGTCTTCTGAGGTCTTGTATAGGCTCTTTTTATTATCTCTTCCCTTTAATCATCCCATGTAGTACTTTTAAAATCTTTTACTTGTCTGATAGGTTTATGTTCTGTAGGTTGGTTCTAGTCAAGAATGGTTCTCTTGAAAATGTTCTATACAGGAAAAAATGGCAGTTGCAGTGGATATGCTTTTCCATTATGACAGTGTTGTCTCTTCATAAATTTGTGAAAATAAACTTTTGCATTAGGCAGTAATTCAAAGCAAAATGGAAGAGGATATTCTTTTACTTAAGCTATTAAAACCCCATTATCTTTTTCAGCTACCTTTGCCTTTAGTTTCTATTTATTTTTGTTTTTAAGGATAGCTCTAAAACATACATAGAACCACATAAACCACACTTTTTCCTAGTCTATCTTGATACAGGAATCTTCTTAAATTGACTTTTGTTTAAGCAGCTCTACTGACTCCAGCGCTTGAATTTTCTGCCAGTCCTGTGGCATGCTTTTCAGTTTTCACTAGGCTGCTTCTTTGAACGTACTCAGGAGGAACTATAGAGTCAAGAAGCAAATAAGCCCAAGGAGCAAATTGCAGTAATCTTTGAGCAGCCATCTTTTCTGTTTACTAACTTTTAGTTAGTTAGGGTAGGATGAGTTAGTTAAGATGAGGGGGAATGGACTTGAGCTGCACCAGGGCAGGTTCAGATTGTTAGGAAAAAGTTTTTCTCCAAAGGGGTTATCAGGCACTGGAACAGGCTGCCCAGGAAGGAGGTTGAGTTCCTATCCCTGGATGTATTTAAAAGACAGGTAGATGACGTGCTTAGGGATATGATTTAGCAGAAGATGGGAACGGTTGGATTTGATGATCTGAAAGGTCTTTTCCAACCTAGTGATTCTCTCATTTTTGCATATATTTGGAGTGCTGAAATTTCTATATGCCATCAGAAAAAAAGGGGAAAGCAGTTTCTGTTAAGGGAAGGAATCCTGAAAGTGCATCTATTAAATGAAATAATCTTACAATCGCCTGTGTGAATTATGATTCAAGGTGGCATGGTCGATATGTGTGATTTAGTGTTTTGATTGTAGGATGTATGAAAAATGTCAATGAAAAAATGTCTGTTGATCAAGAAACCTTGCTATAATGTGGCTATTTGGATTAAAGCAGTGTGAAGGAAAATTGAAATGATACCTGTCTCCAGGGCCTGGAGCATCTCCCCTATATGGAGAGGCTGAATAAGCTGGGACTGTTCAGTCTAGAGAAAAGAAGATTAAGGGGAGACCTAATTGGTGTTTACAGTTATGCATGGGATGCAGGGCAAGTTAGCCAGCCCCTTTTCAGTGGTTAGTGGAGACAAAACAAGGGGCAATGGCTGCGAATTAGAACACAGGAAGTTCTGTACCAACATGCGGAAAAGCTTTTCCCCAGTGAAGGTGAGGGAGCCCTGGAATAGGCTGCCCAAGGAGGTGGTGGAGTCTCCTTCCCTGGTGATATTCAAGACCAGTCTGGATGCCTATCTGTGTAATATGAGCTAGGGAGGCTGCTTTGGCAGGGGGGTTGGACCCGATGATCTCTCGAGGTCCCTTCCAACCCCTAAGATTCTGTGATTCTGTGATCTCATTGCATGTAGTAGAAAGATAAGTGTTTTGTTTTCAATCATGTGTAACCGAAATAGAGAACTGGCTGATAATTAGGTGTAACAACATTCTCAGAAGTTGAGATCTAGATATACTATGATTTTTGTGTTAAGGTCGAAGTTAACTGGCCTTTCAGAGTATGAGGTATGTGCAGTCAGGGGGATTATCTAGAGGTTGAAGAATTTTGTACATTCAGAATTAGCAAACCTTTAATATGTAACTTCATCATATTAATAAGCAGAGATATTTCATTCATTTATTGTGACAACTGTGGTTCAATTTCAATCAGAAATTATTAATGAAATATAAGTACATTTAAGGCATTCGACGACCTTGATGAGGGAATAGCATCCACCCTCAGCAAGTACGCCGATGATACAAAGCTGGGAGGAGTGGCTGACACGCAGGACACTGCGCTGCCATTCAGCGAGACCTCGACAGGCTGGAGAGCTGGGCAGGGAGAAACCTAATGAAATTCAACAAGTGTAAGTGTAAAGTCTTGCACCTGGGGAGGAATAACCAACTGTATCAGTACAGGCTGGGGGATGACCTGTTGGAAAAGAGCTCTGTGGAGAAGGACCTGGGGGTCCTGGTTGATGACAGGTTGGCCATGAGCCAGCAGTGTGCCCTGGTGGCCAAGAGAGCCAATGGGATCCTGGGATGCATCAGGAAGAGTGTGTCCAGCAGGTCGAAGGAGGTGATCCTCCCCCTCTACTCTGCGTTGGTCAGGCCCCACCTGGAATATTGCGTCCAGTTCTGGGCTCCCTGGTATAAAAAAGACAGGGACCTTCTGGAGAGAGTCCAGAGAAGGGCGACAAAGTTGATTAGGGGTCTGGAACATCTCCCCTATGAGGAAAGGCTGAGAGAACTGGGTCTGTTCAGCCTGGAGAAAAGAAGACTTAGGGGGGACCTAATTAGTGTTTATAAATATCTTAGACATGGGTTGCAGAGGGAATTGGCCAGCCCCTTTTCAGTGGTCTGTGGGGACAGGACTAGGGGCAATGGCTGTAAGCTGGAGCATAGGAAGTTCCGCACCAACATGCGGAAGAACTTTTTCACAGTGAGGGTGACGGAGCAGTGGAATAGGCTGCCCAGGGAGGTGGTGGAGACTCCTTCTCTGGAGATATTCAAGTCTCGTCTGGACGCCTATCTATGTAATATGAGGTAGGGAGCCTGCTTTGGCAGGGGGGTTGGACCCCGATGATCTCTCGAGGTCCCTTCCAAACCCTAATATTCTGTGATTCTGTGATTATGTTTTATGAAATATATGAAATCTAAACTTGAGACAAGCAGTTCTACATGATAGGAGATTGGGAGTGTTTGTGAGTCTGTGTGTGCAGAAGTTGGAAATACCTCCTTTAATTTTTCTGTAAGATATGTGAATTATCTGGGAGTAAGTGATGCTCTACTACACAGGTTTACTGTGCATCTCCTATAAAGAATTCTGGAGAATGGCAGGTTTTCTGCTTTCCACTTTTCTTCTGAAACCTCTGCATGTCATTACACAACTGAAACGGAATACATGATGGGCTGCAGGAAGATGTAGCATTATTCCATCTGTGAGGGGAAAAAAGATCACTTAACTTGCTCTTAGCTGTGTTATTTGAGATTCACAAGATCTCTGCTCCCTTGAATGATAAATGTCAGGTTCCCACAAAACCCATCCCTTATTCTCTCTAAATATAATGGAAAACATTTGCCCGTGGCAGTTAGTGGGTTTTGTATTTTAACGTTATAATATTGATGAAATTGAAGTTCTTTATTGTAATATTATTTACTAAAAAAGTCAATTTCCTAATCAAAAGCTGATTCCTTTAGGAGGAAAATGTGCTTTCTCAAATTCCAGAATCTTTACTTTTTATCCTTTCGAACATGGGTAACTTATGTTCTGTGTCTTAAACTTCACTAATCTGTCTCAGGATTTCATTCACAATATCAGAAATATTAACATGTTTCTGTACTTGTGTACTGCTCTATGCCACTCCTATTAACATGTGATTAACACTGTGATCACCATGATACACTGTGACTAACAGTGTACTTGCTCCCAGTTTTCTTAGCTGCAGTGAATAGTCAAAATACATCTTGGAGAGCTGAATGACAGCTTTCTTTGATCAGATCTCTGCATCCTGCTGAAGTTATCAGTTGGTGATAAATTAATGGATAATTTTGGTTCCTTGTTTCCATGTGCATGTTGTCAGAACACTTAAATCTCTTTTTTTTTTTTTTTTGGATTTTCTTCAGTGTAGCTTGGGTGTTACCAGTACTGTTTTGGACATCTTTATAGTAAATCTAGATAGACCATATCTGACACTCACCTGGTGTTCATGTGTCTCTTAACTAGGAATTAACTACCTATTTGTATTATGAAATCAAATAAACAGTTGGCAGAATGTATCATGTTAAATTTGTGCCAGTTTTATCTTGGCTTTCCTCTCCAGGAAAACCTGCTACTGTACAGAAAAGATCTTTTGCAGTCATGCACTATGATTTCATATTCTGTTCATCTATATTAAATCTCAGTTGTTTGCCCAAAATTTCTGTTGTATATCAGGCACAGATAGCATGGAAACAAAGAAATACTCAGAAATATCCAGTCCCCCTTTAATCCCTTTATTGCCTTTTAATTATATTTTCTTTACCTAGTTCTTTGACACATGAATTCTAGTGCCTTTGTTCTGATCTGTGTTGCATTAAGCCTGCACAGGCTGGCGAGGAGTACTCATTTGGAAGGCAACGGTTAAAATAGAAGTTTATTTTATGTTGCAGTGAGCACTACTGAGGAGGTCAAGCAGAGCAACTGTTTGAAGGACAAAGGGTCCTTTTATAAGCAGATTTGAGAAAGTAAGTTGTTAGATAAAAAGTATCATGAAGAGATGAATAGGAGAAAGGGAAATTTAAAAGGGAAGTATGCAGATTACAGAAAAAAGTAGGTAGGATGATAAGAGAGATAAGATTGTTTGGAAGGAGATCATCGTTTTCCCAAGATTTATAGAGTTTTTCAAAATTCAAAGCAAAGCTGTGTCGACTTACGGCTGTCAAAATCAACATGTGTCTTATGAATCCAGACCAGATATGTTTTTGAAGCTCTGGTATGAAGCAGATGGATTCATGGGACTTCCGTATGCCCCATCGAGCCTCCCTCCCCATTCTGAATGTGTCTGGAAAAGTAAAAAATTTTCAAGTGAAATTGTCATGCTACAAGACATAACATACTAAGGCCAAAGCTGAAAGAGAATTTATTCTGTCCGTGACTTCTTTTCCTTTACCAGTATGATTCAGGCCTGTATTTCTTGAATAAGAAGCTCATGCCATCTCTTTTTATACTCCCAGAACTGTTGGCTTATTCTTTTCCTGTGCAAGATCCTTCCCTTGCATGTATACCTAGGACAGCATGTAGTGTACTAAAGCAGATCTATGTAGCTGAGGCTAAAATCATAGGTCAGGAAGTTTTTAGGAGAGAAGAAGAAATCTCAAATTTTATGCTATAGTCTCTTAGGAAAAAATTGTTGTCATTAGATGTTGCTATCTAGTTGATTTTGTCACGTGCTCTCCTCTCTACTATTCCTACTTTAACAAGTATAAAAGTGAGACTGAGTTTTAAGAGTACCTTGGCATATAGACTCAGCTGCCAAATTCTAATTTACATAGCTGCTGATCTTGGTCTTGTTAGTATGCTGCAGTTTGAACTTTTCCTCAAAAACTAATGGAGCTCTTATGTCAAATAATTACCTACTGGATCTGTGGAGATCAGTGCAGGGGTTGTCCTAGTGTTTTCAGGGTGGGATCTTAATAGTGTTCTGAGATTAAATGTCAACAGAAAGGTGAAATGTCTGTTTAAAGTTAGCACGCTCCACCAGCTGTTCAGACACTTAGCATCTTAACCCTTTATATTTGCTGTACTCTGGAAATACTGAAAAGCGTAGGGTGGAGGGTTATAGGAAAGACAGCATTATGTTGTGTACTGTACTAGATAGGTTTATCTCTTTATCATTTTGTTCTCATTCTAAGATGAAGTGGAAACTAGGCAGAGAAAAATTAATAGTCATCAAGCAGGGATGCTGGGCTTGGGGTGATGTTGCATATGCTATTTTGGTCCCAGTTATTTAATTCAATAGCAGAATTTAATTGTACACCTGCATTTTGACAAAGTTTTCAATTTGTTCTTCCTTGTGACTAGGTGAAAGTTGGTCATTGAGATAAACCTAAATCTTCTTTATCTGGATAATTCTGCTTCCTGTTTAATTTCTGAAGACAAAGGAGAGATTCTGTTCACGAATTAAGTTAGTTGCACAAAGTGATTTTTGCATTGTTCTGTACTTGGCTATTGTGAAGTGAGAGAGATAGGTGAAGAGAAAGGCAAGGTAGGGACATGTAGACCTTAGCTATATTAACTTAATTTACCTGGGAACTCTGCTAATCATAGGATTTTGATTTTAATTGTGACTATTTGATGCACAATCCAGTTGCTTCAGAATTCACAGCCAGTGGCCTTTCTGCCCTCTACTGCATAGACGTTAAGGGCTGAGAAATGGAGAATTTTTTCACTGTTCATTAAAATCCTTAATCCTGTCCTTCAGCTTCTTTAGGGAATGGTTTCCCATATGTCTTCTGGGTCTAAGAAAACCACTACTAAAGCAGTTCCTTCACCGGATTTTTTCATCACTTGCCATTCGATAGCATTATCAATTTGCTTAGCAGGGATAAGATATTCATTTCCAAAAATTGTTTCAACATACCTCTGCTTCCTAGTTGAAGAGATGTAGACTGTTTTCCTGGAAGAGTTGAGAATAATATCTTTGATAGCTGATGCACCCCCCTTCTAATTGTTGATTTGCCCTCTGGCTTTGTCAACCCAGGAAGCCTTGTAACTTTGTTCTACTTAAATTAAAAAACTAAAGTATGAATAATATTTCTGCTTAGAGTGAAATAATTTAACTCATGTGGCTGCTAACCAGCTTAGGAAAGTAACAAGCACAATGCTACTATTCTGTTTCAAAAGGCACTTGCTAATCTGGAAACTCAGTCCCACTGGGTGAAGATCAAATGAACAATATTCTACTTCTGTACTCAGCCACACATGACCTGTTCACAAAATCCAGAGGGAAGATGTAAATAGGAAATGTTTAGCATCTATGAATTGTTAGCTTATTTTGCTCAGCAGGCTGATGTTCTCTGGATATAAACAAATCGGTCTATGCTTGATCTTCTGTACCTCATGCTCTTTGACATCGCCCTAAATTAAGTTTGTATTTTTATGGGCCAGACGGTGGAAAAGTAGTGGTGTGGCATTAGCAGCCTTGGTATAATTTTATCTTGTGTTAATTGTGAAATTCTATTTTCCCCCACACTGCTGTAGTTCTAGGGCTCCTTTTATCATTTCGGTATTTAAGCCACCCTTGCATGATGTTTACTTTTTGTTAAAGTATCAGTGATCCTCTAACTTATCTGTGAAGGAGAAAATGATTGTGTTACCCTTTGTGTTTGATTCTGCAACAGGGTTTTTCTCAAAATATGGGAAATTTGGAATAAAAGTCATCTTTAAAACTTTGACTTTTCCTAGCAAGTGTTCATCCTTTAAAAACTGTTACAGAAAGAGTTTAGTTTTTGTAGTTTTCTGTCTTAGCTTATCCTTCAGGAAAAGAATATCTTCACATCTCTTGATAGTGTGATAGCTTTCAAATGTATTGTTGTCTGAACTGTTGATTAAACAAAATGGTGCTGATTGCAGCAGGGTGGCTAAATGTGGACAGAAGTAGCTATTGCAGCCTGCTCACTAAGAAGTCATTTATCAAAGTTTTATCTGATTTCAGAGGCATTAGATTTATCAGTCACACTTTATAAATGGCATGTCATCAGGATCAAACCGAAGCAATACCTTACTCAAGCACTGCTGTTAAGCAAGTGTAAACATCTTCTGCAGATGTCCTGTGTCCTTGCACTAGGAGGTATGTCATGCAACATATAATTATAGCAACCTTTAGTATTTTACATTAGTTCCAGAATTATTTTTGTTGCTGTTTTGGTGATTGAAATTTGATGTCTGCTCCTCACCCAACCCAAAAAAGGTTTATAATTTCACTATGAGTGAGCAAAGGATAGCTGTTTGGTACACTGTATAGAAATAACTGGAAAAGGTAAAGGTTTTGGTGCCAGAAGCTCCCAGTGCTGGGAGGGGGAAGGAGTGGCAGATCTCCACAGCCAGGGCTCATCTCCCTGCCCAAGCCAGGGAGCAGGAGGCAGCCCCAGACTGGGGCACTTCCCTGTCGATGGGATCAGGGTTGGGCTGGGTGTCAGCCTCCAGGATGGTGTCAGAAATCAGGCCGGGTGAGGGGAGCTGGGATCAGAGACAGCCCTGAGATGCCCAGAGAGAACCAGGGAGACTCAGCACCTTGATGGCAGGTCTCTTTCTCTCTGGAATGGGCCATTTTGTTCAGAGTGTTTCCAGACCATACTTACTTATCTGATGACTGAGGGAGTTAAAAGTGTACTAAACACTACAAAAATTTAAAGCAAAATTACTGATGTACGTCCAAGAACAGGATTTAAAAGTAGCCTGTCTGATCTGAGAAATAAACCTGCTATGTGTCCCTCTGACTGAGAGTTTTGGGTTTGACTGTTTGGATGAGGAAACCATTTGAGATTCAAGTGCAATATGGAGGGAGTTTTATTAAACTTATAAAAATCCATTTGAGTCTAAATTAACCTTGGTGGTTCTTTAACCACCCTAAGAGAAAAAGCACTAAAACCCCAGCAAGAGAGACACCCTGATACCTTGCTTGTTTTTCAGGGTGTTTTAAAAATTTCAGTGCTCAATTCTGTTTTGCAAACTTAAACCACAAATTGTTTATTAGGGGTGATAAGATTGTTTTAGACCCTTGAAAGCATATACAACTTCTTTAAGTGATTATGAAGGTACATCTTATTGTCTGGGGAAATGACTTCTGCACAGCTATTTCTTTTATTGCTGTGCTGAATGTGAAGGCATTACTCAGTTTAATAAATCCTACTGTATCTCTCAGTCTGTGTAGGCTGATATAAATATCTCCAGTTATGTCATATTACCACCTTTGTACAGCTAATGTTACGTTCTTGATGACTGGTGGCTGATAAATGCAAAACCTCATTTGGTTTGTGAGTGATTGAACGCTAACACTGTTTAGATTTCTTAATATACTTGTATTAGCATGAATAAGTAATGAGGGTGCCAGGCTTTTTTGAATATTTGATTGTATCTTTATAATGGATTTGTGTCTCTCTCTTTGTGCTAATGTCATTGTAACTTTGTTGGTGTCATAACTCCAAACCTAAGCAATCGATCTTTATCAGAATATCTTAAGTCAATTACCCTCTCGTGGCCAAATTACTGTGTCATAATACTTTTCTTATAAAAGTATTCTGCATATTGCATTTAGGATACAAATAGGTACTAATTCTATCCGCAGTATATTTCTCATTTCCTTGTTGTGTCTTCTGTTATTGTATTGATCACTGATTTTTGTTGTACTGCCTCTCTAAGCATACACGTATGCACAAATGAAACGTTGAAGCTACTCTTAGTTTTAATATTTATTAATGGACTAGATGACCCTCAATACACAAATTCATCCATCTTTAATGTGCTCTAGATTTCTACTACTAAAAATTAAGCCCTAATATTTAGTTTCTTGGGAATCATCATCAGTTTGGATAGTGATTGTTTTAGGAGGAAAGTGTTTGTTTGCAGAGCCTTTTGGTTATTCTAATACCCTAAAAAAAATATGTGCCTGCAGTACAGTAGACTTTTTCATCATTTTGCGTCATGCTTACCAGCTGACTCATTTAACACGTAAAGGAATTGAAAGAAACATGTCTATTTTTTAGTAGCTTCTTAGTGATTCCCAAATTTGTTGTTTATTCTATGAAAAATGTATAAGCAAGGGACTACTGTGTCATTCTGTCCCAGAACTTCTGAATACATGCTTCTGCTCTAAGGTGCCAGAATTACCTGAGTCACCCCTCCAAGCAATATTTTTGGTTATGAAAATTTCAAAACCGGTTATGTGCTTTTCAGGTCATGATAGAGTTAAACCACAGCTGCCTCATGGCAGATGTTGGACCCATTATTCTGGACATGCATATTGGAAATCTGATGTGTAGTGCTGCACTCCCTGAACTTCCATTGCTTTACTAGTGTAGCTGAAATACAGATCCAGCTGCTGCATTTTGTTACCTGCTTTTATCAGAGGAACCAGTCTCAGCTGGAATATAGTACTTCCAGGGGTGGATCTGCCCCTCCTCTTTCCTTTAAAACCATCTAGCCAAAATGCTTCCCTTCTTTAAAGCTATATTAATCAAAATACACTAATAGTAATGCAAAACAAAGTAACTCTGTAACAAGGCACAACAGAATTGCTGAATGAGGGAAAAAACCCACAAAATGGGATTAAAATAAATTACTCCTGCCTGGCAGAGACTGGGAAAGAAATGGTATTATTGTCCTATTTTGCTTTTCAGTCTGTTGTCTTAGTGACTTCTGGATTAAAATAAACTTCACACAGTCCTCTCTCATTCCTAGAGAATATCTTTCTGTCTCAGCTCCTAGGCTTGGGTCTGCTCCATGCTGCTGAGAGACCATTCTTTCCTCTGGAAACTTCCGGCTTGGCCTTTGCTGCAAAGGGTGCCTCTGCTATCCCTGCTGTTCCCACTCCTCCCCAGGCCCACAGTGCTGGATGCTCAGTCACTTTGAGGGCAGGCACGAGCTTCCTCTCTTGCTTTCTATGCGGGATCAATCTGGTCACAGTACAGTTGCCAGCTGCATAGAGCATCTTCATCTGCTTTGTGTCTGAAAAAGAAGGCATGGTGTGTTAATAATGGTGAATTTTAAATTTTTGACCTTATATAATTCAGGAGAATGTTGTGAAGAACAAAGAAGAACCTGTGAAAGTGGCTGTTATGCTCCAAAATATTGCCCACCTATACTGTGGAGAGGGTTTTTTGCTCCTTGTTTTGCTTCTACCTTCTTGTATTCTTGAAAGAAGTTATTGAGTGTACTGGCCTTTACAATTCCATGAAAGTCCATCACTGTTTCCCTGCAGAGTTGAAATGTGCTATCAAGGTGCACAAAGACAAGCCCAGGGAACTGTTGCAGAAAGCCATGATAAAGGCTTCTGTAAACACCTCAGACTTTCATAGACTTGTCAGTGATTATTCCAAAGATGAAACTTTGTGAATGTTCCTCACCTGGGTTTTTTTAAACTCCTCACCTTCTATTAAGAAAGGAAGGTTTAGATTTGATGTTAGGGGGAAGTTTTTTACAGAGAACAGGCTGCCCAGAGAAGTAGTGGATGCCCCGTCCCTGGAAGTGTTCAAGGCCAGGTTGAATGGGGCCCTGGGCAACCTTGTGTAGATCCAGGCCTGGAGGTTGGTGGCCCTGTCTGTGGCAGGGGCGTTGGAGCTCTACGATCCTTGGGGTCCCTTCCAACCCATGCAATTCTATGATTCTATTCAGCTAGCAGTCTCCATTTCCTAATCATATTCATACTATCTGCGTTTACCACTTGCATGCAGCTTATTCAGGCTTGTTTTCCATGAATCTTTATTCTGTGTACTTCTGTCCCACTTCTCAGACATAAGCAACATTCTTTCTGGATCAGCAACAGCTTACATAGTTTTACGAATCTTGTCCTATTAGAACAAGCCATATATTTTGTAGTTTAGTAGAATTATGTGGGAGAATCAGAAGGGTCACATCTCCCTCTGGTTTTTCAAAGAAGAAAATGAATGTGGTATAGTTCATATTGATGCCAAGTACATAATCATATTTCCCTCCTACTTAGGAAACCTTAGCCTCAGAATTTTATGTTAGATGAGCAGATGCATTACATGGAATGTTTTCCAGATTCCTTTTTAAAAATCTGAGTCACTCAGAGTTTGCCATGCAAAGTCCTTAACTGTAACAATGTCCCCAGACTATTTGAATATGCACCAGGAAACATATCGAGCAAATTACTAGATTGAATAGCAATTTTTTGGTAAGTTTGTCATTCAAGCTAAGCAAGTGGCATGGATGTCAAAGAAAGATTATAGAAATTCTAAATATATGGTCTACAATTGCACCTAGCTTTGAAAAAATCTTGCATTTTTTCTTCATGGAATATTCACAGCCATGACCAGCTCTGATTTGAAGATTTCATAAACTTACATGTCTCAAAGTGAGATAAATAAAGTTGGGCTAGTGGAGAGTTTTAGAGCACCTAATTGGGCAAAATTTCAGCATCACTACCACTTTTCTGCAACATTTTTTGTTTGTGTCGTTGAGAATCTCTGCTTTAAGCAGGCTGACTGTAGTGTTAACACTATGTACTATGCAAAAGCAATCTTTTTAAGAAGTTTACTTTTTGTGGTTGACTCTTGATATTACAGTTTACCATGTAAATACCTTCATCTGCATGATGATTTCAGCAATACTCATGTTTTATCTCATATTCCTGAAGATTTCAGTTATGTTCAGTTGTCTCTGGTGAAAACTAGCTGGTCAGTTAACTAGAGAAAGAACTTTAGGGCATTTTGTAAGAACATTTTTTGGTGAACTATGTGTGTATGAATTTTGGGAACAAAAAGTTATTCATAACAGTGCATGGCTTAAACCAGAGTGGTAAGCATGTAGCTCAGAAGCAGACAATGAAATCAAGCTTTTTACGGCTATGTCCATATATATGTAACTCACATCTACTTTGTATTTTTGTATTTTTCCCAGCGCTTTCTGAGCCACAGTTCCAATCGTGGCTTTATTAAGAGAGCTAGAAATAGATTGCACTAGGTGCAGGTGAAAGCAACATCTGGCTTGCTAATTTTTTGACTGACAGAGGGTAAGGGCAACCTTGTTCTCTAATGTAATGTTATGACTCTTGTGTTCCTAAAATTTAGAAGGGGAAGTATTTTCTTCAGGCTGCTTTGTCTATGAAAGGGTTTTATGAGGATAGACCGTTATAGAAAATATTTCTGAGTACTTTCTTGGTTCTTAATAGCTAAAAGATACAAACTTTGGTAATAGGAAAGAAAAATAATCTTCTTCCCATGTGGTTAGTGTTTCATTCATGCTATTTCAATACTTTTGCTAAATGGTGGAGTAAAAGTGGTGTTTTTAAAGAGGAGGCATGACAATGCTCCCACTTGAGGGGTGCAAGTAAACTTCCTAATGAGCCTCTCTAGACTTGATGTGTAACATATGTGACTAGTGCTGGGAATGTTCAGCGTTCATGTTTCAGAGCAGACATCTTCAGTAGTAAAACTGCCGACAGCACTGTTCATTGCCAGACCTCGCTCTGACTCACACAGTGCATAAAGACGGGAGTCGTGCAGGGAAAGCTCATTTTTCCTTCTGGGAAATTTATCTGATTTAGTGTTTTATTTTATTCTGATTGATATCTGTCATATCTGGTGAGGATACAGACTACCTGCTTGTCTAGAGAGAATGCTTTTCTACAATATTCCTTTTCTTGGGGCACAAAATAAACTGTGTGGCAGAGCTACACCCTTTGAAAGCAAGATCCAGGTGGATGAGGGATTATAGACCTCGGAGTTAGGTAAATCGGGATTCCTGGGCCTGCAGCAGTCCACTCTGAGCTTTCATTTATTTCCCCAGTCCAGATATAAATTGGAGATTATATCCTGCAAATGATATGCTCTTTTCATGGCTACCTGCTTTGTTTTGGGGGTGGGGTGTGTGTGTGTTTTGGTGAGGGGGTTTTTGGTTGGTTTTTTCTTTTTTTTTCTTTTCTTTTTTAACTATTCCTGAAGTGGACTTCTCTAAAAATTGTTGTGACATCCCACCTCCCTAAAATGGAAAACTGTTTAGTTCAGTAGTGTATGAAAGGTGTTAACTTGGAGAGTTAGTGGTGGTTTTCCCTAGGAGCTTATTGATTTATATATTGCAAACTTGTCTAGGTGAGCAAAGGACTTTTTTCTCAAGTTCCTCAGTGTAGTGGTTTCTCCTGTATGTTTTCTGGTTGAAAATTCCTTCTCCTTTTGATTGCTGAAAGATCATCATTAGTTCTTCTTTTACTCTCATGATATAAAAGCATTGGGGGTGTGTGTTAATTAACAGTCTGTGCTTTTCTATATTCAGAGGTTTTTAAAATCTGTTTAGTTCTTGTGGAAAGCATATATTAAAATAGAATATTGTACAGAAAAACCACCTACAGATATTACTTCTGAGATAAAAGACCTGATAAAGAAGCCAGTGACTTTCTGTCTTTTTTGCTTGGGATGTATACTAGGCATTTCCATGTTGATTAGTGTTTTATAAATGCCAGAGATAAATGGTCACAAGAAACTGCTGCAACCAGCAATAAATATTGAAGTAAAGGCTTAAACAATCCTTTCCTACCCAGCTTCCCCATGTGATTCACTCCCTGTGAAACTGCAACTCGTGTGCCTACCTGAGTGTGCTAAGAAGCTCATATATAGAGCCTATCTTATGTTCTAACCACCTGACCCTTCGGCATTTTCACTTTATTTAAAAATGTCTATCACCATTCAGTGGTTTAATTTACATCGATACTTTTGTTATAATGGTGGCAGTATTCATCATCAATGTGAACTCACTATTTGTAGGGAAAGGTCATAATAAGCCCACAAGTAACAGAAATCATAAATGGCACCTGCCAGTCACCAGAGTGCTGTTGGCATGTGGAGTCCTGCCTGGAATACAGAGCCTGTCTCAGATCAAGTCATTTGATAGGCAGTTCATGTTGCTCTCTCAATGCCAGCTGGCAGATTACCAATAAGAATAAGTCATAGGGAGTGGGAAGGATAATATTGTTGGCACCTCTCTAGTGCAAAGTCTGTTTTACTTATAAGCCGCAGAGTATGGAAAATTGACCAGCTCTCATACTGTGTCATACGGGGGTATCCTTTATGTTGGTACCTGTACTCCCATGTAACCTGGGAAGGGAAGGTGGTAGACTGGATACAAGCTTTGCTTGAAAAATCTTCTTGCCAAAAGAGGTGCTGTAGGTAGAGCTATGAAAGTGCTACAATCCGTTAATTGCATTCATTGCATTAAATGCACAATTCGGGGCAAGGCTTTTCAAGAGTAGAATTTCTCATCAGAGGGGTCAACTTTGAATTCAGCATTAGTTGAAAACAGTTTCTTCAAGTCCCAATCAAAACCAACATTGGTAAATACTGTGATTAAAGTTTTTCCCATAACTGATTTATTCCATGGTAGGTACGATTCCCTAATATGCAGTGGTCAAGCATCTGATTCCTACTTATTTCTCCTGTGATCACAGTTTTGTGTGAAATTGCAGAGCTAAATGTCTTTTAAAGTCCAACATTTCCAGGACAGAATCAGCACTTGAGTCTTAGTGGTGGTCTTACCACAGTGTGTGGGGGAACACTTTGCTGGCTATATATACTGTTTATAAATGTATTGTAACTTTAGAGTTCCCATGTTCTCAACACTCATTTTGTCCTGTGCAAAGCAGGAATAGTAGCACAAACAAACGGAAAGAAATAGATAAAACGTTTAATTTTATTCCTTTTATTGTAGATACTATAGGATTTAGCAGTATGTTCAAAGTGTCATGTTTCTTCTACGGCTTAATCTCTACTACTACTTAATCTCTTAGTATTCTTCCTGATTATTCAGTGTTTGATATGATCACGTAAAACCTTGTGTGCTTAAGGTTTTGAGGCAATGGTAAGGAAAATAAAAATTGCCTCTTCTCTTTAGAAGCCTATGTGCTCTGCATTAATTCATACAATGGATTTTTTAATACTAAAGTTTTCTTAAGATATGACAAGTGATTATTTCTTTAAGTATGTACTCTATCCATTATTAAATTTATTATTCAAATCTCATTTAAAACAAGAGGCCAGATGGCAATATTCCAGTATTTGTTGCTAATAGCAACCACAAACCCCAAACTGAATGATTTTCCCTTTTTCACTGTGGATAAAGGGATCTCTTCATTTCACATGCAGGAAAAAGAAGCTACAGCTAACCAATTACAAACCAAGGTTGTTTTATTAATACTTTATAAAAATCATTCGCTGACATTGTTATTCTTGTTGATGACCTCATAAAGTATGTGATCTATTTCTAGATTTGCGAACTTTTTTACCAATTATAATTTTAGTTAGAATATTATTGTCATGAAAGGAATGCTTTTTTCTTTTAACTTGCTCAGATTATGAGACTCTAATTAACAACATTATGACTATTCTAAGAAAGTACAAGAAAAAAATAATATTACGAAAGGCTCAGAACCTAATTTACCTGATGGCTGATACCTCCGATTCAAGGAAAAGAAATGTATATTGAGAGTAAACTTTAAGGTGGTATGTTACTTGAAAAATGACAGCAGAACCAGTATCTAGAACTTACTCAAAGTCTTGCTTCTTTGCATTTAGGCGTCCCACAACTGACCATTTCGGCTAATTAGCCAAAAAATGACAGTAAGGCAAAGAGTATCAGGGTCTCCTCCTTAATGATGACTTGCTGTGTAAAGGTAAAAAGTGATGTCAGTATAGCTCATTAATTGGTATCAGAGAAGATATAACAATAATAAAGACAAATATGTAGAAGTAACTTCTTAAGGGGCTGTTTTGCATACACCTTATTTCTTCATGCATGTACTAAATGTATGTGCATGTTTGTCACTGCAAGACATCAGAGTTGGGTATTTGATGATACTTGACATAAACTTATTTTCTCCATAATATTACATGATCTCAAGCAGCGTTTATTTTATTATTTCTTGTTTGTCCCTGGTTCCCTATGAAACCAGTAGTAAAATTCCCTCTAGCTGCAGCACGTACCACTGGCTCACTTTTCGTGGTTACTTTTCAGGCAATACAATTTCTGGTTAATGATCTGAATTTCTGCATAACTGTAAACTTACTATACACTGGCTGTTAAATGTAACTTGATTGGTTTCTTAATCTGAGTAGGAGATGAGAAAAGAGGTACTCAATGACAAATCTTATGGAGACTACTTAATGCACTACTAGAAAGGCCTAAGAAGTTGTAGTACAGAGGCTAGTACATGAAATGAGGTAGGACAGGCAAATGCAAATTACCCCCTTGTTAAGTATTCAATTTAACAAGTAAGTTAAAAATTCTCACAACTAACTTTTGAAATTAAATGCTTGGTTAACAGTAAACATACTCAGCCCCATAATCCAGTGACTATTTACACTCTGGTAATTTCAAGAAACAAATATTAGCTTATAAATGCTGTGATGGCAAAATGTGCTAGCATACATGTTAAGTTTCTAATCAAACATTGCAAAAATTCATTAATCAGTATTTCATACTTCATTACAGTCTGACTAATTTTGAAATCCTTCATGTAAATTGATTAAATGTCTTCAGTATTCAGATAAATGGGCTTTTGTTTTAAGCAACCTTTACTGTGAAGTCCATATTTCTCCAGGATTGAGTTCTGGTCACATTTGACTGTCATGTCTGACATACTAGCCAGTTGCCATTTCACCCCTTCTTCTTCCTCTCCTCTATATTCCAAATATCTCATTGACCAATTGTGAGAAAAATATTCTTAAATCTTCTTTAGACGTTACAGGTCACAGTTAGAAAGTGTTCCATCATCTACTGTCATCAGTCAGCAAAGCTGCTTTTTTTTTTTAATAGTGCAACTCTTGCCCATGTTTAAAGGAACTATTGCTATACATATAGTGGACATGTGAACATCTTGGATTCACGATCGAGTCTTATTTTACACAATAGGACATATGTGAAAAATACTCTGGGAGGCAAGAGCTCAGCTATTCCACTTGATGCATTGCCTTAGTGCGTAAACATTTAACCCGGGACACGTTGCCCTCCCCATAGCCACAGCGTAATGTGGCCATGGAAGCTGGTGCCGAATGCCAGCTCCCACCAAGGATAAGCATCACTCTGTCCTCCTCCAAGGCAGACCTCCCCTCTGTGGAGCTTCCAAAAGCTGAGGAAAGACTTTTGTTTCACTGAGCCTTGCACTGGGACTCTGGGTTTTACAGTTTTATGCGAGACTGCGATGGGAGATTAATGCCACTGCTACAGCACATGGTGCTTTTTATTATAGAGATACCACGTTCTTTCTCATGTAAACATATAGCGGTTATATTCTATATGGCAAACCAAGAGAACAGTCTCAGGTAGTCTTCTGCAAAATAAATTCCTGTGAGAGCATAGTGCTGGCTAGAAAAGTAATGGCTTTATTCTCATTTACTAGACAATTTAAATTTTTTAACTGGCTTTTCAAAAATGTTCATCCACAGTTTAATTACTTCAGAGCTCATGCAATGTGAATGTAAAGGCCTCAGAGTGGCCACCATATATTAAATTCCCAAGTTAAAATCTGAGTGCAGAAGTCTGATCATTCAGCTAATCATGTGGAGTCTTGTGTGCATCTGGAAAAAGGGATTTATTCTATATCTTGTCTTGGGTATTTAAAAAAAAATAAATCCTAGTACACACTTTATGTGATGATAATCTTTGCCTGTCCTCAGACCTCTGGTCTGCCTTCTGCAAAAGCTGTACAGGAGGCAGTCAACAGCCTCTGGTCTTCCCTGGATAGCAGCATGCTTTGATCCACATGCTCTGCCCTGACTGTTTTCTCTGATACTGTTGAAAGGATATTGAGGTCTGCATTCTTTCCTCCCATTTAAGTTTGCCAAATGAACTAGATCATCTGCAGATTATGTAGATTATTTTCTGTACTTTTTTCCTGGCAGTGTTACATCATCCCTTGACAAATTGTTTCTGGAGCCCAGGATTCTTCTTACCTATCTCTTTCTCATTACTTCTGTGCTCCAGAAACATGGTCTTTCTGAATGTTATATCTTCAACAAATGAGGGAAATGGCCTTACCGTTAGCCCCCTGGTCCACTCTGATATGTACACATTCATAAGATGCAATTGCAGCCACTCTGGCCCTCTGTAAATGCAAAGCTGCATCTGCCCTTACTAACGCTTTATTTATTATCGGTTTTTATGAGCAGTTCAGTAGCAGTTGCCACAGCAGTATCTACAAAAGGCAAAGCCAACTTTAACAAACGCTGCTCTTGAGGAATACATGTGCTGTTTTGATTTGATATTTTAAACGAAATGTGAGGATTCCAGAAGGTGTAGAATGATCTAAAAAGGCTGATGTCAGGAAAGTAGAAAGCTTCATGAAAACTGCACCTCAAGAAGAATCTAGTAGATATTAACGTGGTAGACAGTAACAGATTGGAGTTGATGCCTTTGTTTTTCATCATGTAGTGATTGATTTGTATGCTAGAACATCTAGTAGTGAAACTTGCTACTTCTCGTGGCCAGAGATAATTTTAAAAAAAAACCCTGGTCTCTTACCAGAGACATGCATCAGATCAGTATTGTTGTTTTCAAATATTTATGTGTATTTAGTCTTAGAATGTTCTTCCTTACAGACTACTGGATTACATGCCATGTTTAAGGAGAATACACCTTAATTTTTTTCTCGTTCTTTGCTAGGTCGGCATGATTAATAATTTCAGTGACTTTTAACCAAAAGTTTGAATTTTTTCTGAACATCTTCCTCTTTAGTTGGCACATTCCTTTACTCAACACTTTAGATCCTTGGCATTTGCAATCGTTTTGAAAGCCCAACAGAATGCCTGGGTTTTCAGCTGTGTAATGCTCGCCTACTGACGAAATGCTTTCAGGAATGTGCTTCATTTCTGTTTTATCTTGAATTCTTTCCTTGTTTTAACACTTCCCAGGTTTTGTTCATATATTGAAAGACTTTCAGTTTTCAGATACGGGTGTGAGCTGCTTTTTTAATTTAGAATGATGATTTTTTTTTTTAGTATAACTCTATCAAGTTGCCTTCAACACTTCACAAGGCTTGTATTTTATTGTTTAGCAGAGCCTTTTCAAGACAAAATACTATCAGCTAGTTTTTGCATGTAGACGTTTTATTAATGTGAACAACCTTGGTTGTTTCACTGGGACCTCTACACAGTAGATGTAAGCCAACTTGATGAAGGAGTTTGGCATCTGCTTTCCTCCTAATCACCATGAAAAGTATAAATGTTTGGTTCAATTGAAGGGAGGCTGTGATGAGTTCAAGAGGTTTTTATGATAAGCTTTGGGCAAGCTATTAAAATGAGACTTTGAAAGGTATTAGGTACTTAACTGAAATCCCTTGGAATATCTGAACTCAGATGCTTAGTCTTGTTTCTGGCTGGAATTGAGAGCGCAGCTGATACCAAGAGCTGTCAGAAAGTTCATTGGCATTTTGACACAATTGACTATAATTTGTAGGGACAGAAAGGCATTCTTCTCTTTTTCAAACTTCTCCAGTGGGCTATTTGATGTTAATAGTAAAATTTCATCTGGTTCCTTTCATGGTAGTCTAAAGAAAAGAAAGATGGACTGGAAAAGGACTGTTTCTTCTACATTGTTTTACACTTAACAGATTCCAAATTATGTTTACTTCTGCAATGTTATTCCTAGGAAGCATTTTATTTAACAAAAGAAAAAAAATCTTTTGACAGACAATTACATGTGATATTTCTGTGCCTATCTCTGTGGTTTCAAGTAATTTCTCCTTTAAGGTTTGCAAATTTTAATTCCAATGGTAGTACCTTTTTTTCCTTAATCAGCAGCCTGATCAGTGCTGTGCAATAGTACATGTTCCAGCTTTGTTTCCTTTAGTATTTCATAGCAGATGTCTTCAGTTATCTATTGTACTTTACAAGTGTAAGGTGAGCAGAATACAGAGAATAAACCTTCTAGTTACCCAGGAGATATACCTACATGTGAAAGAAGAAAAAATATTGAAGCAATATGTACTTTTACCTAGCTTTTATGAACATAAAGTTTTGAAACAATTTATCCCTCACTTCAGTAATATTTGTGTCTTTCATAAATCATATTTACATATATTTTATGGAAAAATAGCTCCCCTTACTGCCTCTGTAATAAAAGAGTCTTTGCAAATCTGCTCCCTAATAAATTAAAAGTAGCTGGCCACATCTTTTTTGAAAGTCATAAAGGGGAATTAAGTGCCCATCTCCCATTAACTTTTGATGATGCCTGAGAAAATCTGCCAGAATATTTCTTACAGATGCCTCCAAAACCAGTGGCTGGGAGTTTACGTTGACTTTAGGAGCAAGAAATTTGCCATGTTATACTCTGCTTTTTATCTTGGAGAGGATTGTTGTTTGGTAATGTGCCTGTGCCCAACACTGTCCTTTTTTGTTTTAGAAATGCCAGCACTGGAAGGCCGGGGATGCGTTACCATTAGCAATCCTAGCTTTTATAACATTATAAACACAAGTTTTCAAAACCATGCCTTCTGATATGTCTTGTTACATAGCCCTAATAAAATCCTCAGTGATCTGTAAACAAGTTCACTTCAACAGAATGATAGCTGTCCCTCCAAGCAGCATTTGTGGCAGTGGCCGTTGCTGTTGGAGGTGGCCCATGTGAGTGGCGGCATGTAACTTGTGTTCCTGCTTGTCCATTCACATGCTGTGTGTCTTTGGCAGCAGCTGCTGGAAATATGGCCACGGTACAAATAAGATTACTTTAGTTCTGAACCAAAAATGAGCAAACGTGGACTACAACAATCTAGACATGGGGAGTAAAATATTCCAAATGGCTTAATTAAGTCTGTTGTGCAGCGAATCTTTGATCCAAAGGTGATTCTGAAAAAGGGATAATTTGGCAGAAAAAAAACCCCAAGCTTTCCTTGGGTTAAAAATTATGAAGTAAAATTTAAAGGAAAAAAACTCCTATATTTGTCTATAATTAAGATTTCTTCATGTGTGCTGTTTGTTTTCCCCCCACCTCATCAGATGTTAAACCTATTAAACTGGAAATCCGAGAAAACCACTTAAATCTGTCCTATGTGCAGTACTCATTGCTTCCATTTGAATTAATTTGCTTTGGAAATGAAACTATAGATAGCTTGCCAAAAAGCCCAAAGCTGAACTTTTTGATCCAGTGGTGATTTAACAACTTTTTGTTCTCATTTACAATAGCAAATTTGATATGGATTAGCTAAAAGGAGATATATAGCCAACAAAGTATTTAACAAAAACCTAAGAGAATGTGTCTTTATAGTGAAAGTGTTTCTCAAAATTAAAAAAGGATATTTTCTGAAAATATTATTAATACGCTATGAAGAATTATTTTAAAAGGTTTTTCTAGAGTTTGCATCTAAGCAGCAGCTAATGTTAGACGAGGGGTAGTTACGTAAATCCAGCTTGAGCTGCCATTATTTACAATTAATCTTAAAATAGATGAATCCATAGACGCTGGAATCATACGCTGATAATTTAATATAAATGTATTAGACTTGCTAATAATATTCTGCCAAGGACCATGTTAAGCATCTGAAAAAAACCAGACTAACTCATAATAATAACATAATTTTAGACAGTGTCTTAGTTTTGGAAATACGTTTTATGTTACAGAATTTTAAAAGATAAAAATATTTTTAAATGTTCTCCTTATGCTTCTATTGTATTTTTACTTTATTGCTGGTGATTTCTACTTTTGACTAGCTAATGGGAATGTATTTTTTCTCTGTATTGCTATTACCTCTTCCTGCTACTTTCCAGGTCACTAATTTTTCTGCTTAGAGTTCATTCTGCTTAGACCGATATGCTGTCTTTTTTAATGAGGTTATTTCTGGGTTATTAGCCTTCCTGTTATATGATACCTTATGTGAAAGATCTAATTGATGTAAATCAAACATAGCTTGCAGAAGAAAATCAAAACGATCTTTTAGATATTTTGTAGGTTCATGTGTATCTCAGAAATTTTGTATTTAAAGCTACTTTTTAGACAAGAGGGTTATATGTGGCTAATAACACAAATAAATCTTTTTTTTATTCATACATTAACAGGTTCAAAGAAGTGGAAATTGAAGAAATACATTGGCATTTTGGTTTGCTGAATAAGCTTTAGATGGAAATTACTCTGAAAAGTATTTAGTGGGAGGGGTTTAATTGTACAGTTCAATAACCTCAGTAACATTTTTTTATTAAAGCATTCTTACATAAGCCGTTAAGCTTTAGGTTAATTTTTACTGTTATTTTCTGGTTCTATTTAATAACAGAGATTGGAAATACAAGTAAGACACTGCTGTACCTTGTTAACACTTTTAAATGGATGACAAGTATGCTGCCTTTTTAGAATTATTTTTGTTGCAAATTTTGCAGTCAAAAGGATCCTGTTGTTATGTTACACACATTAAAAACATGCTGCTTTCCAGTCATTTCGCTTGTGGCAATTGGTAGTGTCAAAGGGAATTGTGTGACTTCTGCGTATACATTATAATTATATTGGAAAGTAAAATGTGATTTTTTTCTTTTTCACATTGGCTTTCCCCTCCTTTGCAGTCTAGTATTTCTTTCCTCAACTGAAGTGTCCTAGTTTAAAGATACACGAGTGACCTTTATGTATACCAATTTATATTCCTCCATACTATCTGTGCATGTTTTACATAATATGCACACAAACCCTGTGTTGTGTCTTGAGAAAATGCCTGGCACAGTACACCCCAATGTACCTAACCCTGAATATTTCAGTGTGCATTGCACTGGAATTTATAGTTTTTCTTGCCAGCTGGCATTTGGTGGGCTTTGGTTTGGTTGTTGGTTGGGTTTTGGTTGGTTGGTTGGGTTATGGGGTTTTTTTTGGGGGAAGGGTGGAGGGTGGGGAGGGGGGCTGGTGGTATTTTTTTTTAAATTTATTTTGCCTCTGTTTTAGGGTTGGAGTAGACAGTGTCAACCTCTGTTGCCACACCTTATATCTATTTATCATATGTGTAAAATAGCTTTTCTTGCCAAATACAGAGATAAAATCCCATTTTGATCTGCTTTCATCTGTAATGAAAGCCTCCAATAAAAAAAGCCTTTCAAGCTAATGGGATACGTTTTGTTTTGCTCTTGCTCAGAGCTAACAAGATGTCCATTAGAATTCCTGAGTCACTGGAATTCTTTTATGTCACAAGAATTTGAGAAAATTCCTGGTTTTGAGGGATACAAACGTAATAAAATGTGTGAATATTTATGAAATCTTATGCTGATCTTCTATGCACACTTAGTCCATGAAGTATTTGTGTGAGCCTGAGCAGGCCTACACTGAGCTGGTGTTCTGGAAATTAATTAAACATATTTGTCTATAGACAGTGTGTTTTCAGACAAACGCTTCTGGTGAATTTTTGATAAGCAATAGATTTTGTGAGAGATTATATTAAATATAAACATACATCACAGAAAAAACATCAGTCTAAGCAACATTTTAATATTTATTTTCTTGTCGCCAGTGAATACAGAAGAAATCATAACAGTTCAAGTAAAGATGTTTCCCTGCTGAAGGTAAGGTGAGTTAGCCGTGATTAAATGAAAGAAAAATGGTGATGATGACAGCTAATTTCTAAGAAGCTAGGGTGTTGTGGTTGCCAAAGCCAGACATCCATTTTGGCAGGTAAAGTTAAATGTGTCAGGTTCTAATCTGGTGACTTCTAGTATCCCGTTTGGACATTCCAGATTTAAATTAAAGGCACTGGTGGTTTGTGACACTTCAACGCATTTGCATTATTGTTAAAATGTTTATTTTCAACTAAGGACCTCAAAGGACATAAAAAATACCTATGTAAACTGAGTTTAAGAGTAAGATGGAATATTATAATTTATTTCCTTGGAGCATGTAAATTGGCGGGGTGGAGGGGTAAGGGGACAGGGATAGAGTGGGCAGGGAGCATCAAAGAAACCACAACTGACAACTTAGTTGAGGAAAAGAAATAAAAGCAGTGTCTGTATTGCATTGCACAACTTAAAATGGATTCAGGCAGTATCTGCCTGGGAAAACTTCTTACAGGTATATCCGATATTGAAAATTTTGTGAGAAAACTACTGGATAGTGGCCTTGTCCAGCACAGTAAAGGCATAGGTATGAAGTTGCAGAAAATTTCTTTCACTGGGTGAAGGTAAATGAACCTGTGGGTTTTCTGGCTTGCTGTTAGATGGTGCAACACTGCTGTGTGGCTGCCAGAAGGTCCTCTCCAGAGTGCCTTCATATCTGAACCAGTATTGACTATGCCACATGCATGAACTGCAGTGAAATATTCTTCTAACAGTCACCTTCTTCAGCAGTTAGAGATGCAATATGGTGGTACTGTATTTTCAAAACAGCTGGATTGTCAGTGTAATCTTGTCTCCTAGATTTTTTTTCTTTTCCTTAAAACCCACAGTCTTGTAATCAGGATCCATGATGAAATATCTGGTTTGGTTTTATGGATTAATCTGAGCATGAAATTATTCTGCAGGTTATAATAGAAGTAGAAAGTCTTTAATCCTAAACTGTGTCTCCTAATTCTAGCTAAGTCCAGCCCATAGTAACTTGTGCCTTAAGCTCCTGATGGAGCTAGAGTAGTTCAGAGTGCTCTGATGTGTGTTGCCCACAGTAGGATCTGAGGAGCCTTTTGAAAGCCTGGGAGAACTTGAATAGAGATGGCTCTAGAAGCACCATCTTCAACACCATGTGTGCAGAAGTAGGCAGAAATTCAAGCTGTGAGTCCTCAAGTTTGATCCCTAACTGTTGTGGTAGCAGGTGGTGGTCTGGATGGTAGGTATGCTTTTAAGATCCACCAGCACAATGCAGTTGAAACAGCTTTTGTTTCACACTTGTAGCTAGCTAGTGCTCACCACTGAGGAAGCAGACCTCTGCTACATGGCTTTAACTGATGAATTGCTGAACAGCACAGTGCTAGGGCTGAACAGGAGCCCAGGATCATTCTGGGGCTTGGGAGACCAATATATCTGCAAGGTCTCAAAAGGTGAAGTCCTATTAGGACTCATTGCGTGTATGTTTTTCCTAAAATTTTGATCTTGCCAGGTGAATCCTTTGAAATATAACATTTCTTCTGCATTAGTTTGTGCATTTTCCTGCCCACAGCAGCTCCTTTCTATTTAGCTGTGGACCACCTACCCAGAGCAAGTAAATGGAATGTATGATTGTCTGAAAAAAAGCATATTTGTCAAGCTCTGTTAATTTTAAATTTTATCTGATGATATATTATTTTAAGGGTAGTATATTGATAACAGAGGTCGTGGTAGCGTGCTGCTAGAAAATAGAAAATTTGTATTTATGTGATAAGTGAGGTAGTTAATTTGCATTTTTCTGTATAGGTTGTGTTGCTTGCACACATCTACATGCAATGCATGGTGACAGAAGACAGCCATTATAACATTTCCAAAGCAAGTTTCTATCAGTGTCCTGACATAAGGCAGATGGGGGGCAGACTGTCCCCCAAACTGGCCACTTGGACTGACAACAAATGTATTTATATTCATCCTCAAAATGCTTGGTGTTACTTGGGAAAAAAAGTTTGAAGAGGCAAGTATTAGTAGCTTGCTGGCAAAATTTTAACTGAAAGCAAATTAGGTTTTTTGCGTGTCTTGTACTTGTTTAACTTTCTAGTGGTATTAAATTAATAGCTTATATTCAACTGATATGAAAGTTTGGGTAGAGTTTACTTTTGGGTCAAACAACAGAGATTTATTTGCAACATATAGGGGGAAAAAAGGTGATGTGACTTTTTTTCCTTCCCTTCCACACCTTTCTGGTTTTTTCTTTAATAAGAAATAATTCCTCTTAATAAGAAATAATTCCTGTTTAAATTCCTTAGATGTTTCATTATCTTCAGCATGGAAGACACAGCTTGTTCCTAACTCAATGTGTACCTTTGCAGACAGACCTAAGCCTTTTCTGCATGCACTGAAGTAATGGCAACTAACCATTGCAGCTCATTCCACTGTAGCACAGAGCTGCATAGCCTGGCAGCTCATAGCAGCCACCACTAGAAGTAAAATAGTACCCAGTCAGTAGAGATGCCGTAGAGATATGGCATAAAGATTTGGCCATCTGCAATACATGACAGCATCTCATCAAAGCAAGCGTCTCCTGCCATCTATACTCTTTCTCTTGTCCTGGGCTTACAGGAGAATGTTGTTTCTGGGTTTGAAGTTACGTTGAGATGATACTGTCCTAGCACAGGTATTTCAATGTGTAGTGGTGGTGAATGTCACATAACTTATGTTTGTGTTTCCCCAAGATTAAGAATTTCGGCAGTTTGTTATAGTGGAAGGATCTAACGGTGCATCCCCACTGTGATAGACCTATTTCTGAGGAGAGCACAGATGCCTGGTGCTCCTTAGGCTGCTGTGGCATGGGGCAGTGTGTGCTTTCTCCACATTGTAGGTTTTAAGAGCTTGAATCTTCAAAATTGATCACGTAGCAAATTTGGGCTTTGTTTTATAACAAGATAAAGGCTGTTCCCTTTCATTATATTCTAGTCTTGGATACCTAAAATGTGCTTTAAGGCTCGGGGTTTAAATGAGCAGACAATTTGTTAGGTTCTGACACTTAGAATTTGAACCTTACAGCTGCAGGATGTGTGTCATAATGTAGGAAATCTGTCATTCATGTTTCAGCTACTGCTAGAATACTTTTGCCCCTGGGACATTTAAGTTTTAAGTAAAGTTCTGGACTTTGAAAGGAATCCTCTGTTTCAGTCTCCTGTTGCTCTCAAGGAAATATTTATCTTTGAATTAGGGGTGTCATAAGGGGTGTGTTTATGACCTCTTTAAAGTGTGAAAGTGTTGGTGTAAATGTCTCAGGTCTTCAGAGTTCAGTGGTGAATCTTTTTTGTTTTGTTTGGACACAAAGAAAGGAAGTTGCTTACAAAATTTATGGAAGTGCTTTAACATTTGCTTTTTCGGGCGTGTGAAATGGTTGGCACTTACTTTCAGGTCTATATCATAATCTAATAAACCTTTAATCCAGAAGAGTCTTTAAACCACTCTTTCTGAGTAATTTAAACTGTTGTATCTGCCTGCCTGTAAAAGATGGATAGTATTACCATTCACCTGGGAACTATCTTCATTAATAAATTTGGATGAGATTCCATTCACTCTTTTCATCAGTACTTGATACGGAATTCTGCAGGTGCAGTCAAAAGTGAAATTGGGGGGGAAGAGGAGGAAAAAAAGACCATCTAACTTCATAGTAGAAATTTTTTCCCTTTAGCTTTTACCATTCTGACACATCCCCTCTTTCTACTGCAGCACCCACTGGTAATTGTAGCTTTTCAACAGTCTCTCTTAACATCAAACAGGAATACTCAGTTTCCTCTGTTGATGGTAATTCAAGGCAATAGAGATCATTGTGAACTTGAAAATGCAGACCATAGTTCACTGCTAGGATGTATAGTTTTAGAATACGCATCTTTTTGTTCATTTATATTTGATAATATTCTGGAGTTCTCTCTCTGTACTTCAGTAATTTGTGTACAAACAGAAAAAAGATGGAAAGGCCTCATCTGCCTGTTAGTAATTATAATACTAGAAATCTAAGAAGCTTCATCTGTTGCTTATTTATTTAAAGCAAGGTTTAGTAATCTGGGGCAGTACTGAAGATCAGATACCTTTCTTTTGTTAGCAGAAACATCAGTGCTAAGAGTACTTTGTTTTCTGGTCTGTGAAATTGTTTAATTTGGTTACAGTGCCTTTAGTTGTAGGAATGCATATCCTTCTCCAGTCAGCACCTCAGTGCCACAGTACAGCTATCGGAGCCCCCTCGTGCTGTGCACTGCGCATGTGATAGTGTGTTTGGTGCCTGTACTGACAGGAAGACCTGTGGGAAACCCCCATGGTAGGCAGTGCTCTGAGTAATCTGGAGTGACTCGCAAGCTAGTGGTCTGCCTTGTGTATTGATTTCCTTGGTTTTATGCATGATGAGGATGACAAGTAAAATCATTCTCCCCTTCCAATGTTAAATTTCATAAAACATGTAGCAACTGAAACAAGAAGAATTTTTACTCTTTTCTCAACTTTGGTTGAATTTGGCTAAAGGCTAAATGGTCAGTGGCATCTCAAAGATGTGTAGTGCTGGTTGCAGAAACCTTGCTTTCTTAAGGAGTGAGGTCTCTGCCTCAATGAGTTTGAGAACTAGTACAATATTCCTGAAACTTTAGAAAAATTATCCTCATTTTGCATCTGATAAAAGACTGATCACTGCATCTCCCACCCCATGTTCAGAAGGGACAGATGGTAAACAAGTGTGTTAGAACTTTAGAGTCTCCAACTTTGGGATCATCTACAGATGATGGTGAATCAAAATAACGATGACTGTCATATGAAAGCAGATAGGACTTTCATTCCATTTGCAAGTGTAATAATGTGAATATTTAAATTTTTCTCAGTATCTTCTAATGCTTTTTATCAAAGATATTGAATGGACCAAATCCCACTATATACACAGTGTTCTTTATTCACCTACCATTGGAATATTATGGATATATTTAGCAAGAGCACTAACTGCAACCATTTTTATTCCCCTTGCCCCTTTTTCAAATCCCAGAGGATGAATTCTTATGTTGTCAGTTCAACATGCAGATGACCAATTTATGTTCTAATTCCTAAACCAGTATGTTTAGAATTTATGCTAGCTACAGCTCAACAGAGCTGAGCATTCCCAAATTCCTTTTTTTTTTTTTTTTTTTTTGACTTGCATGCATTCTGGCAAGAAACATTATTCTTTTTGGTTAACCTGTCTTTCTAAGATAATTAATTTGTATTGTGAGCTTTCAAAAAGATTTTAATTAAAAGTTAGATTTACGCCAAAATGTTTCCTGGGATCCTGGATTTTCTTTCTGTTTTGTACTGTGTGTACATTTTTTCAGAATGCTGCAGTAAATCCACCGTCATGTAACATGTTCTGCAACCCTCAGAGATATCCTGGGAAAGTCGATTCCACCTACTGTTTTTTCCAGATTAGATTGGTTTATAAATTGGTCTGGAATGTGAATTTCCTTCTCTGTTGTGGTCTTTTGTTAAAAGCCATCTTTACATCATGATAAAACCTTTCTTTAAAAACCAAAATACTTAATTTCATTAATCTGTTTAGCAATACCAATATAATGAGCCATAATATCGATTTTATTTTTTTTTTTAACTTAGGATTTAAAATCTCTATTTCTTTCCACAGAATTAAATGCTTCAAACTGATACTCAACCTCTTTACAGTCCCCTCTTTAATTTAGTTGTTATAATTAGGCATTAACTGGTGTCGGTGGTATAGCCAGTTACAAGCCATTCTGTTCTGCTTGTCTTGATTATCACAGTTTAGATGTAAAGTAAATTAGAATGAAAGACTATACAGTCCAATTACAGATAAAAGCAGCAAACTCCACTGCTGTAATTAGATGCCAGTACTATTTTTCTTAGATTTTCTATCTCTGAGGGCATTTCTTGTAGCTACTTTGCTGAAGCTAATGTTTAAAGATTTTATAAATGCTGTGGGTCTTTGTGACATCATCTTTGCTCCTTAAACTTTAAGTGGCCTGTTCTGAGGTGCAGGATCTGTGTCGATGTATTCCTTGTCTGTGATGCATTTTTCATTCTAGATGATGTGATGTGTTACCCATATTATGAGTGCATAGACCTCAATAAACATGTGAGTGAAATAGTTAATACCCCTGTGTTCAAACCTTTCCATTTGTAGCAGTGCGGAGGTACCTGCACTTGATTTTTACTGTAGAGCAAAACACTACCATACGTTTCTCCTCTGTCAGGGCAGATGTAATAGTGGGCATGCTAAAGGTTCTGCTGGCTTCCACCGATGTGACTTCACCAGAGGACAGTTGCCATCGCAAGTCTGCTTTGAACTTAGTGTAATTCATTGACAGTCAAACGTTTTAAACAGCACCTCCCAGAATTACGCATGAAAAAGAGGCCCTGCTTCAGAGAGTTCTAAGGCTGAGGGGAAGACAAAGTCACTTAGCAGGCAACTGGCTTTCTCAAGGTCATGTAAAGATCTCTCTCTCCAGTCCGGTATCCTACAAACGAGCTCCTCTTATCTTCCTAAGAAATCTTTCTAAACTGGCACCCAAGCATCCATAAAATAGCAAAAAATCAGTGTTTGTTAGATTGGCTTTTGATGTCTTTTGCAGAAAAGAATCAAGTTCTTTATAAGTGGCAAAAAAGTTGTAGATCCAAATTCACTGTAATGTGATGAGACAGACAACCTTTTCATTCTCAGCAAGATGGATACTGTAAATATGACATTTTTTGTACTTTTACTAGTAAAAACAATGCAGACAGTCGTGCTGCAACAGTTTGTAAGAGCAAGGAATACTTTGTACCAGCAAAAAATAGAAATTCTGCTGTATTCATCCTTAAGTCCTTGAGGTAAATAGGAAGCAATTGTCAAATAACTTAGGAAAAGTCTGGTGTTTGTTATAGCTGATCAAAAGCACCCAATGGAATAATTTTTATACTGAAAAATTAAATATAATTTTGTTTTGTGAAAAACTCAATTTCAGGTTACGTGGTAGTGGAATACTGCATCAAAATAGTTGGCTTCAACCATACTGTTTTGGCAAAGTTTTTTCAAGTCGTTCCAATGCATGCTAAGTATTACAGTTAGCATGTATTAGTATTAATTGTGTTGTTCTATGTTTAGTGTTAATTTTATACTCAATATTTTACATGTTACTGAATCTGAAATAATTTGAAGCAGAGCAAGATTGCTGAAGAAATATGTCTTCCTGTGAATTTTCTTGGGGTGGATAATATTTTAGTAGAAAATAAAAATAAATAAAAATTGTAATAATTTTGATCAATTGAAATAAATTAAATGCCAGTTATTGAGCAGTTTTCTAGCCCTTTAGCAACCGGTGGCATGTATTATATGTCACTGTATTATCTGTAAAGCCATAAAATACCATTTATACACAACAAAACTTTCAAATTAGTATAAAATTTTATCAGTAAGTGGATAGTGACAGAAATGATCTGAACAAGGAAAATAAGTAGCATGAGTGAAATTTGCTTGACTAGAGCACAGTCTTGCTGCTTGGCTTTTAGTTTGGCCTCACCTACTCTTTCAGGGGTGAACTGAACCTCTGGAGCACAGCTTGGGAACAAGGCTGTACTGCTATTGACTGAAATAGCAGTTATGACTCTTTCATACCACTAGAATGACATACTTGAAACATCAAAAGCATCTATATAAGAGCTCCGCAATGGACTTTAGATTGTCTGGAGAACTTGTATCACTATAGAAACAGGAAATCTAAAGAAATTTTATGTGAGTATCATAATATTAGAGACCATTATTGGGGTGATGTTATAGCTGGTAGTAAAAGAGATTTAAAAAACATACTTGTATTATTGATGTTTCTCTCTTACCTGCTGTGTTTGAGTACCATTTTAATGTACCAGTAAAGTGGAATAGACTCGTATTGTTTGATTCTCTAGGGTAAAGGTAATTGGTAATTTAAACGAAAATGATAATCAAAAAACATTTATTAAGTTTCATTTTTCAAAGTAATGTTAAAACTTCCTGTTTTGCAGCAAACATGTAGGACATTATATGTGTTGATTTAAGGAGATATAGTTTTACTTGATTAATTTTCTAAAGATCTTTTAAGGTGTAAGCAAAGCATATATTTTCTTGTGAAACTAAATTGGTCTGACCAATTGCTAATTTTACCTACAATTAGTTTGGTGTAATTATCACAGCATACAATTTAGTCTGCTTCCACAAAAAAAATTATTGTTCATGGGGCTAGAAAACTCTTTAAAAATTGCTTAATGAACAAATCAGCCATGAGTTGTAAGAAGATGAGAATTGTTGTTAAATACGTAGAACATGAAGATGCAGTATTTGTACATGATACATAACAAACTTGGTATAAAACCACCACCCCCCCAGGATCCTCTACAGCATGGAAAAATAGCATAAGGTCACATAATGGAAGACTGTACCTAAACATATCCAGCTGAAGTAAGATGGATGACATGTGGAAGCTAAATCCCAGTATCTTCTGATCTCTGAGGGCTTGGATTTTCCACATTATCTTAACATGAACTGAGGTTTTCTCTTGTTGTTGGTTTTGTTTTGTTTGACTGTGGTGTGATTCACAGGATTTTGGACTGAGTTACATGCTATTAGTCAAGCTACAATTGTTTGATGTCAGCACTTCCTAAAGCTAGGAGAGCTCTGTGCCAGGTGCCACACATTGTGGTTTTTATTCCTTTTTCTCAAAGTAAAGGAAATCACTGAACTGCTGCCAGACTTGAGCCATCCATCAGTTCTGAATTGGGGACCAGTCCATATTGAGAATATTCAGGTACCTGTGTAGGACCTGTGCTTTTACCAGGATTGTTCCACAGGTTATTTTCACTGTATACGTCCACAGAATGGGCTTCTCTTTTTTAAAAGACCTCTCAAATTTATCCGAGATGAACCCTTTCTGTGGCAGTTCAAAGTTTACATAGAATGTGTTAAAGAAACAAATTATATATTCTTGTAACCAGCCGCTTTCAACACAAGAGTACTTGTATTTTGTATTCTGGTGTGGAAACCAATGCTGCTGAAAGAGATTCACTCCTCAGAACAGCCGTTTTTTGTGGATGAGATCTGTAGATAGATCTGGGTTTTATCTCTATGCATAGTATGATGCTACTGAAAAAAGAAATAATAAAAAAAGCCCCAAACTTGCCAAAGATTCTGAAATGAGATTTCCAATGGTATAGAAATGGCACCTAAAGGTATTCTGGGGTTTTAGGTATATGCAATCAACACAGATTTTGTATTTTCTCTCCAGATTTAGGGGGGAAAGTATCACCTACATCTTAACTTATGCGTTTTCTAGAGCATCTGTAACAATATTTGCAAGATGCTGATATATGATTTCTCCTCTTCGATGTTTTTCCTTAAACTACTTTTATGGGTTGAAATCTTATTATTTTCTACTGTCAAACTATATTAAGAAACCCGTTTTCATTGCCAGTTTGTAGCAGGAAAGATGTGCTTGAGTTTCAAAATATTGTTTCTATTCTAACTTTTGTCAACAGTGTACAATAAAGTCTTTTGGGTGAGATTTTCAAGATGTACACAATATTAGCCAAAATAGTGTCAGTCATAAAAGTAATTTTGTCTTTGGGGACAAAAAGGTAAATAATGCATGTTTTTTAAAATTCTCCCATCATTTATTGTTAAACCTCTCAGCTTCATAAGACTTATTTCATTGGTTGCCATACAGCCTCCAGAAAGCATCATCTTGTGCATGACTGAAGACCTCTTTCCTTAGTAAACTAGTGGAGTACCTTTTGGCAACCTTCCAACTAATAGTCTGCTCCAGATGGCATTGCTTACAACTTCTAAGCAGTGCAGGAACAGGCAGCAACTGCCTTATTCTTTCTGTCAAATAAACAATACATGTTTTGGTAGGTTGAGATGTAGTAAAAATAAATCAAGTTTCATGAGCAGTGAGCTGAGTTCGTAAGTAGAACTGTTCGACTTTGGAAGTTGAATTGCCTACTATCAGGTTCAGACAGGAATTCCAGATAATACCTTGCAGCAAGCAAATGACAGGCTCAGTTTCTAGACTGGTTTCTCTAAGGACAATGGCCATAGTCTAAAAGAAATGGTGCCAGGATGAGTGCTGCTGTTCAAACAGATCCACAGCTTGGATCTTTTGGCATTTCAGGTCCTGGAAGTCTAAGCCTGATATATTGTGATGTTACAACTGTGTACAGTATGATACAAGATGAAATCGTGTGGAAAAACACAAGTAACAGTGCATTCACCATGGGTATCCATGTGGTCAACTCTGTAAGTACAATTAACAATTCGGATTTTCCGACTTGTTTATTCCTTGCATGCTGTAAGTAAAGATCTATCAGCAATTCCTGAGAGGTAAGTCCAGAAAAGTATTGTTATGAATCTGTTGCTTAGAAAACAATGGAATAATTGAGATTATTTGCCTGTTTCATGGGAAGAGTCACAATACCTGTAAATATGTTGATTCTACTATCTTTAATTCTTTGTGTTCCTTGTATGTGCTTAGTGTGCATCATTTTATTGGTCTGTCAGAAGCCCTCAAAATAGCAGTAATTAATCTTTAGTGATACTGACTATTCTATTAGCTACGAATAATAACTTTTACCTTCACTGAGAAGGTTTTTTTAACCTTTATAGTATGTGAAGTATTGTTCTCAATTATTTACAATGAGAAGAGAAATACAGAGATAAACTGTAGTCATGGGAAAGTTACTATAAGCAACTCAGATCAAATATTTAATTGGTATAGGCTGGCCTTGCTCCAGGTTTTGTGTGCAGTTATAAATACCTTCCTGAAGACTATATTTTGCCCTTGCAGACAGTAATTTGAGACTTTTTCTACATATGTTTTTCTGTGTATTATATGATTTTCTACAAGACTTGCAACTGTTCCTCGGCAGCAGGCTCAGGGACAGAGAGGGGTTTTTTTAATGGCCAGTCAAAAAATCAATCTTTTTGGAGATACAGCAGAGAAAGGATTATATGATCCTTTCAGATTACATAAGCAACTACCTCACTAAACAGAGAATTAAGTTAATATCTATCACACCTTATAAATTAAAATTGTAAGTTTGAATGTTTCCACAGAAATTAGTGGCAACACTTCCACAGAAATTGCATTGGAATCAGGAGTGGAGCCTGGCTCTAAAGATTTTCCTATCATCCCACACATTACTTTCACCTACAAGAATGACAGTCATGACTATTTATGTTGGAAACTCTACTCTCAGGTCTCCTGGAATTTACACGACCCAAATATTTAAACAAGTGTTTTTAATATTTTACAGTCTTTCACGTATCAGATGGGGTTCAACTTCACATTGCACTTTGGAATGTAAGTTTACCTAATTTCATTGAGTAAATTGGCTCAATCATTTAGGATTGGGAAGGATATTTTAAAATTTGTAAATATTGCTAAATCTTAAATAGCAGTTTGGTAGCTATTTATTATTTAGATCTACCATAGTACTTTCCAACAGCAGAAAGAATTAAAGTTCTAATAGATTTCTAAAAGCTTGTGAGTATATAAAGGTTTTGTACATACGCACATTTACTGTATGTGCACTTGTGTACACAGTAAATGCTATGATACGAATTTTAAAAATAGTAAATAATGGGAATAGGAGCAGTATAAAAAATAAACTGAAAAAAAATAATTAAAACAATAACTATTCCATTCATTCTGAGCATATCACAGAGAATTGCATTAGGAAAAAAACAGTAAAAAATGTACTTTTAATCTGATAGTAAAAAACCCCAATAAAATAAATATGAGATCCATTAATGAAAAGAATGGATTTTATCCAAACTAGTTAAATACTTAGTTTATGTATGTGGGGTTTTTTAGTTGATGATGCAGTAGTTGTAGTTACATACTGGGTTGCTGAAGTGCAATTAATACAAATGTTATCTTCTTAAGAAAAAAATTAATCGATAAATATATATTTATCGTGTTCTAGGGTTTCTTGAATGGCTGTGGTTCTAAAAAAAACCCACCCTGTTCTTTGAATGGCACATTAATAAGAAATGGCTAAGACATTTTGGAATGTGTTAAGTCCCAGGGAAATGGATTCATGGGTCAATAATGTAATACTGCTACCTAAAGGCAGTTTGGTTTAAGAGATATGTGATTTTAGTCACAAAACTTCTGATCTGGTTTGGAATTCTGGAATTTTTTTCATTTGTACAATTGAAATTAGTAATTTCAGAAATAATGTATCAAGAATCTCGGCTATGAAAGTCCATTTACTTTGATGAAATTTATTTTCTGGTTTTAGTTATTCTCATTTTGGTCATGCTCATATATTTTCCTCTCTTCGGTCTTTCATGATGTGAAAGACTACATGTGATTACAAGTTGGATTTAAGTGGCGAGATAAATTTATTAACTTATTAGAAATCACAATTTACAACTTAATTTATCACATGCCTCCCTAATTTTTCACATGGTGATTACGAATGGAGGCTATATAAAAAATTGGAGACATATAAGATATGTGATAAATGTACTTATCATGCACCTTTTGGCAGCCTTACCTACTCTCTGCTTGCTCATCCATCTCTCCTGGGACTTATTCTAATGCTCTAAACCTATGAGCAGAGTCAATCAATCACTGAAATTTTAAAATCAAACTCTTCTAGAACTCTTTATCCCCTTTTTGCCAAATGGAGAATTACCTGGTCCAGGTTCAGTCCTGCCAGGTTCCCGTGCAGAAGTGTTACAATTCTTGTAAGGTTGGTAGCTTTCTGATACTAAGTGGGGATTCCTACCATTCCAAAGGGGTACAGGCCTTGCTTCCTCAGACATCTCCTACAGATACTATACACATGGAACAAGTTGCTGTGTGTTCCTATTTCAAGGCCGGCTCTGTGTGTGATGAAGCCAGTTCTCCTGGAGATCACAAAATAATAGTAAAACTTCTTTTCCATATCCATAATGTAATTTCCAAAAGTTCATCACTGAACAGCATTTTAACGTTTTCAGAGACATTTTTCTAAAAACAAATTTGAACTTTTAAAATCAGGAGATATGCAAAATGCATGGCAAAGGATTTCACATAAGGAATAAAGTGTATTTTCAATCTTTTCCTTGAATTCAAACTGGGAAAAAACTCTATGAATGTTCCAAAATAACTTCCTCAAATGCAGAATGTTCCTAAAAGGAGGGAAAAAGAAGAGGAAAATCTCAGTAAAAGTGATTGCAATCAAGGAAGGATTTGTTATTTTTAAATATTGCTGATATTCCAGGTACAATATGTATTGTTATATATATTTAAGTATATTATAGCATAATATTATATATAACCTATGTGTATAATGTACATGTACTTGATTATTAGTATATTTAAGCACATTTTAGTATATTATATTAACAATATTAGAGTTTTATCTTTTTTTCTCTAACAGAGAACGCTAAGGTTCCTGTAAAACTGATCAGAGTTTAAGTCTGTCATTTCATTTACATAATTTTTTTTTTTTTTTGCAGTATGAGGAGAATTGATCCTTTAATTTCATTGTATTCTTTAGACAGTGGAACCAGATGAGAAAAATGCTTGTTTTGGCACTTCCCCAAAGGGAAATATAGATTTTGATGCTGTCGAAGATGACTTCAGCAAATAGTGCACATAAAAAGCTAGCTTTTCATGCAAGTTCATAAGAAGAAACTATAGAATAGAATAACTTTTATGAAGAAAGTCTATGTCTTACTTGGTGAATAGGTCCCTGTGCTGCCATAATAATGCCCAGTTCTACAACTACAAACACTTATTTGTTCAAAGTGAATATTAACATTGTAATTTACTATCTAATTACAATTTTATAGTAATAACTGAAAATGTGCTGTTAAAAAGCATCGTGTTCACTGCCTCATGCTATCAGGCTTTTCTTAGCAGCGTAGTGTGTCATTTTTGTCAAAATACAAGCATTACAGAGATTTCATAGAAAGCATTGACTTTGATTTCAAAAATCTATGTGCTCAAACCTTTAAAAAAAAATTAGAAAGCTACTATTAGTGATCTCATATGACAATCACGTTGCACTGATGAATAATTTCCATAAGCTTCAATGGAGGCAGGATTAAACCCTGTGAATAACTCGTTTGCAAAGAAGCCTTATTCACATAAAAGGCCAATGCATTTATTTCTCGAGGAATATATTTCACTAGCTTGCAATGTTCCAAAGGAATGGGTTAATCTTATAAAATGTTGCTATTTTTGTCACCTAATCTGAAAGACTTTTCACTTAAAGCTACAGAATGAAAAGCCAATTGAAAAATGAACGCAATATAGTACTTAGATATAAGGCCTTATTAAAATGTATTTAGTTGCCAGTGAAGATTACTAAAAGATGGGATATTTTGAAATAAAATTATTGTGAAAGAACTGAAAAAATAAGTTTTAGTGGTAATATCACTGATGCCCTTAAAAATATTTTTATTACCTTAATCTTAATTTGCATCGGCAAGGAAAAATTCAGATAAGTTCTATTAATTTCCATTTATTTGAAGTTGATATGAATTATTGTTGTATTAATTTATACTCATAACTGTTATTAACAATAAGAAAAATAAGAATTGGTAATTATTATATGATAGCAGTGCAGATTGGAAAAGTAACTGATGAATATCGGGGTGTAAGAATCCTGGGGCATCTCAAATGAAAGTATGTCATAATTGGGAATAGATATATCTCTATTTTAAGAGCTACTGTAACAAATTATACTAGGGTGTTTATTGTATTAAAGATGTACTATGCCTGTAAATTTCTTCACACACATGAATGTGTGTCTAAGCACTTACACATGCCTCTGTATTTAATATAGAACATTATGGATTTGATAGGAGATTTTTCTCTGATAAGCAAAAGAAGTCGCAGTTTTGAAACAATGTCTTCACGCAAAAGGCTGAAAATGCAACCATAACTCAGCAGTCAGTTATTATTTCATGTACAATACAAAGTTTTGTGAGTTCTGCTAGTCATCTCGGGCTACTGCCTAGTACAGCACAAAGAGGATTTTCCCACTGTCTCTGGATAAATACAGGATCAAAACCCAATCTATTGTGTGCTGTTGAAATTTAAACTTCCTTGAAACAGTGGAGTGTGTTTTCTCTATGACTTTACCGTTAGAAATCCTCTCTGCTGGTCTTGCTCCAGAGAGAAAGGTGAAGGAGCACTGTGACCATCGTTTCCAATCTTCCTGTTGTCATTTGTGCCATCACAGAATGAAAGGCTCCAGAGTTCAGGCGGGAGAAAGCAAGTAGTGGCTGGGGAATGGCTGATATTTCATTGATTTTGTTGCTTTGCTAAATTGATTGTTTTCTTGCTAAGGAAATGAACAATCGTGCACCATTCTTTATTGTTATCAGTTGATTGTACTTGTTTTACTGCATAATTTTGCCAGTCATAGAGGGGTTTTTGCAATATCGTGCAGTAGAATGATTCTGTACTGAAATGAAAATAAACATTAACAGCATACTTTCACAATGCAGCACGCACAAAAGCCTATATGAGAATTTGCAGTTAACTTTGCCTAGACAAGCAGTTTCTAACCCATCATAAAATATGGGGGTTCAACTGCATGAAATTACACGTAGAACAGACTGGGTTTGTTGGAGCGCTCTGATACAGGGTAAAGCTGGCATCTGCATAGCCAGGGAGATGTAAGCTGGGACCATTGTTGATGGAGGCTGATACAGGTGGTACTGGGTAAACAAGCAGCTTGAGGGACATTCAATGGGATTTTCAAGGGACAGCAGAGATTTTTCTGTGTAATCAAGTGAAGCGCCTGTGCCACGTGTGTGGAGTGGGACTGTGTATCCTTGGGGAATGCTATTCAAAAATTACTAACAAATCGTGGGGAAAGGCTCCCTGAAAAGCAAATGTATGAAAGTTTGCTGATAATCCTACTATTTGGGGGTAGGAAAATTTTTTTTATGGAAAAGTTGTAGTGTTTCTTCTTTGTCAGAGGGACTTCGTTTCTATGAAAATCCTGCTAAGACAGCTGCAGTCATTAGATAGACACCATAATTTTGCTTGTAAGGTCATCTCTTCTGTCGAAAGTATTTTGTCATAGGATAGAGATGGCTACTTTCACTGCCAAAAAGCCACTTTAAAAGATTGACAGGAGAGATTAAAGAGGATACAGAAATTTGGAAGAGGTCCTTTTAACCTTTTAATGTGGTGCCATCTTGGCAGCAGTGAGTCTATGGCAGGATTAGTTGGGGACCAAGTATTTCTGGAATTGTGCTGCTTTTTTTGTCTCTTTCCGTTCAGGGTATCAATTAACAGCAATTTCACCAGGGCAGTAAAGGAAGAGAGTAAACAGTAAATAAGCAGCAAGCAAAATTAAAACCAGTAATGAGCCTTATGAATACGGGGGTGTTATAAGGCTTGAAATGCATTTATTTTGGAGCTTAGCATGTTCTGGGAAAACATAATGACTTTGTGAATGTATTGTCTCATTTTACATTGCAGAGATTCCATTTATTGGCCCTGGAGGCTGACAGCGAACCGACACCTGTGCCCAAATGTTTTCTGAACCTTGGCATCCACAGACACGTTCATTATGCAGCAGAGTTGTAGTTCCAAGTGTGCTCAAGGCATGGGAGAGCAGCACACTTTGTCCTTGCAAGGAAAAACAGGTTAAGTAGCAAAGCAACTGGGGCAGTGGATTGACTGACATGACCTGTCGAAAGTTGTCCTAGTGCCAACCACAACTTTCACTGTAAGATTGTTTTGGTAACTGAACGCTGGGCACAGGACATCTCATCAGAGAAGCCTCAAGATACTTAGTTTCTTTGTTGGTTAGAGCAATTAATAAATTAATATGTATAGTGCATTTTAGCATGGATCTTAGCTATAAATTGCATGGGCGTTTTTGGATGGGAAGGCTTGTGTGTGTGTGTGTCCCTAAATAAATAAAAAAAAGAGAAGTCTAACAGAGAAAGGCAAAGCAGTAAAGATGTATCCTGTGCTCAATAAGGTTTGTGATTATTCTGAATCATCTAAAAAATAGTTCAATGAAAACTTATGCAAGATTAAACAGTTGTGCAATCCCCAGGGTCTGGCAAAGGAGAGATTAGTGTTTTACCTATCAATAAGTTCAAGGTTGATTACTTCAGTAAAATGTCAGTTTTTCCTTAAAAGAACATTTTACAGAAGTGCAAATCCCAGTCTGTAATGTCACTTCCATGGTTTCTGTGTGGCCATAGCTACAATAAGGGTAGAATTTCATTAAAGTAAGACCTGAAGCATACGCAGATGGGTTTTATTTATAAATAGGACTATCTATATAGATTATAAGAGGAAATTTTTGTGAATATGGTATTTCAGGAGCACTAGGAAGCAATTAGGATCATCCATTTAGTGAATTTTGGTGGTCAGAAAGGCATTAGCCAGGATCAGGTTTTCTCATTCATCATACCCTGTTACTTATGGATAAACAAGGTGATACGGTGTCTTGCTAATTCTCAGATATCATTATATCATATAATTGTGTTCTTGAGAGGCTGTTGAGGGCCATTTCCAATTACCATTGTATATAGGAAACATTGGTTTTAAAACAGTGAGGTTAAGTGTGACACAGCAAACAAAATAGAATCAGGTCATCTGCGTGCATGCTGCATCGAGGGAACGGTTATTTCTTTGTGTGTGTGTATACACTGCAGGAGAGGACAACTTTGTGTATTGAAAGCTTGAACTGATCGTGACAGAAAGAAAGGTATTTGGCTTTTTGAGAGAGAATTCTAGATGCCAAGATCACTGGGTTCATGCTACTACTCAGATGAGTTTGGGAATATGCCAAGAAACTAAAAGCAGCTGATAAGCCCCAGAAAAGTAGTAAATCATACACTAGAAAGCTTTTGAAAATTTTAAGAAGCTGGGGTATACACAGGCATGATCATATAATTCTGAAAAAGGGCTTGAATGCTTGACAGAGACTGTTATGTGCCATCATGCTAATGGTCAAACCCTAAGAGCTTTGCACTTTGGGTCTAATGAGTGCCCCAGAAGTTTGTATGTTTATATGAACATTATCTCTCTCTCAGATGAAGAGCTTAAAACCCTAACTCTGCTGGGGTTTTATGTGTATCCTTTAATCTAGACTCTGTATTGGTGGGATTATTCACATGAATGAGGTTTTGCAGGCATGGTCCCAACATTTATACAATGGATTATATTGACGCATTTGCTACCTCATTGGTCAAAATGAATTCAGCTGTGTTTATGCATAGGCTGCTGTATAAACTGGAAGTCACTTTCCCGTGATACTGTCTAGTAAAGAGCATGAGTTAAATGGTGCACCATTCTTCTGTTCCAAACAAGCAACAGACACATCTCAGATCCTCTGTTCCACTCCTTTGAACTTCATTCAGGAGCATAATCTGATACAGCATTATTCTAAACATATCCCTTAAAAGGCAAAATCCCATGTGCCACTAAACTGCAAGTCCTAGGAGCACAAAAATTCTTGTTGAACCTTTGAGGGGTAAGAGAATGAATGAAAAATTTTTTATAGGCTTTATGGACATCTTGAATATGTGCTTCTGAACACATTCCCTGACCATTCACTAGTACTCTTCTGTGTCCTTTCTTTTTGCATTGCCTGTGAGGTAATAACATATCCATTGCTAGCCATGTTCTGCTCTTTTTCTGTCCCTTCTTTAAGTTCAGTGTGAGCTCTTACTCAATGTTAGAGGTATGTGTATGATTCATTTCAAGAACATTGGTAATCTCAGTGATATCAAAAGGACAATTTGGAAGCACATACCTAGGTACCCAGCTGAGTTGTAGTTTATGCATTCTGAAATATGGGTGTTCATGCAAAATCCATTGATTTCACTCCATGTCAGTCGAACTGTTCCCATTCTCAGTAATGAGATTTTGAACAGGTTCCATATGAAAACAGGGTTTAAGCTACTTCTACAGTATCTGACCTCAGAAAGTGCCTGAAAAAACTGATTACACATTTGGAAATGAATGTTAATAAATAGCAGTTCAGACCTGTAAACCACGGCAAATACCAGAGCAGTCATTACAGCTGGCATGCCATTGGCTTTTCATGACTGCATGGTTCTAATTTACCAGTTGTTCTCTTGCATCAAAATCAGTATAAATAGGTACATGCTTTATTATTACATACAGATAGCTGCATTAAAAGAAAATCTTAAATTTGCAAAGTTGTTAATTCCAAAGGTAGTAAATATCTGATTAAGGTAAGAGTTAACTTAATAACCTAACAGTGATACAATGCTAAATACCTAATCAGAGCATTCTTTGCTTCTGTGGGACCAAAGCTCCTTTAGCAGGTAGAAATATTGTTGAGTGAGAAGTTGTTCTTTTTGCCTTCCTTGGCTAAGGTGTGATCTCAGGCTCCTACTTACTGTACCCTATACACATGCTGCTTTCAGGACATGAATCCTTCTTTGTGAATCTTTCTGTGGTCATCATCCATCACAAGTACCAATTTATCCCAGGTTTTCCATGAAAGGAGGAACAGTTGTTATATTTGATTTTTAATATAAGAAGTTACAGCATGTAGCAAATTAAATCTAAAATTTCTACTGTCTTTATTTGCCTGGGCTGAGATGCTGTGCTCAGACTATCTGCCCATAGATGTGGTCAAAAGCGCAGATGTAGCCCAAAGTTTCTGGAACACATGAGTTACGGAATTTGTGTGTTAGTCCCAATTCCCATGCTGGTTTCCTCCTAGCTGTTTACCAGAGTGCTCTCACTGCACTTTTTCTCATCTAATTCCTACTCTCAGTCTCTGTAGTAATCCACTTTTAATGTCCTTATTTCCTCTGCAGCAGCTTGTCTGATCTTGGCATTGTTTCCAAACCTTCCAGTACAAAAGAGGAGGTGACGGAGAGCACACTGAGGTCCACAGTTGCAGGACAAAGGTAATGCTCACATTGGAACTGTAAGCAATCTGATGGGATACAATTTAAAAATAAATTGACTAAGAGAGTAATTAAGCTTTGGGACAGAGGTCCCTAGAAGTTGTGTAATTTCCCGGTTTTGGAGGTATTCAAGATATGCCCCGAGAGACCTGATCTGAATTCTGGGTTGACCTTGCCTAGAGCAAGAGATTAGACTGGAGACCCACCAAGGTCCCTTCCAACCTGAGTGATCCCCCACTTCTACGAGATCATTGCTGGAGCTCCATGCCATAGCTCTGTAAGTAGATACTGAGTATTTTAGTTTGGTATATTTTAGGGTTTTCTTTTTTTTTCTCCTCTCCAGTTTTGCCTTTCCCTAATTTAATTTATTGAAGAATGTTGTCCCTCAGACCCTTTCCTTTGTTACGTTCCCTCTTTTACAGTTTCAACTTCCCTCCTTGCCTCTATTTTTTGTACCTTTGCCCTCAAGTTTGGGAGCACAAAAACATATAAAGGAATGAGTTGCCAGAATTTAGTAACCCTGGCAAAACATTCTGTATTCTCTTTGCTATGTTTTTTGGAATGAGCTGTTTTGGCTGAAACTTCCAGAAAATGATAATCATCTGGAGGTAAACAACCAGGAGAGAAAATTGTATCCTGATCTATTATAGTTACTTAGAGTAAAGGGCAAATGAAAGCTGTATGTTCTAATTAGAAGTATGAACAGCTTCATCTCTGATAAAGCTGATTCAGGGATTCAACTATGATCTAAATCAATATGAGATTCCTAGTAAAATGAAAGGGAAAATGTTTTTTAATCATAGGAGTTAAAGACATGTTCTGCTAAACTTTCCCTGGAAAAATGGTTTATACCTGTGAATGAATACTTCTCTGTGCTCCTCCTGAAATGCGGATACTTACCTGCAGAGGCAGGAGCAGAAGCTTCCTTCCTAAGGAAGCAAAGGCTGCCCAGGGGGGTTGTGGAGTCTCCTTCTCTGGAGATATTCAAGACCCATCTGGATGCTGACCTGTGCAATATGTCCTAGAGAATCTGCTTTGGCAGGGGGGTTGGACCCGATGATCTCTTGAGGTCCTTTCCAACCCCTGTGATTCTGTGATTTATGTTTGCGATAAATATTTGTGTGTGTGTATGTATATACAGAATTTAAATCAGATATAATGCTTATTCTGAGGGCTTTGTGCAATAGCGTCAAAGATTTTGAATTAATCTGATAATTTGAAATATATTTTGTAAGAATTATGAAGAATTGTATTTGTAAGATGTTAATCTAGTGATATTGTTACAGAATTTAGCAATTTTCAAAATGCTAAATGAAGTGCAAAGACAATGAAAAAATATTTTTTAAAATTATGTATTTTAAGCTATTTTGTTGTATCCCAGAACAAAGTTTCCAGTATATTAATATTATATGCGATTCAAAATGAATTAGCTGAGTTAGGCCCACACATTATTGATTACTATTCATCCTTTGAAGCTATTTATAGAATATACTTTTTTTCATGTCTTATCTGTGTTTAGCCTTTCTCTAAGGCTCAGCATCAGTGACATTGATGTTTTTGGTAGTACTACTGAACCACTCACATTCAGTAAAACTTCACCTATTTACAAATAGTTCAGAACTGCTAAGTGATGAAGGTGGTGTCTTATAATTTTCTGTGATTGGGATTTGGGTGTTAAACCTGACTTTGAAATCCTGTGAGGATTTCCCATGGTGAGGAAAACTGAAAGTGTTGCTGAAGTTTTCATTAGTTTTATAAAGAGAGGATTGCTTTGGCAGAGACTCTGAAAAACTGAGTTAGTGATTTGGAGAGCAGAAGAGACACTGAAAATGTCTTCAGTGAATAGACATATAAAATTCTGTGTGTCACAAACAAGGCTGATACTGGGCTGTCCTGGGAGAGAGAATGTCAGGGAAAAAGTGCGTGTAAAGCTCACACCCAGTGATATGGGTAAAATAACATCATAATGAAAAGAGTCAAAATCAGAAGAGGATATGCAGCCAAAAGCCCTTTTAATTGCATGGCCTGGTCTTTGTGCCTTTTGAAAAGAAAACGTGCTTCTTCATTGTCTTCTCTCTCTAGATCTCAGAGGCATTTCTTCATAGTAGCTCTGTATTTAGGCAGCTACCTCATCATTATTCATCTAAGTCATCAAAATTTTAAAAAGGACTAAAAACCCTGATGTGTTATAAATAAAATATGGGAAGGAGGACAGTGATAGAATAAGAGCTCACATATTTGAGGGAATACCCACCAGAAAGCCCTTACATGCTATTTGCAGTTTTCTTATTATTTACGTATTACAAAGAAAGAATAAAACACAATGTGATCAATAGTTAGACCTGAAATCTTGTAGGTGTTGTGTGACAGCATATATACTCAATCTTCATTCAAAATTCACAGTTTGTATTTCCTCCTCTGTAATTGCCTCTGTACTGTGGCTCTCAATAGCTGTAAATTAAGTCTGTCATAATTACTCTCCTTTCCCCCCCCCCGAATATTTCCATCCTTGCTGTAAATTGTAATTCTGTTAGTTCCAGTATTGATATTGTGATGTGTCCACTAAGATGGCACAGTATCTAGAGACATGTATATATCTTTTTAGAATCGTTTTCTTTCACCCTCCCCCACTTTTATTGGTATGGCTGATTTCTCTTGGCTCCAAGCCCAGTTTGGTTTAATTTTTGTTTATTCTGTACAGGATTCCAGACTCTGCTTTGAGATGGGCACTGTATAAATTAATAAATAAATTCAATATATGCTTGCTTTTAGTGGGTTGCTTGGCACATCTGTTTTTCAGGGGTTTCTAAATCTTCATGATCTGCATAAGATATCTTTAGTTACATAGGATTAGGGAGAGTATCATATTTTTAACATGTACAGGGTTTCCCATTAAAAAGTCATCATTTACTAACAGTTACAGTGCTCTGGCATATTGGATACTGCAGTATGTCTCAATAGTTGGAATGTAGAATAATGGTTCTATTTAAGACACTACGGGTCTCTTAACTATGGTAAATACTTGTGTTTTTAATGCTGAAAACTGTTGTTTTGTACTCCAAATGTTTTTAAGAGTTCTCTACATTTATTTTATAATCTCTGTGTATATAGATGTATATGTTGTATCCTGTTGAAAATGCAGTCCTTCAGTATTTCAGGAGCCTTCATGTGCATAACTGTATGACACCGTGTTCAACTTGTCCGTTGTTGCCAGGTGTACTGCTTTGGCATAACCTAATGGAAAACCAGGGCATTTCCCATTAAAAAAAAATTGCCAATCGTCATGATTACTTATGTCAGGGTAACAAAGAGCCATTTAGAAAACTACTCAGTAAACATTGTGGCACCCAATTACCTCATAAATAGCTCAGAAATAAGACGAGGCTGCCTCTGAGCCAGCCAACAGTTAGAGAACAATGGCAGAGTTTTCGCTCTACAGGAGCACAGGGAGATTTGGAGATGTGCAGAGACGTAAAAATATTATGTGTAAAGTTGAGGTCAAAGGAGACATTGTGAGGGAAGGGAAAAAACCTAGCTTTGCTGAGGTGTACGAGTCTCGAGGATTTCCCTACTCATACTGAAGCCAGCTTCATAAATTGCACGGCGCTCAGAGCACTGCGTTCTTCCAGTTATCTAAACGGAATGAACAGATTCTATTTATGACTTGTGGGTTTTAAGTTTTATTGCAATACTTGAAGAGAAGGTGGAAGGAAATGGAGGCCACACGGAGAAGGATGGTGTGTCGATCAATGTATACAAAATATATCATTGGTACCAGTTAGTCATTAAGGTATGGATATCTCAGCTGGCTTTTGCAGGAGCTCAAAACACCATGGTCCACTACCGTTCCACCTTCTAACTCTGTATTTTGCAAGATACCCAACTGGACAGACAATGAACATCTGTCCTAGACTATGTACTAGGCAGAGGAATACTTGTGAATCCACTGGGGATTAAGTTCTGACCTAAACATTGAGTTTATCAGCACTATGAAGAGTTAGTGCTTCTAGGCATGCCCGAAAAAAACCTTTTACGTATGTAAGGAGCTCCCTGTGAAAGAACCGTTGACAGCCATGACGTTGGTAGCCATAGCCTGTAAACTATGGGATTAGGTGCTAACTGAACTGAGATTCTGAAGTATCTGAATTTTATAATAGTGCTTGCTTCCTACCTAAGACGACTTATGGATTTAACATTAACCCTTTAACTAACCCAAACTAGTCTGGAGAAGTCTTTTGAGATGTATAGTTACTGGCTAAGAAAACACAGATATTTCAGAAAATCTGTGCATCTGGATCTTCACAAATATGTTCATCAGCAGTGTTCTGAGATATCTGCAAAATCTTGCAGTGCTCTTGACTTCTGCTGGAAGAAAAGGTTTATTTGCTGATATATAACCCATATATGGCCCACATAGATGGCAACAAATATGTACACACTGTACCTTTCTTGGTGCAAATCATGCTTACTCTCTAAGTAAGTGGGAGTCCTGGATATCTCCTATTCGTCCTTGATATATTTGGAAAATGCTATTGTCTCTAATATGACAAGCCTAAGAAAGACAAGGGAAAGTATTACCGGGGCTCTCCCTGGGTTTGTTGAGTTTTGAACTGTGAGCTAAATTAGCTTCAAGTATACGTTGTCCTAGTGTGAAGTCCTGAGTTGTACAAAGCCCTCCTGCACTGAAGGGCAGAGCTGGGAATCCTGAAATGGTGCCCCATGTTGCCTCATGGCTGTCCACGGTAAAATGGAACACTGTAGTGGAAGCAGTGCCATTATTTTGCTGCTACCTTTTCATGACATAAATACGCATTAAAAAAAAAAAGTGTCTTGGTTGCATTATTAGTATGTTGTCCTTATATTGAATGGCTAGCATTTCTGAGACAAGACCTTATAACTAACACAAAAAAGAAAAATGCATAGAAAAATAAGTTCCTAAAACATGGATGACTTATATAAGTAATTAAAAAAGGGAGAGGAAGAAGCATGTGACTGGATACATGAACACGTATTAAAATACAGTGGTGCAACACACCTTAAACATAAACCAGCCTCAAACCTCCTTCATTTCTGGAAGGAATACATGGAAACATTTTTTAAAACTATTTGAAATGTAAACATTTGATGTCACCACAGCTGAAACTAACCCAGTGCATGGCCACAGGGATCCTCAGAAGTAAGAAACGTGATCAAAAGAATAAAAGGGGCGAGAATGGGAGCAAAAGTGGGATGGTGCAGGCAGGCAACTCTTTGAGTGGCGGTGTGTCCCATTTCTTTCCTAAGCACATCCACATTTAGTTTCTGAGAAAGCAGGAAGGACATACAGGCAAATTGCCAACCAGATGGTGCAATCGAATATGAAGAATGCATTCAGAAGGGCAGTAACCACAGAATTAAAAAAACCCTATCATTTGCTTTCCTGTTACAATACAGGACAAAACTCACATGGAAAGAATACATACTAACTATATACTCGTGCCTTCCAGTCATTTTTGTGACTTAGCTTCAGAAAAACCTCCACCATTCAGTTCTCCTGTGGTATCCCCCACACAAAAGTAATTTATTTGTGTTCCAATTATATGATTCTTTGCAGATTTTTCAAAACTGCCTTGTTGTTGCCTAAATATGTTTCTGCTAAGATACAAAATAATTTAACTGTGAGAGAAGGATTAAGTCCATTTGGAGGACTTATGTAGTTGCTGCTCTTATGTAGCATGAAGAAAATAGTATTTGCTATTGAGACTCCTACATAATCGATAGATAGAAGCTGTCAGTGAATTAGTGGCAGCCTAAGGTATTATATTATTTTTCATATGTCATATAATTTCCAATTCATTACTGCATGGTGTATACATTGGCATTTTGTCTTTGGAATATTTTTATATTTTTTAACCTAAAATCTATTTCTATTTGTATCATACTTTGTCTTTTTTTCAAAACCAAGTGTATGTACCCTCCTCCCCTGACTTTCTTTTACATTTCAGAAACTACATGTAGAGGTGCATAAAGATTTCTACCAGGAACAGTTTGTAGTTATTCTAATGTAGCTTTTGCTTATCAGTAGCATAGTTTTGTTTATGTGATTTGGTGGAACAATTTCATATCAATGCATAATCAGAACTTGACAAATCTAGCCATAATTGAAGAGAGAAAGCTATATCCTGGCAGAAATGTAGGAGCAAGACATCTGTCCTGAGGACTTGCAGCCTTTTTGTTTTTCTATTTTATGTCTACATCTTAACATCCTATAAATATATGCACACACACACATATACATGGAATATCTGTCTTTTACTTTATTCTTGTGAACAGGGATGGGATTAATCTACAGTATATGAGCAGTATCTTCATGACTCTTTAAAAGGCCTACCACCTTCATTCTCTTTACAGTCTTAATTGGTCTTTATGTGGTGCTGTTGACATGCAAGTGCTCGTGGACTACATACAAACCTGGAAAAAAAAGAAATATTGAAATTTATTGAATAAATTATTTTTGTGAATCATGAGAGCACTTTGGTTTTTATTATTTCACCATTTGGGTTATGGAAAGCCACATTGCCATTTTTTTCTTTGTTTTGTTGATAAAAGAAATATTACTATCTGTAGAAGGATCAACTGACGGAGAATTTGAGAGAGATCTACAGGACTAGGAATTACATGAAAAAGGTAAGTAGAAAATGACTGCACCCTCTTCCTATGTAAGAACTGAGCATCAAGTGAAACTTAAAGGGCAGTTCAAAAGAAATCAAACTCTCTTATTCCCCCCACACTGAAATATTACGTTAGTTGTGTAACTCCATTCCAGAGGCCATTAAGGATGCTGAAAGTTCACATAGATTCAACAGCAAACCAAACAAATTCATGGGAGGAGAATCCATCCAAAGCTATTAAATAAAAACATGCCATCTCTAGATCAGAAAATCCCTGAGCCATAAATGAGGGGAAGCTGGGCAAGTATAAATAAGGTAAGTAGCATTCATAGACTTTTTTCCCCTAGGAGTCTGACCTAACATAGCCACTCTATTTTATTTGGTTTTGGTTTTGAGTTCAATGTAGCTACTATAATACTTAAAATTAAGCATGTGCTGAAGCTCTTTGCTGGTTCAATACCTTTGTATGT